>OX104121.1:480460-1787615 GCA_944474755.1 Limnoperna fortunei | reverse complement strand
TATACGGACGAAGCTGCAAAAACGGTATATAACACTCAGAGGAAACTGTAAAGACAGGCTATTATATACGGACCAAACTGCATGAACGGGATATTTTACACCGACTTAACTTTTAAAACGGGATATTATATACGGACCAACAAGTAGGACGTGATATTTACACGGTCCAATCTGTAAAGACGGGATATTAAACACGGACGGACCTGAAAATATGGGAAATTATAATACGGACGAACCACTTTAAACGGTATATTATACGCGGACGAACCTACAAAGACGAAATATTATTTACGGATGAACCACTTAAGACGGTGCATCATGCACGGACAAACCTATAAAACAGCATACTAGTATTATATATACGGACAAACTTGTAAGAAAGGAATATTATATACGGTCCAACCTGTAAAGACGGCATATTATATACAGACGAAACTGTAAGGACGGATATTATATACGAAGAAAGCTGTTAAAACTAAATATTATCTACGGTCCAACCTGTAAAACGGAATATTATATACTGTCCAACCTGTAAAGACGGCATATTATATACAGACGAAACTGTAAGGACAGATATTATATACGGAGAAAGCTGTTAAAACTGAATATTATCTACGGTCCAACATGTAAAAACAGAATATTATATACGGTCCAACCTGTTAAGACGGCATATTATATACAGACGAAACTGTAAGGACGGATATTATATACGGAGAAAGCTGTTAAAACTAAATATTATCTACGGTCCAACCTGTAAAAACAGAATATTATATACGGTCCAACCTGTAAAGACGGCATATTATATACAGACGAAACTGTAAGGACGGATATTATATACGGAGAAAGCTGTTAAAACTAAATATTATCTACGGTCCAATCTGTAAAAACGGAATATTATATACTGTCCAACCTGTAAAGACGGCATATTATATAAAGACGAAACTGTAATGACGGATATTATATACGGAGAAAGCTGTTAAAACTGAATATTATCTACGGTCCAACATGTAAAAACAGAATATTATATACGGTCCAACCTGTTAAGACGGCATATTATATACAGACGAAACTGTAATGACGGATATTATATACGGAGAAAGCTGTTAAAACTAAATATTATCTATGGTCCAACCTGTAAAACGGAATATTATATACTGTCCAACCTCTAAAGACGGCATAGTATACACGAACGAACCTGCAAAGACGGAATATTATATATGTTCCAACAGTTAAAGATATTATATACGACATATACGGACGAACCTGCATGAACGGTTATTATATTCGGAAGAACGTGTAAAGATGGGGTATTATAAACTGTCCAAACTGTAAACACGGGATATTATATACGGACGAACAACTTAAAACGGTATATTATACGCGGAAAAACCTGCAATGACGTGATATTTATACTAAAGAACCACTTAAGACGGTACATTATGCACGGACGAACCTGCAAAGACAGCATATTATTTATACGGACAAACTTGTAAGAAAGGAATATTATATACGGTCCAACCACCTGTAAAGACGGCATATTATATACAGACGAAACTGTAAGGACGGATATTATACAAGGACAAAGCTGTAAAAACTGAATATTATCTAAGGTCCAACTTGTAAATACGGAATATAATATACGTTCAAACCTATAAAGACAGCATAATATATACGAACGAACCTGTAAAGGCGGCATATTATATACAGTCCAACCTGTAAAGACCCGATATCATATACGGACGAACCTGCAAGAACGGATATTAAATTCGGAAGAACGTGTAAAGATAGGGTATTATAAACGGTAATTGGTTTGCGTCATATACATGATGATGACAAAAGGTCCCTAATATGACGTTTCTGCAAGACATTAAGCGCCAAAAATTAATTTTTTAAACATCTGTTTGAATCCAACCCATAAAAAAAAATTAATTAATCAACATCTGTTTGAATCCAACAAAAAAATTTAATTTTTCACCATCTGTTTGAATCCAACAAAAAACTTGTTTTTTCCGACAACTGTAAAAAGCGATATTTTTACCAAATTTCAATCAAACTTTCTTCGATAATGTAGAAAACGTTACTTTAACGTCCGTCATTGCGCTGACAATGTACCTAAAAATCCACCATTTCAAACTAAAACCGGGGATTAATTCGTTATACACGTTCATATCCGAAGATATGGAGATTTTAATACCTTCAGCACCCCTGTACACCCTTCGGCTTCGCCTCAGGGCGTACTTGGGGCACTTCAGGTGTTAAAATCTCCATATCTACGGATATGAACGTATATAACTTATATTACTAGTATATACGGAGCAACCTGTAAAGACCGGGATATTATATGCGGATGAACATGTAAAGACGGAATATTACATACGGACCAACCTGTAAAGGCGTGGTATTATATACGGACGATCTGTTAAGACATGATATTACATGCGGACCAACATGTAATGAACGGATATTATATACGACCAACCTTAATCACGTATATATACGGACGAACCTATAAAGACGGAATATTATATACGTTAAACCTTTAAAGTTGGAATAGTATATACGGACGCACTTGTAAAGACGGCACGGTATATACGGGCGAACCTGTAAAAACGGAATATTATATAGGGTCCCATTTGCAAAGACGGGATATTAGATACGAACGAACCTGTAAAGACGGATATTATATTCGGATGAACCTGTAAAGACGGGGTATCCTAAGCGGCCCAACCTGTAAAGACTGGATATTATATACGGACGAACCTGTAAAGACGGAATATTATATACAGACGAACTTGTAATTATAGATTATTTACGTTTTTTGAAACGAGATGCATTTTCTCGTCGTATCTCATCGAAGGGCGACAGCCCTGAGATGAGATGGCGAGAAAATGCATCTCGTTTCAAAAACGTAAATAATTTGTTTATCGCTGTTTTGTAACATTGTGACGTCACAGTGTTTACTCAACGACGTCTTGACAGCGAGCTGAGAAGGGCCTATCTCACGCTAGTAGAGTGAGATGGAAAAATATCGCACATAAAGAACAAAGGAAAATACTGCAAAATAGCGATAAAGACATGATATAATATACGGACCAAATTGGACAGACGGGATCGTCTTTACAGGTTCGTCAGTGTATAACCTGTCCGAGAAACTTCGAAACACAAACGTATCATAGTGATATCGAGACTTCAGAATAGAGATGTGATAAAGGTGGCATGCGATAACGGGTGCGTATTTAGTACTATATATATGATAATTATATCAGTAAGTATATGCACTTCCTTAAAACTTAGATTTATTACATTTTGTACACCAGTGTGTACCGCCTACAATTAGTACAACGAAAATGCTCCACAATACATCGAAGTTTTCACTTACTTTGTTTTCTAAAATCATACAGATTATTACAAATGCGGGCTTCACTGACCAGCTGTGGTAAATAAGCACCTTTACGATGTGGCAAGTAGTCAATACAAAAATTTGGATATTAATAACTGAAACGAACCGTTTAATTTAGGATATATTTTTATTATATATATTCATATGTTGTCTTATTAAACACAATTAAAAAGAAATCCACCTATTGATCTTGACATGTGTTTTGGTATTAATTGTCTTTAAATTTCAAAGGATATAGATCAGATTAAAACATATGCTCGCTTTTCCATATATGACCTTAATTATGTTCTATTTCGTCCAACTCAACCGAACATAAAGTATTTATCCATTAACAACAAACACATGTATAGGAACAGCTCGCCTATGCGTGCAGCACATTTCGAGGAACAGCTCGCCTATGCGTGCAGCACATTTATTTTAAAAATTACAAAAATTGCAAAATAATAACATTCCAAATCCATTCATGTTGTACATGACAGTCTACAAGAAAAAAGAATAAGAATTAAAAACATATAAACATATTTTATAAATTTTTAATTTATTTTTCGAAATTTGCTGCACTGAAATCCGAGCTTCGAATGACTAGCTAAGATCTCAACCTTAACACGACAACTTTTCCCGCCTATACCCGTCATAATCTGTCCGTGCTATCACAATATGCTCACTATTAACTAGCCATACCCGGATAACATTCAAACACACCGCGACCCAAAACAATAACACAGACATGTAAACAAATACACGTGTTCGTCGAACCTTAATAAATACATTCGTATAGACATGGGGGCGCATTAACTTACACCACAGTTGATCTTAATCCTAAAGACATTTACATGGGGGAGCATGAACTTGGACCATATTTAACTTTATTCTAATAGCCATTTACTATGGAGAGCATGAACTTTGACCATATTGGACTTGAATCTAATAGACATTTAAATTGGGCAAGCATGAACTTAGACCAAAGTTAACTTTAATATAATAGACATTTACATTGGGCAAGCATGAATTTAGACCATATTTAACTTTAATCGTATAGACTTTTGCATATCAAGCATTAACTTAAACCATATTTAACTTTAATCGTATAGACATTTACATGGGGGAGCATGAACTTAGACCACATTTAAGTTTAATCTAATATACATTTACCTTGGGCGAGCATGAACTTAGACCATATTTGACTCTAATTATATAGACATTTACGTAGGGGAGCATGAACTTAGACCATATTCGACTCTAATCTTATAGATATTAACGTCTGGAGCATGAACTTAGACCCATAATTGACTTCAATCTTATAGACTTTTGCATGGGGGAGCATGAACTTATACCATATTTAAGTTAATCTTATAGACATTTACATAATAGGCAAGCATGAACTAGACCTTATTTAACTTTAATCTAATAGACATTTAAATTGGGCAAGCGTGAACTTAGACCATATTTAACTTTAATATACATGTAATAAAAATTTACATTGGACGAGCATGAACTTTGACCATATTGGACTTGAATCTGATAGACATTTACATTGGGCAAGCATGAACTTAGACCATATTTAACTTCAATCTAATAGACATTTAAATTGGGCGAGCATGAACTTAGACCATATTTAACTTTAATATACATGTAATAAAAATTAACATTGGACGAGCATGAACTTTGACCATATTGGACTTGAATCTGATAGACATTTACATTGGGCAAGAATGAACTTAGACCATATTTAACTTTAATCTAATAGACATTTACATCGGGCAAGCATGAACTTAGACCATATTTAAGTCAATCGTATAGACATTTACATTATAGACAAGCATGAACTAGACCTTATTTAACTTTAATCTAATAGACATTTAAATTGGGCAAGCGTGAACTTAGACCATATTTAACTTTAATATACATGTAATAAAAATTTACATTGGACGAGCATGAACTTTGACCATATTGGACTTGAATCTGATAAGACATTTACATTGGGCAAGCATGAACTTAGACCATATTTAACTTTAATCTAATATACATTTAAATTGGGCGAGCATGAACTTAGACCATATTTAACTTTAATCTAATAAACATTTACATTGAACGAGCATGAAATTTGACCATATTGGACTTGAATCTAATAGACATTTAAATTGGGCGAGCATGAACAGACCAAAGTTAACTGTAATATAATAGACATTTACATTGGGCAAGCATGAACTTAGACCATATTTAACTTTAATCTAATAGACATTTAAATTGGGCGAGCATGAACTTAGACCATATTTATCTTTAATCTAATAGACATTTAAATTGGGCGAGCATATTTAATCTAATAGATTACATGGGGGAGAATGAACTTACACCATTTTTGACTTTGACCTAATATAGATTTACATGAGGAGGCATGAAATTAGACAATATTTAACTTTAATGTATAGAGATTTAGGCAGGGGAGCTTGAAATTAAACCATCATTTGACTCTAATCTTATATTGACATGTATATTGGGTAACATGAACGTAGACTTAAATCTATTTATCTATTCTATTTGACATTTACGTTGGGGAGCCATACTCTAATAGACAAGCTCATGAGAGCATGAACTTAGACCAAGTTTAACTTAATTAAATAGACATTTACATGGCGGGGAATGAACTTGATTTTAATCCAACATAATTTAGATGGGGGTCAGTTTAGACAAAATATGACTTAAATGCAATAGACATTTGAACGGGCAGTATGCACTAGACCACATATGTCTTTATTTCCAAACAGAGTTTAGTCCATAGGATGAGGGCAGAGATACTAGGACAGACATTTAGTTCTTTCTTAATCTAAGCTTTAAATGGTATTTAATTTTTGTATATACATGTAGCTTCTGTGAAGATTTTAATCATAATTAACTAGCATTATCATTTTGGTTTGACACAAACTACTATTTTACTTTTTATGTGTAATGCCAACCGATGTTTTGTGTATACTAGTATGTAACCAATTAAATCTTCGAGTAATTATTCATAATTTTGAAACTGACATCCAATCGAGATTGATACAATGGTTTATTTTAAGAATATTAGTTTTCTTAGAGGTTATGTGGCCATCTAGGATTATAGGCTAGATCTGGAAGAAGAATATGCAACTCAGGACCACAGTCAGTTTATTTCAGTTAAGTTTGATTTAAATTATTGGTTTCAAGTTATATTCTGGACAAAAATATAAAATAAGGGAGACAACTCAACAATTTATGAAGCTATCATTCTGGTTCTTACGCTGCAGTCCTACTTGTCATGATTTATGCAACCTCCAATTCTGAACAGTTTTGGAGATGCTCTTGACAAAACTATAATGAATGGAAGAATAAAAAGACAGACAGACAAAACTAAATGCTCTCCTCTCCAGGGAACATGCATGTAATAACATCAACTGAGTTACCCGGTACATGTAAATTTTTACATATACAACAATTACCTGTTTGTGTAGCTTAATAATCAACAGCAGTGTATTGTCTAGAATGTTGGACAACTGATTGCAAGATCTAGCATATAAGTAAAAGTATTTGCATGGTCAATGCAGATTTATTTCCTCTGAACTTGATGATGTAAGTTTGCATAACAATGAACTAAAAACTGTGCAGGAAACTATAAATTAACAATCTGACACAATTCTCAATCCAGTGAATGTGCAATTCCATGATTCATTCACACCAGTATCTTTTAACCCTGTAACACAAAAGAAGAAAAAGTTTCAGCAACATATGTTTTTAAAATTAAACTATACTAGAAGCTTATGTGCTCCTGTACTGCAAACATGGTTGACAGACTGCAATAAAACAAGTATTTTTAGTGCTGGCAATATTTGCCAACTGATCATGATCTGCAAGAAATCCGAAATTTACCTAAAAAATACTGGTAATAAATGTTCTTCAATTGGCCCTGCACTCCAGAATTTGTAAATTCTTAAAAAAGCTTTGTCTAAAGTCTAATAGGTATAAACTGAAGAATGTAAGTAACGACCCTACAATGTACAATTTTATTATATTGAGCAAAGTCACAATGTACTGTTAATGGTTATGACTTTCCCCAATTGACTGATACCTTTTTAGAAATGACGAAAATATTTTGAACCTAATTCGCCACTTCAAATTTTGAAATTTTAAAATTGTAATCGTCAAATCAGTAAATGAAATATCTTACGGACATACCCAAGGTCATCCTCACAAGTCAGTGTTTCTGTGTCAACGAAACGATGACAAACTTAGGTGGGAAACCCCGGGCTAGAAGTTCGCTTTCATTCACGACTTGGTTACAGGATATCCTGATGTCCATTGTAAATAAACCAAACAGATGTGTTGCTTAGACCATGTGAAAATAAGTGTATTTTGTACAGTAGTGTTAATAATGTGTTATAACTGTGTTATTATAAGTTGCGCTACGTTTTCTTCCCTCTCAAGAATGAGTAAGAATGACTACTGCCAAACACTTGCTTCTTTGAAGCTATTTCATTGGTTGATATTTTGTACGTTTGACGTCATATGAAAATCTTCTAGCCTGGGAATTTCCCAGCTAAGTTTGTCAGGGTTTCAAGGACACAGAAACCCTCACTTGTGAGAATGTCCAAAGGTACAAGTTTATGACCCAAGGCAATAATAGTAATCAGTAATTGACCGTATGTTATTTGATAATAAATCACTTAAATACTGTGTACACACCCTGTTAAAAGCAACTAATGCAAGCATAGCCAGTTGGATGGCAACTCTAGTGATCTTTATGTGGACCCACATAGCCTTGTTCATCTTTTAAATAGAAGTTGTTGAAGTCACCCAGTCATTTTGAAAAAGTCTTATGTCTGCTTTTAATTTTATTGCCATTCTCGTACGAAATAGTTGTATTTTTGTCTTATGATCTTACTTAGTACATAAAGCGTAGGTTCAAAAAACAGCCGAAACTGGTTCATAGCAAAGAGAATACAGACAGTTTTCGGAGGGCATATGAACTAGGTGCCAGAGATTGCAAAATACACTGCTGCAGAATTTAAATGACTATAGCAAAAATTAAAACATAAGCAAAAATGTATATTTTGGAAATAACTTTTAAAGTTTTAAATTTAAATCTGTATTCATTCATTCAAGTGCAATTGGGGGTGTGGCTGTTGTTTCAGCATAGATTTATTTTAATTTACACTAAATTATTATTGTTCTATTGCAAAAAATAATACATGTTATTACGACGATAAATTGCTTTGTTTTATTTTAAATCAACACAAATGATCAAATATTCGGCAAAAATTTAATAAATTTTTTTAAAAAGGTGAAGTTTATAAATACGCTGGCAATTAAACACAAATCCATTTAAACAATTCATTCTCGTTCTTTATAGACTATTTAACACCTTTTTTTTCAACCTAATATTGAGGTCTTCCAAAGACTTAAGACTGTTTATAAACATCAAAGAAAGTTTTGACATTTAATTTATTTTTATTTATCATATACAATTAAAGCATCTACCTGTAAATAAACAAATGACTTTTTTCGTATAAGTAAAGTCCTAGTCCCATAATACAAAGAATACTATCAATAATACACACTACAGTAAATTAGCAAAAAAGTAATGGTTTACAAGCATTAGTCTATATGTTACGCAATTTGTTAACAGCAAATATTATTAACACTGGGAATATAATTAGGTGAAAATAACTAAGTCTTTACGGCTGATTAATCACACTATTGGTGTCGCACTGAAAGCGGCATATAACCTCATTTATCGGAAAAAAAAGCATACTGAAGAAAAAAAAATAAAGAGTATACATTTATAAAATAAATATATATGTTTGAAAAGCAATGAAGTACTAAAATGATTTCTGTGCGTCTACATGTCTAAACTTTCGAGTTTTTCTATATTAAAATAATATAGTTGCTCATAAAAAATATTTCTCATCTTGCAATATGTATTTTTTACACAAAAACATTATGCTCATGTCCATTTTGTAGTTTTATGAGGTATTCTTGGGTATTCTTAGGTATTTCAATGGACCCATAAAAACACTCTCATAAATCAAAACCATTCAATAAAATGATAAGATAGAACTAGAGGTAACAAAAAGACATAATCGTGAAACAAATAATATCATTTAGTTAACATAAAATGCACTATTGAAAGTATTAAAAGAATTAAATTTACTTTTTTGAAAGTTACTGCCTAAGTACTAACTTGTACTATTATGTTTAAATCTTTGCAATACTCATTTCAACACTAGCAGTCTTCACGCTAAACTTTTTTGGTCACACGCCAACTGTGCCTGTACCTACAGAATTTTACAGGCCCACAAGAAAATTAACAAGCCCAAATATTTCATGTAAATTTTTAAAATGTCAATACTAAGAAATATTCAATAAAGTTGCAGTAAAAATCAATTAAATAATTTTATTCTCTTGAAAATGACATTAGTATTGTCTCTCAGGGAATAGAAAAAGGAGAACTTGCTTTTATCACTAAGTGTTGGGATGTGCAATTTCATTTTTATATGGGTTTATCTTAAGCAGTTTAACTTGAATTATTGACGATAAGTACCACTCAATGACCCGAACACACAGTTTATTCAACTTCTTTTATCCAACATTACCATAAATATTCAACATAACAATGATAAAGAATTAACTGCTGCATGACTTTTAATAAAATAATTGTTTCTTTGTTATTAGTACATATTGAGTAATATAAAGTAAAACTAGTAGTAGAAAATGATACATACATGTAGTCAAACATATAATATTATATATTTATTGTAAAATGCACTACTTAAAATATTTATACAGATCGAAAAGCAAACTTTACTCACCCATGGAATTATTTAGTCGGCTTCGGGACTGTTAGTGTAAATCTCTGCACATGTTAGATCCTAAAAGTCGTACGAGGCAAAAGTGGCTAATGCGGGCCTAGGGTTTTAGCTAGGATTTTTTAACCATTATACTAAATGCCAAAATTTGTTTGGAAGCATTTTTCCATTTTTCAATGTTTTACCTTTTTATTACGAAAATTCAGTAAAAAAATGTAGATATGATAACCTGTCCATGTTTTATAATACATTTATGCCTCTGTTATTAAGTTGTTAAAAATCGTCCTTGACTTTTGCTACAGGAATTTTACATATTAAGTCAGCCATTTTTGTTTCTAAAGGGACCTTACGATTTTTACAAATGTTCGTCTGCTTTCGTGACGTTCAATGGTATTCAGACAAACTGCGAGACTTTCCCGCCTTAACTGCAGACGACATCACAGGACACCCGAAGGATTTCGAGAAGACAACAATCCATTGTTCCTAAAGTACACTTCCGTTCTAATTAAGGTCAAATTTTAGTATGGAAAATCGCCCCTTCAAAATTTATATACTGCCATATTTCAAAATGCTGAATATCTCAAGGAAATAATTATTGATTTCAAAGATTCCCTTCCTGATCTACAAAAGAGGCATAAGCTGAACCTTGCGCAGTAAGCAGTTTTCATTTGTAGCGCAAAAAACACTCTACACCC
The DNA here is from genome assembly GCA_944474755.1 of Limnoperna fortunei. NCBI lineage: Eukaryota > Metazoa > Mollusca > Bivalvia > Mytilida > Modiolidae > Limnoperna > Limnoperna fortunei. The sequence goes on along the minus strand of OX104121.1, from coordinate 1,776,699 downwards.
TATGTCAACACTTACTATAGTCACTTTTGTGTGCGTTGATTTTTAAGATCTAATATGTGTATATACATGTATGTATCTCCTTTTTATTATTTTTCCAATGACAAAATCATGGCACAAAAGGGTTAATTTTTGTATGAATGAACATAGTATGATTTGGACATACATGTAGTACAAACGGACTAGATACCAAACCATTTCCAAGAGTACAGGGATCACCACAGCTCAAAATCCAAGGGTGGTGCAAGTCGGACAATGATCCATTTCCTTACTTTTATTTTACCTTAATTTTAGAGTGACATTTATTTATTCATAATAGTGTTAATTATCAGTCTTTGTTTTTGTTTTCCCACTTTTGTTTTTGCTACCAGTCACAATATACATGTATTTTTGTATTTAAAAGCTTCATTGTTTTAGGAATAAAATCAAACTGTAGTATATGGAGCTCAAAATTCAAGGGTGGAGGAAACAAATTCAAGAGTGGAGGAGCACCGCCCTTGAATAGCCTGAAGTGAAAACTGGAGTAACACTTACAGCAGTCCCTTACCTTTATGGCATTAATGCAGAACAATAATCTGTAGTATAATTTTTTGGAGTTGTTTTATTATGCAAAAGCTGTTTTGTAGGAAGTTATGTATTCTTTCTACTTTTAACACATTAACAGTGAGTTTTTTTAGTCCTACTGAAGGTAAACATTGGACGTACACATACCCTCATCCCCCTCCCCCCCCCCCCCCAAACTACACACAAACACGAGAATGATCAAATATTGAAAGGTATTAAAAGATATTAAAAGGTCACACCTATGTACATATTAACAATCTAAAATATTAAAATTTACTACAAAAGTCGTCTAAAACTAGCTATAGAGCCTTATTATATATTTGAAAGTGGGTCACCGCTTCGATATATAGGTTTTTGAATGACACCTTACTCCCACTAAAACACTATGTCGTCATTAATAATGTAAATAAATACTCACCGTATTTAAAATGTAGACAATTATTTCCTATTAATATTGCAATATTTCTCATTTTAACCACGGATGGACATGTATAAATGCATCGTTGACAAGACAGATCATACCCATTCCAAAGACAATATTGTGCACGCCATTTTCCTATATGTTCACCGGAAGTACCCCAAACTAAAATTTTGATGTCGGAACGTAGTACGAAATGTAAAGTCGAAAACATATATCTGTTGGGATTTCTAAATTTTAGAAAAACAACGCATTTTTGGGGGAAATAAAAATGCAGGGTTTGAAAAAGATTAGTAAAATGCACATTTTAGAAAGATATAGCTCGATTTTTCGTTAAATTTGACATTTAAAAGTGAAGGACACCTTACACACAATTCTATACTACTTCAAATATTTTAGATATACGAAATTATGACTTGCAAAATTTCAAATTGTCATAACTTTTTAAATATATAACATTTTACAGATTTAAAATATGCTACAGATTCGTTTAATCATACTCTTTCATCGCGTATCTTCAATTTCTTCCAAAATCGTCGCATTAATTTTATATTCCTAATCAAAGTTAAGGTGCACCATCGAAAATGACACCTTACTACAAATGACACCTTACTCCCATCTATAACTGTATGAAGGACACCTTACTACCAATCCAGAAGTATATATATATATATATATATATATATATATATATATATATACTTCTACAAATTAAGCCCAACACTGTTTGAATTAGATTTTTAACACTGTCAAATTTTTGTTTACCCTCAGCGGGATTCGAACTCACACCGTAGTGACACTGTGGCACCAAATCGCCTGCACTATGTCCAGCAGTCTAGACCCCTCGGCCAAATCCGCTATATAAAAAAATATAGCTTCATTAACCGGGGTGAATCGTAGACATAGACATAGTACATGTGTACTAGCGTGTGACGATGGAATTTTCGTAACCAATACATATTAATTTGACAGTAATCTAATTCAGCATTTTTGTATATATTATATAGGATGACAAAGTTACTTGTCATACAGTCACAGTAAGTAAATTATATACAAACGTCTAAGTATTGTGACAACCATATAATATATCTATCCAGCGGATTTCTGAAACATCACAAAAATATAGTGTTAATATAAAAATCCCGCTGAGGGTAAACAAAAATTTGACAGTGTTAAAAATCTAATTCAAAAAGTGTTGGGCTTAATTTGTAGAAGTATATATAAAAATTTGATATTAACCCTGTATTTCTGATGTTTCAGAAATCCGCTGGATAGATATATTATATGGTTGTCACAATACTTAGACGTTTGTATATATATATATATATATATATATATATATATATATATATATATATATATATATATATATATATATATATATATACCGCGCTTTCTACTGGTTAACCAATTTAAACGACTCGTCTGTTTAATGTTAATTGGTAAAAGACGTGTTAAATAGAATAACTAATGCATGAGAAATAAAAAATAATCGGTGACAAACGCCAGATATTGAAAACTGGGTTTTTAATTCAAAAATAGTTTTCTGACTGTTTAGGAATGTAATATCTATAAATATACATAACAATAGTAGTTGAGTTTACCGCGATCCATCAAATAAAATACTTAAATATACATTTTTTTTAACAGCACTAGGTTTCATAATTTATATTTTGCCCTTGAAACTGGAATATTGTTTACTTGAGTCAAATGACTGTTTCTAATTTTAGCTTTATTATTTACTTGCACAACTTACTCATATTTTTATTATATAATTATTATACCAGTTACCATCCTGTTTTTGCTCATTAACTGAATGTCGTCTATCTTATAACAATCCGACTTGTCATCAGCATCTACATATATCCAGGCTTTGACTAATGAATAATATGAGTATTTTCAAATACTTTATTACGACATCAAACAACATATTGACAACATATGATAAAAGATGCATTACATATTTGAAATGCTGTCCCACATTGCCGATTATTCATTATTGCTATTAAGGTATCCGGACCACAATTGACCACGTGATCATATTTGGTGTTCCGGATATCCATTGTATTTCAATGGAGCAGACTTCGGTAATTTTCGGCAAACATCGGAAATACTATTTGAGTAACTTACTTTTTTTGCTCAGAAATGTTAACATTGACTCAAAATATTTAATTTGTATCATTAATTGTCAATACATTGATTGAATAACGCTGTATTTCTTAGTCGAACAATAAAATGAAACGGCGATTTCAATTATGGGTCGGATACCTTAAAAGGTACTTTGGTTTAAAACATACTTACAACCAATTTTAGTTTTTACTAATTCAGGCATCTTAGTTTTTTGTAAACCTTTAAGTATTCTCGGTGATTATTTAATATTTTTTTTACTTGATATTGAATTGCATGTCAGTTGTTTATTATCCAGACATTAAATGGTTAATGTACTACTGCGATGGTTTGTTTACTTCTTTAAGATACCATTTACATAAATAACAAATATTGAAATATTGTAGACAGTAAACTCCCAAAACAATTTGTATCTTCAAAATGGCTGGTTTATGAAATTTCAATTGCATCCAAACAACTTTTTTTTAAAATGTTAAATATCTCAGAAACATATTAAAGAGACCGACAGAACAGCAAGAACCGAAAGTCAAGTGACAATTAGACATTCAAAACCAATAAAAACATGGGTGCACTCAGGTGATCCGAACGACTAAGCAATACTTGCCTCTAATTAGACACCTGTAGAGTTAATCATTGTCATGTCTATGAGAAAGTCAAATCCAGGAATAGGACAGAAAAAGCTATGACACAGCAAACATGTCCGATCGTATTTAGCGATTATTTTCCCATAGCGATCATTAAAGTTATGGTGACGACAATTGAAGTGTTAACATCAACACTATGTAACCAAACTATTGTTTGAGCAACTTAGTAGTCACTGGTCTAGAAAAGCGGAATACAGATCGCATGATCTAGCATATCGTATAAGTTGTGAAATGTTCACACCATACAGTGGAGTTGCTGGAATGTTGCTATGGATGAATGGGATGATAACCATTCGAAAGGTTTAATCATCACACTGTCGTAGAGTCTAATGTGTAGCTTTTCCGAGTTTATTTATAGAAGAAGGCTTAAGTGAGAGGTCGTCCTAAGTGTATGATAGAAATACTTAATTTCAATATTGCTTGGATAGATTGATTGCAAAGAGCCACCGAATATAGCATTGATATCAATGGCCTAAAAGAAAAGTAATGAAAACGATATAAAAGTATATTGTTTTATTGGAGAAACCACGTTAGAAATTATTTTTAGTATTCCCTGTATGAACAAATTTGTAATGTTGTTAAATGAAAGACCAAGTTTGTAATGGCACTGAAAACACAGCATTTTCGTATCATAAGCGATATGATAAAAACTACTATCAAATATTGGTACTCATACAATACCGAAAATAAAATAATTATTGTATCCATATATCTTTCTGATTTGAACGAGATGTCTAACTTTCTCATTATGTATGTAAATTCAGAAATTATTGCGTGCAATTATTATTTTGACATCTCAACCCCGGACAAAAATGCGAGGTTAAATTACTGCTATCGTCTTGATTGTAAAAATTTTTAGAAGGTTGTATTTAAAAAAAAAATGTCGGTTGATTACGTTGAAATTAAAAACAAATAGCTGAAATTAGCGCTAAAAAACCATTCAAACAATTATTCTTACTACTTTATGTGCTTTTCGAATTCACATTAAAAACAATAATGAAATTACATTTATATAAAATTGGTGGGTTAACAAAAAGTCTAATGGACCTATATGTTTCACAATAGAAGTACATGAACAAAACGGAGCTTGGAAGTGGAAAAATTAAACAATGTCATTTTTCTACGACAATTTTGAGTATGATCACTGAATGTAGTAAACATAAATTTTATTTCACAATCTAAGAGCATGCGCCTCGATTACCATCAATAAGGTAACATGCATTATACAAAAATGTATTAAATTAGTATTTTAACATTTTGCCTATATAAACTGACTAAAGTCAAATAAATGTGATTATGTAGTCTTAAAGCCAGTAAACAAAAAGCCAAATATAAAATTTCTATCCAATAACGAACGATTTGGTTCCAGGATTGTTGTACAAATCATGAGTTGTTTCCTCATTGTCATCAATTTTTCTTTTCATAGTACACTCATTTTTTGTCTTCATGAACTCGACTACACAACAATTTTTATTGTTTACACACTGTGTAACACACTCTAGATTGCTTCTTGCTGAAACTGTTTTCAAAGTTGTTCCATTGTAGGCTTTTCCTTCATAACCACATGCACCAGAAACAATTGTCTGTTTGGATTCTAAACCATAAAAAATCTAATATAAATTATATATTTTAAAGTTATAATCGTAATAAAAGAAGATAAAAAACGAATTTCTAATAATTTGACAATGATACAACAAAAACATATCAATATATTTTAGCAACTCGTGACATCTAGTTTTTAATAGGAAGGAATTCGGAGAACTCAATTCGGCAAGAAAACTATGTTGCAGTCGAACACCGGCCGGCCGTGATAATGTTGAACTCACAATCGCATTATTGAGGCCGTGATCAATGGTAGACGACTAACAACATGCATCATAACCCCTTGTCTATCGAGGCGCCAATTACTATTATAATGAGTGTTTGTTTGTTTGCTTGAATAATTTTTGAAGCCACATTCAGTAATTGTTCGGTCAAATCGTGTCTTCTAGTTTTGAAGAGGAAGATGGAGTATCTGCAAAAAACCCCAACCTTCGTTAGGGAAATCAGCAATCCTTGTCTGTTTAAGTGTTTTGTTTTTGAAGAGAAATTGCTGTTATTAAATGGTCAATTTTTAAGAAGTAAATTCAGACGTACAGTCATTCAGCAATTGTGAGTTCAACATTATCATGGCCAGCCGGTGTTTAATTGCATATTAATTGTAATAATATTTAATCCATGTTAAGTATCTAACATCTCACCTAAATTCTTGTAGACTTCACCATATATTTCAATCTCACATATTGTCAATGGTTCCCTGTCGTCTTTCATAATCCGTACAAACCTCCCAACTGTATTTTGTGGACAGGTAACATTGACCAACCTTGTGGCAGCATCTTGATAATGACACGTCTTTGTACTACCTCTGTGAAATGTTGCCCACTTGTCACACGCACATTGATTTTCCATTATGACATCAACAGCAAATTTTCCAAATCTAAATACTGTGGATAGAACAAACACAAAATCATACGTGTAATGCAAGATTTTTTCATATTTTAAAATATATGCAACAGTCCGCGTAAACAAAAATCCCAAATCTTGAAGTTTCCAACTATATTACTTTGATTTTCGTCTCATTTTTTGGCCACTTTTTCAAAAATCTAGCTATGAATGGTCATGTCATTTTGGTGGTTCATGACAAGTGTTGGACGGAGAAAGATTATTTACTCTTTTACGTTTATCATTTTTTCTTTATTATTCAACCCGATAATATTGTTAAATCTACAACCAAGAGATTATAATTGCGAAAACTTTAAGGATGAAAAATGTGACAAGCAGCTTAATACATAAAAATTATAATAAATAATTGCAAAAGTCCTTATAAAGATTATCTTCCTTGATATATTTTTGAGAATATTGAATTCTTGGATGTAACTTTAGTTTATTGCCGTAGAAATGTATTGTTACAACTCTTTATAGGATTCGAGTGTATTAAAAAGACGAAAATTCTTAAAGTCTGCAAATTATATAGACCTATCGTCAATTCTGTTAACAATATTCACATGTGATTTTGGTGTGATTTTAGCATAGGTAAGAAGTTAAGATTACGATTTTTAATTATTTAAGAAAATTGAAAGTAAATCTAGTTGCGATGTTATTTAACAGCTTGGCTATATCGACTAATATTTTCAGTGTAAATAATAGGGGGTAATAGTGTCTTCACAAGTAATTAGTCTTTTTACTGAATGTAAACGTTGTTAAAGCACAGGATATGTTTATTTAATGTGATTTTTAGACCTTTTGAAATTATTATTGTTTGATCCCACAGTGAATATATTACTTACCACAACAAAAATCTGTACGTCCATATAAAACGATATGATACACTGCATATGTATTGCCGAGATCGACAGCCCACCATGGGTTCTTATCGCCGTTCACATCAGTATGTGCGCATGTGACACTACCAATGACAAAGTCTGTAATGCCATCCATTGCTTTTTCTGCTGAATATATACGGACGCCTGCTTCCGATAAGGTTGATGACTGCTGAGAATATTTTCCTATTGCAAGATTGGCTGCTGAAAATTATTTTAAAATAAATTTAATATACATTAAATGAAGCGATGATAAGATTAAGATTTCGTTTAAAGCAATTTATGGAAACGTAAACTCTCTATATGAGCAAAGGGTAATACAAATGGTTCCAATAAAGTAGTGGTTTTATCAAATTGAATATTTTCAATCAGAAAAGCCCACCATTTTATAATCTGTGGCACTCCTCAAACACAGTACATAATTACAAAATACATACCGTAACACCAAGAGATAAAATTGTTGAAAATAATAAAGAATACTGGAAGGTACTCTGGTTTCCTCATTTCTTGTCTTATTTTGTACCTGAAAAATAGACAACATACGATAAAACAACCACTGGTTTACCCCTGCCTTGTTATGATTTTTTACAATTTAGAATACTTATTTCTATGAATGAATGAAAGGGAAATTAATTCTTACAGATTTTTATGTATTATAATACTACGTTATTCAAACTTCCTGGTATAACATTAAATTTTATACAATAAGAACAGTTTGGTCAGATGATAATATTAGACGTCTTTCATAAATGGGTCTTAGCGATGCATAGAACGTTATCACGACCCTGTTAAATACCGGTCTTTTCAGTGGCTACAATGTGACTTTTATCATTATGGCATTATGCCTGTGTGAAATAACGCGATGTGCTTCTAACCATAACATTTTGTGTATCCCTTTACCAGGTGATTGGTATTCCCAAATTAATAAATAATGTAATATTGTTCACTTCCTTACGTTTAAAATTTAAATTTCAAAGTCTTTACTAGTCAATCAAGAGCTCTACTTTATAAATATTACTAGAAGTCTTGAATTGTGACATGTCCTTAACTAAACTTATCGTGTGATGTTTTCCTTCAGTTCGGCTTTTTGTTGAATGGTGTTGGTCATTCCGACGTGCGATTTGTTTGAGGGGCATTCAAGAGTTTCTCATCTAAACACATTACCATTGATCTGGGTTATCAATGTAAAAACAGAATCCAGACATCTAAGAGTAAAAAGTCTGAAGAATGTTACGCATAAAAACTTTAATTTCAAAGCCTGTGAGTGAAAATGGTTCATTTGCAAGTTATAACACAATGAGTCAGATTTTCGCAGGTAATTGATAGATAAATTAGTGCTGCTTTATAAATAAAGTTGTATACAAATTCAAAACTGAAGTCTTTTATATCGTTTCATATTTTAGAATAATTGTAATTCATCAATGGTTTGTCAACACTAAGTTACGGCATTACTGCTAGTAACCGGGTCCTCCGACTTCCTGCCTAATACAAACCTATATTGAAATATTGAAATATTGTTGAATTGAGGTAAAACCCATTCAAACTAATTAACGAAAACCAAACAGTGTCTATAAGCTTTGAAAAATCGCAAACCGAAACAATGTGTATTTAAAATGTTGTATGTTTCCATTAATTTTTATGAATGAGGTGTTCAGTAAAATCGTGGTATTATGAGAAGAAAACGAGCTTTTTCCATTAAACGATTGTAATGAATTTTAAATGTATTCGTAACTTTCCAAACATAGGGAAATACGAGATTGAGATCTAAATTATTAGACGGCATTTCGTTACATAAAAATTATATTGAGTACACTCTGAATACATTTTTATGATCAAGAATTAAAATTAAAAATGCAATGATCTTAATGAATGTTTTAAATCTCTAAGATCCGTTTCTCAGACACTGACCCAATTTCAAGGCATATTCATCTAATATTTTAAAGATTTTGATGCTGTGAAGCATCATGGATAATCACAGGTTAAATATTACACATAAACAACGTTCTTCGGTTTTGCATTTGCATATTTAACTTAACATTGACGTTTTGATATCTGCGTAGCTACAAAAGGGCCCATTACACCACACGGCCCTTTGTATTATACATGTTTTAAACTGATTTCTGGTTTAGTTAATAATTTCCTCGTTCTCCACCATTCTTCCGACATTTTTACAATACCTAAATAATTAATTTTAATACTTTATTTGTCTCATGATCTTGATCCCCGGCGTATTATCACTGCGGGTTGCGAGTTGTTGTCTGACAGTATAGTGTGCTCGACATGGATTGACATGGATTGCTAGTCTTCCCGCGCAAGTAGAAGTTTCATCGGAATTTCTACTTCCTTCCACAATTAAAGTGCAACACCAAGATATAGTTGAAACCTTAAAAATGGCATCAAAACCCAAGTCAAACAATCAAACAATATTATCAGTAAAGCAGTGATAGATTTATATTTGGAAAAGGTAAATTTTAATAAATGCATTTATAAATAAAGAGGAAAACGGTGCACATCATTTGATCAATTTAATATAACGTTTCAGCTGTAAAATGAAAACATTGATGACGAATCAATAACTAATTTATATCTTCTCATTCTTTTTTCTTGACAACACAAAAGTTGTTTTTAGTTTAATTTAAAACTGCAATTAAAATGAAAGGTTGTTCAGCAGTTACATTCCGGTTGTAATACATTTTATGACAATAAAAAACTTCTGAATCTAAATCACATAAACCTCAATAAGAAAAAACAAGAACATTCAGGTCAGAACGAATGTTTTATAGATGCATTGTTGAAAAACTGTTAAAGCTAATAAGGAATTTTTATAATTAAGCAGTATGTATTCTTCTATCTTTACGTTTTACTTGCCATATTACCATTAAAGGATTTGATATGAAATCTCGTTTCATTATAACTGTTTTCTTTTATCAAAAATAGATTGTACATTTTGCGCAGAGTTCCTGATACATACACTTTTTATTAAAGTACAGTTCCCATGCAAAAAGCCCAGTGTACACCAAAAAAATTTTGGTATTTTGAAAAGTAATCTGGTAAAAAAAAATATTCTGATAACATTTCTCACGTGTCATTTAAATATGATTAACTGACTTTGATCAATATTTTGCCTGAATATGCTCAGATGACAGCTCTAATAGATTCATACACAACCGATGTTTTAGTTTGGTTCTTACTTTTTGAAATAAAAATGTTGGTTTTTATATCATATCGCCATACCAACAGAATTAACTGGTATTTTTCAGTGGCGTTTCTGCGTAATTGGTAACATTTACACCTGTAATGTCATAACAAGAAGATATTTAGACTGTTGTGTCAAACTTATAGAACAGAAGAAAAAAGTTATGCCTTAACTGTTCTTATCTGTTAACAATGGCTTGAAAATCTTTGGAAACTTTTATCATTTTGTATTTTGTAGTAATATATTTAAACTGCCGGCTTATTTTATTTTCAGAATAATTCAAGAGCGTTACAAAAATAACTCTGGTGTAATCTGTTGCTTTGTTTAAAAGGGCCATTATACTATTTGTGTAATTGTTTCCCGGTGCACACAAAACATGGCAGCATGAAAAAGTAGTACCAATTTTCTCTTTAGATTCTACTTTTGCTTATTACAGCTATTGCTTAAGAGGTGGATATTTTGAAAAGTATGACATTACTGTAGAACAAGAATAACTTTTTGCCAGTCAATGTCATTAGAATGGAAGCACTCTCTAAAGTGTGTAATGTGATCTAATGTTGCTACAACATTGAAATAAAAGTAGAAAAATCAATCTTTAACTTTAATGTTAAATTCCATCATAAAATTCTTGGATACCTATACTTTTCCCCAGTTTTTATGAAATTTATCATTATGTTTATATAACAGGAAAGTACGCAGGCGAGTGGCTGTTCCCGCACTTTGACGCCAACATTCCTTCACCTATCAGTTGGAAATTTTGATATTAATATGTCTTAATTAGACCATTTTCCAAATATATCTAAAAGAGTTGGGACCAAAGTGTGATGAGATTCATTGAGCCATCTGTTTTGTAAAATTCGTATATATCCTGGGTGAGCCGACCGTCGAAGATCATCAGGTCTTTGATAATTTTCCAATTAAAATGAACATCTCTTCAACTTTCTTTACTTATACTTTTTTCAGCTTTTCTAGCTCTGTATTGTTTTTCTTAACAAAATATCATCTGAATCAATATACATTTAGATGAAAAATGTTGCTGTAACATAAAGATAAATTTCAAAAACATATTTGATATAATATTTTGGGACCTAAAATGGATCTCCATGCATGATACCATTAAAAAAGCAATAAATTACAAAATATTTTAAATACATCGTCTACATTTCTTACGTTCTCTATTTTGTGTCCATTTTAAGTCTTATATTAATACAATACCTACCTTATCTTGTACAATTATCTAAAGAATGCCACTGTTCATGCACAACCTTCTTCTAAATTTGCAAAAATTTTGTATTCGTCATAAAATGCATAGAAAAGTTACAATCTGTTTTTTGTTGTTTATTGTTTCATTGGTTAATATTTACTTCACAAATGTTCAATAATGCTATATATATATAGGTAATAGAAATGCGAAATTAATTACCTAATTTAGTTTTGTAAATGAATAATTTAATGATATCATTACAAAGCTTAAATATAGAATTATTCTATTAACTTTAATATTGTAATGGACTACGAAAATCATTAATATCCTTCACATCTGAAACATCATAGCAAAGAAACATTGTAATTTATAATAATTACACAGTTCCACAGTCCAATCATACCCATATTCTCTACACGAAACGTAATATTTGCTTATTAAGTTGTTATCTGTACATTTCAAGATAAGTCTTGATACTGATATAAACTGTAAATGTAAATTGTCTGCAGGATAATCATGATTTGTTTCTGTATCAATATAATTCGAGTAGCACAAACAGTGTTTATGTAAAATAACTGTCTAAGTACCAAACACTGTTGTTGACTATACAGTTGATCAAAAAAGAGTTTGTAGTACTTTAGTTGATATAATATATTCAGAAATGCAAAAGCCGTAACTATGTCTAAATTGAATGGCAAAAATAAAGTTTTTATTGGGTGTGGATTACTTAGTCTTTGGTTTTGCGTTTGTTTTCTTATGTTTCGTATTTTGTATGTTGGTCTGAATCCGGACCTGCAATAGTCCTAAGTTTGCACCGGAGTTTATAAGTTTTTCTGTTATTTTTTTATTATTGTTTGTACTTTGGATTGTGAGTCCTTGTCAAATCTATAGGTTACCTTACAATATTGATGTTCAAATCTGCAGCTCTGATTGTAGCAGAAAGAATTATGCAGTGCTTCGTGAGCATTATTAAAGGACGAGCTATTTAAAAATGGTCAGTATATATTATCTTACAGTTTCTGTCGGTGACCGTAAGAGCATAAATTGCAAAACGTTGTTATTGTTACAAGTTAGCTTATTTTTGATATAGAAAATGATAATAAATTCTTGCATTTTTATGCTGCAAGAAAATTGTGGGGGATAATATTGACACCAGCTCAATCACTTCACTCAAAAACAACTGGGTTTTTGATGAAATATTCACTTATCTTTAGTGGATATGTTTTATGGTATAATTATTTATCATATGATTGCCTATAATCGATATGAGCCTTGCTGTGTCTATTATACACATATGGATTTTGTCGGAATGGGTTTTTGCACGCCATTTTAACCATTACAGCTATATCACAGTGTCAAGGTATTGGGAGAAGAAAGTCGTAATACCCTGTGAAAACCCCAGATAACTGGCAATTCTTGACAATTTACATTACAACGCAGTTTAAAAAAAAATTGTTTTCATGTATAATATTGCATTTTATTATTTTTACTATTAATGTATTTTGTGAAGTCATTTTTTTGTACACTTTCTTTGTTTAAACTTCCCAATTTCAAGCAATTTTATAATTGAACAAAATGGAATGCAAGTTTTCTTAACTAAAAGGTACTTCAATCATTGTAAAAGCATACCAGCCAGACGTTAAGACGATTACATTGCTAACTTTGATATTGACTTGAAACTGGAAATATTCATTTTATATGTCGTCTAAAAAACTAATTGTATGGAAAAAATACAAAAGACAAAAGTTTAAGGTTACAGATGATACTTTAAAGTTCTATGGTTATAACGTAAATCAGAATGTCCACAAGACTCTACATAGCTAATGATTAAAAAATCAATCATAAAAAGTAAACATAATCATAAGTGAAAACTGTTCATATTTTTCCATTAACAAAGTCGCAGGTCCGGGGTTTTTCCGGGTACTACGGCTTTCTCCACCAATAAAAGCTGGACGCCATGATATATCTGAAAAATTGCTGATAGTGGCGTTAAAATAGCATCAAACAAACAAACAAACATCAACAACGTATTAAGTTTGATGTTTTATAAAAGTTTCGGAATTCAAAATATGTTTATAAAAATGTTAAATTGTGTTAATGCCGAATTCTGATATGGAATAAAAATGTTCAATGTTGAATAGAAATAAAACATTTAATTAAACCACGTAGTCAGGGTGGAAAACGTACGTCATCATGAACGTTTTGTACACAAATAGTCTACGTAAATAACTGCGGACAGTATGCTGGTGTTAAAGATTGTTTAGACTAACCGGTAGATTGAGATATCAAAGTTAAAAAAATACAGACACATAGCATGTAGAGGCTTTCATTTTCTTAAACACTACACACAAAATCATGAAATTTTATAAACGTTTGGTGTTTATAAATTATCGAAATGTTTACAAAAACTGTAGCCTTTCCACACATTTTATGGGTGTTGACATTAAAAAGATATTAAAGACTAGCGTTTATGCTATATAAAGTTACTGAAAAATATATTTATCTTACTTTATAACATTAAAACTTACTTTGATGTGGACTTGTCCGCCATTGTTACGGCAAAAAATAGCATTGCTAATTCTAAAACCAAATCAATTAAAACACTGACCTCTGAAACGACAATATTCTGTATAGTCCTTGAATTAAACATGACAAATAAAAAATAAAATAAAATTTACATGTAATTATATTAATATATCCTTTATGAGCTAATAACACGAATATCACAATAAATTATTCATTTCCAAACCGGGTATTGAGAAAGACTTTAATTACTTGTTTAATTACATCATTTTAATTTAAAATTACATATTGATTAAACGAACACAATATTATATGTCATTCAGTCCTCAACAAAATAATTCACTGAAAATTGTCGAGGTACAAAATATTAATTTTCAAAAAACATGAACCATTAGTATCTAATAGTAATGCAGACATTTCTCTCGACAATTTTCAGAACACCTTTAGAAACAGTCGATTAAGTTAACAAGTAGGGTGCAAAGAAATCATTGATATATGGTGGTATCTATCTCTTAGCCGCATCTCCACCTACAGCAAATCGAATTAGGTAAACCTTGCACAGAATCTTTTTTCACATCGTACCAGTATGCACCTGAAATATAACACTTTAATCATATTAATAATTGGGATGTTTTGAAAAATGGAAAATAGGGGGGTAATCTATTAGTGAACAATGTTCACATTTATTCTAGTTTTTTTCTTATTGTTATTATTTATAGGATAATTAATTGGGCGGAGTGAATATCCAAAATATGATCACGAGTGCCGCATAACGCATCTGATTAAACGAGTGCGCGGAACTTGTTCCGCGCACGAGTTTAATCTGATGCGTTATGCGGCACGAGTGATCATATTTTGGATATTCACGATGCCCAATTGATTATCCTATTTATTATATAGATCAAAATTGTTTTCGTAAAATTTTCATGCTTAATCCTAAATTTTATGAACGGCAGATGAATATCTGTATAGTACAAAACCATTGTGACGTTTTGGCGGGAAAAAACCCGAGAGTGAAAATAAACGATAATTTTCACATGTGATTTACCGTGATTTCTGTCACTCGGAAAATTCGATATGTCATCTCTATCTATATAATAATTACATATCTATTTCAAATAAAATATGTTTTAACTATAAATGGTTACACGGCTGTATAACAATTATTATCTGTATAGCACGTTCATAGTACTGTTATCCTGCAGTGTCTTTGCAATAAGGGATACTAATTATATTGGCTGTAGTTGTTATTGAATCTAGTACACAGTTCCAACAGTATTTTTTATTTTATTGTCGAATACGACATTTGTTTGTAAACTTGTGTTATCACTTGATTACGTGACATTAACAATAAACCCAAGATCTGGCTAGAAATGCTTTTCTTATATTTTATAGGCGAACATATATTGCATTAATACAATATCCGAACAGTTTACACTCAGAGTTTCATCTAAGGTACTTACAAAATAAACAAAATAGTTTTCTGACAGTATTTAGATTGTTACCTCTATATGTAGATCAAACCATTAGTAAGGCTTACTGTAAGCCATCACCATATAATACAACCTGAATTCTAAAAGAATGCTTAACAGTAGTTTTAAAGCTTTTTCTTTTTGGCAACAGACTTTGGTATCTTAGTTTACTTAAATCATAGACCTGTTTCTTTTTTGAGCTATACCATAAACATATAAATCCGGATCACAGTTCTAAAATTTATACTATTTATCTTTTTGTTTTATGTGACTTTCGCGTAGTATTGGTATTATAACCATTCAACTTGTTATCAATAGATCAACATATTTAGAAAATTATAATATAGAACGAGTAATTTTAAATAATTTTATTAAAAAAAAAATATTTACAAAATATAATTAAAATAGCACACAAAATTGTCACAAACTCTCACATGGAAAATTAATGCTTTATTACTATTACAGTTTTTCCGACCTTTTTTTACAACCAAACATAGTTTTGATTCATAATATTATTAAAAAATAAAAATTATAAGATGTCTTTTCTTCTACAAACATTTTGAATAATATTGTGTGATGTAGTAGGCATAAATAAGACTAAGGGCATCTTTTAAAACATATAACTATATTTGTGCCTGGTGATGGTCATAAATTAAAACAGCTAATTTGCATACTACATATATTTATTCAACAAAGAAATGTTAGTATATTTACCGATGGAAGTGAACTAAATGTGTATTACAACCCAAATATAAAATGTCTCTCCAATAAAAACGATTTTGTTCCAGTATAATTGTAGAAATTATGTGTAGTGTCCTCATTCCGTTAATTTTTCTTCTCATTGTGCACACGTTTGTTGTTGAATTGAACTCGGCTACACAACAATTTTTAATGTTCACACTATTTCGTACACAGTCTATATTACTTCTTGATGGAACTTTTTCCAAAGTTGTTGAATTGTAGGCTTTTTCAATATAATCACATGCACCATAATCTTTTTTCCGTTTAATTTTTAATCATATTTTTGTTGGATATCAGTCATATTTAGTATCTAGCATTATACCTAAATTCTAGTTCGTTTCATCATATATTTCAATCTCACATTTGTCAATGGTTTAGTGTCGTCTTTTATAATCCGTACAAACCTACCAACTGTATTTTGTGGACAGGTAACAATTACAAACGGCGTGGCGTCGCTTTGCTAATGACACATCTATGTACTGCCCCTGTGCATTGTCGCCCACTTGTCACATCGACAGATTTTTTCCATAATGATAAATAGATAAGCAATAAACAAAACGACCTTCATAATAAAAGACCTTGATTTTCTCCTGATTATATTTTTACCTTTAAGAACCTAGCTATGGAAACGTCATTTTGGCGATAGGTGACAAATATTTCCATTGACAACAATTTTAAAACCTCAACACTATTCCTAACACTAAAACACTAAAAACGTTCCAATATGAACAACCTGAAATCCTAAATGGTTAAAAATGTAATGTTAAAGGTTTATCGAAATGATGTGATTGTTTACCATATTGTGGAAAAGACAATTAGACAAGTCCTTTTAATAAATCTCTCTTGACTATTTGTTTAAACACCACAAATGCTTACAACTTGAAAACCGAAAGTTGTAAAATGCAAATGCCTTCACATTTGTGTTCACGTGACATGACCTTTATGAGGGTCAATGTCATAGACCGACTAACCTTAGTCCTTGTATTGATACAACTTCATAACTGTAAAAGGAAACTCAGATTGAAACAGGTTGGAATTACTACATTAAAACTTTAGTTTATTTTGGTCGAAATTGTATTATTACAACTACTGGTAAGAGGTTTCATTCGTCAAAACAATAATGCCAAAAATCTGGAATTTAAATCTCATAAAGACTTATTATGGTGATCACTAATGACCATATTTTAACTGTGAACGTGATTTTACCTTAACAAAAGTAAGTGGTAATGATAATGGTTTAATAATATTTTAGAACTTTTAAAATGAAACCAATGCCATTATAGTACAACTGTTTGCTGACAACGACATTACCACTAATAAGTTAAATGGTTGACTGTTTCATTTAGCAGTATGTCTTTAAGGATTTCTTCTTTAAAGTAAATAATGAGAGAGCAATTTTTGGTTTTTCGTCTTTTTACTAAAGAATTACTATGAAGTTGCAGAGCTTTTGTCATCAAAATTCTAAAACTTTGTACTAAATCCGGCTAAGGCTATCTACACCTTGAACATAGAAAAACCTTAGAAACAATTTTCGATATTTAGACAGTAAGTATATCACTGAAAGACTCAGTGATATTCCCGTGCAATCGTAGTTAATAATGTCATTAGCTTTATGTGTGTTTTCAGAGTTAAGAGATTGCTAAGATACCTCTAATAAAACCCTAAAATCCAAACAATTAAGTCGTTATAGAGCTTTTATAATCAAAGTTCCAACACATTACACTAAATCTGTTAAACGAAATATGCTAATCTTAGAATTAAAAGTATTTTAAAAAATAGACGACAACTACTTCAGTGAAAGGCTCAATAATTAATAACCTTTATTTTTATGTGTGTTTTTAAAGTGAAGAGAATGATAAGTACCTATGTATAAAGGATTAGTTTGTTTGATAGTAGATGTAAATATTTTAATTTTGTTTTAATACTCAATACATGAGCAAAGTTGGTTATTTCGTATAACCTAACTTGGTTTTTTCAGCACGTGACTGATTATGACGTCATAATAAGATGTATTGATGACGTTGACTATACATGAATTCTTCCGCAAACAACAAGTGACGACATTAAAATTGTGAATTGCAAATATTATTTGATAACTTGCAAAATATTGTTCTTGTTACTTCATTTTTACTATAGAATTTAAAATATATGGTTTGTTTTCAATTGTTGGTTAGATTATTGGATACAAACGACTTTGGATCGATTTACACTGCAACATAAACCGCTTCGCGGTTTATTCAGCGTCAATCGACCCAAAGTCGTTTATATCCAATAATCTAACCAGCAATTGAAAACAATCCTTAAATGGACATGCATTTAGTAAATAAACGTAGGTAAATAATAACTGTGTACTAGTATTTAGGAACTTATGTATAAATATTTATATTGAATATAAGTGTCTATACAGATAAAAGCTATTGGATAGTTGACATTGATGGTGATCAAGGAAGGTTGAATGCAAATGTTGTAATGTTAGGTGAAATTTAAATTGTAACGAAATAGACCACATACTTTTAACTTCGTATTGGTATTGTTTGCGTGGTTTGAGACAGTATTTTAGAGCGATATTGAAATGTTTGTATTTTTCAAACTCAATTTACGCTGCACAAAATCGCTATACGATGTTCGATGATGCCTCTAAAATCAACAAACTAGCTTCAATATGCGATTGAAGATCAAAATGTTTGTCATGCTGTTGAATCCAAAACACGCTTAAGAATGCAAATAGAGAAGAAGCAAACAATAGCCTGGTTTCTAGATTGCATGCGACTGTCAAGGAACCACCGAATGTATACCGTCTTTTGGGTTGTAAAATGCGCATTTATGTATTCCGTCTGGAGACTTTTGAAAAATGTCTAGTTCGTATGTATAAAACGCACGGATGTCAAACATGAAATTGTCACATTTTGATAACGGGAAGTTTTCAATGTAAAACTATAAAACGAAACCAAGTCCAGTAAGATCTATATGGATAAGTAGTGAAATGTTTTTGAACAAACGATACTATGTTTGGTAACATTTTATTGAATAAAATAAATGAAAACAGCGCTGAGACAATTTTGTTTAAGTGGACTCGATCAGACGACAACTCCTTTACAGAAAAACCAGCAATATTTGTTATTGTTATGAATATTAATTGACCTTAAATACTGTTAAGTTATGTACATGTATATTCTGCTAGAAACACATGTGGTTGTTTTCATAAGACTTAATGTTGACGCCGATCCACTGACATAAATCCCCTTACAGAAACACTAGATAAAACGATATAAATAGATCACACTTATTGTCTTTAGAGGGTGATATTGTTATTGATCAATATTCCCGGCGACGTAAAAATAAAAACGTGCATACTGCAAATTGAAACAAAACAATCTTTTTTTAAATAAGAACATGATTTTCTAAAATTTTTGTAAATAAACAGCAAAAAAAAAGAATTCCAAATATAGCTATGTGTAAGTGTTTAAAATTTTTAAAGTGACAAATATCACGTGATCAAAATACCAAAATGGCGATCGAGATGAACGAATTGTGTACGAAACATTTTTCGTCATTTATTGAAAATTAGTCTTTTATTTGTAAGTTAGCATATACCAAACTTGCTTTTAAAAAATTGTCAAATTTTCTTTTTCATTATTTTGCCGAACTCCTTTTCTTTTTGAAAAATCAGGTCAAGGAAGTTTTGGTTCAACACCAAATTATCCAACTTATAAAACGCATAAAATATCAAAACAATGATATTTTTAGCAAATGTTATCAAATACATATTTTCAAATAGATATATATCCTTCACATTTATTATAAAAATAAATGCTATTTAACAAAACCTTGCAAATGATAGCATTTACGTTGATGAATACGAAATTAAGTTCCGGAAGTCTTGTTGCTACCTGCAAAAAGTCCATAATACCTACTCATATATATAATGCGCACATTATTTTTAAAAAAAGGTGTTTTAAAAGAATAAATATTATACAGACCAAAAGATATTCTATTATTTAAACCGATGATAAGAATGACTAGTCAATCGACATAATACTTAAATGATTCTGTTTAAATAATACACTTTTAAATTAGATCATCTTTTGAACTTTCTGTCCAGTTTTAGTAAATAATGTTATTCCGTCCTGGTGTTTCTCTTAGTTGAGGTACTTCGGTATGAGAAATAAGTTGTATTGATAGGGCAGTAGGGAATGGAATTTATGGTTTTAATTTGTGTTTATAACTATTAATTATATTGGAAATTGTAAACAAAATATACATGTATTTATGCATATTATTGTCTATTATTACATAATAAAATCAGTTGACCATATGTGACGCAAATGTGTTCTCATCCTCTATCATCTATGATTAATTGTCTTAAAACAATACTTAAACAAATTAACGACCATGACATTACATGTGGTATACATATATAAATGACAATTAAAAAATAACGAGTAAACTATGTAAATAATAGTCATGAATAAATCATTTCAAATAATTTCAATACATGACAAGTTTACAAAATATGTGTGCTTTACAATTTAAATTTTTAAAAAACTATTTCCTCTTTAAGAACATTTTAAAAATATATTTTGTATATTTTGAAAAGGGTATGACGGTTTTTTAAACAATTTATTATGGTGTATTCCGGTTATTAAATTAGTTATTGCAGTAATCAGAAGACTTCAATGACTGTTTTTTGCACACGTTACCATTTAGAAGACAGTAAAATTCAAGCATCATTTTTACGGATATATATAAATTAGCGAGCCACCACATATTACTGTTGAATACAAGTCTATTTGTCCGGTTTCATAAAACGTCTCGGTTTGAAGGTTTCCTCAACTTGTCCTGAACTCCAATATTGACCAATTAGATTGCTGAAATTTTTAATTTGAAGCAAAATCTCAATTTGTGAAGTATTTGAGAAGTCCACATGCTTCTTCCTTGTTAAAGCGAGCGGTTAAACATTATATCGATTAAAAATGCCGTCTAATGATTGTCCTATCTCGTACTTACCTATGTTTGGAAAGTGTATTTTAAACATACTGGAGAAAACAGATATTAATTTGTTTCTGTTGACGACTTTTCCCAGTCAAATAAAATATATTATTTTTTTAAATTAAATTACTATCCTACGGGTTAACAAAAACCTAGCCATGTTTTAAGGTACTTGTAGTTTCAAATTGCAACGAAATTTACTTTTGTACAGCTTGTTTGAAAATACATAAACCTTTTCATGCAACTTAAGCAACTAGTGGTGGAAAAATCTCGTCTCATCTCAAATTGTGTTTGTCGTTCTCTTGATAAACCCACAGGTTCAATGGTTCAATGGCTCAATGAACCAATGACAACAACAGTTCAATCCTGTGTTTATTTAACAGTCTTTATTCTTCATTGTACATTGTAATAATATTTTTTTTTTAATTTTTACGAGTCAATAAAGGTGACTTGTTTTAATTTTTAATTTCCAACCTATGGAAAGGAGCTTTATTTATTTGTTCATTATTCAGTTGCTGATTTTATGGATAATTTAACGATCATTATATTTTAATTTAATATATTATAAGCGAACGTGCAGAAAGGACTATTGCTAAGGGATTTGTCTCCTAGTATGCAAATAATCCAAAAATGAACTGATACAATAAATAATTAGTGACCAAAGGCGACATGCGCTTTTATTGCTTTTATTTCACGCTAAAGAGTGGAAAAGTTTACACACCATGGTTTTGAATAATTCAAGAAACGACTTTAGGATATATCAAATAATTAAAAGATCTTATCACCAAGTTCTGCAATCTCAATATACACTAATCTATTTATCATAATGAATATATGATTTTGTTTTTCCTCCAGTATGCATAACTAAATAAGTAGGTTATGTGCCGTTTCGCAAAAGTGCCCTGATGACTTGATAAAGAGGGAATTCCGGTAATTAGATACGCGTCGACTTGTTCAATGAAATAACGACAAAAAATTCAGAGTAACTGCCAAAGAAATACCTAGCATAACATTTGCGTTTTAAAGGGTTTACACCATACAATTGAGCTGATAAAAGTTTGCTGTCAATAAACGGGACGTTGACCATGGGGAAGTTGAATTCATCATTCTTGTCGTAGAGTTTGTTGTTTTCTTGTTGAATGCAAAGAAAACACATTAAAGAATCACCTGAATACCAGTAATTTTGTTCCTTAGAAGATACATTCTTAGTTGTTCATAAAAATATTTAACCTCCTCCATAAAAAAATAGTTCAGGTTTGACACTTAAAGGAACAAAACTGACTGGCAATACGACTGATATTTACACCATCGGTGGAAAAATCATCATGTTTTATCCATACTGCTGGAGAGTGATTCAAGTCCTGATTTGCTAAAAAGTTATAATATAGAACAAAGCAGGTTTTTTAATACTGAACTATACAAATGTTTCGCTCTTTTGCTGAAGTAAGTGTTATTTTGACGAATAGCAAGACGCAGGAGAAATAATAAAAGCCTTCTTCATCAAACAGTACATGATTTTTATGCAAAATAAACCCAAATCTTAAAAATGTATAATGTGTTATTTAAACGTATCATTTAAAGATACACGTAATATTGAATGACCAGCAGTTATTCTTATCATTGGATTGAATTATAGAATGTACGTTAACTCATTAAGAGCCAAATTTAAATTTTAACGTTTATGACGTTTCTACGCCAAATTTTTGAGATTACGTCTTGAGAACGTTAATTGTGGAATGCGACATGTGAGTGGTAAAATGATTTAATTCATATAGAAAACTAGTCAAGTATCATAACCAGAAGCTTTACAAAATACAACAAAACTAAATAAAGAATGAAAAAGCTGGACTAGATTTTTCACATTGATCATATTGTTCTAGTTTAGATTTAAAAAGGACATCATTCTTCTCAGAAATGTAACAAAAACAAATAAAGAAGAAAATTAGTTTCAATAGACAATTGCAACAATACGTCAGGAGAGTCTGTAATAAGATAATAAGATACATGTATAACAATATTGTAGTGAAGTTTAGTTATACATAATAACATTGTTTGTTGTGAAATCATTTATTCAGATGCAAGAACGATTACCTGACAAAACCTGAACGGTGTTTTTAAGTTTAAATAATTGCCCAATAAAGTCGTAGGACATTACATACGTAGAAATTAAATATGGTTATAAGCAAGTACTTGTAAAGGTAGCCGCCGCAGTTATGTTCAATAACTAAATTGTTCAGCTAATCTCTGATCAAATGGCAAATATATGTAACCATGTTTTTATATCCCCATTGCCAACTGCGTTGAAAGTACAAAGTAAAAGAACGCTACAAGTGATATCTATCTCGGGCAGTTACTGATTGTTATCTACAAATACCTCATCTACATTATTACACAATATTAAGAAGATTTCTTAGCTATAAAATAATCTGTTAATCTGTTAGCCATCAACGGAAAAAAGAAGGCTAAGTAATGGCTGAATGTAATAGTATGATTGTGAATCGAGTGTATCTTTTTTCATAGTACTCAGTCAGTCACAAAATCGCGCGATATCAGTAATAACGTAGAGATATCATTTCGGCTTCTTACGTCCCTTCATGAAACATACCAATTCAATATGTTTTTAATGCGAAGAATTTTGAATAATATATTGTTTTTCTCTAAATCAACAAAACATAAAAGCTTCGGTCCAAACAATAACAACACAAAAACTGGTTGTTCCGTCAAGAACTTTACTGACTTTCAGTTATAAAGCAATCGTATTTTTCTATTTAATAACAACGTAATATCCTTTCTTTAAATATTAAAAAAACGTAATTCTTGTTTCTATGGGATGTGTGTTCGAGTATCAAAACTAATGCGAGCTGAACATTCGACTCGATTGCCAGTTTTCATGCCGAAGGTTGGGATGCACGTTAAATATTCCTGGCACCGACTGCTCTTGTCAAAATTCCCAATTCATATATAGCCCTTCAGGTCACGTGATAACTGGACATCCTAATATTGTTGACAATGAAAGACTCCGCAATATTTTGTCCAAAAGACCTAAGTACCGTGAGCCTAAATCCACCAACTGGAAGTATATCTTTAAATTATTGATGGATTCAATAGAGGACTATACCAGAAAATGGGCATAGCAACAGGACCAGGAGGTTGATACCTTGTCAGAGTGAGTAAAGGCCTTGAGGCCATTGATTCGAATAAGAATAAGTCATTTAAGAAGGTCTGTGAGTACTAAGGCATCATCAATCTTCAGAAATCTTGATGCTTTTAAAACTTTGTCCGACATTCATGACAAATATGTTGTTGTGCCAGCAGATAAGGCCCCTAACAGCATTATTTGTATCTGCAAAAACATTACATAGAGTGTTTGATTAGTGAGTTAGGCATCGATAGTTCACTTGGCAATCCTACTTACACATTCACTGTTTTTTCAAAAGAGATTATTGAAAATCACAAATCGGTATTGGCATCCTTTGGCCTCAAAATCAAAGTCGAAGATTGTGATCTCCCCCTATTGTATTGGATACCAAAACTTCACAAAAATTCATGCAAACAGCGTTTCATAGCAGGATCGTTTAAGTGTACTACCAAAACACTATCGCAACTCCTGACCACTATTTTAACAACAGTAAAAAGGGACTTCAAAAATACAGCGACACTTTCTACTCCAGGAGTGGAATAAATGAAATGTGGATATTAAAAAATTCAAAACCTGATAGACATCTTGGGGTCTGGATCTCTTTCCCATTGTAACAGCATTAAAACATTTGATTTTTTGACACTCTATACGGCCATCCCTAATATGCATCTTAAAACTAGGCTTGAAGATCTTATTAAACGCTGCTTTTTCAAGAAAAACGGAAAGAGACGATACAAATACTTAGTAATTAGTCATGACAGAACTTCCTTCGTCATCAGTGACTCTAAATCTAATACTAAATATACTGAAGACCAAATCTGTCATATGTTAGATTTTCTTATTGACAACATATTCGTCATGTTTGGAGGACATGTTTTTCAACAGACTATTTTCAACCTCTCCTCGCCGACCTGTTTTTGTACTCTTATGAGGCTGAGTTCCTAGATGGCCTGCTGATGAAGAAAGGAAAGACTCTGGCCCAGACCTTTGTTTAACATTCCGCTATATTGATAATGTTTTGTCCCTCAACAATGCTAAATTTGGTGACTATTTACATTCGATTTACCCTAGCGAGCTTGAAATTAAAAACACCACCAATACACTAAGGTCAGCCTCTTACTTAGACCTACTTCTAGAAATTGACTCAGGAAAACTACAAACTAGACTCTACGACAAACGTGATGACTTCAACTTTCCAATTGTCAACTTCCCGTTCATCGACAGCAACAATCCAGCAGCTCCAGCGTATGGTGTGTACATTTCATAACTTATACGTTATTCTAGATCCTGCTATTGGTATTCCGATTTTCTAGACCGATCACTGCTGTTGACCGCTAAACTACTCAAGCAAGGGTTTGTTGCACCTAGGCTGATGTTCTATGGTCGTCACCAAGACTTAATTGATCGTTATGGGAAATCAGTGTCTCAAAGACGATCTGACATTTTTGCTGAGTCATAGGTAGTGATTCATATTCCTGGATTTGACTTTTCCCTAGATATGACAGTGAGTAACTCGACGGGTGTCTATTTAGAGGCAGATACTGATTACTCGTCCGGAGCACCTGAGTGCACTAATGGTTTTTATTGGGTTCGGGTTACTCTCTTTCTGTTTTTGTGTTTTTGGTTTTTATGTTGTGTTTGTCTATATCCGGATTTGCAACTATTCCTTGACTTTTGACTCTTGTTGTTCGGTCGGTTTTCTTTGCTATTTTTCTTATTACACAAGAGCAAAAACTGTCAAAAAGAAGACAATCCACAAATCTAAGTTCTAGAAACCGGCAAACTCCAGAACCAACAATCAAAAAACAGCAACTACAGCCATGGTCCTGACTTAGTAAAGGTATTTCAAAAGAAATTGGTTTTATGGCATTCCAAACCTCCCGTTCCATTATTGTAGAATGTGAGTTCGTTAGTTGATTAAAATATTGGAGCTTGTGTATAAATATTTATTATGAATATAAGTGTATATAAAGTTATAAAATCAGTAGATCAGTAAATAAGTTTGACATTTATGGTGATCAGCGACAGGTTAAAATACAGATGCTGTAATTTTATTTGAAAAGTGTAATTTTAAAGAAGTAGACAATATATATATATATATATATATATATATATATATAATTGTCTATTTATATATGCCCAACATCTGATTGTATTTCAACATTGGATCTTTAGAAATGCACTAAAGATACATAGTTAAGATAAATGATATTTATAAGTGTCTAATGAATTAACCAAACAATGTCGTTGGAATTTCCACTCTGAAAATCATCTGTACACACAGATTTGATTTTTGAGCCGTCCCACATCGGGAATCGAACTCGTGTCAGTTTATAACATCTATGGCTACTGCGCCTAGCATGTAAAGACAGAGGTGTAACCTCTAGACCAGATCCGTCCGCTAAAAAACGGAGTTTCACTGGCCTAGTGTTACTTTTGGTTGAACATGTCATTTACATACACAATGTTTTTTGTGCGACCTGAGCTTTAATTACAACGATTTTTCATACAATCAGAATGGATCTGTAAGCAATTATACAGATGCGTGCATATAGTTGTTTTGAATTTCTATTTAAAATTGTCTATTTATATATGCCCAACATCTGATTGTATTTCAACATTGGATCTTTAGAAATGCACTAAAGATACATAGTTAAGATAAATGATATTTATAAGTGTCTAATGAATTAACCAAACAATGTCGTTGTAATTTCCACTCTGAAAATCATCTGTACACACAGATTTGATTTTTGAGCCGTCCCACCTCGGGAATCGAACTCGTGTCAGTTTATAACATCTATGGCTACTGCGCCTAGCATGTAAAGACAGAGGTGTAACCTCTAGACCAGATTCGTCCGCTAAAAACGGAGTTTCACTGGCCTAGTGTTACTTTTGGTTGAACATGTCATTTACATACACAATGTTTTTTGTGCGACCTGAGCTTTAATTACAACGATTTTTCATACAATCAGAATGGATCTGTAAGCAATTATACAGATGCGTGCATATAGTTGTTTTGAATTTCTATTTATAATATAATATATATATATATATATATATCTATATATATAAAACTTTTTTTCGAAAGTTTCAACTTCAGAATGATATTGCTTGCTTGTTTCCATACAGTGTTTTAGAACGGTACGAGCTTCAAGATGCGAAACAACGTTTAAGGGGGCATTTCGAAATGCTAATAGAGAAGAAGCAAACAATAGCCTGGCTTCTAGAATGCATGAAACCGCAAAATGTACAGATAACTAGCATTTAAACACATGTAACTTTAACTTTCATTCTATTATTTAATCCGATGTTTGGAGTAACTGGTCACTCGGAAATTATCTTTAAATCATCCTGTTTGTATGACACATTACAAGGTTATAAATTAGATAGTTAGGTTTATGCCACATCGATCATCTTTAGAACTGTCCCTGCAGTCGTAGAAAATAATGTTATACCGGCGTGGTATATTTCTCTTGAGAGATCAGTGAAAGATGGCTGTTATTGACAGATTACTACGGTGTATTCTGGTAGTACTCATAGGACTTCAATGACTTATATTTGCACCCGTTATCATTTAGAAGACATTGAAATTTAGGCATAATTTTTACAGCTATATATAACTAGCGTGCTGCTTGAGGGTTTAAAAATCCCGACAGCGGCCGCATAGCAAAGTCGGTAACTGGTTTCTTACATGAATAAAGCATCAAATTTCTCGCCTCTAAATCTATTAGCAGCATGCGCGTGCATTGTTGTTAACAACATTGTTGTGTTATTAACGTGTACATGAATCAGATTAGAAAAAAGGGATTGCGCTTTACTGCTTGTCAGCGGAGCTGAGCAGAGACCAAACATAAACATATTTTGATGCAATTTTACATGCCCCAAAATAATTATGTTTATTACAAGTTAATGTGTCCGGTTTCATAAAACGTCTCGATTTAAGGATTTCTTAAACTGATCCTGGCCTTCAAATTGTCCTATCAGTTACTGAAAACTTATAATTTGAGGAAAATTCAATTTGAGAAGATTAAAGGAACCGCGACAGCGAGAATATGGAAAAGTTAAGAATACAATTAGTTGACAGTAAACAAAAAATATATACGAATTTTTAAAATATCGAAGTTTGATGTGTTGCTTTACATATAAACACTATCGCAAAAGTCCACGTGCTGCTTCCGTGTTAAGGCGAGTGGTTAAACGTAACTAAAACAAAAAATAATTTATATTTTGTAACCTATTTGTAGAATATGTTTTAAAGCGCCCAAGAATTATAATTATAAGTTTTACTGAAAATAATCTGTACTAAATTCAGCAATGTTATTTAACAACTTTTCGTAAAATGTTATATCGATTACAAAAATGCCGGTCTAATAATTGCGTATTATCTCTTTGTGGAAAGTGTAGTGTACGAATACAATCAAACTAATTTATAATCATTTAACTTTAAAAAAGCAAACACTGTGTCTATTAATATCAGGATTTTACCAAACCTTTCATGTGTATACACATAATTTGAAATAAACTAAACATTTTTAAAATTCACTGGAGAAGACAGAATTAATATGTTTCTATATGCGACTTTTCAGTTTACGACTCAGTTTGTTCTCTTGGTAGTTTTTTTGAATATCGTTTAAAGTCAGTTTTAGCCATTTTTCAGTTAAATCAAGACATCCAGTTCTATAAGGAAGGAAGCAAAAGTACCCTAGTCACTACCCACTAATGGTTGATGTCAACTTTACCGCAGGTAAAACGAGTTGTTGCATTGCAGTGATTACTAACAACGACTCACGTGACTCGACCAACGAGACTCCGATAAAGAATTCACAATATAAACTCGTATATTTCAGTAATCTGTTCAGTACTTAGAATAGAAAATGATCAGCCGAAGATAAAATATATTCACATTCCTCTTTTTCAAATACTAGTATTCTTTTCTGTTCGATAATGTTTTTAACCCTCGTTTGTTATTTAATTGGTCAAATAATTAATCAGATATCTTAATTCATCATCACTGTTGTAAACAATTACAATTAAGACGTTTTTGCTTACTTTGAGATCTGTATTTTACGACTGTTAACTATTAAGCCTTTCTTACGAAGGTTTGTTGTACTTAAATTGATTTATTCCCTCAGAAGTTTGATGTATGTGACTTAATTGATCGTTCTTGTGACAAAATCTCTTAAAACAATCAGACATTTTCAAAGTCAGATTTATAGATAATCTTTAAAGACGAACTTAAAACACCAATATTGGGGCAATATAAATGTTCTCAAAAACTGCATACCTGCAATCTCAATTTTGACCTAGAAACAATTGTGAATCACGACTCTTGATTTACTGTGTTATTAACTCACTTTTGTACTTGTATTGTGGTTGTCCATGTTCATTGTTCATTCAGTAATTATTTCTGGAATTTATTCATTTATTTCTGGAATTTATGCAAAAGGTACTCACAGGTTGTGTGATATTTGTTTGTTCTTTCAGGCTGAATACTACAGAAAAACTGACAATTCTCAATCAAGGCTAGAACTCGCAACCTCACTGTTGACTTGCTGATTATCAATACTAGATCACTAACCGCCTGAACCACTCGGTCTTGGATGACCCAAATCTATAAAGAATGAAGCATATACCCGTATTCTTCCTTATTTGCAGATTTATATGTAATAACAAACAGTAATAGAATAACTTCCAAAGAATAGTATTGGAAAATATGGATTTTAAACGAAATAAAGAAGAAAACAATTTGACGAACGTGAGACTTTTTAATGCGTTTTTCTTAAAATTTGTGAACGGTGGGATCTAAATGACGGACATGTATGTTCTATGCCTTATATTTGGAAATAAATTAATTCGTGTTTAATGAAGTTTTTTAGCTATACCAATGTTAATATTGAGAAAATCTAAAGTGTTAGTTTTCTTGTTAATTTTTATCACATGGGTCACAGCAATAGACAGACATTTAATTAACACTGTTGAACAAACTCAATGTGTTTTTTGTAAGGATTAGACCATAAATAAAATACCTTTAATTTTGAAATTAATGATAGTAGCGCGTATGGAATTGATATTTTACAATTTTTTGCACTTATATATACAACATAATGTCAGAAAACACTTTTTTATTATTAGGTACTGCGGCCTGCTATGTGTATAATGTAAACAGGTGTCAATTCAACTTTAGTTTAAATGCAAAGTGTGCAAAATGAAATTTGGTTAACATAGGTAAAATTATTCAAGACTTGCAAATGTGTATTCAAACAATTTAAATTTAGCATAGCTTATTATCTGCCTGAATGATATATGCATTCTACTATGTAAATAAATAATAACAACTAAATGATCTGTTAAATTTTAACTAGAAATTTTGTTTTTGAGGTGTTTCTCTGTGGTATCTTCAAATTCAGGTAGTTCATTGAAAATACACAGAGAGGGTATTCTCTTTGTTATAATATTATTAGAATATTTATCTCCATATAGAATATAAGTTCAAATGGGTCAGTTTTCCATATTGCTTCTTTCGACTTTTGCTAGAAACGGGAAACGGAATGAATCGATCGAATCATCAGTTAGCGCGTACCTTGTTTTGATGATGTGAAAGAGTTCTTCTCTTCTTCCAGCGTAAATCCGATTAATTTTTTTGAAATGGCGATTTTTGCAGGGACAATAGGGTATGAATTTGACTATAATTATTTTACATGCATCCATTATATAAACAGTTATATTTAGTCAGAATTATTTTCTTTATAACATTGTTTTCTGCCCCATTACTGTGGGTTGGTAAAAACATTTTGCAATGTTTGTCTTATGTTTGTCTTAAGTGTTTCATTTTCCAACCCAATACAAAATTAGAAATCAGAGTGATTCCCTTTAAGTTATTATCCGAAAAGTGAAGAAGAGGGAAAAAAAACACTCATGTAAGTTTAGTCTTGATGACTAATGATCAAACCATACCATATTTATAAATCGCGCTATGTGATAGCTTCAACACATTACCATATAGAAAACAGAAGTTTCTTCCCCATTAATGGGTATTTAACATCTAAATTCAATCTCAGTAATTATTAGTCTTGAATAGTCTTGTAATTAGTACGTATTCTAATTTAAGGCTTTCAATTTAATGAGTTTCAAGCTGAAAAAACCTTTACAATTATATAATTAAAATATTCTGTAATTCGCAGAAAGTTAATATATAAGTTATGCATTATGCTATACATCGATGACATTAACACACGCCATTTAAAAAACCTGCCTAGCGTGTCCACCAATGGCAGATACTGCATGCACTCTCATTTACAGTTGTCAGGTTATAATACGGAAACCTCGTTATATCAAATCAATTTTAGAGATATAATTAAAAACGTAGATAAATGAACATGTTAGAGAGAGATCAAACTGAGTCAGATGCAAGGACCTCTAGGTGTTTTGTTTGAAGTACACAATGTAGATAGACAGTAATAAAAATGTGATATACCACCATTATAACATAACATAAAAGCAATCGTATGTAATAGATCCCTTACGTTGTTACGAATATTTGATTCTGATAGCCTTTACGTATAATTTCCTTTAAAATTAACTGACGTATATATTACTATTCTGATTGCCTTACATACGTATAATATTATGTGAATATCCATAGCTATAAAGAAGAAAGTAGCAAAAAAAACCGACCGAACAACAAGAGCCAAAAACCAAGGGACAGTTACAAATCCGGATATAGACAAACACGACACAAAAATCAAAAACATAAAACACAGAAAGAGAGTAACCCGAACCCAATAAAAACCATGGGTGCACTCAGGTGCTCCGGACGAGTAAGCAGTGCCTGCCTCTAATTAGACACCCGTGGAGTTACTCATTGTCTTGTCTAGGTAAAAGTCAAATCCAGGAATAGGAAACACTAACTATGACTCAGCGAAAATGTCAGATCGTATTTGAGACACTGATTTCCCATAACGATCAATTAAGTCGTGGTGCCGACCATAGAACTTCTTTAGAGATAACATCAACCTAGGCACAACAAACCCTTGTTTGAGTAGTTTAGCAGTCAACAGCAGTGATCGGTCTAGAAAATCTGAATAACGATCGCAGGTATAAAGACTTGCTCAGACATGTCACTACATCTATGTAGCAAAGATTGCTCATCTAAGCATTGTCTTGATGACTAATGATCAATATTATTTTAACCACCCCATATTCAATAGCACTCAGCTATGACATGTTCTAAACAGGAATAAGTTCATTTCGCTTTATCAACCCATATTAGCACATCTCTTTAAAAATTCAAGACTTTATCGTATAAATAAAAACAAAACAGTACATTCTATTAAAAACCGTAGAAACACTCACAAACAACAAGTTAAGATATTAGTTATGTTGTGTGTTATATATCTATGACATTAACATAAGCCATTTAAACAGGCGACCTAAAGACCTGACTATCACGTCCATCGATAGAAGATGTGGCAAACACTCTCATTTACAGTTGTCTGGTTATGATGCGGAAACCTGGCTGCGTACCATAGTAGGTACCTTGTATAGAGTGTACCACGCTTAAGGCACCTTTTATATATATTAGCAGCTCCCTCAATCCATTTTATTTAACTGCAGCCTTGTTATATTAGTCAATGTTAGAGATATAACTAAAAAAGTTAATAAATGAACATATTAGAGATAGATCATACTGTGTCAGATGCAAGGACCTCTAGGTGTTTTTTTTTTTAAGTTAAATACGACAATTTATGAAAGCCGATATACCTTCATCATAATATAACACAAACGAAATTCGATATAATAGATGCCATTGACTAATATTTGCTTCTGATAGCCTTTATGTATGATTTCTTTTTAAATTGACTGAAGAATATATTAATATTCTGATTGCGTCATATAAGTATACTATTAAATAAATATCCATAGCTAAATAGACATACACAGATATTTCACTACATAATTTGTGGTAAAGATTGTTCATCTAAGCATTGTCTTGATGACTAACGATCAATGTTATTTCAACCACCCTATATTCAAAAAGCAGTTAAGTTAATTCCGAATTATTAAACCATATTAGCACCTCTTTTTTGAAAATCCAAGATTTTATCGTATACACACTGTTGATAAGTATAGGCATTTGATCAACGAATTGAATAAAAACGCGCTTTGTGTTTAAAAAGGATCAAATACTAGTTTTAATAAATCAATTACAAATTGAAGGAAATATTTTTGACGGTTGCTGTGATTGAAATACAAAAGCTGTTGCATACACCTGTGTATAGAAATTTAGCATTATACTATTAAGATTGTACTTATCATTATATAATCGTTTTAATGTAAAATTATCAATATCGAAACATTTTAATTTCTAATAAAAACCGTAGTAGGACTCTAAAACAACAAGCTATTACCAACAGGAATGCAACATGAATTTCTCTGTCACTTCATATATCTTTCCCGAAAACAATAAACCGCCCTAGCTATACCCCTATTTAAATTCTGAAAGCAAACTCCATCTAATTATAGACAAATCGCAATATTGTGTACTTTCAGCTAAGTGATTACATTTAAAAATATTTTAACTATATTTGAGATAATAATTTACTCTTAGTATAAGTTTCAATCTTGTTTAATATTCAGGTCATTCCACATAACATAAGCTTATTTAGGTCTTTCATAAATTCGTTCTTGCACTGAAGAAAAGAAAGGCATAGGTTTATATTGTGCGATATCTAAAACTGTTGACTTGTCTAATAAACAAGTTTCATTGCAAAACTTTAGTTATGTGAAATTCAATCAGAACTTTTGAAATGCTATTAAAGTTTCTTAAACGAGAGGAAACAGTGCATTATCGAAATCAATCGTTTTCAAGCGTTGTTCATTTAGTATATTTGGAAACATAAGTTTAAATACTACGCTATAGAAACGAAAACTTCACAGTAGAACACAATTGTTATTTTTCGAAGCCCATACATTCATCCAACAATTTCTTTTAAATTCGTTTGATGATGTAAGTGAGAATGCCCGAGTGTGCGTGTTAATGTGTGGACTCGATTGGTCGAATGTTTATGGTAATTTGTCTGCTATTGATCATGTGTCAACACTGAGGTTGTGGGTTCAAGTCGTACAGACAGGCTTAGCTTGATTCCAATCTTAATTGACAAGATTCCCAATTGACTTACCGTAGTCCTGAGTTTTCTCCATGTACTCTGTTGCTACATAACAAAAACTGGACGCCGTGATCTGCTAACATCGCAGTCTAAAATGGATCAAAAATTGATAAAAAGTGCGTTTTAATCAAATCATATATAAGTTACATAAACATTTACATATTTTTATATGGTTCACGCCAGACATATTGTATGTTGTACTTGAACCCAGTCAATATTGGTATTTTAGAATAAGATATATTTTGCAATTAAAAATCACTCTTATTATGTCAACAAAAGGCAACATAACATGTGATTATATCGCTGATAAATCTGTTATACTACATATCAAATTCTTTTATTTGGTACTACGTGTACACCATGGTTGCATCATCTAAACGTTACTAGTAAGCCGCTTAATTAAATGTTTTGTTTGCAATTAACATGGAACATTTCTATTCAATATCAGAATTCGTGTTTTACGCAATTTAAAGTTTTCAAATCGGATGTATTTTAAATCCCGAACCTTTTACTGTATAAAACATCAAACTTAATACTTTGTTAATGAAAAGGACAAACAACTTTCACTTACGATTATGTAAAATAGTTATGATTGATTTTTTATTCATCACTTATGTAGTATGGTGACATATCTTATTTACATTATAACTTTTAAACTTTTAATTATTGTCTGATAACTTAAACTTTTGTCATTTGTATTTTTGTCCATAGAGTAAGTTCATTAAGAGGCCTCTGTAGCAGAGTGGTTATGGTATTCTACTATTGATCACGTCGTCTGCCAACACTGAGGTCGCGGGTTCGAGTCTCAGTGCGGACGCCATGAAATAGCTGAACAATTTCTGAAAGTGGCGTTAAACACCATTCAAAAAAACAAACACACATTAAGTTCATCTGGATAACACAAAGATTTTGATAATTTCCAACTTTAGAATGAATATACAGTTAGTAATGTAATTGTCTGGCTGGGTAATAAAATATAATTTATATATAATTCTTCATTTCCTTGAAGTCGACTATTTAAATGATCCAAAAGTTTGTACAATCAATTAAATATTATACAATATTAATGTGTGATTATTAAAGCTTTTAGAACGATTGATGTTCCTTTTAGTTCTTTTAATTTTCATTCCATGTTGTTAAATTATATTGGTTAAATTTGATGGAAATTTTGTAGTTAAAGAAAAAAATTGTACAAAAAATTTACTTCACAGAATACAGAAATAATGAAATGCAATATTATACATACATCACAGAATACAGAAATAATAAAATGCAATATTATACATATTTTTGAAAACTGTGTTGTAATGTAATTGACAATGATTGCCATTATCTGTGGTTTTTACCAGTTATTAATGCTTTCTCATCGCAAAAGCTATTCGCCATGACAAAGCTGATACAATAAATTGATAACAGTAGCCCATTCAAACAAAAAGTCACAGTCAAGGCGCATAATGATTATATCAATCATATCTCAAGTAATCATACGATAAAAGATGTCCACTAAAAATAAGTGAACATTTCATCCGAAAACCATTTATGTTATAGTGAAGGGTCAATATTTTCGCACGTAAATTTCGTGCGGCATAAAAATGCAATAATGTACGATCATTTTCTATGTCGAAAAACTTATGCTAATTTGTAACAATAGCAGTGATTTGCAATTTACGCTCTTACCGTCACCGATAGAAAATAAAAGATAATCTATACTTATCCTTTTAAATTGTTCGTCCTTATAAATGCTCACGATGCACAGCGTAGTTCTTTCTGTAATTTGTAATAATCTAAGCTGTAGCTTTAAACACAAATAGTCTATGGTAACCCGTGGATTTGACAAGGACTCCCAATACAAAATACAAACAATAATCAGAAAAACAACGAAAAAGAACTTATAAACACCGGTGCAAACCTGGAGAGAAATCAGGACCACCGATAGAGTTAGCTTGTGTTGCATAAGAATCGACAGCTGTCGTGTTTTCTTTTATTTAACTAGCGGTAGGTCAATTTTGATTAGAGAGAAAGAAAAAGCTATTGAAGATTAAGGTAGCGATCAGCAACTTATAATTTCAGCAGTTCGTTTTCAGCAAAAGAAATTCTTTATAAAGCTTAAATATTCTGGAGCATAATGATGTGATGAATATTTCTGATAAAGCAACAAAGAACGAGTTTCTCTTAAATATCTAAGAATTGTATAATTGAGCGCAACAGATAATATCTTTTATAATTAAATAACTATTAGTTACTTAGCTTCGATCAATATGATGCGTTTATAAGTCTTATATATGAACCGTTTTAAAAAAGTCGAAAGAAAAGCCATCAGACATCAAGAGCTGAAAGAAGAGGGACGATTGCAAGTTCGAATTAAGACAAACATACATACACGAACACAATAAATCAAATGAAAAAAGACAAAGTAATCCAAATCCAATAAAAACTACATGTTAACTCGGATGCTGCGAATCATTTTGATGTTTCAGATGTGAAGGATGATTGATATTAATGATTATCACAGTCCATTCAAATTTTGAACTTAAAATAATTCTCTATTTAAGCTTTGTATGGATCTCATTAAAATATTCCTTTCCAAAACTAAATAAAGTAAACTTGATAATTAATTTCGCAATACTACTAGTTATGTATAACAATATTGACAATCTGTGAAGTAATAAGCCAATGAAATTTTTTTTAAAAGCAGAATTAGACAGATTGTAACTTTTCTGTATATATTATGACGAATACAACAGTGTTTTCTTGTTGCAAATTTAGAAGAATTAGGACGTGCATAAACAGTGGAATTCTTCAGATAATTAAACATAATACCGGTAAATATTGTAAGTATTATATTTAGGTAAGACTTAAATGAACACACAATAGAGAACGTAAGAAATATTGACGTTGTATTTGAAATTTATTGAGTTTTTCAATAGTATTATGCATTGTGATCCATTTTAGGTGTAGCTCCAAAAATTTTCACTTATATCAAAAATGATTTTTGAAGTTTAAATTAATATTTATTAATTAAATTTTATGTTACAGCTGAATTTGTTTCATCGATATCAATGATTCAGATGACATTTAATAAATAGAAACAATACACATTAAGACAAGCTGATAAAGGTATACGTACAAAAAGTGGACGAGATGTTCATTTTGATAGAAAAATTACCCTGGACACATACGAATTTTACAAAAACAGATGGCTCAATAAATCTCATTACACTTTGGTCATAACCTCATTAGACATATTTGTAAAATGGTAAAATGGAACCTGACATCCATTTTAAATAAAGAACATCAATATTTCAAACTGATAGGTCAAGGAGTGTTCAAGTCGGAGTGTATAAACAGTTAGCGGCCATTGGCCTGAGTTTGATAATCAGTGCTTGACTTATGAAAACTCAGTTAAATACTTGTTATATCATTAATATTTGTTACACCTGTATAAGGACAAACCGACCAAGGAGCATGAGCAAATTTTATAACAGTGTTACCGCTGATGACATTTTATTAACATATGGAGATTATTTCACTTAAACTCTATCGTATCAACGGTCATCAATCTGTTACTATTTATTACTACATTACATATAAATTAAAGGCTTGACCGAATACACGAACCATTGACAAGAAATACATAAGGAATTTCTACGTTTTATTAAGGAATATGAAATGAGAACAAAACAATAGAATAAAACAGACATCCACATAATTCGGATTTTTAAACACAAATAAGTATAGAATTAATGGTAAATATTCAATTTTGTTTAATATTTTACTCACCGCCAAGAACTATGCAACGATTTTAGTTCAATAAAAACAAAAACTTACGTAGTTTCTGATAAAAAAATAGGACATTTCTTACATAAAAATGTAACTGCATAAAGCTGCAATTTATTGTTTGTAGCAATTTATCAAACGATTGATACGCATAATTAAACGAACTTTATTATGCAGATGTATTAATTCCGATTATTAGGTTTCTCCACATTCTTAAAATTGTTCATCGCAAAATATATATATTTATTTAAATATTTACTACAAATACCAATATATCCAACATAATAGTTACAGACATCGGCCTTAGGCTTTAAATGGCCTTAACTGATAGCCCAACATTAAACCACATCTGAAAAGGAATCGCAAGATAAATGACTTCATATATATATATATTAGTTGCTGAAC
Source organism: Limnoperna fortunei (assembly GCA_944474755.1). Classification (NCBI taxonomy): domain Eukaryota; kingdom Metazoa; phylum Mollusca; class Bivalvia; order Mytilida; family Modiolidae; genus Limnoperna; species Limnoperna fortunei. Next base: position 1,737,978 of record OX104121.1, on the reverse strand, counting down.
TTACAGGAGAGTTAGTTTTAATAAGTTTTTTGTTTCTGTGTTGATGGTTGAGTCTCTTTGTTTGTTTTTGACCCCTCTTTTTTTACCATGGTTTTGTCAATTGAAAACATATCGGTATCTTCAATACTATTTTTGTATTGAAATGACTAAACATGAGTTGTAAATTGTTTTCTGCTTGGAAACTGTAATTTTAATGAAAACGTTTCGAAACAGTAAAGACTTTCGACATACTACACAACAATCTACAATATGCAGGTTTAAATGAGAATAAAACAACTTATTAAACGTTTTGTTGTCAAGAAAATAATAAATTACTCATTGATTCGTCATCAATATATTTATTTTACAACTGATACGTTATGCTAAAATTGGGATTGTTTTTCCAATTTTTTTAAGAAGTAAAAAGTGTTCGCTTTATTGAAAACTATAATAGGGGTAATACATTTGTGGCATTTATTTTAAATGTTAAATGATAGTTTATTTATAACTGATCCCAGGTAAATGCTGATCAGTGTAAAATTTACAAAGGATTTTGAATCATCTCCTATACGGGTCATTTATCTGCTCAATGGTTTTAATAGTTAGCAAACCTAATTTAAACTGATTTGATTGTGTTTGTTTGTTTGATGGTGTTTTAACGCCACTTTCAGCAATTCAGCTATATCATGGCATCCAGTTTTATTGCTAAAAGTAGCGTTAAACACCATAAAACAAACAAACAAACAAACAGACTTTGAAATTAAAATTTTTTTTGTCTCACTTCTGTTACCCCATTGATACCCCAGCTGAATTGCAAATTGTTTGGATGAGAAAGTCTAGAATTCTCCCTATCAATCACACGTCGTGAAGACTAACACCATTCAACGAATAGCCAAATTGTAAGTCATCGAACGACAAATTGCTTTTAGTACCAGACAAGATCTGGAAGACTTCGAGTAACATATGACCTTGTTGCGTATAGTATTTTTTCTGTTAAAAACTGTAGTGTGACCAGGATCTATTTGTAGCAAACGTTGTCCTGTCTTCTGAAAATCAAAATCTGGAAAACGATTTGAAATGAAATTCTCTTGAACAGACAGTAAGAGTTTTTTTAAATTGTGATAGCCGTTTCAGAGGCTATATCGTTCAGGAAATTTCAATAGGCATACGACGCATACTGAGGTTGATAAGTCCACTGAGTGTATATCTTATCAATTTTAAATCTGATTCATACCTTAAATATATGTGTCCGATTATGGACTAGAGTCATTTTATTACTCTTCTAACTATTGATCGTTTTAGACATGTTTACCAATGACATTTTTTTCGTTAAAATATCGATCTAAATTTTCTTTGAACAGACTGTTTATCAAGATAAGGTTTTATGGCCAACTTGTCTGAAGTTTGAACTTAAAAATTTAAACGTAAGGAAATGAACACTATTTATTAGAGAATAACAGTCACGTGTTGGATACAAGTCAAATTGAGGGATAAACATAATTTCCGTGTTAGAAGTAAATTGCGTGATTTCATCGAGGAATAATACCATAACTGTGAAAGTCACACTGTAGCCAATCAAAAGGCTGTTATTTTAACAGGGTTATTGTATAAAATTTAATATTATATCAGGAAGTTTGAATAACGTTGTATTATCATACATACAAATCTATAAGAATTTATTTGTCTGTCATTCGTTCATAGTAATAGGTATATAAAATGTAAAAACATCATAAAAAGCCGGTAAACCAGTGTCAGTGTAATCGTATGTTGTCTGTTATTTTAGATGAAAATTAAAAGAACAACAAAATGAAGAAAGCAAAGTATGTTCCTGTCATCTTTATTATTTTCAACATTTATATTACTTGGTGTTACGGTATGTATTTTGTAATTATGTAGTGCTTTTTGAGGAGGGCACTTTATAAAGTGGTCGGTTTTTCTGATTAAAAACATTCAATTTCGTGATTTAATAGAACCACTACCATTCCGGAAACATTTGCACAACCCCTTTGTTTCGAGTTCTTGTAGTGAGTTTACGTTCCCTTACATTGCTTTAAATTTTTCTTCCTACCGGAGTCATACTTTTTATCATCACTTTACTTAACTTGTATTAAATTTATTTTTAAATAATTTCCAGAAGCCAATCTTGCAATAGGAAAATATTCTAAGCAGTCATCAACCTTTTCAGAAGTGAAAGCAGGCATCGGTATATATTCATCGGAAAAAGCAATGGATGGCATTAAATATTTCGTTCCGTATAGCACCACATGCACGCATACTGATTTTAACAACGAAAAGAACCCTTGGTGGGCTGTCGATCTCGGCAATACATATGCAGTTTATCAGATCGTTTTATATGGACGTACAGATTGTTGTGGTAAGTACTAAATTCAATGTTGGATCACAAGTAGTTAACAATAATATTTTCAAAGGGTCTAATAATCACAAAGTAAAAAGACTAACTACTTGTGTAGGCAATATTACCCCTTTGTTGTTTACTCTGAAAGTACAAGTTCATATAGACATGTATTCTTTCCATTGTCAGCCGAAATGTTTGAAAATCATTTAAAATCGTGATCTTGACTACTTACCTCTGCTAAGGTCACAGCAAAATCACACGTGGATATTTGTTAACAGAAATATCAATAGGTCTATTATATGTAATTTGCTGATTTTTTGGAATTATATTCCTCTATTATACACTCGAAGCCTATAAGGAGTTGCAATAAAAAAATTTTCGACCGCAATAAACTGAAAGTTGCAACCAAATGATTCTCTCTTCCTGTAAATTGGTAAGAAATTTGTACTTTACAACTTTTGGTTTCCGAGTTGTTTGCATTTTTGATATACTCAAAAAGTATCAAGGAGATAACCAGGTCAATCTCTAAGGACGTTTGCAATTTTTTTAAAAAGTATTAACGTGTTAAACTGTCTCATCGTTACCTAAACATTTTTCATCCTAAAAGTTTTTGCAATTATGGTTTTTGGTTGGAAGTTTAACAAGGTCATCGGTGTTGTAAAATAAAGAACGATTTTGAAGTTTTAAATGACAACTATCAAATAGTCTTTGTCCGTCTTTGAACGAACAAAATACAGTTTCTTTCATAATTATCTTTTTGAAAAGTGACAAAAAATAATTAGTAGAAAATCATAGTTATATCGTTGGAAACTTCAAGATTCGATTTTTTTAATCATTTTTCTTCACATAAAACACAAACTTATGCATATAGTTTTAAAAAATAAACGAAAAAATCTGGCCTTAGACGTCAGATTTTGTGTTTGTACTCAACAGTATTTCGATTCGGCAAATTTGCTGTTGATGTTATAATGGAAAATCAATGTGCGTGTGACAAGTGGGCAACATTTCACAGAGGTAGTATAAAGATGTGTCATTATCAAGACGCTGCCACGACGTTTGTCAATGTTACTTGTCCACAAAATACAGTTGGGAGGTTTGTACGGATTATGAAAGACGACAGTGCACCTTTGACAATATGCGAGATTGAAATATATGGTCAAGTCCACCAGAATTTTGGTGAGCATTTAGATACTTAATATGGCTTTAATATTATTACTAGTACTATGCATCTACTTTAGAAAACAAAATATTATAAGGCAAAAAGTTTTTCAAAAAATAGACCAAATAATAATAGCAATTTTCAAATTCTTTTCAACCACAAAACAACTAAACAGTATTTTTCCTTCCAATAGAAGGGCATCGTTTGCTCCAATCTTAATTGACAAGAATTGTAAGTTTCCCTAACGAAGGTCGGGGTTTTCTGCAGATACTTCAGCTTCCTCACCAAATATAAACTGAACGACACAATATGGCAGAAAAATTCCTTAATGTGGCTTTAAACACTATTCAAGTAAACAAACCAGCACTTCATCCAATAGTAATTGGTGCCTCGATAGACAAGGGGCAATGATACATGTTGTTAGTCGTCTACCATTGATTACGGCCTCAACACTGAGATTGCAAGTTCAAGCATTATCACGGGCAGTCGGTGTTCGACTGCAACCTTGTTTTCTTACCGAACTGGGTACTCGGAATTCCTTCCCATTAAAAACTAGATGAAATGAGTTGTGTTGTATCATTTTCAAATTATTAGAAATACCTTTATATCCATTTTTAATTATAAATTTATATTAAAAAATATATATTATAAAATTATATATTATATTATGGTTTAGAAACCCAATGGACAAACGTTTATGGTGCATGTGGTTATGATGGAAAAGCCTGCAATGGAACAACTTTGAAAATAGTTTCAGCAAGAAGCAATCTAGAGTGTGTTATACAGTGTGTAAACAATAGATTGTGTTGTGTAGTCGAGTTGATGAAGACAACAAGCGAGTGCACTATGAAAAGAAAAATTGACGAAAATGAGGAAACAACTCATAATTTGTACAAAAATCCTGGAACCAAATCGTTTGTTATTGGATAGACATTTGATATTTTCTTTTACGTTTACTGGCTTTAAGAATAAGCATTTATTCGAAAAATATAAGATTACATAGGCAAATAGCTCAAATGCTCTAAGATTGTGAAAAAAAATTAAGTTTACTTCAGTCAGTTATAATACTCAAAATTTTCGTAGAAAAATGACATTTGTTTACTTTTTTCACTACCAAGCTTATGTACTTTTGTTGTGAAACATATAGGCCCATTGGTTTTTTTTGCTAACCCTAAATATTGAATTTAGATGTTATTTGTTAATAGTCTTTAATGAGACAAGTTCTTATGATGTTTTTAAAAATTAATCTGTGGCTACGAAAGGCACATAAAGCAGTAAGATTTTTTGTTTGAAAGATTTTTAACGCAATTCTCAGCATTGTTTTTTTTCAAAGTTAAAAACCGACATTTTTCAATAAAAAAACCTTTTAAAAATGTGTACTACCAGGACTTTCGCAGTAATTAAACCTTGCATTTTTGTTACGGATTGAGATGTCGAAATAATAAGTGCACACAATAATTTCCGACTTTACATTAAACAATAAGAAAGTTAGACATCTCTCTCACATCCGCAAAAAATAAGGATACCATGATTATTTTGATTTCAGAAAGTTTTGATACCAATATTTGATAGTGTTTTTTATAGTGACTATGGTACGAACATGCTGGGATTGTAGTGCCATTACAACATTACAGATTTGTTCACAGAGGGGATACAAAAAATAATTCTAACTTGGTTTCTCCAATAAAACAATATAGTTTTATATCGTTTTCGATAGCAACATCCCAAGCAACTTGATCATATGGTGGGTACATTTCACAACTAATACATTATGCTAGATCCTGCGACCGATTTTTCACTTAAACAAGGATTTGTTTCACCTAGTCTAATGTTATTAGTTCTATGACTTAAATTATCGCTATGGGAAAATGATCTCTAAATACGATCGGATATTTTTGCTGAGTCAGAAAATTTTTCCTATTCCTGGATCGGACTTTCTCATAGACGTGACAGTGATTAACTTTACAGGTGTCTAATAAGAGGCAGGCACTGCTTACACGTCCGTAGCATCTGAGCGCACCCACGGCTTTATTGGGTTCGGGTAAATCACTTTCTGTGTTGTTCGGTCGATATCTTTACTATTTTATTCTAATAGTTCATTGGGTGCAATTGAAGTTGATAAACAGACAATTTTGACTAGTAAACAAATCAACGCAGTAGCAGTAGTAGCCGGAATAGGAAAACAACTGACATGTGATTCAATATCAAGTCAAAGAAATGGTAAGAAGATAAATGGTCTTTCAATTGAAATTGTGAGTAAAAGTGCAAGTCTATAAAAAGCTAAATTAAAAACAAACATTTGACTTAAGTAAATAAACAATCCAACATCAAAAGCAAAATAAAAAAACTATTAAACCTACATGTAGGACTGTTAAAAATTGTTTTATAATTCAGCATTCTGTTCAATTAATTGCGGTTTACTAAACACGTTTGTTATGTATATATATATATATACTAAACAGTCAGAAAACGTTTTGTGATTTATATAGCGTGCTTTTAAGGTTTGGAGTTTGTCACGGAGTATGTTTATATCTCAATGATATTATTATTAAGTCTTGATATAACTAAACAGTTGCTAAACGGATGCAATAACCCAATTAACGATACGCATACACTTAAGCAGTTTAAGCTACCTTCTGTCATGATATTAAGAATGTTCACATATTATTTTATAGTAGAGTATATTTAACGGTAAATGAATGTTTAAAAGTTATAATTCGAAATGATTGCTGTACATCAAGTAATATGTATTTTATGTCATTCAGTCCAATATCAATCTACAAGTCCAAAAATCCTATTGACCGCTAGAAAAGTCCATAATTGAATAATAACTGGGTAAAGTTAGTATTACCTAGTTTGGTTCAAAACTCAGTAAACAATAATTTATGACATTAGTCAGGATTAAAAAGTTTAAGAATTGTCTCCCTCTGGAAAACGATTGCTGCATGCATGACACACAGCTAGCTGATATCTTTTAGGTTTGCAACTGAAACTTCGGGTTCCTTAGATGAGTTAGCATTGCCTGCTTCTAATTAGACAACCGTCGAGTTACTCATTGGCATGTCTAGAAAAATGTCAAATCCGGGAATAGGAAACACTACCTATGCCTCAGCGAAAATGGCCGATCGTATTTAAGAGATTGATTTCCCATAACGATCAATTAAGTCATGGTGACGACAATAGAACTTCTGGAGAGATAAAATCAACCTATACTAGATGCAACAAACCATTATTTGAATAGCTTAGTAGTCAACAGCATTGATCGGTCTAGAAAATCGGAATACCCGATCTAGAATAACGTACAAATAGTGAAATTTACACACAATACACCTTCGCTGCTGGCATGTTGCTGTCGAAGAACCGGAAGTTGACGACTCGAAAATTTAAATTCTCACGTTTGTCGTAGAGACTTTTTTGTAGTTTTTGTAGTCTTGTCTGTTGATAGAAGTAGGGCTAAGTAAGAGGTTGACCTCAGTGCATTAATGGTGTCTTTAATTTCAAGCTTGCTAGGGTAAATTGAACTCAAATAGTAACCAATTTTATAATTGTTGAGGGACAAAACATAATCAATATAAAGGAATTTGGAATTAAAGGTCTGCGACAGTGTCTCTTCTTCAGCAGGCCTTCTTGGAACTCAGCCTCATAAGAGTACAAAAACAGGTCACGTAGGAGAGAAGAGCAATTAGTGCCAATTGGAAAACCATCAGATTTTGAAAGAAAAAAAGAAGGAAATAAACTTCTTTTAGGTGCTCTCTTAAGGATTAGACAATAAATAAAATACCTTTAATTTTTCAATTAATGAAGATTTATAGAATTAATATTTTTCAATTTTATACATTTATATATACAACATAATGTCAGAAAACAATGTTTTGTTATACGTTGGTACTGCGGCCTGCTATATGTATAATGTAAACTGGTGCTGTGGTCAATTCAACTTTAGTTTGATTGCAAATTTGGTAAACTTTTTTCAAACTGCACATTGAGATGGTCATTGCCTTTCAATTGTGCACAATGAAAATTTTCGTTAACAGAGGTAAAATCATGCACGACTTGCAAATGTGTATTCAAACATTTTAAATTTAGCATACCTTATTAACTACCTACATGACATGCGCTTTCAACTGTGTACAAAAATAATAACAATAATCGGATAAATTTGAACTAGAAGTTTTGAGGATGTACACCCCCATTTTATTTTTGCTGTGTTTCTTTGTAGTTTGTCCCGAATCTGAATCTGGTATCTTCTGATTCTGATATAAGTTTATTTAAAAGAATATTTTTAGAATATATATCCCCATATAGAATATAAGTTCAACTGGTGCGTCAGTTTTCCAAATTGCTTCCCTCGACTTTTGCTAGAAGGGGAAACGGAATGAATCGATCGAAACATCAGTTAGCGTGTGCATTGTTTTGATGCCGGGATGGAGTTTTTCTTTTCTTCCGGCGTAAACAATGACTGGAAAATGCAATTTTAAATCGCCTCCTTAAAAATGTTAAAAATGACGCGATTTTTAAAGTTTAAACATTAATAAATGTCTGTATTATGCCATTTGTCTTGTAATTTATGAATACATATGATTCTACTAAAATATGAACATTGGAGTTATGTTTTAGAAATCGCGATTTTCTAATTGACAAATGGTGTGAATTTGACTTTTATAATTTTACAAGCATCCATAATATAAACAGTAGGAATTTTGATCAAAATTATCTTCCGTATAATAATATTTTCTTACCAATTGCTGTAGGTTAGTAGAAACAGCAAACGATTTGTCAATTCATTATGTGATTTAGCAATCTTATATTTCTAATGTGTTTTACTACCCTGAAATTTCGAAAATTAATTCTAAGATTTTGTTTAAGTAGTAAATATAGTAAATTCTATTAACCTTGGTATCTTTGATAACATGTTATTCTAAATGATAGTAGTATATAACAATGAAAGGAAGAGGTTTGTGCTCTTTCATAGATGACATTGTTTATTTTACACAGAACGCATGAAAAAGAAAAACCATAGTCGACTGATGAAAAGGGAAAGGAAAATAATGCTTGTCTGATTAAGGACTTTAAGCAAAAACCAACACAAGCTTTTGATAGGTTACTATTTATAAGTATACCACGTTACGTTGTCGAAAAGTACATACCTGTAGTATGATTTATAATCTGTTATTTTGTTTTATAAAGAGACGTTGTTTGGCCACTTTTCGTGCTATGCTGCTTAATAAATTTTGAATGTGATTGTTTGTCTAAAGTTTGTTTCAAATGTTGTAATATTTTTTTGAAGACTGCTTTTGTTGATAGTGTTATTCTCTTTGTTTTGTTGTTGGGTTCCTTTCCTGCGTAACGTCAATATTAGGGCATGTTTTCATATATTACGCAGAAAAGTTACCCAACAACAAAGTATATTGTTTTTTGTGATTTTTATTGAAGAAACGTTCTCATTTTTATTTTACAACCCAATACAAAATTAAAAATCAGAGTGATTACTTATAAATAAATATTAGAGAAGTAAAGTAAAGCGCCAAAGAATACTTATTTATGTTCAGTCTTGATGCCTAATGAGCAAGATCATTTAAAACACGCCATATTCATAAAGCTTATAACGTGATGGCTTCAACACATCACCATGTAGAAAACAGATGTTTGTTCCCATTACTTGGTAATTAACATCTAAATTCAACGCCAGTAATAATAAGTTTTGAATTGTCTTGTAATTAGTAGCTTAGAAGGCTTTCATCTTAATTGGTTTGAAGCTGAGAAAGACCTTAACAATAATATACTTAAAATATTCCGTAATTCGCACGAACGAAGAAAGTCAATATATCAGTTATGTATTATGCGTGCTATACATCTATTACATTAACAAAAGCCTATTAAACAGGTGACCCAAAGGCCTGCCTATCGTGTACACCAATGGCAGATATGACATGCATTCTCATTTACAGTTGTCTGGTTATAATACGGAAACCTGTCTGCGGGCCATAGTAAGTAACTTGTATGGAGAGTACCACGCTAAAAACACCATTTATATACAAAAGCAGTCCCGTCAAACCATAATATTCAACTGCAGAATTGTTATATCAAATCAATTTTAGAGATATAATTATCAAAGTTAATAAATTAACATGTTAGATAGAGATCAAACTAATCAGATTCAATAACCTCTAGGTGCTTTGATTAAAATTAGATACGACAATAATTAAAAGGCGATACACCACCATCATAATATAACATAAACGCAAATATATATAATAGATACCTTACACTGTGACTGATATATGCTTCAGATAGTATGCTTTCCTTTGCAAATTGACTAAAATATATATAACTATTATGATTATGTAACATAAGTATAATGTTAAAAGAATAGATAAATAGCCATAAACACGCATGTCCAATCATTTGTAGTAAAAATTGCTTATTTAAGGATTGCTGGTTAGATTATTGGATATAGACGATTTTGGGTCGGTTTACGCCAATAAACCGCGAAGCGGTTTATGTTCAGGGTAAACCCATCCAAAGTCGTCTACATCCAATAATCTAACCAGCAATTGAAAACAATTCTTATATTTTAAGTTCAATACTATGAAAAGAAATAACAAAAAACAATATTTTACAAGTAGTAAATTAATATTTGCAATTCACAATTTTTAGTGTCGTCACTTGTTGTTTGCGGAAGAATCCATGCATTGTCAGCGTCATCAATACTTTTAATTATGACGTCAACAATCAGTAAAGTGTTGATATAGAAAGTTAGGTTATACGAAATGGACAATGTTGCTCAACTGTTGAATATTTAAAGGAAATTAAAATATATAAGTATAGTCTTGATGACTAATGATCAAAGTTATTTTAACCACCCCATATTCATAAAGCACCCAGCTGGTAATCATATGAAGACGACATGTAGTAAACAAGGTTAAGTTCATTCCGCATTATCAAACTATATTAGCATATCTCTTGAAAATCCTAGATTTTTTCTCGTATAAACTCTGTTGATTAGTATGCGTATGCGATCAACGAATTGAATTAAAACGCACTTTATGTTAAGAATACAAAACGATCAAATACTAGTTTGAATAAGACAATTTCAACTTTAAGAAAATATTTTGACGGTTGCTGCGATTGAAAATACAATAGCTGTTACATACAGCAACGCATAGAAATTTAGCATTATTCCATCAAGATTCTACTTATGATTATACGATCGTTTTATTTAAAATTATCGATATCCTAAAACACTATATTTTATTAAAAACAGTAGTAGGACTCCAAAACAACAAGCCCTAGTTCAATTCATATTTGCATTGTGAAATGCATCACAGGAAAACTTTTAATAGAATTATGAGAAAACAATTACTCACAGTAATGAATTAAAAAGGCAGACACATTGTAAAGAATATGCTGTACAGATTTGCACTGTACTTTTATTCGAGAATGTTTATGGAAAAAATATTGGATGTTAAAGATGAATCCCGTCAGAAAGTAGATGCTTCCACCTGAGTAAACCCAGAAACTTAAAAAAATGAGGAGTATGACGACATCAACAAGGCCAAATACCTCCACAACCCCTTCTGTTTAATAGCGGAACTAATGATACTCATGTTATCTCCCGAGTTTTAAGACAGTACAGAGGAACAGTTTATCAAACTAAAGAGCTTAAAATAAAGACGAAATATTTGACAATTTTCAAATTTTGTAACTTGGTAAATCGTTCGGAATGAGTTCATTACCATCACATGCATGCCAATGAATACTGCTGCCCATTTATATAAACCTCTAAAACCTTTCCAATTTCTCTGTCACTTCTAACATCTTTTCCGAAAACAGATAAACCGCCCTAGCTATGCCACTATCAAAATTCTGAAAACAAGCTCCATCTAATTATAGACAAATCACAATATTGTTCTTAATTGACAAGGATTGCCAGTTTTCCTACCGCAGGTAGGGGGTTTTCTCCGGGTACTCCCGCTTCCTCCCCCAATAAAAACTGGACGCCATGATATAGCTGAAAAATTGCTGAAATTGGCGTTAAACACCAACAAACAAACAAACAAACAATATTGTGTACTATAAGTTAATTGATTACATTTAGAAATATTTTAACTATATTTGAGATAATAATTTACTCTCAGTATAAGTTTCAATCTGGTTTAATATTCAGGTAATTTCACAAAACATAAGCTTATTTAAGTCTTTCATACATTGGTTCTTGCTCTGAAGAAAAGAAAGGCATAGGTTTATATTGTGTGATATGTCTAAAACTGTTGACCTGTCTAATAAACAAATTTCATTGCAAAACTTAAGTTATGTGAAATTCAATCAGAACTTTTGAAATGCTATTAAAGTTTCTTAAACAAGAGGAAACAGTGCATTATCGATATCAATCGTTGTCAAGCGTTGTTCATTTAGTATATTTGAAAACATAAGTTTAAATACTACACTATAGAAACGAGAACTTCACAATAGAACACAATTGATATTTTTCGAAGCCCATACATTCATCCAGTGACTCGACTGTTCATTGGTTTTCGAGGTTGCGTCCTCTTTTTACTTCAACTATTTCTTTTTAATGAATCCAGTCAATATTAGTATTTGAGAATAAGATATACTTTGCATTTAAAAGTCACTCTTATTATGTCAACAAAAGGCAAAATAACATGTGGTTATATCGTTTACTGATAAATCTGTTAGACTACATATCAAAGTTCTTTTATTTGGTACTACATGTACAACATGGTTACATCATATAATCTTTATTGGTGCTACATCATGGTTGCGTCATCTAAACTGTACTAATAAGCCGCTTAATTAAATGTTTTGTTTGCAATCAACATGGAACATTTCTATTCAATATCATAATTCGTCATTTACGCAATTTAAAGTTTTCAAATCGGATGTATTTTGAATCCCGAACCTTTTACTGTATAAAACAACAAACTTAATACTTTGTTATTGAAAAAGACAAACAACTTTCACTTACGATTATGTAAACTAGTTATGATTGATTTTTTATTCATTAGTTATGTAGTCTGGTTTCTTATTTACATTAAAACAATTGAACATTTAAATATTGGCCTATAACTTTTGTCATTTGTATTTTTGTCCATATAGTAAGTTCATTTAGAGGCCTCTGTAGCAGAGTGGTTATGGTATTCTACCATCGACCACGTCGTCTGTCAACACTGAGGTCGCGGGTTCGAGTCTCACTGCTGTCAGGGTGTACTCGACAACAATTTTTAATTGACAAGGATTGCCAGTCTTCCTACCGACGGTCGCTGTTTTCTCCGGGTTCTCCGGCTTTGTCCGCCAATAAAAACTGGACAACATGAAATAGCTGGACACCATTCAAACAAACAAATAAACATTACGTTTATTTGCATAACACACAGATTTTGATAATTTCCAATTTTAAAATGAAAAGTTAGTAATGTAATTGTCTCGCTGGCTAATAAAATATAATTTATAATTTGTCATTTCTTTGAAGCTGAATATTTAAATGATCTAAAAGTATTTACAATAAATTAAATATTATACAATATTGGTGTGTGATTATTAAAGCGTTTACAACGATTGATGTACCTTTTAGTTTTTAAAATTTTCATTCCATTTTGTTAAATTATATTGGGAAAATTGCTTGAAATTTTGTAGTTAAACAAAAAAAAAAATTGTACACAAAATTTACTTCACAGAATACAGTAATAATAAAATGCAATTTTATACATATTTTTGAAAACTGTGTTGTAATGTAATTGACAAGGATTGCCATTTATCTGGGGTTTTCACCAGTTATTCCTGCTTTCTCATCGCAATTGCTAATTACTATGACAAAGCTGATACAATTGATAATAGTGGCCCATTCAAACAAAAAGTCACAGTCAAGGCGCATTGTGATTATAACAATCATATCAATATTAATCAGTCGATAAAATATTTCCACCAAATATCAGTGAATATTTCATACGAAAACCATTTGTGTTATAGTGAAGGTTCAATATTTTCGCCCGTAATTTTCGTGCGGCATAAACATGCAATAATATACTATCATTTTCTATGTCAAAAATCATATGCTCATTTGTAACAATAGCAATTATTTGCAATTTACGCTCTTACCGTCACCGATAGAAAAAAAAGATAATCTATACTGATCCTTTCAAATAGCGCGTCCTTATAAATGCTCACGATGCACTGCGTAATTCTTTCTGTAATTTGTAATAATCTAAGCTGTAGCTTTAAACACAAATAGTCTATGGTAACCGGTGGATTTGACAAGGACTCACAATACAACATACAAACAATAATGAGAAAAACAACAAAAAGCACTTATAAACACCTGGAGAGAAATCAAGACCACCGATAGAGTTAGCTTGTGTTGCATAAGTATCAACAGCTGTCGTGTTTTCTTTTATTTAACTAGCGGTAGGTCAATTTTGATTATAGAGAAAGAAAAAGCTATTGAAGATAAAGGTAGCGATAAGCAACTTATAATTTAAGCAGTTTATTTTCATCAAAAGAAACTCTTTATACAGTTTAAATAAACTTGAGAATAATGATGTGATTAATATTTCTGATGAAACAACAAACAACGATTTTCTCTTAAATATCTAAGAATTGTATAATGTAGCGCAACAGATAATATCTTTTAAAATTAAATAACTATTTCATATGAATATATAAATTTATAGTTACTTAGCTTCGATCAATAAGATGCGTTTATAAGTCTTATATATGAACCGTTTTCAGAAAAGTCGGAAGAAAAGCCATCGGACATCAGGAGCTGATAGCAGAGGGACGATTGCAAGTCTGGATTTAGACAAACATACAAAACACGAACAAATTAAAACAAATAAAAAAGACAAAGTAATCCAAGGCCAATAAAAATCACATGTTAATTCGGATGCTGCGAATCATTTTGATGTTTCAGATGTGAAGGATGATTGATATTAATGATTATCATACTCCATTCAAATTTTGAACTAACAATAATTCTCTATTTAAGCTAAGTACTAATCTCATTTAAATATTCATTTCCAAAACTAAATAAAGTAAACTTGATGATTAATTTCGCATTCCTAATAGCTATATAAAACTATATTGACAATCTGTGAAGTAATAAGCCAATTAAATTTAAAGAAAGCAGAAATAGACAGATTGTTACTTTTCTATATATATTATGACGAATACAACGTGTTTTGTTGTTGCAAATTTAGAAGAATAAGGACGTGCATAAACAGTGGAATTCTTCAGATAATTTAACATAATACCGGTAAGTATTGTAATCATTTTATTTAGTTGAAGAGGTTGGACAATCTTGCAGCGACGGAGGTTTTATATTTTACATTAAGTTGCTATTCATAATCGACCCGTTTACTTTGTAAGATGTAGTGGTGGACGGATTTAAATATGTGAGCATTTAGTTCGTCTGTTAAAGTTCCTGAACTAAATAATAGTAAATTGCATGATAATTTCGATAGAATTTGAAGAGAACAAATGTGTCTCTCTCTGTGTGTTTGAAATATAGAATTAATGTTAAATATTTATTTGTGTTTTACATGTTACTCACCATGAATGATACTACGATTTTAATTCAATAAAAACAGAAACTTGTGTAGTTTCTGATCAAAATAACAAGGACGTTTCATACAGCAAAATTTAACTGTATAAAGCTGCACTTTATTGTTTGCGCAATTTATCAAACGATTGTTACGCAAAATTAAACAGACTATATTATGCAGATGCATCAATTCGGAATATTAGGTTTCTCCACATTCTTCAAATTGTTAATCGCAAATTATATATAGTTATGTAAATATTTTCTACAAATACCAATTTCCAACAGAATAGTTACAGACAAGGGCCTTGAGATTTAAATGGCCGTTAACTGATAGCCCATCATTAAACCACACCTGAAACGTCTCTTTGTTTGTTGTTGACCCCTCCGTTGTTTGACCATGGTTTTGTCTATTAAAAACTCATCGGTATTTTCAATACTTTTTTTTCTTGAAATGACCAAACAACATAAGTTATAAGTCTATTAGAGATGTTCATCTGAGCGTATTCAGGAAAAAATTTTCATCGATCCCATTTTATTATATTTAATTAACACTCCACATGTGTTGCATAGTTATCGACGTATGTCGTGTTTTCTTTTAGTTGATTAGAAAGAATGAACGCCTATTGAAAATAAAGGTAGCCAAAGCGTCATCTAACAAGCAAATATTACGTTTCGTTTAGAGAATATGTGTATGATTTGAGTCGTCTAAATTATTATTTGTCTAATTATTCTGAATTTCAGTCTTTGTTTGCTATGATGTTTCAGATGTGAATGATTTTTTATATTAGTGATCTTCGTATTTCATACAAATTTAGAGGTCAATAGAATAATTTAAGATTAATTTAAGCTTTGTAATCACCTTATTAAAATATTCCTTTCATCAATTTAATTTCGTTTAATTTAGTTAATTTCAGGAGTGTGTTGTTCAACAACTGATTGTCGTGATCCCATGATTATTCAAATTTTGAAATCACAAGAACATGTCAAGTTATAATTTTAAAGAAAGGGTTTTATGTGTATTATTTTTCCCTCGATTTAGGAAATAATTAGTTATAATTTTTCTTGAAAGCTGTACATAAAGAAAACATGCAGCAGATGACTTTGTTTTCTGCTAATCAATTGATAATGGTAATGATGCGACGAAAAACATACCCCTGATAATGAAGTTTGTATTTCTACTCAAAATGTATAAAAATATTGGCAATCTGTGACGTAATTAGCCAATTAGATTTCAATAAAGCAGAAATAGACAGATTGTAACTAGTTGTGATGAATAAGGAAGTGTATAAACAGTGGAATTCATTAGATAATTGAAAATGATACAGGTAAGTATGTTACATAATGTAAGAATTTTGTTTTAGAGTTTAAATGAATTTTTCTCATTTAATATTTACATCTATATCATTGATTCAGATGACATTGTGTAAAGAAAAATACAAATTTAGAAAAGAAAAGATAAAAGGTATACATACGAAACGTGGAAGAAATGTTCATGTAAATGTTAACTATATATACCAATTCACACGACAGAATAATTACAGACAAGCTTAAGGTCCTTAGGCCTTACGTGGCTTAAAATGAAAAACACCTGAAAAATCTGCACAAAAAATCGCGAGACAGATGACTTTATACTACTAGTTATTAACCCTACAGGAGAACCTGACCCAAACCCACGTTTTAAGAACAGTTTGTTTAACTCTGGTTTTGGTTTTTGTGTTTGTGATTGAGTCTCTTTGTTTGTTGTTGACTCTTCTTTTGTTTGACCATGGTTTTTTCTGTCTTTGACTTATTCAATATTGAATACTACGCGGTATTTTGATACTTTTTATTCAAAATATAAATTGGTGTAGGAAATTTGTGACATATATTTAAAATTTTGAATGATATTTATTATTACATTATCCCAGGTAAATGCTATCCATGTTTGTATGCAATTGACAGAAAGGTTTGTATTGTCTCATTTGTGGTAACATTTACTACCGTCATATCTTCGCAATGGCTCTTATAGTTTGGAAGCCTAATATAAAATGATTTAAATCAAATGGTGCGCTGAATTTTCCATTTATTTTATTGGTGAATTTATTAAGATCTTTTATATGTAACATTGCTTTAATGATAATATTGTGTGATTGTTTGACTTGGATTTTATCGCAACTTGGGAATCTTATCTGAATCTTGCTCTTCATTTGACTTATATAAAATTTATTTTTAAATATTTTTCAGAAGTAAATATTGCAATATGAAAATATTCTAAGCAGTCATCAATTTTATCCTTACTTTCATCCGAAAAAGCAATGGATGACATTAAATACATGGTCCCTCCTGGTAGCTACACATGCACATACTGATTTGAACGGTGGCAAGAAACCATGGTGGGCTGTCGATCTAGGCAATACATATGCAGTGCATCAAATCGTTTTATATTGACGTACAGATTGGTGTGGTAAGTAATAAATTCACTGTGGAATCAAACAATAATAATTTCGAAAGTTATAAAAATCACATTTCCATCAAATAAACAGGTGTTTTGCTTTAACAGCGCATACAGTCAGTGAAAAGGCTAATTACTTGTGAAGACACTATTACTCCATTATTGTTTACACTGAAAGTAAAAGTCGATATAGCCAGGCTGTGCAATAAAATTGCAAATATTTCTACTTTCAATGTTCTAAAATAATTAACAGTTGTGATCATAACTTACCATTGCTAAGGTCAAACCAAAAACACACGTAATTATGGTTATCAGAAATTACGATAAGTCTATGTAATTTGCTGATTTGTAAAATTATCATCTTTGTAATACACCCGAATCCTATAAAGAGCCGTTACAATACATTTCTACGACAATAAAATGGTGTTGCAACAAAATATTTCCAAACTGATTCTCTTTTCTGGTATAATAGTAAGACATTTGCACTTTACAACTTTTTATTTCTGAGTTGTGAACATTTATGATATTCTCAAAAATGTATCAAGGAAGACAATCCCTATAAGAACTGTTGCAATTCTTTATTATACGTTTTTAAGTATTAATCTGTCTCGTCACTGTTTTCGTAAATAATGTTTTCGCAATTATAGTCTCTTGGTTGTAAGTTTAACAATATCATCCGGTTGTAAAATAAGAAAAAATGGCTACGTTTCGCAGATATAAATAGTCTTTGTCCGCCCAACACATGTTAGACAAATGGCAGAAAAAAGGCAGAAATCAGTCACATCGATTATTCTGTTAATCACTCTATACACAGACTTATGCATATATTGTTTAAATATAAAAGAATCTGGCCTTACGAGTAAGTGTTTGTGTTTGTCCTAAGTGGCAGATACAAAATGAGAAGAAAATCTTTCATATCGTTATTTGAGATTTTTGTATACACAGACGCACGCCTATTTTTTGAAATATAGAAAAATCTTGCTTCTAGCGTAAAATTTTTTGTTCAATAACATTATTTCGATTTGGCAAATTTGATTATGAAAGACGACAGTGAACCATTGACAATATGTGAGATTGAAATATATGGTGAAGTCTACAAGAATTAAGGTGAGATGTTAGATACATAATTTTGCTTTAAAATTCCTGAATGTGGCTTTATACACTATTCAACAAACAAGCAAACACTCCTTTTAATAGTAATTAGTGCCTCGATGGACAAGGGGTTATGATACATGTTGCTAGTCGTCCACCATTGATCACGGCCTCAACATTGAGATTGTTACTTCAAGCATTATCACAGGCAGTCGGTGTTCGAATACAACCTTGTTTTCTTGCCGAATTGTGTACTCATAATTAATTCCCAATAAAAACTAGATGTCATGAGTTGCTGAAATAAATTGATAAGTTTTCTTATATCGTTTTCAAAGTATTAGAAATGCCTTTATACATACGTTATTGATTATAAATTTATATCCACAAATATATAATATAAAATCTCCATATTTTGCCGACGTTTCGACGACCACTGCCGTCTTTATTCAAGGCATATATACAAATGACAAGAATATGTATATGTGAAGTCAATAACAACAACAACAACGTTATAATACAATGACGTCATAAACGGGTAAAGTAAAGTAAAAGTGAAATTTGGCAGTAATATAAAGAGTAGAAAAGGGGGGGGGATACAAAACGAACGTTACAATACAATGGCTTCTTAATGGGTAATACAATGTCATTATAGCTTTACATATAATGTAGTATATTTTTTAAACAGTTTTATCCTTTTTTGTTCAGTCCTTGTTCATTCAAAGTTCCAATTTTCTTCATCCAAAATTTTTCTTTTTCTTTACGATATATCCATGATTTGTTAATTTTCTCAATTCCAATTATTTTAAAGTCATTGATATTATGGTCCTGTTGATTGAAATGTATTGGTACAACGTCTTGTTTTTTATTTCGAATACACGATAGGTGATTTTGCATGCGCTCATACACTGTATTCCCAGTTTCACCAACATACACAATTTGTCTACACTGTTCACAATAAATGCCATATATTAAATAGTGTAGACAAATTGTGTATGTTGGTGAAACTGGGAATACAGTGTATGAGCGCATGCAAAATCACCTATCGTGTATTCGAAATAAAAAACAAGACGTTGTACCAATACATTTCAATCAACAGGACCATAATATCAATGACTTTAAAATAATTGGAATTGAGAAAATTAACAAATCATGGATATATCGTAAAGAAAAAGAAAAATTTTGGATGAAGAAAATTGGAACTTTGAATGAACAAGGACTGAACAAAAAAGGATAAAACTGTTTAAAAATATACTACATTATATGTAAAGCTATAATGACATTGTATTACCCATTAAGAAGCCATTGTATTGTAACGTTCGTTTTGTATCCCCCCCCCTTTTCTACTCTTTATATTACTGCCAAATTTCACTTTTACTTTACTTTACCCGTTTATGACGTCATTGTATTATAACGTTGTTGTTGTTGTTATTGACTTCACATATACATATTCTTGTCATTTGTATATATGCCTTGAATAAAGACGGCAGTGGTCGTCGAAACGTCGGCAAAATATGGAGTTTTTATTTATTATTGTATAGTTTTTAATATAAAATCTATATTAGATTGTTAATATTCTAGAATACACACAGACAAACGTTTTATGGTGCATGTGGTTATGAAGAAAAAGCCTACAATGGAACAATTTTGAAAACAGTTTCAGCAAGAAGCAATCTAGAGTGTGTTATATAGTGTGTAAACAATAGATATTGTTGTGTAGTCGAGTTCATGAAGACAACAAACGAGTGTTCTATGAAAAGGAAAATGGACGAAAATGAGGACACTACTCATAATTTGTACAATTATTCTGGAACCACATCGTTCTTTATAGGATAGACATTTTATTTAGTTTACTGGCTTTAACACTACACAATCACCTTTATTTGACTTTAATCAGTATAAATAGGCAAAATGTTAAAATGTTATACTAATTTAATACATTTTTGTATAATGCATGTTACCTGTTTTTATTGATGGTAATCGCATCGCGGAGCACTAATATATGATTATAGAGGCAAATAGCCCTAAGATTGTGAAGTAAAATTTGTGTTAACTATAGTCAGTGTTCATACTCAAAATTGTTGTAGAAAAGTGACATTTTTTATTTTTGCACTACTAAGCTGCGTTTTGCTTTTGTACGACTAATGTGAAACATATAGCCCATCAGTCGTTTTGCTAACTCGTCATATTTCAGATGTCATTTTATTATTGCCTACAATTAATCTATGGCTAAGAAAAGCACATAAAGTAGTAAGATTGTTTGTTTGAATGATTTTTAACGCTACTTTCTGCTATTCGTTTAAATTTCACAGTAAACAACCGATATTAAAAAAAAAAATACAACCTTGTAAAAAAATTTACCACGAAGACGATAGCAGTAATTACACTTCATATTTTTGTATGGGGTTGAGATGTCGAATTAATAATAATTAATAAACTCAGGAAAACTACAAATTAGACTCTACGACAACTTGATCACTACAACTTTCCAATTGTCAACTTCCTCTATCATCGATATAAACATTCCAGCAACTTGACCATATGGTGTGTACATTTCACAACTTATACATTATGCCTGATCCTGCGACCGATTTTCTAGACCGGTGACTAAGGTCCTTAAACAAGGATTTGTTTCACTTAGTCTGATGTAATTAGATCTATGGTCGTATCAATGACTTAGATTATCGCTATGGGAAAAAAATCTCTAAATACGACATTTTTGCTGAGTCAGACATTCTTTCCTGTTCCTGGATCCGACTTTCTCATAGACGTGACAGTGATTAACTCTACTAGTGTCTCATTAGAGGCAGGCACTGCTGATTACTCGTCCGTAGAACCTGAGCGCACCAATAGTTTTTATTGGGATCTGGTTAATCACTTCTGTGTTGTTCGGTGGGTCTCCATACTATTTTATTCTAATATTTAATTGGATGCAACTGAATAAATCAACAAGCAATTCCGACAAGTAAACAAATCATCGCAGTAGTACATTGAACATTTAAAGCCTGAATAGTAAAACAACTGAAATGCGATATCAAGTCAAAGAAATGGTAACAATTTAAATGGTGCTTCAATTTGAATTGTGAGTAAGATGTACAAGTCTATAAAAAGCTAAATTTAAAACACGTATTTGACTTAAGTAAACAGACATCCCAAAAGCAAAATATAAAAACTATGAAACCTTCATGTAGGACTGTTAAAAATTGTTTTATAATGTAGCACTCTATTCAATTAATTGGGGGTATAATCAACTCTTTTTGTTATGTATGTATATAGATACTACATTCCGAAACAGTCAGAATACTATTTTTGATTTATAAAGCGAGTTTTCTAGGTTTTGATTTTGTCACGGAATATTTTTTATATTTCTGGTATATTTATATTATGATTAAGTCTTGATATAAGTATATAGTTTCTAAATGTGATGCTATAACCCAATTAACTATACGCAAACACTAATTGAAATGGGTGTAAGTTACCTTCTTTCATGATATTCAGTATGTTCACATTTTATTTTAAAGTGAGTAGATTTAACGGTAAATAAATGTTTAAAAATTATAATTCGAAATAATTGCTGTACATCAAGTAATATTTATTTTATGGCATTTAGTCCAATATCTACAAAGTCCAAAAAACGTATTGACCTCTTCAAAAGGCATAATTGAATAATAATTCGGTAAAGTTAGTATTAACTAGTTTAGTTCAAAACGCATTAAATAATAATTCGTGACACTAGTGATATTTTAAAGTTTTAGAAGTGTCTGCCTCT
Organism: Limnoperna fortunei; assembly: GCA_944474755.1. Lineage (NCBI taxonomy): Eukaryota > Metazoa > Mollusca > Bivalvia > Mytilida > Modiolidae > Limnoperna > Limnoperna fortunei. The sequence continues at coordinate 1,715,638 of OX104121.1, read as the reverse complement.
GGAAAAAAGATTTCTGCATGCATGACACACAGCTAGCTGATGGCTTTTAGGTCTACAAATAAAACTTTGACTTGTGTTGTAATGTTAAACAGAACGGGAATTATCCGAACCCAATAAAAACAATGAGGAGTAAGCAGTGCCTGCCTCTAATTAGACACCCGCCGAATTACTCATTGTCATGTCTCGGAAAAAGTCAAATCCAGGAATAGGAAACACTACCTATGACTCAGCGAAAATGTCCGATCGTATTTGAGAGATTGATTTCCCATAACGATCAATTAAGTCATTGTGACTACCATAGAACTTCTGGAGAGATAACATCAATTTAGAAACAGCAGCGGTAACAACGATCTTAAAGCCTGGTTTTAAGCTTCATATGAAGGATGGCCATGTAGAGTGTCGAAAAATCAGTGTCTTAAGGCTGTTACATAGGGAAAGAAATCCAGACCTCAAGATGTCTATCGGGTCGTTGGAATGTTTTATTACCCACATTTCATTGATGCCACTCCTGGAGTAGAAAGTTTCACTGTATTTTTAAGGTCCCGTTTTTATTGTTGTTGAAATAGTGGTCAGGAGTTGCGATAGTGTTTTGGTGGAACACTTAGACGATCCTGCTATAAAACGATATTGCATGGATTTTTGTGAAGTTGCCGTATTCAATACAAGATGAGGAGATTTCAATCCTAGACTTTGATTTTAAGACCAGAGGTTGCCAACACAGATTTGTGATTTTCAATATTCTCTACTTTAAAAAGCGCAGTAAATGTTTGAGTAGGATTGACAATTGAATTGTCCATGCTTAATTCATTAATTAAACTAAATTCAAATACTTCCCTAAAATATTCGACAAGTTTTTTTGCCGATACTGGCGAATCAGGCAGATAAACCTTTAGCTCAACACCAAAGCCATCATTGCTTTTTCAAATTCTCCTAAAACAATCTTTCTTGATGAACATGTCTATTTGTTTCAACAAATTATTTTTACCTTCCCTTAAGAATTAATTTAACGACTGCGTGACTTCAACATAGTTGTAAAATGACACCGTACTGTTCACATTACAAATACAAAAAATAAAGAAGACATCCACGTGTAAGTAGTAACTGTACTCATTACTTAATTTTACAAAAACATTGATTAACATTATGTTGCCCTTCGATTACACAATCGATGGTTACTTCAATTATACCTAAATAAAATTAGACAATTTATTATTCTATTACATTTGAAAATTCATAACGGAATTCATCAGACAGATGATTGATTGCACTCGTGGTTAATCGATTTGACATTAGACGGACCATGGCACATATGATGGCGCAAATAATTAGCCTTGGCAGTATTAATAAGAAAGTCCCAATAATGTAGTCATTATAAAACACTTCATGCCATTATTAAATAAATAAACACCATGTCATTAATTTTAAGACAGTCCAATGCAACATCAATTAATCAATACATTACATCGTGTCCACATTGATGTGATTAAAAAATTCATAACACCTGTAATTAGCATTGGTTTAGTAATAGTTTTAATAATCGTCAAACAATCTATCACATTTATGAGAAATACTATTGATTTGACAATCCACAGTACAACCGACTTCACAGGGCATGAAACCATTCCAGTTGTGAAAAGACAGATAGTGGATTTACGTTATGATTTAAACAACTCTGTCTCCAGTCTTAATTGACAAAGAAATTTCAGTTTTGATACCGAATATTCATAGTTTTCTCTGAGTACTCTGGCTTCCTACCCAAAAAGAACTGGAAACCTTGATATAACTAAAACATCGCTGAAACAACAGCAGCATTCTAACAAACAAAACAATAAACACCTTAAAGTTTATTATCCCACATGCATGTATAATAAAAATCGCTGAAATATATATTAGAGTTATCTTCCTTATACTATTATTTTCTCACCAATTGCTGTGGGGTGATAGAAAATAGCAAAAGAGTATCAGTTCGATTCGAAGGGTGTCTTTTACCATATTTCTCATTTCTAATGCGCTCCACATTTAAATAGATATTCTTCATCAAAATATGAAGAATTAGATGAAAACTAAGGCACTGAACAACTATGTAACAATTTCACCATAAATGTATTACTGTTTTCTTTGTGTTGTATTTTTCATGATGTTACGTTTTTCATGCAACTGAAGCAGAATATGTCCACGCTTTCGAAACCTTATCATCTCTTTTTAGATATTTAGGAGCTTTAATATGTTTTTGGTCGTTGCTCTTTCTTGTATTTATAGGTTTTCTGTTAACCAATCGTTTGTTATTATATACTTGGTACCTTCCGATTTACTTTATGTTCATTAGTTTCGTTACAAAACCTGACGAGTTTTATTAATTAGACATTAATAGAGCACGGAGTACTTATAATTGTATGTGTTTTGTCGACGTTGACGTTACGTTGTTTAGATAAACAAAAAATAGTAGAGAGGTACACTTAACTGATTTGCCACTTATTACTATGAAGAATGAAAAGAAAGGTTTGGAAACATTTTTATCACATAACACAAAACGAAACGAAGTTTTGATGCATGTCTTTAATGCTTCATAATGCTTTTGTTTTATTAGTATTATTTTTAAAAAAATCGTAGGCTGATAAGGGCAATGAAAGTAACATGTGTAAGATCAGAACTTTAAGCCAAAAGAAAGGGGTTTTTAGTACGTTACTATGTGTAAGTATACCGTGTCGAAAAGAACATTAGAATGATTCGTCCATTATTCAACGTTAATATTGCTTCCCACGCCGATGTAAAATGTGTCTAATCTTATGATAAACATAAATGAAGCCGTAAGAGATCGCAAGTTTAAAATGAATATAGAAGCCTTTTATTGTCTAAACAGAAATGCATCTCCTATGATTTCAGTCTTGTTTTGTACACATGCGAAAATGTCTTTTATATTTTGTATGACTAGTACGTTAAACCCTCTTTGTGGCATCATCTATAGTGATTCTCGTTAGGTTTATTTTGTCGGAAGATTGTCAAGTTTTACCTAAAGATATTTGCAATTGTAATCATATCTAATGCACATCGAAACGTATTTTTGTTATATTTAAATAAATATTAAATAAATATTAGTTGTTATATTGCTTTTGTTTGTTTGAATCCCGTTGACGCCGCTTTAAACATATTTGCAGATATATCATGGCGTCTAGTTTTTATGAAAGACGTTTCTATAATTAAAAAAAATATTTTAATTATCTTATTTCGGTTGAAATACATTACTTCAACTTATTATAGTAGTTAACCTCACCGGATATATACAACAGCAGTCATCTGAAAACTACATTAAATAAAGACTTACAATCAGCTCTATTCGGCATTTTGAAACATTTTCTTTATGCGACCTTAGCTAAAGTAAGTAATCATGATCATGAATCGTAATGATTTAAATATATTTTAAAACATTTAAAAAAAAAACAGTTGGAAGCCAATACCCTTATACTACCAGTTTGGGATGACAAAGTAAAGCCCACCAACTAAACAACTGATATTTCATGTTTTTTACAGTTTTATTGAACAGTCTGGTTATACGACTTCTGAGTTCAGACTAAACAATATTCGGGTAATAGTTAACATTTACACGTATCAAGTCTGTTTATTAATAGAAACATGGCGAAAGCAAACGATATGCTGTTAGCATGTTTATGATTTTTTAAGATCTTGTTTGCATTATTGGATAGGAATGAAACTAATAGTCAGGTGAATAGATGAACGTAGTCGGCATTATGGTATAGAACTGAAAGTAACACTTGGTGGTTAGACAGTTGGAAAGGTTTATACACTTGTGAGATGAATCAGAAGAACATGTAATATCACCCTAAATGAACAGTTGGCTAATAAAAAATTTTCACTTCAGCCATGTTAAATTATATGAGGGTTTATCAAGAGAACAACAAAACGATATGTGTTCTAATATGTTTGTAACTTTGTTAGGATCAAAGATGATGTTTTCCACCACTAGTTAGTTATGTCACATTACAAAATTTACGTCTTTTAAGTTAAAGTTCTACTACTACCAATTTGAATTTCCTTAGACTTTTGTTTAGGAACAAGGAATCTCAAAACATGACAGTACCGAAAAGAAGATAATATTACAGAAAGAATATATTTAGCACGTTACCTTCATCCAAATAAATCATTTTCAAATTAAAGTAATCAACAAACAAAATCGAAATATGAATTTTTATTGAAAATATTCTGTAAAATATTGCTTCGCTAGTGACTCGATGGTCGAGTCACTTGGGAGGTTTTTAGTCATCATCGATGTTCAGACCGCTCGCTTTACTGTGAGCAGGTTGTATGCTCGACATCAACCGTTCGTTCTTACCAAGAATATATTGTGCTGTTAAGTGGGTACTTTGCCCTTACTTCTAATACAAACATGAGGTCGTGATATAGCTGAAAAATTGGTAAAACTGGCCTTAAACCCCAACAACAACCGAAAAACATGTCATAAATATTTTTAAAAGTTGTAAACGGAAAACAAATAAATTATGTCCTGTCCAGTATGTTTAAAATAGAGTTATTTCAATTAATATGTATACAAATAATGATTTCTGTAAAAAAACTGATATTGAAAAAAAAATGTTTTTTTATTAATTGGTTGGAAATGATTTTAAATGTATTCGTACAATACACTTTCCAAACATAGTTGCTTTGGAAAGGAAAAACACTTCTGTTTAACGAAAGGCACCCGTCGTATCCCTCAATTTACAATTTTGGATTAGGTCAAATGAAAATATAACTAATAGTAAAATGTCTTTCTACTAAACGAAAACTTTTTTTTTGTTACTTGTTTTTTTTATAAACAAGTTGACAAATTCATTGGTTAAATTACATTTTATTAAAAGCTTTACTACTGTCGAAGCGTGCATTAGATTTCTAAATCAATAGAAACAAATACGCAGTGTTTCTTGCTCATGGACAAGCATTTTGAAAGCACTAGTCCTAAATATTTGCTGTAAAATAACGACATGTGGTTTATAAAATGTGGTTGATGTAAATGTTAGAATACTGGACACTTATGTGAACTGATAAGTTATTTAAACAGGAGTTGTTTGTTGTTTCTTGGTTGTTTTTCGAGTTGAGTATGTTTGTGTAAATCCAGACTTTTCTTATTTTTTTATATCGTTTTCTTCCGATTTTTCTTATACCGAACAATATACATAGACTTATAGGCGCATATTAATTCAAGCTAATTAACTAGTAACGCATTCATTCGAAATCATTTATTTAAAATATTTTTTTTCGAGAAAATGGGCAGCATAAAAAACTAGTTGCGACACACATGTCATCAAAAAATAGCTTTGTCATTCCAAATATTCGAAACTGACTACGCAAAAAACGTTTACTTGTTTGCGCAGGACTTTAAAAGTTCTATAATTGTTTTTCCGTGATATTTTGTAAGTTTATCTTTTGGATTGTCAGTCTTTTAACGAGTGCTTGTTTGTTCTATTGAATATGGTTTTACTCTACATTCAGCAATTTTCAGCTGCATCATGATTTTATTGATTTCTGTTCTGTTTAATTCTGTTTAATTCTCTACCTGTACACACTGCATAAATATTGGTAATTTCGTTGCTTAAACCTCCATCCGACGCTTTGAGGTAATTAATTTAATTATGAAAACATACTTGTATCAAAGCAAACTATTTGGCAAGTTTTTAAGAAAATTTTGATTTGTGTTTTCACTGTATGAGTCCCGAGTCGTTTTCAAGTACAACAAGATGAACTTCATCTTATATTTAATATACACACCGTTTCAATAGAAACAATTTTTTCTTCATAATTTGTAATGTTAAAAAAATGTTGCTAATTAAAATTAATTTATTCTAAAGTTATAACATTTCAAAATGATCACTTTAAAAAAGGCAAAGACATAATTTTCTTTTTTCTGTGCAAAATTTGTTTGAACATGATTTAAGAGGAAATTTGCCATTCATTCTAAGGTCCCAAATGCCGATGACTGTTTGTGACTTTGATGACGATAATGTACCACAGTAGAAGAATAATTGTAAGTGAAATTATTTTTAATTTCGTTTGAAAGAAGCGGGAGTTTTGGAGACGTATCTGTTATCTGTTACAAATACCTTTTTGTGCATATCAAAAGCAAACGTCAGCAGCTTTTATTATTTACTTCGATAAGAATAATGGCTCCTTAGACATTATCTATAATTTAAATTGATTGATACATGTAACGTCTTGGGAGACATTATTCCGTAAAAAACAAATCAGTAACAACTAAAAAATGTCATCAAATATAAAAGAGTAATAAAATTTACTTCGCAAGACACGCTTTGGTCCAATCACTCGCGTTTTGTCTAATTAAACCCCAAAGTGTTTTAAAAGATTTAAATAATTAAGATATTGGCAGAGATTTTAAAATCAAAATTTCAAAACAATAACCAAAATGCACCTCACGCCACACTTTGCTTTATAAAAACCTTAGAATTAAATGTATTTTAGAAATTCATGGCAGTAAATTTAGACAATAACTCAATGATCTTCCTGTGAAATCGTAGTAAATAATGACACACATTAGTTTTATGGGCGTTTTAATGCTAAGTAAGTGCTAAGTTACCACTAACAAAACCCCAACGTATTTTAAAATCAAAACAATAGTTATGGAGTTTTTATAATCAAACGAAGGTAATAACAAAAGTCCAAACAGATGAAACTGTTAAAAAGACAATCCACGAACCAAAGTTCGAGAAACCGGCAAACTCCAGAACCAACAACCAAAAATACAACAACTACATCCATATCCCTGACTTAATACAGGCATTTCAAATGAAATTTTAGGTTAAACCAGGTTAAACCAGGTTTTATGGCATTACAAACCTCCCGCTTCAATTATTGTAGAATGGGAGTTCGTTAGTTGATTTAAATATTGGAGGTTGTGTATAAATATTTATTTTGAATACAAGTGTATATAAAGTTATAAAATCAGTAGATAGGTAAATAAGTATAACATTTATGGTGATTATACAGATGCTGTAACTTTATGTAAAAATTGTAATGATATAAAAGTAGACAATATATAGAAACTTTTTTTTGTTCATATTTTCATATTTATATTGTTTGTCACATTGTCGAGTCCGAGTCCAAAAAACGTTTAAGGGGCATTTCGGAATGCTAATAGAGAAGAAGCAAACAATAGCCTGGCTTCTAGGATGGATGTGACTGCCAAGGAACCGCAAAATGTACAGTTAATTAGCCATTTAACGCATTTAACTTTAATTTTCATTGTATTATTTAATCCGATGATTGGAATGACTGGTCACTGGAAATTATCTTTAAATGATCCAGTTTCCATGGCATATGAAAAAATTATAAACTAGATAGTTAAGTTTATGTCACATCGATATTCTTTAGAGCTTTGTGTGCAGTTGTATAAAATATTGTCATGCCAACGTGATATGTTTCTCTTGAAAGATCAGTGAAAGTTGACTGTATTTACAGTTTATTTCGGTGTAATGGATTATATTTGCACCCGTTATCATCTAGAAGACACTGAAATATTACAGCTATATATAACCTGCGAGCGGCTTGAGGGTTGAGAAATCCCGACAGCGGCCGCATAGCAAAGTAAGTTACTATTTTAGTACATGAATAAAGCCATCAAAATTCACGTCATCAAATCTATTAGCAGCACGCGCGTGGATTGTTGTTAACAACATTTTGGTGTTAGAAACGTGTGCATGAATCAGATTAGAAAAAATGGATTGCGCTTTACGGCTTGTCAGCAGAGCTGTGCAAAGAGCAAAAATATACATATTTTGATGCAATTTAATTATGTTTATTACAAGTCATATGGTACGGTTTCATAAAACGTTTCGAGTTGAGGATTTTCTAAACTGATCTTGGACTTCAATTTAGTCCAAATAGTTACCGAAAACTTTTAATTTGAGGAAAATGTTCTCTCATCCAAGCATACCACAGGGATGTGAAGGATGAGAGGCATTCTTATAATTGAGCCAGAGTACAAAGTACAAATCAAAGCAAATAAAGTAAGTAATACTTTATTACAGTAAATCAAATTAAAACAATATTCAATACAGAAGGTACATATACACATGTACATCAAGGAAATAAATTCCTTCAAAAAGTCCCATAAAACACATAAATTAGTAGAAAAACACCAATACATCAATCACACTTAGTGATAATAATAATGTTCATAGATCACAAGTTACACACTGTTTAACACTGAATCTGCAAAATTAGTAGAATTATTAATTACTTCCTTATGGTAGAATTTGTGAAAAGTTTTGGCATTAGACCAATTTGCTGTATTCAAAATTTCTTGGATAGAGACCCCTGCAGAAAAAGCTAAACTAGCTGCAGTGCCAAGAAAAAAATGAGCCGTAAAGCTAAAATATTTAGGATCAGCAGCAAAAAGAACTGATTTTAACCATCTTGCTATGGTACAAGTAGTGACTTTATAATTAACAACTATGTACACCTATAAGCACGACAGGCCATAAAGGTAAAACGGTTAATTAAAATTGACGACTTCAATATTATTCTATTCAATGTGTTGATTATGCAAACACATGATTGGATCATTTGTTTTTATTTCCGTTTTCACAAATTAAATATATATTTAGTAAACTCAACTAAACTACATGTACTTGAGTTTATGTACATCAGTCAGCGTGAATCAGTCAGCTATAAAAATCTATCGACAAAAAATAAAACAGAAGACAACAGAACTACAACTCAAATATTTATTATTTATTTTGTACTCATTATATATAAAAGGATCAGTAGATCCGCGAATATTTATTTTTAATGATATCAATTTCGCGAAAGTTTGTATCCGCGAATCAGTCCATTGAATACAAACCGCGAAAGTTTGCTTACGCGAATATTAATTGGTTTACAGTATTCATTTAGAACAGCTAACACACACAAGTCTGATTTATGATACTTATATAAAACAACTTTTGGAATTGAAACACCAGGTCTGGTTGTTTTCATCAAATTTTGAATCTGGAATTCTATTTTCTGAGAGTAAATTCTCGTGAAATTAACATCTGAAGCAAGTAGTGTCTGAGCTCTTGCTGCAGTGGTCAAAGCTACCAAGGTAACAAGTTTAAATGTTAACAACTTTAAAGATAGACTATCATTTGGACTGCAGTATTTTTGAGACATCCCATGTACATTAAAATTTAGGAATAGGAGGGTTTAAATTATAATAGCCTCTCATAAATCTAATTATGTGTTGTGGATTAACAATCCAAATATTATTAAAAAATTTTTAAGTTTGAAATAACATTGACTTGTAGGTATTCAAAACTGAATATGAAACTTTATTTTGACATAAAGATGTTAAAAAATTTAGAACGGTTGTCTCAGACGGTCTACTAAGATTAAGTTTTTGCTGATGACACAAAACAGTTCATTTTTTCCAGCACAGTTCATATTGTTTATTAGTTGATGGTCTCCATGAAGACAAAACGAATCTGATAGTCTCTGTTGAAAGTCCTTCACTTTCCAGTCTCTGCCTGACACAACACAGGCGACTAAAATCAACTGTCTGTTGAGTGGATGCACCTCTCCTGAGTGTGGCATTGTTAAGAAATCCCTGTGACCTGGCAATTTAGCAGGGTTAGAAATTAAAGCCGAAATCAGTAAAGGATACCAATTTTGAGTAGACCATAATGGCACAATGATAAAAGCTCTTTCAACTTTGTCTTCTTTTATTTTATTCAATACCCTTGAAAAAAGTCTAAAGGGTGGAAAAATATATGGCTGAAAAGTAGACCAAGACATTGAAAAAGCATCTGTAGAAAAAAAGCTTCTGGGTCATAAGTCCATGACACAAATTTCTCTATCTGATAGTTAAGTCTAGTAGCCAACAAATCAATATCTGGTTTGAAAAAATTATTTCAGATTCTCAAAAATATGTCATGTTTGAGTTTCCATTCTTTAGAATCATGAAAGTTTCTTGACATAGTATCTGCATGAAAATTTTGAATACCAGGAATAAATTGTGCAGTTATGAAAATATTTCCATTAAAGCACCAAATCCATATTTAAGAAGCTATCCAATTCAGCTGAAGTCATAGCACCCATACAATTAATGTATGAAACGGCTGTAGAATGGTCACTCTTGATGCCAATATGACATGATTTTGAATCGTAAAGAATGATTTTAGTGACAAAAAGATTGCTAACAATTCTAAATAATTGCTGTGGTGAGTGGATTCAGATATCGACCAACGACCACCTGTTGTTTTTTGTTCAAAACGAGTGCCCCAACCACTTAGGGATGCATCCGTTTCAATACAATATTCAATTTGTTTTTGTCTGATAGGTTTACCATTCATTTTCCTAATATTTTGAAGCCACCAGTTTATCTCAGACGTGCTGTGCTGTCTGTTGAAAGCAACATTTTTTTATCATAATCATTTTCAAATCTCAAGTTTTTAACTTTATCTCTTTCCAAAGCTCTATAATGAATTGGACCTTACTACATAGCATTAAATGCATGTACGTACTATCAGGCCAATAAAAGATGCTAGTAGTCTAATTGTAATTCTCTTTTGACTTAAACGTTTTTCACCCAGAGATATTATTTTTTGAACTTTTTCATCTGGTAAAAATACTTTGAATTCCTTAGAATCTATTATTAGACCAAAGAAATTATTCTTTGGGTGGAAATGATGACAGATTTTTTGAAATTCACAGTGAATCCAAGATTATCAAATTCTCTAATGATCCAACACGTTTCATCATAACAAATTTCAGGATTTTCATTCGCAACAAGGGAATCATCGATGTAGTAACAACATGTGACACCATTTTCTCTAAATACTGCAAAAATTGGTCGCATGACCTTAGTAAATATTCTAGGTGCAGATGCAAGTCCAAATGGGAGGACACAAAATCTAAACAAATTACCTTCCAATAAAAAGCCAAAAAGTTTCTAAAATTGGAGTCAATATTAATACTGAAATAAACATCTTTCGGTCGATTGAGGTCATAAAATCATTTTCTTGAACCATCTCTAAAGCAAAATTAATATTCTCTTGCTTAAAATGTTGATATTCAACAAATTCATTTTAGCTCCTCAAATTAATAACAGGTCTAAGAGTTCCATCCTTTTTTGGAACTAAAAATAAATTTGAAATAAATTCATCTGATTTTTCCTTCACAAGTTCAACTGCACCTTTTTCTATCAATGTTTGTACTTCTTTGTCAACCATTTCAATTTCGCTATCAGAGAAAGAAATTTCATTTGGTACAAAGCTTTGGAAAGGATAAGACAAAAACTTTATTTTATGTCCTTTTATGAGATCTAGAATCCATTCATCGCTAGTAAATTTTTTCCAGTGATCTAAATTTAGTTTGCTTACCTTATTCACTGATAATTCTGATTACGGCCTCTCCTGTAACCAAGACCCCTCTGTACAGGGTAGTTTCTGCTCACTGTAGCATTTCTGTACCCTGAGCGACCCCTTCCTCTCGGGGTGTATCCTGTCTGTTGTTGGCTCTGCTGATTCCTGTCTACAGCAGGGCCTCTGCCATTTAAATTACGACCCCGTACATTTGAGCTTTATATATGTCCTAAAGAATATTTTGACGGGTCACCAAGTTCTTTCAACCTACTGTTACAATTATCTCCAAAGAGATTAATAGTGACTGGCATGTCAGGGCCCCACAGATCTTCCTGAATCTAGGATTAATAAAACTTTTTAATTCATGGCGTCTCTTTGAGACAAGTTATAGAAACAGTGACCTAACAGACTTATAGAGTCTGTGAGCATACCCCTAGTACTAGTGGGATCGAGTAGTTCCTTAGAAGTTGCCAAATGATTAGCCAACTTAACAATTGGGATCACTCCTAAAGCCATTGACTTTTGGATTTCTTGTAAATTAAAATCATTGCTATGGGCTTGTTTCCCTACTGCATCCCATATCTCTTTGTTCACCCTTGGTGCACAGAGATACTTACAATTTACAGGCCTTAAATGTCTCTTAGCTATTTCAAGCATGCTGTCCTTATTAGAATTGACAGATACATGTGCATTTACAGCTTTTGCTAAGCCTTCACAAATATTTGGACCGGTTTTCTCCTCAGTATTTAACTGGGGAATATCCCATTGAACATCATCAACTACCAAAGTTTCAGTATTATTATTATTAAAATCATTTAATTCAGTATTTGCAACTTGTGCGGTATCATCAAAGGCTTATTAAAGGCTTGCACAGGGTCGACACCCTGATTATTATCAATTGTAACACTCAAACTTCCAGTACTATAATTATCAGGAAAATAATAACCATCAAAATGGTAAGGTTCCCAATCTAGTTGGGCATCTTCATATGAATCACCAAGACTAATAAAAGGTCTTCTAGTATTCTCTTGTGGCCTTGTGACAGTTGCCGATGGCAAGGGTCTGGTGTTAGCATAGAACCTTGAACACTAGCACCAGCAGAAGCTGCATTGTCATGGGTACTTTTACCCATTTGTGAATTCACAACATTAGTGAGGGCATTAATAGAATTAATAATTGAATCAATCCCTAACTCTAAATCTAAGGGTGCATCGTTTTTAACAGACTTTTTCCCTGCACCCCTGCGTTTAACCTTAATTTTGCTACCGGTTGAAGTTTGATTACCAGCGGTCATTTTCCGCTTTCTAGACGAAGTACCCTTAATAATACGTGGGGTTTTCTAAGAACTTACTTCTGACACAGATTCAGACCTTGTCTGAACTTTACTTCCCTCACTAAAACTATCATCCTTTTCTGAGTTAAGGGACAAAATGTCCTCATCATCGGCGTGATCTGCCATGTACAAAACATAAACAAACCGGTACAAAACAAAAACACGGATGTTTATTCATTTAAAATTACTCAGACAACGTCTAAAGTAAAGCAATAATTGCACAAACTGGAATAACGTTCTCAGTCTTATTAAATTTTTAAATTAAATTCTGGGCAACGCCCTAGAATATATAAATACGAAAATACGAAACTACACCTCACCAGCTCTAAAAATGACAATGATGAGCACGGGTTTACACAGGCATTTATGTAACAGGTGTATCACGCGGTATGTCTCTGATTACCATCTGTACTATTTTTAACTTCTTTGAAGTAGAGTTGTTTCCGCTATGCCTCACTGCACTCGGCAAATGATATGTTATATGATACCCTCGAAGAGCCGAGGGTGAAATGTATTAGAATTCAATTTCATAGGTTTTAGTGGGACTTCCAGATTATGGAAAAGTTTGAAATACAATAAGTTGACAGTATACACAAAAATATATACAAATAAAAAATAAATCGAAATTTGACGTGTTGCTTTACATATAAACACTATCTCAAAAGTCCACGTACTTCTTTCGTGTCAAGGCGAGTGGTTAAACGTAACTAAAACAAAAAATAATGTATATTAACCTGTTTGTAGAAAATGTTTTAAAGCGCCCGACTTTATAAATATAAGTTTTAACGAAAATCATCTGTACTAAATTCAGCAATGTTATTTTACATGTTGTCGTACAATGTTATATCGATTACAAAAATGCCGGTCTATTAATTGTCGTATTTTGTATTTATCTATTTTCGGAAAGCGTAGTGTACGAATACCATCAAAATCATTTATAATCATTTAATTTATAAAACGCCAAAACTGTACCTATTAATATCCAGATTTTACCAAACCCTTTCTGTGTATACATATAATTTAAAATAATTATCCATTTTTAAATATACTGGAGAATATAGAATAAATTTGTTTCTTTTTGCGACTTTTAATAAGCTCTACGACTCAGTTTGTTCTTTTGGTAGTTTCTTCAAATATGGGTTATAGCTAGTTTAAGTCATGTTTCAGTTTAATCAAGACATCTTGTTTGCCTTAGAAAGGAAGACTAAGTACCCCCGTCACTACTTACTAACGGGTTACGTCGAGCACACGAGTCAGGTAAAACGAGTCTTAGCGTTAACATAACAGTGATCACTAACAACGAATCACGTCACTCGACCAACGAGCTTCTGAAAAGAATTCACAATATGAAGTCGTATATTACAATAGTTTGTTCATTACTATTAATAGAAAATTGATTTTATCAGTCGAAGATAAATATATTCACAGTCCTCTTTTCTCTTCCGTAATGTTTTTAAATTTCTTTTGTTATTTAATTGGTCAGAAAAAATACTTGAAGTGTTTTCGTCCTTCCTGTTTAGAAAAAACCTGGTCATGTTTTGAAATTTCTTTTCAAATTGCAACGAAATTAAATTTTGTACAACTTTGTTGTAAAAACATAACATTTTTTATGTGAAAAGGGTTATAAAAATCTCATCCTCGTAATTTGTGCTTTAACTTATTTAGGAAAATTTTGGTTATTGTTTTCTTAGTTCAATAATTCTAGGAACAGATGACAACAACAGTTTTAACTTAAATCCTGTTTTTAATTAAGAAAAACGATCTTCATTCTTTTTTGTCCAGTGTAATGAATTTGAAGGGCACATAAAAGGTAATGGTTAACTTCATACATTTTTTCATTGATATATACTTAAATTAAAAGGACTTTGCAATTTGTGGATTTTGGTAAAGGGTTTTGGAATTTTTGTGATAGGAGCTCTGCAGCATCTCATTCATTTGGATTTTGAATGTTGTTTGGATTCGAGCGCCACTGGTGAGTCTTGATTGAACGAAACGCGCGTCTGGCGTAGTGAATTCAATTAACCTTGGTATCTTTGATGACATTTTAAATGTAATTTGAAATCTATGGAAATAAGTCTCATTTATTTATTTATTTATTTATTTATTTATTTATTTATTTATTTATTTATTTATTTATTTATTTATTTATAAATTATTGAACACTTCACCGGTATCCGTGCAATGTATTCTTCAAGCAATATTATATTAACAGTTGCTGATTTTTATGCATAATTTCAATGATTATTATATTTTATTATTATATATAACTAGAATGTGTCAAGAGAAACTGCGGAAAGGACTATCGTTTAGGGATTTGTCTCCTATTATACAAAGGGGCCTCGGTGATCAAGTGATTAAGGTAGTTCGTCTACTATTGATCACCTGGTCACGATGTACTTGACTCCAATCAAGGATTGCCAGTTTTCTCAACACATGTCGGGTTTTTCTCCCGGTACTCTAGCTTCTTCCCCAATAAATCTGGTCGCAATGACAAAGTTAAAAGTAGCCGAAGTGGCGGTATATACCAAACATCTAACCAACATATTATACAAATAAACAAATGGTAAACTGTTATAAAAATGATAATTAGGAAATTGCGGCATTATACAATATTAATGACTTTGACATACGATTGGTACGAGGATTTGTCAGCCCTCAAATGTATATTCACCTTATGCTGCCGCGTACATTTTCTTAACTTTATTTCCAAAGGTATAAAGCATTTTTTAATTGTGTTTCATACTCATTGCCTTTGGTATTGACTTACTTCTTAATATTGGGTTTTTAAATGCTAAATTTAGAACAGTAGCTATTTTTAGAAGTTAAATGTCTAGGTGTGTTCTATTCTTTAAACATTAAGTAGACTTCCTTTTTTATTCATTTCCTGTTTCCTGTTTATATTTGTGTACCACAAAGGTCGGAGCATTGTACCAATGTCATGATTTATATCCGAAAATATTGTCTTCATCTTTTTGTGACAGACCACTATGTAAGTTTTATTATATTATTTCAGGTTTATATTTAATATTCATATATTTAATTTTGATTTTGCTACAGTAATTTGTGATATTTTCACATACATATATAGGATTTTCATTATCCTCACTTTGCGAACTATACTTCATTATTCTAGTTACTAATAGTTAAGACAGGCCTTTGATATTTGGCCATTTATAATAAGCCTGTACAAAGAGAATAGAAGTATTAGGATATTATACTATAATTTGCCTTTAATTTATTTTTTTTATTATTAATGTTTGATCTCTATATAAATGTATGAATGCACCCCAAGGGAGATAATTTAAACTTTTTCACACTACACTCTTGATTTAAATTATGAACTTATGATATTTATCATTTGTATTTTTTATTTTAATATTATATTTGCATTTTTGTTAATTATTATCAATTATAATTTGTTTGACAGATTTGTATGGAAATTCCTTTTTTGTCTTTGTAGCTTTTTACCACAAGATACATACTACATACCTGCAATGCTAAATAAAGTGAAATTCAGTTTATAGTTTTTCATTGGGCCTAGCTACTGTATGTGTATAAAGGTTAACTATCCGTCTGTCACCGAGGCGGATTAGTAAAAAGATAACAGTTTTATGTCAGAAAAGAGACTACGAAAACGAACAGCGAAGGGTCAAGCCATGTTTGAACAACAGAAGGAGCAGTTTGAAAGTAAATGTGAAGACAACTGGAACCAGATTGAAGACCTTATAGTTAACATTCCTTCCTTAAACACTATACACTCTATACGAAAAGCCATTAAAGATCTTGATGCTATATATAAAAGCTTTTGTCGACGATCTGAAGAATACAAAAGTTTTCTGGTAAGGACAAACACTGCAGAGTCACAACAACTTCTGAATGACCAAAATGAGAACTTTCAAAGATGTACTGAGAATTACAGAAAAGTGAGTGGCGAATTGAAAAGAAAAAGATTGGAAATGGTGGAGCAAATGTCTGAAGTAAGTGGAACATCAGCTGGGTCAGGTGCCAGTCAGAAACGAGCGCGTGCTGAGGCTGAAAAGGTACGTCTGCAATATATTAAGAAAGAAAATGAACTGATAAAGCAAAAAGTTGCATTAGAAGCAGACATTAATGTTATTAAACAAGAATGCAAAGTGGCTGCGGCTGAAACAGAAGCTCGCATTCTTGAGCAAGATGAACAGGAGCAAGACAATTATGGTCATGATAATATCTTAAATACACAAAAAGATGTGCATAATTACATTAGAAATCTTCCACAAGCGACATCTCACACTGTACCAACACATTATGAGCAACAATCGACAAATGTACAACATGCAAATATAATACAACCAAGTGACTATAGTTTACAAGGTATGACAGTTCAAAATGCTATGTCAGACATTTCACGTTCTATATTTAGAAAGGATTTTCTGTTATCCAGATTTGTTAGATTTGATGATAAACCTGAATCTTATGAATCATGGCGAGCTTCATTTCAGAGCATTACAAGTGAACTAGGTGTCAGTCCGTTCGAAGAGATGGATCTTCTTGTGAAATGGTTGGGTAAGGAGTCTTCAAGGTTTGCCTCTAGCATTCGCAATTCCACTGCACATGATCCTCCTAAAGGACTTCAGAGAATATATGACAGGTTGTATGAAAGGTATGGACGACCTGAGATGGTGGAAAATGCATTGAAAAGGAAGCTAAGTTCTTTCCCAGTTATAACAAGTAAGGACAATGTTAAACTGTATGATTTACTTGACATTCTTACAGAAATAGAATCTGTAATGTTAAATCCACAGTATGCTTCAGTACTTAGTTACTTTGACTCATCCTCAGGTGTAATTCCAATCGTCTCTAAGCTTCCTCACTTTTTACAAGAAAAATGGACTACAGTGGCATCGGCTTACAAAAGAACACATTCTGTAATATTTCCACCATTTAGCATCTTCGTAAATTTCATTAGAGACACTTGTGAAATTCGAAATGATCCTGCCTTTACTTACAACACTGCAAATCAGTCAGGCAATAAATCTCGCCAATCAGTCATCAGTAGGAAAGTAGATATTACATCTGACTCTTCAACTGCATCTCGATGCCCACTTCACAAAGCAGGTCATTCACTTAATGATTGTCGAGCTTTCAGAAAAATGTCCTTTATTGAACGTAAGAAGTTTTTGCGTGACAAAAAGATTTGCTATAAATGTTGTCAGTCCAATGACCATACTTACCAAAACTGTACTGCCGCTGTTAAGTGCAAGATCTGTGGGAATAGTAAACACATGACTGCTATGCATATTGATAGTTCTTCAGATAGACCAAATGATACGACAAAGTTGGTTAAATACTCTGATAACAAGTCTGAAGCTTTAAGGCTTGATGGCGGGGAGTCCAACTTGGAAAATATATCTGCAAAATGCACTACTCTGTGTGGTGATTTTCGTGTTGGTCGTTCATGTGGGAAAACAGTTTTAGTAGATGTTTACAGCACTACTGCTCCACATAACTCAGTCCGTGTATATGCCGCAATTGATGATCAAAGCAATAGAACTTTAGCCTCTTCAAAACTTTTAGATAAACTTGGTATTAATGGTAAACCCTCAACTTTCAACCTCGCATCATGTTCTGGTAAATCAACTTTATCAGGCAGGTTAGCTAGTGGTATATATGTTCAGTCAGTCAGTAATAAAACTACGTTTGAATTACCAGATGTTATTGAATGTAATTCTATCCCATGTGACTTACCTGAAATTGCAACGCCTGAAGTTGCTTCAGCTCACATACATCTCCAACGCATTGCTCAATACTTACCACAGCTCGAACCGAGTATTAAGGTAGAACTTTTGATAGGGCGTGATATCCCTGAAATACATCATGTGGAAGAGCAAATTACTGGTGGAAAGGGTAAACCGTTTGCACAGAAACTCCCACTAGGATGGGTTATTGTAGGCGAAGTATGCCTTGGCAAAGTGCATACACCTTCTTCTATCAATGTTAAAAGAACTCAGATTCTTGAAAATGGCCGTAGTACTACCTTCCCTTTATGCGAATATAACTTACAAGTTAGTGATGTCAAAGATGACATATTTGTTAAAACACCAGACGATAACAAAGTTAGTTTGTCAGTTGAAGACCGACACTTTATTGCTCTAATGGAAAGTAACTTTAAGAAAGATAAGTCAGGTCATTGGTCGGCACCTTTACCTTTCAGGCAACCAAAACCACCTATTCCGAACAACCGAGCTCAGGCATGGAAAAGAGCGCAAGTCTTAGATACCAGTTTACATAAAGATCCCGTAAAACTGAATCAGTTTATGACATTTATGGATAAAGTCTTGGAAAGCGGTGCAGCAGAGAAAGCACCCTCAGAAATATCAGGTGAATGCTGGTACCTCCCACTTTTTGGAGTACATCATCCAAGAAAACCCAATGAGATTAGAGGAGTTTTTGATTCTTCAGCTGTATACAAAGGGATGTCACTAAATAGTGTCTTAATGTCTGGTCCAGATCTAACGAATAACTTGGTCGGAGTTATTATGCGATTCCGATTAAATGAAGTAGCCATAATTGGCGATATTGAGCAAATGTTTTATCAATTTAGAGTGACAGAGCCTCATAGAAACTATTTAAGATTCTTCTGGTATGACAATAATAATATTAATCAGCCTCTTATTGAATATCGCATGACATCACATGTCTTTGGAAACTCACCATCTCCTGCTGTAGCAACATTTGGGCTTCGATTAGCTGTTTCACAATCTGACGAAGATGTCAAATCCTTTGTCAATCACGAGTTTTATGTCGATGATGGTCTTACATCTGTTCCTAGTGTAGACCAAGCTATAACTCTTATAAAGAAAACTCAAAAAGCATTAAAAGACAATGGAAATATAAGATTTCACAAAATTGTATCAAACAATGTCAGTGTCATGAAAGCATTTCCTAATGATGACCTTGTAAATAACCTTAAAAATCTAGACCTATCAGCAGATATGTTACCAACTCAGCGAAGCTTAGGTATATCTTGGGATCTGAAATCAGACAATTTTTTATTCCAACTCTCTAATGAAGAAAAACCTGCGACACGAAGAGGTATTTTATCGTCTATAAACAGTTTATATGACCCACTAGGATTCGTCTCACCTATTACAATTAGTGGTAAACTTTTACTTCGCTCTGTTATTCCTCCAGGAACTGATTGGGATGAACCGCTTAGTGTAGAACACCAAGATAAATGGAAATCATGGCATACATCTCTTCAGTCTTTGCAACATTTTGAGGTACCACGCATGATTGTACCCATTTCTGTGTCATTAGTTGACAATGTAGAGATTCATATTTTTTGTGATGCCTCAGAGCAGGCTATTTCAGCGGTGGCATATCTTAAAGCTTTTGATAACTCTGGAAAAGCTTTCCTTGGGTTTCTTATAGGTAAATCCAAATTAGCACCTATTAAAGGTCATACAATCCCAAGACTTGAACTGTGTAGTGCAGTACTAGCTACTGATTTAGGAAGAACCATTTGTGCTAATTTGAAATTATCACCAGAAATCTGTCGATATTACACTGATAGCCAAGTGACACTGGGGTATATCTGTAACACAACAAGACGATTTTTTACGTATGTCACAAACAGAGTAGAAAAAATCCATGATATTTCAAACCCTTCACAATGGGCATATATTACAACTGAGAAAAACCCAGCTGATCTGGCTACTCGTTTTGTCGTTACATCCGACATGGCTATACTTGTTAAACGTTGGATTGAAGGGCCCTCTTGGCTCTTAAAGCAAGAACATTGTAAACAACAATCTATTGAATATCCATTAATAACACCTAATGATGACAAGGAAATTAGGCCAGAGATTGTAACCTTGAAAACTAAAACTTGTGTCTTTTCTCCAAATTTTGGAAGTCAGTATTTCAATAAGTTCTCATCATGGAAATCACTTGTAAGAGCTATATCGTTCCTAAGATATTATATTAAAGTTTGGAAATCAAAACGCCAAGATCAAACATGTTGCATAAGAAAGGATGAACCTACTTTTCAAAAAGAAACTGAGAGATTTATCATTCGTCAAACTCAAGCAGAAGTGTATGTTAAAGAAATTGACAACTTGAAAAACCGAACACAAATTAACAAAAATAGTTCGATCTTGTCTCTCGATCCATTCATTGATGAGTATGATATTATTCGGGTCGGAGGAAGGCTAAGGCGTTCAAACTTGACAAAATATGAGAAAAATCCAATTTTAATTCCTGGATCTCACTGTGTTGCAAAACTTCTCGTCATACATTGTCATCATCTTGTCCAACATCAGGGTCGACATTTAACAGAAGGCAAAGTTCGTAGTGAAGGCTTTTGGATTACAGGATTAAAGCGTATAGTTTTTTTCAGAAATCTCAAAGTGTGTTTTATGCAAACGTTTCCGTGGTAATACTGGAACTCAAAAAATGTCAGATCTTCCGGAAGAAAGACTGAAAATATGCCCACCTTTTTCTTATGTTGGAATTGACTGTTTTGGACCATGGGAAATAGTTACCCGTAGAACCAGAGGTGGATGCATGAATTCTAAACGCTGGGCTGTCTTATTTTCATGTCTATCGAGTCGAGCTGTACACATAGAGGTTATTGAAGACATGAGTACTTCAGCATTCATTAATGCTTTAAGACGCTTCATTTCTATAAGAGAAAAAGTGACCGAAATTTATTCTGATAGAGGGTCAAATTTCATTGGTTGTGCTAAGGAACTTGGTATTCCTACAATTTGTGTTGAGGAGAAGTCAATTAAAACTTTCCTTAATGAACAAGGTATAAGTTGGAAACTGAATACCCCCTATTCCTCACATATGGGTGGTTCCTGGGAGAGACTAATTGGAATAGCACGTCGAATCATAGACTCAATTTTATACGACAATAGGAATAAAAAACTCACTCATGATGTTTTGTGTACATTTATGGCAGAAACCACAGCAATTATGAACTCTCGTCCGTTAGTACCAATATCATCTGACATTGAATCGCCATGTATTTTGACACCAAATTCTTTATTAACAACCAAATCTAATGAGTACATGCCAAGCCTAAGTAATATCAACATAAAAGATGTTTATAATTCTCAATAGAAATTGGTACAATTATTGGCAGAACAATTTTGGGCTAGATGGCAAAAGGACTACATTCAAAATCTACAGCCAAGGAGAAAATGGCAACAAATACAAACAAACATTAAAGAGGGAGACATTGTAATTCTAAAAGAGACTGATCAACACAGGAATTGTTGGCCGTTAGCAGTTGTTGAACATACATTTCCTAGTAGAGACAATCTTATCCGTAAGTTATTGTTACGAACTGTCAAGGATGGACAATCAAAAGTATATGTGAGACCCATTACGCAAGTTATTCCGTTATGTATTGATTGACTCATTGATATGCTGTTGTTGTTTTTGAATTTGATTAACTTTTTTCATTTATTAACTACTTTGTATTTATTATTTTGATAGGTTAACAGTAATTCGTTTTTTTTTTTGTTTTTTTTTCATTTTGTGTGGATTTTTGTGAAAAGTGATATTTTTATATCAGACGGGGAGTATACTGCCGCGTACATTTTCTTAACTTTATTTCCAAAGGTATAAAGCATTTTTTAATTGTGTTTCATACTCATTGCCTTTGGTATTGACTTACTTCTTAATATTGGGTTTTTAAATGCTAAATTTAGAACAGTAGCTATTTTTAGAAGTTAAATGTCTAGGTGTGTTCTATTCTTTAAACATTAAGTAGACTTCCTTTTTTATTCATTTCCTGTTTCCTGTTTATATTTGTGTACCACAAAGGTCGGAGCATTGTACCAATGTCATGATTTATATCCGAAAATATTGTCTTCATCTTTTTGTGACAGACCACTATGTAAGTTTTATTATATTATTTCAGGTTTATATTTAATATTCATATATTTAATTTTGATTTTGCTACAGTAATTTGTGATATTTTCACATACATATATAGGATTTTCATTATCCTCACTTTGCGAACTATACTTCATTATTCTAGTTACTAATAGTTAAGACAGGCCTTTGATATTTGGCCATTTATAATAAGCCTGTACAAAGAGAATAGAAGTATTAGGATATTATACTATAATTTGCCTTTAATTTATTTTTTTTATTATTAATGTTTGATCTCTATATAAATGTATGAATGCACCCCAAGGGAGATAATTTAAACTTTTTCACACTACACTCTTGATTTAAATTATGAACTTATGATATTTATCATTTGTATTTTTTATTTTAATATTATATTTGCATTTTTGTTAATTATTATCAATTATAATTTGTTTGACAGATTTGTATGGAAATTCCTTTTTTGTCTTTGTAGCTTTTTACCACAAGATACATACTACATACCTGCAATGCTAAATAAAGTGAAATTCAGTTTATAGTTTTTCATTGGGCCTAGCTACTGTATGTGTATAAAGGTTAACTATCCGTCTGTCACCGAGGCGGAATACACCTCACATAGCGGGACAGTGAATATTACATTTTTTCTAGCTGATAAATCCTGATAGTGACCTATATCAAAGTAAGTAATTGTTTTATTACATGAATAAAATCACCATCTTCCTTTGCCAGAACAACAGAGGATGCTTACATTTTGTAATTGTTGTAATGCTGGTTACACTTAATATTTTCTGTTAATACTGCCTTTTCATAATGATTTGCTGATTGTCCTGAAATTCCAGTTTCGTCACATTTCAAATATTCAATTGGACCACAAAAATAGTCTTTTCCGCTTTACACATGGCCCAGCAACCTATGTAATCAAGTTTTACACTTTTTAACAGTATATTTTATAATTATAGATAATTTAATGACCACTAAAATTTAAATGTCTAGTTATGTTGGAACAGTTATGAAAAAACAGGCTTAAACTTAAAAACCAGGTCAACATTGGATTACGCTGCACACTAGTCAAGCGGAATCCAATATTGAACTGGTTTTGACCATTTTAAGCCTGTTGTTATATAATTTTCATTACTATTGTGATTTATCGTTACCGGAAAGTTGTTTTTAAACCAATCAAAAACCCGTAAAATTCTATTCATGTAAGAAGAGCTTCTATTACATGCTAAAGAGTAAAATGGCTTAAAGACCATGACTTGTAACAAATCAGCTCATTAAAGGAGACACGTTACAAGTTCTGCTAATTTATCTCAATAGTGATCACAACTTGAGGCTTGTCTAACCATCATAATGTTATTTTCAGTCCTTAACTATAATGCAGACTGCGTTTTTCTAACCACTAGACTGTTATTTTCAGCCCTGTGCTATGATATCGGCTGCAACTATCAAACCACCTATTCTTCAGTCCCGTGCGATAATACCGACGGCGTTTATTAAACCAGTAGAATGTTATCGTCAGTCGTGTGCGTTAATGCCGACAGCGTCCATCTAACCACGATACTGTTCTTTTGAGCAACGTGCTATAATGTCGACTGAGTAAATTTTATCACATAAACTTATTTTAAGTCACGTGCGATAATGCCGACTGCGTCCTTTACAACGTGACTGTTATTTTTATTCATCTAATGCTTTAATACTGACTGCGTACCTCAGATTTACTTTAAGTCCTTTACGTTGATGCTGGAGACTATTATGTTGACTTCTGTGAGGTGATGCCAACTGCGATTGTCTTACCTCCAGACTATTATGTCAACTTCTGAGTGGTAATATCGATGCGTATTTGAATAATTTAAATATGTTATTATTCGCTCTATCTTATCAAGAGGAAAATTAAAAGGACGAAGAACTTTAATTTCTTCGATAAAAATAAATTTCGACTGAGATGTAATCAACTTTGTTATAAACAATTTTGCAATTTTTCAGCAAAAACCCAATTAATGATAGTATACTTTTCCATAAACACGCATTCCTGACCAACGAATGAATTGCGTTGAAAAAAGGCTTACACATTTCCTATATTCTTTGTTCGATAAATTGTTTCAGGTTTTGTTTGACGTCAGTTTTAACTCTGATAAACCGCTAAGTTCCTTTATGAATGACGCCGCTGAAATCGTTTTTCTTATTTGAAGAAATCATTTTGGCTTAATTTCGTCGTTTCACATGGCAGTTTAAAAGCAATTTAAAACTCGACAAAGTCGATCTAGCGATCACTGATACCCCCCGCTTTTGTAAAAATTTCTAACGTTTTTCGTGGACTGTGACCTTGCAATTTGACGGATTTCCCCCAAAATAAATAGGCTTCTTACCAACCTAATATATAACAGTTATGAAAAAACAGGCTTAAACTTAAAAACCAGGTCAACATTGGATTACGCTGCACACTAGTCAAGCGGAATCCAATATTGAACTGGTTTTGACCATTTTAAGCCTGTTTTTATATAATTTTCATTACTATTGTGATTTATCGTTACCGGAAAGTTTCATTCAAATCACATGCAAACTTTTTGAGTTATTGTCCGGAAACAACTTTTTTGTTAAAATTTCTAAGGTTTTTTGTGGACTGTGACCTTTAAATTTGACGGATTTCCCCCCAAATCGATAGGCTTCTTAACAACCTGCTATATAACAATATCCCCAAGTTTCATTCAAATCAGATGTAAACTTTTCAATCTGCGAATTCCACGATCCATACACACAGTCGATGCAAACGTCCATCTTCTTTAAACTGTCTTTAATGTCGATCGAGTCTACAGTACTTGCTACCATAATCGCAATATTTTGACTGATTGATAACTGATTGCTGACAGAGTTTGGAACGCTGACGGATCACTGACTGATTGAATGGGATTGCATCCGTCCAGAAGTATTAATACGTCATTAACTTGGAAACCGTCAGCGATCAGTGAGATCAGTCCAATCATTGCATAAATCGGTCAGTTTATTGACGGATACTTATATCTTCATATTAATTTGAAGATGAAACGAATTATGCGTCATTTTTATATTATATATACATTTATAATGCAATAAACGCTAGTATTTGAAGAATAGTAAATACAAATGTCTCGTTCAAGAAAAAAATTAAAAAATAAAAAAAAAATAATAAAACAAAACCAAAACACAACTATTTTCTTTATATTACATAATTAAGCAAATTTCTTTAAGGCAGGACATCTCTGCGGGTAATCCTTGTAAACCTTCTAAAAAACTTTCAATTTAAGGCAGATCATTAGCGACGAGATAAATGTTTAATTTTCGTAATCCATTATTGAGATTTTTTTTTATTTATTTATTTTATCCTCGATTCGTGATTTCGGCTTATTTTATTTTCTGTAACCTGTTACAGGTATATTTTTTGTAAATATTAGGCCAACTAAGTAACAAATTTATTTCACGGTTTGCAAAGGGCATGGCCTCTTTTTGACAGATATCATTTTAACATGCAGCTAGAAAAAAACAAGTTACTTAAATGTGTGCCTGCATGTTTTAATTTAGTTTACAACATTTTAAAATTCAGTTATGAAACATTTATGTATAAACAATTGTTGAAATGTTAAACAAGCATTGTAAATCAAAACACATTTTTGACTAAACATAAAGTTTAACATATAAAATACACAGCGATTCTTGTCGCAGTTTTTTTACATACAATTAAAGTAGTTAAAAAGTATCATTACAGTTACTTTAAATTGTTTGATTGTTTTTGGTTTGCATCAAAATTTCAGTTATTTCATAGCTTCCAGTTTTATTGGGGGTGGAGTTAGAGGAAGCCTGAGTGCAAGTTAAAAGTGACATACCTTGTCAATTAAGTTGGAGTCGAGCATATCCTACCAGCAGTAACAAAAAAATCCGCAACCTTTTGACAGGCATGCGATCAAAAGTAGATGACCAACTAATCAGCCACACAAGCCCTCAAAACGCTGGAGAGAAGAGTATGCGAATACTGCAGTTTAGTGTAAAAATGTGTTACACATAGACACGTTTTATTGTAAGAAATTGTAATATTTTGAAAGAAACTTTAGGTCTTTAAAGATCGATTTAAACATTGTCATAACAGTCACATTTATCAAACAGAACCTTTTCAAAACTTGCCCTTTAAAAGATCGTTCTTAAAATTGAATAATAACTTATTTGATTGATTGATTGATTGATTGGATGTTTGCATTACTTCCTGCGAGCAGTATATTCAGCTTTATTTGGTTATTCCAAAAACGTCTAGTATTTGGAAAAAAAACATCTAATTAAGAAATGGGGATTAAGAGGCCCGTTGAAGGGTATGATTTTTGTTTTTAACTTAAAATTCATTGGTTTAAAAATGGAATATGAACACAATTTCCAGTTTAAAAAAGATATTTAAAAAAAACTGTCTTTAACATAACAAGATTGGTTTGATATTTTTTGCTTCACCAATGGTGGACAAATCTTATCCCTTTATTGTTTTCTTAGATATTTACGGAACATTTGGAACAAATATAGTTTTGTCGTTCTCTTGATAAACCCATCGGTTCAATAATTCTAGGAAGCCGTGATAAGAACAGTATACCGAGTAAAATCCTGTTTTGAAAAAAGAGAAACATTCTTCATTCTACATTGCTTAACATGAATAACGTTACTTTATACATTTTACGAAATAATACAAGTAAACATGTTCCCTGGATAAACAATCTATAGAAAGAACTTTGCATTTTAATTTGAAACCTATGTAAATGAGCAATATTTATTTATGAGGTAATGAACATTTTCCTTGTATTCCAGTAAATTTATTTTTAAAGAACAATTATATTTCCAGTTGCAGATTTTAAAGATAAGTTCAAAAATAATTTATTTTAAATTTTCATATTACAAACGTGTATAAAGAGAATTTACAGAAAGGACTATCGTTTTAGGATTAGTCCCTTATGCAAATAATCCAAATATAAAATATTATCATGAATAAATATTTCCAGTTGCTTATTTAAAAGATAAGTTCAAATATCATTTATTTTAATTTTTCATGTTTCAAACATGTATAAAGAGAATTTACAGAAAGGACTATCGTTCAGTGATTTGTCTCCTATTATGCAAATAATCCAAATATAAAATATTATCATAAATAATAAGTAACCAAATGCATGCGTCATTTGATGACTGCGTGTTAAAGAGAATGATGATTTACACACCATGACCGTGACAAACCAAACTGATAAATTTATAAATTCCGCATGAATCTATATCAGAAACCTATTAGTCAATAAGTTATACTAGTCCCAGAAGGAATGGCATATGAAAAGTTCTTGTTACAATTTAATGTCAACGTATAATTTTGACTAATTGCGATTTAAACGGATTAATACCATTATCTGCTTTTAACAGGGTGTCAACTAAAGTTCAGCCGGATTAACAATGAATTTTGTTTATCTATAAAACAAAATAATTTGTTTAGAATTGGCCGCATGCATGTTGTAATAAAGGGGTGTCTGATTCACGGTTGAGATAAGCACATCCTCGGTATCAAGCATTTCACTGTACGTGTGAGGAAATCATTATCCCTTTAGATCAAGACGTGTAAACAAGAATTTATATAAATAAATCTCCAGACTGTCATGCTGAGTTCTGTGTGGTGATGCTGATACTTCTCTCACGAATTTCCAATCAGAGCCATCCGAATGGGAGGGGTTATGTTGGATGCACCTCCTATTACAATACTGTTATGTTACCGATGGTTTTGAAAATATTCAAACATTACACTGTATCACAACAACGAACAAACGAGTGATGCAATAAGCCAGCCATTTCATGGTATTTTGCGTTTGATAAATATTTTCAAATTTTTGTTTGACGACGGCTTTAGCGTAACGTTCTCTGCGAAAGTCCCTTTATGAAAGATAAAACTATTCCAGCTTACAGAGTTTTTGCAGTACATTTGGAGTAATAATCTTTCAGCATGAAAATCCTCAACTTTTGGTTAGTAAATGTGAATTTGACATCGATTTTTTATTTACATCGTGAAGTAAAAAATTAAATAAAATGATTGATTCATTAGTGTTATGTGTGTATATTTTGATGTTTAATATTCTTCTAACACCTCAGCAGTTTATATGTTTTAGTATATAAGGACTACTCTCGAAACGTCTAATTATTGTACTAAAATAAATTTAGGTATTCATAAAACTAATTATTTTCCAGGTAAATTACAGGTGAAACCTTCAACGGACCTCCTAATCCCCATTTTTAATTATATGTTTATTTTCCGATTAGACGTTTCGGGAACACACCCTTTATTCAGGACAAGAACAAGTTTAGAAATAATAAGTTAAGGAAAGATGGACCAAAGGGCAAACATTTAGAATTCCACTGGAAAAATAAGGGGTATGTATAGGCGGATAACTTACCTTTCTGAGCCTATTCTTTTTCGAAATCTACAAAAGGGACCTTTATCGTGCAAGGAGCGTGGCATTCTCTTAACACGCCACTCACTATGATCGTGGCCAGGCGTTTCCGTATTATGACCCCCCCCCCCAAACCAGAGGACGTCCCTTATGCTACCTGTGGACGCGCTTTTGCAGCTCTGTGATGAATCCTAATAACTTATTTCAAATACTTCTGATTTTTAAGGAAAACATTTATACTTTTTCTATCATTAAATATCGAACAGACATCGTAAAGTATCATTTTCCATGAACGTCAACTATGGCAAGAATTGAATTTCATCTTACGATTACATTTTCGCATCTTTAACTCATAAGTATCTATATACAAGCATGTTTAGTAGTTATTCTTTATTAAATTGAGATTATATCTCATAAATTCATGTGACACAATGAAATAGTGAGTAAAATATATAATGTTTTCGCTTCTGTCGTAAATCTTATTTAGTAATAATCCCCGGAATTCTTAGGAATTGTGGCACAGAATGAAAGCTTTGATCAAACTGCGACACATGATTTTTTTTAAGTATTTATAATCAAAAAGACTCGACCTTAGTGGATAAGGTCTGTATGACTCTTGCAGCGAGAGGGTGTGGTCTACTCATCCCTAAATTTGAAAAGAGTACCAGTTTTCCCGTCGAAAGTCGTCTGGTTAGCTGGATACTCCAGCTCTTCCCTATACACACTCGACACCATATTATATATCGTATCTTATTTTTGAAAATGGTGTTAAAAAATTTTCAAACAAACATACTTAAGGAATACTTCAAATTTCTGAATAGGTTCTACGATATATTAGGCAGTTTACGCCTAATAAACCGCGAAGCTGTTTATGAATGGTGTAAACAGACCCAAACC
Organism: Limnoperna fortunei; assembly: GCA_944474755.1. Taxonomy (NCBI): domain Eukaryota; kingdom Metazoa; phylum Mollusca; class Bivalvia; order Mytilida; family Modiolidae; genus Limnoperna; species Limnoperna fortunei. The sequence goes on along the minus strand of OX104121.1, from coordinate 1,685,729 downwards.
ATATTATATCGTATAACCTGTTCAGAAATTTGAAATATTCCTTATAAATTAATTCAAACTATAATAAATTTGAACAATTTTTATAGTAAAAACGTCGATGACGTCATGGAACTATTTGAATTTTAACGGCGTAAGAATAGGTCATAGGTCACGCAAGTTATATGTTATAATATGGGTTGCTCGATTTAAATTAACCAATCAGATTTCAGCGTACAAAACAAATTAAATTATATACAAATAACGCTTACTCACGAAGTGAGAAAAAAATTATGATTCCGCCTTCACGTTTGTCGTCTCTCGCGCTTTTTCTGCTTTTAAAGACAAATACGAGATGTACACCTTGGCAAGTATTTTTTTTAAGTCATTGGGCGTATTTTTTTTTAATTTATTGTTTTTTTTAAATATTTGTTTTTATAAAATGACACTATGTGATGTTTATATTCCATCACTGATGTATTAGTTATAGATTGGGCGAATTTCAATTTATGTCATTTTTAACTTTAGACTAATGTAAGCCTCAGTTTTAGGTAAAACGAGCCATAAATGAGGAAATAACAGTTGCCATTTTAAAACTTTTATTTGCGAGTGAAACGAATTTTCACATTTTGAAATATTTATTTCACTCACCGGAAGTTGATTGGACTGCATGAAACGATCAGTCCAATCAATCCGTCAGATCATTTTAATCGTTCCAAATCCGTCAATTTGACCGATGGACGGATTGGGAACGATTTGACTGATCTGACTGATTGACAACTGATTGCTGACGGATTTTGGAACGCTGACGGATTGCTAAAAGTGTTGCGTTTTAAATCTCAAGTACTGTAACTACTTTGTTTTCAGAATAAAGTAAGCTTTCTGGTTATTGGTACACAAATCCAATGCATGATCATGTTACTTTAGTGCTGACTTGCAACATCATTGATCATTTAGGAATTAATAGTATCTTGATGAAATGTAATAGCAGTGAAACTGAGCTATGTACTTTCTGTACAGAGACAAAAGAAACCTATAGACACTTATTTTTTTTAATGTAGACATGTGAGGACCTTTTGGCTAAATTTTTGCGACAAGTTAGAAGAAAAATGCAATATTAATTTTACTCTTAGTTTGACAAATATTATCCTTGGAATAGACTCCCATCCTCATGCCGAAATTCTAAATTCTTGTATTTAATACTAAAAAGATACATTTATATATGTAAAATGAAAAATAAATTTCCATTAGTTAATGAAGGAATTGAATGGTTAAAATTTTATAACGGAATAGATATGGCCTCTGGAAATTTATGCTCTAGAAAAAAATTTAACAAACTTAAAGAAAAATGGGTTTTAATTAAAAATTTATATGATGAGGGTGAATAATGTAACAATATAATCTTTTCAATTTCAATTTAGTTTAACACTTACTTGAGTCGTTTTGTTGAATTACACAACTGTATACAATATTGAGCTGTTGAAAATGTTTGTAATGTGATGATGATATAAGACAGTAATAAAATATATATTACAAAAAAAAACATCATTGATCCATTCATTGATATAGTCATTCTTTACATTCCCTGCCCCGCATTGCTAAATGCTATGGTTTTTCTATTTTCCAGAAGATGAATGCTTAGCCAACTAGGAATAGCTGTTAGGAATTTTAGCTCTTAAACTGCAATTATTTTTGGTTTGATGATACCTTATTAAACAAGATGTGAATCTGGCATTAATTTTACAACCTTAGTATCTTTGCTTAAATTTATTACTTATATTCTTATTGATTTCTACACTTTGATCATTTCCACTAGATGAATGAATATCCACCATTTTTAAAGAACACTGGCTATGAAGGGGAGAAGATGACCCCCCGTGATAAAGTCAATTTACATATTCTTCATACGTGGAGTTACCCCCATTTCGTGTTTTAGGTTTTGTGTTTGTTTCTGTTTTTTTTTTGTTTTGTTTAACTGTATGTTTTGTATTTCTATGTGTTTTCTGAACTGTTAAGAATGCTAAATACGGATTTAAAAAAAAAAAAAAATAATTGTTAAAATGATGTCACATGACTTAGCTTTATATTACCGCGGAGATAGGTTTAATATTTCTTTCCTGGGGAGACCGTCGTCATATGTGGACGTATATTGGTTGTTACACGATCGATAATAAAAATAATTCTTTATTAAAGGACGATGCGGAAGAGTGTGATCGGAGCATGTTGAAAATATTTGAACGCTGTTCCGATTAATTTCAAAGAATTTCTCATTCCATGTTGAGCACACGTTCTCCAAACAGACGATAAACCAAAAATTCACGTTTATATTACAATCTTTCCTAGTAAAATGGAGTTTTGATGGATTTTGGTGTTGTATTACATTAACGATTACAGTCTCAACTGTTAATGTAATAAACTGTAAAATTCAAAGTCGGAATTGTTTGCAGGTTAAATTCAGACCTACAGTATCTTGTATTCAATAACATAAACGTTTATATTACAATCTTTCCTAGTAAAATGGAGTTTTGATGCATTTGGGTGTTGTATTACATTAACGGTTACAGTTTCAACCGTTAATGTAATAAACTAGAAAATTCAAGCATGGAATCTTGTTGAATCCAGACATTATAGTAACTTGTATTCAATAGCATAAACGTTTATATTACAATCTTTCCTAGTAAAATAGAGTTTTGATGGATTTGGGTGTTGAATTACATTAACGGTTACAGTCTCAACCGTTAATGTAATAAACTAAAAATTTCAAACATGGAAATCTTTTTATGTTGAATCCAGACCTATAGTAACTTGTATTCAATAGCATAAACGTTTATATTAAATCTTTCCTAGTAAAATGGAGTTTTGTTATATTTGAGTGTTGTATTACATTAACGGATACAGTCTCAACCGTTAATGTAATAAATTCAAGAATCAAATAAAAAAATTTTTACGTAGCCTAAGATAAACCTAAGGTGTATTTTACGATCAGTTAAGTTTAAATGACATACTGAGTTTATTACAATGCATTATAATATATTTAAAAAATTTATTACATCATCGGTTTTTATTACATTAACGGGTGCTACAATGCCTTACGTTGTGACTAATATATTCTTCTGATAGTATGCTTTCCTTTCAAATTGGCTAAAGTATATATTACTATTCTGATTGCGTCAGATAACTATAATATTTAAAAAATAGCCATCGATAAATAGACATACAGACATGTCAAATCATTTATTGTAAAGATTGTTCATATAAGTATAGTCTTGATGACTAATGATCAAAGTTATTTTAACCACCCCAGATTCATCTATCACTCAGCTAGTAATCATATGAAGACGACATGTAGTAAACAAGGCTAAGATCATTCCGCATTATCAAACTATATTAGCACTTATCTTTTTAAAATCCAAGATTTTATCGTATACACGCTGTTGATTAGTATACGTTTCGATCAACGAATTGAAAAGAGGACGCAACCTCGAAAACGCACTTCATCGTTTAAAAAAGGATCAAATACTTGTTTTAATAAGGCAATTACAACTTTAAGGTAATATTTTTTGAAGTTTGATACGATTGAAAATAAATGAGCTGTTTCATACACCTGTGCATAGGAATTTAGCAAAATTCCATTAAGATTGTACTAGTAAGATCATTATAGAATTGTTTTTATTTGAAATATCGATATCGCAAAACTGTATATTCTATTAAATTTGTTGTTGGACTCCATAACAACAAGCCCGTGTTCAATTCATTTTTACATTGTGAAATTCATCACATGGAAACTTTTAATAAAATTATTAGAAAGCAATAAGTCACAGTTATGAATAGAAAAAAAACAAAACATTGGAAACAACATTTATACAGATTTTTTTCAAGAGCGTTTATGGTCAAAACAAATGGTCCTGATTAGACATGTTATTGACAGTTAAAGAGGAATTTTAAAAATCCCATTCAGAAAGTAGATGTTCCCACCTGGATAAACCAGAAACTTTAAAAAAAAATTTAAACAGTACGGCCGAACGGTATATCAAACTATAGAGCTTAAAAGAAAGACAAAATATTTGACAATTTTCAAATCTTAAAATTTGACAAATCGTTCGTAATGATTTATTATCACATGCCAATGAATAATGCTGCACATTTATATAAACATCTAACATAACTTCGAATTTCTCTGTCACTTCCCACATCTTTACCGATAACAGATAAACCGCCCTACCTATGCCACCATCAAAATGCTGAAAACAAACTCCATCTAATTATAGACCAATCGCAATATTTTGTAATATCGGTTAGGTGTCCGAGAGAGTAATATTTAGGCATAGTTTAAACTATATTTGAGATAATAATGTACTCTTAGTAAAAGTTTCAATCTGGTTTCATATTCAGGTCATTCCCAAAACGTAAGCTTATTGAAATCTTTCATACATCTGTTCTTGCGCTGAAGGAAAGAAACGCATAGGTTTATTTTATGTGATATTTCTTTTGATCTGCTTGCTAAATAAGTTTCATAGCAAAACTTAAATTTAAGTTAAGTGAAATTCAATGAGATCTTTTGAAATGCAATGAAAGTTTCTTAACCGAGAGGAAACAGTGCATTATTGCAATCAATCGTTTTCAAGATCTAGTCATTTAGAATATTTGGAAATATAAGTTTAAATGCTACACTAAATGGAAACGAAAACTTCATAGTAGAACACTGATATTTTTTGAAGCCCATACATTCATGCAAGAAACTAGACTGTTTATTGGTTGTCGAGGTTGCGTCCACTTTTCAATTCGACTTTCTAATTTCTCTTTAATTCGAGTGAGAGTGCTCGAGTGTGCGTGACTGTGTGTTTGATATTTAAATAAGTTAGAGGACTCGATGGCCGCTTGGTTGCATCATCTTTATTAGGCGCTTTATCAAATGTTATATTTGCCTTCAACTTAGATCATTTCTATTCAATATTAGAACTCGGCATTTAGGCAGAGTCGTGACTATTTTATAAAGCAACAAACTTAACGACTCTACGACAAACATGATGACTTTAACTTCCCAATAATCGACAGCAACATTCCTGCATTTCCTAGAGTGTACATTTTACAACTTCTTCATTATTCTCGATCCTGCGATCGGTGTACCGGTATTGTAGACCTATCACTGCTGTTTCCTATTAAATTACTCAACCAATGATTTGTTGTACCTAGGTTGATCTCTCCATGAGTTCTATGGTCGTCACTGTGCCTTTTTGTTATCGTTTTAGGTTGTCATCCTCTCAAATATGATTGGACATTTGCACTGAGCCATAGGTAGTTTTTTTCTTTTCCTGGATTTGACTTTTTCCTAGACATGACAATGAGTAACTCGACGGGTGTCTGTTAGAGGCAGAAACTGCTTACTCGTCCGGGGCACCTGATTGCACACATAGTTTTTATTGGGGTCGGGTTACTCACTTTTTTTGGGTTACTCACTTTATGTTTTTGTGTTTTTGATAGCTGAGTTGCGCTTGTCTTTATCCCTTGACTTTCGGCTTTTGTTCACGGTCGGTTTTCTTTGCTATTTTCTTAATATGTTGTTAATGAAAAAAGACAAACATCTTTCACTTACGATTATGTTTTCTTATTTACATTATAACCGCTGAACTGTTAAATATAATATGATAACTTAATCTTTTGTCATCTGTATTTTTGTCCATACCGTAAGTCCATTACGACACAAAAAGATGATAATTTTCAATTTAAAATAATTGTCAAAGTTAGTAGTGTAATTGGCAAAGCCTTGCTGGCTGATCAAATATATTTTATAATAACCGTCTTTGAAACCGAATATTTAAATGATCTAAAGTATTTACAGTGCATTCAACATTAAGCAATATTAATATGTGAGTAATCAATGACTGATATTACTTTTAGTTGTAAAACTTTCATTCCATTTAGTTTAATTATATTGAATTTTGAAGTTAAAATAATTCTCTATTTAAGCTCTGTAATGATCTCATTTAAATATACTTTTACAGAACTAGTAAAGTAAACATGGAAATTTATTCCGTATTACTTTTAGCCATATATAAATATGTTACAATATTGACAAGTTATTAGCCAATGAAATTTCAATAAAGCAGAAATAGACAGATTTTAACTTTTCTGCATATATTATGTCGAATACAACAGTGTTTTTGCAAATTTAGAAGAATAAATAATGCATAAACAATCTTTATATAATTGGACATGATACAGGTAAATATTGACATGTTTGGAGGACGTGTTTTTTGTAACTGACTTGATATTCCAATATCCACTAACTGTATTAAGGTAAGACTTAAATGAACATAAAATAGAGAACTTAAGAAATGAAGACGTTGTATTCAAATGTATTTGTTTTTTTCAACAATTTCATGCATTGAGGTCCATTTTAGATGTAGCTCCCTCAATATTACCTTATATGTGTTTTTGAAGTTTAAATGAATATTTATCAATTAATTGTTAGGTTACAGCTGAATGTTTTTCATTTATATCATTGATTCAGATGGCATTGTGTAAAGATAAACAATACAAATTTATAAAAGCTGTTGAAAATATACGTGCAAAAAAAAGTGAAAGAAATTTTCATTTTCATAGGCAATTATCATATACCTGAAGGTCTTCAGAGGTCGTCTAACCCAGGATACATACAATGTGTACAAAAACCGATGGCTCGATGAATTTCATCACACCTAGGAGGACACAACTCCATCTGATATATTTGCAAAATGGTCAAATGGAAATTTACTTCTTTATTAAATAAATAAAATCAAAATGTCACACTGGTATGTAAGGTGTTGTTCAAGTCAGGGTGCGTAAACATTTAGCAGCCACTATCCTGCGTGCTCGCCTGCCATGCTTTGAATATCATTTTGATAATCAATTTTTGACTATGAAAACTAGGTTAAATACTAGTCAAATCATTAATACTTGTAATACCTGTAGATAGACAAACGAATTTTATGCAAATTTTATTACCTTGTTATCACTGATTACATTTTATTAACATCTGCAGCTTATTTCAAAAAACTGTCAGAAGTTATGAAAATGTTAGCATTCATTACTTCATTACAGATGGTCGACCAGATCGGGAACGGTCTTTAACATCTTGCGTGGCAGCGTGTTTTCTGACCAAACGACTAATGACCGTATAATGATAGCCAAGCTGACGTCCTATTGCCTTGTAAGACATAACAGTGGAATGCATTCCGATCATTTGCCATATCTCTGCTTCTGATATCCGCTTTCTTGCCAGGCTTTTTAATGATTTGGCAATTAGAAATTCTGGATTTAAATACCAATATGTTGCACAAAAAAATAGTGCACTTTAGACGTGATGAAGGGAGCAAGCTTAATATGAACAGAAAACCGCGTTTGATTAAAACTTCATACCTGAACGCTTATCTCCTTTTAATTATACATTTATGAAGAATTAATACTGACCAAAATCGTCAAAATTAAACTTTATTTATAATAAGCGAAAAACAAATATTCGGGGGGCTTAACGTTTTTCCAGGTGTCAATATTATGCAGATGCGTTAATTACTGATAATTAGGTTTCTCCCCATTCTTAAAATTGTTCATCGCAAAATATATATTCATGTAAATATTTATTACAAATACCAATTGAAGCGAAATATGTTATGCAGATGCAATAATCACCGATAATTAGGTTACTCCACACTCTTAAATTGTTCATCGCAAAATATATAAATATATCTGTAAATATGTACTAGAAATATTAATTGATCCAACAGAATAGTTACATACAAGGTCCTTAGACTTTGCTTTAAATGGCCTTAACTGATAGCCCATTATTAATCTCGCATGAAAAATCTGAACAAGGATAGCGAGACAGATGGTATATATTACTTGCTGACCCTACAGGAGCACCTGGACGCAATCCCAGTTGAGTTCATTTGGGGTTCACTCAGTTTTTGATTTTTGTGTTGCTATTGTCTCTTTGTTTGTTGTTGACCATCTATTGTTTGACTCTGGTTTTGTCTGTCGTTGACCTATTTACTATTTAATACTCCTCGGATACTTTTTTATATGACAGAACAACATGACTTATAAATTATGTATCTATCTATTAGCGATGTTCATATGATCGTTTTCAGTTAAACCGTTGATCAAAGTAATTTTATCATATTTTAAAAAACACCCATGCGAAAAATGTACAAAAAGCGGTTATATTTTTTAACGAGATTTCATATCAAATCCTTTAATGGCAATATTGCAAATAAAAAGTAAGGATAAAGGTATAAAGACTGCTTAATTATAACGTTTTTATTAGTTTTAGTAGTTTTACAACCATACATCTACAAAGACATTCGTTCTCGTTCTACGCTGAATGAACTCGCTTTTTCGTAATGAGGTTTTTGCGATTTAGATTAACGAAGTTTAAGTTGTTTTTGTTGTCATAAAATTTATTGCAATCGAAATGTAACTGCTTTCAAACTTTTCATTTTTTTAAACAAGTCACAATTATCTACAATATGCAGTTGATATGAGATTAAAATAACTTATAAAACGTTGTGTTGTCAAGACAAATGAATGAGAAGATATAAGAAAAATACAAAGAAAACCGATGGAACAACATTAGCTAAAAGCCAAGGGACAGTTACAAATCCGTATATAGATAAACACAATACAAAAACGAAAAACATAAAACACAGAAAGATAGTAACCCGAACCCAATAAAAACCATGGGTGCACTCTGGTGCTCCGGACGAGTAAGCAGCGCCTGCCTCTAATTAGAATTACCTTCGAGTTACTCACTGTCATGTCCAGGGAAAAGTCAAAAAGCCAAGGGACAGTTACAAATTCGTATATAGATAAGCACAACGCAAAAACGAAAAACATAAAACACAGAAAGACAGTAACCCGAACCCAATGAAAACCATGGGTGCACTCTGGTTCTCCGGACGAGTAAGCAGCGCCTGCCTCTAATTAGAATTACCTTCGAGTTACTCACTGTCATGTCCAGTGAAAAGTCAAATTCAGGAATAGGAAACACTACCTATGATTCAGCGAAAATTTCAGATCGTATGTAAGACACTGATTTCCCATAACGATCAATTAAGTCATGGTAACGACCATAGAACTTCTATAGAGATAACATCAACCTAGGTACAACAAACCTTTTTTGAGTAGTTTAGGAGTCAACAGCGGTGATCGGTCTAGAAAATCGGAATACCGATCGCAGGATCTAGAATAACGAATAAGTTGTGAAATGTACACACCATACGCTATAGCTACTGGAATGTTGAGGTCGATGAACGGGAAGTTGACATTTGAAAAATTGAAGTCATCACGTTTGTCGTAGAGTCTAGTTTTTAGTTTTCCGAGTCTATTTCTAGCAGTAGTTCTAAGTAAGAGGCTGACTTTAGTGTATTGGGGTGTATTTAGCCATCAATGTTTAAATTTACAACTGATGCTACAAGCTATGCTAAATTGATCAAATGGTGTGCTGCGCTCCATTTATCTGCATTTATTAAAATTTCCCTTTTTCAAGTATATGTCTGATTTCTTTGATGATAACATTGTTTGATTGTTTGAATTTGAGCAAGTTTTCAGCCATATCATTTTGATGCTCTTTCATTGGGAAAGGAAGTAGAGATTTCCTATGAAAACCCGGACCTTGGGCAGTGGGACTGGCTATCAATGCGAGTTCATTTCAAACAAACTACGACGGTACTCGGACTAAAACTAGCAACTTCACCGACTATCAGCCTGGATCAATAGCACATCGCTTTTCGCTATTTAATTCAGTCATTCATGCCATGATAACGAAAAAAGTATTAAAATTAAATAGGCATTGTGGACATGTCAGAAAAATGGCGGAAATCCAGGTCATAATTAACTAACCAGAAGCAGTTTAAAGTGCAAAATATGTATAAAACAAAGGGGTTTGTAATGTAATGTTGCCATTTTGTAACTACGCCGAGATGAAAAAAATCGAAAAAGGAAATAAATTTAATTTAAATATTCAATGATTGCCCATGCAACTTTGCGGCATCAATATCTAAATTATATTTGAGAAATAGGCATTGATATTGAGTCATTGTCCGGAAAAATGTCTGAAAACAATATCAAATGTGCATACATGTACTCGTGATTTATCGGTCTCATAAAAGAAGACAAATCTTTTATTTAGTTTAATTTAAAACATTCTTATTTATTATCATTGCATTTTAAATTTGAAATCATTATAATGTAAACTCATGCAGACTGAACTCAATATAACTTTTATGCAACCAAATGCCGTCTAGTATTGTCCAGTCTCGTACTTCTCTATGTTTGGAAAGTTATTAATACATTTAAAATTATTTGCAATCGTTAAATAAAGCACGCGTTTTTTTTCTCTGAATACCAGGATTTTTATAGAAGACCTCATTTATTCAAATTAATCAAAATATAAACTATATTAAGTCTACTACCCTGCAACGTTGACAAGAAACTTCTATGTAAATAAAGGTTTAAGTCTTGTGCACTGAAGACAAGCAGTGAAGTCGCAACTTGGTGTGACAAGCTGGCGGTAACTTACAACTATTCTAGAGACTCGACCTTGGACCGAACGACAATATATATTTACAATATGGATAAGTATTTTGATGTAGTTTGTTCAGTACTAAGATTTAAAAACGATTTATTCTGAAGAAAGTCAAATGATATTACAAACCTACGGTCCTCTAATATTTTGTCCTATTTTCAACCTCTTTGTTATTGTATTGTACAAATAAAACACACAAAATATTGCAACACCAAATATAAAACGAAATACAAGACATAACTTTAAATGATTTATATAACTTTAATTGTTGATAAAAGAGCACAAATGTATTGATCATATACCTTTTAAAATAGTTAATTGCTCACTTATCGTGTTATAACTTGCAAATGAGCAATTTACACTCGCATGCTTTGAACTTTTATTCTTCAAGCGTTTAATACCTATTTGTCTCAAGTCTGTTCTAAGATTGATGAAAGGTGTCTGCCCCAGCTCAATGGCAAATTGTTTGGGTGAGAATGCCCATCAGACAAATTGCACGTCGTGAGAACCAATACCCTTTAACGAATAGCCTATTTGTAAGTAAACATCACATGACAAAGTGTGTTAATGACAGTTGAAGATCTGAGGACCCCTAGTAACATCTGAACATCTGACCATGAAGATAGAGCTCTTGACCGACTTGTCAAAACTTTGAACTTCTAATTTTAAATGTAAGGAAATGAACATTATTTATTTATTGAGTAATACCAGTCACGTGATAATGGGGTACACTCAAAATGAAGACGGGATACAAACAAATTAAAGGTTATAATCAAATCGAGTGATTTCGCCGAAGCATAATACCATAATTATAAAAGTTACACTGTTTTCAATACAAATACTGTTATTTTAATAGTGTCGGGATAACGTTCTATAAACCCGTAAACCCCATTTATGAATTATATTTTGATATTATCATCAGACGAAAGTCTTCTCATTGTATATAAATTAACAGGAAGTTCGAAAAACGTTGTAATTACCACATACAAAATCTTTTAGAATGTATTTGTCTGTCATTCATTCATAAAAAAGTATTCCAAAATTTAAAAAAACTACAAAACAGGGGTAAACTTGTGTCTGGTTACATGTAACTGCATATTGTTTCTTATTTCAGATAAGAAATAAAACAAATAAACAAATAAAGCATGAGGAAGCCTCCAAAGTGTTTCCATGTCTTCTTCATTATTTTCAACATTTATAATACTTGGTGTAACGGTATGTATTTCGTAATTATGTTATATTTATAGCACTGTCTTCCGAGTTCAGCAAATTCACTTTCGAAGTGTTTATAATAATAAGAACAATATTTATTCTTCAAAAGATGAAATGAAAAAAATTGATTCATTTTGCAACTACTGATTTATGAGCAGTGAACAGTTTATAAAGTGGTTGGCTTTTCTGAATGAAAAGCTCAAATTCGTGATTTGATAGAAACCATATATAGATATTACCATTCATGACCATTTCTTTCGCCCCTTGGTTCTGAGTTCTTGTGGTGAATGTAGGTTTCCATAAAAGGCTTAAAATATTTTTCTTACTTAATCTTAACACTGTTCATTTTACTTATATTAAATTAGTTTTACATAATTTTCAGACGCCAATCTTGCAATAGGAAAATATTCTAAGCAGTCATCAACCAAATTTATGTATTCAGCAGAAAAAGCAATGGATGGCATTACAAACTTTAACTATGGTAGCCCCACATGCACACATACTGAAGATTACGGCGACAAGAACCCATGGTGGGCTGTCGATCTCGGCAATACATATACAGTCAATCGTGTCGTTTTATATGGACGTACAGATTGTTGTGGTAAGTAATAAATTCACTATGTATCAAATCTAGCTAACAGTAATTATTTCAAAAGGAATAAAATCACAATACCATTTAATAAACAGATCTTTTGCTTTAACAACGTTCATATTCAGTAAAACTTTTAAGTACTTGTGAACCAAATGATATACGATATTTTAAATTATGTATTCTTTCCCTTGTCAGCCTAAATTTCCGCTATTACGGAATTGCAACTATTTTCACTTTCAATGTTCTAGAATCAGTAAAAATAGTGATCATGACTTTCCTCTGCTAAGGTCACACCAAAATCACAAGTCAATATAGTTAAAATATATGACGATAAGTCTCCGTTATACACCCGAAGGCTATAAAAAGATGCAATAATATATTTCTACCGCAATAAACTGAAATTGCAACCCCATAATTCAAAACTGATCACCTCTTTTGGTTAATTGGTAATACATTTGCACTTTACAACTTGTAAGCTGTGAGCATTTTTGATATTATCAAAATGTATCAAGGGAGATAATCGCTATAAGGACACGCAATTCTATATTACAATGTTTATGTATTATGCTGTTTGTTAGTTGCCAAAACATTTTTTATCGCATAAGTTGTATCAATTTTAGTTCCTTGGTTGTAAGTTTAACAAAATTATTCTGGTTTTAAAATAAAGAAAAATGTTTGAAGTTTCAAATCAGAAATATCAAATTGTCTTTTGCCTATCCAACACTTGTCATGAACCACCTAAATTACAAGACCTTTCATAGTTATCTTGAGAAGTGGCAGAAACAATAACGAGTAGAAAATCAATCATATCGTTGGAGACTTCAGGATTTGGGATTTGGGATTTTTTGTGTATTTTCGATCACTTTTTACGTAGACTTATGCACATAGTTTATAAAAATACAAGAAAAATCATGCTTTACACCTCAGATTTTGTGCTTGTTATCTCAACAGCCTTTCAATTTGGCAATTTTGCTGTTGATGTTATAATGGAAAATCATTGTGGGTGTGACAAGTGGGCAACATTTCACAGAGTTAGTACAAAGACGTGTCATTACCAAGGGGCTGGCACCACATTTGTAAATGTTACCTGTCCACAAAATACAGTTGGGAGGTTTGTACGGATTATGAAAGATGGCAGTGAACCATTGACAATATGTGAGATTGAAATATATATGGTGAAGTCTACAATAATTTAGGTGAGATATTTAACATGGCTTTAAAAGTGTTACGATTACTATGCATTAACTTTACAAAATGGAAACTTATAAGGCAATTTTAGTTACTGTTAAACAGACGACTGAACTAATTTTAAAAAAATTTCAAAACAGCAACTTTAAAATTCTTTTCACCAACAACGCAACAGTATTTGTCCCTTTCAATAGTAGGGCCGCATTAGTTTCAATCTTAATTGACAAGGATTATATTTTCCTTAATGAATGGCAGACAAAATTCCCATAGTGGCTTTAAACACTGTTCAAGCAAGCAATCAAACACTTCTTTAATGGATGCATCAATGGGCAAATGGTTATGAAACATGTTGTCGGTCGTCCAATATTGATGCAACGTCGACACTAAGATTGAGTATATGCGGCAGTCGATGTTTGACACCAACCTTGTTTTCTTGCCGAATTGCATAAGTCCGTTAAATAAAATAGAGGTCATGAGGTGCTCTAATAAATTGATTAAATTGATAATAAGATAATTATAAATGTCCTTTATATCCGTTAGTGTTCGTAAATTTATATTCACAAACAACTTATATATAATTCAAATTTTGTTAAGGTTTAGAATCCAAACAGCCAAACGTGTATGGTGCATGTGGTTATAAAGGAACGGCCTACAATGGAATAACTTTGAAAACAGTTTCAGCAAGAAGCAATCTAGAGTGTGTTGAACAATGCGTAAACGATAGAAACTGTTGTGTAGCCGAGTTCATTACAACAACAAACGAGTGCACTACGAAAAGGAAAATTGACGAAAATGAGGAAACTACTCATAATTTGTACAATAATTCTGGAACCACATCGTTTGTTATTGGATAGACATTTTAAATTTGCTTACTGTTTACTGTCTTTAAGATTACACAATCACGTTTGACTTTAGTCAGTTAATATACGCAAAATGTTACACAATCGATGCTTTGTTGAATACAGTTTTGTATAATGCAATTTACCTGTAATCATTTATGGAAACACAAATATAACATTATATAACTAATGGCGCACACGTTCTTATATTGTGAAATTAAAGTTATGTTTGCTACAGTCAGTGATCATACACAAAATTGTCGTAGGAAAATGGCATTTTATAATTTTGCACTACCAAGCTACGTTTTTCTTATGTAGTTCTATCGTGAAACATATATGCCCACAAAAAATATAGTCGTTTATTAATTATTGTTTTCAGACATTTCCTTGTTTTGCTTTGTTAATTAATTTTGCGAGTAACGTTAATACAATATTTCATTATCATGTATATATACATATAGTTATGGCATCAACAAGAGGTAGCTATACTAAAAATTACAATGTGCTTTTGAAAATCACTGCGATAAAAAAAAATCAGACAAGAAATAAAAAACATCGCGTTACTTGTTAATAGCAATATGATGCTCTTGACAAGCATCGCGATGCTTTTAGAAGTAACCAGATGCTCTTTACAAGCAACGCCATGTTTTTTTACAAGTAACGCGATGCTTTTAAAAACTGTCTTGATGCTTTTAGAAGCATCGCGTCACAGTTGTGACATGAACTGCAACCGATAGAAACATCACAGTTGTGACGCGAACGGCAAATGGTATTCCTATTCCCGACTTTGACTTTCTCATAAACATGACAATGATTAACTCTAAAATGTGTCTAATTATAGGGAGGCACTGCTTACTCGTCAAGAGAAGGCGAGCGCACCGGTGTATGGTTTTTTTTTGGGGGGGGGGGGGGTCGTCTTAGTTACTTTTGTGTTGCATATGCATGTCTAAATCCGAATTTGTAATTGTCCAATGACTTGGACTTGTTGTTCGGTCGGTTTCCTTGCTATTATTTTACATATTTAGGATAAGAAATTGTTTTTTTTCACGCAATTGAAATAACTGAATAAAACAGCCCTTTTTGAAGATAAATTTTTTTTGGAGTTAAATGTCCATAATATTTTGATATTTGATTCTTTTGTAAATGACATAAAAAAGAAGTAAACAGATCATAGCAGTAGTAAATTAAACAATTAAAGCCTGGATAATAAAACTGACACGTGATTCAATATCCAGCGAAAACATAATTTAAAAAACTCATCGTCAATACTTTATGAAATTGGAATTATATTGTTTCAAAAAAATTAAACACCTGCATTAATCAAAACTAAAAATAGTTGTACGTATATTTGAAACCACTGGACATTTTAAGAGCAACAAGCAATCATCTGCATTAAGGGACTGCATTTTTAATATTTGATATATTTTTAATATATGATGTCAATATGTTGTTACCTTGTTTGATGTCGTAATAAAGTATTTAAATATACCAATTCTTCAATAATCGTATCCGGAATGTATGATTATGTTGATTACAGTACTTAACGTCAGTCAGCTGAAACAGAAAGGTTAATGGCATATCAGTTCGAATTCAAGACGTTTGTAAAAGGCTAAAATTAGAAACAGGCATTTGACTTAAGTAAACAAACTTTTCATTATCAAAGGCAAAATAGTTATAAAAACTAGGAAATCTAATACTGTTAATTTTTTTATAATTTAGTATTCTATTTGATGACTGCGATAAGCTCAACTACTTTTGTCATCTATATGTAGATACTACATTTCTAAACAGGCAAAAAGATATTTGTGATTTATAAAGCGAGTTTTCAAGGTCTTTGGGGTTTGTCACCGAATATTTTTTATTTTTTTTTATTTCTCTGGAATCAATCTAGGATATAATAAATAAGTCTTGATATAACTAGACAGGTGCTAAACTGACGCAATAACCAAATGAAGATAATAAAAAATTTAAAAAAACTACGAGGATACTGTCAAAAAAAACCTCAGAAATTACGAGAAACCTGCAAACTCCAGAATCAACAACCAAAATTATAGTAACTACAGCAATGGTCCTGACTTGATACAGCATTTCGACAAAAATGGTGGGATATATAAGGCATGCCAAACCTTGCGCTTCAATAACTGTAGTATGTGAGTTGGATTAATAATTAAAATGGATAGGTATCATATACCAATTAACGATAGGAAAATGCAAAAATAAAGAAGTGCAAGTTACCATATGTCGTGATATTCAGCGTGTTTCACATTTTTTATTATAGTGAGTAGATTTAATAGAAAATTAATATTTAAAAATTATTCGAAAGTAATATAATATCAAGTGTGTCATTCAGCCAAAAGCATTCTACAAGGTCAAAATAAAGCGCATTGACCTCTGCAAAAATTAATAAAGCGGAAGTTAATATTAACTAGATGTGAGCTGAAAATGCATTAAACAATAATTTATGCATCAGTGAGGTTTTAATAAAAAGTTTGAGACTTTTTCCACTTTGGAAAACGATTGCTGCATACAACTCACACTTATATTCCTACTTCGATTACATACTATCTTGAAAAATAGGGTACAATTTCTTAGTGTTGTGTAAAGTGCATTGACCGCATATCTTAATTCACAATTTTGATTCAAAGGGTAATAGAATACATGTTTCTGAAGGCTGCGATTCAAAAAGTATGTCATTTATGATGCTATTACATCGACATGATTTTATCAATTCCAAGTAAAGAATTATGTTATCTTATTATTTTGAATGAGCCCAATTAATTCTATTGTTTATTTGACAAATATAACTAGTCATCCCCATTTGCTATTCCACTATGACACTATCATTAAGGTCTTTCCCACTACAGTGGAAAGACCTTCTTTTATTTCTTATGATTATTTTTTTTCTACATTCGCGGAGGTTTGCCAAAAAGTGTCTCGACATATCATTTCGATACTTGGTACCATTTATTTCTCATATTTGGCAACGGCAACGGGAGTTATCTGCCCGAACACGAAAACACTTGTTAGCAGATAAACTCAGAAACCGTAACCGATTCTCAAAATCTGAAGTGTAAAAAATGTAGGCTGCCCTATGGCGAGGATTTAATATGCTTTTAGACCGATCTATTTTTATCAACAAAGTTATCTGCCCGAACACGAAAACCCTTGTTAGCCAATAAACTCAGAAACCGTAACCGATTCTCAAAATCTGAAGTGTACAAAATGTAGGCTGCCATATGGCGATGATTTAATATGCAATTTTTTTTTCTTCTAATCAACTTCCTGGTTACACATTTTTGACCCGAAAAGTGTCGCAACTGGTATCAATTTTGTACTCGATTAGTTATAAATTTATATTTAAAATAAGTCAATAAACAAGCTGAAATGGGAATAATGTTAACTTTTCTGTAATTATGTGACCTATTCTATTAACGGCTAAATGTGTTTTTAGTTTTGTGTCGACTTGTTCCGAATTAGACATTCAGCTCCTGTTGTCTGCTCGATTTTCTACAATTTTTTTAATCGTTAATATATTAAGGTACTTCAGATAATTGAGCAGCGTCATTCATAAAGGGACCTCAACGGTATATAGGATGTATCGGTAAAATGTAAAACAAAACGTTACTTACAAATATCTAAAATGTGTACGGCATACTTTAACACACGATTGTTTGTTCTTGTAAAAAGCATTTTTTAGCAAGTACACAATAACTAATTGGGAGTTACTGAGAAAAACACACTGATTATAGTTTAAAGGTTACATAGTATTTTAACAAGGTTGAGTACATCACAGTTCAAATGCAATTTATCGAAGAACATAATTACTTCGTTCTTTTAATTTTTATTTTTTTATGTTTTTTCGAGAGTGCTTGTTTGAATAAAATATATAAATTTTTCAAACAGACTTCACCACACAGAATTAATAAAAGTCGGCATAATGGTAAATCGGACTTAAAAGTCTGGTAGTTAGACAGACGCAGTCGGTATCAATGTGAAGGTTTTAAAATAAAAATCAGGTGTTTAGATGAACGGAGTCGGCATTATCGTACAGGAGTAAAACTAAGTCAGATGATTAGATGGACAAAGTAGGCATTATCGTACAGGAATAACAGTCAGGTGGCAAGATATACGCAGTAGGCATTATCGCACAAGAATAAACTAACAGACAGGGGGTTTAATGGACGCAGTTGGAATTATCGCACATGAATGAAAGAACAGTCAGGTGGTTAGATGGACGCTTTAGGCATTATTGGATAGGAATGAAACTAACAGTCAGGTGAATAGATGGACGAAGTAGGCATTATTGGATAGGAATGAAACTAATAGCCAGGTGATTAGATGGACGTAGTCGGCATTATAGCACAGGAATGACACTAACAGTCAGGTGATTAGATGGGGGCAGTCGGCATTATCGCAAAGGACTGAAAGTAACACTTGGTGGTTAGACAGTTGTAAAGGTTTACAGACTTGTGAGATGAATAAGAAGAACATGTAAGATAACACCATAAAAGAACAGATGGCTAATAAAAGATTTTCACTTTAGCCACGTTAAATTATATTAGGGTTTATCAAGAGAACGACAAAACGATATGTGTTCCAATATGTTCGTAAATTTGTTAGGAGCAAAGATGATGTTTTCCACCACTAGTTAGTTATGTCACATTACAAAATTTATATCTTTTAAGTTAAAGTTCTACTACAAATTTGAATTTCCTAAGACTTTTGTTTAGGAACAAGGAATCTCAAAACAATTTTTTTTCGAAGACCTCAAGAACAAATTCAATTATTTAAACTTCAAATATATTTTATTTGCCAATACAATAACACGATTGGATAAAAATACAGTATCGAAAAGAACAGAATATTACAAAAAGTATATATTTAGCACGTTATCTTCGTCCAAATAAATCATTTTCAAATTTAAGTAGTAAAGAAACAAACTCGAAACATGAATTCTTATTGTACATATTCTTCGCTAGGTATCGTTAGTGCCTCGATGGTCGAGTCACTTGAGTGGTTCTTAGTCATCATCGATGTTGAGACTGCTCGCTTTACTGTGGGCAGGTTGAATGCTCAACATCAACCGTTCGTTCTTACCATGAAGATATCGTGTAGTTAAGGGGGAACTTTGCCTTTATTTCTAATACAAACAGGTCATGATATAGCTGAGAAATTGCTCAAACTGGTCTTTAACCACAACAACAACAGAAAAACGTTTCATAAATATTTTGAAAAGTTGCAAACGGAAAACAAACAAATTATGTCCTATCCAGTATGTTTAAAAAAGAGTCATTTTAATTAATATGTATTCAAATAAGGAGTTAAAAAACTGATAATGAAAAAATAAGTTTTTTATTAAATGATTGGAAATGATTTTAAATGTATTTGTTCAATACACTTTCCAAACATAGGTAAATTCAAGATAGTGAGATCATTAGGCAGCATCTGTTTAGGATCAATATGACATTGTTCATTGAGTCTGTTTGTCGAATTAAGTTATACAGGAAATTTTAATTAAATTGCAATTATAAGTTTTGGACGCTTAAACAATTTTTGGAACAGATTAAAAATAGTACACATTGCGTTTCGTTTTAGTTAGGTCTAACACTAGTTAAAGTCATTGAAGTCCTAGCAGTACTAAAAGAACTGATCAATCGAAACACACAGTAATAAATGGTAAATAACAGTCATATGTGGTTTAACAACGTTGATGTCGTGTACGATAAAATGCCGGCAAAATGAGTATCATCATGTATAGTGATTGAAGATTTCATATACAGATTTCAACTTCGAGAGAAAACCATAAAACTTTGATTGATTATTTCCGTGTATCAAAAGTATAAGTCTGCAAAAAATAAAATTCGAAACTTTTCCGACAAAAGTTCCTTCATGAATATCGCCGCGCATATTATATTGGTTTTAAGAAAAATAGCGAAGAAAACCAACCAAACAACAAGAGCCAAAAGTCAAGGGACAGCTACAAACCTGGATATAGACAAACATACAAAACGCAACACAAAAACTAAAAGCACAAACAACCAGAAAGAGAGTAACCCGAACAAAATAAAAACCATGGGTGCACTCAGGTGCTCCGGACGAGTAAGCAGTGTCTGCCTCTAAGTACACACCCGGCGATTTACTTGTTATGCCATGTCATGACTAGGAAACAGTCAAATTCAGGAATATGAAACACTCCCTGTGACTCAGCGAAAACGTACGATCGTATTGGAGAGATTGATTTTCCTTAATGATCAATTAAGTCATGGTGACGACAAAAGAATTTCTGGAGGGATAACATCAACCTAGGTAAAACAAACCCTTATTTATTTAGTAGTCAACAGCGGTGACAGGTCTAGATAATCGGAATACCGATCGCAGGATCTAGAATAACGTAAAAGTAGTGCATTATACACCCAATATGCTGGAGCTGCTGGAACGATGCAGTCGATGAATAAGAAGTTGACATTGGAAAGTTGAACCATCACGTTTGTCGTACAGTCCCTGGAACGTATAAGTTAGCGATTTTATCGTTCGTACATCGTGTATTTATCGTTCATACAACGTCCGAACATCGTTCGTACATCGTGCGTATATCGTTCGTATATGGTACCGTATAACGTATAGTATATCGTGCATCGTTTTCTCCAGCGTGCGTCGTACGGTGGATCGTTTGTTCTATCGTTCATCGCATGGTTTTCCGTTTATATTAGCGTATATCGTATAGTTTATCGTACATCGTATGGTTTATCGTTTGTATTAGCGTACGTCATATAGTGCTTGGGCCATTTGATTGTACATGTACATCGTTATTTACGTTTTATTAGGGACAGTCTATACTTAGTATAGACTGTCCCTGGTTTAATACACTGCAACATTAAAGAACATCTTTCTGTCTAACGATAATAACTGTGCACTAATAGTTTTTAAATGACTTAACGAATTATTGACGTAACAAAGTTCCAATACGTTTAATTAATAAATAAATAAATAAATAAATAAATAAATAAATAAATCGATTTTAAGTCGATACGAATGCATCGGAGCATACAGGAAAGTTTTATTTAAAGTCGATATGTTTCTAAGAAAATAACACCAGCATATCATCAGCTGTTTAACATTGTCCTAACGAACATGCCATTTATGCGTAGTTTATATATGCTCTTAAATGATACAAGTAATAAACGCGTACACTAAACAGGAGATATAATACCTTTTTTAAATTAAAAAAATGCATTGATAAATTATGAATAAAATATTTATAGCAGATGCTACAGATACAAAAACAGTAACCGCTACACTTGTGGACAATAGCTACAGTAATGTAGCTCCGTCGAGATATAACAATGTTCAAATTATTTCAGTGATTTAATACCTTTTTTGTAAGTAATATTTGATTTTTTTCTGTCTAATGGATGAGTATTTGTACATATATGTAAGAACGCGGGTTTTTTCATACGAATGTAACAAGAAGGACCCGTATATTATGTTTGTTAAAAAATAAGGATTTGTTTTTCATAAGTACCTAGTTTTAATTCTAAGACAACTTGATGTATTTATCTGAACTTTGAATATGACCATTTGCATCGGAATTGATTTAAAATTATATTATTTTTGTTGTTTGATGGTGTTTAACGCCACTTTCAGCAATTTTTCAGATAAATCATAGCGTCCAGTTTTATTGGGGGGAGGAAGCCGGAGTACCTGGAGAAAACCCCCGACCTGCGGTAGGAAAACTGCCAATCCTTGTCAATTATACATTTATCCACAATCAAAACGATGAAATATAAAAAAAAATGTATCTCCACCCTTTTATCAAATAAAAATGATGCTGGCCGTCTGACATCGTTACGTCGCAATAAGAGTAATTATCAGAAGGTAATCAAGTTGTTATAACAATTACACTGTAATAAAATCACTGTGGTGATTGAAATTAACATATTAACAATTAACGTCTCTTACTGGTACACCTTTGCACCCCAGGATCTACACGGAGATGACACGTATACATAAAATGAAGAACACATTTTATACATATTAACAATCATTACAATAAAATTACGTTTTTTTAAATTTGCAACTAACTTTATAGTGCATTACGCGTCTCTTGCCTATTTCAAAAATGTTATTATATATTTAAATTTATTAAAAAAACAAGTATAGTTGAAATACAAAATGCATCTATGGTCTTGTATTATTAAAATGCTTTGACGAAATATTCAAATACTGTGCAACTAACTAAACTAACTGAAAAATGTGTGCTCGACTCCATCCCTCTTTCCTTGCTAAAAAGTGGGGGCTTTCACCAAGTTCTCGCGATTCCTTTTCCATTTGAAATTTGATCCGCCACACCCCTGCAGAAAAATGGTGAAAGTCGCGTATAACTTCAAATAAGAAATCAAATTGTTTTTCAGATAATCAAAAACCTTCATGGTAAACGTCAGTGCAAATATTTTGAGTTTTAAGTGTATTGACAACGCATTAAACTGTTACAAGACATTGTGGCGATTGGGATTGTTTGGAAATACGTCTTGGGTTTTGTTAATTCAGAGCTATCTTTAAAAAATGTTAATTGTCATCTCTCTTAAATCACAGTACATTACTGTTATTTTATTGTAAGTTGGATTGTTTAGCGGAGATGTTATCTAACTTGTTCCTCTATATTATAAATGCTTACGCATGCGTGACATTGTACGGTGAAAACAATGGTGCAATCAATTTGGATTCATGTTTCTCAGGAACTTGTCCAGGGTTGGCGATTTTCGCTGTCGTCCTATGTAAAGATTTAAAACGTTCGAAATAAAGCTAGTTTCGTATACTTTCGACAATAATGAAGAATTAACCTTTACAACGCTACATACAGTTTTCCAATATTTACAACAGGGACGAAATAACGTCTTGTTAAAGACACTTCCTTTAAATTCATAACTGCAAATGGATGAATAACATTATAAAGTTGATGAATCCGAATCGTTGTCTTTGATGATCGCTCAAAATTACCTGTCATTTAATATACAAATGTGTCATTCTTGACGATTGGTAACTTCCCGCCACGACGCACACTTATTTACCACCTAACCCATATAAACAATCATTAGATGAAGATAAGAAAACAAAACTAATTTTATCTAAAAACAAAATAATGACAACAATTTTGTAGTTTAACACTTATTACTGTACAAAACAACGCGATTGTGAATATAGTGTAGGATCTTTTTAAAAAGAGGTGTCAGTATTATTGAATAAAAATATAATTTAAAGAATATACTATTATAGCTAAATATATGAATATTTTATTGATTGATTGATGGATTGATGGATTCCCACCAATCAATATTTTAGCTCATATTCGGGACTTATAAATATTTGAATTTACATATAAACAAAGTACACATTTAATGATAGGGAACTAAGATTTACGTTGAATCAATTTACCCTAGGCACAAAATAGGCAATTTTCAGTTAAACATACGGAAACAGAAAAAGTTTAATTATAGTATTTTTTTACAAAACCACAACAATGTTACTATTTGTAAATGTAAGGTAGGGACTTGGTGAAATGGATAGGAGTTCTTGATGCAGAAACGCTCTTGTTTAAGATCTAGAGTGTATATGAATTAAATGATTGGCGCATACGCATGTTAAAACATATAGACAGGATAGTTTAACTGCCGGCTTTTTCAATCGTATGACGGTAAACACTTTTGTTAAGAAATGTTGATAAGGTTTAAGTTCTTTTTAAAAATTTATTTAAAACACAGGTCACAGCAATGTAATTGATCAATGAAGTTCCATAACAAAATACATAGCGTTATATATGAATGCTAAAATTTACGCATATGATTGTGCTTCATTATCAATTAAGTACCTTTTAAATTATTATGAATCTAGGAAAACAAGTAAATGCCTTCAAAACTTAAGTAAAATACTGAAAAACAAACCATTTATGCCTAGACTAATCATTTAATCATGCATTGACGGTATAGGAAACGATGCGCCATATGATATGATATACCATTCGATAAACTAAACTTTGCACGATACGATATACCGTACGATTGACGAAACGATCTATCAAAATGATAAACGCCGTCTCACCGTTTCCATCGTATATCGTATCGTATATTGTTTCGTGCATCGTTCGTATATTGTGCGTACAACGCTCGTATATCGTCCGTTCATCGTTCGTGCATCATGCATTTTGTTAACTTATTCGCTACATAGGGACTGTATGTCTAGTTTGTAATTTTCCTCAGTATATTTTGAGAAGTAGGTCTAAGTAAGAGGCTCACCTTAGTTATTAGTGGTGTCTTTAATTTCAAGCTCGATAGAGGAAATTGAATGCAAATAGTCAACAACTTTATCATTGTTGAGGGAAAAACATCATCAATATAGCGGAATGTGAAATAAAAGTTGTGGGTCAGCGTTTTTTCTAAATTCTTAAAAAGGCCTTCCAGGAATTCTTCAACCGGGAACCTATTGATAAGAAATAACGATGTACGTCATATAATTTGCTGTGCTACGATGAACGACTTTTAAGCAATTTAGAGAAAATTGTTTCTGGTTGCTTTAAGAAAAACAAATCAAAGATGTCGAACAGAGTTAAAGAAACGGTAAGTCGAAGACAGACAAAACCATGGTTACTCAAAATAAAGAGCGTCAACAACGTGAAAAACAAACTAGAATAGCATTTGCTCCACAAACATCGGTGGTGAGTACAGTTGCTTTGGAAAGGAAAAGCAACTTCTGCTTCACGAAAGGCACCCGTCGTATCTTTCAGTTTACAGTTTTGGATTAGGTCAAATGAAATTATAACTAACAGTGAAAAAAATCAATGGTCATATTTGTGACGCAGATGTCGGCCATGAAATTTTCTAAGTGAAAATATTAATACTCATCATATTACCATTCTCTAGTTTTACAGTATCAAAATAGGTCGTTTCATGAAATAAAGTGTAACATATGAGCTGCAGCACAAAGGTGACCACTATTTTTATTTTCGATAGCATTGTCTACATTGCCGAACTCGACTAGCGGCTATATTTTACTAAACGAAAACTTTGTTATTGTTCATTGTTTTTCTTTATCTTTTGGTTTGTAAGTTATTGACAAATCTATTGGTTAAATTAAATTTTTTATTCAAAGCTTCACTACTGTCAAAGCGTGCATTAGATTTCTAAGTCAATAGAAACAGTGTTTCGTGCTCATGGACAAGCATTTTGAAAGTGTTAGTCTTAAATATTTGCTGTGAAAAAACGACATATTTGGTTTATAAAATGTGGTTGATGTTAATGTCAGAATACCGGACACTGATGTGAACTGATAAGTTATTTAAACAGGAGTTTTTTTTATTATTTTTGGATGTGTTGTGAGTTGAGTATGCTTGTGTAAATCCAGACTTGTAATCCAGACGTCTTTTTGCTTATTTTTTTTATATCGGTTTTCTTCCGATTTTTCTTACACCGAACAATATACACAGACCTATAGGCGTTTATTAATCCAAGCTAATTAACTAGTAACGTATTAATTCGAAATCAATTATTTAAAATATGTCTTTTCAAGAAAAGGGGCAGCATCAAATACTAGTTGCGACACACATGTCATCACAAAATAGCTTTGTCTTTTCCATATATTCGAAACTGACTACGCAATCAACGCTTACTTGTTTTCGCAGGCCTCTAAAAGTTCTATAATATTTTCTCCTTGGTATTTTGTTTGTTTTTCCTTTGCATTGTCAGTCTTTTAACGAGTGATTGTTTGTTTTGTTTGAATATGGTTTTACGCTACATTCAGCAATTTTCAGTTGCATCATGATTTTAGTTATTTCAGTTCTGTTTAATTGTCTCCCTGTAAAATCTGCATAAATATTGGTGATTTCGTTGCTAAAACCTACATCTACGCTTTTACGTAATTAATTTAATTGTGAATACACACTTGTATCAAAACAAACTATTTGGCAAGTTTTAAAGAAAATTATGACTTTTACAATATGAGTCCCGAGTCGTTTTTAAGTACAACATTATAAACTTCTTCTTATATTTAATATACATACCGTTTCAATAGAAACATTTTTTCTTCATATTTTCTAATGTTACAAAAATGTTGCCTATTAAAATAAGTTTGTTCTAAAGTTGTAACATTTCAAAATGATCACTTTAAAAAAGGCAGAGATAGAATTTTCTTTTTTTTCCTGTGCATAATTTTTTTAAACATGATTATAGAGGAAATTTGCCATTTATTACTTCTTTGGTCCGAAATGCCGATGACTGTTTGTGATTTTGATGACGATAATTGTAAGTGAAATGATTCAAATTATTTTTATTTCTTTTTTAAAGAAGATGGAGTTTTGGAGACATATCTGTTATCTGTTACAAATACCTTTGTTTGCATATCAAAAGCAAACGTTAGCAGCTTTTATTATTTACTTCGATAAGAATAATGGCTCCTTAGACATTATCTATAATTTAAATTGATTGATACATGTAACGTCTTGAGAGCCATTATTCTGTAAAAAACAAATCATTAACACTAAAAAAATGTCATATAAAAGAGTAATAAAATTTACTTCGAAAGACACGATATGGTCCAATCTCTCGCGTTTTGTCTAATTAAACCCCAACGTGTTTTAAAGGATTTAAATAATTAAGATGTTGGCAGAAATTTTAAAATTAAAATAACCAAATCCACCTCACGCCACACTTTGCTTTTTGACTGTATATCTAAATGTATTTTAGAAATTCACGGCTGTAATTTAGACAATAACTATATCACTGGAAGACTCAATGATATTCCTGTGAAATCGTAGTAAGTAATGAATACATTAGTTTTATGTACGTTTTTAATGTTAAGTAAGTGCTAAGCTACCTTTCACAAAACCCCAACGTATTATAAAATCAAAACATTTAAGATGTTATGGAGTTTTTATAATCAAATGAAGGTAATAACAAAAGACCAAACACCTATGAAACTGTCAAAAAGACAATCCACAAATCAAAGTTCGAAAAACCGGCAAACTCCAGAACCAACAACCATGAATACAGCAACTACATCCATGGTCCTCACTTAATACAGGCATTTCAAAAGAAATTTTAGGTTAAACCAGGTTTTATGGCATTACCAAACCTCCCAGCTTCCATTACTGTAGAACGTGAGTTCGTTAGTTGATTAACATATTGGACCTTGAGTAAATATTTATTTTGAATACAAGTGTTGATAAAGTTACAAAATCAGTAGATATGTAAAAAAGTTTAACATTTAAGGTGATCAGCGACATGTTAAATACAGATGCTGTAGTTTTATGTGAAAATTGTAATGATATAGAAGTAGACAATATATAGAAACTATTGTTTTCTTCATGTTTTCATATTCATATTGTTTGTCATATTGTCGAATCCGAGTCAAAAAATTGTTTCAGGGGGCATTTCGGAATGCTAATAGAGAAGAAGCAAACAATAGCCTGGCTTCTAGGATTGTTGCGACTGCCCAGTAACCGCAAAATGTACAGTTAATTAGCCATATAACACATGTAACTTTAACTTTCATTTTAATATTTAATCCGATGATTGGAATAACTGGTCACTCGAAATTATCTTTAAATGATCCAGTTTTGCATGACTTATGAAAGACATATCAACTAGAAAGATAAGTTAATGTCACTTCGATAATCTTTAGAGCTTTGTGTGGAGTTGTATATAAATATTGTCATGACAACGTGATATGCTTTTCTTGAAAGATCATTGAAAGTTGACTGTTATTTACAGTTTATTTCGGTGTATTTAGGTTAATTCTTATAGTATTCATGGGACTTCAACGACTTATATTTGCACCCGTTATCATCTAGAAGACACTGAAATTAGCAATCATTTTTACAGCTGTATATAACATTCGAGCGGCTTAAGGATTGAGAAATCCCGACAGCGGCCGCATAGCAAAGTAAGTAACTGTTTTATTACATGAATAAAACCATCAAAATTCTCGTCACCAAATCTATTAGCAGCACGCGCGTGCATTGTTGATAACAACATTTTTGTGTTAGAAACGTGTACATGAATTAGATAAGAAAAAATGGATTGCGCTTTACGGCTTGTCAGCGGAGCTGTGCAGAGAGCAAATATAAACATATTTTGATGCAATTTAATTATGTTTATTACAAGTCAATTGGTCCGGTTTCATAAAACATCTCGATTTGAGGATTTTCTAAACTGACCTTTGACTTCAATTACCGAAAACTTTTAATTTGAGGAAAAAACAATTTCAGATGTTTTAAGAAAGTTGGACTTCGAGATTTTGGAAAAGTTTTGAAAACAATAAGTTGACAGTATACACAAATTGAAAATAAATCGAACACTATCGCAAAAATCCACGTACTTCTTCCGTGCTAAGGCGAATGGTTAAACGTAACTTAAACCAAAAATAATGAATATTTTGTAACCTGTTTGTAGAAAATGTTTAAAGCACCCGAAAAATATAATTATAAGTTTACCGAAAATCATCTGTACTGAATTCAGCAATGTTATTTTACAACTTTTCGTACAATGTTATATCAATTTAAAAAATGCCGTATTTCGAATTTATCTTTTTTCGGAAAGTATAATATACGAATACCATCAAAATCATTTATAATAATTAATTTTAAAAAAAGCAAAAACTGTGTCTATTAATATCAGGATTTTACCAAACCTTTCATGTGTATATACATAATTTGAAATAATTACCGATTTTTAAAATTTACTGGAGAAGACAGAATGAATATATTTTTATATACGACTTTTCAGAGGCTTTACGATTCTGTTTA
The DNA here is from genome assembly GCA_944474755.1 of Limnoperna fortunei. Classification (NCBI taxonomy): domain Eukaryota; kingdom Metazoa; phylum Mollusca; class Bivalvia; order Mytilida; family Modiolidae; genus Limnoperna; species Limnoperna fortunei. The sequence goes on along the minus strand of OX104121.1, from coordinate 1,656,570 downwards.
CGAGTTTGTTCGTTTGGTAATTTTTTTTAATAGCGTTTAAAGTCAGTGTTAGCCATTTTTCAAGACATCTAGTTGTCTAAGGACGGAAGCCAAAGTAACCCAGTCACTACCCACTAACGGTTGACGTCAACTTTACCGCAGGTAAAACGAGTTGTTGCATACTAGTGATGACTAACAACGAGACTCGACCAATGAGACTCCGATAAAGAATTCACAATATAAACTCGTATATTGCCACAGTCTGTTCACTACTTTGAATAGAAAACGATTTTATCGGTCGAAGATAAAATATATTCACAATCTTCCTTTTCTAATGCTACTACTCATACAACGTTTTGTTAAGCTTCAATTGATTTATCCCTTCAGACGTTTTGTGTCTGTGATTTAATTGATCGTTCTGGGGAATAAATCTCTTAAGAAATATTAGACATTTTCAAAATCAAAGCCATAGGTAGTCTTTCCAGACAGTCTTAGAACAATTGTGGCAATATCAATTTTCTCAAAAAATGCATACCTGCAATCTCAAATATGTCCCAGAAACATTTGTGAATAACATCTCTTGATTTATTGTGTTATTGAGTCACTCTATTACTGGTATGTAAAATGCGGTTGTCCATGTTCATTGTCCAGTCTGTATTTATTTCTGGAATTTAGGCAAAAGGTACTTCAGAGGTTGTGTAATATAATTGTGTTTATTTCAGGCTGAATACTCCAGAAATGAAGAGATTATTAGTGGATATTGTATTGTCCTTTATAAAGCTTTTGTTAAGAAGAATATTTAAACATATGTACAGAACAGGAAATTCACAGAATTGGATAGAACTATATAGGCTCTGAACATTTTATCAAGTGTAAAGTCTTTTATAACTGTCATAATTTCTCATTTGTTGCCGCAATCATTGCAAAGTGTTCATTGTGGTTATCTTTTACCCTTGGAAGATGCCCTAATTTTTCATCAAAATCAGTGTTCTGGCAGGAAAACTGACAATTGTCACTCAAGGCTCTAACTCGCAAACTCAATGTTGACTTGATGATTATCAATACTAGATCACTAACCGCCTGAACCATTTGATGGTCCCCAATCTATACTAAATGCAGTATTTATTAGAAAATATGGATTTCGAATAAAATAAAGAAGAAAATAAACATATTTCGGGTTTTTTAAGGATTAGACAATACAAATATACTTTTAATTTGAAATTAATGAAGATATAGTTTATGAAATCAATATTTTCCAATTAATAATTTGTATATCCAACATAATGTCAAAAAACAATATTTTTGTTATTATTTAGTACTGCGGCCTGCTTTGTGTATAATGTAAACTGGTGTTCATTCAACTTTAGTTTAAATGCAAATTCGGTAAAAGTGTTTCAAACTGCACATTGCCAGTGCCTATTAATTGTGCAAAATGAAAATTGGTTTACAGAGGCAAAATCATGCACGAGGTCAAACATTTTACATTTAGCAGAGCTTATTTATTGCCTGCATGACACAAAATAATAACAATAATCAGATAAATTTGAACTAGAAGTTTTGAGGATGTACACCCCCAATTTATTTTCGCTGTGTTTCTTTGTAGATTGTCCCGAATCTGAATCTGGTATCTTCTGATTCTGATATAAGTTTATTTAAAAGAATAACAAAGATGTGGAGAATATTTTCTTTGTTATAATATTATTAGAATATATATCCCGTATGGAACATAAGTTCAACAGGTGCGTCAGTTTTCCAATTTGCTTCCCTCGACTTTTGCTAGAACCGGAAATGGAATGAATCGATCGAACCATCAGTTAGCGCGTACGTAGTTTTGATGACGGGATGGAGTTCTCCTCTTCTGCCGGCGTAAACAATTGTTGAAAAATGCAATGTTAAATCTCCTTAAACATGTTAAAAATGACACGATTTTTAAAGTTTAAATATTAAAAAATGTCTGTATTATGCCATTCCTTTTTGTATTTATGAATTCATACGATTCTACTCAAATACGAACATTATTGTCAGTTATTGTTTAGAAATAGAGCTTTTCTCATGGACAAATGGTGCGAATTTCACTATAATTATTTTACAAGCATTCTGATTGCTTCAGATAACTATAATATTAAACAAATAGCCATAGATAAATAGACATACACAGACATGTCTAAACTTTATAGTAAAGATTATTCATATCAGTATAGTCTTGATGACTAATAATCAAAGTTATTTTAACCACCTCATATTCATATAGCACCCAGCTAGTAATCATATGAAGACGACATGTAGTAAACAAGGCTAAGTTCATTCCGCATTATCAAACCATATTACCACTTCTCTTTTGAAAATCCAAGATTTTATCCTATACACACTGTTGATTAGTATACGTGTTCGATCAAAGAAATGAATTAAAACGCACTTTATCGTTTACAAATGATAAAAGAATTGTTTAAATAAGACAATTACAACTTTGAGGTAATATTTTGACGTTTGATACGATTGAAAATAAATGAGCTGTTTGATACACCTGTGCATAGAGATTTAGCATAATTCAATTAAGATTGTACTTATCATCATAGAATTGTTTTGATTTGAAATTATCGATATCGCAAAACAGTATATTCTATTAAATCCGTAGTATGACTCCAAAACAACAAGCCCGGGTTCAATTCATATTTACATTGTGATATGCATCACAGGGAAACTTTTAATAAAATTATGAGAAAACAATTAGTCACAGATATGAATAAAGAACAAAACATTGGAAAAAATATCTTGTACAGATTTGCACGGTACTTTTTCAAGAGCGTTTATGGTCAAAACAAATGGTTCTGATTCGACATGATATTGGCAGTTGTAGAGAAATTTTAAAAATCCCATTTAGAAAGTAGATGTTCCCACCTGGATAAACCCAGAAACTTAAAAAAAATTGAAGTGTATGACTATATAAACAAGGCCAAATAACTCAACAACTCCTTCTGTTTTATAGTGGAACTAATGAAACCAATGTTATCTCCCGAGTTTTAAGACAGTACGACCGAACGGTATATCAAACTATAGAGCTTAAAAGAAAGACAAAATATTTGACAATTTGCAAATCTTAAAACTTGACAAATCGTTCGTAATGATTTATTATCACATGCCAATGAATAATGCTGCACATTTATATAAACACCTTAAAAAAACTTCGAAGTTCTATGTCACTTCCCACATCTTTACCGATAACAGATAAACCGCCCTTCCTATGCCACTATCAAAATGCTGAAAACAAACTCCATCTAATTATAGACCAATCGCAGTATTGTGTACTATAGGTTAGGTGTTCGAGAGAGTAATATTTAGGCATATTTTAAACTATATTTAAGATAATAATGTACTCTTAGTATAAGTTTCAATCTGGTTTCATATTCATGTCATTCCCAAAACGTAAGCTTATTGAAATCTTTCATCCATCTGTTCTTGCGCTGAAGGAAAGAAACGCATAGGTTTATTTTATGTGATATTTCTTTTGACCTGCTTGCTAAATAAGTTTCATGCAAAATTTAAGTATAAGTTAAGTGAAATTCAATTAGATCTTTTCAAATGCAATGAAAGTTTCTTAACCGAGAGGAAACAGTGCATTATCGCAATCAATTGTTTTCAAGATCTAGTCATTTAGAATATTTGGAAATATAAGTTTAAATGCTACACAATATGGAAACGAAAACTTCATAGTAGAACACTGATATTTTTAGAAGCCCATATATTCATGCAAAAAACTAGACTGTTTATTGGTTTTCGAGGTTGCGTCCACTTTTCAATTCAACTTTCTAATTTCTCTTTAATTCAAGTGAGAGTGCTCGAGTGTGTTTGATATTTAAATAAGTTAGAGGACTCGATGGTCGCTTGTTTATGGTCATTAGTCTAGTATTGATCCTTTGCTTGTCAACACTGAGGTTGCCGGTTCGAGTCACATTGCCGACAGGGTGTGTTTGATTCCGATCCTAATTGATACGATTGCCAGTTTACCTACCGAAAGTCTGGGTTTTCTCCCTGTACTCGGGTTCCTCCCTAAGACAATATGAACGCCGCAATGTGTTTACATTGCTGTCTGATATAGCTCAAAAAATGAAAAAAATGGCGTTAAATACCGTACAAACAAGCAGTAAATCAAGTCAGTTACATAGTATTTATATATTGGTATATGGTTTACGTCAGACCTATTGTATATGGTAGATTAAGGTATTGAGTTAAAATAATGCTGTAACTTATACCTGGTCAGTATTGGTATTTGAGAATAATTTATATTTTAAAATTAACAGTGACTCCTATTATTTCGATAAAAGACAAAATAATCCCGATGTGTTTATATCGCTCCCTGAAAAATTTGTTTTGCTACACATCGAAGTTTTTTTCTCTGGCACTACAACATGGTTGCATCATCTTTATTAGGCGCTTTATCAAATGTTTTGTTTGCATTCAACTTAGATCATTTCTATTCAATATTAGAACTCGGCATTTAGGCAGAATCGTGACTATTTTATAAAGCAACAAACTTAACGACTCTACGACAAACATGATGACTTTAACTTCCCAATAATCGACAGCAACATTCCGGCATTTCCTGGAGTGTGCATTTTACAACTTCTTCGTTATTCTCGATCCTGCGATCGGTGTACCGGTATTATAGACCTATCACTGCTGTTTCCTACTAAATTACTCAACGAATGCTTTGTTGTACCTAGGTTGATCTCTCCATGAGTTCTATGGTCGTCACTGTGCCTTTTTTATCGTTATAGGATATCAATCTCTAAAATATGATTGAACATTTGCGCTGAGCCATAGGTAGTTTTTTCTTTTACAGGATTTGACCTTTTCCTAGACATGACTATGAGTAACTCGACGGGTGACTAGTTAGAGGCAGAAACTGCTTACTCGTCCGGGGCACCTGATTGCACACATAGTTTTTATTGGGGTCGGGTTACTCACTTTCTGGTTTTGGTTTGTTGTGTTGCCCTGCATGTGTTTGTCTTTATCCATATCTGTAATTGTCCCTTGACATTCGACTCTTGTTCTTCGGTCAGTTTTCTTTGCTACTTTCATAATACGTTGTTAATGAAAAAAGACAAACAGCTTTCACTTACCATTATGTTTACTGGTCATGATTGATTATTTATTCATCAGTTATGTAGAGTCGTGTTGACATTTCTTATTTACATTATAACCGCTGAACTTTTAAGTATTGTCTGATAACTGAAACGTTTGTCATTTGTAGTTTTGTCTATACCGTAGGTCCATTTAGCCGACACAAATAAGATGATAATTTTCAATTTCAAATGATTGTCAAAGTTAGTAATGTAATTTGCAAAGCCTTGCGGGCTAATCAAATATATTTTTCATAATAATCGTTATTTCTTTGAAGCAGAATATTTAAATAATCTAAGGGTATTTACAAAACATTTAATGGTATACAATATTAACATGATTGATTGTAGTTTTAGTTTTAGAACTTTAATTCCTTTTTGTTCAAAAATATTGAATTTTGAAGTAAGAATGATTTTCTATTTAAGCTTTGTAAAAATCTCATTAAAATAGTCCTTTACAAAATTAATATAGTAAACATGGTAATTAACTCCGTATTACTATTAGCGATATATAAATATGTAACAATATTGACAATCTGTCAAGTAATTAGCCAATCAAATTTCAATAAAGCAGAAATAGACAGATTGTCACACTTCTGTATATAGTAAGACGAATACAAGAGTTTTTTTTCGCAAAGTTAGAAGAATATATAATGCGTTAAGAAATGGAAGTCTTAAAATAATTGAACTTGATACCGGTAAGTATTGTCACGTTTGGAGGACGTGCTTTTTTCACTGACTCTTGATATTCCAAATGCCACTTAATATATTAGGTTAAAACTTAAAATGAACACAAAATAGAGAACGTAAGAAATGAAGACGTTGTATTTGAAATGTATCGTTTTTTGCAATGGTTTTCATGCATTGAGATCTATTTTAGATGTAGCTCCCGCAATATTACATTATATATGTTTATATATGTTTTTGAAATTTAAATGAATATTTATCAATTAATTTTTATGTCACAGCTAAATATTGTTCATTTTTATCACTGATATTCAGATGACATTGTGTAAAGATAAACAATACAAATTTAGAAAAGCTGATAAAGATATAGATACAAAAAATGGAAGAAATGTTCATTTTGATAGAAAAAGATTTGAATGGCTCAATGAATCTCATCACATTTAGGACATAACCCCATCTGATATATTTGCAAAATAGTAAAATGGAACTGTACCTCTGTATTTTAAATAAATAAAATCAAAATTGTACACTGATAGGTCAGGTGGTGTTCAATTCAGGGTGCGTAAGCAGTTGGCAGCCACTGGCCAACGTGCTCATCTGCCATGCTTTGAATACACGTTTGATAATTGATTTTTGGGTTACGAAAACGCGGTTACATACTGGTCAAATCATTATTACTTGTTGTACCTGTAAATGGACAAAAGAATTGTTTGCGATTTTTTTTACCTTGGTATCACTCATCACATATTATTAACTTCTGCAGATTGTTTCACTAAAACTGTATCATGCTGTCAGGGGTCATGAAAATGTAGGCATTCGTTACTACATTACAGATGATTTAAAGGCACAAGCAGATACATCATATGTCAACAAGAAATATATCCGAAATTTCTACGTTTAACTTAGGAAAATGAAACAGTGTAATAAACAAACATTCAAATGATTTTGATATTCTAACCACTAATAAATAGAGCATCGATCTTTAATATTAAATTTTGTTTCAAATTTTACTCGCCACCAACAATGATGTAACGAAATAAATTTAATAAACACAAAAACTTATTTAGTTTCTGATCAAAATAACTAGGACACTTTATACAGAAAAAAATAATTGCATAAAAATTCAATTTATTGTTTGCAGCAATTTATCATAACGATTGTTACGCAAAATGATGCAGATGCATTAATTACCGATAATTAGGTTTCTCCACATTCTTCGAATTTTTCATCGCAAAGTATAAATTTATGTAAATATTTATTACAAACACCAATATATCTTACTTAATAATTACAGAAAACGGACTTAGACTTAGACTAGGCATATACTGATAGCCCATTTCAATCACGCCTGCTAAATTTGAATCGCGAGGCAGATGAATTCATATATATATTATATATATATATATTACTTTGCTGACCCTACAGAAGCACCTGGACACAACCCCCGTTTTAGAAGAGTTCGTTTCACTATGGTTTTGTCTTTCTTTGACCTATTCACTATTAAATGCTCCTCGGATACTTTCATTGTATGACTAAACAAGTTGACTTATAAATATTGTATGCATCTATTAGCGATTTTTCTCTGATCGTATTCAGGAAAAATATTGATCATAGTCATTGTATCATATTAAATAACACTCAACGCGTAAAATGTACAGTCTTATATACAATCTTTTTGTCGTAAAAACAACTGTTATAATGGTACTAGATTTCAAATCATTTAATGGCCATATGGCAAGTTAAATGTAAGGATAGAGGCATAAAGATTGCTAGATTAATAAAGCATTTTATTAGTTTTAACAGTTTTCCATCCATACATCTACAAGGACATTCGTTTTCGCCCTACGCTGAATGTACTCGCCTTTCCTTACTGAGGTTTGTGCGATTTAGATTAAAGAAGTTTAAGTTGTTTTCGTTGTCATAACCTTCATAATAATCGAAATGTAACTGCTTTAAAACCGTCTCATTTTCCGGCACACCTCGCAACAATCTACAATATGCAGTTTTATATGAGACTAAACAAACTTATTAAACGGTGTGTTGTCAAAAGAAAGAATGAGCAGATATAAATTAGTCATTGTTTAGTCACCAAGGTTTTTATTTTACAACTGATACATTATCCAATGTGATATGCTGCATTTACCTAATTTATATATCAGCATTTATTTAAATTTACTCTTTTTAAAACCATATATGTCATAATTCTTTGATGATTCTATTGTTTGATTCTTTCATTAAATATCTTACATTTCTCTAATCAGGACATTTTTTTACAGACTATTTTAATTGCATAAAAAGTCAATTTATTGTTTTCAGGAAGTTTTCATAACGCTTGTTACGTAAAATTAGGCGAAATATATTATGCAGATGCATTAATTACCGATAATTAGATTTCGCCACATTCTTTTATTGTCCATGTCGTAAAACTGTTATAATGGAAAGAGATTTTATATCAAATCATCTCATTTCATTTCAAACAGTTTATTGATATAAATCTAAAGGTGGTTGATAACAGGCATAGCCTATATAAATCCTATCCCAACAACTACAACATATCGTAACTGTATCATTATTATAAACTTTTGAATAAAAGTATCTATTGGGTACAACAGAAGGAAGCTTTACCATTTGGTTTTTATTGGTATATTTGAAGAGAATTGTAATTTTGGAAAAATATTTTGACTGAGGAAAATGGTATGGAACAAAATAACCAAAATAGAATATATATATATATATATATATATATATATATATATATGTAATGATACCGAACAAATGATAAGCTTTCCACTTTTTGCAAAAATGACGTTGACATTGACTTTGGTTTTATGGAAATTGACCTTTCTTTTCAAAATAAATGAATAAAAGAAAAAAACCATTCGGATTTCTTTCGAAATAAAAAAGGTAATAAAATAGGACGTTAATTGACATAAATGACCTTGACCAGCAAGTTTTTGATATTTGCATACTTAATGCTTTAAAAACAAACATTAATTAATATTTACCATTTTTTTTACTGATGGTCCATCAGTGAAGATCCTATGTCAATATGTGTTATAATTATGAAGAAATGACTATTTATCATAATTACCAAAATTGGTAAGATGACCTTGACCCTTGACATTGTTTCTATTTTCAAGGTCAATTGTCATAATGGTCTTTGGTGAAGTCCCCATGTCTCTACTATCAATAGTTAATAAGTTATCAATGAAAAACCAAAACGTCAATGGTTGTAATGGGAGATAACTCCTATAAGATGTAGTCAAATCATTTCCCTCCAAATAGAAAAAAGTTGCGCCTTTATGAGGCCGACATTTTATCTGTATAAGTTATAGCCTATCTTTTACCGATTCAAAGTAATAGCGACTACAAGATAATGTCAAAATTTCAAACGTGACCTTGGCCTTTGACCTTGTGTCCATTTTCACACAGTATAGCTGTGATGTACTTGAAGATTATATTTTCAAGACAAAACACGAGTTGTCGTCAATGCGGACTCGGAAATTTAGAGACAACCTGAAACCCGAAGAATGGTTGAGCATATCCTCACTATTACGTGACAAATCAATTGTCATTAAGAAAAGTGATAAAGGAAAAATTTCATAGTCCTTAATAAGGATATGTATCTATTAGAAGCTAATAGACAATTACAATCATACCATTATAAGAAAATTGATAGCTTCGATTTCGAGTTTCTTAGACAAGATATAAATAAGTACATCTCAGGAATGCATAATCGAAACGAACTTGATGAAATTTCCTATCAGTACTTGATCACAGGGAATCTGAAAATTAATAGACCGGGACACATGCATTTACTACCAAAAATACACAAATTAAATAAATATCAAAGATTTTGACGATGTCATGCAAAATGGATTTAATATTAACAAAATAGTCCCACCAGGGCGTCCTATTATTTCACAGATTGGCACCGTAACAGAACACATAAGTCGTTATGTAGATGATTTCCTTGTACCAATTGTCAAGGAACATTACACCTATATCAGAGATTCCACTGATTTCATTAAAATGATAGAGACTAAAAAAAACCATTAAATACTTGTCTGTTATGTAGCTTTGACGTAAGTCAAATGTTTACGAACTGTCCAATTGACGAAATTCTGTCAGCAGTGAGAGTAGCATACGATAAATCAAAATATGATGTAAAGTATCCAAGCAATGATTTAATTTTCCTCTTGGAAATTGTACTGCAACATAATATCTTTGAATGTAATGAACAGCTTTATAAACAATGTCTAGGCTCTGCTATAGGGACCAGCTGTGCACCTGAATGTTGTAACATTTTATTATATAACATTATGAAAGATATATTATCCAAGTTTCCTACCAAAGAAACATATTCTACTATGCACAGTACATGGATGATGGGTTTATAATATACCACGGAGATTTCAACGAATTAAACATGTTATTTGAACTGGCTAATAGCCATCACAAATACCTCAAATTTACACATGAGTATTCAGAAACTAACATCACATTCTTAGATGTACATTTATTCAAAGGTGATAGATTTTATACAAATAACATTCTAGATATGAAAACTCACTTCAAACCAACAAATTCCTTCTTATATTTGCATCGTAATAGTGCACATAAGGAACACGTGTTTAAAGCATTCATCCGTGGAGAAGTAATCCGTTATAGAAGATCAACAAATAATGATAGTGACCTTAGAGAAATCGTCGGAGAGTTTAAATTGAATTTGATTAAGAGAGGATATAAAGAAACAGAAATTATAACATGTTTCAATGAAGCATTATCTAAAGACCGGGATACTTTATTTTCGATCAATGCACAAAAGATTAAAGGGGATATATCCCTTATAATGATCACTAAATATAACACTTGCATAAATAAATTGCATAAAAAACTTATGAAAACTGGCATCTCCTACGAGAAAATGTGGTCTGCAGTAAGATATTTAAGGAAACTCCCATTATTGCTTATACAAAGCACAAGAATTTGTCAGATATTCTAATCTTGACCAAGATGAGACACTAATTATTAAGCATTATATAGGACAATCCCTGATGATGGCGGACCTATATACAAATTACTAAAGAAAAGGGTAATAATTACTCAAAAAATATAATCACCGCCGAAATGCTAGATTGGCATAGGATTGATGCAGGCATATTACCTTAAATTTAGCAATAACAAATTAAAAACTGTCAAATTGATATTTAGCTAAGTGCCAAGATCAAGGCAATTATATGTCATAATTTTCTGTAGAAATATACAATTTAAATGAATGAAATGGCAGCATTGATTTTTGGAAGCTATGGGGATCCGTGGATGTTGAGTTTCGTTTTATTATAAGGTCAATGATGACTATTGATATAAGGTTTCATTTAAATATCTGTTACAGTTACTGAGATATAGTGATATAATGCAATACACAATACATTTCATTGGACTAGGGGAGATAACTCTTATAAAAGATCAATTTAAAAAAATGACGATTTAAGATCTTTATAAGATCTACATTTTGATAAAGGTTTCAGTTGTGTATTTATTATGGTTAAGGAGGAGATCTGCACACAACAAAAATTAGAACATGACCTCGACCTTTGACCTTATGACTTTTTTCATTCAAGGTCAATAATGACCAACTGTGAAATCCCGAGTCTCTATCACCTCTGGTTTATGAGTTACAATGGTACAAAATGTATTTCCAATAAATAAGGGAAAATAACTCCTACAAGGAGTCGTCAAAATACTTTGCGTGAAATGTAACAAATTGTCGCGATCAATAGCTGACCATTTTGCAACAACTTTCATTGCAAAATCTTTTACGGTTTCAAAGTTTATCTGCACAAAGGTTTTAATGACAGGGGGAATCACTCCGTAAATAAGTGTTCGGTGTGACAGGAGGAACTGCGAAAGCGTAATGTCTCATACGTTCATAGAACAAAATGTCTTTACGAAATGCCGCGTAACAAAATTTATAATTCGAAAAGGAAAACTTGGCGGAAGAATAATAAAAATAATAATAAGAAACAGACAAAAAGCAATAAGTCTTTCCACTTGGAATGTGGAAAACCTTAAAACCCGTTAGATGAATAGATGATAAATGAAAGAAAATATGGAATATTAAAAAGGTAAAATAAAGTAAATTGAATTAACAACATAAATAAGATAGGAACAATGGATTGGCAAACAGATGTCATGAATTCTTGATAATTGCAAATGAAGCAAGCTATACATTCTAGTATTTAGAATTGTTAACTATTTTATAAATATGCATGTGTATACAACAATATAATAACAAGATGTACATGTAAGTAACATTTATAATATTGATTAAAATGTGTATTTTATTGATATATTCGAGGCCAGCATTTGTTATTTCAGCAGTTTCTTTTGGAGACAGACCAATGAACCAAGTAGTACAACATTTACATTTAAAATTGGTTCAACATCTTTTAGACGGTTTAAATAGTCTTCGTGGATTGTCATATAGGGGACGTACATATAGCAAGTGGAATTATGCTCTATGTATTCACCACATGCCCATGATTGGAAAAGGTGTTGGTTTAATTTGCTAACGTCGTTACGCAGTTGACAATACTATATTAAGTTTGCGTGGGTAAGATAATAATAAAAATGGGGCTTCTCTATCTCATTATTCAATTTGTGATATTTTGTATACTAATATCCAGTTCATTCCAATTATCTAAGGTACGTGGGACGAAGCTTTTTTGAATATAGATTGTTTTTGCATGGGGTGGATCAGAAATGTAAGAAAAGAGATATCCATGTAAAGACTTAAAGATAAGAATCAGCAAGTATATTTTCACAGAATCGTATAGATAAGAGAATCGTAAGTTTACTGCGATTGTCCGTATTCTCGATAGTATTCAGAATTTTACACGTAAAAGAGCAATCGTAAATTTTACGTTTTCGCACGCAGCGTGACGTTCAGGCTCAGTTACTTCTTTCACTTTGGAAGTAAAAGTATTGAAAGAAAATAATTACATCAAAGTACTTAATAATAAATTATTACACTTTTTAATTGCATAACCTCACAAAACAGTAGACTGGTGGAAGGAAATACTGTAATATATATAAGCTGAAGTATAGGGAAAAAATAAATGAATAAATAAATAAATAAATAACTTAATTTTGAATATGTGTTTAAAAATCTATCAAATAACCCAAAGGTGATGCAAGACCTTTTTTAAGTTCAAGTTTCTTCAGTGTAATTTCGCGTGCTGGTAGGTTACGTGTATTAAGTTCGTACCTGGTTACCCTGAATCTGAGAGAAATATTTTTCGTGCAAACAACTGTATATAGAACGCCACTTACAAAATCACAATGGCAGACAACTTAAGGCAAACCACCTAATTCGTGGTAATACAAACTTCTATCAAAATGACACTCATGTTGCATACAGTTCTACATGTACTGCAATATAATCACTGCTATTGAACACACTTTCACCCTTTAATATCAATGGTATTCCAGATAATATGTGGCTAACCAACTATTGCAACCTTATGCAGGAATTACAACACTTTGTATATATAATTATGTCACTAGTTATTAGATAAGCCTTATTAAGGAGTATCAATACCAATCCCAAGCAATATTCACTTACCAATCTTTCTTCTATGTCTGTAACAGACAATGGCCACAATACAATTGACAAAATTATCAAAAGATTCCTATATACTAATAAGGGAGTCCACTTTGATGGGTGTTACGTTGTTCCATTATGAGGTGCGTTTGATATTTAACTGACATTTGAGATTCTACCGGATATATATAAATGCATCTATCTGAAGGAATATTTTAAGTGTCTGCTACCTTTTTAATTAACTGGTTCATCACAGTAACAACGAGTTTCTTGTAATAATATTGTAATAAATAACCTAAACCAATTTTAACACAAATAGACCAGTATGATTTAAAATCGAAAACCATACAGAAAAAGTTTAATTTCCGGAACATTTTTCATGAATTCGGGTGTTGTTTCTTTCTTGTATACTTATTAATTTTTATGAGAGTTATTCCCTTTCGATAACCAATTTTTCAAAATATTTGCAGATTTTGAATGGTTTGTTCGTCTTGCTATGTCACGTGCAACACAATTAATGATGCTAAGTAGTGAATGTCTTTAAAGAAACGATTATCTGCGCAACATAATGAGGGAGGGTAGGACTATGGTCACTCCGGCCAGATAAGAGATCACATCTGTTCTTTGTTTACATTTCAGCAGTAGGTACAAACAGCTACAGCAGTAAAATTCCTATAGAATGTGTGCACTAATCAGGTCAAATTCTAGCTATTATGTCATGTAAACAAGTATTTAGGCTTAAAACTTAATTTTATGAAAGTAGAATATGTTTAATATTATTTAGCAACATTTATATAAATATGCCAGTGAAAAGATGTGCTTGGGGACAATGTAATAGTGAAAATATGTACTCTAATAAACCTCAGATGGAAAATGTGAAATTACATTCATTTCCTAAACCATGGATTGATCTTGAAAAATGTAAAGCATGGATCAAAGCTTGTGGAAGACCACATGAATAGTTAAATACATAAAAAAATCTCCAACTATTATTATGTTTGGTTAAAGGTAGGATTTCTATACATTACTTGCATGTAAGTAAGTTATTTTTTAATTTTTAGTAGTTTGATAAATATGATTTGTTTTTTTTTAAATAATTTATGGACAGATTCTTTTTATAAATATACATGTAGCCACAAAAACTAATTTAATAATTAAATTATCCAATTTTCTGAATAAAAGTGAAAATATAAATATTAGAAACTGTTTAATTTTTGTTAATATATTATTTGATGTAGTTTGTCTTTGGTTTGACTCTGACTTTAACAGCAACATAGTCCTCATTCAGTTTACAACTGCCTATTGTTAAAACATAGCCATCTTCAAACATTCCAAAGGCTTCCATTTTGTGATACTTTCGTAAACTTGAATGGTCATACTGATCAAATGTTATTAAAGAATTCTATAGGTTTAATATCACAAAAGGTGGGAAAATACTCAGATCTGGAGTACTGTCAATACTGTCTGGAGATGGTAAATATGAATCATCACTCAATGACAGTTTTTCTTTCAAACCTTTATTCCTATCTTCTAACATACCATCGGGGTCAACTTCAATTCCAATCTCTTCAGCTTTTTCACATAGAAACACTCAATCAGCTTTTCTCTGATCAGCAAAAATAACTCCTCTAGCCTTAAGGTATCCGGACCATAAATGACCACGTGATCATATTTGGTGTCCCGGATGTCCATTGTTTTTCAATGGAGCAGACCTCGGTAATGTTCGGCAAACATCGGAAATACTATTTGAGTAACTAACTTTTTTTACCAAAAATGGTAACATTGATACAAAGTAAAACAAGATATTTCATGTGTATCATTAATTAGCAATACATTGATTTAATAAATTCTGTATTTCTTGGTCGAACAATAAAATTAAACGGTGACGTCAATTATGGGTCGGATACTTTAAGATATATTTGTAATTCGTTAACTGACTTTCCACAAACATTTTGACCATCCATCTTAAGCTATAACCTAATTACTAATACTTTTAATGATGTAAACAAAACAATTCCCATAGAAATCTACAGAGGTTCATGATAAGAATTGCAAAGTTTGTACCTGCTGCAGATGTTTCGGTAATATGATATCCCTTATCTTCTCACTGCCGGAGAAGGCCTCTTACGAGCGCTCAGGAACAGACGTAAGTTTACGAGCGATTTCACACGTAACTTAAGACTACGAATCTTGGTGTATATAAAAACTGTCATAAACTTACGTTACGTTTACATTTACGTCTACGATTTTTTGAAAATATACTTACAGTTTTTTGGTTCTTTTGCCTATTTTGCAGAGAATCCCACTCAAGTTCTTCATATAATTTTAATTTAGGAGTGCCTCGACGCATACCAGTAATTATTCTGGCATGGTCATATTCTACAGACTCTAATATGTTAAACTTCTCAACAGTACATTTGTCAAAGATAACATTTCCATATTCAATGATATGTCTAATAAGGGCAATACAAAATCTTTCTAAAGAGTGTCTATCAATATTTTATTTGAGCAAGCGCAAAATATTTAGTCTGGCACAGGCTTTAGTATAGATTAAATTTGTATGGTCTTTCCGAGATCCATGTTGATTAGAGTTTAGACCAAGATGTAAATATTTTTTTTCTTCCAGGCAATATCATTTTAATATAAAATTGGAATATTGCTGTGTTTTCTGTGAATAACATAGATTTAGATCCTTTAATGGCATCATGGCAAGTAAAAAGTAAGTATACAGAAGTTAAGAATAAAGACTGCTTGATTATCAAAAGTTTTTGTTAGTTTTAACTTAACAGTTTTCCAACTATACATCTACAAAGACATTTATTCTCATTCGACGCTGAAATTTAATGTTATACCATGAAGTTTTAGGACCGCTGTATTATGATACATAAAGATGCTTTAAGAATTAATTTGTCATTCTTTCATAGAAGTAAGTATTCTTATTTTAAAAAATCATCATTATAAGACACTAATAAACTAGTGTCTTTATAATCGTATGTTGTCTGTCATTTCAGGTAAAAAAGACAACATAAAATGAAGAAACCAAAGTATTTTCCTGTCATCTTTATTATTTTCAACATTAATATTACTTTGTGTTACGGTATGTATTTCGAAATTATGTACTGTTTTATAAGGAGTGCACAGTTTATAAAGTGGTTCACTGCTTGAAAACGTTCAATTTTGTGATTTAATTGAACCACTACCATTCCGGAACCATTTGTATAACCCCTTTATTCTGAGTTCTTGTAGAGAGTTTACCTTTCCATAAATTGCTTAAAATGGAATCTTATTCTTGTCATCGCTTAATTTAATGTATATTATTTTTTTTAAATAATTTTCAGCAGCCAATCTTGCAATAGGAAAATATTCTAAGCAATCATCAACCTTTTCGGAAGCATGCATCCGTATATATTCAGCAGAAAAAGCAATTGATGGCATAACAGACTTTGTCTTTGGTAGTGCCACATGCGCACATACTGATTTGAATGGCGATAAGAACCCATGGTGGGCTGTCGATCTCGGCAATATATACACAGTGTATGATATCGTTTTATATGGACGTACAGATTGTTGTGGTAAGTAATAAATTCACTGTGGGATCAAAACTATCAAACAATAAAAATTTCAAAATGTCTAAAAATTACAATAACATCAAATAAACAGATCGTTCGCTTTAAGGATGTTCGCGGGTCGTATTTTTGTTATGCTTTGCGCACCGTAAAATTATTGATGTCGTTATCAGTAAAACTTCACACAAATTAATATAGACTAAAGAAATCCACGAAATACAAAAGATTTGTTATGAATTAAATAATAGTATATAAAGAAATCAGCTTTTTAAACAAATAACTTGATTTTCAAAGAAAATACGACATTTACGGTAAATACCCGCCAACTTCCGGAATAAACACGGGATGTCGTCAGACAAGAATTTTGATAAGATTTTTACCTTTTTAGTCTTATTCCGTGGCTAGACGTAAGATTGTGTTTTTGTCTTCTGAAAAGCAGAAGAAAATATCAGTCAAAAGCGCTGGGTAGTTATAGGAAAGTCGCTTTGCTACAAAAGATTATTATGCCAACTGACCACACCTGATATATCCCGCTGTGCTAAACAAGAAGTAGTTAATGATAAAGGAAATTACTTAACCCTACACTCTGCAGATGTAAGACCTCCAAGACGGTCAGAGTGGGGAAACGCTTCTACCCATGTGGGGTACTGAAGTAGGCCAACGTTACATCGGAGCAGCCCGGCCGTTAGTAGGACATATGCTGCTGAGTACTTCGACCAGGTATCCCGAAGGCCGGACTTTGACAAAACCACCATGGTGGAGTCCATGGACAACTAACCATAACAACCGTCCGACCGAGGGTATTAATTTATCAGTGTAGGACGTAAAAAACCCCCATCATCATCATCATCACTTAACCCTAGTTTTAGATGAGTGGAAAGATGGACGGAGGGTTGGTGAATTGGCTGTACTTGCCGACTGACGATCAGCCTGCAAGGAATATGCACATCCTTATTACTCAGCAAAACTGTGTAAAATGTATAAAAACTTGAGCTGCTACTTGGAAAATACTTTGTGTAAACAGCAAATGCCAACGTGTAAACATCATACTAGTACCAACAGAGAAAAAACATGATGATGGCCTTGTCTGAGGTAAAAATTGAAATACATATTGATGTAATATCTATAACATTATAAATTTGCTAACCATCTCCATGGTGTCATGGGGAAAGTGAGAAGTTCATACCATACATGTACATTGACCGTTCTTATTTTTACTTAGATAAAAATGATAAAGAAAACTCATTGTATGTAGGAAAATGAACACAGTGGTTCAAATTAAAAGAAAAGCAAATTTGGAAATGCACTATGTATTAAAAAAAACTATTTATTGTACAGTACTTATGTTAATTTAATACTAGTATTATTAATTCACAATACATTATTTCGGGTATAGTGTAAATGTCACATTTTCTCTCTTTTACTGGGTTCAATGGTTTTATATAAAAAAAAGATTGTATATACTTGTTAACTTGGATACTATACTAGTAGTAGTACTAGTATAGTATCGATAAAAATCATTGTTAAATTGATGCTTATTTTCACGATTAAGCATATACATGTATACACTTTATCAATGACATTGAAACACGTTATATTATAATTTGTAGGTACATTGTAAATACTAAGTTTGGATTATCTCCTAATTGTTATACAGAGGTTGTTTCCTGAGAGATATGGTAGTCTGAAACTAAGCAACACTTTTTTTTGTAAATCATATCCCACATAAATTGTTACCATAACTATTACTAGTAAATATAACCAAAAATATGGCCTTCAGAAATGTTGAATGGTCTGATCATTTAGTTCTTTTGGTATCACACATTTTTTGAATTTTTAAATTCTATATATAATTTTTTTGACCAACTTTTAGATCAGGGTTATAAGAAATTTTTTTCAGGTACTTGCCATTTGTATTTTGGAATCTGTTGATCACTTTGTTTTAATTTGTGTCTTTCAAAGAGGAAGGTTTGGCACATAAAACATAGTTTAACCCACCATTTCTATTGAAATGGCTATAGAGATGAGTAAAATTGTCTGTCATTTCATATTTTATAGTGATACTCAATGCTCTTTATATATGTTTTTTCAGTAATGATCAGAAAACTACAAGTTGTGAATTGAGTTAGGGTACCTGTTATGAAAAAGGCATAGACTTGACAGAAGTACATGCGAATGATGAATTATATGTAGCTGAAATACCTGCACCAAGATTACCTATTGAGCCACCAATACCATCCATCAATAATGTAACACTGATATATATAAAGGGGCATAACTCAAGCTTCTCTGTAGTTTATTTTGTGAAAATGCTGAGTAAAAAGGAGCATAACATTTAGATTATAATTTGTTGACATTAACATGGCTATTTGTTGTCATTATTTGAACATATAAAATTACGAAATCTATGCAACTCAAGTTCAAGTTTTTATGCCACAATCATGAATGTGAAAGGCGCATATGGTACAACTCTTGGTGTGGTTATTGTTAAATATTTAGTTTCCATGCTCTAACTTGAGTAATTGTTGAACGATTTTATTGAAATTGGTGCATATGGTTCTTTATCTACTAGCGTTAAAGGGCAATATTGGTTTCAGTGTTGTAACTTGAGAAATAGAGGATTGATTTTAAGGAAATTGAAATATAACATCCATTTAATGCTATATTGTTTGTTGTTTTTTTTTTCTTGTTGTAATGGTGTTTAACACCACTTTCAGCAATTGTTCAGCTATATCATGGTGTCCAGTTTTCATTGGGGAGGAGTAACAGGAGAAAACCCCGACCTTTGGTAGGAAAACTGATAATCTTTGTCAATTGGAGTCGAGCACACCCTGCCCGCAGTGAGACTTGAACCTGCAACCTCAGGGTTGACAGACCATGTAATCTATACTAGACGAACTGTCTTAACCGCTTGGCCGCCAATGTTAGTGTATTTCAATATAAATTTTGTATCCACTTTGTCCCCCCCCCGCCCCCCAAGCATACATGGTTCAACATAGTGCTGTCGTATTACACTCTGCTAATTATTTAGAAAATTGTACTGGATGGATTACCAATAAAACCTGTGAAAACAGCTCTACCTTCTTGTAAAAATTGTATTAGAATCTAAACATTGATGTAAAAATTCTTGTACCTGAAATGTCTTTTTTGTTAGGTACATGTATTTATCATTTTTGACTCTTCAGCACTTGACATGCTGTGCATGCTTATCAGGCTATAGAAAGCCCCTAGTTTTAGCAAACACATGTTATATGAAATAAATTAGCTAGTTTACCGAAATAAATACACTGACAGATATTTTAAGGGCAAAACTTGAAATAATGGGAAAAATATTAAAAATTGATCGTTTTTCCTGTACTTCTTAAAAAATTTAGCACACGAACCTACATTTTTTTCTTCATGTATACAAACATAAAGTTAATATGAATATTTTGTTAAAATTTTGTGACTTTGTATTTAAAAGAAAGGGTTGAATTTAAAAAAAATACATCCGTGGGTGATACATTTTCCCGTACTTTTTTCAGTACTGTATTTAACTGGTCAATTCTGAAGTTGAGATGTACAATATTATATTAAATTTGCCAAAATTACCAAAAAATGATAAATTGTTATATGCCAGTATACAATGTAACAGCTTACATGACTTACAATGACTTTAGAACACCATACATCATCTCATAATGATACACCCACAAATAACAGAATAGAGGAAATATGGGGAAACACATTGGGTACAATGTGGAGTTTATTTGTCACATAACTTATTCCAGATCTCATTTTCTTATAGACATTGTGTATTACATTGTCCTAAAATTGATCTTTAGGTCAAATGTCAAGGATATATGAAGATAACATGCAACTCTGTTGCAAAACTTGACTTGTACCACAGGTCTACACAAATTTCGATGACGAGCTTTGCATGTAAAATAAGCTTAATGGTACATTACAAAAGTTTCACCTTGAGGTAAAAGTTCAAGGTCAAATATGAAGGTCATTTTATTATTTAACTTATTGTATTATCTTGATTGATGATCAACAAATTAAAATCATACCACAAAGAATAAAATAGCTATGATCTTGCCTTTCTATGTGTGAATTAAGCATAAATCTGACCTTGAAGACAAAGGTCAAGGTCATATGATGGTACCTTTGGAACTTTTTGAGGGTTTAAATGTCAGGTTGCTGTTTATAGCTGTTAAGGTATGCTTGTAATTCCCCTTTTAATAAACACTATACAGTAAGACTAATCTTACATGGAATATCAAGAGATAAAACTTTGAAATAAAGGTCAAAAATGTAAATTTTGTGGAGTTTCTTTCTGTCTTTTTCTTAAAAGCACGGTGACCCCATATAAATGTTATAGAAATTTAATTTACCATATATATTGAAAGTAATTTTATACATTTGAAAAAATTGACATCACTTTTTAACATATTTTGGTTCATTTCAAAAATGTTGCCCCCTATGGTTATTTTCCTGGTAGTTTGCCATGCTTCTAACCTAAATTTTTGAGTTTTATCTCATATATATGTATGCAAAAAATAATATTTAGCTGTTTTGTTCTTAAATTAGATATAATCTTGAAACAATTAATTACTTAATATTTAATTTAGCTTATTATTAAGTTAGTTTTAACGAATAATTGTAAATGACACCTAAAAATTCTGCCAAAAATAGAATTTTCACAATTTTAAAGGGTCCTTTGTTTGGTGAGGGATATCTCGAAAACGAATTCGGTAAGACTAGTTTTAAACATTGTTGATAAAAAGTATTATGATTGAAGACTTTATAAAACCCATTTTGGAAAAAATGACATCACTTTGAAATTGACCCTCCTACATCCTTAACAAAGTTTACATTCGGTGAAAAAGCTAATTACTTGTGAAGACACTATTACCCCATTATTTTTTACACTGAAGTCGATATAGCCAGGCTGTTCAATAAAACCAACTATTTTTACTTTCAACTTTCTTAAATAATTAAAAATTGTGATCTTGAGTTTTTACCTCTTATGTCTCGTCCTAGTCAAAATTGTTTTCACAATTAAAGTTTTTGCTATTATAGTCTCTTAGTTGTAAGTTTAACAATATTATCGGGTTGTAAAATAAAGAAGAAATGTTGAAGTTTTAAACAGATATAAATAGTCTTTGTCCGTCCAACACTTGTTATGACCACCAAAATGACAAGATCTTTCATAGCTAGCTTTTTGAAAAGTAGCAGAAAAGATAATGAGTAGAAAATTATCATCTCGTTGGAAACTTCAGGATTTGCTCTTTTTTGTTTATTACTCAATCACTTTATACACAGAACTATGCATATATTTTTTTAATGTAAAAAATCTGGCCTTATACATACGATTTTGTGTTTGTTCTCTCTACAGTAAGTCGATTTCGCAAATTTGCTGTTGATGTTATAATGGAGAATCAATGTGCGTGTGACAAGTGGGCAACATTCCAGAGAGGTAATACAATGATGTGTCATTATCAAGATGCTGCCACGACGTTTATCAATGTTACTTGTCCACAAAATACAGTTGGGAGGTTTGTGCGGATCATGAAAGACGACAGTGATCCATTGGCAATATGTGAGATTGAAATATATGGTGAAGTCTACAAGAATTTAGGTGAGACGGTAGATACTTAACAGCCTTTAATTTTTTTACAATTACTATGCATTATCTTTACAAAATGGAATCTTATAATCTTAAAAGTAGTTATTGCTAAAAAGACGACTGACGTTATTTGAAAACAATAGGCCATTTAATTACAGCATTTTTCAAATTTTCAACACAAAACAACTAAACAATATGTTTTCTTTTAATAGTAGGGCCACGTTTTCTCCAATCTTACTTGACTAGGACTGCTAGTTTCCCTACCAAAGGTCAAAGTTTTCTTCAGATATTAACCCGAATAAAAACTGGACAACACGATATGAAAAAAAAATTCCTGAATGTGGCTGTCCTGAATGTGAATGTTGAAGTAAACAAATGGTCATTTTAATAGTAATTTAGTGCCTCGATGGACAAAGGGTTATGATACATGTTGTCAGTGGTCAACCATTGATCACGGCCTCAACATTGAGATTGTGAGTTCCAGCATTATCACGGACAGTCAGTGTTCGCCTGCAACCTTGTTTTCTTGCCGCATTGGTTACTCCGATTTCCTTCCTAGACATCATGGGTTGCTGAAACTGATAGGTTTTGTTGTATTATTTTCTAATTATTAGAAATGCTTTTATATATTCTAATAGTATTGATGATAAGTTTATTTCTTATGGTTTAGAATCCAAACAGACAAACGTTTATGGTGCATGTGGTTATGAAGGAAAAGCCTACAATGGAACAACTTTGAAAACAATTTCAGCAAGAAGTAATCTAGAGTGTGTTATACAGTGTGTAAACAATAGATTGTGTTGTGCAGTCGAGTTCATGAGGACAACAAACGAGTGTACTATGAAAAGAAAAATTGACGAAAATGAGGAAACAACTCATAATTTGTACAACAATCCTGGAACCAAATCGTTCGTTATTGGATAGACATTTTATATTTGCTTTTAAGTTTACTGGTTTTAAGATTACACACTCACATTAATTTGGCTTAAGATAGTAAATATGCGCAAAATGTATACACTACACTGATTGCTTCACTGAATACATTCTTGTAGAATGCATGTAACTAGTTTTAGTTTATGGTAATCACGTAGCATAAATATAAAATTATATAGGCTAATGGTCTAAGATTGTGAAAAACTTAATTTTTACTACAGTCAATGATCATACCAAAGATGAAAGCAATGGCATTAGATGGAAAATGGACAAGTTAGATGATCTAGATTACGCAACGGACCTTTGTCTCATATCACCTTCACTTCAGAGCATTTGTAACAAAACTGAGAACTCCACGAAAAAGCTGCACATATGGGTCTGATCATCAATCTAAAGAAAACCAAAGTTATGAGAATTAATGCACGGAATAAAACCCTGTACAATTTAACCCCAATAATCTTGAGGATGTCCTTAGCTTCACCTACCTAGAAAGTATTGTCACAACAACTGGAGGGACTGACGAGGATATTACAGCTAGAATCAACAAAGATCATTACATCTTTTCCTTACTGAAGCCTGTATGGAACTCTTCCCAGCTGTCAAATAACACCAAAATTAAGATCTTTAACAGTAACGTAAAATCTGTGCTGCTATATGGATCAGAATGTTGGAAGACCTTGCACACAAACTCACAAAAAGTGTTTATAAATAGATGTCTAAGGACCATTTACAAGATCAGACGGTCTAGAGTAATTTCCAACAAAGCTCTAATGGAAAAAGCAAGATAACAAGACATCATGGTTGAAACAGCAAAGCGAAAATCGAGGTGGATAGGCCGTGTATTTAGGAAAGACGAAAATGATATTACCAGAGAAGCCGTCTTCTGGACTGCTGATGGGAAGATAAAACGTAGACGACCAAAAATGACACGGCGAAGAACAGCAGAAAAGAAGTTAAAAGAAAATGG
This sequence comes from Limnoperna fortunei, assembly GCA_944474755.1. Taxonomy (NCBI): domain Eukaryota; kingdom Metazoa; phylum Mollusca; class Bivalvia; order Mytilida; family Modiolidae; genus Limnoperna; species Limnoperna fortunei. Next base: position 1,632,101 of record OX104121.1, on the reverse strand, counting down.
TCTGACATGGAGGCTGGCAGAAGCGAAGGCGAGGGAACGGGCAGAATGCAGGGGCTGCATGGATGCCTTAAGCGCCTGCTGGCGCGAAGAGGACTTGGAGGAATGATCATACTCAAAATTGTGCAATTTTTTCACTATCAAGCCACGTTTTGATGATGTACTTCTATTATGAAACATATGGGTCCATTAGTCTTTTTTTCCTAACCCTCCATATTTAATTTAGATGTAATTTCAATATTGTCTCCAATGTGACTAGTGTTAATGATTTAAAACTAAATCTAGCTAGGAATAGTTGTTCTAGCAACTTTACGAATTTGTCCATGAAGAGAATACTAAAAATAATTTTAACGTGGCTCTCCAATAAAACAATATACTTTAATATAATTTCAAGCCTTTTTTAGGCCGTTGATATAAATGCTATATTCGGTGACTGCTTGCATTTAAACAATCCAAGCAAGATTGAAATTAAAGACACCATCATACACTTAGAACGATCTCTCACTTCAGCCTTCTTCTAGAAATAAATTAATAATTTAAAAATTATAATGTTCACGTCCTGAATATAGCTGAAATATTGCTTGCTGGACGTTAAACATCAATCAATCAATCAATTAATCAATCTAGTAATAAATAAAATCGGGAAAACTACAAATTAGACAATAAACGTGATCACAACAACGTTCCAACTGTCAACTTCCCGTTCATATGGTTGGCATGCCAACACAAAAGTCGCCCAAAATCCTCATGGAGAGTATTTCATACAAAACAGTACATTAAAATCTGTCTAGAAATCAAATTTCGTTGAAACCGGACAAAGTTGACTTTTTTGTGCTGTGAAGGTGTATTGAAATGGCCGCCATTTTGAAACCGGAAGTCGGACAAAATTTTAGAAGTAGTAGCACACTCAGGAGACCATAAGCTACATGTGTACTAAATTTTGTTAAAATAGCATGAAATTTAAATTTTTGCGTTTTTAGGAGGTGATGTTTGCACGGCGGCCATTTTTAAAATTTCAAAACCAATATACACAACTAGAAACCCTAAATATTTGCTCTGCCAAATATTATAATGGTCTTACAAACGTTTGTTGGTGAAAAAATCCAGACAAAGTAGTAATCAATAAAAAAATATAATAATAATAATAATAATAAATAATAAGAAGAAGAAGAAGAAGAAGAAGAAGAAGAATTTGAATTTTCAAAACCCTTTATTAAATAAAACAATCAATCACAGTTTAACAAGGTATCAAAAATTCATATTACATAAAATATATATCTAACAATACATTATTTGACAAGCTACATTAACAATTTTGAATATACATATAAATAAGTTACCTTTAAACCCAAAAGTATATGAAAATAAGACAAAAAAAATTTTAAATACTTTGTCTAAATGATCAAAGCCAGTTTAAACTGATACAAGCCAGTTTAAACTTTAAACATTATCACCTACCTATATTAAAATTAAAGAAACCTATAAATGACTTTGTCCGAATGATCAAAGTCAACATGGACTGGTACACGCCAGTCCATGTTTTAACCTTTAACACATCGCGGTTTACAATATATAAACAAGAAAATAAAAATAAAAATCAACAATACAGATAAAATAACTTACCATTAAATATTCACAAAAAGCTTGTCATTAGAAATAAAACACAATACATTATTAAAACACCAAAAATCTGAAAAAGAATGAACATTATTTATAAACTTACAATAGGCAAATTCAATTGCCAACCGGGCGCGGATGCGCGACCTGAATTCCTGGAGTGGGTCTGTCTGTCCGCCTCCTATCCTCAGGTGCTGCAGGGTCACGTAGATGGCCATCTTCGCTTGGTTGGCAATCCACTGGAACAGTCGTCTTGGGATCCTGCACCGCTTGGTCCATCGTTGCGTGTTGGTACATTCTCCCAACACGACTGTTCCGTCCTTCATCATCATTGGTTGTCTGATAGTCTCCGGACAGCCGACCCTGGATGACGTGTGGTCGGCTGATACTGGAAATTCTGGAGAGCTGATCCCAGGTGGCGGTGGATCAGCTGGACTCGATCTCCTTACTGGACAGCTGTCCGAGGATGGCGTGTGGATCGATTTGCACTGACCTTAGGTGGCGTTTGGTCAGTGCTAGAAAAAGTAAATGGTCCAAATATTAAAGAAGAGTCTTTGGAACTAACATCATTTGGAATTAAATTGAATAAAATATTTTGAACATAACTTAAAAGACCTTGTAAACGTGGACAGGAAACAAAAATATGATACAAGTCCTCTTGCAAACCACAAGAGGGACAAGCATCCGACTGCTGATAACCAGCTTTACAGAAAAATTTACCGGTTAAAATAGCACTATGAAGGATTCTCCAGTTAAGGTCACCTTCATGCATGCTATGAGGATATTCATAAACATGACTATATATGACATTAGGGGGAATATTTAATTGTCAAATATTACACCAAGGGCACATTAACTTTTTAGTATGGAAGTTATTAAAATTTTGAACAACAGATAACAAATAAATCACTTTCTTGGGACATTTATCTAGAACAACGCCCTTACTTAATTCAGGCGCATTGTCAACATCTAATTTAAAAATGTATTGGTGAACAACACCAACATCAATATCATTATTTAAAAAACGGTCAATCAATATAGTCCACTCCGGAGGAAAAGACGACCATAGTAAATCTAGATGTTGTTGGATACAGCGTGCAGAACGAATGCTTAATATGCCAACAAGATCTGCTGCGGTAAATTTTCTTTTCAAACTAGTATCAAAAAGATCTTTAACTTTGGTCATACAGGCAATAACAAAATTTTCAAAATAAAAAGGTTCATCGGTTTTAGGGTTAATTAATAAAGGGTTAAAAAACAAAGGTTCTTCTAAAATGTCTGCATTTGAGATGTCATCTAATTTTATTCTAGACGATTCAAAATATTTCCAGGCTTTTATTAAATCTTGATAAAAGCTTGGGATGTTAGTATATTGAAAATCCCCATCAAGTAATAACAATTGAACATCATAACTCAAATTAGAAACAGTAGACAAAAAATATTTACAAAAATAGTAACAAGGATGAACATCTTCACCATTCATTAATGTCAAAAATCTGTACATAAACTGAATTCGAAAATCACGAATTCTAGATAAAATATGAATCAAACCCTGTCCTCCAGTATATACAGGAAGATATAACATTTCTTTGGAAACCCAATGTTTTCCTTGCCATAAAAAATCAACAAATTTATTTTGAATGGCACTAATAATTTCATCTGGCACGGCCACAGAATTTAATCGATGCCACAATTTTGACGCGGAAAGTAAATTAATAACAAGTGTTCGTCCTCTGAGTGACAAACCGCGGGCAAAAGGCTTCCACCTGTCAAGTTTGACAGAAATATCCTCCTCCATTCCTTCCCAATTTTGTTTATAAAAATCTCTATTGTTTCCAACAAAAGTACCTAAAACCTTTAAACCTTTATTATTCCACTTGAGACCAAGTGGACAATCATTTCTATTTTTCCAACTTCCCACCCTTCGGACTTGTAAATTAATTTTTGAATTAGAAGCTTTCTGGTATATATCTAACCAGAAAGACAACCTATCAAAATCAGAGTCCTGTGTTAACAGAGTATCCAAAATCATCTGCATAAGCAGATAAACAACTTTTCTTACCTTCAGATAATGGTAGTTCAAGGCCTGATAAGCCGTCTTTTGACATTAGTTTGTGTAAAAGAGGTTCAAGGCTTATGGCATATAATTGACCAGACAAGGAACATCCTTGTCGTATACCTCTTTTAAATTGAAAAGGGGACGATAACGAGTTATTAATTTTAAGTAAACTATGTGCATCTGTATAAATAGTTTTTATACATGATATAAAATAATCGCCAAAACCGAAGCCTTCTAATGTCTTCATCAAATAACCATGATGAACACGATCAAAAGCCTTCTCTTGGTCAAGGGAAACAATAGCAAGGGGGATATTTTCCTGATTAGCATAACAAGTAGCATCAGAAACAAAACGAATATTGTCACTGATATGACGACCGGGAACACAATAACTTTGATCGATATGTAATATATCTGGTAGAACGGTACGAAGTCTTAGCGAGAAAGCTCTCGTTAATATGTTATAATCACAACAGAGAAAAGACACTGGCCTCCAGTTTTTCAACAAACTAGTGTCACCTTTCTTTGGAATCATCGTCAGAACGGCTCTTCTGCACGAAAGTGGAAGTCTGTTTCCTTCAATAGAAGAAACAAAAACTTCGTGCATATCTTTCCCGACGATGTTCCAAAAGGTTCTGTAAAATTCACTGGGAAGCCCATCAATACCAGGGGACTACTTCGTGCATATCTTTCCCAACGATGTTCCAAAAGGTTTTGTAAAATTCACTAGGAAGCCCATCAATACCAGGGGACTTATTATTATTCATTTTTAAAACGGCAGAGGACAATTCATCATAACTTATAACACTATCTAATGTTTGTTTTTGGATTTCATTTATTGTAGGAAGGTCTTTCGAAATTTCATTTTGACAACCTTCATCAACAGGATCGGGACTATACAAATCGGAGTAAAAATTTCGGGCAAGTGTTTTTATTTCCTGATCTGAATCAGTTATACTACCATCAGGCAAGGTTAAATGGGATAATAATTTCTTTGTACCACGTTTCTTTTCAAGATCAAAGAAATATTTTGTAGGTTTATCTGAATCATTAACATATTTGAATTTTGAACGAACCCAAGCACCACGGGCCTGGATACGTTCAAGTTCAGATAACTGATTTTGCTTATCAATTAAAATGGCGTTGAGATCAGGGTTTGTTGCAATATTTGATTTTAATAACTCAATATCGGATTCTAAACTGTCAAATTTACGTTTAAAATCATAATTCTTTTTAATAGAAAATTCTTGCGAAAGTTCCTTTATTTAGTATTTTCCACGATCCCACCAATCTTGAATACACTTAAAATCAGATTTCTGTAGTCGCCAGGTAAGCCAAAAACTATTTACCATGTCAACATACAATTTATCATCTAAAAGAGATGTATTTAAACACCAGTAGGCACTCTTGTGTTTACTTGGTATTTCTTTAAAATAAACACGAACGTAATCATGATCAGAATATGAACATTGTTTTATTTCTGAAGATCGAATAAACTGACTATAATGTTTAGATATATAAATTCGATCGAGTCTAGCGGCGACACCGTCATTTCTCGACCAGGAATAAGTTCTATCGTACGGATGAATATTGCGAAACGTATCAATAAATTTGAAACGTTTAACAATAGATTTAAATTCGTTACAAGAATGGGATGGGGTTCAGTATCTCCTGTCCGATCGAGGGAGGGATTAGTAGTACAATTAAAATCACCTCCGAGAAATATTGGAATGGAAGAATCAAGTTGATTCAAATGGTATTTTAAATATTTCAAAAAGTCTAGTTTTTCTTTGGGGTAAGTTGGGGAATACACATTCAACAAATATATTGTTTGTTCCTGCATTTTAATAGTTGCATGTAAAATGCGACCTGGTAATATAACTTTATGCTCTAGAATAGTATATTCTAAATTATTTGAAAAATATATCGCTAATCCAGCAGAAATAGTTGAGAGATGAGAGAAAACTATTTCTCCTCTCCATATCATTATCCAAATACCTTCATCAGAAGGAATGGTATGGGTATCTTGGAGAAAAACTATATCTGCATTTAATTTAGATTTCAAAGAATCTAATATAAAATATCTTTTAAAAGAATCTCGACAATGTTGTGTGTTCAATGAAACTAATGAAAAACCAGACATTACAAATGTAATGAGAACACAGAACAACAATGCATAATTAATAGGACAATACATATTGATTTGGGTATATTTGTCGTCTAGGCATGAGTTTTCACATATGCCTTTAATTTCTTAATTAACTTATTGAGACGCGCCTTTAACTGTGATGATGATTCAGGGTTTCTACGAAGGTTTATAAAATCTTGACAAAGTTGTCGTATGTTTGATGTATACTCTTAACATTTTTCAACAGGGTTTTTGTTGCTTTTGAGCTCAGCAAGTAATCGATCGAGTTCCTCAGTTGAAAGCTTTTGCTCAGTATCTACTACGATTTGAGACATATTTTGTTCTGATAAATCAGAGGATATAGATTCTATGTCTACATCCTCTTCCTCGTTGTTTTTAAGTAAAATTTGGGATGAAGGGGGTAAATCCCATATACTAATAGCATCTGGAGCAGACATAGCTTCAGTTGTAGGGGTTTTCATACTAATAGCGAGTCACTGTTTCCTGCTTTTCGTTTAAGTGCAGACTTTGTTAGCAAAACATCAATCTGCACTTTATCATTAGGAGCGTGGATGTCAACAATGACAGTGGAAACTGTAGATTCTTCCGACTTTTTTTACTTGAAACATTTTGTGGGGTGTTGGGAACATCAGATTGACTACCAGAGGCAGTAATATCTGAATCTAAGACAACAGATTCCTCCACCGTCCCAGTTTTGGGTACTCTTTCAGCCAAATACGGAACGTCTGTATTGGCTTCTGAATTTTGGCTTTCAGTTGTTGGTCTGTTTTCGGGACATCTTGTTTGAATGTGTCCAGTCTGTTTGCATTTGAAACAGACAACATCGTCATTAACAAAAATTCTATAACTTTGCCTTTGATAAAACATATCAAAGTATTCAGGTAATATTACATTGGGGTGGGGAATAAGGGACACTTGTCGTCTAAAAGACTTGACATGTTTTAGTGCTGGGATTTTAATACCCAGTGCAATGGGTTTTATATCAGAAATTATGCGTCCATAACGCATCAACTCATCCTCGAGTAAATCGTTTGGAATAAATGGGGGACAATTAGACAAAGTAACTTTTTTAGGGATTTTCACCAAACACTGAACATCAACAAACTCGACCCCAATACTTAAGCCATTAGAACACAGTTCTTCAACATCATCGAGATTTGATAAAAAAACTACAACCCCAGACCTCATACGAGAGGCAGCCACTATGTTTTCTGGTTTGACAATATCGGCAATAGCAACAACATATTGCTCGATTGAGATAGACGGTATGTTTTTTAGTTTCACACCGTGTTTCCTTGAGACAAAGCCAAAAGGCTTATGTCCAAATGACGGCATCTCATCGGTATTTTTCTATCTTGAACTTTCTCTGTCAGACGGTACATTATTATTAGTCAACAAATCTCTTTCACTGTGTAATTGCGACTTTAAAACTTTATCACCATTAGCCTGGGGCAAGGATTTAACACCTACCTTGGACGGCATTGTTCGTTTAATTAAATTAAGGTCCCTATTGTCCTTATCATTAAACACAGTATTGCCCGCGGCAACATTCGATGACAACTGAGTAGTTTTACCATTAACTACTACACTAGAAAATGAAGGCGACGCCATCTTTGAACAATAACAAACCAATAAACAAAAATTAAATCTAACAATCTCGGTAATCCGAGATATAAATACGAAAAACACCCCACAAAAAGAAAGGGCTTCTTTGTCTGAACACAACAATACAAATATTTACGAACCACAATACAAAATAACCAAGAAATAAATGCTTTGAGCGGAGCTCCGAAAAACACGACCTATCCCTTCAAGTTGAATTTTCAATACCCTTTATTAAATAAAACAATAAATCACAGTTGTACACAATGTATCAAAAATTCAAGTAACATAAAATATAGTCCTAACAAATACATTATAATGACAAGCTATTGAAAAATTTTGAAAATACATATAATAATATAGACTTTAAACCCAAAAGTATATGAAAAGACAATAGAAATAAAAAAAGACTTTGTCCAACTGATCAAAGTCAGTTTAAACTGATACAAGTCAATTTAAACTTTAACATTTTAACCTACCTATCTTTAAAATTAACGAAGCCTATAAATGACTTTGTCCAAATGATCAAAGTCAACATGGACTGGTACAAGCCAGTCCATGTTTTAACCTTTGTTTCATCGCGGTTTACAATATATATAAACAGAACAAAAATACATACAAAAAACAATCAACTTACCATTATATATTTACAATAAGCTTGTCATTAGAAATATAACATAAAACATTGTTAAGACACCAAAAATCTGAAAAAGAATCAATATGGTTAATAAACTTACAATATGAAAACTCGATTGCCAGTCGGGCGCGGATGCGCGACCTGAATTCCTGGAGTGGGTCTGTTGGTCCGCCTCCCGTCCTCAGGTGCTGCAAAGTAACATAGATCGCCATCTTCGCCTGGGTGGCAATCCACTGGGACAGTCGTCTTGGGGTCCTGTACCGCTTCATCCACCGTTGCGTGTTGGTACATTCTCCCAACACGACTGTTCCGTCCTCCATCACCATTGGCTGTCTGTTCCTCTCTGGACAGCCGACCCTGGATGACGTGTGGTCGGCTGGTACTGTGATCTCTGGACAGCTGATCCAAGATGGCGGTTGATCAGCTGGACTCGATTTCCTAACTGAACAGCTATCCGATGTTGGCGTGTGGACAGCTGGAGGAGATCGATTTGCACTGACCTGAGGTGGCGTTAGGTCAGTGCTAGTAAAAGTAGAAGGTCCAAATATAAATGATCCTATTGAACCTACATTATTTGTGCTTAATTTACACAGAATATTATAAACGCTATTTAATAAAACACTAATACGGGGACAGGCTATAAAAATGTGATGTATGTCCTCTTGCAAACCACAAGAGGGACAAACATCAGACTACTGATAACCAGCTATACAATAAAATTTACTAGTTGCAATAGCACCATGAAGGATTCTCCAGTTAAGGCCACCTTCATGCATGCTATGGGGATATTCATAAACATGACTATATATAAGATTAGGGGGAACATTAGATCGTAAAATATTACACCAAGGGGACAGTAACTTTTTAGTATGGGAACTATTAAAATTCTGAACAACAGATCACAAATAAATCATTTTCTTCGGACATTTATCAAGAACAACGCCCTTACTTAATTCAGGCGCATTGTCAACATCTAATTTAAAAATGTATTGGTGAACAACACCAACATCAATATCATTATTTAAAAAACGGTCAATCAATATAGTCCACTCCGGAGGAAAAGACGACCATAGTAAATCTAGATGTTGTTGGATACAGCGTTCAGAACGAATGCTTAATATGCCAACAAGATCTGCTGCAGTTAATTTTCTTTTCAAACTAGTATCAAAAAGATCTTTAACTTTGGTCAAACAGGCAATTACAAAATTTTCAAAATAGAAAGGTTCATCGGTTTTAGGGTTAACTAATAAAGGGTTAAAAAACAAAGGTTCTTCTAAAATGTCTGCAACTGAGATGTCATCTATTTTTTATACTAGACGATTCAAAATATTTCCAGGCTTTTATTAAATCTTGATAAAAGCTTGGCATGTTAGTATACTAAAAATCCCCATAAAGTAATAACAACTGAACATCATAATTCAAATAAGAAACAGTAGACAAAAAATATTTACAAAAATAGTAACAAGGGTGAACTTCTTCACCATTCATTAATGTTAAAAATCTATACATAAATTGAATTTGAAAATCACCAATTCTAGATAAAATATGAACTAAACCCTGTCCTCCAGTACATTCAGGAAGATACAACATTTTTTTGGAAACCCAATGTTTTCCTTGCCATAGAAATTCAACAAATTTATTTTGAATGGCATTTATAATTTCATCGGGCACGGCCACTGAATTTAGTCGATGCAACAATTTTGACGCGGAAAGTAAATTAATTACAAGCGTTCGTCCTCTAAGTGACAAACCAAGAGCAAATGGTTTCCACCTGTCAAGTTTGACAGTAATATCCTACTCCATCCCTTCCTAATTTTGTTTATAAAAATCACTAGTGTTTCCAACAAAAGTGCCTAAAACTTTAAGACCTTTATTATTCCATTTGAAACCAAGTGGACAATCATTTCTATTTTTCCAACTTCCCACCCAAAATTAATTTTTGCATTGGAAGCTTTCTGGTATATATCTTATCAGAAAGACCACCTATCAAAATCAGAGTCCTGTGTTAACAGAGTATCCAAATCATCTGCATATGCAGATAAACAACTTTTCTTACCATCAGACAATGGAAGTTCAAGGCCTGATAAGCCGTCTTTTGACCTTAGTTTGTGTAAAAGAGGTTCAAGGCAAATAGCATATAATTGACCAGACAAGGAACATCCTTGTCGTATACCTCGTTTAAATTGAAAAGGGGAAGAAAACGAATAATTAATTTTCAGTAACCTATGTACATCTGTATAAATAGTTTTTATACATGATATCAAATAATCGCCAAAACCGAAGGCTTCTAATGTCGTCATTAAATAACCACGATGAACACGATCAAAAGCCTTCTCTTGGTCAAGGGAAACAATAGCAAGGCGGATATTTTCCTGATTATCATAACAAGTAGCATTAGAAATAAAACGAATATTGTCACTGATATGACGACCGGGAACACAATAACTTTGATTGTTATGTAATATATCTGGTAGAACGGTACGAAGTCTTAGCGAGAAAGCTCTCGTTAATATTTTATAATCACAACAGAGAAGAGACACTGGTCTCCAGTTTTTCAACAAACTACTGTCACCTTTCTTTGGAATCATCGTTAGAACGGCTCTTCTGCACGAAAGTGGAAGTCTGTTTTCTCAAATAGAAGAAACAAAAACTTCGTCCATATCTTTCCCAATGACGTTTCAAAAGGTTTTGTAAAATTCACTAGGCAGCCAATCAATACCAGTGGACTTATTATTATTCATTTTTAAAACAGCAAAGAACAATTCATCATAACTTATAACACTATCTAATGTTTGTTTTTGGATTTCACTTATTTTAGGAATGTCTTTCAAAATTTCATTTTGACAACCTTCATCAACAGGATCGGAGCTATACAAATCCGAGTAAAAATTTCGGGCAAGGGTTTTTATTTCCTGATCTGAATCAGTTATACTGCCATCAGGCAAAGTTAAATGGGATAATACTTTCTTTGTACCACGTTTCTTTTCAAGATCAAAGAAATATTTTGTAGGTTTGTCTGAATCATTAACATATTTGAATCTTGAACGAACCCAAGCAACACGGGCCTGGATTCGTTCAAGTTCAGATAACTGATTTTGCTTCTCAATTAAAATGGCATTGAGATCAGGGTTTGTTGCAATATTTGATTTTAATAACTCAATATCGGGTTATAAACTACAAATTTACGTTTAAAATCATAACTCTTTTTAATAGAAAATTCTTGCGAAATTTCCTTTATTTTGTATTTTGCGCGATCCCACCAATCTTGAATACACTTAAACGCAAATTTTTGTAATCGCCAGGAAAGCCAAAAACTATAAATCGAACCTTCATCATTATCGTTTAATTTTGTTACAATACTGTAAAAATAATTAATAATTGTTTGATTCTCGGACAAGAAATGAAAATATGTAATATATCTTCTTGTACACCACAAGAAGGACAAACATCAGATGACTGATAACCAGCTTTATAAAAAAACTTTGCCAGTTGAAACAGCACCATGAAGTATTTTCCAGTTAAGGTCTTCTTCATGCATGCTATGAGGATATTGATAAACATGACTAAATATGACATTAGTGGGGACATTTGATTGTAACATATTATTCCAGGGGGACAACAATATTTTAGCACAGGAACTATTAAAATTTTGAATAACAGATAATAAATAAACCATTTTCTTAGGACATTTATCAAGAACAACGTCCTTACCTGATTCAGGAGTATTGTCAATATCTAATTTAAAAATATATTAGTGAACAACACCAATATCAATATCACTGTTTAGAAAACGATCTATCAAAATATTCCACTCTGGGGGAAAAGACGACCACTGTAAATCCAAGTGTTGTTGGATACAGCGTTCAGAACGAATGCTGAAAACGCCAAGATCTGATGCAGTAAATTTTCTTTTTAGACTGGTATCAAAAAGATCTTTAACTTTAGTCATGTCAGAAATAACAAAATTTTCAAAATAAAAAGGTCCATCAGTTTTAGGGTTAATTAATGCAGGATTTAAGAACAAAGGTTCTTCTAAAATGTCTGCAACTGAGGTATCAATTAATATTTATTCTAGATGATTCAAAATATTTCCAGGCTTTTATTAAATCTTGATAAAAGCTTGGCATGTTAGTATACTAAAAATCCCCATAAAGTAATAACAACTGAACATCATAATTCAAATAAGAAACAGTAGACAAAAAATATTTACAAAAATAGTAACAAGGGTGAACTTCTTCACCATTCATTAATGTTAAAAATCTATACATAAATTGAATTTGAAAATCACCAATTCTAGATAAAATATGAACTAAACCCTGTCCTCCAGTACATTCAGGAAGATACAACATTTTTTTGGAAACCCAATGTTTTCCTTGCCATAGAAATTCAACAAATTTATTTTGAATGGCATTTATAATTTCATCGGGCACGGCCACTGAATTTAGTCGATGCAACAATTTTGACGCGGAAAGTAAATTAATTACAAGCGTTCGTCCTCTAAGTGACAAACCAAGAGCAAATGGTTTCCACCTGTCAAGTTTGACAGTAATATCCTACTCCATCCCTTCCTAATTTTGTTTATAAAAATCACTAGTGTTTCCAACAAAAGTGCCTAAAACTTTAAGACCTTTATTATTCCATTTGAAACCAAGTGGACAATCATTTCTATTTTTCCAACTTCCCACCCAAAATTAATTTTTGCATTGGAAGCTTTCTGGTATATATCTTATCAGAAAGACCACCTATCAAAATCAGAGTCCTGTGTTAACAGAGTATCCAAATCATCTGCATATGCAGATAAACAACTTTTCTTACCATCAGACAATGGAAGTTCAAGGCCTGATAAGCCGTCTTTTGACCTTAGTTTGTGTAAAAGAGGTTCAAGGCAAATAGCATATAATTGACCAGACAAGGTACATCCTTGTCGTATACCTCGTTTAAATTGAAAAGGGGAAGAAAACGAATAATTAATTTTCAGTAACCTATGTACATCTGTATAAATAGTTTTTATACATGATATCAAATAATCGCCAAAACCGAAGGCTTCTAATGTCGTCATTAAATAACCACGATGAACACGATCAAAAGCCTTCTCTTGGTCAAGGGAAACAATAGCAAGGCGGATATTTTCCTGATTATCATAACAAGTAGCATTAGAAATAAAACGAATATTGTCACTGATATGACGACCGGGAACACAATAACTTTGATTGTTATGTAATATATCTGGTAGAACGGTACGAAGTCTTAGCGAGAAAGCTCTCGTTAATATTTTATAATCACAACAGAGAAGAGACACTGGTCTCAAGTTTTTCAACAAACTACTGTCACCTTTCTTTGGAATCATCGTTAGAACGGCTCTTCTGCACGAAAGTGGAAGTCTGTTTTCTCAAATAGAAGAAACAAAAACTTCGTCCATATCTTTCCCAATGACGTTTCAAAAGGTTTTGTAAAATTCACTAGGCAGCCAATCAATACCAGTGGACTTATTATTATTCATTTTTAAAACAGCAAAGAACAATTCATCATAACTTATAACACTATCTAATGTTTGTTTTTGGATTTCACTTATTTTAGGAATGTCTTTCAAAATTTCATTTTGACAATCTTCATCAACAGGATCGGAGCTATACAAATCCGAGTAAAAATTTCGGGCAAGGGTTTTTATTTCCTGATCTGAATCAGTTATACTGCCATCAGGCAAAGTTAAATGGGATAATACTTTCTTTGTACCACGTTTCTTTTCAAGATCAAAAAAATATTTTGTAGGTTTGTCTGAATCATTAACATATTTGAATCTTGAACGAACCCAAGCAACACGGGCCTGGATTCGTTCAAGTTCAGATAACTGATTTTGCTTCTCAATTAAAATGGCATTGAGATCAGGGTTTGTTGCAATATTTGATTTTAATAACTCAATATCGGATTGTAAACTATCAAATTTACGTTTAAAATCATAACTCTTTTTAATAGAAAATTCTTGCGAAAGTTCCTTTATTTTGTATTTTTCACGATCCCACCAATCTTGAATACACTTAAACGCAGATTTTTGTAATCGCCAGGAAAGCCAAAAACTATTTACCATGTCAACATACAATTTATCATCTAAAAGAGATGTATTTAAACACAAGTAAGCAATCTTGTGTTTACTTGGTATTTCTTTTAAACAAACACGAACGTAATCATGATCAGAATATGAACATTGTTTTATTTCTGAAGATCGAATGAACTGACTATAATGTTTGGAGGTATAAATTCGATTAAGTCTTGCGGCGACACCGTCATTTCTCGACCAAGAATATATTTTATCATACAGATGAATACTGCGAAACGTATCAATAAATTTGAAACGTTTAATAATATTTTTAAATTCATTACAAGAGTGGGGTGGGGTTCAACATTTCCTGACCTATCTAAAGAAGAGATTGGCAGTACAATTAAAATCACCTCCAAGAAATACTGGATAGGAAGAATCAAGTTGATTCAAATGGTGTTTTAAACATTTCAAAAATTCTAGTTTTTCTTTGGGACAGGTGGGGGAATAGACATTCAACAAATAAACAGTTTGCTCATGTATTTTAATAGTAGCATGTAAAACCATATCGCTAATCCAGCAGAAATAGTTGAGAGATGAGAGAACATTATTTCTCCTCTCTATATCATTTTCCATATACCTTTATCAGAAGGAATGGCATGAGTATCTTGAAGAAAAACTATATCTGCATTTAATTTAGATTTTAAAGAATCTAATATAAAATATCTTTTAAACGAGTCACGACAACCTTGGGTATTCAAGGAAACTACTGAAAAACCGGACATTACAATTGTAATTGTAATACAAATACAGAACAAAAACGCATAATCAAGTGTACAATACATATTGACTTACATATATTTCATCTCTAAGCATGAGTTTTCATGTAGGTTTTTAATTTCTTCATCAGTTTATTTAAACGAGCTTTCAGCTGGGGAAGAGGACTCGGGGTTTCGTCGAAGGTCAATAAAATCTTGACATAGTTGCCTGAGGTTGGTGGTATACTCTAGGCATTTTTCTACTGGTTTTTTGTTACTTTTAAGTTCCACAAGAAGTCTATCCAACTCCTCAGTGGATAATTTGTGCTCAGTATCCACTACTACTTGTGATAAATTTTGCTCTGACAAATCAGGGGATATAGACTCAATGCCTATATCCTCGTCTTCATTGCTGTTGGAAATACAATTAGATGAAGGGGGTAAATCCCATATACTTGTATTCTCTTCAGTAGAAACATCTTTACTTTTATCAGTTGTGGGAGTTTTAACACATATAACTAAATCATTACTCTCTGCTGTTTTTCGTTTGCAGCTTTAACTGGCACCTGATCAGTCTCATGTTTTTCAATAGGGGGTTATTAGCAACAATTTTATCAGAAATAGTAGATTTCTCGTATTTTTCCACAGTAGTGAAATTGGCTGGGGTTTTTGAGGCAGTAGCACAAACGCCAGAGTTCGAGGCAACAGCCTGCTCACCCGTCTCAGTTGGGGGTACCGGTTCAGCCGTAAATATGGCATCTGTATTTGTTTCCGATTTTATGTTCTCGGCTGCAGTTCTGTTGTCGGGACATCGATTTTGTATATGTCCAGTCTGTTTACATTTAAAACAAATAACATCGTCATTTACAAATATTCTATAATTTTGTCTTTGATAGTACATATCAAAGTATTCCGGTAACAAGATATGGGGATGGGGAAGAAGGGAAACTTGCCTCCTAAAAGACTTAACATGTTTTAGTGCTGGCAGTTTGATACCTAGTGCAATAGGCATAATATCGGAAAGGATGCGTCCATAGCGCATCAATTCGTCTTCTAGTAGGTCATTCGGTATAAAAGGGGGGCAGTTTGACAATGTTACTTTTTGGGGAATTTTAACGAGGCATTGAACATCAATATATTCATCCCCGATACTTAAGCCATTTGAACACAAATGCTCAACATCGTCAAGGTTGGATAAGAATATCGCAACTCCAGACCTCATACGGGAGACAGCCAATATATTCTCTGGTTTCACAACAGAGAAAACAGCAATAACATACTGTTCAATATAGACTGATTGTATGTTTCTTAATTTGATTCCATGTTTCTTCAACACAAAACCAAATGGCTTATGTCCGAACGAAAGCATGTTATCGTCTTGTTCAGATCTTGAACTTTCTCTTTCGGGGAGTACATTGTTTTCACCTGACAAATCTGAACTTTTTGCTCTTGAACTTTCGCAGCTCAATTTTGATTTAACAATGTTATTAACATTATTAGCCTGAGGCTCGGATTTACCACCTAGCTTTGACGGCATTGTTCTCTTAATTAAATTAAGATCTCTATTGTCCGTATAACTTGACAAAGAATTGCCCGAGGCAACTACAGTCCACAACTGAGTAGATTTACCCATGACCACACTGGCAAACGAAGGCGACCCCATCTTTAAACCAAAAATTAAACCAATAAACAAAAACACAATCCACCAAAAATCTCGGCAATCCGAGAATAAATAACGAAAATAACCCCACAAAATGAAAGAACTTCTCAATACAACAATATAAATTTTGACGAACCACAACACAAAATAACCAATAAATAAATGATTTGAGCGGAGCTCCGAAAAACACGTCCTATCCCTTCAAGAAGAAGAAAAAGAAGAAGATTGATTGATTGGATGTCTGCTTAACGTCCAGCGAGCAGTATTTCAGCTATATTCAGGACGGGAACAAGTTAACAAACAATAAATCAACGGAAAATGGGGGTGGGATAGGTCACAGGGAATACAATTTTGACTGCCACTGGAAAAGTATGGCGTTTTAGGTAGGGGGGGGGGGGAAATTTAGCCTTTTGTAGCGCTACAATGAGCCTACTCTTTTTCGAAATCTACAAGAGGGGTCTTTATCGTGCAAGGAGCGTGGCACTCTCCAAACACGTTCTCCACTACGGTCCGCGGTCAGGCTTAAGAAGTGGTGGTTGTGTTAGAATGCAAACACAGATTGTTTCAAAAACGAACCTTCATTGCCACTATTATCTTCAGCATGTTAAAAAACCAACCAAATAAAAAATTTTACCAAGATAATACAATGTCTTATATAATGACCCCTGACCCGTTTCCATGGAAAATTCCAAAAGTGGAATGCAAAATTTCAGGTCACTCTTTACATGTTCCAAAAGTTTCATCTTGATTGGAAATTGCATCGCAGAGAAACTGTGCGCACAATATTAGACAAAATGAAAAAAAAGAAAAAAGAAGAAGAAGAATAAGAAGAAACCGGACAAAAACAATATGTCTCCTCAAACTTCGTTTGGGAGACATAATAAGAAACCGGGCAAAAACAATATGTCTTCAAAAACTTGGTTTGGGAGACATAATGTAAGATATTTGTGTTGGGATGCCAACACGCAAGTCGCCCAAAATCCCCATGAATAGCATTTTATTGAAATTAGTACATTAAAATATGCCTAGAAATCAAATTTCGTTTAAATCGGACAAAGATGACGTTTCCGAAATTGCAACTAAATAATTCAAAACTAATTACATCTTCTGGTTAATTGGTAATACATTTGCACTTTACAACTTGTAAACTGTGAGCTTTTATGATATTCTGAAAATGTATCAAGGGAGATAATGACAGTAAGGACTTGTGCAATTCTTTGTTACATTTTATATGTATAAAGCTGTCTCTTCGTTGCCAAAACATTTTTATCGTTTAAGTTACATCAGTTATAGTTTCTTGGTTGTAAGTTTAACAAATTTATTCCGGTTGTAAAATAAGGAAAAATGTTTGAAATTTTAAATGATAAATATCAAATTGTCTTTGCCCATGGAATACTTGTCATGAACCACCTAAATAACAAGACCTTTCATAGTTAGCTTGAGATGTGACAGAAAAAGGAATGAGTAGAAAATCAGTCTTATCGTTGGAAACTTCAGGATTTTTAATTTTTTGTGTATTTTCGATCACTTTTTACATAGACATGCACATAGTTTTATGAAAATACAAGAAAAATCATGCTTTACACCTCAGATTTTGTGCTTGTTCTCTGAACAGTCTTTTGATTTGGCAATTTTGCTGTTGATGTTATAATGGAAAATCAATGTGCGTGTGACAAGTTGGCAACATTCCACAGAGGTAATACAAAGACGTGTCATTACCAAGGGGCTGGCACCACATTTTAAATGTTATCTGTCCACAAAATACAATTGGGAGGTTTGTACGGATTATGAAAAACGACAGTGAAGCATTGACAATATGTGAGATTGAAATATATGGTGAAGTCTACAGGAAATTAGGTGAAATATTTAACATGGCTTTAAAAGTATTACAATTACTATGCATTAACTTTACAAAATGGAATCTTATAAGGCAGTTGTAGTAACCATTAAACAGACGACTGAACTAATTAAAAAATTTTCATAACAGCAACTTTCATATTCTTTTCACTAGCAACGTATTTTTTCCTTTCAATATAAGGGCTGCATTGGTTTCAATCTTAATTGACAAGGATTATATTTTCCTTTATGAATGGCAGAAAAATGGCTTTAAACACTATTCAAGAAAGCAATCAAACACTTCTTTAATGGATGCCTCAATGGGCAAGTGGTTATGAAACATGTTGTCAATCGTCTGACATTGATGCAACGTCGACACTAAGATTGAGTATAAGCGACAGTCGATGTTTGACAGCAACCTTGTTTTCTTGCCGAATTGCTTTAGTCCGTTAAACAAAATATAGGTCATGAGTTGCTCAGATAAATTAATTAAATTGATAATAAGAGCATTTAAAATGTCCTTTATATCCGTTGGTGTTCGTAAATTTATATTCACAAATAATTTATATATAACTCAAATTTTGTTAAGGTTTAGAAACCAAACAGCAAAACGTTTATGGTGCATGTGGTTATGAAGGAACGGTCTACAATTAAACAACTTTGAAAACAGTGTCAGAAAGAAGCAATCTAAAGTGTGTTGAACAATGTGCTAACGACAGGAATTGTTGTGTACGAGATCATTACAACAACAAACGAGTGCACTACGAAAAGGAAAATTGACGAATATGAGGAAACTACTCACAATTTGTACAATAATTCTGGAACCACATCGTTTGTTATTGGATAGACATTATAAATTTGCTTACTGTTTACTGTCTTTAAGATTACGCAATCACGTTTGACTTTAGTCAGTTAATATACGCAAAATGTTACACAATCGTTGATTAGTTGAATACATTCTTGTATAATGCAGGTTACCTGTGATCATTTATGGTAATAGCAAAGGGCAAATTTAACATTATATAGCAAATAGCGCGCATGCTATTTAATTGTGAAATTAATTTATGTTTGCTACAGTCAGTGATCATACACAAAATTGTCGTAGAGAAATGGCATTTTATAATTTTGCACCATCCAGCTACGTTTTTCGTATGTACTTCTATTGTGAAACATATATGCCCACAAAAAATACTAAGTAACAATGTATGTACTTTTGAAAGGCATTGCAATGAAAAAAAATCAGACATGAAATAAAAAGCATCGCGTTACTTGTTAAAAGCAATGTGATGCTTTTGGCAAGCACCGCGATGCTTTTACAAGTAACCAGATGCACTTTACAAGTAACGGAATGCTTTTTACAAGTAACGCGATGCTTTTAAGTGTCCCGATGCTTTTAACAGCATCGCGTCACAATTGTGATATGAACGGCAAATGGTATTCCTATTCCTGAATTTGACTTTCTCATAGACATGACAATAATTAACTCTGAAAGGTGTCAAATTATAGGGAGGCACTGCTTACTCGTCAAAAGAAGCTGAGTGCACTCATGTTTTTGGAGGGAGTTCGTCGCTTTTGTTTTTTGTTTTGTGTTGTATTTGCTTTTCTAAATCCGAATTTGTAATTGTCCATTGACTTGTACTTGTTCGGTCGGTTTTCTGGCTATTTTTCTTAGATATTTAGCAGTAAGAAATTGTTTTTTTTCACGCAATTGAACTTGATAAACAACCCATTTTGAAGATACATTTTCTGGGGAGTAAGCTGCCCATAATATTTCGATATTTGATACTTCGACATATAAAAGAAATAAACAGATCATAGGAGTAGTACATTACACTTTTTAAAGCATGGATAATAAAACTGACACGTGATTCAATATCCAGTGAAATCAAAATGAAAAAAAAATCATCAACAATACTTTACAAAATTGCAATTATGTTATATAAAAAATTAAACACCTGCATTAATCAAAACTAAAAATAGTTGTACGTATATTTTAAACCAGGGGACATTTTAAGAGCAATAAGGAATCATCTGCATTAAAAGACTGCATTTTTAATATTTGATGTATTTTGTAATATATGTTGTCAATATGTTGTTACCTTGTTTGATGTCGTAATAAAGTATTAGAAAATACTCGTATTATTCAATAATCAAAGCCTGGTTGTATGAATATGTTGATTACACTACTGAACGTCAGTCAGGCATTTGACTCAAGTAAGCAAACATTCCAATTTCGAAGTTAAAATAGTTATAAACACCAGAAAATCTATTCCTTTTAAATTTTTTTAAAATAATTTTGTATTCTTTTTGATGGATTGCGATAAACTCAACTACTTTGTTATCTATATATAGCTACTACATTTCTAAACAGTCAAAAAGCTATTTTTGATTTATAAAGCGAGTTTTAAAGGTCTGGGGTTTGTCACCGAATATTTTTTATTTTTTTATTTCTCCGGAATCAATCTAGGATATTATAATCAAGTCATGATAAAACTAAAAAGTTGCAAAACGGGAGGCAATAACCAGATAAAGGTAATAAAAAAATTTTAAAAAAACACAGAGGAAACTGACAAAAAAAACAACCCACAAAAATTACGAGAAACCTGCAAACTCCAGAATCAACAAAACAAAAAATATAGTAACTACAGCAATTGTCCTGACTTGGTACAGGCATTTCCACAAAAAGGTGGGATAAACCGGGCATGCCAAAACTTGCGCTTCAATAACTGTAGTACGTGAGTTAGATTAATGATTTAAATTGATAGGTATCATATACCAATTAACGATACGAAAACGCAAAAATAAAGAAGTGCAAGTTACCTTCTGTCGTGATATTCAGCGTGTTTCACATTGTGAGTAGATTTAATAGAAATTTAATATTAAAAAATTATATTTCGAAAGTAATATAATATCAAGTGTGTCATTCAGCCAATATCATTCTACAAGGTCAAAATAAAGTGCTTTGACCTCTGCAAAAATCCATAAAGCGGAAGTTAATATTAAGTATTTGTGAGCTGAAAATGCATTAAACAATAATTCATGCATCAGTGAGGTTTTAATAAAAAGTTTGAAACTTTTTCCATTTTGGAAAAAGATTGCTGCAGACAACTTACAATTATATTCCTACTTAGGTTACATATTTTCTTGAGAAATAGGGTACAATTTCTTAGTGTTGTGTAAAGTGCATTGACCGCATACATATTTTAATTCACAATTTTGATTCAAAGGGTTATGGAATGCATGTTTCTGAAGGCTGTGATTAAAAAGTATGTCATTTATGATGCTATTACATCGAGATGATTTTATAAATTCCAAGTAAAGAATTATGTTATCTTATTATTTTGAAAGAGTCAAATTTATTCTATTGTTCATTTGACAAATAAAACTAGCCATCCCCATTTGCTATTCCACTATGACACTGTCATTTTTATTAGTGTCCCTGTTTAAATACTCTCTCAAACGGTTCGAAAAGTTTTATCTTGCCGAGACTGGCGAATCAGTCAGACAAATCCTCAGTTGTTCATCAGAAACATCCTTGCATTGTCAAAAAAGTCTAAAGCAATCTTCTTGATATACATGTCTTGTGGTTTCTTGTGTAAAAGTGCTTGAAGTATGGTTTTAAAATGAAACCATAATGTAACAAATTAGACAAAATTTCTTTCAAAAAGAAAACAAATTGTAGATATTATAACCAGAAAAATCATTTTGCCTGATCTCGCACGGTTTGAAATGTCTTCCGTATGAAACGTAATGCAATTTGTGTCTGAAGGATGTGTGAAGCCGACGTATATGGACTGTACATCGGAATAAAACATGTCTGTGGTATTTGTTTTTTTTTTAATATAGACGATTAAGTTCAGGACATTTGATTAATATTGTTATTTTAGGAATACATGTCTAAGAACAGTGTAGTTTTTTGAAGAGGGAACTAACAATAAAATCCTTAACACAATATACTTTATAAAGACACCATTATATCAACCTTTCTCTTTGCAAAGTCTAAAATCCCAGTTCGTACATTAACTATTTGTCTAGGCTTTCATAAAACAAAATTAATATATATTCAAAACATTTAGTAATAAAACAAATCAACGCGTTTATTAGACTTAAACTATGAAGAATAACAACTGATTTTTGTGATTTTAACATACTTCCAAGCAATTGATTAGACAATCCAAGACACTATTGATTTTCAAATCTCATAACACCATTGATAAGACAATCTATGACAGAGCAGATTAAGCTAAATCCCTGACACCATTTATTGAAAGACAGTTGAATATTAATTAGACAAGAATTAATATGCAACTCCGCGACAAGTTTTATAATTCATGTCAACCTTGATTGGAAAATCAAAGAACCATTGCGAACCATTGAGAACAACATATTTGAGGCCATTTATAATGCAATTATATGACATCATTTGAGATTGGATCATACAAGTAATGATGCCCTTAATTAGACAATTCATAAAGCAATTGATTAGATAATCCATACCGCCATTTATTATTTAATAAAATTAGTACCCATTTATATGACAGCACAAGACAGTGTGCTGTTAACAACCTAAGACAAGACACCATTAACTAGACAATTTATGATACTTATATCATAGTTGCTTCTACAAAGGGCATTGCAATGATATCTTTACTGCAAAGGGAAAAATGGTATTGCATAAAGCATTGATAATGCCGAGTCAAAGGCGAGGGTATTGTGAATGTTGAAGGCAATACCACTGTTCCGAGTGCTGTCAAGTACCATGACAATGCCAGCTATATAAGAAACTTATGATTCGATTACATTTTACAATATATAGCGGCATTTATCAGACAGTCGATTACACTTCTGGTTAATCAGTATAATGTGATATAGACATTAGACATTATTGATTTGACATTAGACAGACCATGGCACATTTGCTTGGGTATCTGATTGCCCAAATAATAAGGCATTCTATGGCATCATTTTAGATGTGATTCGACAATCCATGACCCCTCTAATAAGTATTGCCATGGAAATATCGATGTAACTTAAATTCGGTTTCAATAGACCATATAGATTTTTTAGTTTCTGAGACGATCGTTTTTTTAAACCCAATCTGTGAGGTTTATATGGCTTCAAAGTTCAGTATTTAGATTACACACAATTCTTTATGGACAAATCAACTAATAAATGCGTATATTCAAACTGTATATTTTATATCATTTAATAAAATCTTTTTCTTTAATCTATTTTAAAATCTTGGTTATTGTTATAGCAAAATACATGTACAGTGTATAAATTATATATTTTGTCTTACATTTAGAACAATTTATATTTGGCACGAACAATGTTAATGTCTCTTGGAATAATTTAAATTAAATTGTATGCTTTGAGTGATACATATGCAAGGCGATATTATCCGTAATTGTTCTATAACATATTCCATTCAAAACAGATAAGAAATCATTGTATCTCCTCAGTTCTTTTGTCCTCAACTGTTAAACGCAATTGAAATAGGTCAAATTTTAATTATGATTGACATCATTGTTCATTCTTAAGTGCTTTGCTTTTAATTCAAAAAAATATATTTTGAACAAAATTGAAATTGTCTGCTATGAAGTGTTCACATTATTAATTTAGAAACTTAATCTCCAAAGTGATTTATACGTATTATGTTCTCTTTGTACATCAAAATTCTTTTTTCTGATACTAAAAATTAATGGTCTGTGATGGTCCATTGACGTAAAATAACTTATAAATAATTTAGTATTTTTTTACAACAAGTACATTCGTGTATATGTTTAATTTTTATCTTATGTGAATCTTGTCCGTACAAGAAAAAGTAATCGACGATAACGCGGGCTATTTAGAATATATTACGTCAAGGGCAGAAAAACCCATGTGGATAACGCCGCAATTAAGAGACATACAACACAAAACTTCCACATTAAGCAAAAGTAACTCTACATCAGTGTTTCCCTCTACATATGTTAGTCTTAATCAAATTTTGACTAAATCGTCATCTGGAGCCATTTCATACACTCGTGCAACTGGTCAGTCGCCAGTTACCTTCATTCGCCTTTGAAACCTGAAACATGTTACGGTTATCTCAGTTTACAGTTCCGATCATCTTATCATATTTTTTCAAAGGACGTTACAGCTTTATATTTAACTTTATTTCGTGACACCGTACAGTAGTTTTTTTTACATACTTACTTATTCTCTTCACGCCAGGGAGGCGCATAAGGCCTGTAACCAGAATTCTCCAAGCAACCTTTTTCATTTCGTCCCAAGTCATTCCAAAGCACTTGAACTCGCTGGTGACATTTCATTGCCAGGTTTCCCTTTGTCTTCCTCGATTTCTTTTGCCATAGGTTGGTGTCCATTTTGAAGAAACTCTTGGAATATTGTTCTGGTCCCTTCTTGACATGTAGCTATTTTAAAGACAAAATAAGTTTTCATCCGTTTCTGCCTCTGCCACCTTCGCAGTTATTGTCATCAGCTTTGGTCCCTGTAAATATTACATCATTTAAATATAATCTCGTGAAATTATATAATTACATGTTGTGTATTTCTGCTGAACCGCTTATGAAGTATACATTTGTAAAAAGCGCATACAATTATAAGTGTGTTAAGCGAGTTCAAATTTTAACGGATCTTTGCTACAGAAAACCTGAGAACCACAGTCATAACACGTTTGGACAGATTTCTGTTCACATTAGTTTTACTCAAGAACTGAGTATGTAATATCTTTACCTTAGAAACATCCTATAACAGTTTGTAGCAGCTCTACTTGAGAGAAGCTCTACTCTATATCTGTTAGCGCGGCTCTACTACAGAGCAGATCAACAAAGGCTTTATTCTATCTCAATTCTACACAAGGACAGTTGTGAATGGCTGTATTTTAAGAAGGTGTACCATCGTATTGTTTATGTTGACAAAATATCTGTAAATAAATGTTTTAATTAAGAAATAATTTTAAAATTGATTTTAGGTTTCTTTAGTAGAAGGGAAAAGGATAACTAACGGTATTTTAAGTACCGGTCTGCGGATAGAGATTTGAAAACCCACGATATTCATATATATTTTGGACGTTCAAAATATGGGACCTAATCATATTTTGAATTTGTAAACCAGACCTACGCATATATATTATAGATGGTATATACACATTGACAAAACAGTCCAGTCACTACTAAAATGTTTTTAAAACAAAAGTAACACATAACACGACATCTTACGTCATAAAATGTATTTGTTTTCTTGTCTTACAACTTCTCCTAATTGTTTATTTTCTTCTTGGCCGCACGTGTTGACAGAGATTAATTTTTTTTATCTAAACCTGTTGGCTATGTTATAGTTCTTGTCTTAAAAGTATGTATTAAACCTTGTATTTAGCACTGTAAGTTATAAGTCATGTCTAGCGCCATAAGTTCTATAAAACATCATAGCTAGCTCCGTTTGTTGTGTTCAGCATTCAACCTATCCTCGGGCTGTGTCGAACTTGCCGCCTAGGGCATGTGTGTGTGAAACATCTTGATTTAAAACGTGGAAAATATCTTATTGAATTTCAAGTCGGACATGTTTGTGTATTTTTATTATTAGACCTAATTGTGGAGAATTACTTGATTTTTACTTGACTGGCTTTCAAAATGAAACATGTGTATTACATATTGTTTATCAGTACAGTAAACAAGAATTAATAATTTCTTTTGACCAACATAGACAAAATAATGCACATTCCAATCTCAGAACTGTCAGATTATTTTTTATTAAGTAACATTGAACCTCTAAAACAATGCCACTTACATAAGCCAAATCACACAGTATTGTGCGCATATTGGCAAATGATGGGCAAGAATATTTTCCTGGTTCTTTATTCGCACCCAATTATACATCAAAGAGTTTGAATCTGTTTTTAAAATAGTTTTCTCAAATTCTTTACTCTTCTCATTTTTAAATAACTCTTTATGATAATTTTTAATTCTTTAGCAAACGCACCAATAACCAGGTTTAATTTCTGTTGGCGAGCTAATGTGTGTTTGTGTTTAAATAACTTACAAAACTATTTATTTTTTTATGCCCCATCCAAGGAAATAATCTGCGGTTAATTTTAAATTTCACCAAAAAATGAACATTGCTGAATTAATTTGAACTGGTTCAATTGTATCAAAAGCAGCACTTTTATATTTAAAAATATGTAAATATTGGGTCGATTTTGTGTAGGCCGGTTGTCTTTCACCTACGAATATACACTGAAATTGCACAGACGGTATAAATTGGAAGAATATCACCCCCTACCCACACACAAACTTAATTTTACAGAAGTAAGCCAGTTTAATACATTCGAAAAAGGTTAATATACTCTAATTAACAAATTATGGCTGATTGTCAAAGATTCAAAATTTTAACATATTATTCATATATGTAAAAATATAATTGAGAAAATCAGTCTCAGTAAATTGCGTTTAAGTGCACACAACCGACTTTGTATTTCATGCAATAATGGTGACATTAAGGAAGAGTTCCATTTTTTCCTCAAATTGTCCTCAAATCAAAGAAATAAACTCATTGAAAAACTTATAAATGTAATTAGGCATTCGTTTTTTCATCAACATTTTTCAATGAAAGAAACTTCATATATATTGGTATATATTGGTAACATGTACTACATTATCAATATAACGTATTTCTTATAATTATATAATTATAATTTTAATGTTTTTTTCTGTTAATATAATGACTGTGCTATAACTATGTAACATAAAATGTGTTTATGCAAATAAATATTGTCATTGTCATCGTGTTCATAACCTCTACTGAGCCAGTTTACTTTTTACTTTAAGCATTAGCCTGGGATTAGTATAATTGGTGATTTATATGTTCCTGCATTACGCCTGCTTTAACTCAAATTGAATTCTAGTAGAAATGTAATAACCGTAATCTAAGAGTTACTTATTTTACATTCATGTTAAAATATCGCCATATATCCTGTTATTATGTGGCCATAATCTAAGTTATAGATAATATTTTTACTTATCGCTCTTGTTTAGAATACGAGCTCGGGATCAAATCCTCCTTTTGTCGAACATGAACCGGAAATGAAATGTATTGTGGAAACTCAATGTAAACAATGTAAAATCAAAACCTTACAAACAAAAACTGAAAAAAGCCCATGACACTGAACAATTAAACATGGAAAGAAAACAAAGGTGTCATGGGATCTAGCCCAAGCAAACAGAAACGCCCAGTTAGGTCTTTGTCGGATCCCCAAATAAGCGTTAGAGCAAATGGCCATGTACCAGTCCGTAGAGCAGCAAGTGGGATAAACAGTCGTGGAATTGCACCAAATGATTCATCGTTTTTAACTAAGAAATCAGAAGAGGCACCATGCATAGACTTCCCAGAAGAAGAATACAAAGATGGACGTCTAGGAATAACGGTATTGTATTTTAACGAAGCTATTTGCGTGTAGCCGTATAGGCGTAATAATGGGTTTGGGGGGGGGGGGGAGTAAGTAAGAAAGGTCCAAATATGGCTAGTATATGTATTACTTAGGGTTCCAGGTCGTTTTGCCCCGATTACACGTTCTCCTCTGGTCTTTTCGTCCCGGAAAGTGAGTCGTTTCGCCCCGTTATAGAAGAATAAGATTTTTTTCAAATTATTTTAAATGATTTTAAAACATGCATTGCGATTAAATGGCTTCAATTAAAAAAATTGATATGAGCACAATTTTGCAGTGAATTAATTAATATCTACAAAATTGTTACATTCACCGAATATTATTAGATTTGCAATTAAATGGCTTCAATTAAAAAAGCTAATAGACTGTAGGCTTCTTGGCTTGGAATGAGTACAGTTTATGACTCTGGTACATAATCATGTAAACAATTCAAAGACTTAAAAAAACAAGCAAATAATTAATTACAGCTGATTGTGCTCACCTATCAAACAGATAACCACACATCAAACACCTGCAGCATAAACAAACAAAATAATGTACAGTATCTGGATAATCAAAAACAACAATAAAATATAAAACATGTGTTATGGGCGAAATGAAACAGTGCGAATAGAAATTGGGGCGAATTGACCCAGTGCGAACAAGTATCAGGGCGAACTGACTCGATACCATTACTTAGCACATCTTAACAGTTATTTTCAATAACAAGCAGGGTTGTTTAGTACAATTGTCACTAGCTTTGATACAGTCAATGGAAAAACTAGTTTTAATTCTACATTGCATTACATGTCGTAAACAATCATCAAGAAGGTCATGAAAAGACATTTCTACAAGAATTTATGATTAATGTTAGTATCAATGGCTAAACAGTAAACATGATTGAATTTTAATGAAATGACAGATTATTACCATTTGTTGTAATGACCATGCTGTGTGTTTGTGGTGTTTTTTTAAATTAAATTTTAATTGACAACTTTCCAATTTAAAAAAACTACACCTAGTGTCCACTTCCAGTGCTAAAACCTTTTGAAGCCGCAGTTTGTCCTGTTGAGACCTTTTGAAATGGACATTTGTCTTTGATAAATTTTCACGCTACAGTTGAATGACAGGTGTGAATATCTGAGTGAGGAAGGTTATTAAAACCACCTGCTGTGTAAACGTGATTGTTAATTAATTAACAGATGTTTATTACCTATTTATCTGATGCTAATTGGAGGTAGAACCCCAGGTGTTTTATAGCTTGAATAAACAAGCTTACCAGTGACATACGTGTTGTATTCAAACTCACCTGTTGCCTATGGCTATAGTAACATCTACTAATGAGGTTAATTAGATGCAAAAATTAATTGGCATAGACAAACAATACAAAAACAATGCAAAATTTTTATTTCAATATCATAGTCTTTTAGTGATGACAGCCGTAGGCGTAGTTTTTTTAACCGGAAGTACAAGGGGAGATAAATCATGTAAAACTGGAAATGGGTCAATTTGGATATTTAACGTAAAATTATGAGCAACTAGATATGTACCAAACCAAAAATCAGTTACTGTGTTACTTCTTATGCACTGCAAGAAGAAGAAGGTTTTGTTTGTTTTTTTTAATACTGTTTAATGCCACTTTCAGCAATTTTTCAGTGATATCGTGGTGTCCAGTTTTTTGGGGGTGTGAGCCAGCTAGAGTACCCAGAAAAAAAAACCCTTACATACATGTACTTTCCAAGGATAACATAGAGCTGCGACAAAATTTAAGATTTTAATACAATGTGTGTTGTTTGCAGTTAAACAATTATGAATCTGTTTTTACCTGTTTGTTTAGTTACTTTTTTCCTACACACTTTTTTGACATACAAACGTTTTTTCCTGCTCAGTGACTAATATGTGATAATTGCAGATTGTGTAAGATTGTAAAAAATTTTGTCTTTTAAGAGTAAGGAAAAGATCAATATAATACTAGCATCTATTGGAGATGACGAACTGTTTTGTGATCCTGATTTCCCAGCAGACAGTGCAGCTTTGTTTTTCAGTGAGAAAGATGCATTTGGCATTACATGGAAAAGGCCAAAGGTAAATATTATCATGATTATACAATTTGTAGAGCAAAATATTGTGTTCCTTATATATAGTATTATTGTTATAATTATTTTAATTAGACAACTATATTATTTTTATTTGTAATTGTGTCAGTCTGCATCTGACTGATCCAACACTAATTAAACAAGATTGTTGTTGCTATTTATAGAGTACTTATCCCATAAATATGTCTACATTAGATTCTTGCATTTGTTGTATTCTAAATACTCATTATTTGTTAGTTTGAATGGGGTTTAATATCATTTTTAGCAATTTTTGCAGCTGTATTATGGTGTACAGTTTTATTAGGGGATGAAACTGGAGTTGGTCAGTAAAAACCACCAACCTTCATCAGAAACACTCTTAATGATTTTTGATTAAAGTTCCTGTTAAGCAGACCTTATCAGTACATGTAGCTGGACTTCAGTGTTGACAGGATTCTCAAGGACTGTGTGGCTGGACCTCAGTGTTGACAGGATTCTCAAGGACTGTGTGTGTTTAAAAAAAAATACATTTTGAAGTTTCAAGGAAATGCTAATAATGTTCTTCTTTTGTCAAAAAATTACAAACAGCTGCAAAGTTTACAGATTTGTTTTTAGCTTAATTTCTTATTAAATGCAGTCATTGCTTGCTTTTATAGAAATACTTGCTCCAACTTTTACATGTACATGTGTTAATATCAACTCATATTTTAATTAGTTTTTATGAGAAACAACTAAAAAGAATAATATCTTGCTATGAGTATGTAAAATAAAAGATTGCTTACTGTGATTTAATTTTCTATATCAGGATGTGGTTGAAGAATGGCAGACACCTCAACTTATAACAGATGGTGTCACCAGAGATGACATCAAACAAGGAATTCTTGGAGATTGCTGGTTCTTATCTGCATGTGCTGCAGTTTCACAACGAGAGAGCTTCATGAAAAAGGTTGTAGTTTATCTTTGTTCTATTATAAATGTTTAAGATCTCATAGGTTTTATTGATTTATGCTGCTTCTTTGATGCTGTGATAACAGTATGACCTTTCTTCTGTAAATGGTTGATTTTTGGTACAGATGAGTTCACACGTACTTGAGGCATTATCCAATCAGATTGGATAACAGATACAATGAAGAGTCTAATGGAAATTTTTTAGTGTTTTTGTTTGAATGGTTTTAATGCCCCTTTCAGCAATTTTTCAGCTATATTGTGCCTGTGGTATCCAGTTTTTATTGGGGGTGAGCAAGCCAGAGTACCAGAAACAAACCCTGACCTTCAGTAGGATAACTGGTCTATAAAAAATATATAGCAAGGTAAAAGTTGTTGTCGGAAGAAATAGGTACTTTCATGCCCTTTTGGGAATAAATGCCCTTGTGTGTCATGGTAGAAATTTTTTAATTTTTTTTTCCGCTCCACAAGTTTCTATCACCAGGTCTTTCTCAAAAACATAATAAGAACCTATTATTCTTATAAGGGCCATTCAGCAGAGGCCTATCTCTCTATAGGTTAATTCTTATAAGGGCCATTCAGCAGAGGCCTATCTCTCTATAGGTTAATTCTTATAAGGGCCATTCAGCAGAGGCCTATCTCTCTATAGGTTAATCGTATAAGGGCCATTCAGCAGAGGCCTATCTCTCTATAGGTTAATTCTTATAAGGGCCATTCAGCAGAGGCCTTTCTCTCTATAGGTTAATTCTTATAAGGGCCATTCAGCAGAGGCCTATCTCTCTATAGGTTAATTCTTATAAGGCCCATTCAGCAGAGGCCTATCTCTCTATAGGTTAATTCTTATAAGGCCCATTCAGCAGAGGCCTATCTCTCTATAGGTTAATTCTTATAAGGCCCATTCAGCAGAGGCCTATCTCTCTATAGGTTAATTCTTATAAGGCCCATTCAGCAGAGGCCAATCTCTCAATAGGTTAATTCTTATAAGGCCCATTAATCAGAGGCCTATCTCTCTATAGGTTAATTCTTATAAGGCCCATTCAGCAGAGGCCTATCTCTCTATAGGTTAATTCTTACTTCATATAAAATTTGTATCTAATTAAAAGTCCTCCTTGCATGAGGACACCATTATAAAGCCAAATCTGTGTACATGTAGATAGCAAAGTCGTACAATATTGAGAGGAACATCCATTTAAGCTCTTTATTATTTTTATCATTTCTAAAATGAGATAGTATAACTATTTGAAGCAATGGAACTGAAGCGACAGAAAAAAATGGCCAAGACCAAAGTTTTCGGCATTTGTTGATCAGAAAAACACGTATATTTCTCCACGAAAAATCCATATTATGATATAAAATTCACCAGTTAATGCCTGACAATACAGTTTCCTTTAATCACATTAAAGGAGTTCAGAAAATGGGCCACTTGAAATGTAAGAAGCAATACAAGTGGGGTATTACCAAGAGGTGTCAAATGGCATGGCATCATTATGGAGTAAAGCGGTAGAAGTCAAAAGGTGTCATTATGGAGGAAAAGGTTAAGAGAGGGACTGTATTGGTGCATTTTTAATGTAGTGTACAGAACATAACATATTTTATTTTCCAAATCAGGAGCCCACATGGAGCAAAGGAAGGTTTACAAAGCAGAGGAAAGAACATGATTTACAGACATACATGTAGTTAATCACCTCTCACCTCTAAGTTTCAGTTAGTCCTGCTGTTTTATTGCAAAGAATAATGAACTTAATTTCACTAACTTATTTAAGTTAACATTAACTCATTGATCAGATTTGTTTGCTTCTTTCAGAATACCCAGGCTTTCTGATAGAATCTAGATTAATATATTTTATTATACTTCATGCAAAAATGCTTTTTATTGGACAGTAACCATGTGTTAATTTCTACTGATTCTCGTTTTAGCCCCGCCCATATAGCAACGGGTGTTAATTCCTTGTGATTTCCTACCAACGGGTAATATAAAAAAAATTAACACCCGCTTAGACCGGAGATTGCCGAATTGGAAAATTATCACCCGCTCCAGCGGAAGTTTACGAATGATATAACAAAAATTATCAGAAAGAAAATTGCCAATCTGGAAAATGATCAGCCGCATATCAGCTGAAATTTACTTACAGGTTGCGTGTCTTTCCTTGTAAACATGTCAAAGACACAACAAATACAGGAAAATGGGCAATTATTATTTGGAAAAAGAACTAGCAGACTAACAAGCATTTTCCATTAAATGTATGATTCAGTACAGTATCTATGTGGTAGTTTACATTTCTTCGTCAGATAATAGGCATTCAGTATAATAAAAATCGTACTGCCTTTGAACTCAGGTGTTAGGGTAGATTATCACATGAAGAAAAAATTATCACCCTTGTTCAAAGGCAGTATGATTATAGTACTATCCTTATTATTCTTCAAGGAAGTAACATTTATTATGAGTTATAACTTATGTATAACACAAAACTTTTCATTCCAGATTGTCCCAGCTGACCAGCCTCTTTGTGGAGACGGTTATAATGGGAGCCTTCATTTTAGATTTTGGAGATTTGGAGAATGGGAAGATGTTTATATAGATGATTTGTTGCCAACTGTTGATGGAAAGCTGATATATGGAAGATGTACTGATCCCTGTGAATTCTGGGTAGCTTTTGTGGAAAAGGCCTATGCAAAGTAAGGATCATAAGCAAAGCATTGTTTGTCACTTTTTTGTTGCATGAGTTTTCAGTCTACAACTAAATACCTTTGTAATTTCATCAATCTTTTGATAAGTGACATATTAGTAGCCATAATTTTTATTTTCATACTTCTCATTGGACTCGGTGGCAGACATGTTTATGTAGTTAATCTTCTACTGTTCATCACAGACACGTCAGCACAAGGGATACTAGTACTAGCCTGGCTTCCAGCAGAGTATGCATGACTATACCCGTGTTAAAAAGGATGAACAGTATTCCTGCAGAAGGTCAGGGGTTTTCATCTGTAGCTTTTCTCCAGAATTAAAACTGCATGCCCTGGTAGGAATGCAAGTTGCATTTAACCCCATTTCAAATGAACAAGTTGTTAAGTTTTGTAGGGCAAAGTTGCATTTACTGGTGTTTTTTATGGCAATAAGAAACCAAGGATGGGTTATATTATTTATATACAAATGTTTTATGTATCTAATGTTATCTATTTATACATATACATGTTTTTTGTATTTTAGTAATTAATGAATTGTTGGGTTTGTGTTTGTTTTGTCTCCTGTATATGTGTACTGGACAACACAAACATGTATAAAACACAACACAATTTCTTGTCAGCATATGCCATTGCAAATCACTTTTACAAGGAATATGACCTGAAATATTGTTTTTCATTTTCTACTATTCAAGACAAATATGTAAATGCAAACAAATTTCACTGTGAAAATGGGGGCCTTGTTGACTGAGTGTTTAAGGTAGTTAGTCATCTACTAATACTATTATCATGTGCTTGTCAACACTGAGGTTGCTGTTTTGATTCTCACTGGGTAGGGTGAGCTCAACTCCAATTGTAATTGTCAAAGATTGCCAGTTTTCCAACAGAGGGTAGGAGTTTTCTCTGTGTACTCAGCTTTCTCCCCCAATGAAAACTGGACTCGAAAATATAGCTGAAAAATTGTTGAAAGTGGCATTAAACACCAATCTAACAACTAAAACAAAATCACTGTGAAATAAAATAGTTTTTTGGTAAAAATGCAAGATTTAATTTTTTATTCAGACTGCATGGATCGTATGAGGCTATAGAGGGAGGACAAACAATGGATGCTTTAGTTGATCTGACTGGTGGGTTAGCAGAAAGACATCTTATTCAAAATAAAGACCCTCATTTGTATAGACTTATAGAACGGGCCAGGTCATCTGGTGCATTTATTGCTTGTTCTAGAAAGGTAGGTTTAAATATAAATGTAAAACATAGTTGTCTAAAATTTTGAAGTGCTGACTTCTACTAACTATACATGTACATGTCATTCTATCTTGCGAAGTAAAATGTCATATGTCTGAATTTTAACTTTGAAATTTCGGTGTTTGCAATTATGTATACAGTGAAAATGAAATTCTGTCAGAGCGACAAATATGCCTGGTAATTTTACTCAAATTGTATTTACATGAAGCTACTTATCTTTATCATTTACAATATTATGAATAAGTAAAAAAATGCACACATTGCCAGGTTAGTTTTGTTGAAAGCACTGACTTTGAAGGTTTCATTCAGTTCATCCGGTATGGTGATAATATCTTTTTCAGGACTGAATGTTTGTTTGTTTGTTTGATGGTGTTTAATGCCACTTTCAGCAATTTTTCAGCTATATCATGGCGTCCAGTTTTTATTGGGGGAGGAAGCCGGAGTACCCGGAGAAAACCCCCGACCTGCGGTAGGAAAACTGGCAATCCTTGTCAATTAAGATTGGAGTCGAGTACACCCTGCCTGCAGTGAGAATCGAACCCGCAATCTCAGTGTTGACAGACCACGTGATCAATAGTAGACGAACTACCTTGACCACTCGGCCACCGAGGCCCCCAGGACTGAATGAACTTTAACTACAAACAATCAATGAGTAATCTTATCAAAAATTATTTCTGCTGAATTATGATGTCAGGGACGGCTATAGGAAGTGTGGGGTCCATTGGAAACATGATGGTGCCCCCCCCCCCCCCCCCCATTTAGGAAGTTATGCTAACAGTACTATAGATATAGCCTGACAGACTTGTAGATTTTCAATGTTAATATAACTGTATAGCTGGTACTTCTTCACTTGGAACTTGCTGCAGTTATCATGTGGCCTGTACACTTGACACTGGCAAAATATTGTGTCCCTTGACCAGAATGTGCTGAATTGTCTACTTGTGAACTGACCCCCCCCCCCCCCCCTTCCCCCAATCAAGAATCAGGCCCCCTCTAGGCACAGGGCCCAATTACCTGCAATTACTATTGATCATGTGCTTGTCAACATTGAGGCTGATGGTTTGCTTCTTTACGTGTAATTGGTTCAATTGGCCTAAAGCGGGCCCTGCATGATGTTTATGATATATGCTTCTAATTGTTTGTTTTTTTTTGTAGTATATATCATTACCTGTTACAAGCTTTTTATTAACATAAGTTTCGGGGCCTTGATGGCCAAGTGCTAATACAAACAAATAAACAATCCATAAATTTAACAAATTTTCTATCCAGAATCTGCAGATCTGATTGAATAAAGCATTTGTTTTAAGCCAGTATAAATGTTTTTCTTTGGATATATGTAGCAAAATTCAATATATTTATTAATAAGGGCAACAACATTATATTTTCCATGTATACCAAAGCTAAAATTTTAATTCCTACATTTTTTGTTATAGGTTCAGCAGAATGGTTGCCTTTTAGCCATTTCAGCATACCTATCGTATTCCATAGTGAGGTATAAAAAAGCATGTCTTAATTAATAGTGTGGTTTAATGATAAATTCTGTTTTGTTTATTTTTCAGGGAGATTGGAGATTCAGTACTAAAGCTGATCCTAATGGACTGGTATCTGGTCATGCTTATACCATAACAGAAGTGAGAAAAGTAAGGTCTTAGTCAAACCAGTCCACATTAAACTTATTTTGTATTAAGTCTTATTTCAGAAAGAAATAGATCAATTAGTCATGTGGCATATTTTAAAATAGACCCCCCACTAAACATTAAATTTTAATTGATTGCCCAGTAATTTTCTCTTATAAAACCTAATAAATACACACCCTATAAGTGTGCCTTATGAAACCCTCCCAATTTTAATAATGTCTGTGAGAGCCCTTAATAATATTTAGGTTTAATTTTCAGATAAGTGACAGAGTGGTTTAGGTGGTAAGTCACCTACTATTGAAAACCAGCACTCAGGTTAAGATTAACTACTGGTTTTAAATGTTTTTACATTTTTCCTATTATACAGTCACCTTGTATTGAATTGGCAGTTATTTAAAAATAATTTTTTTTAACTTAACATTGATTTGTTTGAATAGGTTTTTTTACTTCACTTTCAGCAATTTTTTATCTATATCATGGCATTCAGTTTTCATTGGGGGAGGAAGCTGGAATTCTCTGAGATAACCCTCGACCTTTGTAACTTAACATTGAAAACACCACACATCCAACAATAATTTATGAAGAGAATATTGTTAATAACTAATATAACTAATATTAAGGAGGCTCTTTCCTAAAACCATTGAATTATTCTTTACTTTATGAGTATTAATGAAATAAACATCACACCAATATAAGTAAAAGCTAAATGGTGACTTAAATTTCCCATGTTATGATTGTATTTATCACACAAGGTGTAGAAAAAACTATAAAAGAAACTTATTTGTTAAATACTTCTATGAAAACTGTTATTTTAAAGATAAAGCACCAGCGTGGAGAGGAAAAAATGGTGAGAATACGTAATCCATGGGGAGATAACAATGAATGGAAAGGTTCTTGGAGTGATAAGTATGTGGTGTATTTTGTGGATTTTAAATTTTTTTTTCTGATGTTGAATGTTAATTTTTTTTTTAAATTAACTGGAATGTATAGCTAAACTCTAATCTCATTTAACAAGAAATCACCTAAGATTACCATGAGAAGATTTTTTAAAAGGGAGACAATCTATACATTAATTTGGTAACTTTTGTATTTGTCCAAGATTTGTTAAGTTAAAATGAACACAGGCATATTGACATACCTATTCTGTAGCATAGATTATAGATTTTTGGTTTCTTCTGAACAAGCATACATCAGTTATAAGAAGGCTTTACTTTAGGGTGAACCAGTTCTTATTGGAAAGGAACCAATAGGTACAACTGTGGAAAAGATATAAGAGAAGTCTCTTACGCTGCTCATGATTTTTTGTTTGGACAAGTTTTTTTCTGTCAAAGGCAATAAGAAAAATAGTAATCATAATAATTTTTTTCTTGACTTTTAAAGATGTATTATGAAAACTCAAATCTAATTTCTATTCAGAAAAAAATGAATGCTTTTGAAATAGATAAAAGCAGAGAAGTTCCAAATGTGACTTAAATGTAAAAAGACATTGCTAGGAAACATCCAATCTCTATGCAAAGGATTCTAGGTATCATACATCAACCACAATCACCTCTTCCACACCATTGGTGACACCATGAGAGAAATCTATCATGGTGGATAAGGCTCTCGTACAAACACAGTACTCTTTAAGTAAAACCGTATCAAAATTGTATAAATAGACTATATAAAATAAATAATATCTTACATATTTTTTTACCAACATCAATCATTGTTTACAAACACATTTGCAGGCGAAAAATGTAATCCTGCAGTAAATGTGGGATAAGTCTGGCAAAGATTATATCTGGGAACCAGTTATGTTTACTGTGCTGGAGAGTGGCAAACATCATTACAGGAAGATTTCTCTTTTTTTTAAGTGATATAAACTGGAACCTAGTTGATAGTAATATAAAACAAGAAATTGGACTGCAATCAAAGGACGATGGTGAATTCTGGATGTCATACAGAGATTTCTGTAAACAGTTCCAGGAAGTAACAATATGTCTGACAGGACCTGATTTTGATGGCGATGGAGAGGCAGATGATGTTGGTAATACAAACATTTATATTTATATAGCTGAATATGCCTGCTACTCCTAACCCGAAAGGGTAAATAAAGACTGCATTTGTTATTTGACTGCTCTGAGCTTGTAGCTCATGTCCACCTTTCTGTCCTTCTGTTTTTGTTTTTTATTAATGTGATTTATTTCTGTTCTTTAGTGATTTATTTAATTGTTTGGTTTGTGTTTAGTTTTCTCTCCTTTCTATAAACTTACTCAAATTCTATGTTCAGCCATTGATGTGACCTAACGATTTAAATTTAATTAAATAATGTGGTCATGAAGTCTTTCTAGATACAGGCAACACATATTTCACATCTAAGTTGTGTCTGCATGTAATTGTTATAACTTTTGATTGTTTGTATGGTGTTTAATGCCACTTTCATCAATTTTTCAGCTATATCATTGTCTCCAGTTTTTATTTGGGAGGAAGCCAGTGTACCTGGAGAAAACCCCACCTTCAGTAAGAAAACTCGCAATCCTTGTCAAGTTTGGAGTCTCGTACAGACTCAAACAAGGAACCTCAGTGTTGACAAACCATGTGATCAATAGTAGATGACTACCATAATCAGTTGGCCACTGAGGCCCCACCATAACTTTTGACATGGTACATGTATTAGTAAATTGTTTTATTTTCAAGGTCATGTTGAGGTTGTTAAAGGAGAGTGGATTACAGGAGTAAGTGCTGGAGGTTCCCGTAATAACTTGGTTGACTTTGCTACAAATCCACAGTTTGCCCTTACCTTAACAGAACCAGGTAAACTAATGCCACTTTGTAACAAAACCTTTTAAAGTAATACTAGTACTGCCTGTTGAACAGGTGAAATAGCACCTCCTTTTGGTTGAAAATTAAATGCAAAATTAGTGATCACATTTTTATACCACCTGCTGAATCCTGGGTATATAGTGATGGGGGTGTCTGTCCGTCCGTTTTTCCATCATTTACACTTTATGCGCAACTCCTCCTACAGGTCTGATTGGACTTTGATAAAACTTAAGCAGAATCTTTGTTATATAGTTCCATTGTGCACCTGATATTTAACATTTTGATTGGAATGGTATTTGGGGTTGCCCATAGCAAAACGTAGACTATGTCATTGACATAAAGGGTACCCATCTCTTATCCACAACTCCACCTACACTACTGAAAGGATTTTGATAAACCTTTCACATAATCTTTGTAACAGTGCCATTATGCACCTGATATTTAACATTTTGATCAGATTAATATTTTGGATTTTTTGAAAATTGGAATGTGGGGGTTATCAATTAGTGAGCATTGCTTACAGTTTTTCTAGTTTTAAACTTCAGTTAGCTTTTATCAGTGAAATGATAATTTCACCTTTAAAACAAATATAAACTTACTATATTTATTTTGTTATTGTCTGATATTCTCGCTTGCCAGTCAGTTGCATGTAGAAAGTTCATACCTGGTGACCAAGGATCTAAGAGAAATTGATATATGGCAGATAACTAGATAAGGAACATCACTTACAAAATCACAATGGCAGACCACATGAGGCAGACAAACCGAACCTATAGTATTACAGCCTTCTAACAAAGTAACACTCAAGTGGCATACAAGTCTATGTACTGCATTATTATCATTGCTATTGAATACCCTCTTTCCCTTTAACGGTGACCCACACAATTAGTATATAAGTATACCTTATGTGGGAATTACTACACAATGTACTTATAATTATGTCGCTAGATATTAGTATAAGCCTTATTCAGAAAGTACAATACCAATCCAAAGCAGTATTCACCTACCAATCTTTACTTGCATCTTTATCAGACAATACAAATGACAAAGATTGCATCTAAATATTAGTGAGTGAGTTCATTGTGATGGATGTTAGGTTGATCCATTTTTCAGTGCGTTTGATCTATAACTGACATGGGGGAACCAACTGAGTTTACATAAATGTATCTACATACTTAAGGACTATTAATGCGTACTCAAGTTCATCGCAATAGAAACCCTGCTTATCTTAGAGTTTATAGTTCTGAAAGCCTATACCATTGTTGTCAGCATATAAAGCTAAAAAGATGAACCAAGTATTTCTTTTCTTATCTTAGCAAATTACTTTTTGCTAAACATTGTTTTATTGATGTAAAAAGGAAACTTTGGAACTAATGAATTTTCTTGCAGATGATTTTAATCCACTAAAAGATGACCCAGATTCACAGGGCATGTGCAGTGTTGTTGTAGCATTAATGCAAGAGCATCGTCGCTCAAAACGAAATGTCAAAATCAAAAGTTTGCAGATTGGATTTGTTATTTATAAGGTAATTTTTAAAGCAAATGATATTTATCTGAAAAAATTATGTATTTGGTACACGTAATTTTGCATTATTAGAAATTGTTTGTTTGAAACGAGTTTAAGGCCAATTTTTTATTGGGTAAGAAGCAGGAGTACTGCATGGAACTATAGATCATAGTTAATTAAGGTTAAGTTAAGCACACCCTGTAACAACTGAATTTGTAGTCTTATTGTCAGAAACTGTTTATTTGTACGATCAGAAAAGGGTGGAAATGTGAGGCTCAGTCAGGCATCTCATGCATGTTTTGTGGGGGTTAAATTTCTTAAAATGTATGTAAATTGTTTCAATACTGCAATGATAAAATGATAAAATATATTTCAATTTAAATACAGCATAAAAAAAGTGCATATCTAACTGGTTTCTTGGATAAAACTGTGGTGCCAAAATATAGCTATTGCAGGATGTCACAAACAATTATTATATTCAAGAATATGTCACGATCTAGAAGAGAATACTTATCATTGGATGTGAGGCCATTTACGCCAGAAGACAATATTATGCTTATAATATTTCAATGTGATATGTGGCATGCTGTATTTAGCTATTATATATGTCTGTGATCTCGTGTGAAGATAAGAATAAAATATTTGCTTACTTATATTTTATGAATTTTTATAGACTGATGATCCAAGAAGAAGGTTAGATACAAGACACTTCCGATATCACCATGACTGTGGAAAGTCGGGAGTATATATAAACTACCGTGAAGTCAGCCAAAGATTTGAGTTAGAGCCAGGACATTATATAATCATACCGTCTGTTTACATCCCAAATGAAAGTGCTCGTTTCATGTTACGTGTATTTGGAGAGAAAAAATTTACTTTGAAAGGGTAACTTTATTTTATGTATTGGTTTCTAAAAAAACCCATCTTTTATATTTTAAACTGCAGATAAATTTCATAGAAATTAGTAATTGCAAACTTTTATACTCAAAAATATTTGGAATATATTCCAAAGAGTTATTATAGGATTAAACACCGTTTTCAATGGATTTATCGGTATATCAACAAGACCAACTCACTCACAAACTAATAAAAGTCCGAAGGACTTTTATGATATGTTTGTGAGTGAGTTGGTCTTGTTGATATACCAATAAATCCATTGAAAACGGTGTTTAATCCTTATAATTCTTTAATTGCATTAAGAAATTAATTTATCTAACGTGTTTCTCAACTTCATATTTCTTGTGTAGTTGGTAGCGGGATTGACTGCGAACGTATGAATATTTTTTTTACGTACGATTATTTCCATAAACCATTTTCTGATTTTAATAAACACAATTAAGTTTTACATCAATCTATAACTTTGTTTTCTGTATCGAACACAAGGAAAGTTTTAAATTTAACAAATCATTAATGATAATTCATCAAACAAATAATTTGTAAGTTGATCGCTACTTTCAATATTGAAAGCCGCCATCTTTGTTTACATTGG
Organism: Limnoperna fortunei; assembly: GCA_944474755.1. Classification (NCBI taxonomy): domain Eukaryota; kingdom Metazoa; phylum Mollusca; class Bivalvia; order Mytilida; family Modiolidae; genus Limnoperna; species Limnoperna fortunei. The sequence goes on along the minus strand of OX104121.1, from coordinate 1,589,940 downwards.
TTACGTTAAAAATAGTTCAGTCAATGTCGTTTATCCTAAAATAAATGGAGTCAACTTCATTTATCAAAAAATATATTTCGTTAAAAACCTCAACCGGAAGTAATCTAGACCAATCAAATAAACGTATTTCTAAATATGCAAATCATATTAGAATTATGCTGCTGTAGAAAATAATTATATTCTACCTTCAATGATGTCTTTAAATTAAAAGTAATAATGTTTTTCACACTTGCTGATTAAAGAAGAAATTAATATCTTAATAAACCTTGTTTGTTTTTCAGACCACTGCCTCAAGCAAATTTAGAAAATCACATCCATAGTTGAGAATGTTATAACATAGGTAGTATTTTGTCATAAATGGAATAAATTATTTGAATGTGCAACTTGCATTATTTGTGATACAAAAAAATGGAATGCAAATGATCTTGTATTTTACATGTATACAAGTATACAAGAAATTATATGTTATGTTTTACTACTGAAAAAGAAAGAACTACACACAATCTGCTTATAGATATTTTTGATGAATAATTTTTATTTTGGATTAAGACTTAAAAATAAAAGATAAACACCTGTAAGGAAACAGAATTTGCAGTTATTTAAATTTCCTAGTATGAAAATTTCATTGTTTTAAAAAGGAAAATATTCAGATTTGTCATAAAGAGCCAAGACAGCTTAACCATCTGTTTAAATTTTTTATATATAAAGGGGTTCCTTTCATTGTTGTAAATGGAAGGATTTTGTTGTATCTGTTTGTGAGTTTGTATAAAACTCGAAAAAGGACCAGATTCATTTCTATCCTCAGGTAAAAGTTCATTTTTACATTATGCTCAAGTGAGTAAAAGACATTTCTTCATAAGGTATTGGACATACAAGTTTTTCTTACTGCCAGTGTATTGAGGAGGATTTTAATTTTGAAAATGGTGATGGAATTTTTTGTTGTTGCTTTTACTTTTTTATATTTTTGTAGTCAACTTTTATTCCATTAATTTTTGTCACAAGGTTGTATTCAGTGCTTTTCCACACCATGCTATTTCTTGTTTTTATCCTACAAAGGTTGTATGTGGTAATGTAATTTGACATGTTTTCTGTATTTCTGTATTGTAGTATTTTACAGATTCTGTGTACAGTACTTTCCAAAATTAGTTGATGCTTGCATCTTTCACAACCCCACAACAGAAAGGTTTTATATATCAATGAAAAAGCATGGATTCCAATTTTATTTAATGACATTGTGCTTGACTGTAATTTTATTTTTTTATAATAATAAGATATGACCTAATATTTGCATGGAAGCTACATTAATTCATTTAATATTTACTTGTTTTGTGGGATAAATGTTGATTGGATTTGCTTGCCAAGAACTGATTGGTTGTTTCATTTTGACCCTAGATGTAACCTTTTGTGTAATGTGGTTAGTTTTGACAATGGGTGGTAGCAAAACGAGTGAGCTAGTGAAAAGTTTAATTTTAAATAGATTGGGTATACTTTCTCAAAATATTTTCAATATTGATGATTTTTTTGCATCTTTTTAAATCATGTCCATTTATTTTGAAATATAAAGTACACTCAGAACAACTCTATGTGAATAAAACAGCATGACTAAACTAAAATGTATTTTTCTTTTTTTTTTTAATATAAAACATAGGGAAATAGATAAATATTGGTTACAGGACGGGTTAAGAAAACTTGTACTATATTTTTTATAGCTTCAAATGTTATTTAGCGTTTTGTACTCAGTAATTGATTTGCAAAACAATTTTGAACTTGTTTCTTCATATGAACATTAAAGGTTGTTATGAAAATTGTTGTTTGGTTTCTTTTTTTATATAAATCAGTTTTATATCTTCTAAAATTAAACATGTTATATTGCTCAAAGAAAAACACAATTGGGATTGTTTACAAGTCATAAAAAAATTATAACCCTTTCGCTCTTTTGTCTCTTATACATATGGTTTATTTGTGGAACATGTTTGTTGATTAGTTAAAATTTATTTTAAAGAAATTATTTAGATGTTAATCATCAACAGTCAATTTAACAAAAAGTCATGAGTTGGAAGATCAGAAGGAAATGCATTGTGATTGTACCAATTGTGATGTTTTTTTACATAAATTTGCTGAAAATTTGTATGTATAATCAATTAATTGGGGGATATTAATATATTTTATCATCTAGTCATAAGTATAGTGTTGTCTTCTACTTTTGTTTCTTTTTATCGTAACCCTGTTCCCTATTTAATTTCCTTCTTTTAATCATCTTAATGGTAAAGTATATTATATATAAAATAAATATCTAGTAATGCTAGTTTCTTTTTACATAGAGACTGACTGGTCATGAAGTGCCATACATTATATTTATAGTTATATTAAGTTAAATTTTTGTTGGAAAATGAAAGCTCAGTATGAAGACAATCTAGGTTTTTATTTGAAGCTTATTATTTAAAACAATGTGTTGTAGAATTAAATAGATCAGTTGTTCAGGAAATGTCAAGAAAGTAGTTTATAAAACCCAACACTGAATCAGTTTATTGAATTATCTTTATCTATAGTTTTTTAATTCTTTGGGGCATTTCGGCTAAATAAAAATATTTCCGTAATCATAAGTATAAGTTATATTTGTGAATTAATTATTGATCACAGAGTGTGTATGATTTTATATAATTAGAACTTTATGGAACATTTTACAATTTACACACTGAATAAGAAAAAAGAATGTTGTGAAAACATATAAAGAGTTCAATATCTGAATGTGTCGAAATTGTGGTATTACATGTTCATTAAGTTTATAAAATTTCTTGTTATTTGTCAAAAGGCAGAAGCAGTTTATAAATTATTGTAATTTTTTTAATACAGAGCTTTAATTCTACCATTGTTATTAACTATTGTAGCTATGTTTATATATTTTTCGGTTGTTCCATGTTTGTAGATGTAGTTTAAAATTAATGTAAATTTAATTATTGTTATTGAAAGTCTAAAGCTGTTGCAAGTAAATATTTTAAAAGTTCATGGTTTTTACCCTTTTCACATTCCAAACAAATAAAGGTTTTTTTAAAAGAAAATGTTGTTAACTGTATGTATATGATATATCTTATGTTTCTGTTTTCTACTTTATACATTTATAAGTAATTCTATATTTTAATGTTTGGTATACAAATATTTATAAATAAAGTTATTTATGAAATATTCAGTAGCTGAAACTCTTGTCTTTGCAGTTACATGCACTCACCAACACACAATTGGGAAAAAATTCCAGGTACAGGTATTATGACACAAGAAATTTATGCAAAAATGCATCGAATTTGGAATATTCCTCTGAAATGCACAACTGTCTGCATTTCTTCATCAATGGCAGTCGTGGTGACCAAGTTCTGTTTCTAAAGTAAGTTTGTGTAGTATCATATTTCACAGAACTTAACATTCCTAGCATTGACTGCCAGCTAAACGACAGGTGTGTTGTAACAGGCAACAAACTGCTAACTTTTCCGAAGCACATGAGTTTACTCTCATTAATCATTTTAATTTGGAAATAATATCAAAATTAAATGCACAAACCTCAAGTTGTGACTCAAAAGAAATTAATTAAATACGAAAACTTCAACCCTCTAAAAGAAGATGAAGTCATTTTAAAACATTTTGGGGCTAGAACATTTATATTTTGCAGAATGTTTGTATACATAATGGAGGGTGTGCAGAAAAAAGGATTAAGATTTTTGTTAACTATTCTAAAATAAAAAGATTGGGTTGGACTTTTTGCAGTTTGAAGGCCATATATCTGTGATAGGGGTACATGTCTTGTCCGAATATCTACTCTTTCATCTTTGAAGCTACGGTGTTTATATTTGGTAGAATATTTGAACACATATTAGAAGTGTGCAGGACCAAAGGAGTTAATAAAAATTCTTAAAACTACAGATAGTTGGACTTTATCAGTTTGCAGACCAGATAACTGAGATAAGGATACATGTCTTGTCCAGCTATCTTGTTCGTTTTTAGAGCTACAGCATTTATATTTAACAGCATGTTTGCACACATTATGATGGTGGGCAGGACCAAAGGATTTTGTTTTTCGTTTAATTTTCATAAAATTAGACATAGTTGGACTTCTTCAGTTTGCAAGCCTGTTAGCTGAGATAAGGGTACATTTCTTTTGCTTCTATTTTTATTTTTAGAGTTACTTTATTAATATTTAAGAGGATGTTTCTACAAATAAAAATAGTGTGCATGCCAATGGATTTTGATTTCCATTCAATTTCCTTACAATTCCTGCCTGTTGCAACACACTGCTCAAGTTATTGATCGGGCGGGGGCATCATATCTGTCTTATAGAGACACTATACATCCTGAAAAAAACTTTGCCACTAACATATCAACCTTTAATTCTCAGCTGCGGGGCATACTTTTTTATCTAGTGTGTAAATATATTTTATTTCATTTTCGTATAACATTTCTGTATTTGAAAAACTCCCGTCCTGTTTTTCTCAGTTTTGTCTATAAAACAGGTTTGATTGTTTAGTCGCACTTTTTAATTCCTTATAAATATATATGGATTGCTCACTAAACGTTATCTAGTCCATTAAGCGACTTATGATCGGGAAGTTTAATCGAGAATCGTTTAAGGACGGGATTAGATACGCACGAAATTGTAAGGTCAAGATATTATAAAAGCATAGGTTGTTAATGTGGATTATCTGTCCTCAGTTTTTGTTTACCGCGGATTATACACGCAAATGTAATGCTTTTTCCGAAGAGATTGTCAACTTTAAGCAAATATGTACAGTAAATAATAAATCCACCGTAGATTATTTCATATCACTCAACTGTTATGAAAAGTTCGCTTCGCTTATGTTTTTGTTGTATATTGTCCTGTATGCCGCGGCTTTGTAATTTTGCACTTTTGTTCTTTTGATTACAACTAAGTATCTTAATAAGTAACACGACAATTGTCTGTTTTTTTCTACACACATATATATATATATATTTGATTACGTTTTTTATTAAAAATGAAGGTAATAACAAAATAGCGAACACTAAGGAAACTGTCAAAAAGGGTCCAATAAACCGGCAAACTTCAGAAGCAACTACAACAATGATCAAGACTCGGCACAAGCATTTCAAACGAAACGGGGGTTTAAACCAGGTTGCATGGCATACAAACCCCCCCCCCCTCTGCCATTTCTGCAGTGTGTGAGTTGGTATAGTTATTTCTGACCAATAGGAAACAGCTTTGTTTGGTTAATTTAAGTAAGATTTTTGCCTGTTAGAAATTAGCAAGGGATGAGTCATAAAATATTTTAAACAGATTTTAAAATATGAATAAATATGAATGGAAAATTGATTTTCATTTTCATGTACAATAACTGTGAAACCTATATCAAGAGTAAGGCTACACTCCAACTGTTTGTCTTGCACACATATTGTTTGCATTACAAACCGATGTTTTACACGCAACAGAAGGTATATAATGAATTGGATTATTGTAATGGCAATTTTTCCTTTTGAAGCAGCCACATTAATTTACATTTTTATGAATAATATATACATGTATTTAGATATATAAAATCTTATTTTCAACAAGCAATAAAATAAGAGTTGTGTCGTAACATCTATGTTTATCACACTTTGTCTTAAAGGGAAATATACACAATGGGGCCTTTAAACAGTCACATATAGTTTTATATATTTATATTTCTGTTATCTAATTGTCAGTTAGATAGTTAAATAGAGAGTAGCAATGTTTTACGTGTTGCCGATTAGATTAGGTAATTATCTTGTTTTTATTAAATTTGCTTAGTGCGTAATATTAAAATAGTCCAATGTATCTCATACATAAAGCCATAACTTTTAAGTCAAAACAGGTAATTCATGTGTTTCTGGAATACTGTAACACCCCCCGATGTGAACGTTAGTGAATATAAGATTGTTGCCACTGATGGTTAGTTAGTAAATAATTCATATAAATAAATGTCATCAAAGCTGCCAAGGTTTTAAAATTATGAATGCTATTCGATAATAATACCATAATTTAGACTATTTCCGTTTTGTGAAACGAGATGTATTTTTGTGTCACTATTTCATCGAAGGTCACTGGTCCTGAAATAAGATGACGAGAAAATGCATCGTGTTTTAAACGACAGTAAATAATATATATTTATCACTGTATTGTAACATTCTGAGCTCACGTTGTTTGCTTAACAACGTTTTGACATCGAGGTGATATAAGCCCATCTTACGTATGTAAAGTAATTCCGCACATACAAATCATATTGAAATACTGCAAAATAGCGATAATCATAATAAACACAGGCAATAAAAGGGAAACCACCTGTTTAATTACCTAAGTAATTAAGAGTTTAATGTATCCGGTATTAACAGAGTGGCTTAATTTAATTAAATAATAATAATTTGCCAGTAGAAAAGATTAAATGTTTTGTTCTTTAAATTATATCAGGGCGAAAAATAGAAAGTAGAAATATTATGGCCGAATGGAAAAAACAGATACTTATAAGGGAAAAACTTGGAAAGTCGACAAGGCGAAAAGCAATTTAGACTAGATATATAAAAACAGCCAATTACACACATTTAGACTGAAAAAGTAAAACATGCAGACGACGGGTCGATATAATCAAACTTATCAAAATTAATATTTGCTTCAGGTCTCAAGTTATTTTCGTTTCAAGACTTGTTTGTTTTTACTTTTCGCCTTTTAAATTGAGGAGCAGATTCGTATCATTTAGTATCCATTTAAGATTTTGCTATTTTGTTAGACTTTAATTTTTTACTATGTGCACTTTTTTAAGGTTGTGATTAATGAATGTAAACCCGCCATTTATATTTCTGATATTACATTGATTTTAATAAGTTTGATTAAAATAAGCATATATACAATTAGATTAGACAGAAGTTATTTTAAAACAGCCATGTGTGCACATTACATAACACTTGGCACTGTGGTTTAGGAGACACATAGACTATCACGTCCCTTGCCGGCATATAGCGAAACCCTTTAATTGATAGTTTTCGTGTTAAGGAAACCATAGAGTAGGAAGATTGTAGGCAACGTGTTTGGAGAGTCACTCATAATTTTATTAACGGGCACACTTATTACAGATATAATTGACGCCGATAAAAAAAGAAATTTCATAATGAAATGATAAGTCTTTGATGGTTAAATGATAAATAACAGTAAATTTACCAATTACAAAAAGTAAATGCATCATTGCGTTTCTAAGTGACATATTTAAGATGTAGAAATTTCAATCAGGTTCGTGAATGATTTTAAAAACCTGTTGCTTTTGAAGCATATAGTTTTAAACATGTCAAAGTTTTCGTCCTTTCGATGGTGAGTATTGGTAAGTCCTTCTCATAATGTTTCAGTAAAGAAAATTTGTATAATTATGTGAATTCACGAAGCAGATTTGTATCATAATTAAACATGGAAGTTATTGACAAATTTATACACATTTTTGACATATTCAAAATTGAGGTTAAAGCCTTTTCGATCAGGGTCATAGGATAATTAAATGCTCAGAGTGAATAATTGTAGATATGATAACGAGTGCCGCAGAACGCATCAGATTAAACAAATTCGTGGAAATCTGAATGGGTTTAAGCCAGAGTGATCATTTTCTACATTTACGATGTGCGATTGATTATCGTATTTATTGCATTGCCGAATATTTAATATCTCTTCGAAAACTTTGAGGAACTTTGTTTTGAATGGGCGTCACTGTTGCGAGCGGCGTCGTTAAGGACATACATTGTGACATCGTCACTTACAAGGTGTAAAATAGCATGAAATGAAAACAAAAAACAACAATAATTTTGACATGGATAAAGTTTTTGCAATCTCAGAAACGCTGTATTTTTTTTTTTTTTTTGCATTTTTGTGACGTTACCAACACATTAAAGAAAGACGTCACGTCATCAATGGAATGCCGAGGCACTGTTAGGGTGCTCTAAAGTAACGTCATGAACCATAAAATATACGATGCTCGCATTTAGGCTGCGCCTATATTCATATTATGTTTTGTTCAAATTGTGGTTTCTAAAGTAGTTCTAATTATTACATTGACAGCGATGAAATACCGAGATTTCCCAGTGACATTAAATCACATGTGAAATAAATTCAGTTAATCTACGATATCTTCTTCGGATAACTCAGCTACCATCTGAAATGGATTTGTTCATATGGATCACCTGACTGTTTTAGAGACATGCATTTTAGCTTGAATCTGCGATGCTCGCTACATATTAACATGTTTAAAACTGCTTGCAAGTTCTGAACTGATGCCTGTTTTCCATAGTTGACATTTTAAAGTTTCTTGCAATCCATGGATAGGAAAATACAAGCTATATGGGCTTTGGTGTTATTACTACTACATATTTGTTTTCAGTTAGAATTATGCACTATCGATTTAACAATTGTATGTATGTACATAATATCGACACTTTTCGTCAAATAACAGTTATATGATTACTGCTTAAACAATTATTTACATTTTTATATGTTTATAATTTCCCAAAACATTACCTAAAAATCTATTTATTCAAATATTTGTATAGAAACTTATTGAAACAATATAACATCATGGTAAATATCTCTCCAAAACAAACACTTTCTTTGTTGCGTATAGGTAGCAGATGTCTTGGCATCAAATTAAGATAGTTAGAAATATGCAAAAGCAACGTTATAAAATATACTTTTCAACACAGTTAAATATGTGAAATGTACATTATTTTTCTAATTTTTTATTCTTAAATAATAATGAAGAAGACTACAAATTAACGATTTGCTTTAAAGTAAATGTATTGATATAAAATCTAAATAAAATCTTATTGATGGACAACAACGTGAAATAAATTTAATAAAAAATAATTAACGACTTATTTGACTGACTCTCGGAACGAAGATTACATAGAATAGGGTATAAAAATTTTACCTTACGATCATAATTATATACGGACACACCTTTGCACTTTATTGACTTACACACAAATGCAAATTGTGTTAAAAATTATGTTTTTTGTTTGTTTTGTTTGATTGTGTTTAACGCCTATTTCAGTAATTTTTCAGCTGTATCATGGCGTCCAGTTTTTATTGGGGAGGGAGCCGGAGTACCCGGAGAAAACCTCCGACCTGCGTTTGGAAAACTGGCAATCCTTGTCAATTTAGATTTGAGTCGAGTACACCCTGTCTGCAGTGAGAATCGAACCCGCAATCTCAGTGTTGACAGACCACGTGATCAAAAGTAGACGAACTACCTTAACCACTCGGCCACCGAGGCCCCTAAAAATTATATGTGCATCATAATATTCAATTATGTTTCTAATAAAAACCACCACCAGATACACAGTAATTTAACACAAATATTACAACTTTATACTGTAGCTATTTCGCTCTAACGTTATCTCTCTAAATTGTGATCAAAATTATTTTATTGTGGCATTACTGCTTACTACTGTAATGTGTTAGTTATACTTAACTACACAAACTTCTTTTATCTACAAAGATAAAAAATACCTGAATGTTCCATTGCATACGTAGTTTGCACGTTTGCACGTTTGCACGTGAACGAATTTTTGGTTTCGAATGATTTATGTATCGACGAATCCCTATTGCTAAAAATATTGCTGGACGTTAAGCAACTAATCAATCAATCAATCAATCAATCAATCAATCAATCAATCAATCAATCAATCAGATCCTATTCGTCGACTGTATGTATGAATAAATTTACTGGAAAGTAAATCACGACAACATCTGCAAATATGGACGACACATAGGCATAATATTTTACCATTTAGATACTTCAATAAAACGTTCATTTGGGTTTCTGCTACCCATAAAGAAAAAGTCCATTTGCGAATAAAAAATGTTGCGACATGTAGTCCTTCAAGTAAACAACACGTGAGTAATATTAATTTAAGTATCTAACTCCAATTAACTGGCTGTGTGTAAGAATACACATATTTTTATATCTATAGATAACCAACTTTAAAAGAAAGTCTCTTAGCAAAATGAATGCAAATATTCATTGTAAGTTTACTGTCAAGGTTTTAGCTTATACTCAGTGGCTTCAAACATACACTGTTCAAATACGTTTGAGCCTAATTCACTGTTTCATACCTTTAATCTCACCTTGATTTAATTCAGCAATTTTAATATACGTATTGTGAAAGTTGGCTTGTCATTGAGTCAAATTGGAATTTTGATAACTTAATTTGTAGTTGTTGACTTAGGCTAATTCAATTTTTTTGTGTTAACAGTTGGTGGTTTCTAGATGATAACTTGAAAACACGTAAACATATATTGTTTAAACTTTGCACAGCTGTTAAGTTCTATACAATAAGGATAAGTTCAATTTTCAGCATAATCTAATTTGTAGTTTTCGACTTAGGCTAATTCAAATTTTTATTTTTAACAGTTGGTGATTTCCAGATGATAACTTGAAAAGGTGTTAATGTAAGCGTACGTTTATTCCGGCGTGTATTTCTTCCTTGCACTAGTGTATTATTTCCTGAGGTTAAATTACACTAGTGCAAAACTTCCATTGGAAATTTTACACTAGTGTAATTTAACCTCAGGAAATAATACACTAGTGTAAGGAAGTAATACACTGGTGGAAAAACGACACTGTTACATTAACAGATATTGTTTAAAGTTTGCACAGCTATAAAATAAAAAACAAGTTTAATTTGCAACACAATCCAATTTGTTGTTTTGGACTTTTTTTTGTCAACAGTTGACGGTTTCTAAATTGGCTATTTCAAAAGATTGCTTGAAAAACAGATTTTGTTAAAGCTGTTAAGTACTGTAAAATGAAAATCAAGTTGAATTTTCAGCACAATCCCATTTGTAGTTTTTTTAATTTGTGCCAATTTGAAATTATTTTTATAGGTCCAAGGTAATGGTAAAAATTCTTTCCTATATGGTCTGTGTTCCTATCAGCTGATTTGTAATTCAGTAAGATTTATTCGTGAATAACACAATTATGATCCAATACTAATTACAAATGGTTTACTGCATGAAGAAATGATAGATAAATATTGCTATGAAATGATGAAAGATAAACCAAGAGCCAAGTAATTGCGGAAAATTTTCAATGTATTAAGAACAACAAACTAGGCATATTTAATAGACATGATGATATTTGTTACCATTTCTGATAAGCAATTTTTACACAAATCTCAAAGGTTTCTTCTTTCTTGGACAACAAAGACTCATATTATAAACTGTAACGGATGTTGTTGTCTTGTCAAACTTACAATCAACGTTTTTGTCTCTTCAAAATCAAGAACATAAAATCTTTAAAACAATATTTGAAACATAAAATAAACATAAATTAAATTAACGTAACTTGCAATGTTCATGAAAATTTTTTCATAGGAAAAGATAAAGAATACATTTTTGTCAGTTTTCATCTACATTTGCAACAAGTCAAAGAACGCTTACGCTTTAAAGTAATTTGAACATTAATGTAAAAAAATAATAAATAGGTAATTATAATATCTATTCAAAAGTATTGCGCGAAATTTTTAAGATAATGATGGAGTATATATTACTATAAATACGTCGTTTTTATTAAATTTATGACGTTAACACTAACGCCTGCAGGTTGTTCAGAAACAGAAAATGGTACTTAACTTGGGTTTCTTTTTTGCGCCAGCAGAAAGATTATATGAAATGTAGTGATTAAAATGATATGTAAATCCGCAAATTGTCAATGGGTAACAACTGCAAACAAATTACCTTAAAGACTCACATTAAATGAAACAAAAAATATCAACATATATACACAGAAACACAAAAGCGATGTTTCTGGAATGTTAGACCCAGAGGGTTTCATCAGCCTAAAAGTCACACGTTAGCTAAAATAATGTAGCTCCTTTTTTTTTTGGACGGAGCTACAAAGCGGTCCCATTACTCGTAATGGAGCAGCCCGGGAGTGATTCACACCTGGGGGTTTTATGCATATTATAAGCAATTACACTGTTTCCTGGTTTGCTACGTACTTTTTAATGTATTTGCAGTTTAACTGATATTTCCACAACACCGTATTCGTTAGTTTTATCACTTTATTCGTAATCACGGCATTGTTGACAAAATATGAATTCCGGAAGTGCATAATTTTGATAAAATCGGAATCGATTTGGTAAAAAATTTAATTCCGGATGATTTCAGCTGTATTCTTTGCATTATGATTATGTCCCCTTATTACAAATTTTACCGATACGATTCCGAAATTTTACACTCCACAATTTTAATTATGTCAACAATGCCACGATTAAGAAAGTGTTAAAATTATTTAATTAGACATTGTCGACATATCAGATGAACGGCGAAGGAAAGAAAACATATTTATTTAATAAAGACAGAGGTTAAATAGCGGAAAATATGTGTAAATCCCAAAAGTGTTTTTGCTCCATTACGAGTAATGGGACCTCTTTGTAGCTCCGTCAATAAAAAAGGAGCTACATTATTGTAGCTAGTCACACGTTGATGCTGACAGGAATATCATTGATTCTTTCAGTGATATTGTCATTGTCTAAATTTACAGCCCTAAAATTTTGCAAATTATTCTAATTTTAAGGTTTTTCTGTTTTCAAGGTGTAGATACCTTTAGCCATATTTGTATAACGTTTTGAAATTTTGGTCATAACAGCTCTATAACATCTACACATTATACGGGTTTTAAATATTGTTTGGGTTTGAGCGATTAGACGAAATGCGAGTCTGGTGTATTAAATTCTATTACCTTTGTATCTTTGGTATCATAGATGACACTTTAAGGTAAACAATCATAAAATATGATAAATAAACATAAAATATAATTCTACGAAATGTGCAAGGATTTATGCAGCCATTGTTGACAAAATTGCAGCTACGAAGCTGTGAAACCGATACTTTTGATTTTTTGTATGTTATTTTATTGTCTATTATATAAGTAAGATAATAATAATGTTTATAAGCTGGATTAGCTTGGATAATGACGACCATAGAACTTCTGGTGAGATAACATCAACCTAGGTACAACAAACTTTTGTTTGAGTATAAGTTGTGAAATGAACAAACCATACGCTGGAGCTGCCGGAATGTTGTTGTCGATGATCGGGAAGTTGAAAATTTCAAGTTGAAGTCATCATGTTTGTGGTAGATTCTATTTTGTAGTTTTCCAGAGTCTATTTCTAAAAAGTGGGTCTAAATAAGAGGCTGACTTTAGAGAATTGGTGGTGTTTTTAATTTCACTCGCTAGATTAAATAGAATGCAAATAGTCACCAAATTTAGCATTGTTGAGGTACAAAACATCATCAATATTGCGGAATGTGAAATTAAAGGTTTGGACCAGTGTCTTTTCTTTGTTCTTCAGCAGGCCATTAGGAACTCAGCCTGATAAGAGTACAATAACAGGTCGGCGAGGAGAGAGGCACAAAAGTGTCCATTGGAATACCAAGTCTTTTGAAAAACATGTCCTACAAACATGACGAATATGTTGTCAATCAAAAAATTTAACATTTGACAGATTTGGTCTTCAGTATATTTATTTAGGTTTATACACTTTCTGTTTGTTGTGCTTTGTCTGATTGTTTCAGTGTGTTTTGCATCAGCAAGTAGTATGCAAGATATTTACAGGATTAAAACAAATTGACAACAATAAATCATTTCTTGAAGTTAGAAAACTTTGAAGCAATTAATATGGACGGAGAATTTAGCCTTTTGTATCGTCTAACCCTTTATATTAATCTACAACAGGTTTCTCTGTGGTGCAGAAACATTAAACTCTCCAAAAACAAGTTACTTTCTACTTTCTGCATATGCACGTGCTTCTGCATGGACTGTGGCTTCTCATATTTGAAGCGATTGGATTTTAATTGCATGATCATTTATAAACTTGAACTTTGTGATTTAAAAATCCATTCATATCTTTTAATTTTGAAGATGGGTAGTGACCCATGAGTGGACCATTTTTCATCAGGCGTGAAAAGGGATTTGTGACTCTTTTCATGATTTTTATTATAAGTTTAAAATAAGTTATTTCGGTTTTTTCGTTTCAGTGATAAGACTTACCGTCCTACTTGTTTATTTAATGTAATTATATCTTATTAAAGAATATGGTTTAAGACCATGTTTAAATATTTAAACTCATTTTGTTTTGACCAGAATTACTATGTCGAGGATAATACGTAACTTTTAAACAGTGGTAACAAAGCGTTCGAGGATGTGTGTCCCTAAGTACATATAATTTCAAGAAACATATCCCTTCTATCGTCAGCCAGTTGATGAATTTGCTGAAAAATTTCACTTTTCTATTGGTAGATATCAGTTTTGATCAGGATGTTACAACAGTTTTTATAGACTAGAAGCCAAAGAACCGCATGAAAACGCTAGACCATCTGCGGTATAACTAGCAATCCTTGTCAATACATTTATTTTATGGAAAGATTAAAAACACACAGCTTCGGGATTGCAACCTTAAGGTCTGATAATAGTGGTCGGGTAATAAATGAAAGATGCTATCTTATACAATTAATGACTTTGATATAGGTCCCTATCAGGATTTATCAGCCAGAGAAACTGCAATATTCACCGAGCTGCTAGGCGAGGTGAATATACATTTTTGATGGCTGATAAATCCTTATAGCGACCGTATATCAAAGTCATTAATTGTTTTATTACATGAATAAAACCACCCTCTCCCTTGATCAGAAAAACTCAGGATGCCTTTTCTACTGGAGCACATGCTTACATTTTGTAATTGTTGTAATGCTAGTTACCCTAAATATTTTTTATATAATACTGCATTTTGATATCAAATTGCTGATAATCTTGAAATTCCAGTTTCAAATATTGAGAAGAGTATAAATTAATCAATATATCGCAGAACCGACGTTTCTCCCAATTGTTGTTGCACGCACGATGTATGTATAGCTGACGTCAATGAATGTGTAAAATTATTACAATCGATTTGATTGGACGAATGAATTTATTAAGACGACTATTCTGATTGGCTTAAACATAAAACCCAGGTCAATATCGGTTTCCGCTTGTCTACTATGCAGCGGAATCATGCAGCTTACAAACATTTTATTTAATTTTAGTACTGTTGCGATTTATTGTGACCTGAAAGTTGTTTTTAGACCAATCAAAAACACTCAAAATTCTATTCATGTAATAATAACCAGTATTCATTGTTTTTGTACAGTTTAATGTCCAGTTATCATGTTTTGATCACATCGACATTACATAAGCTTATAAATATATACATGTATAGTGTTATATATTTATAGTTAATATGATCTAATCAGTGAGATAGAGAGTATCAACGTATTAGTTGGTAACCGATTGGATTGTTAATTAATTATCTTATTGATTAAATGTGTGTATTATGTGATATTAAATCAGTCCACACATGTCCTTAAATAAAACCGTTGTTTCGGTCATGATCATGATTAATATTTGTGTCTTTGGATTCAACGGATGTGAACATGTGTGAATATCATATTGTTGTCACTGACGGTTAGTTGTATTATTTATGCATATAGTAATGTTTACTTGATAGCTATAACTAAAAAAAATTGATATAAATACATGTTATTAAAGATGCAGAGGTTTCATTTTACTAATGTTAACAGTCGATTTCGTCATAGTCATCGTAGTCACAATCAATAAAATGAAACCACTTATTGATCGATTTGATACATTATGTTAAAATGACGCGGAAAAGTGGTCTGTTATTAAAAGGTTATATAAATAATAAATGTTCTGGCAACTTGTATACTAGTTTTGTTTTAAACAAAAATGTCATCAAAGATACCAAGATTTCTAATTCTGTAGTTAGGCATGGACAGTTCACTTGGCAATCCTACTTACACATTTACTGCGCTTTCAAAAGAGGAGATTATTGAAAATCACAAATCGATATTGGCATCCTTTGGTCTCAAAATCAAAGTCGAAGATTGTGATCTCCCCTTATTGTATTGGATACCAAAACTTCACAAAAATCCATACAAACAGCGTTTTATAGCAGGATCGTCTAAGTGTACTACCAAAACACTATCGCAACTCCTGACCACTATTTTAACAACAGTAAAAACGGGGCTTCAAAAATATAGCGACACTTTTTACTCCAGGAGTGGAATAAATGAAATCTGGATATTAAAAAATTCCAAAGACCTGATAGACATTTTGAAGTCTGGATCTCTTTCCCATTGTAACAGCATTAAAACATTTGATTTTTCGACACTCTATACGGCCATCCCTCATATCCGGCTTAAAACTAGGCTTAAAGATCTTATAAAACGCTGCTTTTTCAAGAAAAACGGAAAGAGACGATACAAATACCTAGTAATTAGTCATGACAGAACTTACTTCGTCATTAATGACTTTAAAATCTACTTCTAAATATACTGAAGACCAAATCTGTCATATGCTAGATTTTCTGATTGACAACATATTCGTCATGTTTGGAGGACATGTTTTTCAACAGACCGTTGGTATTCCAATGGGTACCAATTGTGCTCCTCTCCTCGCCGACCTATTTTTGTACTCTTATGAGGCTGAGTTCCTAGAAGGCCTGCTGAAGAAGAAAGAATAGACACTGGCCCAGACCTTTAATTTAACATTCCGCTATATTGATGATGTTTTGTCCTTCAACAATGCTAAATTTGGTGACTATTTACATTCAATTTACCCTAGCGAGCTTGAAATTAAAGACACCACCAATACACTAAGCTCAGCCTCTTACTTAGACCTACTTCTAGAAATAGACTCAGGAAAACTACAAACTAGACTCTACGACAAACGTGATGACTTCAACTTTCCAATTGTCAACTTCCCGTTCATCGACAGCAACATTCCAGCAGCTCCAGCGTATGGTGTGTACATTTCACAACTTATACATTATTCTAGATCCTGCGATCGGTATTCCGATTTTCTAGACCGATCCCTGCTGTTGACTGCTAAACTACTCAAACAAGGGTTTGTTGCACCTAGGTTGATGTTATCTCTCCAGAAGTTCTATGGTCGTCACCATGACTTAATTGATCGTTATGGGAAATCAGTGTCTCAAATACGATCTGACATGTTTGCTGAGTCATAGGTAGTGATTCCTATTCCTGGATTTGACTTTTTCCTAGACATGACAATGAGTAACTCGACGGGTGTCTAATTAGAGGCAGGCACTGCTTAATCGTCCGGAGCACCTGAGTGCACCCATGGTTTTGATTGGGTTCGGGCTACTCTCTTTCTGTTTTTTGTTTTTTTTTTGGTTTTTGTGTTGTGTTTTGTCTATATCCGGATTTGTAACTGTCCCTTGACTTTTGGCTCTTGTTGTTCGGTCGGTTTTCTTTGCTATTTTTCTTATAAGCAAGCCGAAATATTAAAACGGAAAAAGGTAAAAGCAGAAAAACTAAAAGGAAAAATCTTGAAATTTAATCAAAGCTATAGGTGAAAACTCGAAAGTGGAAGTATATACAAAGCAAATTTGGAAATACACTGAGGAAAACTACAACCTAGACCCTACCACAAATGTGATAACTGTAATTTTACACTTGTTTACTTCCTTTTTGTCGATAGCAACTTAAGAAATTCCGGTGTCTGGTGTGCATTACCAAATGTATACGTTATGCTATATTTGTGATTTTTCTTGACCAGAAATGGTTGTTGACTTCTAAGCTACTCAGAATAAGGTGTGTTCTAAATAGGCTGATATTATCCCTTTAGAAGTTCTATATCCGTCACCATGTCTCCATTGATTGTTCCTCTCTCAAAGACATTTGATATTTTCGCTGAGTCAAAGGTAGTCTTTTCAATTTTGCACTTGACTTTTTTACTTGACATGGCAATAAATAACTCGACGGGGTCTAATTAGAGGCTTGCCGTGCTTACTCATTCAGAGCACTTGATTGCATCTATGGCTTTTCTTGTGTTCTGGTTACTTACTTTCTGGGTTTTTTTTGTTTTTTTGTTTCGCTTGTGTAAATGCTGATTTGTAATCGTCCCTTAACTTTCGGTTCTTGTTGTTCGGTTGGTTTTCTTGGTATAGTAATTCACGCTGAGAAGGAAGAAATGCATTGTTGTTATAATCCCCCGCACTGACAATCGAAGAATATGTCATGATTAAAGGATAAATGGTTGACCAATTCATTTTATTTTTTGCAATTGCAGAATTACTGTGCGTCCTGTACAGCGTTTTCTGAATGTCAAACAAAGAGTGAGGCATTTCAATTGGCTTGTTAATAATGCGCAAAACGTGTTGACGTTTAGGGCATATTACTTTGAACTTGTTCACAATTAAACATCGACGTTATTGGCAAATTCAGTTATAACTGTAAACACTTCTGTTCAAATTAATGTCAATCAATAAGATTAAAATGTATTTCAATAACAAATTACAAAAATATTTATATCCAATTTAAAATGTATTAAATAACTTGCTTGTTGTCGTAGATAAGATTTTAAAGTGTCATTTTTGGTTGTTTTTTGTTTTTTTGTTTTTTGTTTTTATGTTTCGCTTGTTTAAGGATCTTGTTAAAATCAGGCAATATTAGTTAAACTTATGTACGTATATTCATGTATGATATCGACAATTTCGTCACGTAGCATTTATCATATGGTTTCAACTTTTATAGGTAAAGTGTATGCAATTCAGGTTTAATGCAGACACATGATTATTACGTTTGCAATTATATATAGTTTTATATATTTATAATTCTCCAAACCTAATCTAATCATAAAAGAGATAAAATAGCATAATATCACGTTTTACCGATTGGATTGGAATACCTATTAATTTCATTTTCATAAATTTTAAATCAGATTAAATGCATCTTCTACAATCGACATAAAACCATTGTCTTTAAGTCTTGATAAACAAGTAAAACGAGGAACATCGAAATAGAACAAATAAGACAGAAACGCGAAATATAACACGAACAGCCGAAATAATAATTTCCATTTTTCTCGTTATAATATTGCTTTTCATGTCAATGTTTGTATTAATATTTTTTTAGCCTTTTCGTCTGGGAAATTAATCTGGACAAGCGTACTTGGTTTTATTTTCTGAATTAAGGAGTGTGTAATTTTGCAATAGTTCTGGCTATTTTAAGATTATGCTGCTAATAATTTAGTTGCAATTTATCAAATGAAATTAAATTTAAAAAACATAATAAAACCACATTGAAATGAACATCGTGTAAGATGTCGGGTCTAAGTATAATTAAGTAATTTATTTGATGAGAACTCTTAGTAGAGTTCGTTCAAACCCCGATATATTTTACAATAATCTAGTGTCGAGCCCGATCACCGATTTTCTAATTTTGTTATTATTGGTTGTGTTACTTTTAAAAACAAATATATATATATATATATATATATATATATATATATATATATATATATATATTATACAATTACTGCACTTGAACGAGATCAATATGAGGTTTTATGGAGCAGGGTTGCATAATATTGAACGATCAAGTTCAAGTGTAGTAATTGTTTTATTACATAATTTATTGAGCCACGAAATGGAATATACAGGATTTTTTTATTCCCGAAAGTGGCTGTCTTTCATAATATTTATTTTTCGAAAAACAGTAAAATATCGACATAATCCATGATTAAATGCTTGAAGTGGTTATTTCTTGTATAATGTCTCATCCCCAGTCCTTGCTTCTGCATAAAATTGACTAAGAATTGAGTCCAATTCCCGAGGGTCTGCCGTTTCCAAACAAACTGACATATCCGTTTCACGTAAATATTTCGTAAGAAACCTAATCGCTTGCTCTGTCGATTTGCTAGTGTTGACGGCATCTCTTTTCTTAATGATTTCATTAATTTCCAAGTTAGTAATATCTGCAAATCTTCGCTTATTAGCACCAGAACTATCGTATTACGTTCACTCTATGACGTTACCATGGTTACAAACAACAATATAATCCGAACATCAGTCAGAACGATAATTTTGATTGGTTCAGGGGATTAAAGAAAGAAGATTTGATTGGCTATCGCATTTCCGTTGCAGCACGTGCTGGGTATTTTCACTCATAAATTTCTCACGAGAGTGCAATATGATTTTTTATTGAGTAGAATGAGTTTTTTGCAACCAATATGAAAGGAAATGGAAAGTCACGTGTATTGGTTTAGGTCAATATGAAAAGGGCAAAAATATATATTATGTAATAAATAAATATATTTATATATATGAATCATCAGAAATACAAGGTTAATATCAAATATTTATATATACGTCTACAAATTAAACCCAACACTGTTAGAATTAGATTTTTACACTGTCAAATTTTTGCTTTCCCTCAGCGGGATTCGAACTTACAACTTTGTCATCCTATATAATATATACAAAATTGCTGAATTAGATTACTTTCAGATTAATACGTATTGGTTACGAAAATTCCATCGTCACACGCTTGTACACATGTACTATGTCTATGTCTACGTTTCGCCCCGGTTAATGAAGCTATATTTTTTTATAGCGGATTTGGCCGAGGGGTCAAGACCGCTGGACATAATGCAGGCGATTTGTGCCACAGTGTCACAACGGTGTGAGTTCGAATCCCGCTGAGGGAAAGCAAAACATTTGACAGTGTAAAAATCTAATTCTAACAGTGTTGGGTTTACTTTGTAGACGTATATATAAATATTTGATATTAACCTTGTATTTCTGATGATTCAGAAATCCGCTGGATAGATATATTATATGGTTGTCACAATACTTAGACGTTTGTATATAATTAACTTACTGTGACTGTATGACAAGTAACTTTGTCATCCTATATAATATATACAAAATTGCTGAATTAGATTACTGTCAGATTAATACGTATTGGTTACGAAAATTCCATCGTCACACGCTAGTACACATGTACTATGTCTATGTCTACGGTTCACCCCGGTTAATGAAGCTATATTTTTATATAGCGGATTTGGCCGAGGGGTCTAGACCGCTGGACATAGTGCAGGCGATTTGGTGCCATAGTGTCACAATGGTGTGAGTTCGAATCCCGCTGAGGGAAAGCAAAAATTTGACAGTGTAAAAATCTAATTCTAACAGTGTTGGGCTTAATTTGTAGACGTATATATATATATATATATATATATATATACATATAACAAATATGTGCTACTTTTATTTGTACAAATGCAACACAGTAATTCATTACAAATTAATCCTGTGGTTTTCCCATTTCGACAACTTTTAATTTTCACTGTCACTTTTCGAAAACTTACAAATTTGAGTAGGTTTATCACGTGTACTTTTCAAGGGTTTGGTAATATGTACAAAATTTTTATCTTTTTCGAGTTTCTTCTTTTTCTACTTTTCGGAGTTACTACTGTTTAATTTCCCTCTATTTTTTCTCCTTATTAAATTATAAAAGGTTTGTCCATTTGTGCATTATTAAGTTGTGAAAGTCCTTTATATTTACAATCTTAATCAAGGTAGATCAGAGTCTTCTGACATATTTTACAGTATAACCTAAAAAGTATACCTTGCAGGCCTTCTATACCTGGCGAATAGAAAAAAAACTCTTATACTTATATACGTATACATGCGTGTGTGTAAAAAAAGTCACGTGATCAATATTAACAAATCCATTTCAGATTGTAGCAGAACTATTCGAAGAAAATATTGTAGACGAGCACTTAAATTAATATACAAATAGACAAAAATAATTTTGACATCAATAAAATTAAAGTGTTTACTTTTTAAATAACTACAAAATGTCAGACAATTGATTTTTTTGCAATCAGAAACGCTGTATTTAAATTGACAATTTTGTGACGTAATCAACACATTCGAGAAAGCTGTCACGTCACCAATGGAATGCAGAGGCACTGTAGGAGTGCTCTATAGTAACGTCACGTCATTAACAATGTGCGATGCTCTCATCTAGGCTTCGCCTATATTCATATTATATATTTTGTAAATAGGATACTTTCAATATGAAGATATCTGTGTTGTCTATACAAGAAAAAAACAGGACATGTAAGTAGTAATGAAATACTGCCAAAATGCGTTGATTAAAAAAACTATAGCTTAATGGGTTTTCGTTAAAAATTTTCACATTTTTCTTAAGTGGTTACAGCTATTTTCAATGTGGTAAAAGGGCACAATGGCAATAATGTGCACTCACTCCAAAAAGAAACGCGACATACAAAAAATGGGAATTTTACATCATATATTATTTTAACAATTTATCATATAGATAATTAATACAGAAATGTAGAAATTGGCACACTTCTTTCTTGTTCATGAGTTCTTTTACCATTGAATATAACATTTTCTTGCATATTGTCAATTAATCAAGCAAAAAATGTCAGTATCTGTTGTGCCCACTATTTGCTTGTAACACAGCCCTTACTCTTCTAGGCATTGATTCAATTAAACGTCGAGTACGAACATGCGGTATCCTTTGTCACTCATACTGAAGTGCCTGCTCTAATTGTTGTAAATTTTGCGGCGGTGGTTGATATTGGTTCACGCGCCGATCCAGTTCATCCCACAGATGTTCAATTGGGTTAAGATCCAGAGATCGTGATGGCCAACGGATCACAATGACATTCTCTGGCTCTAAAAAAATCTACTGTTACACGTGCTGTATGTTGTCGGCATTGTCATGTTGAAAGATTTCTCTTTGCATGTCAATTACGGGCAATAAATGCGGCCGTATAATTTCGTCTCTATACCTAACAGCGTTAAGATAGCCTTGGATATGTATCAGCTGTGTATTCCTGGAGTAAGAGATAGCGGCCCACATCTTAACACTGCCTTCGCCAAAATTGTCTCTTTCTACAACACAGTTTTGCCCAAAACGATCATTTCAGCGCCTGTACACTCGTATGCGACCATCTCGCTTTTCAAGCTGAAAACGTGACTCATCGCTGAACCACACTCTTCTCCCGTTCTGTAAATTCTATACACGAACGGTAGTACACTATCTAACCCTTGCTCGGCGGTGTTGGTATCTCAGTGTTGCTCCGATGTAAAGTCTTTTTGCCCGCAATCCATGAGAGCGTAACCGATTGCGTACTATCTGTGGTGATATACGGCGCAACCCAGGGACGTTTACAGCTGTTTCTGTTGCAGCAATGTGTAATTATGATGTTGTATATATATATATATATATATATATATATATATATATATATATATATATATATATATATATATATAGTAAAACAAGATGAATAAAGAATAAAATCACATGAAAAAATCTGTTTATTGTATTACATCTCTAGTACTTTCATTGCTTCCTGCAGCTCTTCATATTCAATATTTATTGTTTATTTGTCCGCTAAAAATGATTTGAAAAAAATTATCCGATGTTGCGTTTCTTTTTTGAGTGAGTATATTACAAATTATCAGTCTATCTATTCAGTCAGGAAATTATCAATCTAGAAAATGTTATCACCACTTTTCGAAACTCTGTTAAAAAATAATGACGTTAGAGTGCGCGCCTTTTTGTGTACAAATATATGTTTTATAAATAGCGTTTTTGTATCATTCGCACAAAATAGAATAAGTGTTCGATCTTATAGTTCTTTCGTGACTTTGTATGGATTTTGAGAGTAAGTAAAACAAACGGCGTCACCAGTGAAGCAGAATATGTACACTCTTTCGAACCACCTGCTAACATCTGTTTTTATGGGTCATGTTACAATTTTTATTGTTGCATGTTTTTTATCGTTGTGTTTGCGAGTTTGTGAATTTGGTACCTACATCTTTGTAGATTCCTCCTTGTACATTGATCACGTCTCGATATCTTCCAGTTGTATTAACTTTTATGACATATGAATGTCCGAATACAAAACAATGACACCGTGTTATCGTAAGTGAACATAAGATTGAGAATTGTTTTTACTGTAACTAAGTCATTGTAACAACATATTCAGAAATGCAGTATTTATACACAACCAGTTTAAAAATCACGCCAGTAAATGTTATGAATGACATATTTTATATTCACTTTACTACTTGAGAAAATGACGAATATCACATGGTTTTCATTTTAGTTGAAGTTTTATCAAAAACTGATTTCTTCGTTTTACAACTTTCATTTTCTTGGAGAACCCGCTCAACAGTTGCTGTACTGAACATGGCTCAAGGTATGTGCCAGAACGACAAAAAGGAATAGCTAGAATAACTTATTTAAAATCTTATCTTTTGTTTATAAAATTATTTAATACTTGTTGAAAATCTAAAAAAAGATTAACGCATTTGTGGTCAAAAAACATTTCCAATTATAACAACCAGGCTCATCGCACTGCATTTGGTGCATATTGTCCCTAGCAGAATATCACATTGCACGAGCTTCCGCGTGGAATCGATATTCCGTGAGAGACAATATTCATTGCTATGTTTGCAAAAAAGAATTTATTAAACAGCAGTACTGTAAATAGTACACCGATTGGCATTAAACCTGAACAGTAACTCACAGAATGCAAAGGAAAGAAAACATATATAAATATGTGAACAGTAAAATGCATGTATTTGTCTAACTGATGAAAAAATAACATACAAATCGCAAAGATTTATTTGTATATTCTAAGTATTTAATTGTGCAAAATGTGAAAAGCAGCGAATGAACTGGTCTTTCACGTAACAAAAATGTATTGACTTCAGGTCCTCATTACATTTTTCGGCTCACCGACTGGCCAATAAACTGCAATGTTACGTTCAATGACATGAACTATTGTTACACTTAATCAATTATTATTATTATTATTATTATTATTATTATTATTATTATTATTATTATTATTATTATTATTATTATTATTATTATTATGTTTTTATCAGGTTTTCAAACGACAATACTGGATAATAAAGAAGTAAAAAGCCATTTATGTACTCAATTAGAAATCAACCAACAATTCACAAATTCTTTATATGAATTAAACCTGATAAGTATTGAAGAAAAAAACGTTATTGATAATCTTCAGCGTCGACGACGAAAACAGGCTGAAAAGTGTTTAGAATATCTTAGGAATAGTCAAATCCCAACGGCAATGGAAGACTTTTGTACCGCATTGAACAAGAACAGATTAGGTCATATTGTCCAATTTTTAAAAACCTCGGACTTCAATATTGGAAAGGGTAAGAACAAATCAACTAGTACATTAAGCCAACAGTGATTTCTAATGTTTTCTCTCGCTGTAGGCTGCGTTATTATTTATAACAAGTTCATTAAATATAATATCCCCAGTTGTAGTCAGCAATACAGGCGTGACAACTTCATTCAAAATATTTAGACTTGTTATACGCACTTATATAGTGTATTTACGTTTGTATTCATTAATGGGAAATATTGTCCCTCTGAGTCAGTGAATTTTTATTTTAAGAGCCTGAAAGCTGACATGAATTATTATACAGCTATATTTATAAACGGAGTGTAAATAATTTCTCTTGAATTTTGATTACATGCAATTTTTACGCATATATAAATAAATATATAATTAAATAACAAACACACACATAAGTGTGAAAATTTAAATATTGCGTTTTTAAAGCATTGTATCAGCTGCATAATAAATAGGTAATTATATAGTCAAACGTCCAATATGAGAAGATGCTGTACTCGTCTAATACTGGTACAATACAGACTCATACAATATCTTTCCATTTTGGACGTTGTAGTGTTTAATAACCTAATATGAATATAGTTGCAGCCTAAATGCGAGCATCGCACATTGTATTGTTCATGACTTACTTATTGTTGTCTATTTTGACATTAATTTTAATGCTCGTCTATGATATTTTCTTCGGATAGCTTAGCTACCATCTGATACGCATCAAATGAAACATCATTAAAAGTTTTATTATGTCTTCGCTAATACTTTGCCTCCAAAACATTGTTTATACAACGTGGCCTTTTCCTAGTTTTTATTTACAAAATATCTATCATTTGTCATAAAGAAACAACATACGCAACAAATGACAATAAATTTTGAATTTTAAAATTAAAGTCTGTATTATATTCAATGAAAATATAATTAACAGTTACATTTTAATAAAAATATGATTAAAGCAGTTACATATTTGTTTGTTTTGCAGCTATGTTTGCTAAACTTGGAAACACAGATAAGTTACCTAAACATGGAAATACAGTGAAAATCCCAAATGTGACCGCAATTGAAATAAATACTCCAAACAGTGAAGCTGAACATCGCTTGATACAGCATGATAATAATGTTTTGAATAGCTTGATAAGATCCCAAAACAGTGCAGTGTCCTTATACCATATACAACATGGATGTATAGAAATCTTTATTCACTCGAATGAAGGACCCAGTTATGACACAGTTTCAAGCGAAGCGTTTTGTGTACACATAACACAACAATTATTCCAACTGGAGAATGTTCAGAAAAGCTTACGTGCCGGACAAAAGGTCACAATAGTAGTAAAACGGGATCCATTTAGTTTGCCTCTGTTAGATGAAGCTGGTATGTAAATCAAAGAATACATAACTTAACGGGTTGGGAGCATATCAAATCTTTATAAATGACTGTAAAAAAATGTAAAGTCATCTAAAATATTATGTTTCTTGTCATTAAATCGTTCCACTGATGTTTCAAAATAAAATATGTTGTACAATTTAATACAAACCAATTTCTAAAAAAAATATAAATTTAATACACACGAAAATCAAAATGACATATAGAGATATATTTATAAAATATGCACAAGTAAAATAATCATAATTTAACAAGTCAACACTGTCTCAATATTTATTATTATATTAACGGTTAATGGTCCAAAGTTGAACCCGAATTCCATGAAGATAACTTATCGTTGCACTTTTTAAATGATGCTCTCCTTTTTTGTATTTCAGGGAACAAATTAAAACAATTTAGTAAGAAACAGGCAATGCTTATTCATAACGCATTTTTCAAGAAGAATGTAGACAATATTTTTGCCGCTTTATTTGAAAACTCAAATCATGCTACATCACGCAAAATGACTGAAAACGTTGGACGCGAGAAATCATTCAATGAACTGGAGCTTTTTGAATTGCTTGAAAAAGAACTTTCAGATGCTAATGGAACAAAGTCAAACTTTATGTCTTTGATGAAGAATGGCTATTATGTTGAAATAGAGGATATACTTACAAAAATGTCATGCTTGGGTAATCATATTTATACAATTCTACTGCAAGCTTTGTGTACGTTGGTCCGACTTCCTGCTAGAAGGACAGTAGCATATTTTATAAGTTAAGTCATAACATCTCTGTTAAGTTATATGTACGCAAAATTTAAATTACCCAACGTACTTTTTAAAATTAAAAAATTACAACACAAATAAATGTGCTCTGCAGTTAAAATTAAGATTAAATTGTATAGATTTTTCATACCTTTCCTAAATGTTGCCTATAGAACTTCTTCAATGAGTTATTTGATTGTTTGCCTTTCCAAAAAATTCGGTCTGATCGACGCTGATGAGCATTAATAAGGCAAAACGCGCATTTGATCTATGGAATTGTATACCCTTGGCACCTTTGATCACTCTTATTACATACAATATGTTTTATTAATAAACATACTGTTCGTCGTGTAGTACAAACTTTAAAGAATTAGATAACTACTTTCACCAACAAATAAGGTTGTCCATATTGCTATCTTTATGACTAACTTACAATGATGTTTCATAATAACTTATCTCCTTTACGAAAAGAAAGTAAAATTTTGGTAGAATTTACCATTATCTAGTTCGATATTAAGTATAGTGTTTTAGTACACTTACATATAATTTTTTATTTGAAATATAAATAGTGTATAATTTTTAATGAAATACTTTAGCTTCTTTTGAACTTTTCTAGAATGCTACAGAAAAAGTGTTCTATCTGACTTTGATACTGTCATGGATGAAATTGATACTGATATAATGGAAAAGACGTTTGAAGGAAAAAAATACATTCCAGATGTTGTCAAAGACGATTGCATACTTTCAAAAGGAAAGCGATCACGCACAGAACGAGCGAAATGTTTCCTAGAGTATGTTCTCATAAAAGGAGATGTTCTCGTGAGATTTGCTGAAGTTTTTGCTTCATTAACTAATGCAGTAATAAAATTTTCGCCATGCACACTACATGATGAAGCAAAAACAGGTACATATTTTTTAATTATATAAAAAGAATTAAAATATTTCACTGTCAAGCTATACAAAATAGTTTACAACTGCATATAACTTTCGAATCAGCGGTGAACTAAATCATTCGATATTTCGTTAAAGTGAACTTAAAGGGTGGATTTTATTATTAACACCAATAATGGAATATTGAATAGGTGATTAATATGGATCATTGCCCAACCTCCGACGTTGAACGACGATAACGGATAGATAAGAAATAGATTGAACTTAAAGCAGATTTGTATTATTATTTTTGTTTGTTTAAGTTTCTTCTTTATGTCGTGCATCTTTCTGTTAAAACGTTTTTACATTTTGTGTTTGTTTCCTGCAAAAACCTTCATGCAGGTATATTTAACGGAGCTATAGGGGTGGAAAAGGACTATGCAGCTTCAGGAATAACGCCCTCGTTCTATAAGTTGCATCAGACATTATATAGTCTTTTTACACTTGTCACTATACATACATTAATCCGTTATTGTAGTATATTCAATTTAAAGACGTGTTACCAAAGAAACTCCTCATCTTTCTTTACAGTCTTCAAATATTTATAAATATATGATACAATATAATAATTTTATATAAATTTGTAAGTTTTTACTAGTTCATCACATTCACGCATATTATCATCAAGTCGATTTTTTCTTCAACTATATCCAGTATTCACTTATGGTTGATAATTTTTGCTTGATAACTGTGTAAGAAATGACAATAAAAATGATGCTTAAAATATCGGTAAGGGGACTGGAGGAATCGCTTGTTGTTTTTCGACGAGCAATATTCCTTTAAACATAATACTAGTTAATAGGCTAGACCTTTATTTTCTTGATATTAACTTTACCATTTATAATTAAGTGTATGTGGTGTTTTTTGTTTATGTATCTTCTATTCTGTAGAAATAAACAGCGAGACAGTAAAGGAGATTAAATACAGCATGATAGTATGCGTCGACGAAACTGGTAGGCTTTCTATAATTATTTCATCTTTAGCTGTTCGAATTTAAAGTGAGAAGTAACACGAATTGGTCAGTTATGAATTTGAATATTTAAATATACATAGTTATGCAGCACTACGCAAGTCTATTACGGTACTTCTGGAAATGACATCTCTGATACATGAAAAACGCAAAGAATATTGGCATATAAATGAGTAGGCTGTTCCTAAAATATGTAACATGGCATTATAATATTTGTATGATGTGTACATTTGAATTTAAATCAATATTACATAATTATTACCTGCTGAACCATCATAGGTCAGTTTAGTTTGTTATCTTCTTTCTTCACAGGAAAATTCCATCTTGAGAACGTTTGTGATGATGATAATGTCGAAAACTCCGTTGATGCGAGGTAAGGAAGTTGTAATTAACTCTGTATTCGTTAGACTAAAGTAAACAAACGGGAAACATTTCAATCACTCTCCTTTGACTATTGTATATCCGAATGTATTCAATTTAATTATGTGTGATAATGCTTTTAAAAATCATGAGCATTTATTCTCGTTTATCACTTGTATTATCAAGTGCAAATGTTGTAAAGCAATGTGCGAAATACCACATCTACAGTATTTAACTATTATGCTTTAGATAATTTGAGTTTTGTTTTGCAGACCGGCCACAAACGGTAAAGAGGAGGGTACAATTACAACCGATTCTGTTATAATTAGTCCACTTCCCGATGTATCTCAAAACGCAACGACAAAACTACACATTGAAGACCTTTCTAAAACCTTGATGTTTTGAAAGACTATTATGTCTGCAGATTACATGTACCTTCCTTGGACAGTTGTATTTACAAATACATATATTTAGTCAGCACCTACACTGAACATTTCTTCAGAATAAAACAAAAAAAAACATATTTACCATTGAGAATGGAAGCAATGTGATTTTTGATTCAAAAATATGTTAAATGAATTTATGTATGTGCTGTAAATGATACAAGGTGTGTATGGCAAATGCATATACTAATAATATTTTAATCTATCACATTTGGGGATACTACAATCAGCCACTGTGCTTCACTAAAAGCTAAACCGATTATAGATTGTAGTCATTTCATTTTAACACTGTCAGAATTTATACAATTGAATCACACGATTGATATTTTGAATTACTATTTAAATATCATATATGTAATTGTTATTCAATTAGAATTAAACAAGTGTGTATTTTCCACCGGTTAATATTTTTTAATTATTTAATGCTATTATTTTAATTTTGTCCATTCGTATATTTCTTATTTTTAACAAACTCATATTTTTTAATTTTATTTCAGTAAGAATCTAATTGAAGTTTTTTTTTTAATAACTGTATACGTTTATATGATTTTATTGCACACGAAACTCATATTTTGCTCTTTTTTGATTCGTTTAATTTTAATCGCCTTAATTCGTATTGCATATGACACTCATTCTTTTGATATTATTTAGTTCTAGTCATTTGATTTTAAAAAATGAAGTGAAAAAATTAGCGTATTTGTTAGAAACTTTTTTCATATGTTATATTAAAATAAAAAAAGAAGTCCATCATTTTTGTTCAAAAATTTAAGTATGATAAACTAAATGTTGGTAGGCAAAAATCACATAAGAGAAACATGCTGCAAGGAAGGTGTTTTTTAGCAGGTTATTACTTGGCAATTATCATATCAAACTTAAGCCATTTCAACTCGAGATCAAATGTGCTGTCTACCTGAATCATTGTATTAGCACTAACTGTACTAACGTGATATCCCCTCCCCTTTTTACTGACGCTAATACTTTTTCGTTTGTAAAAATTATATCTAAATACTGTAGGCAATATTAAACTTAAAACAACTGTTAAGAATCGGATTTGAATGTACAACTTCACTTTTATTTTCCTTTTCAGAATCTGAACCTTTTTCCTTATTACTTATATCTTTCCTCTACTAACTCGTAATGCCGATGGTGCCTTTGTCTTAACATTTATGAAAGAATTTATTATACACCTAAATCTATTAAATGTTATCGTTATTTATCGTATGTATTATTATTTTTTATATTGTGTTAATGAAGCTAAGTTTGTACAATGTAATATATTCTTGTTAAAAAAATAGTTAATATCAATGAAATCCGATAGGATGGTTTATTCTTGATAATAGGCGATCTACACTGGCACTATAGATTAAATTATACACGAACAAATGCATGATGTTATTTATGATAAATAAAAACCAATTAATTGCATTTTCTTTCTTATTAATTTATAAGCTAGATGCAATCTAGTCTCAGTTTAATAAAGTTCCCAAATTACAACATTATTTACATATCAGCGGGGTAATAACAAACAGATACATACTGTAGAAATCAATCAACCGTTAACAGAGATTCATTAGAGTCCCACGTGTATATGATGTATACAAAAAGAACACTATTACATCACGTGTTTTCAATCATGGATTCACAATTGTTGTTAGTGTTAGACCGCGTGCTTTTATTTATAAATTTGGAAAAAAGATTAAAGATTATATTTAGGTAAAAAAATAATAGTATACAATTATGGCCTTTAACGAAGGTAATACTCATAATTATAAAATCAAGGTAGGGTTATTTTTCGAGGTCGGAAGGAAATGACTCTTTCGAGATTTAATAATTTGGATATTACCTTAAGTTAATAAAGGGCCATAACTGTATTATTACACGGAACTAAACACAAACGTGAACAAGGGAACTGTGTAGTCATAACTGAGTAACCCTTATAAATTTGGCGCGTTTTTGCACCTCGGATAAATAGCTAGTCATTTCTCATTTTCAAATATGGCGTTGGCTACGTGCAAATTCCTAGACAGCTATTTTACAGACGTGCAGTTTTTAGCGAGAAAAAAAGTAATTGCCCCTAACATCTAATTTATTTTAGTACTGGTTACCATAGTAAAGTATAATAATACTTGTTATTTGTAAGGCTTGACAATACTTAAGGTTACTCATATTCAAAGCTGTATATATGTGGGTGTGTCAAAACAATTCTTATAATTTGTCTCAGGAAAGAGCAAATTTTGTGGCATAGTTTAACATTGCAATATGTTAACATACAGTACATTTTATTCTCTGTTCTGTACATCCAATAATATCGTGGAAGAAGTTTCTCTTAATTAAAGAAATAATAAAATTCGTCTCCTAGCATTTTACAATAATTTCATATTCGTTCATGTTTGGGAATTCTTAACCATCTCCCAGTTTCTACTGAAAATTTAATATTGGAGCATCTTAATTTACTCATAATAATTAATCCATCCTTTTGTAATCTTAATATAAAGGATTCTATTTTGAATTTACTATAAAATTACCCTCTTGACGATTCTTGCATCTGAGAAAACAAGGATATTGGTCTAGGCAACACTAATGTCTCGCGTGGCACATATTGTTAAATGCCCTCTTTTTATAAGTTCACTCAAGCATGAAATATGACAAATATGCTGTTATACCGGCTGACATATATGTTTTTATGGAAACTACATTATAGTTACTTTTTTAAAAAAAACATGGGTATCCGTTTTGAATTACTTTTGGCATTTCGACCAATGAATTGAGGAACTGGATCTTCCATTACTCTACTGGATTCCTATGCTTGCTACACAAGTGTCCTTTTAAAAACGTTATATTGCTGGGACTGCTAATTGCTGCGCTAAACGTCCATAAATTAACAACTTTTTTGTTAGCAATTCAAAGTGGGGTTCAGCGATCTTGTGAAACAATCTCCTGTAGACGTGGCGTGAATCAGATGTGGATACTTAAAAACGATAAAAAATCTGGCGTCGTATAACTCTCCTTATGCTATAGCGTCAGAACGTTAAACATTTTTATTGTTATCATATGTGTTATGTTTAGTGGACGTGTTTTAATAGACCGTCAGAATTCCAGTAGGTACCAACTGTGCTCCCTTCTTGCCAACTTTTATCAGCGGATTTTATAGTGGCTTCTTTTAAAAACCCAAGGACAAATAGTCCTCAATTTCAGGTTCGTTATGTCTAAGATGGCGTGTTTTTATTGAATAAATCAAAATAGGTGACTATGTGGATCACATCTACCCAAATTGAACTTCACAGTAAGGACACTACAGAGACAGCTATAGTCTGCCTCATTCTTTGCCCTACATTTGAAAAATAACAATGCAGGACGGTTGTGAAACAAAACTTACGACACAAGAGATTATATTAATTTTCCTATACTTGAATTTTCCTTTTTTGTGTGGCAATATCCCAGCAGCACCTGCATATAGAGTATACATCTTAAGAGAATGTATTTTCTATCCTGATTTCCGTGATTGATAGAGGGTGCTGTCTGACAGAAAAGCTACGCAATCAGAGGTTCCACGGTTGGAAGTCCTCACGTAGAAGAAAATTAACGGTCGAAATCATTGTGTTGTGTTTCTGTTTGTTTGTTATTGTCCCCTCTTTTGGTTAGCCATGGTTTTGTTGGAAGCCTGTGACCTTGAACTGCGCTATCAATATAGCTGACAAATATTTATAGTCGAGGCACTGTGACTAATAAATAATTTTTCAGTTATTGATAAGGACTCAAGTCAAATCGCCACAGGGTAAAATCGCCCCCTTCAAAACGCCCCTGTTAAAAATCATTAAAAATTGCCCCCATACAAAACTCCCATACCTTGAACAAAATCTCCACAATAACAAAAATTGTTATACAGTATATAAAAAATATTTCTTTGTATTCTTTGTTTTTGTGCTGTTTTATGCACTATTCATCAGTAAACAACCAGATGATTATTGTTTATTGAAAATATAACTAAATGTACTCAAGACTTGGTGCGTTCATGGTACTGCACAGCTGTAGTAGTCTGTTAGTGATGATTTCTTTAGCAATGTACTGGTCCCAAAGAGCAACTATCTTGGCCGGGGTTGTGCGGGCCCGAGTTCAATGGAATGTTGACAACTTCCCCTTGCTTCTGTGTATAGTCGCAGTATCAGTGTATACATGGTTTGATCGGCATGCTGCAAGATTGCTGTCTCTACAATGTCAGTTGCTGAACTATGATATATTTGGCTTCGAGAACCGCATTTACCTAAATAAAAGAACAAACAAACGGATGAAATAAAAAATTTAATTGTTATTAAAGGTGATGCAGAATACTTTCACTTTCTTTAAATTCGCCGTATAGTTAGATTTTTATACAAGTTGTCATAATTCAAAATAAATTACACCAATTCGATCTAGCGATCACTGATACCGCATTTGTAAAAATGTGTAACGTTTTGATGGAATTCGTCCAACATCATTAGGCTTCAATCTGATATGTATTTTAAAGTTTCATTAAAATCAAATGAACATTTTTTAGTTATTGTCGAGAAATGTTTTTTTTTTGTAAAAATTTGTAAACATTTTTTGGCAAATATGACCTTGAAATTCGATGGATTTCCCCCCAAATTGATAGGCTTCTGATAAACCTAACATGAAACTATATCCCAAGGTTTCATTGAAATGAAATACAAACTTTTTGAGTTATTGTCCGGATTGTCCGGATATATTTTATTATTTTATTTATTTATTTATTTATATATTTCATTTTTTTTTGGTAAAAATTTCTAACATTTATTGTCAACTGTGACATTGGTATTTGACAGATTTCCCCCCAAATCGATAGGCTTCTGATCAACCTAAAATAAAACTATTTCCCAAATTTCCATTAAAATCAAATGCAACCTTTTGAATTTGTTGTCCGGAAACATACTTTTTGTAAAAATTTCTTGTGGACTGCGACCATGAAATTATACGGATTTCTCCTAAAATCGATAGGTTTCTTACCAACCTGATATATAACAATATCCTAAAGTTTCATTCAAATCAGATGTAAACTTTTTTAGTTATCGCCCGGAAAACTAATTTGGAAGGACGAACGGACGGACGGACAGACATGAGGACCACCATATACCCACGACTCTGTCGATCGGGTATAAAAAGGGGGGTTTCAGAGCTTATTTTCGAGGGTTTGAGCACTGACATTTAAAATTTTCTAGTAGATTATGCAGAGAAGATAATACAAAACCGAAAATTAAAGATTACTAAAATTTTGTCCAATGAAATTTTCAGAATTTTTATTAAAATGTCAAGCAATTGGTATATATTTTAAAACGTTTATAAAATTTATATAATTTGATGACATTTTATTGCAACCACTGGGTCGATGCCTCTGCTGGTGGACTGTTTTTCCCCGAGGGTATCACCAGCCTGTTACATATGACATTTAATTATTGTGAAAACCACTTACAGATAAAACTCAATACACCCATTAAGTGATGATAAACATATCCCGTTGACATTCCATTGTTTAGATTGTACAGCTGTAACTACCGCCGCATGTCTATTAAATATTTGTAAAATTGTTAAATATATATCAGTGTAGAATAAAATGTTAAACACTCAATACTGTTTTAAGAACATAACACAGCGCAGTAGTCACACTTTAGTGCTGACAGGAATATCATTGATTCTTCAGTGATATATATGGAATATAGGACATTTTGTTTGTGATACAGACTTTATCAAGCCGTGATAAAGTCTGTATCACAAACAAAATGCCCTATATTCCTTTTATCGGTAATTTTCAAAAAGAGTATTTTTGGTCAATTTAGGCCATA
Source organism: Limnoperna fortunei (assembly GCA_944474755.1). Lineage (NCBI taxonomy): Eukaryota > Metazoa > Mollusca > Bivalvia > Mytilida > Modiolidae > Limnoperna > Limnoperna fortunei. Next base: position 1,554,189 of record OX104121.1, on the reverse strand, counting down.
TTTTTTAAGGAACTACTTTTTTGGTCGAAGTGATCTGTGAAAAACGGTTTGCTACATCATTTAGCGTCAACGTCATTCAATCGGAATGTGGCGTGATGAATGGACGTGTTTTTTCATTGATCTTCCTGTAAGGCAAGTCTTTTTTTCATCGTTTATGTAATGGTTTGTGAATGAGAATCTTTTAAATGGGGTGTCACATTTTGTGTTTTTAATATTTTGCTCTTTGACGAACCGTATTTCAAATTTATGTTGCCAATACCCAACGTTTCTGACCGATTTTCCAATTGAGTGCCAGTTTCCCCTTTTAATGTTTTCTATATTTTGTATTTTATATCGTTATTATTTCTGGTAACTGTTTGGTGCTGTGTTATTTTTAATTTTCAGTACTTTGCAGTGGCCAGGGGAGATACGATTTACACATCGTCATCATTTATTTATAAATTCCAATTGTAATTCCAATGCATAAATGCGATGAGTTGTAGGTTCTTGTGTATGCCGAATTTTCCTGCCGTAATAATCCTATTACAGTTTTGTGATTTGTCGGATTAACCCCCAAAAATGGCGAGGTCATTCGCAAGTTCTTGTGGTGAATGAACAGGAATTCGGGATTGTCACTTGCTGTTAATGTTTGTGCAATTTGAAGAGTTTTGTTCAGATTATTTAAACTGTATTATTGTTAACGGAAGGTAGCTGCGAAAACGGAGCTCTGGTGGTCGCGTTGTGTTCGTTTTCTTTTTTTTTTTTTTTTTTTTGGGGGGGGGGGGTAGATTGTTTGTTTATTTTATCTTGCTTTCACGTTTGTTTATTTTTGAACATTCTGTTAGTTATTGTGACGTAATCATAGTTAGATTCCTCCGCAATCTACTGACCCGATAAATTCGGTGATAAATGTCAGTGCGTGGTTACTGACTTTATCACCGGTACACATCAAAGGGAAAATGTACAAATTACCGATCAAGTCATTGTCTAAATTTACTGCACTGAAATTTCGAAAATTATTTTCATTCTAAGTTTTTCTATTTTCAAGGTGTAGATAACCTTAGCCGGATTTGGTATGAACGTTTGGGAATGTTGGTGATAAAAGCTCTACAACATCTTAATCATTTGGATTTTAAATACTGTTTGGGTTTGAGCGCCACTTATGAGACTTGATTAGACGAAACGTACGTCAGGCGTTGTAAATTCTATTAACCTTGGTATCTTTGATGACATTTTATTCAGGGACAAAATTGATGGGGGCGTTTTTGATTTGGAGGCCGACATTGTTTAAGGAGGGCGATTTTGTTTTAGGTGGGGGCGTTTTTACAGGGAGGGATGGCGATTTTACGGTGGGGGGCGTTTTTTACAGGAGTAAAATATCAATCAACTATAATTTACAAAAAGATAGTCGACGCATTTAACTCTTAGAGGTGTATGAAAAATAGAAAGGAAACTGATGAACAAACAACAATAAGAAAAAACTGTAAAAAACTTTATCAAATGAAAGAAAGAGAAAAGAAACATTAACATTTTCTTTCATTAGTGTGTGTGGGGGAGGTAAAAAATTAACGGGCTGCGAACTGTATCCAATCAAAAAAGGCTATAATATAAAAGGTTGCTACATTGATGATTTAATCATGGACTTTGTAAACATGTTATTAAACAATAGGGTATTATCAAAAAGAGACTTTGCAATTAGAGCTCCATCCCGTGTCTGCACGTGAATGACGACGGACGCAAAAAAAAGAAGATATGCATTATTGGCATTAAAAATCATAGAGGTAACAATAAACTATTTATATTATCCCTTATGAAAAGCTATTTAAGAAGTTGAAGGCGTTAAAGGTAAATCAAAAATATACAAACCTTTCTATGAATATCTCGGAGTTGTAAGTTTTTTCTTGCAATTTAGCTATATATTAACTCGAAAACAAGTTAGTTAACATTGTAAAATTTCAAAACAGTACCTATTTTTTTAAAATAAATTTCATAAGCAAATATTTACTTACATGCATCAATATTCGTTACAGTTTGCTATTTTATTAATTTTGACTATCTCTTAAAATGGAAACTTCTAAGTAAAATATTCTAATTAGAATTGTATTAACATGAACACAAAATGTCAATTCAATTCTAATTAAATGTGAATTGAAATCTGTAATATGCAGTAAAGATTTAAATAGAGTTATGCATTGAACTACGAATCGCTATTATTGTCATACAAATCCCCCGTTTCAATAGACCAGAAATATTTGATGGCTTTTTTTTTTGGGAAGTACTGACGGACAATTATTAAAACGTGAAAATCATGAACCTATAAATTAACACTAGTAGGTGAAACGAGTTTGAAATTATTAATTTATACATTTGTGCCCCCAACCCTTTTTTCATATGTGTTTTTATATTTCAATAGATTAATTTCTTTACGTGTTTTAGATTTACCAAGCATACAGTTAACGTAAAATTGATAATTTACATACAACTACATGTACTTTGTTGTACATGTACATGTATTCCAGAACGTTTATTGCTAAATTATGTATTGAAACCCAATGCCTAAGATATAGAAATGAAGTTTTTCTGAGAGCACCAAAACAGTTATACAATAATTTAAACAAATTGAATATTAGAAATTTTTTAATAAAATGTTTATAGTTTAAAATTTACTGAATAAGCAAAGTATACTTTACAATTAGAGCCACAACTCTCTACCTATGTGTGTATTACGACGGACGCCCAAGAACAATAATAATACATTTGATTTAATATCAATATGCATATAAAATGATTTTTAATTTGTATTTAATAAAAAAAATTTAATTAAAATTTCTTCTCTTCATCTTTTTTACACTCCATAAAAGCCCGCAAAAAACCAGCGTGTTAATATGAGTTTTAATTTGCGATGTACTTCAAATAAAAAATATTTAACATTTGTGTACATTTGTTTCATATAAAATTTTACAAACTGCAGCTCATCTCTGTCGTTCTTAATACTTAAATTGCACTATAAAATAATTTTATAAATGAACAGACGGCAAAATCTAATAGTAATAGTACAAAATTTGAAAGGTAGATTGCTAATTCGCCACCCTGTTCCGAACCCATGTCCAATTTAGCACCCTGTTCCGAACCTCCATCCAATTGGTTTTTGACTAATCAGGAAACATAATTACGATCACGTGACTTGATTTTTCGAGAGGTGAAGTATCATGAGGTCTTCTTCTTACAGGTAATCTGCAAATCGCCCCACGAGAAACAGCATCAAGTTCAAATTAAAATTCCAAAAGAAGTATGTACAATTAAAAACAGGGTTGAGGTCTAGTTGGACATCTTAGGCAGGCTGTTCTTGAAGGCATCAACTGTTGATGCTGTTACAGCTGCCAGTGGTAAGCCATTCCATAGTCTGATTGTAGAAGGTACAAAGAACTGCTTGGGACACTGCAATCTGGAGTAAGGAAGGTGGAATCTCTGGTTATGTCCCCTTATTGATGTTGTTGGTACAGCTTTGGATTTGAAGTATTGGTCTTGCGGTATAGCTACTAGGTGGTGTATTATTCTGTAAAGCATGATGACCTTTTGCTCTTTTTCTTCTTTCTTCAAGGGTCTGCCATTTTAGGTGGTCTAGCATTGCTGTGACACTACTAGTGGTCTTGTAGTCTCCCATAACAAACATTGCTGCTCTTCGTTGCACCATCTCTATTTGGTATATTTGGTGTTGTAAGACAGGATCCCATACAACGCAGGAATATTCTAAGATGGGTCTTACTAGGGTTGTGTAACATTGTTCCTTGATCTTCTTAGGACAAGAACTGATGTTTCTACTCAGGAAAGCATTGGTGTTGTTTGCATTTTTTGGTGATACTATTTATGTGGGTGTTCCAAGATAGACCTTCGTTGATGTTGCACCCTAGGTATTTTGCTGACTGTACTGTGCCAAGTAAAATATCATGTATGGTGTAACCATGGTGAATCTGTTTTCTCTTCTTGGTTACCGTTAAAACCTAACACTTGTCTGGGTTAAACAGCATCAACCATTTACTCTCCCATTCTTGTAGATGATCTATATCTTGCTGTAGTTTGTTTTATCCTCTTCTGTCTTGATGGTACGATACAGAAGGCAATCATCAGCAAAGAGTCTGGCTTTCGATGTTACAACCTCTGGAGGATCATTGATGTAAATAAGGAACAGAAGTGGGTCCATGACTGTTCCTTGTGGGACTCCGGATATTACTTGTGATGTTTCTGACTTTTCTCCTTCTAATACAACCTCTTGTGTTCTGTTCCCTAGAAAGCTGGATATCCAGTTTAAGGTCTTTCCTCTATAGTATTCACATTTATGAAGAAGCCGTTGGTGGGGCACTTTATCGAATGCCTTGGAAAAGTCTAGGAGGATACAATCCATCTGCTCCCCGTGGTTTAAGCCATCTGCAAGGTCTTGTATGGTCTGGATTAGCTGGCTCTCACATGACCTGTTTTTTTCTAAAACCATGCTGATATTCTGATAGTATGTTGCTGTTCTCAAGGTAGGATATAATGTTACTATGCATGGTATGCTCAGTAATCTTGCAGCTTATTGACGTTAGCGAGACGGGTTTATAGATTCTTTGCTCCTGTCCCCCTTTTAGAAAAGTGGTGTTACACATATGCTCTTTTCCATGCGTCTGGTATCTTGCCTTGGTGGAGGGAGGCATTGAAGATGAGTGTAAGAGCTGGGGCTATCTCAGATGCAAGTTCTTTGAGTAATCTACCCGGTATGGAATCAGGACCTGTTGCTTTATGTGGGTTGATGTTAAGTAATAGCTTCAGCACACCTGAGGCTGTTACAGTGATGTCTGGTGCTGCTGGATATGAGCTTGGTCCTTTGCTACGTAAGTCTCCTGGGAGTTCCTGTGAGAAGACTGATGTAAACTGGTCATTCAAGATGTTAGCTTTGGAATGGCTGTCACTGTAGCTTTAGATCCGTTTACTACTGATCTAATTAACAAGACGATTTCAAACTAAAAATTCTATATTCACTAAATCTATATTCTAAATTCTACATAAACAAAGGCAACTATCCTAATTCTCTATAAACAGCAGCAAAGTCATAATCAAAAATCTCCTCCTTTCCCCAGACTACACGTGCATGTTAAAAGATAAGCATCTTATGAATATTCATATAATACCAAACTGACCACAACAGATAAGGAGGCGTGTCATTTACTAATGAATCTATTAATTACATGCCAATATACAGCTGCTCTGATTTCACCAACCAGTATCAATATCATAATTATAACATCCCCGCCCACAAAAATAAATTAACCAAATTTCTAACTGGTTACTGAAATCAGTGCAGAGATATAATAAAACCACATATAAAAAACTAAATTGAATTATTAAAAAAATTACCTGTAATTTTTACAAAAAACAAGGACAAAAAGCTTAAATTAATTCAAAATTACCACATGAAGGAAAAAACAAATTAATATTATTTGTTAAAAAAAATAATAATCAAGAAACTACTTACTCAAAAAAAAATTAATAAATTCAAAATATTTCAAAACGAAAAACAAAACAATTAATTTAATTTCATAAATCATGTAAATGAAACTTACAATCATGTTTAATGATAATGACATAATAAAAGCTGTATCATATATATAAACATTCATGAAAATTCATCAACACACATTTGTGTACACAACAAAAATACAAATATTTATTGACCTTCTTGTGAACCATATCATCACACATTTATTTCCAATAAATCTTACTTCTGTTGACAAAATTGTTTTGAAACATGGGTTTGCACAGGGCATCATATTCATAAAAGTGTCAGAAGTATACATAGATTTATGATGGTCTAAGGAAATATAACTTCTGATAAAAGAACAGAAAACCACAGAACTAGTAGCTGTACCTTCTGTAAACAAATTCACATTATGATTACTCTTACCAAACCCATTGCATTTGTCATTACTCATGTTAATTTCACCATTTGCAATGTGAAACGGAAAAGTTTCTGCAATTACATGATATATAACATTTTTAATAATTTATAATTTAAAGCGAACACACACCTTTCAAGTAACATTAAAACAATCAAAACTAAAATCAAAGTTAATTAAAAGTTAATAATAATTGTCAGGCTTCATTTCTTCTCCATAATAATTTGGATTGACTGGATACACATAATAGTCGAATGTTACAGGAATTAAAGCGAGACAATTTTCACCTTAAATTATTGGTGGTGGTCTTCCTCGAACATATTCTTTGGCTTTGGATGATAAATCACTCTCATTTACCCAAATAGAATTTTGAGCAGGTTCTCCCTTAATTTGAACCAGATACAAATTTTCGAACCCTCACATTTCTTAGCCAAAACTCTTTTAATTTTAAAACGATGGTTTCATCTGATGACAATGATGATGGTGAACTTGGATGAACATAATCTCTATATCTAATTGGGGCTTGAATAGTTCGACGAGATCTTCGCAAGGGAACAACAGAATCAGTACTGTCACTTGACGATGTGGAATCATGATAAGAAATCTGATTTGAATCGTTTTCAATCACCTGCTGTAAATATGGGGCTGGTTCTGGCACCCTAATATAAGCCATTTTAAGCCTTTTAATATGCACTGGCATGTGAAATCTTTTTTTTCCATTTGGATCTCGGAGTTTTATTACATGTAAGTGAGGACTCTGTATTTTATTGACAATATACGGACCACTAAAATTTGCTTGCAGTTTTCGACCTTGACATGCATCATCTTCATGTAGATAAACAAAATCCCCAACTTTGACAGTTAAAGGTGAAATTTTCTCGTTTGCCCTTTTAAGCATCTCAATGTTTGATTTTTCAATGTTTGATTTACTTCATCTCGTACGATCTGGAGTTTTTTTGCAAAGTTGTTTTAAATAGACATGAGCGTTTTTAGGTATATCTCGAAAATCAACATCTGTCGGGTTTACTAATGGATACTGTGGACAACGATCATACACAACTTCAAACGGTGAATAATGAGTACTTGAACTAAGACACGAGTTTATTGAAAACACAATGGCAGGTAAAATATCATGCCATGATTTCCTTTGACGGATGTAAGGAGTCATTCTTTCCTCGAGAGTTCTATGCGATTTTTCACAAACTCCTAAACAATAATGTGTAAAACTTGGAGTAAATTCTTGAGAAACATGCATTTGTTTACACAGTTCTCTAGTACTTCTAGCAATAAATTCTGAACCCTGGTCAGTAACAATTGTTTTTACAAACACCGAAAGTGGTAAATAAACGATATATAGCATTTCCTACTGTCAAAGAATCACAGATTAAAAGAGGCTCTGCATAGATAAATGTACTGAACATGTCAATAGCGGTAAAAATGTATGTATGCCCAGCCGATGACAAAGGCAACGGTCCACATAAATCCATTTCCCATACTTGAAAAGGTTCTGACATGATCTCACATATTCTGCCACAATAGTCGGGAGTCTGTGAAAATAGTAGAATTCCCTAACTCTATCTACTGTATTCTGTATGCCGGGCCACCCATTGGAGAGTCATGACACATCTGCAACACCACATTAATCATTAATTACCAGTTTATAATGATGATTATGAGTTGATTTCCTGATCTTGGATTTAGATCAATTGGAATGAAATAAAACTCCTTTCACAAGAATATAATATGCTGTTTCTAAAAATAATTTTCGGGATTGTTTTTGCGAAATAGGCAAAGTTTTATTTTCCAAATATTGAGTAATTGGTTTCAAGTCACTGTCTTGACGTTGAAGATCCTTGATATTGTCACAATTTTCGAACAATCCTATCTCAGACAGATTTATATCCACATTGTCAGATTTTCCCCGGTCTATATCAGTAGTTTTGTCATAGTTAGATTTTGTATTTCTGTTTGATTCGGTTGATTCATCCAAGAATTGATTTTGGTGAGCTTGCACATCAGTAGTTTTATCAAATGCTGTTTCAGAATCAGACGTGATATCTATTGCTTTAATAATATTAGGGACACCTCGGCCATAGTATGACTTCGGACATGGACACTTCGTCCATAGACACATCGGCCTTAGTACAGATCGGCCATACTGTGATAGGACATTTCGGCCATAGATTGAATATATATTTTTTAAATTAAGTTATTTAAAAAAACAAAGGTTGAGTGAAAAAAATGATATTACCAATACAAAATTAGATATTAATCCTAAAATAAAATCATTATATTAATAATATGTTACTATTTTAATTGTAAATCATTGTCAATCTTTGATAAATAAATAAATAAATAAAATGAATGATTAAAAATGTTATGACTGAAATAAAATTATAAAGCCTTATTGTTATTTGTTATATTAAATATTCAATTGGTAGTAATAACCTTTTCAATTACAAATATCAATAAAAAGACCATATATAAACCCGGGATATAAACATGTCTTGTAAAATACGTTATTAATCTCCGGGATTAAACTTATTATTATCATCAGAAACAGCATTTACTTTGATTATTTTACCACACAAAAACAAAACGAATCGTCTTTGAAATAATGAAAGATTCATTTTAATCCCTGTACATACTGAATAAATCAACAATATACCAACATAAATAGTATGGCCGAAATGTCCGGGGCCGATGTCTACTGTGGACGACGTCATTTACTATGGACGAAAAAAAGTATGGCCGAAGCGTCCAAATACCAATATTAGTTGCCCTTTTCTTGTGTTTTTTACGGTTAAAACCCGAATGATCGATCACATCATCAGTATCCGTATCATATTCAGGGTCTTGAATAAGAGAAAAGAACATTTATCTATGCCATTAATATCAGAATTATTTCGCAATAAATCGGCAAGATTTTGGCCATTTGGAAGTTTATATCACCCGTTTCCTCAGTAACATAGGGAAAGAAAGGATCGTCCTTATCTAGATTAACAACTTTGTCACATATCTCCTAAAATTTCCCAATACTAAGAGCGTCAGCGACCTGCATTTGCTCTGCAGGTTTGTATTGAAGGTCAAAGTTAAATTGCTGTAAAATAGCAAGCCATCTTTCATAAATTGCCCCTTTAAATTATTTTTGAAAAATTGGCTTTAAAGCTTTATGGTTACACTGGACAACAAATCTATTACCACGCAAGTAATCAGAACAATCTAAAATGCTAACAACCATTCCTAGAAGCTCAAGCTTAGTCGGACCATACGATTGCTGCCATTTTCTTAAAGATTTCGTACCCCATCTTTACGCAAAGGTGAGACTCCTGTGCTTTCTGATCTTTTAGTTTTGATAAAGCTCCAAAACATTTTGGGGTTGCTGTTGTTGTCTTCATTCAGCATGTTTGAGATGTAGTTGTTGTATGTGTTGCTGCAGATCTTTTGTGCTTCCTTCTTCAAGGATTTGAATCGGTTCCAGTCTTTTCGTTTGTTGGTCTTAGCAGCTTTTTTATATGCTCTTTGTTTTTTCTTCGATATTCGCTTTATGTCTTTGTTGATCCATGGTTGGCTGTATCTGGTCAAAGGGTAAAAAGTGAATATAATACCGACTGCGTCGGAAAAAACACAAACACACATACAAAATTGATTCTGCGTTAAACTCCCCACTATTTTATTTTCTCGCAATTGGTAAGTGCGTGAAAACCGCAAAATTTAACATTTAACAAGTACTATCTTTAAAAAAGATAGTCGACGCATTTAAATCTTAGAGATGTATGTAAAGTACAACAACTGACCAAACAACAATAAGAAAAAAAATCTTTAAAAAAATTATCAAACGAAAGAAAGAGACAAGAAACATAAACATTTTCTTTCGACGAAATTTGAAAGGTCAATTTGGTCACCCCACACCAAAAATCAAAAAGAACAAGTAGAAAAAGTGCAACCTAGAGCAGCACGCTACATAACTGGCAGATATCACAACACTAGCAGTGTCAGTTCTATGTTGGACCACCTCCACCTACCTTCTTTAGAAACCCGAAGAAATGTAGCAAAAGTCACCATGATCTACAAAAATACTCATCACTTAGTTGCCATTGACCCAAACCTTTATCTAAAACCATCTACTACACATTTCAGTACATGACACGGTCACAATCTTCAATTTCAACTATTCTCTACTTCAACTGATTACATTAGATACAGTTTTTTCCCTCACACAGTAGTTCTCTGGAATGCCTTGCCCCCAGGCATTGTTGCAGCTCCTACACTGGGTCAGTTTAAAACTCTGATCCAGTCACACCCTATCTAATTTCATTTTTACTACCCAAACCTCTGTAAATAACCATGTAAATATGTTAAAAGTATTATTTCAGTATATGTTTAACTGGTACTTTTGTTTTGTTTTGTTTTGTTTTGTTTTGTTTTTTATTTTTCAATTCGTTTAACGTTCTGTCTGTTCACGCCGTTGCGTAGTCGTCACTAATGACGGTGCAATGTACTATGTAGATGTAGATGTAGATGTAGAAGGTGAATTGCCAATTTACCACCCTGTTCCAAACCCATGTCCAATTTACCACCCTGTTCCGAACCTCTGTCCAATTGGTTTTTGACTATTCAAGAAACAGAATTACGATCACGTGACTTGCTTTTCGAGAGGTGAAGTGTCATGATGTCAAAGTGTAAAAGGTGAATATAATACCGACTGCGTCTGAAAAAAAAAATAGCCTTATAGGCTAGGTTCTTTTAAGGATATACTTTCCATAATCCCAAAATTTCCAGAACTTAGACGGGTCAGATAAAAAAGGACCCTTTTTTATACAAATTTTATATGAATAACATTTATTACATTTTATAGTTTTTTACAAATTAAACATACAAATCAAGAACTGGTGGCGTAGTATACAATATGTCAAAAATGAGGTTCTTCGAAAAAGTTTTTTAATATCTTTTTTAATAACCAGACACTTACCTGTAATTGTTGGAGTTTATCTATGTAACAAATGTGTAAACAAATAAATAATAACCGTTGGATAAAAAACAAGTTTTATTCCAAAATATGTTTGGCTGTCTTATCTGCGAAAGGTACTTTGTGTCCTTACTTCTAACAATATTTAGTATTCTGTTCTGGTTTATGGCATACAATATTTGTTTGTGACGTCAGGCTATTACTCCAATACGTGTCAAAAATTTCAAGTCAAAAATCGGCAAAAAGTACACTTTTTTCATGTTTTTCATAAGTAATAAAATATATTTTCTGGTTGCAGAATAAAAACTATATTCCTACATTGTCAGAAAATATAAAGTTTATTTGTACTCGCCGTGAAACAGGTATTAAATGCTCGTCAGAACCTTGCATTTCTACCTGTTTCTAAGGCTCGTACAAATAAACTGTATATTTTCTGACAATGTACAAATATTGTATATTAAGACTGAATTTTTGTTTCTGTAAGCCAAACAAATCCAACCAAACCAAACCTTTTTTAACCAAATATCTCATTAAAATATATAAATGTAAGGTATAATCCTCTGTCGTCAAGTGTCATTTTAGTATTTCAGATGGGCACATGGGCTGTCCCTGGGGAGCTAAGGAGGTTCCACGCTCCCATCAGTCATGTCAGTCTAAAAAAAATGTTGGCTCTAGAGCAGTTTCATGGGCTAGAAAAAGGGGAATAGATTAAAAATTTCATAAGGAGCATCACATATCCCAGTCAAACAGCAACCTGCCCATGGGATCAAATTTATGCCAACACTACTAACCAGATGTGATTCAGTATACAAGCATACATTCATTTTTTTAAAGGATCTGAGTGGAAACTTTCTTTGATAAAAATTTAATTATTAGAAAGTTGTTAAAAGACTACATGTATTTACAACTTCTAACACGATAAATCTAAGTCACTAATTTTTTTAATATCTGCAATGATTTTGCATCATCATGATCAACTACATCACAGCTGCAGTAGTGTATTACAATCATGGAACATATATAAAGAAAATGCAGATAGTTTCCAGATTAGATTGTCATATAAATGTCATGAATGGAAATCAGGAAAACTTTTAAATGCTCTGACAGCAATGCCTTAGTAAAAAAACCTAAAGATTAGAACAAGTTTGCATAAAGGGAACATCATCAAATAAACCGTTAAAACTTTGCAAATGTTATGAACATGTATACAGATACAAACTGTTCTGATGATCTGCAATACACACATTTTGACTAAAGAATCTAATGCAGAATGTGTTAGCTTAAGCATGAATGAGGACAGGGTGTGTTTGACTCTACTCTAGCCTTAATGAGGGCAGGGTGTGTTTGACTCCAGCCTAAATGAGGGGTGTGTGTGTTTGACTCGAGCCTTAATGGAGGCAGGGTGTGTTTGACTCCAGCCTTAATGAGAGCAGGGTGTGTTTGCCTCCAGCCTTAATGAGGGCAGGGTGTGTTTGACTCCAGTCTTAATGAGGGCAGGGTGTGTTTGACTCCAGCCTTAATGAAAGCAGGGTGTGTTTGACTCCAGCCTAAATGAGGGCTGGGTGTGTTTGACTCCAGCCTAAATGAGGGCTGGGTGCATTTGACTCCAGCCTTAATGGGGGCAGTGTGTTGACTCCAGCATTAATTGACATGAATTGGAAGTTTTTCTGCCAAAAGTCAATATTTGTAACTGGTTACTCTAGCTTCTTCCCTATGAATTCTATGAATGAAATATGACATCATAATACATGTGATGTTATAGACTATATTTTATAAACAAATAAATGCTTCTTGAATGTTAAATTTTTAACATTCAGTTTTGTTCTGCTCTTTGTATTCTTCTTATTTTTAGATAAACTTATTCCATACATTTAAGTGTAGGTACAGCTGCGCGTCTCATAGTGATACGAATGTACACAACTGTCTCGACGTGATACAGGTAGTTGTATCTACACATAATGTATGCAATGTATATTTATCATATGTATAAATAAAAAAAACATCTTTTAGAAATACTAAAAATGATTAGTACCGGGACTAACAATACTGTTATGCATTTACTAGTAAACATACATTTTGTGTATTAAGTGTTAAAATAGTACCATTAACAAATTTTTGAGATTTAAAAACATGTTTTAACTTTCATTTGTTCGGCAAAAGTATGTATACACATTGGTGTGCCCACAGTGTTCCCCATACTAGTACATGTAGGTCTTTCAACCAATTGCAAGAAGTTTGTTTACTTGATAAAGATGTGTATTTAGAAAAAGTTTAGAATGCTAATAATTGTTGAACTTAATCATTTTCCAAAAGTTCAACTATCCTTACATAATTTGTACATCAAGTAATCCTTTTGATGTCAGAATGTTACAAAACAGCGATAAACAGATTATTTACGTTTTATGAAACTCTATACCTTTTCCCATCATCTTATTTTGATGAGATATGGACGAGAAAATGCATCTTGTTTCAAAAAACATAAATAATCTATAAGTACCAGTAGAAAGGTAAATCAGTTTATCCTATTGTACATCATTCATTCATTCATTCATTCATTATTATTCAGTTTTTCCAGTCACAAATTATGACAGTATAATATTCATAATATGTAATACTTTAATTTGTAGAATTTCTTGAATGTATTGAAAGATCAGACAATGGAGCAAGGCCATGAGGTCACCAAGGACAGATTTAATTTGAGCAGAAAGATATTTGTTGGCAATATTAGTTATAGGGTATGTAAAACATGTGTTATTTATTGATAAAGTGCTGTCTGGTTTTCAGGCAGACCCTGTTATCATGATGATTCATCGTAGACAAAATGCTTTTGTAATAATGCACAGATAACAGGAACAGCAACTTTCTGACTCCTGCCGGAAATATGTTGAACTTCTTGAATTTATATATAATGTATTATGGTAATTGTTTTTAATTACCTCCTTGTTGGACAATTTTTGTAGCAGGTTCAGATGAATTTTTTCTCTCAAGACAAACATTGTAATTATTAAAATTACGATGGATTTTAATGATTTTAATACAAAAATAATGTTAGATGTAAAGCATCAATCAATCAAACATGAATGTACCAGTGTTTTCAGATGTTAAATACTTGTTGCTGCATTATATTTAGGAATGCTGTATGAAACCAGATGAGACTATGATTTAGTTTGTTGCAGTTACTAATTCAATAATATACAATTCTGGACTGTAATGAAGGTAATATCCATCATTGTTACATCAACAAGGGTTATTTTTCTAAGGTCCACCGGACAGAGAAAAAATAACTTTCGAGATTATATAATTTGAATATTACCTGAAGTAGATTAAAGGGCATTACTGTATTATACTGAAGTAAACACAAAGAAGAATGTGTTGATATTGATGGGAACTGTGTTGTGACAAACGAGTAACCCTATTAAATTTTGCGCTTTTGCATATCACACAAATAAATATATTTTTCCCCTTTCAAATTTGTCACGCTTTTGCTTGTCAAACAGATAACTAGATATTTTGTCTACATTCAAATTCCTAGACAGTTATTTTATCCATTTTGAACAAGAAAAAACTGATATTGCTCCTAACACCTGATTTATTCCAGCACTGTTTTCTATAGTAAAGTAAAATAATATTACATGAGTACCTTCCTAGTACTTTATCACAATATGTTTATTAATTCATGGCCATGGGGGCCTCGGTGGCTGAGTGGTTAAGATAGTTCATCTACTATTGATCATGTATTCTGTATGAGGTTGTGGGTTCAAGTCTCACAGCTGGAAGGGTGCAATGGACTCCAATTTTAATTGACAAGGATTGCCAGTTTTCCTACCAAAGGTATAATGTAAGGGGTTCTCTCCAGTTACTCCGGCTGCATCCCCTAATAAAAACTAGACACCATAATATATCTGAAAAATTGCTGAATGTGGCATTTAAAAACCTTTCAGACAAACAAACAAATCATTTATTCACCTTTATTATTTTAATATTGAATTTGATTGCTGAATAAGTAAGAAATTTCTAATCATGAATATACACTTGTCATTATTTGATTGTAACAGGTTACACAGAAGAGACTGACAAAGTTTTTTACAAAGTTTGGTACAGTAGACTATTGTTATATGGTAAAAGACCACATCCATAAGAGATCAAAGGGGTAAGTAGGTTTCAATGTGAATCAGACTGTATTATCTCAACCCTTATTAATGACGACAGACGCTAACTGATGTACTTCATAACACCCACATTGGGCAATAAATAAAACACAAACACTCAACTTCAGTTGCCGACCGCCCGCCGTGCATGATAGATGCCGGATATAATATTTGAAACAAATTACATATACATATATAAATAATATTGTATAAAGTACACTTAAAAAAAAAAATATAAAATATAATAATAATACAAATAGTTCTTGAAGCTCCATGTATCGTAAATACAAGTAGTATCATATAAATGTGATGAACATGCCTTGAAAAGCAAAATAAAAATTTTTAAATTTGTCAATAGAGATTCAAAAATTATCCTTCCTCGATAGCCAGGGCCGCCCAGGACAAACCACGGAGTCTATGGAAACCTGTATCTGAAGTCTATGCACAAGCCTATCTCAGGATAATGATGTCGGACCTCATCATTTGCAACATATAATTTATAGTATAAAAAATGAAGTTTACTTGTTTAAACGACGGCTAGAAAGTGATTACAAAAAATCTCACCACTCGAACACACCCCATGGAAAATACCGGAAAAATACGCTTCAAAACCTTATTGGCTAAATACCACCCTTTATACCTGAATATTAATATTATGCATACCGACAATACAACATTTTCCCGCTATACTAGACGAAATGCAGGAAAATATTAGTATTATCTCAACCCTTATTAATGATGACAGACGCTAACTGATGTACTTCATAACACCCACATTGGGCAATAAATAAAACACAAACACTCAACTTCAGTTGCCGACAGCCCGCCGTGCATGTTAGACTACAAAGAAAGGCGTGTTTTTACAAACCAAGACACTTTGACAAGGCCAAACGTTTCTCTTTTGAATCTACGATGTAACCATCTTTACTAGAGTCCGATTTCCACCTTCCATGTCTCTTAAGACATCTGTCGCTTATATCTGCATTAGCAGCAACAGTAGCACCCCCAGAACGAAAAGAATGTAAACCTATATTACAATCTGGACATACAATCCTGACGTGTTTTAAAATTGACTCTCTAGCCGCTGAATAACTCAACTTTTTATTCTTGTATATAAGTTTACAAATGCTTCCTGATCTAAAAACAGGTCTGAATAAATAAAAATGTTCAGGAAAATTAGAAAATTCTACTAATTTAATATATCTGATATACATCGAATAGGGGCATGCAGATGTTACACCCTTAGATACTAAAACCTGAGAACCTTGTCTGTATTGATCAGTTTTACTTTTTAAAATATTTAAAACTAAATGATCCTCAAATACAACTACATTGCAAAATCTTAAACTAACGAGTTCATCAAATCTTAAAAAAGCGGAAAAAGCTAATACCATCATAGTTAAATCTCTTGTTATGAGAGTGTCTAAAGAATTTTTGTACATATCGCAAATTTGAATTAAAGATTCTTTTGTAAAAGGATCTTTCTTGTCTATCTTCTTAGGAGCTACTCTTTTTGCTGCATCAAAAATTGATAATACAAAGTTATTTGAAGTTGGGTCTTTAAATCCGTTTATCTCATGGGCCCATTTTATACCATAAACAGCATTATATACAGGATGATAAGTACTACCAGAGTTTAGTAAATGAGTTAAATATAAAGCAACATGGACTGGTTGTGCAGGTAAAGCTTCATGTCCTTGAGATGAAATAAATAGTTTCCACCTTTTAAAAGAATTAAAATAGGATTTAACAGTATTGTCACTCTAAGAGGAAATTAAAATCTCACACATCTTCGGAAAAAGTTTATACAGGTAGCTGTCTTCGTTTATTCCGCTCTCCTGCACCAAAGCCTCGACGTTTGTATTCAGGTGGATCCCTGTCGAAAAAGAACAAATTGTAAGCATCTTAAAATCTTATCTTAAGAGCTAACATTCTAAATTTCAAAAACATTTGTGCGAACATTCCGTAATTTCCTTTTCCTTGTTTTGTTAAATTTTCCCCGTTGAAAATAATGTGATCTACTACAAAGGATTTGCAAAAACCTGCCCCATCGTTAATCATTGCCCAAAAAGGCGACGTCCATTCTGGGATAACTAATGTACAAGAGCATTTCTCTGATTTGATCTTGTTAATTACTTGTGGGATCAAACTTGGTGGTGGTACGAGCCAATTATTACAACCTTGCCAGGACAACGTGAAAGCATCAATACCTGACGTACCCGGATAATATACCTTTGAGTTAAAACTTGCACATTTTTTGTTGTAATCAGTGGCAAACCTGTCTATATCATGTGGCCCCCATAAATTGTTCAAATACATAAAGATATAGTCTGCTATTTCCCAATCGTCACAGTCTGAGACCCTGCTTAAAGTGTCAGCATGCTTGTTAAACTCTCTAGGAATCCATGTATAACTTAAATTTATACTATTTTCTTTACAGAATGTATGAACTGAAATTGCCTTTTTCTGTAAAACAACCTTTCTACTTTCTATACTTAATATATGTGTCACGTTCATGTTGTCAGTAAACAATCTGACGCTCTTACCTGCTATAATATCCCTGAAATAAAAGATAACCCTTTTAGCGACCTCTAGTTCTCTCCATGTAGAACTTTCTACACACTCTGAATCTGACCATCTACCGAAGATTTCTAACGGTTCGTCCTCTGAACCAGTGGTAACAAAACCACCAAAGCCTACTTCTGAGGCGTCAACAAATACAAAGTAATCTTGAAAATTGTTATACGTCAAATGACTTAACTGAGATCCTACTAGTATCTCATTCATGCTACTAGCATATTTATACCATTCATCAAATGCATCTGTACTAACTAGTACTTGGGCATTCCAGCTAGCCCTTTGTAATATACAACTGTACAAAAATCTTGTCCTAAGGCGTGCCTCGTTACCAAAAACAGGTTGCATAGAAATGATTTGACCGACTATGCTAGCGATAAACATGACTGCGAACAATCTTCGCCCACTCGAAAACTGTCCTAAAAGGATTCTTAGAATATCATTCAATTTATTCATTCTTTTCTCGTTAATTTTTATAACTCCAGCTTTCATATCCCAATAAAAACCTAACCATTCTAATTTTTGTACTGGTGACCAATTACATTTTTCTGTGGCCAAAACAAAACCAAATCTCTCTAAATCTAATTTAATGGTCTCGCTCGCTGTAAGAGCAGCCTGTAAGTTTTTACCACCTCCTAGACCATCGTCTAAATACATAATGATCTTTTGTCCTTGACTTCTCCAGTATTTAATAACTTGTCTTACAACTTTGGTAAATATGTAACCACTAGACTACAAACCAAATGGTAACACATTGTAAACATAGTATGATCCTTCCCATTTAAACCCCAAATATGTAACATAAAAGGGGGAAATTTTTATATGGTGATATGCACTCTTTAAATCATAAGAAAATATATAATCACCTTTCTCAAATAACTGCCTTGCAGTCTTAGCATCTTCGTACTTGTGTTTGGATTTATGTGTCTAGCATCGAGTACTAACCGTAACTTAGATCCACGATTGTGAGCTACTGTAAGCGGATTTACTATATGTGGTTTGTATGAAACTTTTGAAATACATCCTTTTTCTAGAAGTTTGGTAATTTCACTTGCAACAAAATCTGTATTATCTCTTGCAGACTTATTATTTTGTAACTCTACTTCGCTTGGTATGGTACTAAAAGGTATTTTATATCCTTTTTTAATAATATCCGAAACAAAATCAGTTGTCCCTATTTGCTCCCATTCGGATATTTTGTCATTTAAATAACCTACACCTGTGTTTTTGTTTTTTACTAAGTCAATAGTATGTGTATTGCCCATTGACTGATTATAATCACGTGATATCTGTGTTGATGTTTGAATATCATAATTTAATGAATCGAACATTTCTTGTTCTATATTTAGATCAATAAAGCCTGTATTAATACTTATCTTATTTTTCTGCTAAGAATAAGCCTTGGGACAATTCCTTATCCAATGTCCGAAACCATTACAGTAGTAGCACCTTCCTGGGCTGTTATTTTCCGCCTTTGATGTACTTTGACCATTCAGTGGACTTATATATACTGGAATCACATTTCCGACTGACTGTTGTGCTTGTTGCTGTACTCGGTTAAAAGGATAACTTTTTAGCTCGGTTCGCTTCTTCATTCTCTCCTTGCGTATTTTGCTCTCAGCTCGGACTTGTGCCTTGTAGATTCTCTTCTCGTCATCGGAATCGTCAGCGAGAGGATTCGAGACGTATTCGTCGACCACTCTCCATCCGGCATCGTTGGAGTCGGCCAACTTAATGAGTTTCTGTCTGCCCCTTACCAAATCCATACCTTCGGTAATTTTCCTTTTTGCGCTGGAGACGTTTTCCGGTGTAACTACATCGCTGTCTAATTCTGACTTCGCTTAGCTGAACTTTACGAATACCTTCTGATTGTGTTTGTACTGTTCTTCGTTGCTTCGTTTGCGAAATTTATGGGAGTCATTTATGGTCTCGTCGATTTTGGCTATCTGGTTCTGTGATATATTCCTCTGATTCTCATGAATCTTCCTTTGGAATCCATCTAAGCGAGAATCTAATAACATGGACATGTTGTTTAACAGCTGGTCCTGAGAATCTTTTACGGCATTTTGAACTTCTAGTTGAATTGCGTGTTGTAGATTGGCGTCCATACTTGTTTAAACGACGGCTAGAAAGTGATTACAAAAAATCTCACCACTCGAACACACCCCACGGAAAATACCGGAAAAATACGCTTCAAAACCTTATTGGCTAAATACCACCCTTATACCCGAATATTAATATTATGCATACCGACAATACAACATTTCCCGCTATACTAGACGAAACGCGGGAAAATATTTATATGTTTTAAGGACCCCCTTCTTAAGAGAACAAAGGGGTAGGTATTTTTTATAGTTAACTGTTTTTATATTTTTAAGAACAAGATATGTAACAGACAAGTTTTACATAAAGTTACATGTCAAAATTACTTGTGGTGTTGGAAAATCTGTAGATGTTTATGAACTACATTGCTATTATGTTTTATTACATAATATATATTTTGCCTTTATCCTATTGGCCTAAACCAATACACGTGACTTTCCATTTCCTATCATATTCGTTTGCAAAAAACTCATTCTACTCAATAAAAAACCATATTGCACTCTCGTGAGAAATTTATGAATGAAAATACCTAGCACGTGCTGTTTCCCCCAACGGAAATACGATAGCCAATCAAATCTTCTTTCTTTAATCCCCTAAACCAATCAAAATTATCGTTCTGACTGATGTTCGGATTATATTGTTGTTTGTAAACATGGTAACGTTGTAACGTCATCGAGTGAATGTAATGCGGATAGTTCTGGTGCTAATAAGCGAAGATTTGCAGATATTACTAACTTGGAAATTAATGAAATCATTAAGAAAAAAGATGCTGTCAACACTCGCAAATCGAAAGAGCAAGCGATTATTTTTTTTCCAAATATTTACGTGAAACGGATATGTCAGTTAATTTGGAAATGGGGGACCCTCAGGAATTAGACGCAAATCTGTGTAAATTTTATGCATTAGCAAGGACTGAGGATGGGACATTATACAAGAAATAATCATTGCAAACATTTCGTCATGGATTATGTCGATATTTTACCGATTTTTGAGAAATAAATATTATGAAAGACAGTCACTTTCAGGAATAAAAAAAACTTGTATATTCCATTTCATGACTCAATAAATTATGTAATAATCAATTACTACACTCGAACTCGATCAATATGAGGTTTTATGGAGCGGGGTAGAATAATATTGAACTCGGCTTCGCCTCGTTCAATATTATTCTACCCTACTCCATAAAACCTCATATTGGTCTCGTTCAAGTGCAGTAATTGTATAATATTCTTTATTAGTCATGTCAGCTATAATAAAGTTGTTAAAACGTTTTGGGAGTTTGGTGTTCTGTATTGTATTGATTATTTATGTTTGGGTTATCTCCCCTTCATATAAGAAATCCCCACATTTTTGTTACTGTTAAATAGTTTTATAATAACAAGAAATATTAAAATTATGGTGTGAACGATACCTATGTATTGTGCAGGCTTACATATTCTGGATATTTCGTCTGATACTTCAGCGTCTTCCTCAATAAAAAACATGATGCTGTGATGTTAGCTGAGGTGGATTTTTATAGTGCTAGAACACTTCAGTTTAAAAAATTATACATTTTGTCTTACCCACTATTACCTACAAAAAATTATGTTGACTTGCAGCCAGCATGTTATTGAGTGAATTTTTTAATTTATATATTTTAGGATTAGCATGTGTACTCAACATTTGTTTTTGATTGGTTGAATGACCAATGACAATATAACCGTAACTAATGTTTATTCTTGTAGTATAGCTTTCATCACCTTCAGTAGCAGAAGTGAGGTAGACAATGCTTTACAGGCCTCCGAGGAACAGCTGAAGTTAGATGGGAGGTGAATACTAAGCCATTGGTATCAGTGTTATATATGTATATAGCAAAACAAGATCAAGTCTAAAAGACAGCATTAATATAAATAAAGAATAAAATCACATGAAAATCTGTATATTGAATCATATAACTAGTACTTTCACTGCAATAATGTGTTTATATTAATTAAGTATAAGTTAATGAGTTGCTATTAATAGCAACTCATTAACTTATAATTAATTAATATAAACGCATTGTAAGTTTATGCGACGTTATGAATGTTATTTTCCCGAACTTTAAAACACATTATCAAGTAATCTTTGTATCTTACGTTTATGTAAACAATATTTGTAAACATTATTGTTGGGTGAAGAGCTGCAGGAAGCAGGGAAAGTACTAGCGATATGATACAATATACAGATTTTTTCATGTGATTTTATTCTTTATATATGTAGGACTCTAACGTACGATGGGTGCGCTAAAGTGCAATGGTGTCCCCAAAGTATGCTGGTCATGCCAAAGTGCAATGGCGTTTTTATCTTCAAAACACCATTTCGATGTTCAAGCCAAAATCCGATGAAGTGTTTATTGTACTTTCGCCAAGTATATGGTCACACTGAATATGATAAAAAGAAAATTAAATCACATAAGGTTAAAAATGAATAAGATACAAGAACATCGTTAACCCCGCAAAAAAGATCTCCTCAAATAAATCAAAATAGAATTATTTCAAAATAAAGCCACCTCTACTATCAGGTTAGGGTTAGCATTTCAATAGAGTTAGAGTTAGGGGTTAGGGTCAGGTTAGCATGAGGGAGCCGCATCGACTATCAGGTTAGGGTTACCTTTTCCATAGGGTTAGAGTTAGAGGTTAGGGTCAGGTTAGCATGTTGGAGCCGTCTTGACTATCAGGTTAGGGTTAGCATTTTAATAGAGTTAGGTTTAGGGTTAGGTTAGGGTTAGGGTTAGGGACAGGTTAGCATCTGGGAGCCGCCTCGACTATCTGTTTAGCATCAGGAACCCGTCAATAGCTGTTTTATTTACATCTTCATATCCTTAAAATTAACATTTATGCTTAATATGTCCTTATATAGATTACCGGACTTTAGTGTGTGTTCCCAGCGTATTTTGGGGTGAACCTACTC
Source organism: Limnoperna fortunei (assembly GCA_944474755.1). Taxonomy (NCBI): domain Eukaryota; kingdom Metazoa; phylum Mollusca; class Bivalvia; order Mytilida; family Modiolidae; genus Limnoperna; species Limnoperna fortunei. Next base: position 1,531,555 of record OX104121.1, on the reverse strand, counting down.
ACTTTAGCGTATTGTACAGGTGCACCATCGCACTTTGGCGCAACTGAAAGATCATCACACTTAGCCTCAACGGGCATCGCACATTGGCGTACCCCATCGCACTTGGGCGAAAAACCCATCATATTTTAGCGTCAACCAACGCATTTTGGCATGACCATCGTACTTAGGAGTCCCATCGCACTTTTGAGTCATATATATATGTATATATATATATATATATATATATATATATATATATATATATATATATATATATATATACCTATCTACAAATTAAGCCCAACACTGTTAGAATTAGATTTTTAACAGTGTAAAATTTGTGCTTACCTTCAGTGGAAATCTCTCTCACACCATTGTGACACTGTGGTACAGAATCGCCTGCACTATGTCCAGCGGTCCAGACCATTCGGCCAAATCCGCTATATACAAAAATATAGCATCATTAACTGGGGTGAATCGTAGACATAGGCATAGCACATGTGTACTATCGTGTGACAATGGAATTTTCGTAACCAATACGTATTAATCTGACAGTCATCTAATTCAGCATTTTTGTATATATTATATAGGATGACAAAGTTACTTGTCATACCGTCACAGTAAGTAAATTATATACAAACGTCTAAGTATTGTGACAACCATATAATATATCTACTGGATATTTGTTTGTTATATGTTTGGTTTGCTTGTATGGTGTTTACCTCCACTTTCAGCAATTTTTCACCTATATCATGGCGTCCAGTTTTTATTGAAAGAGGAAGCCGGTGTACCCGGAGAAAACCCCCGACCTGCAGTAGGAAAACTGACAATCCTTGTCAATCAAGATTGGAGTCGAGTAAATCCCTGCCAGCAGTGAGACTTGGTTTGTTAAATGAGGTTTATTCCTAGAATTAGCAATTTTTCAGCTATATCATAGGGTTCAATTTTTATTTGGGGTGGATGCAAAGTACCAAGTAGTAACCTGCTACCTATGTTAGGAATATTTTTATTGGGAAATTGTTATTATATGTGTGGTATTAATTTTTAAGAATGTGACCCAATTCCAATTTAAAAGTATCATTCTAATACAACACTAGCTTCAAGTTTCATACTAATCGGACATTATTATGTGTAAGTAAAAAATGTTAATATTTATTGAATAAAGTCAGATATTTTGCTGTTGCAGTAAAATGAAGTTATAATTTTTTGGTATGCAAATAAGATTTGACGACACCAGTTGGTGATTTGATGGTGGCAAATATCTGTTCACTGAATCTCTTGCATGTTACTTGTGACCTAAATAAACCATTAAATAACCAACTGACGCTGGCAAATTTAAAAAAAAAACAGTACTGTTTCCTCCTAATTATTTGTTTATTATAAAACTGTAGATAAAAATGTACTAATTTATGATTTCACAAACAAGTGATCAACAAAAAGAGGTACACAGTTCTTAGTATACAGTGATTTAGCTAGCGCTCGCCACTTTCGCAATTGTCGAATCCTTTTCAGAAATGAACAATATATTTTGAACGTAACTAGCCACTTAAAATTTTAAAATTTCAAAATTTTCATCATCAAAATCGCCATTCTCGGCATAGATAAATCCAAACATCTTACCTAAGGTACAAGTTTATGACCCAAGGCAATCAAAGTAATTATGTAATAGACATGCCACCAGATATTATTTGATAATTAATCACTTAATTACTGTTTACATATCGTCACACGCGATCAAGCATAGCCAGTTGCCGAGTTGGATAGCAACTTGGGCGATCTTTTTGTGGTCCCACATCGCCTTGTTCATCATTGCTCTGTCATTTTGAAAAAGTCGTTTTAAATTTCCAGCGTGCTTTTACTTTATATATATAGCATAGGTTAAAATACTATCTGAAACCAGTTCGGAGCGGATATGAAATCGGTGCCAGAGATTGCAAAATACGATGCTCCTAGAATTTAATGACTTGTAAAAATTTAAACATAAACAAAAATTAATATTTTGGCAATCACTTTTATACAGTTTTTCATTTAAATCTGCTCAAATATATGTTCTATGGCAATATTACATTGAATACATAATATGTATTATAAAATTGTGCTAGAAAATAATAAATATTTATTGATGTTTATTGTATTCATTAATTAATGATCTTGCATGCATTTATACATATAAATAAATATACACACATATAAGATCTTAAAAATCGTCGCAAGCAAAAGTGACTAATGGTTCAAAAATCCTAGCTAAAATCCTGGTATAAGTGGGCTCATAATGCAGAATGTTTATAAAATTATAAGTAAAACATTTGTTTTGTAGAACATTGTGAATTTTTATAAAATCCCCATGAGTTCAAATTTTGTAAATGTCGTTAGTTGTTACTTGCAAATTTTATTTCCTGGACAGCATTCTACAACAAATATTAAGAGACTACAGTTGTTCTGAACTAACTGAAATGTAATAAACATGTTGATATATAAACCATTCTGCTTCATTAATGTATTATTTAATTTGGAGATATTTTCATTTGATCAGTTACTTCCTGTAAAGTGCTATCTGCCAGATAGAAATCACTTCAAAGTGCCAGCTGCAGTTGTTTAAAATAATTGTTTGTTTCTTTGAATATTGTTTAATGCCACTTTCAGCAATTTTTTAGCTATATCATGCTGTCCAGTTTTTGTCGGGGAGGAAGCCGGAGCACCAGGGGAAAACCCCTGACCTTCAGTAGAAAAAATGGCTTTTCTAGTCAATTAAGATTGAAGTCAAGCTCACCTTGCCCGCAATGAGACTTGAACCTGCTTTATGTTGACAGACCACGTGATCAATAGTAGAAGAACTACCTTATCCACTCTGCCACTGAGGCCCCGTTTAAAATAATAAAATGTGTGTAACATTTCAGAATGATGAGAGTTGCTAGTGCTGAGGAATCGAGCAGAGTAAAACATGTGGAGGGAACCGTATGGGATAATCCAGTAGATAACAGATTGGTATGTAGTTATTTCCCCTGAAATGTACTGTAAAAGTCGTGTACGTCTGCATTGATCAATTGTCTGCATCCCTTTCTTGGACTAAAAAATTTTTCAAATATTCACACAAAGTCTCTAGATAAAGACATTGACTCCAACTTGGCTGTGCTTCTTAAAATGTTCGAACTGGAATGTGTAATTTTTAAGCTCTATAAAAAAACCTATTATGTTACTTTATGTTTGATTTATTTATTGTGCTGATAATTAACAATCAAATAATGCATGATCATATTTAGTCAGATAATTGTTAAAATTAAATATTCATCTGATAAATAAAAATATTTTGAAACCAAACATATTTGTCTACCTCCATTCATCAACAAAGAAAATGCAACAAAAAAAGGACAAACAATTTTATAATTCTCTGCAATCAAAACATCAATATCAATGACTTTACTAGCTTTGGCTATTCGCAACACCATTGCAACATGCCAACTCATTTTTTTTTCCAGGGTACCCTCTGTCCCCCTATTTTGGAGGTACACAGATTTTTTGGGGGTACAAAAGTATACCCATGTAAATTTTATTTAAGGGTACAATTTATTACTGGCTTAAGTTTAAAGATAGGTCATGTGCTTATTTATTTAATTTATGTGAAACTGTTATTTCTTAATGCATCCTTTTCTATGGGTAATTTTTTATACTTCTAGTTTTTATGTCATTATCTTCCAAGCTCCTCTTTCTCATTTGTCGGTGCATTGTCACCCATTCTATTTTGGCTATTTTCCTTCATTCAGGAATTTTAAATAAAAAGTCCAAAGCAAAGTGTCCTGTAAAATATCTTTAAATTTAATTCTCTTAATAAAATGTCATCAAAGATAATTAGGTTACAAAATTTACTACGATTGATTCCTCAAAATTAATATACAGGTGTTTCAACCACATTACTGTCTGTATAAGCGATTTACAGAAATTCTATTTTATAATATATGGCGTCGTTATATTGAACCAATCAATAAAAGGGTTATATAACATACAGGATTAAAGTATAACCCTTTCATTGATTGGTTCAATACCGGGAAGTATCCAATATAATTAAATAAACTTAATGATTTCGGCAGAGCAGACCAATGGAAACATGCTTTATTGACATCATATTAAGCGTGTTATTGTCTTGCCTGAGACGAAAGTCGCTGGAGGCGAGACATATGTATGGGAATCCGGCAGCGGCGGCGGCGTAAACACTTGGACATATGGTTCATATATTTGTAAGCCCAAGCCCTAGGTTCATCTAATTTGGTCCAGAGGTAGCTTATGATGAGTACTTGCCAGTCAGTCACTTGTCACATGACCTTGACCTCAATTTCACGGTCCAGGCACTACGTTAAAGTTTTTGGGTTACGGCAGTTCCTCTGTAACTATAGGATGACAATATTTGGTATATAGGTTGCTGATGACTAGTACATGACTGTCTGGTAGGTGTCACCTGATTTTGACCTCAATTTCACGGTCCAGCGACTATGTTCAAGTTTTTGGGCTACGACAGTTCCTCTGTAACCACGAATGGTAGGATGACAATATTTGGTATATAGGTTGCTAATGACTAGTACATGACTGTCTGGTAGATGTCACCTGACCTTCACCTCAATTTCACGGTCCAGAGACTACGTTAAAGTTTTTGGGTTACGGCAGTTCCTCTGTAACCACGCATGGTAGGATGACAATATTTGGTATATAGGTTGCTGATGAATAGTACATGACTGTCTGGTAGGTGCCACATGACCTTAACCTCAATTTCACGGTCCAGCGACTGCGTTAAAGTTTTTGGGTTACGGCAGTTTCTCTGTAACTATGCATGGTAGAAAGATAATATTTGGTATATAGGTTGCTGATGAATAGTACATGACTGTCTGGAAGGTGCCACCTGACCTTGACCTCAATTTCACGGTCCAGCGACTACGTTAAAGTTTTTGTATTAGGACAGTTCCTCTGTAACTATGCATGGTATGGTGACAATATTTGGTATACAGGCTGCTGCTGATAACTAATGCTATTTACATAATTATGTTATTTGTTATATTTTAAAAAATATTTTTATGTGATCTTATTTTAACAGGGGGAAAATTTAGAAAAGTTGCATTTGAACAATAATAACAATGTAAGTCAGGATGAGTTTGAAACTTCCAGCTATCCGGATGAATGCCATATTAACAAACTCTGTGATGATACGCTTATTTTGATCATGTCAATGCTACCGTGGAAACAGAGAATTTGTGTTGAGAGAGTTTGTAAGAAGTGGAACTTGTTATCTAAACAATCTTGGCACAGACAAGAATCACTTCATTTCCAGTCAATGTTTAAAAGGTTTGATGGTAGGCCTTTTTTTCATCAATTTTTCTTGTTAACTCCAACCTTGATTCCAACCTATAATTTCAAGAATTGACAATGTTTCTACCTAAGGACAGGGTTCTCAGCTGGAACCTCAGCTTCCTCCGCAATAAGAACTGCACAGATGAAATAGCTGCAAAATTGATGAAAGTGGTGTAAAGACTTTAAACAGACAAGAAAACAAATCATACCAACTATATTTATTATTCATTGTCTTCATATGAACAAATTGTTTGATTCCCCCTCCAGGCAGGGTGTACTTGACTCCAATCTTAATTGACAAGGATTGCCAGTTTTCCCACTGCAGGTCGGGGGTTTTCTCTGGGAACTCCGGCTTACTCCCCCAATAGAAACTGGATGCCATGATATCACTGAAAAATTGCTGAAAGTGGTGTTAAACACCATCAAACAAACAAACAAAAACATATGAATAAATGTTTTCCTTATAGTTTGATCAGGGTATTCCAAAGTAAGCAAAAGTTGCAAATTTTCTTCCCCAAAAGTATTTTTCTCATGAAAGCATAAAAGCTGACAAATCAAGCATTTTTCTTTTACTTTCAGGTTTAACAGACACCAAGCTGTGTTCTATTTTAGTAAGATGTGGGTTGTATCTAAGGAAACTCGACATTTCATCATCACCTAGGTTACTTACAGACATGTCTATGGATGTCATAGGTAAACTTTTATCTTTGGTTCATTGAAGGGACCCAGAAGTTACCTGTTGATTTCAGTCATTTTTCACACCTGCAGAAATTTCCAAATTCCTGAGTATTGGCAATAATTTGGTAGCATCCAAGGGATAGTAACAAAAGATGCATCAATTAAAAAAAGAATATCTGCTAATGAGGAATTCTCCTGCCTAAAACCTCTTCATTGTGAGACGACATGTTGTCTATGCAATAAAGTAATCACAAACACTATCATATTGATGAACAACAATGAGACATTTTCACCAACTAGAAGTGGACCATTGTAACATGTAGTTAGTTGCTATAAGTTGGAATAGAATTACATGTATACAAATATTTCCATGATCGACCAATTCATTTACAAGTTTTTACTTATATATAATAAAATTCCCCACTAAGGTTGTGGGTTCCAGTCTCACTGCAGACAGGGTGTGCTCAACTTTAATGTTAATTGACAAAGATATCCAGTTTTCCTACAGAAGGTTTGGTGTTTTTCTCCAGTATTCTGGCTTTCTCCCAAAATAACAAAAACCTCTTTAGCACTTATTCTTAATATATGTCCATAGACTTTTATTCCAGTTGATCACATACAGTAGTCCCCCTCTTGAAAGACTACCCAATTTGCAACTGAAAAGTGGTCTTACAAAAGGGGTGGTCTCTCAAATGGAATTAGCTATGATTAGATTGTAATTAAGTGTACATGTATTATTATTATAATCAGCAACTTGTTTTTTATCTTATTGTGTCCAGGATGCTATCTTTGTAACTAATTTTTACCACATTTCACAAAATATATATATTACATTATGTGTATTAAGATTTGTTTTCTTTGTAGGTACACGTGTTATCATACTTAAGATTTATTTGTCCGCTGATTATCAATAAAGTTTTATTTATATTGGCCTAAATAAAACTGTTTTTCTTTCCCAATATCGTGCATACAGATTCAGAATATTCTTGAGACACGTGCTTAAAAAATGTTTAATTTGCGTACAAATCTCGAAATTCACTGCACAAAGCTAACTAAATAACTAATTGCAAATTTTATCTGCCTAATTGAATTTTTAATTCTCAGCAAACACATTTTCAAAATGATAAACGTGTAAACAGTTCGGACTACTAAATCTAAAAATAGCTCTGTATGTAAATTATCTCAACCCTATTTTTAATCTATATTTGGCCGATTAACGCTTTCTTTCACTTGATCAAAATTAAATTATAAAAATAATTTATGGAAATCAAACACATTTTCTTTACTGAAAAGACATAAAGACAGTTCATCTAACATTATGGGGTCACGAGGCCAAGATTGTAATCAAAATGGCATCGTCCAAATTTTGTTTACTATCGTATGCAAATGATGTACATGTCACGTGAAGATATTGGGACATAAACATTTTTTAATTCAATACTCGATATAAAAACCACATATAAACAACAAACACACATTTTTTTAATAATTTTATTAATACCAATAATAAACAATAGGTATTTTATTCAAAATCTTTCATCTGGTAAAAATCAATGATGAACTTCCGGTCGATTTCCCGAACTTGAAGTTGAACTTCCGGTGTTACTTCTAGTAAACATAAACGTATACAAATTGATAATGTGGTCGTTCATGAGGGGGGGGAAACATGGTTTTTATAGCTATAGGGCGGTCGCTGGTCGCGTTAAAGGGGTGGTCCTCCAAAAGAGGTAAATTTGTACAGAAATGAGTTAATGCTAGAGGACATTGGTCGGGACAAAGGGGTGGTCGTTCAAAAGAGGGGTCGCTCGAGAGGGGGACTACTGTATAAAAGAATTTGGAATATAAAGCTAAATCATCAGTATAAGATTAAGATTTTATTCTATTCTTAGCTGAACAGTGTCCTAATTTAGAAGACGTTGACCTGTCTGGTATGGCCGTTACAGACATTTCATTACGCTCACTAGCAAGGAAGTGTACAAAATTAAAGGTATACATAAAAAACGCTTTACTATAATAATGCATGTTTGTATATCAGTGTTCCCTTATACAATATAAATGTTTCCAAGTGGCCTTCTTCAATGTCAAAAATGACATTATAATACTATGTTAATTCTGTATTCATGTATAGTCACTTTAAAATTATTTTTAGTTTTCAAGTGACAAAAACCTATAATTTTCAAATACCATAATGAATATAACAGTAATGGCTGATTTAAAATGAGGAAGACTGCCGGCTGAAATGCATAACGGTATATGGGATTTTAATGAACATTGATTTATCAGCATTTAAATATCACAGTTCAGCAGTTACTTAAAAATCCCTGACTTTTGAAGTGGAATATTAAAAAAAAATACAATTAAATCTGCTTCTTGTGATAAAAATGTATTAACCCCAGGACCTCTTATAAAAACTTCAAAATCAGCAAGGTAATTATGGAAATGCATGGGTGAAAGTTTTCCGGATTTTTCCGGATTTCCGGTTTTTTGGGTCGCTCTGGGGCCGTTTTTGTGATTCATGCAAATCCGCTGAGAAAATGTTTAGGGGGGTGGGGGTGGGGGGGGGGGGGGGGGGGGTGAGGTCTAAAAATTGGTCTGTGAAATAGAAAAATTGATTAATCTATTGGAAATATCGATTTCAATGACTGATTTAGTCGTGGATTAATATTTTTTCTCAAAAGACGCGATCGTGATCGACACTGATCGTGGGCCGTAGTTGTAAATTCATTTTGTAAAATTAATGACATTGTTAAAGGGAGGTAATTCAATCTTATTACGACATCCGTCATGCGGTTTCTTAATGAGAACGATGGTTCTGAGCCGAGGCCGCCGATAAAGGAAAATTTTCAGGATTTTCACCAAATTTCACTTTCACCCATGGAAATGTATTGTTTGTGATTTTTGTCTAAATTTCACATAGTGAAAATCCGGGTTATAATATGGTGAATGTCTGGTGGGCGGGGAAAAAAATTTTGTAACGGTTTTCTCAGCAACTACTAATCACATTCTCTTGAAATTTGGTATGCAGCATCAGCATGGCCTCCCATAACGTTGGATTCGATTTCAGGTCTGTAGCTCACCTACTTCCTGTTAAACGAAATCCGGCCATTTATGTCTTTGAAGGATTTTTGTAAAACAGATACAACATTTTAATATTACTGGTGTGCAGTGATAGCTTTGATGTATTTTTCCTTTACTAAAACATTATAAAACCTCAGTTTTTGGTCCTGGGAATTCATTTAATTTCACAGGTAGTAATTTCCCTTGTTTTGAAAAAAGATTTTCATAGTTTCATCATGTTCTCTTATTAGAGCAACTAATAAAATATATTTCAATTTGTTGGTATTTTTGTAGATATGAAACCACAGATAACAGTGATACACAAAAGTTACCTTAAATGACCTCGATAGATACCATAAATTTCAACAAAATCTTTTAAAACATCTACCAATATATACAACATTTATAATGAATCAAGAAATATATTATAAGTCCCCTACTGGCTTTCACAAAGGGGATTATAGTTTTGCACTAAGTCCATCTATCCGTTAGTCTGTCACACATGTTTTCTGGACATATTTCTAAACGCTTAGAAGATTTTGAGCTGATATTTGGTATGTGAGTTGACCATGACGAGTTACAGATCAAGTTCGAATATCGTTGTGGTCCAAAGACTTTTTTATGCCCCCGCGATGACATGTTAGGGGCATTAAGTTTTACTCATGTCTGTCCGTCCGTCCATTCATCCATACAAATTTCCGTCAAGCTTTTCTCCGAAACTGTACATGAGAACAATTTAAAATTTGGCCAGGTGGTTCAGTATCACAAGTTCTACCTCCCAAGCGACTGTCGGACAACAACTTCCTATTTGGAACTTCATTTGTACGTACGTCCGTCCGTCCAAATTTCCGTCAAGCTTTTCTCAGAAACCATACACGAGAACAATTTGAAATTTGGCAGGGTGGTTCAGTATCACAAGTTGTACCACTTAAGTGACCTTCAGACCTATCGGACAACTACATCTTGTTTGGGACTTCATTTAGCGGGGGCATCTGTGTCCCATGGACACATTCTTCGATTTTTTTCTAAACACTTAATAAGATATTAAGCTGATATTTAGGATGTGAGTCAACCATGATGAGTTACAGACCAAGTTTGAATATCATTCCGGTCCAATGATTTTTGACAAATTATTGGCTTTGACTTGGAACAGTTCTAAAAAATAACAGTTTTCCTAACTTTTTTTTTTAAATGCTTGCAGATATTGAGCTGATATTTGGCATGTGAGTAAACCATGATGAGGTCCAGATCAAGTTTGAATATCATTCCGGCCCAGTGATTTTTGATGAAATTATGGCCCATGGACTATAAAAGTTGTATTTGCCAGTAGGGAACTTAGTATTGCTTGAGCAATTCTATCCGCAGTTGTTTTAAAATATATCTTTCTTTTTTTAGTCTATAAGATTACAAAGATGTTTTCATGTTGGTGAAAAAGGGTATGTATAGTAGACATATACAGAAAAAAATTGTTTGTTCGTTTGAATGGTGTTTTATGCCACTTTTAGCAATTTTTCAGTTATAGGTTTAGTTCTTATTGGGAGAGGAAGCCAGAGTGCCCAGAAAAAACCCAGGCTATAGGCAGGAAAACAACAATAAAGTGTAAAAGACACACCATTGATAATACCATGAAGTTAGAGAATTGAGTTGTTTTCTTATATTGCCTTTATTGTACACTTTTTTGGTGAAAAATTGTAAAGTTTGATAGGAGGAAAAAATTGTCCAGAAACCTATAAACTGAGTTTGTTAATTTCTTCAATAAGAATCACATGAAAGCTGGCAACATTGTTTTCCTTTCTATTATGGTAATATTATGGTAATGAACATGTTAAAACTTCATCACTGATTCATATGGCTTTTAATGCAATCAAACATGTATTAGGGATATCACCTCTTCTAAGCAATAACCTGCATTTTGTCATTGAAGTGCAGTTTATTTCTATATATCCTGTAATAAGTTACCACCTGTCTTATGTGAACATATTTTCTATACAGTCAAACCTGTCTTAGCCACCCCCTCCATATAACGACTCCCTGTCTTACGTGATTAACAACCATGTTTTCTGTTTCGTTTCTAAAATGACTATCGAGGGTATTAAAGTCATTAAACAATGGAATGATATTAAGATAAATTCATTAAATATTCAAGGCTGAGTTCCACATTTTTTTACTATTTAACCTCTGTTGTTTCTTATTTTTTGTTTATCTATGAGTGAGTGCTTATTTTTGGGGTTTTTTTTGTAGAAATGCATAGGTTAATGTTTTCTGGATTTTTCCTGATTTCCGTTTTTGGGGTTGCTCTTGGGCCATTTTTGTGATTCATGCAAATCCGTTGAGAAAATTTTTAGGGGTGAGGTCTAAAAATTGGTCTTGTGACATAGAAAAATTGATAAATCTATTGGAAATATCGATTTCAATGGCTGATTTAGTCGTGGATTAATATTTTTTTCTCAAAAGACGCGATCGCGATCTTGGGTTGTAGTTATTATTTCATTTTGTAAAATTTACGACATTGTTAAAGGGAGGTAATTCAATCTTATTACTACATGCCGGCATGCGGTTTCTTAAAGAAAACAATGGTTTTGGAGCTGAGGGCGCAGAGTAGTGTCCTGAAGTAATCCAAAATCCTCAAATACCATATTTTTCCGGGGGCTTGCCCCCTGCACCCCTACAAGGACTTCACCCTGGACCCATTTGGGGGGCCTAGTTGGCCCCAAAACTCCCGGCCAAAATTTTCAGGATTTTCACCAAATTTCACTTTCACCCATGGAAATAGATTAAGATGAGGTAAAAGGATTAAATAAGTTTTAAGTCATTTTAAAAAATTTCATGTACAGAGTTGTTTATCTTGTCCCCCCTTTATTACTGTTGCCATATAAACAATAGAAAAAAGGGAGGAGTAGGTTAAAAATTTAACTTTAATTAGATTGATTATAGGTTAAACTGGTTGTTTGAGAACTGTCAAGACATAGAGAGTGTAGATATACAAGGGAATTCCACTGTCACAGGAAACGTATGTATCCTCTTAATGAGTTAGATATACCCATTATGGAAATGTATCTATTATGTAGAGAGTGGAGAATATACAACAAAATCCTTCTAACTTAGGAAATGAGTATCAGGTAGAGACTCTACATATATTCTCGCATATATGACTAGATTTTGAGACTTGGTAGATATAAAAGAGACCACTTAATTATACCTGTGCTCCCCATAAGGGATTAGGTAGTATACTGTTTTGGGTCTGTGTTACCATTTTCATCACATTTTTCAAAGCAAATGTAAAAGATACAATACTGAAATTGTGTTGATAGCATTGTATGATCATACCATATTGTGGGTTTTATACAGAAGAATGTATTTTATTGAAATTAATTTTAAATGATATGATTCACATTAAATCAAAATATTGCATATAAAGGGGAGACAAACCAAACACAAACCTCACAGTTCAATTAACCACCAAATAACAGATCAACAAATTACCACAAAAAAAAAAAACATAAACGGATAAAGGACATATATTACTAAGCACATAAAACAGGGTGGTGTTTAACTGGTTGAAGGGATCCCATCCTCCATTAACAGCTATAAAAGTATCTTATTGATTTGACATAAATTAAATATTGAATTTGTTTTTAGTGTTTTCAGAAAATTGGGCAGAAGTGTAAAAGGCTGTTCTTATCAGAATGTTGCAAGGTAATTCTTTGTGTGTATGTTTTCTGCCTCTGTTATGTAGTTAGAAGTATGCTTAGTTTGAATAAGAACCCAAATAAATATCTGTAAAAAAAACATAAAAAATTTATAGATGGTAAAGTTGGTATAGTTGATATTAGCTATTAATATAGTTAATTGGAAAAATTGTGTATTATCACTGTATATTTGTAATAAACTTCTTTACTGTACTTTCATTCTATATATAGCTGACAGATGTAGGTATAATGAAAATATGTAGACACTGTAAGCAACTGGAGCTACTAGCCATCAGTAATTGTCAGTTGTTGACAGATAAGAGTTTGGAAGCTGTTGCAAAGGTATGCAGGTGTAAAATGTTAAATATTGTTCTTTCTTAAAACTTTGAAGTACAGGACAGTAATGCTCAAGTTGCTACGTTCTCAGAAATTTCGCCATTAAACTGGATTTCAAGTAAATTTTTAAGAATTGCTGGAAGAGGTATAAGTGTGACTACACATGTATTTATTTAAGGATTATCTACCAAAAATATTTTCTCCATCAAGAGATAACAAAATTTCCGTTTTGCACATTGTAGCGGATTATATTCAATGTGCTAAACCGAAATTTAGTTATCTTCAATTACGGATAAAATACTTTTTGTAGTTAATACTTATAAATAGATTCAAACATTACAATAAATTCAACAAATTTATTTGTGTAATTGGACATTTTTGAAAGAAAATCTCAACACAAAAACTGTAAGTTTTCTGCAGAGTAATATATGAGTCAATGGTTGTGTTTCCATGACGATGATTTTGTTTCCATCCTCTGATAGAAAATATTTTCCAGCTAATCAAAAGCCAGTGTTCTCGTACAATTTATTTATAAGATTGTGTTACGTTGCATTAGAATGATGACATCCTGCTTGCGTTGAAGACTTGCCAGCATCAGTTGGTGTTTTAATAGTTGCATAGTTGCAAAGATAATATCCCTGGACTGTGACAAGTAAACTCAGTTTGCACCCATAAAATCACCAAGTGATGCTATAGCAAATCTTTAAATACAGTGCAGTTATTTCTGTACAGTATCTGTCTTACATTTTATTCTGTACAACTGTGTCAAAGTAAAATAACAGATTTAGATCCACTTACTCATCCTCAACCTTAGATAGGAAATTCCCGGGCTAGAAGATTTTTGTATGACGTCAGTCCTTCAAAATATCAACTAATGAAATTGCTGAAAGAAGCAAGTGTTTGGCAGTAGTCATTCTTACTCATTTTTGAGTGTGAAGAAAACGTAACGCAACTAAATAATAACGTGGTAATAACAAGCTATTAACAATACTGTACAAAATACACTGATTTTCACATATTCTACGAAACAGATCTGTTTGGTTTATTTACAATCGACATCGGGATATCCTCTAACCAAGTCGTGAATGAAAGCGAGCTTTTGATTGGCTACATTAAGGTATGATGTAGCCAATCAAAATAGACTTCTAGCCCTGGAATTTCCTAGCTAAGTTTGTCAGGGGTTTCGTGGACACATGTGGACACATAAACCCTGACTTGTGAGAATGCCACTTACTCAGCTGACCCTAATTTGTTTATGAACATAGATTTGAATGAATTTGTGTAAAAAGTAATGTAAATCATAGCATTTCTTCAATCTACCAGGGCCTTGGTGACAGAGTCATGATAGTTAGCCACCTACTAATGATCTCGTGCCTGAGATTGCATGTTCTAGCCTTACTGCAGGCAGGGTTTTATACACCAACCTTTTCAAGAATTGGCATTTTTTCTCAGATGGCCGTAGGCTTCACTTGGAACTCCAGCTTCCTCCCCCAAATAAAACTGGAAGTTATGATATAGCTGAAAAATTGCTGAATGTGGCATTATACCTATTTAAACAAACAATCCATCTAGCGTATATAAAAAATATTTCAGCATATATAAAAAAATATTTCCACTATTTCTTTTGTAAATGAATAAGTTAAATAGCATATTAATAGTTTGTAAACATAAAATGGAAAGATTCCAAACAAAGGTATTATAATTGTTTCTCACAGTCAGCAATTCACAGGTATTGTAAGTAAAAATATCAACGGCTCCCATGTGCTACTCTGGCTTTCCTTGGAAATAAAACAAGTCCTGGGGATATTTCTGACAGTTGCACTAAGTTTGTTTCTTGTTCATTTTCAAAAAGGAAGGTTTTGTTGTAATCCAAAATTTGTAAATAATCTGATAAATGAACAAAATTACGAAAATAATATACCAATGCAGTTTCTTTAAAAAAAAAAGATATTGAAAATTTGGCAGGACATGGGTCTCTCTAGATTTTTCATACGGTTTGTATGGAAAAGTTCGGTCTCATGAAAGCCTCAAACAAATGTTAATTATTTTATAGTAATTTCTCATTTGGTTTGTAAGATGTATTAAATGAAATTATGAAAAGAAAATTTGACATCAAGAGGAAAAAAAAATTGTCTTGAATATAGATAAAACCAGAGGAGTTTACAAATCTGAAAAAGTAATAATAAAAAAGGACTTGCAAACATCCTCAAAACATACTGTTGTTTTTTTTTTCACTGAAGAATATCAACAAAATATCATACAGTTAATGATTTACAGTGTATATAATGTATATTGCAGAATTTGGTTAACCTAAAAATATTGTATCTTGAGAAGACCTTTTCACTTGGTAAGTAAAAAAATAAGGAAAATTGTTCTCTATGGTTACCATCTACCTTGCCATAAAAAAAGATGTATAAATTTTCTAGTAAAACAAAACTTGTTTATAGAACTTTTGTTATTTCTTAAGTTATTGTTGCATTCCAGTGTATATTTGTATGACATAAACTACATGTAATAACTGCATTTATTTCTGTAGAGGTTAATAAAAATTGATGTTAGCCCATGTTAAAGCTGATACATGTTTTATTATATGAATAATATGTTTTATTATATGAATAAACCTAATATGAAATTCATGATATCATTGTCAGAGTTAATTTAGACAACAGAATTATCTATATTTATTTTCAGACTCTGCCAGCGTTCTTGAATCTATTTTTAGGATATGCCAGGGCGACATTACTTTCCAGCATGCTTAGCTTGAGAGCTCATTACTTTTGTTGGCATTTTAAGCCAATCAAATGAAGAATTTTTATATTCATATTATAAAGGGGAATTCTGGATACCCCAATTACTGACTTTTGACCTTTGGTGTTTTGGATATTTTGTTATTACCTTCATTGTCAACTATCGCTTGAGAAATATTCTATATAAGACAATCTTATTTTTGGCCTTATAGGTTTAAAACCAATATTGCCTACCAGTAGATCTATTTTTGAGAACACAAATAAACTACTGACTCCCTGTTCATTACAGGAGCAAAAATGTTTATCTCTTTATGTCATGAATGTTTTATACCTCGTTTGTTGGCAAAATAATTTAGAATAGATTTTATTATTAAGATTCATTTTTCAAGAAGTTTTTATTTAATTGATTTTATAAATAATTATCAAAATATAAATCAAATACATGTTTAATTAAATACATTTTATTTTGTAGTTACGGTAAATGGATTAATGAAGATTGGTCTTTTTTCAAAATTGGTAAGTACACTGTATGCCATTTTATCTACTCATGATCTTAGGTTACCAGTTTGAACAGAATAGGTTAGATTTAGATCTTCCATGCAGTAACACTTTAAAAAAATGGGGGAGCAAGTGTAAGATTGAGTTTTAATTAGATTAATAAACATTTTGTTAAACCACACATTGATAAAATTAGCTGACATAACTCTCAATCAGATAAAGTCATTAGATACAGAAACAGATTCTACTTCTTTACCCTATTGGTCATGTATTTAATTTCACTCTCAGTATGTAAATTTTCAAATATCTCAGGTGAATAAATATCATCATTAAAGGTGTGATGTGGTAGAATCCATGTAAAACCTAAAAACACTTATCAACATATTTACATGGTTATTTTCTTGTTGCAGAAAAGTGTTTATTTATCACAGAACCTGTGTGTAAATAATGACATCATCTCAGCATTAGCCGTCAATTGTCCATTCCTTGAGTAAGTATTGAATATCATTAGTACACATTTGAATGTTAAAAATGAACTATAAAATCTTAAACAGATTTGATCATTTGAACTGTCAAATCAAGTAATTTTTAGAAAAATATGTACACCAATGGATGATGAAATACTACTTTCGGCAGTGGCCTAGGTAGAATAATACACAGAAGAGATGATAAATACCACAAGCAGTGGCTTGGGTAGGAAAACAGGAGAAAAATGGTACACTGTTTTTGTAGTTTTATAGGACATGGGGCCTTGGTGGCCGAGTAGTTAAGGTCGTTCGTCTACTATTAATCACGTGGTCTGTCAACACTGAGGTTGCGAATTCGAGTCTCACTGCAGGTAGGGTGTACTCAACTCCGATCTAATTGACAAGGATTGCCAGTTTTCCTACTGAAGGTTGGGGTTCTCTCCGACTTCCTCCCCATAAAAAACTTGACACCATGATATAGCTGAAAAATTGCTGTAAGTGGTGTTACACATCATTCCAAAACAAAATAATATGACAGAGCTTGAAATTTTTGCCTCTCTATGTATATTTATAGATTATAACAGCGTACTGAATTTGATAAAGTTTACTGATGTACTGTTATTTCCAAAGTATCACCTTTTTAATCAAGGTAATTTATGTGTCCTTAAAATAAAAGTGATCTCCATAGAGTGATCTCCATAGATGAGCTGAAACAAAACTTTAAAATGTATATTGGGGTTTTTTAACAGAAAGTGTTTACACAGATTTAAAAAAAAGCATTCCAGCTGAGGTTGGATTACTCTTTTATCGTTATATCCTCCATTGAAGTTTCAACAAAGAAGTCGTGTCCTGTATTGAGGATCTGAGCAATCAATTGATTGGATACTTTGTTCAAATATGTGTTCTTTTTTTTGTCTCTTAGAACATTGGTTGTCAGTGGTTGCTATAGAGATGTTACATGTCTAGGTGTGCAGACGTTGGGAATTTGTTCAAATCTCACATCATTGGATATAAGCTATCTGTATAAGGTAACATAAAAAATGTTTGTAACTTAGACAGTCAGACAAGTATATTCTCTTAGAATCTCAATTGAGAACTTTAAAGTTGAATAAGACAATTAAGGATTGATTGTCATTATTTTGAATGAATAGAACAAATCGTTAATATCAATCCTTATAATTTAATTGGGGGCCTCGGTGGCCAAGAGGTTAAGGCAGTTTGTCTACTATTGATCATGTGGTGACTCATCATTGAGATTGTGGGTTTGATTCTCACTGCAGGCATAGTACTAAAGTATACTTGACTCCAATCCTAATTGACAAGGATTGCCAGTTTTCCTGCCACAGGTTAGGGGTTTTCTCTGGGTACACCGGCTTCCTATCCCTAATAAAAACTAGATGCCATGATATAGCTGAAAAATTATTGAAAGTGGCATTAAACACCATTCAAAAGTAACAAAATATCATTAAATTATTAATTGTTTTTACAACACTTTAAAGGAGAAAGAAAATAGTAGAATCCATTGTTTTCCTGTAAAGCACCTTTTTTTGCTTTCCATGTGCTGTCAGGAAAACTTATCTTGTACATTGGAGTATACACACAATGTAAAATCTAAAATCAAATTATTCATTTATATATGCATGTGCTATCTGCACTAAGTTTCAGAAATATAACATTTTGATTGTTTGTTTGTTTGAATGAGCCTTATTGCAACTGTGAGCAATTTTTCAGTTATATAATGGCATCCATATTTTATATTTGGATGAGGCTGGAGTGCCACGTGAAAACAACTTTTAGCAAGAAAATTGGCAATCATCGTCAACTAAAGTTACAGTCAAGCACACACAGTAATGGCTCAAACCTGCAACCTTAGTTGTGACAGGCACATGATTAATAGTAGATTACTGACGACCTTAACCACTCTGCTCCAAGGCTCCAAGAAATTTTTTACAATTATTGTATGGTATATATCCCTGTTATGTAACAACTCTGAAATAATTACAGTTCAGGATTATTCTGTTTGTTAAAAAATTCCTTATTGTAAGTGATATAGGGTTGGTAAAACATATTTTATCACATTTGAGTGGACATTCTTTATCTGTTATCATAAAATTTGCAAGTACTTTCCCTTGCGAAAGCAGATAACCATTTATGGTCATCATTTTTACAAAGTAAGACTACAAAATACAGTGGACAAATAAGAAATAATTCATGAGGGGTATGTTGTGCTCATTTACACATAGGCTGGGCCTTTATATATTGTGATGTTAGGTTGCATTATGCATGTGCGAATTACAGATATATCAGGTAATATATTGTTTGAAGTTATAAGGACATTATATTATAAAAAATTTTTCTGCAAAATGTATATGAGTTTGACATATTTTCTAGACAAAAGTTTACTTTTTCTATTCTCATTCATTGACACTTTTATTGAAATTCTTTCCATCCATTCTATATTTATTTATATAATAGGTTGATGATGAAAGCATTCAAGTTCTGGCAAGAAGTGGCAGGTTAAAATCTCTGACAGCAAGAGCATGTTCAAGCTTAACAGATGATGGTAAGCATGTGTCAGCTTTCAGAGGTCAATTTTTGCATAGAAAAATGTACATGTTTAAACACAAGTCTGAAATTCTAAGAAATGTTTTTGCAAACAAGATAACAACAAAGTGGGGTCATTGATTCGTTATTTAGATTTAAGGATAATTAGCAAAGAAATATATTTATTACTCTGATTTTTACATAATATTCGAACAGCTTGACCAGTGTTGAAAATAGAGTTCTCATCACTAGTGAATATGTGGTTCTCATCTGTTGATTGGTTTAAAATAATAATGTCATAAACAAAATAACTTTCATTTACTGCATATTCAAGTCATGACCATAAAATTACATTAAGAGAATTTGTATGTCATTTTAAAAATTGACTGCTTTTTCAAATTAGAGAGGAATCTAACATGAGTACTCTTGGATTATCGGATTTCTCCAATATCCATAGTTAAATTGTGATATTTTAAGTCCTCGCCAAGGCTCAGATTTCAATTTCCATATTTAAACTATCTCCTTTGGAGAAATCTGATAATCCACTCGTACCAATGTAACATCCTATATTTCCCAATTCTGGTGCCAGACAGGTGTACATAACACATTGGTATTCTATTTACAGCTTTTGAGGACCTAGCATGCCTTTGTCCAAACTTAGACAGGTATACGTAACACATTGGAATTATATTTACAGCTTTTGAGGACCTAGCATGCCTTTGTCCAAACCAAGACAGGTATACGTAACACATTGGAATTCTATTTACAGCTTTTGAGGACCTAGCATGCCTTTGTCCAAACCAAGACAGGTATACGTAACACATTGGAATTCTATTTACAGCTTTTGAGGACCTAGCATGCCTTTGTCCAAACCAAGACAGGTGTACATAACACATTGGAATTCTATTTACAGCTTTTGAGGACCTAGCATGCCTTTGTCCAAACCAAGACAGGTATACGTAACACATTGGAATTCTATTTACAGCTTTTGAGGACCTAGCATGCCTTTGTCCAAACCAAGACAGGTATACGTAACACATTGGAATTCTATTTACAGCTTTTGAGGACCTAGCATGCCTTTGTCCAAACCAAGACAGGTGTACATAACACATTGGAATTCTATTTACAGCTTTTGAGGACCTAGCATGCCTTTGTCCAAACCAAGACAGGTATACGTAACACATTGGAATTCTATTTACAGCTTTTGAGGACCTAGCATGCCTTTGTCCAAACCAAGACAGGTGTACATAACACATTGGAATTCTATTTACAGCTTTTGAGGACCTAGCATGCCTTTGTCCAAACCAAGACAGGTATACGTAACACATTGGAATTCTATTTACAGCTTTTGAGGACCTAGCATGCCTTTGTCCAAACCAAGACAGGTATACGTAACACATTGGAATTCTATTTACAGCTTTTGAGGACCTAGCATGCCTTTGTCCAAACCAAGACAGGTGTACATAACACATTGGAATTCTATTTACAGCTTTTGAGGACCTAGCATGCCTTTGTCCAAACCAAGACAGGTATACGTAACACATTGGAATTCTATTTACAGCTTTTGAGGACCTAGCATGCCTTTGTCCAAACCAAGACAGGTATACGTAACACATTGGAATTCTATTTACAGCTTTTGAGGACCTAGCATGCCTTTGTCCAAACCAAGACAGGTATACGTAACACATTGGAATTCTATTTACAGCTTTTGAGGACCTAGCATGCCTTTGTCCAAACCAAGACAGGTATACGTAACACATTGGAATTCTATTTACAGCTTTTGAGGACCTAGCATGCCTTTGTCCAAACTTAGAGTTGTTTGATGTCAGCGGGTGTTTAAATCTGTCAAACAAGATAGTAAGATACTTCATGGATTCAACATCATTACATCAAAGGAAGGTGTTAAACCTATATGTTGGGGGTATGTATACCAGTTAAAAACAAATTTGATGATGGAGGATTTTAATGCGGTCTGGAATATAACAGATATTAGCTAAAGCAAACCTACTTATATCAATAATAATGACTCATTTTAAAATTGGATTGCTTGTGTTTGAGTACAGTTAATATAATTTCTCACAATTATAGATTGACTCGACCCTTATTTGACACGAATTTCCAGTTGTTTGCCAATGATCCAGATTATACTGGATACATCTGCCTTCTCTCCCCATAATAACTTTATGCTGTCTTACAGCTAAAAAATCGCAAACAGTGACATTGAACCCCATTTAAACCAACAAAAACACACTGTTCTCGTGGTTCTGAAAAGGAAGGTGTTTGAAGATGGTTTTTAGTCCCCTATTGGCATTGCCGAATAGGACTATAGGTTTGCACTTTGTCAGTCTGTCAGTCCATCACACAGGTTTTCCGGATCTTTTTTTCTGAATGGTTGCAGATATTGAGCTTATATTTGGTATGAATGTCGACCATTATAAGTAACAGATATAAGTTGAATTTGTGCTGGTCTGATGATTTTTGAGGAAGTTTTAACCATTGTAGTGGACAGAAAATGTCTTAAAATTAAGTTTTCCAGACTTTTTGTCTAAATGCTTGGAGGTATTGAGCTGATATTTGGCATGAATGTCGACCATTTTGAGTAACGGATCAAGTTTTAATGTTTATGTTTATATGGAATAACCCTGGTTAATTATTAATCATAACTTATTTATTTACATATGGCTGGGACCTCTTTAATGGCTTCCATCACTAAGCTCTAGTTTAATTGAAAACTGTATTTAATTATAGGTACCAGTGTTGTGGAAGAGGAAGTAAAAGTTGTCTCCCCTTTCATTGCTCTCAGTTTTCATGATTTGTCACAGAATTATCTTAGAGGTGACAGAGGAATAATTCTTCCAGAACCAGGTCAGTACTTTAGTCATCTGTTGATTTGCTAAAAATAATGTCATAAACAAAAATAATGACTTCATGAACAAAACAACAACCACCTACTGTGTTTTCAAGTCATGACCATAAAATTGTGTTTTGAGAATTTGCATTTCATTTCACAGATTTATGGCTTTTAAAATTTTAGAAACAGAATCTTACATAAGTACTCTTGGATTATCAGATTTTTCCAAATGGAGATAGTTTAATTATGAAGTTTTAAGTCAGAGCCTCAACTCATACCAATGTAAAGATCCTGTATTTTTATTATTGTTGTTTTACAAGTACTTTGGTAGTGTAATACTTCTGGTTAGTATATTAACCCTGCAAAGGCTGTTTATATGGCATACAAATATTTGAATTCCTCTGTTATGTATTACATTTTATTATTCTGTATTTTAATCATTTAAATGGTTCTGTGAAATAAAATTGATGAGTTATAAAATGATTGGTTATCAAATTGCTTACATTGCACCTCAGTCTATTTACACATGGATAGTGTACATGCAAATAGAAAGGGTCTGCATTTAGGGTATTGTTTGATAATACAAAACAATTTTGTATTCATAATGAACTAAGGGAGCCTTACTGGCCATGTGGTTAAGTACAGTTATTTTATCTATGTGCAGTTTTGAGTGAGAACAGTTGTGACTCTATCTGTTTTATTCTAGTACTAGTTTTCATGGTAAAGCATAGTAATTACTCATATTGTGTAGTCTCTGTTATATGCCACTTGACCTTCAGATATACTATTAGTTACACAGTTAGCAACAGCAGATACAGAAACTTATGTAGTGCATGGAACAATTTTGTATGAATTTTTGCATGCACTCCATATTGCATACCTCCCCCAACCACCCCACCCCCTTGTAACTGAGGAACTGTATAACATATTATTCATGGCAATCAAACTTCATTCCTTTCAACAGTTCTTTCCTAAGAAAAGTAATTTTTTCTTTGCTATGCTAAGGAAACCTAGCAGAAGCCATATTGTTTCTGAATTTTGTTGCCAACTAATGTTCATTCCAAGGAAAAGGGATACAAATAACATGGTGATGGGATGCAAGTCATGTGGAGATTGGATACAAAAAAATATCAGGGTTGGTAGAAAATTCACCGAGGCAGGATACAAAAACTGTTAAAGGTACATTGTAACCAATCAAAAGACAGTATTTTTAACAGTTGGGATAGTTTCATTCAGTGATATAGTTAGTCACTGTCGAAACATGCTGCTCTTTAATTAAAAAAATTATTGTAATTCTAAGGTTTATCTATTTTATAGGTGTAGATAGCCTTTATAGCCAGATTATGTACATGTATAACATTTTGGAATTTCGGTGATAAATGCTCTACAACATCTCTCTTTATCGTTTTTTAAATATTGTTTGTGTTGGAGCACCACTAATAAGTCTTAATTAGACGAAACGTGTCTGGCCTAGCTAGTAAATTCTATTAACCTTGGTTCTCTTTATTGACATTTGTTTTGCATATAACACAGACAACACAGTTATACTATATGTTTTATTACAGAGCCTGACACAGATTCAGAGGAGGAAGACAGGGAGGAACTTCCAAAAGATAAATCCGCATTTTCAGTTTTAGCAGCAGGGGCTGAAATAGATAATGAGATAGATGATGAATGGAATACTTACGACTCAGAATTTATGAGCTATGATGATGATCTGTTATTTGGAGATGATCCCCTTGAAATGGAAAGATTTGAGTTTTCCTGAGCTTTGTTAAAAATTTTCTAGCAAAAACGTATCAGTTTTCATTTTTTGGCAGCATGAAAGGAGGGAATGGATGAAAATTTAATAATTTAATATTAAATGGTAAACATCAAGAAGGTGTGACGTTACCAACCAGATAATTTTGGTTCAGTTCATTTGAACTGGGCAGTAAGAATTTTTCTTCATATAGAAAATAGAATATACCAGTAATTGGATTACTGGTAGACAAATGAACTGTTCTTATGTTATGTATGTTATATTAATTTTGGTGATGTTTAATGAATTTGGAGAGGAATTAAACGAAATTAAAACTCTTTAATAGTTTGACTTTTGAATCTGAAAGGTTGTTAATTTCCTTCCTCTCCAACACATTATTAAATGTGTGCTTGACTCCAAGCTTTATTATCTCCACTGGACCAAAGGTCCATGTGAGCTTCAGTCATCACTTGCCATCTGTCCTTCATTATTATTTTTTTTTAAATCTTCTCTTCTAAAACTACTTTGCCAACTTTTTTCAAACTTGGCCATAATCATTCTTAGGATACCTAGTTTAACATTTTTACCCAGGGTATTGATTAACAGACAAAGATGGCCAATGTTACTAAAAATAGAACATAGTGGTGAACAGACATTTTTGGTTAATATCTCAAAAATTATAATAGCTTAAGAAAAAAAAAACATTACCTTGGATTGATCGGACCATCAAACACTACAAAGTTCCCTATTAGTACCAAGTTGTGTAAGGACTTCATGTTAGAATTATAGCCCTTAAATGAAAATAACTATTTTTGACAAAATCTTCAGTTTCTACAATATTACTTACAAGACGATGCCAACAAATCACATAGTATGTCTAAAATTGTGTTAAAATATAGTTATTGCCCTTAAATGACAATTTTTTTTATGATTTTTTTTATTTTTGCCCTGTAACCCTAAAACATATAACAGGTACAGTGAAACTGTAAATAGGAAAAATAATCAGTAAAAAAGTCCTACAATTCATTTTCTTTGTCCGAAATTGTCAGATGACTTCTTATAGGAGTTATTGCCCTTTAATGTCAATTTTACACAAAATTGCCAGTTTTTCCATAGAAATGTAAAACTATAATACCTAGAGTAAAACTAATAGAGCAAAAAATAATTAGAAGTCAAGCCCTACAAATCGTGTAATTGTCGGAAAATTTTCTGATTAATCCTTATAGGAGTTATTTCCCTTTAATAACAATTCTTGGGTGAGAATTTGTAGTGTGTGCTTTGTAACTTAAATGCATAATAGCTAGAGTGAAACTGTACATTGTAAAAATGAGCAGCAGGAAAAAGCCTACAAATCACTCACTTTGTCCAAAATTATCAGATACTCTTTATAGGAGTTATAGCCCTTTAATGATAATTTCAGTTCAAATCTATAACAGCTAGATTAAAACTGTAAATTATTAAATTAACCTGAAGGACAAGGCCTACAAATAATTTAATTTTAAGAAATTGTCTGATGGCTCCTTAAAGGAGTTACTGCCCTTTAATCAAAATGTTTGAAGAAATTTTAGTTTTTGCCCAGTAACTTAAAGCTATAACAATTGCAAACATTAAAACAAAGCTTGAAGTCATTTGTCTCCTAGGTGAGTCATTACAAGCTCCTGGGAGTTTCTTTTTGACAAGGATTGCAAGGTTTTCCGCCCAAGGTCATGGCAACTGTCGCTACCTCTCAAAAAAGTGTAAAAAGATATAAACTGGAGGCACAATGAAATTTTAAATGGTGGGTCATTCAAACTTATGTAAAAAAATGTAATAGTCATTTGATTTCCGAGCTTTACCATTTATTGGTTTTGTACAGGACATCATGTTTGTCAGAAACAAAAATCTCTTAATGATTTGCATGAAGCCTTGGATATATTTGATCTTCATAACAAGAATGGAACTAGCTACATAATTAGGGCCCTGCCACTAATGGTAGATGCCCTATAGAGATTAATCTTTCTGTCCAGCTGTTTTAAACTAATTTTGTCCGTGCTACAACTTCTTTCTCTTTTGAGTTAGGCTTTTGATATTTGGACCACGAGTAGATAATATCAAGGCGTTGTGTCACATACCATGGCCTATGACTTTTTACCTCAAAGTCTGTGGGGCCAATAGATATGGATACCATCTGGTATCTAGTTGTATCTTTTGTGGACTGTTGATTAAAAAAAAAACTGTTTGATGTGATATCAAATTTTATTCTACATTGATAAAATCAAAAATAATTAACAAAATTAAAATAAATATCTAACAAAGCAAAATTCAAATAAAGTTAAAACTCTCAGTCATCCCAGATTCTCTTGTTAATATTTTCAAACTTCTATTTTCAATATAATGAACTTGTATGTCCCTTTGTATGTTATAGTCTTAGCTACCATGTTCAATTCTCAATTTCAAAGTAAGTAATGGTTATCTTATTACTCCTAGCTACCCCAGATACCGTTAGTTTGCTACATACCATTACCATGTTAATGTCCTAGCTACCCCAGATACCCTGTTAGTTTGCTACATATCATTACCATGTTAATGTCCTAGCTACCCCAGATACCCTGTTGGTTTGCTACATACCATTACCATGGTAATATCCTTGCTACCTTGTTCATTTCCCAGATTTAATTTCTTAATTAACTAGTGGGTCCCAATCTCCATGTTAATGTTTTAGCTACTGTGTTAACTCCATCCTCATTTCCCTGATGTTAACCTTCTTGCTACCATGTTCCTATCATCAAATACCCTGTTAATTTTCTTAAATACATTATGTCCCGATTACCATGTTAATGTCCTAGATGTGTACTTGGTTCATTTTACTGACACATTTAATTTCTTTGCAGTCTT
Organism: Limnoperna fortunei; assembly: GCA_944474755.1. Lineage (NCBI taxonomy): Eukaryota > Metazoa > Mollusca > Bivalvia > Mytilida > Modiolidae > Limnoperna > Limnoperna fortunei. The sequence goes on along the minus strand of OX104121.1, from coordinate 1,504,760 downwards.
ATAAATGTTTTTCTTCTTGCTACCTTGACCATGTTCATTTTTCAATTACCATCTTTGTATTACCATCTTAGTTACCATGCTTATTTTCCTGGTACCATGTTAGTATCTTAGTTGCCATGCTTATTTTCCTGTTACCATGTTTGTATCTTAGTTACCATGAACATTTTCCTGTTACCATGTTTGTATCTTAGTTACCATGCTTATTTTCCTAGTTTCCTGTTTCCATGTTTGTATCTTATTTACAATGTTAAAAGTCCTCCTTCCATTTGAACATCCCATAGTTATCACAGTAATGACTTGTTTGGGTTTTCCAAGTTTCAAATTTAATTTTTACACCTCCAATTTAATAATTTCTTATTACAGTCATAACATAGACAAAACAAAATATTTTAAAATTCCATCACCAACAGACAGCCCCAAAATGATACAATTATCACTAAATGGACCACCATAATTAAGGAATGCTATGATCAACACACACTCATTATCTACATTCAAAACTGTTCAATTTTATACTTGAAAACAAAAGTAAGGTGTAAGAAATATATAATAATAAACCACTAATACAAGTATTGTATTTAAGGATGATCGTCAATTTTTGAGATTTTTGTCAGATTTTCAGAATCCTCTAGATTTTACTATTAAAATAGGGATAATTTTTTTGCCCAGCAACCCCCTATTTTCTTTTTATAATAGGGTTTATTAGGTCATTTAAAGCTAATTTACAAAGTTTTATAAATTTCGTGTTATTTTTTCATAGGTTTTTACACTAAAACATGTCCAATGCTAAACCTATGAAAAAGTCAGAGAAAGCTTTTTCCCGCCAAATTTTGTATGCTTATTATCTTGAAAAAGAGTTCAGCAACCTATGAATTTTTTATGCTTATTTTGTACCTTTAACTATGGTCTATTTATCAACTATATAAATTTAGATACCTTGTTATTTTCAACATGACCAGCGAACATCCTTAAGTTAAAAATAATACATATTTATATACTCCATATATAACAAATTGTTAACTGTCAAATAAGATATATGTTATATGACTAAGAGTTAATAGTCCTATAGATGTATACTACATGTATTTTGGCTTGACAAAGGTTAAGGAATTACTTATGACAATAGTTTTAATGAAGAAATAAATATTGACTGCATAATTTAGTTTTGAAGATAATTCATTTTTATCATATTAAACATTCTGTCTGAATTAACATTTAAGAACGATACATTTTTCTGTGAAAATTTTATCTTTCTTCTTTTCCTATTTTATTCCAAGTTATATTGTATAACATGTGTTGCTCGATTTGAATTGGTCAAACAGATTTTAACTTATAAAGCCAATTAAATTATAGCAAAATAACTGCAATCTGTATGTAATGCTTATAATTTAAATGCTAAAAAGTATGTTTATAATTTATTCTTGGACAATACAAGCTATATCAACTGAAAAACAATGTTTTTTGTATAAATGTCAAAAGACTGAATTAAACAAGTGTTTATACCTTGCATTTAATCTGTTTGATTCTACAATTAATTTCTTCTGTCCAATTTTAGACTTGTTTACTTTTTTTAATTGAAAATCATTGGAATCACAAACAACACATACTCCTTTATCTTGCTGTTTATGCTGCAATATAATGAATCAATCTTAAATCTATTAAGAAAGAGACTGTTTTTAGTACAAAATTTTTTTTTTCGAAAATTTACTAAAAACAGTTTATATCAATAATGATTATTGAAAATTATCAGATTCATTTAGAAGTGAAAAGTGTCCACTAAAATGCCACAAAGTGTATATATAACAACCAAATATTGAATAATTAGAAATGATGTATTTACAATGTAAATTTTAGAACAAAGATGTACAGATGAGGTGGAGTTCTTGTTATTTGTATTGTGGGATGTTTACAATGTTCTTTTCATAAACAAATTGGACAAAAAACCTATCTCCATCTCATGTACATCACTTTCTCAAATTGCCCTTTAAGTTACAGATTATAACAACTTTGACCAAATATTTCTAAAAATAAATTTCATTGTTTACAAAATTCGTAATAAAAAGAGAATGGGCAGTGTAAATTATTTCCAAAAGTGACTATACAAATCCTAATAGTAGTATACATACAAATTGAGGTAAACAGATATTATAAGAAAGAACATTTTTCTAGTTTATATATTTGCACTACATATGGATGTCTCAGAAATCTAATCTACCATCTCATGATTAATATCCATTATATCTTAATGGAGGAAAATTGTTGAATCTTGCAGGTTCTTCGTAATTTGGTGGATTATACAAGCCCCATTTTGGCGGTGGAATTTCCATTGGGAATGGCCGAGGGTAGGAGAAGGTTCCCATGTAAGCTTTGTTATGAGGCATGGCCTTTTGGACATCTCTGTGTATCACCTCGTTGTTATTGGGTATGAAGTCGTCATGGATACGGCTTGTTGGCTTTGATGGTCTTTCGTAATGCCAGTTTATGTTCTTGTAGTCAACTGAAAGTAAACCATGTTATTCCAAATTTATTTTACCGCTGATATGTGGAATTCACTGTAAACTAATTTCACATAGAGTATTAAATATAATAATTATAATATGGATGCTAAATACATCATCTGACTAACCTGTGTCGAAATCCCACATAAAGTAGGACTCACTAATATTGTGCCATTATATTGTAATTTTTACACAAAAATTTCATCCTACAGCAGGTCAGGGGTTTTCTACGGGCACTCCGGCTTCCTCCCCCAATAAAAACTGGACGCCATGATATAGGTGAAAAATTGCTGAAAGTGGCGTTAAACACCATTAAACAAAACAAACAAAAATTTCATAAATCATTGAGAAAGGCATCACATTTTATATTCAAATTGGTTCAGTTTCATTACAAAATTTTTGAAAGTTTACATATGAGAATCCTAAAAATCTATGTAAACAATGATTTATTGATACTTAACTATTTACCAAGCATTGTATCCATATATTTAAACCCTTGATAACACTCTGGGTTAAATTTCAACAGGTACAATGCCAGGACTGTGGTAAAATATCCAATAAATCATGGCTTCCATTAATTATTACTTTAAACAAGAGTGCTAAATAATTTTTTACATACCTCTCCTTGTTGTGTTAGTTTGTCTGTTATGCCAGTCAGGATGACGAGATGTTGCTCGTTTGGCATACCAGTCAGGATGTTCTGCACTCCATTTTCTCCAACCAGCCTATTAATAGAATATACAAAGGTATAAATAAGTCCAAATATTTTTTGTTCTTTTTTAGTTAAAGGACAGGAAACGTCATGAATATGTTAAGAAAAAATAGGGTTTATTTTCTAAGCCAAAAATCACATGAACATTACATAATATGTAGAATTCTACAAAAATAAACAGAGACCATGTTGGTTGTTTCTCCATGAGCATACTTAAATAAGAACAGTTAAATAGTTTACTGAGAAGTACACGAGGTATAACAGTCTGCAGCAATTAACACATTAGAAAATGTCATAAGTGAAAATATCTTTCGAAAATGGGGAGATAACTTTTCAGCATTAACTACACCACTGAAAATCATGTGTTTGAATTGTTATACTGATATTTGTTTTGTTATGTTTTTTGCCTTATTAAGGGATGTTTGGAAATTTGGGGTTATATGACAAGAATTTTAACTACTTTTCCCAAAGCTAGAAGCAAAATGATGTACATTTTTAAACTACCAGGTATTTAAAGTATACATGGAAAAGTCCTAAAGAATAGTTTTTGTTTTCATTGAATAATTTAATTTGCTTTGTAAGTTGAAATCTGATTAGTTAATTCAAATCGAGCAACCCATATTATAAGATATAACTTGCGTGACCTTTGACCTATTCATACGCCATTAAAATTCAAATAGCTCCATGACGTCATGGACATTTTTACTATAAAAATTGTTAAAATTTATAGTTAAAATTAAATCATAAAGAATATTTCATATTTCTGATTAGGTTATACGATATAATATGGTTGGGGTCTGTTTACACCATTCATAAACCGCTTCGCCAATTATTAGGCGTAAACAGACCCAAACCATATTATATCGTATAACCTGTTCATAACAACAACAACAATAACAACAATGTTTATTAATACCAATCAAGGTGCCCACTTTGAGCGAATCAAAATCACATGAATTGTGAAAACAACATTAATAGTACAATTAAGGAAATAATTAAAGTATTCCTTGATTTATTGATTGATTGATTTGATTGATTGATTGATTGAAATGTTTGCTCAATGTCCAGTGAGAAATATTTTAGCAATAATCAGGATTATGTCTTCATTAAAGTTTTACAAACTCCACTTAATAGCTTGTTATCACAGATCCACAACTTATACAAATCTATTACTGACCAATAACACAGAAATAATGTTTGTTTCTTTGTTTGAATTGTGTTTAATGCCACTTTTAGCAATTTTTCAGTGATATCATGGCATTCAGAAATTACAGGAGAGGAAAACAAGTGTACCCAGAGAAAACCCGTGACCTTAGGTATGAAAACTTGCAATCCTTGTCAATTAAGTTGGAGTCGAGCACAACCTGCCCACAGTAAGACTCGAACCCCCCAATCTTCCTGTTAACTGACTAGTGTTCAATAGTAGATGATTAACTACCTTAAATTAACCATTCGGCCACTGAGGCCCCTAAGAAATAAAATAATCTATTCTATTTACATGCAACATAGCAAAAACACTGATATTCTTGATTAATAATATTTTCTTCTGCCAGTTTTAATACATTTACATACATGACAAGCTGCTTTGTGTTGTTAAATGTGATACTTTCATTAAAAAATATATATACAGTGAAATACCCTACTCCATGCAGTGAAATTAAAAATTCAACATGCAACCCTCCTGTCTGGTATTACATTCTACATAAATTATATTCATGCTTCAGATTTTACATGAAGCAAACTTGACTGTACATACCGGTACAAAATCTTGAATAACTGTAAAATAGGTAATCTGAAAGTTTCTTTGTGTCAAATTTTCCTCAGTTCATGTATCATCATGTCAGCCATATTTTTAATAGTCAAGCATTCAAATGTAATGTTTACAATTTTAATGAATAAAAAACTATTTATAGATACTATGACTGTCAGTGCAATATTATGGGCATGAAAATAACAAGATGCTTTATTTTGGTTCATCAAGTTTGGAAAAAATAAACAAAATGTTTTCTTCTATACTGAATGGAACAATTAATAACAAGAAATATATGCTTTTTTAAAATACAGTAAAACAAATCAATTAGACAGAGTTCTGACAGGGCAAAATAACATTAGTTCTTTATATGCACATACTTGAAAAACTCATTAACTGATTTAGGAAATGTCAAATGCACAAAACACATACAGATTTACATTAATGGCAATAAAACACAATACAACCAGAATGCAATTGCTACAATACACATGACCTAATATTTAACAATACAAATAAAAAGCCAACATTGATCCATCAATGACACATGACTAAAAACCTAATCTTGACAATACTACAAGACAACCTGATGCTGGCACTGCTGTCCTATATAATTATCAATTAGAACCAAATAAAAAGAAGATATTTAGAGACTGACACAAGAAAAGATTCTGCACAACTAATGAAGGATTCGTTTCGATAATTATTATAGCTCACAAACCTAAAATGTATAAAACAACACGAAAATGAAATGAAGGAAATAAATATTCCAAGAAGAAAACCATATGGAAAGGAAACAAGCCCCACAACACCAAGAAGCTTGGATTACAACAAATTACAGATATTCTTACCTGGCCAACATCTGGGTGACTACAGTGGTATACAGACCATTCATGTAGCTTTGGTTGCCTTCATTTCAAAAAGAAAAAAAAAAAGTTTAATACTGGTACAGTGGTTATGAAAGTCTTGCTCAATAGTTTTATTGAATTCTTACCTTGGTCCACGACGCCTTCACTGACAAAAGTAGAATCAGAATAAAACGAGATATCAATTCGGTCAAGGGGACACAAAATAAAAAAATATCATAAGATAAGATAAGATAAATTTTATTTAAAGTCGGGTTTATAACAATGAACATAAGCTCTGTAGAGCTTTTATACCGACATACATATAATAAATACATCACAAAGACATATAGCAACAGTAAAATGTAGCACATAGTCATAAGTAAGACAGATACACAAATGCAGCATTTGGCATAAAACAATAAGCAGTCTAACTACTACTGTATTGTATTAATTAAGTTTACATCATGTATTACAATCAATAGTATGCATAAAATATTTGTAATTGTTTTTCATCGAGGACAATGTAAATCAATCAGATAGTTAAACCTATTTTTTATGATCTGCAAAGTTTACATAAATGTGTCTGTGCTTACTGTACTGAAAATTTTACAATTTAATGTAAACGTTTGTAAAGTTTACATTTAATTGTATTAATTAAGGCTAAGAGTAAGAAAAACAGGGTATCGCCTATCGTACTTGTATGTAGTTCCACTTGATAAGAAAACTTGTGAAATCTGTGGTGAGTGTAATAATGTAAATAAACAACAATTTTTAAAATACTGTGGGTTTACTTTTACTCATACCATAGTTTAGGAAGTTTGGCAGGGTTTGACAAAAATTGTTGTGCCGCTGCCATTCCGTCGTCTGTAACGAAAGTCCCTCGTGTGCTTAAAAAATAATTGAAGATTTTGTTATCTGTTGTTATATCTATTAAATCTTGACTTAGAACGAAAACAGTATAATATTTATAAAAGAACTTATTATACAGACAGTTAAGAACTTTCAGTAATTACGTAGGTATATCTTTAGTGTTCTAAGCGATGTATTCGATAGCTTAGCAACGTTTGTAAATAGTTACTTGGTAACCGGATATTTTCCCTACATCATTGATAATAAATGATAATAATACAGCCTTAAAATCCAGCATAAATTGTTAATGGAAAGAAGTTGCCAAAGAAAACTGTTTATTGCTGAGATATAATTTTTTTCTAGTCTAATAATTTAATTTTATAACAAAATCCGCCACCCGTAACGCGCACCTGCAAATTTTCTTTAGTGTAAGCGACCCCTGTTTATTTACATTTGGGAGTATTGGGGGTATACATTTTGATTGACTCCAAAATGGCTATGGCTGATACTCTTTTCTTCAATGGAAAACAGTCGAAGTATCCATATTACGTGAATTATCCACCAAATGTGCCAAAGTACCCAAGTTCACAAGAAATGTTCAGGTAAATGATACAATTCGGAAGTGCAAATTATCAAATTATTTTTTCTGTTGAACTGAACACCGGTAGAAAATTGTAAATAATTTGTGTAATTGCTCCTTTCACCCGATTTTTTGTTTTCATTTATTTATTTAGTTCTTTATTTTATTTGTTTTCATATGTTTATGAAACTGTGTCATGACACAGTTAGCGACATATTTATAAGGTTATCAAGAGAGGAAAGATTTTTACTCAAATTCAGACAGTGCTTTATTTTTGTAGAAGTGCAAGTGAGGAACTGTATACTAATTTACTTTGCCCTTAAATGTTTCAAAAATAAGTATTTTGTTTTCAGATTTCAGTTATATTTATAATGAAATTGTGGTAAGCACGGGTCATTTAAATTACTAACACACATTTAAGTAATTAAACCAAATGTATACACACGCATTAGGTATTTTAATCAGCAGCATGCATGAGCTTGAAGAGACGGTTGGTACTTATGGCACAAGTTGCAAGGTCAACTTGTAACGAGTGACTTCCTACAATAAAGCCAAATCATATTTGTAACGGATTTATGTATATACCATACGCAACACAGGCCTGAGTCAGCGGCATAGCAAACAATAAATTGAAGGAGGAAAGGCAAACATCGCCCTTCAAAATGAACTGGTGGTAACGAACGACCAGAATCTCGATGATCTATCTATTTATAAAACCTTTCTGCTTTGTTTTTTTTTTTGTTTTTTTTTTTTTTGTTTTTTTTTTTTTTTTTTTGTCTTATATTATTCCATGCGGTTACAATAGCAAAAAGAAGGAAACACGTGAACATCGTTAAAGATAGATTATTTGCGGCGCATTTTTTCATACATGTATACATTATCTGACTTTGTGGGTACCGGGCTTTTCTAGTCCTTACATCGTTAAAAGGTTCCAGCTCTAAGATGAGATAAGGACGTAAAAAGGCATCGCGTTTCAATAAAGTAAATAATTTGTTTCCTTTTTGCAATGTTTTAAGTCATAGCCACCAATTCCTTATGGCTGTAAAAAAAATCCACATGCGGCTCGATGAATGATGAGATAGAAGCAGTAATCTCTTTATCGTTGCTTTGTACAATTGTGACGTCACGTTGTCTTGACAGCGAGACGAGATGGGTCCATTTCAGGCCGCAATTTTAGATCAAAGGTAAATACTGCAAAATTTAACGATAATTAATTTTAAATTGAAGTGGACTTAGTGGAAATTGTGCACTGAAAATATAGACGATGAGGCAAGTTTTAATAAGATAAAGCAAATATAACTTCTGACTTTCCCACTGCATGGTGGGAAGTTGTTATCAGTGGGATAAGCATATATTGATGTGCCTTAACATGTAGTATTCATGCGTTGACGGACATTAAAACCAGAGTGGGATTTCGTCAATAATTTCAGACCCAGGTTATTTTAATGCAACTGAGCTTAAGAAATTAGTTTCGTCTATTTAATATTTAAGAATTTTGCCTTTTCCTGATTGGACTGGGTGGTATTTTTTCGATCGTACCTCATAGTGAGTAAATATCGAGTGCTGTGAGTCGATTCGTGTTACTTACACGGTTATTTTTCCCTCGGATACAGCTATTGCCATTAGATTCGCCTCGGAGCAATAGTTTCACCTCGGGGAAAAATTACCTTATTCTCCTCTTAACCAGTCAATAAGTATACATTTTGCACCGGTCCTAATAATCGATAATATTTCTTGTTATATTTCTTCTACTCAAAGATAGCTCCAGCAAGTTTAAAGATGAGTTATTGGATCTTATTGTTGTTGTTTAAAAGGAGTTTAAACTGATCGGTTTCTGTTTAGCATGAAGTTCACGTATTTATGCATGTTCGTTTTCACGTTAATATTATTCAGCATTTAAGACAACCAATTGCTTTAGTGTATTAGTACCGCGTCTGCAATAATTTTGCATGTGCTGCCGCAAGGTACATATCCATATATTAGTCACTGTTATCACACGTTCATAAAATTTATTTCATTTTGTAAAAAAAAAATGTTTTATTTAATTTTAAACCATAACCACCACCAGTCAGATGTGGTCACTATCAGGTTCAATTGAACTGGACACAATGGACATCGCTTAAATTAATGTCATATTGAAAATGAACCCTAGATATTTAAAATTCTATAGTCCATTTAAGAACCCGAAATAAATTTGAATGCATGTAACTTTTATAAAAAAAAATCATGTATGCTAGTCAAATTGTCAGCATGTTGACCATGAAAACGCCTTCATCATGTTCATATAAGTTTTTGAAATGATCTGAATACATGCATGTGTTGTATTGGAGTACATTATATACCGACTCCATTTAATAAAGTTTGACGGCATCGTTGAGGAGTGGTTAGCGTAGTTTCCCAGCAGGCACTCCACGTGGAATCAACGTGGAAATTCTGTTGATTTTTCGTGACACCGTTGATCAACGTGATTTCCACGTTGTTCCCACGTTGATGATTTCAACGTTGATAAATCGACGTACTTACCACGTTGAATCTACGTTGTTGTTTGCAACGTTGATTCTTCAACCTATTTTCTACGTTGTTTCTTAGTGGATAATTTCAACGTAGAAGTGTCAACCTATTTTCTACGTTGTTTCTTAGTGGATAATTTCAACGTAGAAGTGTCAACCTATTTTCTACGTTTAATCAACGTCGATGATTCAACTTTTTTCAGTTGATCGAGTTTGTCCATTTTGTGTACTGTTTCTTAATAGCTATATGTGTGGGGATAAAGTCGTTCAAATATGTAAATTTACTATAAAAATTATAATTAATTTAATTAAATAATGCAGGCGTGGATCCAAGGAAAGGCATTTTATTCATTAAATTACGCTTTCTGAACAAGTTACCCTAAATTTTTATTTGTTCCATTATCATATCAGACCCTAGATCGATCTGCCCCTGTGATGAGGGTAATTTCTTGCGTTTCACTTTTTTGAGACCCATAATTATTGCTATCGTGGATTTTTCTTTCTGGTGGGGTGTTGTCTCTTTGGCCTTTCATATTCCCTAAGACCTTGATATAAATAGCAGTATATTCACATCAGAAGCGGATCTAATATCTAATGAAAATTCCCTTAAAATGCAAAATTCTCCACTAAATGTAATGGTAAAAAGGTAAATTTTATGCAAAAAATGAAGGTTTTTTTCAACAAATTTTTTATGGGACGTATGACCTGCACCTGCATATTGCGTATATATAGTTTTTCAAATAATTTAATTAATTTTGTAGTTTTTAAATTTTCGCGCGATTTTTTTTTCGGACACCGCCATAAATCTGAGCATGCGCATTCCTAACGTCCGGTCAATTATTTGAAAAAGCTAGGCCACGTGTGTTATTGTGGTGTAACAGTATATAGTACAACAAATATTTAGAGTGTTTTTGCAGTAAACTATTCAAGGTAAGTTATCAGTCGTCAAAGTTATTCGTATTTAAATGTAATGCTTGATTTAGGCTAGTTAAAAGCCGGCACATGAGCAATTTAAGCTTTATTTCGTAAACTTGTCGGAAAAACATGCTTTACGACGCTGAATACATGTATTTGTGCACACTTAACCATTAATTTTTTTTAATCTCTGAAAAGCATATTTAGGGAGTATTATGTTTTAAAAGTCAGATTGTTAACAGGAATGCATGAAAATGGGGGTATGTTAGGTACCATGTGGGTTGTTGTTCAGCCGAAAGGGGTAATTAAATGATCTCAAGATTATTATTGGCGAAACCATTTTGAAAATGCATTAAATTTGCATCCATTCTAACAAAGAAATAAAATATAAGAAAAAAATCACTGGGTTATTTTAATTTTACCCCCCCCCCCCCCACAATTCGGGTGTAAAGCCTACCAAATGCATGTACATGAATACATGTACGTCCAGTGAATTCTAAACATTTCGGTTCTCAGTATTACTTTGCATTAGACACTTAGTGACTACGAAAAGACATCTGTACGATATAAAATGGAAATCACAAAGCTCTCGGATCTGAATTTAAGTTTATACATATATAATTATAAGAAACAATTTAGAATTAACCGTGACAAGTTAACTATAAATGAGTGATTGTTTTTGAGGCAGGTGAATATTTGGTTTCTAATTTTAAAAAAATTTCCCACTCAGGTGAGCTAAAAATGGTATACCAATAATGTTAAATACAATATTTTATTGAGTTTTTTCCAGTTGTAATATCTTGAAATTTTTCGGGGTTAAGCTTACAATTTATTGGCATAATCTTGTCATCTTTTTCAATTCCATAATTTGTTTTACCTTATAGGTTCATGAGTAACAGACTCGTGTCATGTTTGAACATGACTGGCAAACATGACAAGACCGCATTCAAAGAAACTAACCTTTTCAGGGTTATAAGAGGTGAGTTAGGAACAATGTAATTCCTTCATCAGTTTCCTTTTATGTTTATTGATGGGGATATAAAGGATATTTTACCCCTCACAAAGTTAGGATATAAAGGAGTCACCTGGACTTTTAACCAAACGGGCAGCTTTAGGTATTCTTTTTTGAGTTGGCTTACAGTATTTCTTTTAAAAAAAACGAAGAAAATGGACTTTCTTTTCTATTATTTGATCAAGAAAAATATTGACTATTTTTAAAACTTTTAAAGTTAAACTTTATCAAATTGTCTTCAATGTTTTTTTGTGATGACCATCATAAAAATAGTAGTTCATTGATACAAACTTACTAATATAATTTAAATAAAATACATATTTTGTTTATTTTCAGATGCAGTTCTAGTATCGCACACAACTTCAGAAGCAATTATCATTGATGAATGTTCCAAATTCCTTAAGTATGCCCCAAAGAGGAGTGGAGGACTGAAAAACAATTAGAATGTGTAAAATAACTTTGTTACTCTTTTTAGCTCACCTGGACCAAAGATCCATTTGAGCTTTGTCATCACTTTGCGTCTGTCGTCGTTAGCAGTTATTCAAACATCTTCTTCTCCAAAACCACAAAGCAGAATGATATCAAATTTGGTATGAATGTTTCTTAGTTAATTGTGCAAAAGGTTTTTGATCCGTCGAAAAACATGGCTGCTGTAGCTAAAAATAGACCAGAGGGGGTACGGCCACCATTAGAGCATCATAACTCAAAAACTATAATAGATAGTAAAATCTGAAGAGACCTTCCATGTTCCGAATCAAAAGCTCTATAAAAGTCTAATTTTGGCCGAAGTTGTCCGACGACTCCTTGTAGGAGTTATCTCTCTTGGAAGGTTAAAAATAGTGATTTTTTGTGTTTTTTTACTATAACTTGAGAACGATAAAAGATAAACTTTCTATTGCTGAAATGTTCAGCTCATTAAGCTCTACTAAAGTCTTCATTGGGTCGAAGTTGTCCACTGACCCCTTGTAGGAGCTAATGCTCCTTAAATCATGAAAATTCCCCTGGGGGCCTCTTGTTTTTAGCTCACTGTGAACAAAGGTCCATGTAAGCTTATGTCGTCTCCTTGCGTTCGTCGTTTACCGCTGCATTTGTTAACTTTAAAAAAACATCTTCTCTTCTGAAACCACTTAGCCAAGCGCAAAAACTATTGGTATGAGAACTCTAAAGAGCTGTACAAAAGTCTTCATTTGGTAGTTGTTGTACCAGTTTTCTCTAATGAAAGATAAAAAATAACGATTTTTATGCCCCCGCGACGACACGTCGTGGGCATTAAGTTTTACTCATGTGTGTACTTAAGTATGTCTGTACGTTAAGGTTTTTCAGATGGCTTGGATATCTACTTCCTGTTTGCGATACTTAGATTTTCGTGGGGGCATCTGTGTCCTATGGACACATTCTCTCTTTGTTTTGTTTACGTTTTTGGCCTATAACTTGAGAACCATAATAGCAGTGATTTTTAGTAATAATTTTTGTTCTTTTGACATTTGTAGGAGATATTGCTCCTTAAATGACAAATATTACAGGTTAGCGGTACAGGCCCTCTTGAACCTTCTTGTTAATTAATTTCCAAATATTTGTTTTGTTAATTGTTTGTAAAAACTATCACATTCATTTTATGTTTGTACATGTATATTGTTTATTGTAACAGTTCAGTATAAATTTTTCATAACCCCATAATTTTTCATGCATTAGGACTCCAGATGGATATTATTCAGTTATGGAATTTTGAAGAGGTCAATGTGCTTTACATGGACCTTGAACACTGATATTGACCAATGACGAAGTTGGAGGTAAATATCAGTGTACAAGGTCCATATACAGCATATTGACCGATTTAAAAAGTCCTTAATTGTTATATTACATATGCCAATCCCATCTGAAATACCTTGTTATAATATTTTTTTATGCACTAGTGACGACGAGTCATGGGGCATGAGTTTTACTCATGTTCGTACAAATTTTCTTCCCACTTTTCTTGGGGTGACTTACCATGATGTACTGTATGCCCTAAGGGATTTTCAGATGGCTTGGATAGCTACTTCCTGTTTGCCGTTACATAGATTTTAGAGGGGCATCAGTGTCCTATGGACATTCTCGCTTTATTTGAGTGGCTATTATCCCACTGACAACAAACTTGTGTCAATAGCTATATTAAGTATAATGACTACGATATTATTTTAAAATAGTAACACTGGTATATGATTAAAAATAGTAACACCTCATATCTTTCGTTACAATAGCATGTTTCAGCCAATAAAATTTGTGAAAATTAATCCTTTGTAATATTGAGTATTACCTTTGTATTTCATTTTGTGATAATATCATGCCAAATAAAATATTTCTGACTGAAAATTCTGTGTATGTTTGAATAGCATTTGGTAGTTGTGTTATGTATTACATTTTAGTTATACTGCACATGTAAGTGTGCTTCAGTATTTTTCTACATGTGTTTTGTGTTGTTGAAATAGTCATATCTTGATGCAATCTGGAATTTCAGATTTTTTTTTGAATTAAAATTCAGATAACCATTGTTTCCTTTATGAACTTGATGTTAATTCTTGAGGCCCTTTTACATCGATTTCTCTCCTGCTGCACTATGGCACAATCAATTGCTATTTAGTAGCATATGAGTTCTACTGTCTGCCTCGAATTCAGAAAAGTCCTATTAATGGAGACTAGTTTTTCCTAATTGGTGCAGTGTTTGATAGTTAGATGTGCTTGTTGTTTGACAAATTACTCATCAATATAGAAGAAACATGAGTGGATAATTTTACATTATTAAGAAAGACTCGGCACTTTATGCAAAACTTAAAATAACATTGATTGAACGTGGATCTTTCCACGTGAATTCCTAGTCCTGTTTCCACGATGATTCAACGTCATATTTCCACGTGGATTCAACGTCATATTTCCACGTGAATTCAACGTCATATTTCCACGTGGATTCAACGTCATAAATCCACGTCATTTCAATTTACATATCAATACCATTATTCCACGTTTATTCAACGTTGAGAACTGACAGTTTTTCTACGTGGAATCAACGTTGTGTGCCTGATGGGTTGTCATCACGGAGGATGCTAGTTCACGCCTTACTGCGGTCAGGGTGCGCTCGACTTCAACCCCTAATTTAAAAAGATTCTCGCTTTCCTTCCAAAGGTATCTGGACTCACTTGGTACTCTGCCCCCACACACCCCAAAAGAGCGTATATTTATTTAGTGTACGTTCAAACAAGCTGGCTTAAGCTGAAATATTATTTTATTAATTGTATGTTAATGATGGTGTTTAATGCCACTTTCAGCAATTTTTCAGCTATATCATGGCATCCCGTTTTATTGGGGGATGCAGGAAGTTATACTAGTCCCAGGGAGAGGAAGCCGGAGTACCTGGAGAAAACCCCCGACCTGCGGTAGGAAAACTGGCGATCCTTGTCAATTAAGATAGGAGTTGAGTACACACTGCCTGCAGTGAGAATCGAACCCGCAATCTCAGTGATATTTATTGTATGTTTATGTCAGAAACGATCACTCGATCTTTTTTGTAGGCGTAACAATAAAGTACTGCTTAATCCCTGGTATCATAATACAGAAATGCCAACAATGAAAGCACTTTGCTTTCATCAACATGTTAAATGTATTTTGATTAAAATATTGCAATTAATCATCCATTCTTATATATATACTTACAGACGGGATGTCCCAGAGAAATACACAAGAATAATTGGCAGAAAGTCTACACAGGTAGGATTTTTCATTGCAGTTGAAAATGACCGAGCAAAACATAATTTTAAAAGTTTCTAATTGTGTGAATATACATGCAATATGATGTTATAAATAATCGTGTCTTTCGAACAGAAAGTATTTGAATGTGTACTCTTAGTATACACTATTAAACAATCTTTGAATTAATGTTTTGATCATTTCATTATATCGAAATTAAATACGGGGCTTAGGTGGCAAATGTAGTTGGTTATCTACTAGTGATCACGTGCCTGTCAACAATGAGGTTGCGAGTTCGAGTCTTATTGCAAGCAGGGTTACTTCGACTCAAATCTTTATTGACAAGGTTGCCAGTTTTCGTACCAAAGAACGGGATTCTTTCCATTACTCCGACTTCCTTCTCCAGTAAAAACTGGACGCCATGATATAGCTAAAAAATGCAAAAAGTGACGTTAAACTTTATTCAAACAAAAACAAATTAATAAAGTAGACTGCTCAAGATGTTTTCTCATATAAACTAGATAACCCTGTTCAAACTTATAGACTTTCTAGAAGGCCTATTAAATACTTTGCCACAATTTTCTGTGCAAAAAGTATTATTGCACCCCTCAAATCAAATTGCGTTCGGACTAATGGCTTGGTAACTAATAATAATCACGAAACAATTATTATTTTGTTTACAGAACTGGACTGACAAATGGTACGACTCCGGATATCCAACACTTAGGAGGGAAGAACTCCCAAAATTAGCAGACAGGCACGAGCCGTGCAGTCAACCGTGGCAATACAACCTCGGTACGTCCGCTATACCAAAGTGGACGAAGGAAGGAAAGGATTGGCCCGTGTCTTCATCCTATCTCAAACAAGGAATTCCGCCCACAGAAACAACTCGCGCACGCGGTATTAATCGATTGTCACTTCCTAAAGAAGAGAATTTTTATCCGTTTTCCAACTACATGACTTCCACCTACCGGAAACCAGTTTATTCCATATATGGACCCCTGCAGAAGCAACCGGTGTACGGTGTTACACATCAACACAACCGACACGGTTTTATGTCCTTTGAAGATTATTATTAAGTAGACAATTCAATTTTTAGGTATATTTACATGTTCAATGCATTTTAGACATGTGCATTTTTCTCTTTACTTTGGGTAGCCATAAAGTCTGCCCTATACATTTTCGAAATAAGAGCAAATGAAATGCTTTACCGTTTCATCTATTTCAGGTAAAAAACTTAAAAAATCGTTTATAAGGTAGTGAGAGCCCAAAACTGTATTTTGTTAGTACCATCAAATGTAACAACACAGTAAGACACAACTTAAGTGCGCTTGCTCAGTAGACCAACCGATTTAAAAACTTTCCAAACTTTTCTGCAGTACATGTATATACCTTAGAAAGGTTTACCTGCAACACCTGCTTTGTGTTAGTTTATTTGTTTATATCTTATTTTTTGTTAGATATTATGGCTTTTGATATATTATATGATTTAACATGCATGTACAGTTATAAAACATCAGCAGTTGCTGTCAGGCAGTTAGCATGTGCCACCAAGCAAATAACATAGCTTGTTCATGTTTTGTCTTGTTTACTACTACTTAAGGTGGGTTATGTAATTTACCTACAAGTTATATAATTGTTAAGACATATTATGTAAAAACTGTATACAAAATAAAAGGTATATTTTCACATTATATGATTATGTTGAGTTTTATGATCAAAGTCTTGTTGAATACAGTGCTCATTTTGCGAAGGCTTCGTGAGAAAGAGGGAATATGCTTAAAGCTAATTTATATTTTGAATGAATGACAGTCAATATCTGCAATCGTAGAATTTAAGACACTTTCAATGAAACAAAATTAGCAGTTTCTAATTTTAGCTAACCTATTTACGTAGTTCGACGTTTTTCAATAAAATAATATTTAACATCTACAATCAGCACGTTTCATTGCATTTATCAAAAATAAGATACAATTCCCATTTCTGTAAATGCAACATTTTGTCAGGTTTCTTATCTTAAATTCTTATGGTTAAATTAACACAGAATAATAAAGATCTTTTATCTACATATTTTCACATACTCTATAATATAACGTCATATAGAGTTACTTTTCTTCTTCATGTTTTCCGTCAAGGCGCTGAATACAAAATTGCACAAGGTCTGTCTATTCTACAAGCTGTATTGCTTTGAAATTATGTTAAATTGTCAAAACCCTAAGGTTCTTTATACCACAGGTATAGGTTGATCATAGTCATAATTTGGTTTCCAGTTCGGCTTATTTTGGCTTCATCGTTCTATGCTCTTCCTATTGTTTGGCATTTTCAATTTTTGGCTAAAGCGCCTCTGATGAGTCTAAAATAGACGAACGCGCGTCAGGCGTAGCAAAATTTATTGCATGGAACTTTGTTGTATTTTTGATATATAATAGCTGAAAACATCCGAAGTTAGCAGGAGTGACACACTGTATCTCACAGATCCTCTTCGCACTGTAGGTCCCCAGCTATGAGGTCCTCTGTTGTCAGCTCCTTGTCAATTATATTTCTAATTTGGTGTTGTTTATTCTGGTTTATTTCTTGAGTGTATCTGTCTAGTCTTGCTTCGAATGATTGTACTGATGGTGCGTTAACTACTGTAGATGTTAAAATGCTCCATAATTCGACTGTTATTTGCGTGAATAAGTATGTTCTGATCTCTAGTCATGATCTATCCTTATATAGTACAGTTTTAGGTTGTGCCCTCTAGTGTTGGCATTTAGTCGAAATGTATGAAATCGACTTGATTATCATATTTTCCAGTTTTTATCTTGTACATCTCTATCATCTCACCTCTTTTTCTCCTTTTGATATATTTGACAGTCCTGGTACTTGCTTAGTCGCTCGGTTGGAAAATTCTATGTGGTCTTACGAAAGAGTTTTAAAGCAGTTTAAATCGGTTTCACAGTTCATGTACCCCATAGTTTTTCTTAGTACACTCATAATCAAATAGTGCGTCCCCGGGTGGTAGATAGGGTAGACCCTCTCGTTGGGGGTTGTCAGGTCATAATACGGAAAGCATGACCGCGGACCGTAGTGGGTAACGTGTTTGGAGAGTGCCATGCTCCTTGCACGATAAAGACCCCTTTTGTATATTTCGAAAAAGAGAAGCCTCATTGTAGCCGCTACAATAGGCTAATTTTCCGCCCATACCAAAAACTCCATACTTTTCCAGTGGCAGTCAAAATTGTATTCCCTTTGACCCATCCCACCCCCATTTTCCGTTGATTTATTGTTTGTTAACTTGTTCCCGTCCTGAATATAGCTGAAATACTGCTCGCTGGACGCAAAGCAGACATCCAATCAATCAATCATAATCAAATAGGCTTTGTTTATCTTGTCCGAGACATGTTCGTCAGAGGTCAGCTTGTCGTCGATAGTTACTCCTACATCTTTCTCTAATTTCACATATTCCATAGATTGTAAACTTTCCTTTAGATTGTAGACCATATGCTCGATGTTTGATTTTCCTATACACATACCCTTACACTTTTCGGATGAAAATATTGGAACCATTTTCCGACCATCCATGTAAGATTGTAATTCAGTACAGTCTGCTTCCTGGAAGATACCACGGGATGCTTTAGTATCATAGGCAAATAAATAAGCTAGTAACTTCGGGCATGTAAAGGACAAATAGTACAGGTATAAGTATCGACCCTTACCGGATTCCACTGGTTGCTCATTTCCATTCTGATATTTCTTCATTAACAATAAAACAATGTTTCTATCTTGCAAAAATGATCCTATGCAAGTAATATATTGTCCGGTGATTTGATATTTCTCCAGTTTGTGTAATAATCAAGGATGCATGACTTTACCAAATGCCTTCATAAAATAGCAGTATACAACATCCACACATCCTCACATGTTCAATATTGCAGTCTACTTATCTAATACATGTAGCAGGTGGAGCACGGTTGAGCGTCCACTTCTGAAGCCAAGCTATTTGTACTAGGTTTCGGCAATAAACCTAATGAACAACAAAAAGTTTGAACGTATAGTTCGTTTATTTGTTTTTATGTGTATACAGACAAGATGATGTCCGGTCGCTAGTAGGACATATGCTATCGACCAGGTATCCCGAAGGCCGGGCTTCGACAATACCACCACGGTGGATTCGATGGAATACTAACTCTAACAACCGTCGCGACCGAGGGTATTAATTTATCTGTGTATGACGTTGAAACCCCCCATGGCATCATCATCATCATCATCTTGTCTGTGTCACATATAACTAAAACACTGCTTGCCGGATGTTAAGAAATCTTTAAAAATGAATCAATATAGTATTCCATGTTGTCAATGCACTACACAAAAACGTGACATAACAAAGCTACAATTCATCGATAGCAGTGTATTATTTTTGCTCTTCAACAAACTTTAAATTATAACAATTACCATAAGTCTACTTATTATGTATTTTAGCAACTACATCAATTCACTTCAAAGCGAAAAATTTACATCAGTGTACATGGCAGTAATAACTTTTATAGAGGTAGTAAAAAGTTACTGTTGTTCGTTTTCTGTTAAAATTGTGTTAGTTAACCAACCTCAGAAATCTTATTAACACTGTTAAGCTACATGTTTATAGTGTCAAAGTTTTGTTGAAACTCACCTATGAAATATAACCTATACCTCCATCTCCGCTAGCCAAGGATTACGATCCGATACTCTTATCTTCACACATCTCCGCTAGCCAAGGATTACGATCCGATACTCTTATCTTCACACATCTCCGCTAGCCAAGGATTACGATCCGATACTCTTATCTTCACACATCTCCGCTAGCCAAATGTTACGATCCGATACTCTTATCTTCACACATCTCCGCTAGCCAAGGATTACGATCAGATACTCTTATCTTCACACATCTCCGCTAGCCAAGGGTTACGATCCGATACTCTTATCTTCACACATCTCCGCTAGCCAAATGTTACGATCCGATACTCTTATCTTCACACATCTCCGCTAGCCAAGGATTACGATCCGATACTCTTATCTTCACACATCTCCGCTAGCCAAGGATTACGATCCGATACTCTTATCTTCACACATCTCCGCTAACCAAAGGTTACGATCCGATAGTCGTATAACACTTGGCTAGCGAAGATGGGTTATTAAGCAATTTGTAATTATTGTATTTTTTTTAAAGCGGTTTTGTTGATACTAGCAGTGACATACAGAGAATTATATATCTTATATAAATTTATCAACTTGTAAATGTCAAATTAAATCCAGCAAACAGATCCGATTATATCCTCGATTTAAAGATAAGTTGTAGGAATTGTGTAAATTTCGTTCCGTCACATTTCAAAGATTCAATTGAGTTCGTTTGTTTACAAATGATTTGTAATTTGTCATGACCTTATCTACAACAAATATGGCTGCCTCCAGCTAGCAGACCCTACTTGCAACAATGATCTGTGCAAATTCTTAACTTTAATGATCAAAAACGGCATTCAGGAATAATGTACTAGCCATATAGATATTATGCCACTGTTTAGACGGAAAACAGGTGCTGTCAACTTTCCGACACATTTTAAGATTTGCTTCCTATTCCGTTTAGGAGGCGTTTCCTGTTGACACTTTCACCTTTCATCCTAGTTTACCTTATCTGAGCATGAGATCCCAAATTACTTTCAGTTTTTACAATACAAAATGTATGCCATTCTTAGTATAATGTGATCTATAATTAATATAGTATAAAACTTCTCATAACTATTCGCATTCCATCACATAGATAGCCGTCAAAATCCAGTGACACTATAGGAAAGCTTTATTTTCATTCGGCACAATATAACACAAGCTCTATAGAGCTTTTTACCGAATATAAAACACTAGAGACTGGGGGTCTTGCCAAGTTCAATTGGTTAAAAAGAAAGCTGGTTTTACAAACATTCAAGCACCAATGGTTAAATCTTCATTAGGGCTTCCAGTAATCTGCCTAAGCTTTGCTATTTATTTATTGGTAGGCAAGACGACTTAGACAGTAATGAGACAAGTCAGACCGTATTATTCGTATATGGTCCAAGTTGTCCTATACCTTATGGTCCCAGTTGTCCTATAATTTACGGTCCGAGAAATCTAAATTGTCATATCATTTAATAATAAAGTTTCTGTTTGTTAACTTATGTTTGTTTTATGACCTGTACAGCAGTTGAACAGACTGAAGTTTGTTGTTGATGTTAAAATTTCTATGTATCAGTTAACGTCTGAAAAAAGACCAAAGGAAGCTTCAATAAATATTTATTTTAAACTATTTTGTAGCACTACATGAAAATAATATATTCAGGGCTTGCTCTGGGTTCCAAAAAAATCGTCAACAGCAATTTTCTGTCGCCAATTTCCAAAATCTGGTGCCAATATATTCTGCATGTGCAGGGCTCACCACACTGGGCGACAAAGTCGTCCTACTGGGTCCTGACGGCGCCTCAAAAGCAAAGTCGAAGTCGCCCTGTTATTTCCCTAAACTAAAGTCGCCCGATGGTTCACAGTAGATACTTGCATATGATCTGGTCCAAATAATTCACCCAGATTACCAATTTATCAGTAAATGTGTAAATCTAATAAAACCGGCAAACAATATGCGTATTTAACATTTTTTCAAAGGATTTACCTCTTTCAACTGGATTACGCGCCATTTGTTTATTTACCGGATGTGACTAATTACCGGAAGTGAACAATGAAGAAAAGTAAAGTACAACGGCCCATACTGAAAAATCATAATTTGTTTGATAAACAAACACTTTCAATGGGTTTCAAACTTCAGTTCTTTCAAAGCGTATTGTATTTTAACAATTTTCTTTGATAAACATATGAACTGCACTTGAAAGAATAAAGATGTATAGTAATTATTGACATCATGAAAAGTTCTGTAGATGGGTGTAATTTATTTTATTATAATAAAGGTTACCAATAATGATAAAGAGAAAGGAACAAAATGAATCTAAATGTGTTATGATTTAAAAAAGAGAAATAATCCTGGAAATCCACAATTATAAAAAAATGATGTAAATAATGAAAAATGTATATAACTATTGCGAAAATTAATTATTTGTACGGTCCCCCTGACTTCTCCCTAATGTCTCCTGAAGTCTCCCTATCAGGGCCTCACTTCTCCCTGTTTGGCTGCCAGGGAGAAGTCACTTCCTACTTTTTTAGAGTGTGGTGACCCCTGATGTGTATTGTCATTTGCGGTCATTGACAAACACCCTCTGATGTTTCATTCTATAAGGCATGACAGTATTAAGATGAGACAAGAAGAGCACACAACTTCTTCTAAATATGTCCTACTTCAATCATGTCAATGTGGAGGTTATGTTAAAATAATAAATTTCTCATGCTATATATAGGATGGAAGTTAATATACCAAAGGATGGAGGACAATAAATACGTATCTATATTTTGCATTTAATTCTGCTGAATACAAAAAGTTTAATTCAAGTATCTCACAACCATTGGTTGAAGGTAACACTGCATCTCCATTAAGTTATTGAATTCCAGTTAATATAGCACTAAAGGTAAAATACTCAATTTTATTTTTAACTTTTTAAATTAAACATAACCAAATTTTTACATATATACTGTTTAAAATGTGTATTTATTTAAGTTATTATTTGCAATACAAATTTAGAAAAGTCTGCCAGGTGCATTTGTGTAAATTGGTTTATTTTTCTGAAAAGGAAGGGAAGTAACTGCATTGTTTAATTTATTTTTAGAAATTTTTTATAACATTTTGTCCTCAATCTAATTCTGACCCATAGTTTGAAAATATATAAAGAAAAGACAAAAAAATGTTTAGAAACTTTTATCTTGTACTATTTTAAGATTTCTATTCTTTGAAATTTACATTTTCTCAGTGAATCAAAATCGATCAAAGAAATTACCTTCGATCAACCAATTTCCATGACGCAATACTACTCTTTTGACACCTGCTGTGGTTAACAATTGTTACAGCCATAAACTGTCTGTAAATTGTGTACAACTCTAATTATTATGTGTGATCATGTTTGTGAGTGGTCTAGAAGAACACCTTTAACTGATTTATGGTCTTATTTCCGGTCATGTCGTTCAGTTTGCAACTAAGATATACTGGCGCCAAAAAAATCGCCAAAGACAATATTTTGTGGCCAATTAAAATAAAAAATCGCTAATGGGGACATTGGCGAAGCCCAGCGCAACCCCTGATATTAGACAATTCTTTCAGATAAGATTTATTATTATTAATTAAGAAAATAGCAAAGAAAACTGACCGAACAACAAGATCCAAAAGCCAAGGGACAGTTACAAATAGACGAACACAACACAAAAACCAAAAACATAATAAAACACAGAAAGTAACCGAACCCAATAAAAACCATGGGTGCACTCAGGTGCTCCGGAGGAGTAAGCAGTGCCTGACTCTAATTAGACACCCGTCGAGTTACTAATTGTCTTGACTAGGGAAAAGTCAAATCCAGGAATAGGAAACACTACCTATGACTCAGCGAAAATGTCAGATTGTATTTGAGACATTGATCTATTTTTCTTTTCTCTTCACTGCAATAGTGAATATTAAAATGTTTTTTCAATCTTCTAACCTTTCTTTTGTTTTGCACATGGAAAAATGACTAGTTGGATTTTATATGTCCATCTATAAAACAATTTTTAACTTTGTTAAAACCATGAAGACACTAATCATTTTATTAATTTGAAGTATAGATAGACACGGTGTAGTGTTTCACTGAAAATTTTGAGTGAAAAATTCACTCAAAAGTTTGCTGATGAAAGGTACATGATTGACCTCGGGGTCCTGTGACTACGTTAAAGTTCTTGGATTAAGTCAATTCCATGAGCAGTTAACCATGCATGGTTGAATGACAATATTTGGTATAAAGGTTGATGATGAAAGTTACATGACAATGTGGTAGGTGTCACCTGGCGACCTTGACCTCAATTTCACAGTCCAGTGACTACATTAAAGTTATTGGATTAAGTCATGGTAGGATGACAATATTTGGTATATAAGATGCTGATGAAAATTGCATAAAAGTCTGTCATGTGATTTGCCTTGACCTCAATTTCACGGTCCAGTGACTACATTAAATTTTTAATTGGTTCAGTTTCCCAATAACCATGTATTATATACTTAATTTAATTACTATAATGTTATTTACATGTTGCTTTTGAAGTAATTTTATTTTTGTTACTGATTGGCCATGCAGGCGAGACATTTTTCTGTATCCACACTTGTTTCAGATGAGGATGACTTAACATCTCATCAATGTCCAGATTCTGTTGGCCTGTTCCCAAGGTTTCACGATTGAGTGAATTTAGGTGAATTAAGGATGATGGGGTATTTACCAATATGTGTGAAGTGGGACATCAGTGTTGCTGAGACACATTTTCTTGTTTTATCAAGTGACATATGCATGCATATTTATTGTATTGAATTCCATCACTAGCAAAATATGTATTATTTGTATGGTCCTATCATAGATAACACATAACAACAAACAGAATTAGCCATTTGCGATTAGCCAGTTTATTGACTCTTTTTTTTTGTTGATAAATTTTGTGGGTTTTTTTTTCAGATAAAAGCAAAACTCCACCAGATGTCAAACTAAAGCATTCAAGTAGCTTAAAGAGGACTCCATCAAACAAGAGCAGAGATTTGTCTAATGGAACAGTATGTAAGTCTCCAAAAAAAAACTGTAATCTTGCCTTCCTTAGGTTGGTGATCTTTTTATCTTCTTGTATTTATCTGAGGTGTAAACCATTTTGAAAATCCTTTTATGCCTCACCTAACAAAAAATCAGGGTGATGTATGGTATACATGTGTGATCATCAGTTTGAATTTGACCTCATTCCATTTATAACACTTTTACATTTTGATTTACTCTTCACAAATTGGAAAAAAAATTGGGGGGAGGGGGTGGATGCTTGTTAAGTCTTTAACAAATAATCTTTATTTTGTCCTAATTTGGCAAAAAGAATGCTGTATAGGCATTTAATATGTTTTTTTCTGTAACAATCTAGGTCAGCCTCTGAATTCTATAAATGTTGAAGCATTTTTTAAGTATAATTTTCAGAATTCTTGACTATTTGATTCATATGTAGACAAAATAAAATTAACCAAACACAAACCCCACAATTTAATAAATCACTAAAACACAGAGCATTAAGTAACAAAAAGTTAACAAAACATATATAACAGACTGGAAAAACACAAGGTTATTATGTTTTGGTTTCAAAAAATCACTAAGACGGGGGTTTTCACCGGGTACTCCTGCTTCCTCCCCCAATAAAAACTGGATGTCATGATATAGCTGAAAAATTGCTGAAATTGGCATTAAACACCATCAAACAAACAAACAAACAAAAAATCACTAAAAAAATTATTTGATGTAGTTAAATGGTTCTTTTAAAACTTAATTATGAATTCACATAACCCTATAATAAGTTTCTAATGTTATGAACACAGTTCAAGCTAACCCCTGCTATTGCTTTGTTATTTTTATAGCCCAGGGACAAGTGTTGCCAGCTGATCTTCTTTCCAAAGATGAAAGTAAGTTGTTTGTAGTGTCTTTGTAGCGAATGTTATGGATAACTGTCCACCAGGCTGTTATAAATGATTTCATCAACCAATCAAGGGTGTGTTACTGATTTTCTAACATGATGTAACGGATATTAATCTTCATTCTGTATGGCATATGCATAATATCCATATTTTATGCTATATGATAAATTTATAAATCCCACTATTTTTGGCAATGATTCTATTTGAGTGTAGTGACCATTTTTATAATTATAAAAAAGAGTGGCTCTTTACTATAAGAGGCTTAATTCTCCATCTTTATCCGATTCGCCATAGTTTTACACTATCTTCGTACCAAGGTCATACATGTATCTGCTTGCTTCCATACTTCGAAGCACTGCAATAAGGATATAACCTCTGCCTTAAGCTTTCCCTATAATGCATGCACCCCATAAATTTGCCAAAACGTTGATTAGAGGTAAAAAAAAAATTGCTAAATTTTCAAGTGTATTGTTTTCTTTTAAATAAGTTCATATTTCAACTTAATGGCTGGGCTGAATGGACAAGCCAGAAATTTTACCCAGACTGCCACTCTAACTGGATGGGTATAAAAGCAAACTTTATAGGTTGTATAGTGTAGATTTAGTTAGGGGGTTTTTATAAGTAATTTGACTTAAATGTGTATTGTAGGCTGTCTGATATGACTACATGCTCAAATGGTCTTGGACTATGTACATGTACTTATTAGTCAAAGTTTTTGTTCCTTACAGACATTATTATAGAACGAGTCCTGTACATTTTATCATTGACTGATTTTACTTTTTTTTGTAGATTTCGAATCAATACACAGAAAATCATCCCAGCTTTGCAAATCCTTACATGAAATTCTCAGTGATAAAAATTCCTTGGTATATTTCATTCAGTTTCTGGAAGCTAGAAAGGCTGGTCAACTCATTAGATTTTGTTTAGATGCTGAAAGTTTTCAAGCTTCTACATGGAGTCGGATTAGGAGCCATTCCCTGAATGTTGCTAAAAAGAGACGAAAGACATCAAATGAGTCTGAGAAAACGTCTGAGATTATGTGTGAGCCACAAGATGGAGATGCTAATTTACACGAATCAAGTCCTACTTCTGTTGAAAAAACAGATGAGGAAAAGTTGACAAACTCAAAAGATGAAACATGTGTTCAAAATAATATATCTGTGATACAAAATAGTGCCAAAGAGATGAGATGTAGTCAAAACCCTTTCTATTTAGGGGAGCTTAGTCAAAATGTAAATAGATCAACATCAGACATGCAGAATATAAGCAAATCAAACTCTTTTAGTGATAGTTCTAACACCAGTGATCTAAAACACTCAGGATCCCCAGATTCAGATGTGTTTGTTGAATCACCTTATAAGGAATCAACTGCTGCTTTTCAAACCATGAAGGGTATAAATAAAGATTGGACTGAAAAATTAAAAAAGAGTAAGATTTTAAAATGGTTTACAATAATTCCCCTATTATTGGAAATGTCTCATAGTAAATTTAATCAAGACAATCTCAGTTAAAAAATATGCATAAATTACACTCTTTCTGAACTGTGCCTGATCACATGACCCCACAGACACTTTGGTTGGTGAGCCAAGGTTTTAAAGCTGTCTGATCAAATGTCTGGTACAAAAATGTAAAAACTTTTAAAAGTTTCTGTCGTTAATTTGTATGGTCAGACAGCTTTTTAAAACAATTTTCAATTTTTAGAATTCCAAAGTTTATTATAACTAATATTATAATTAAGTCAAGAACACAAATGAGAAGTTAGCGACCCTTTTGGTAAAGAATATTTAAGGAGGTCTATAGTCAAGGCCCTAATTTATAAGGGTATTATTTTGAAATATTGTCTGTATCTCATAGACCCTTTCACTTGGCATTAATCATCTTCTTGTGTTAAGTAATATGCTTAGGCCAAACCGAATAATTAGAAAACATAATCCATCTTCTCTCTAATTTGCTAAAATCTATTTATAAATGGAATTAAGTTTGTGAAACAAACTTATCAGTGCACTGATAAATATGTCATTTTAACACTAATCAACAAGTACCTCTATGTTCTAAACTGACAAAAATTGAAATTTGCTTTTTTATTTTTCTAATATATTTTAGGTATTGAAAATGATGCTGTGAGAATTTTTACAAAATATTTATCAAAGGATGCCACAGATCCTATAGGTGTAGATGACGTCCTTAGGAGTCAGTGTATAAGTAAGTATCCCAGGATGCAATGTACATTGTATACACATTTTAATTACCTTGGAGGTCTAATTGACTGTATAGGTTATTAACAACTCTTTTAGCAGCCATGTATTGTGAAGACCAGTTTTATGGATGAAGTTAACTGGAGTACCCATGGGTAACATATTGGTTTGTTTGTTTGAATGGTGTTTAATGCCACTTTCAGCAATTTCTCCAGCTATATATGGCATATCCACTGAAGTCCCTAGCCAGTTTTTCATTAGGGAGGAAGTAAGAGTACCCAGAGAAACCCACAACCTTCAGTAGAAAAACTGGCAATCCTGGTCAACTACGATTAGAATAGAGTACACCACAGTGAGACTCGAACCCACAGCCTCAGTATCGGCGGGCACTTGATCAGTAGTAGACATACTACTTTAACCACTTAGCGGACAGAACATATTGGAAAATTATATACATATTGTAAATGTCATCAGGTCGCAGTGAGACATATTGATTATATTGTAATTGGCTGTGTATGATACACATTGATGAATTATACACACCTATGTCAGTGTTGAATTTCTTTGTGTCCATGTATCATTTTGGTTTTAGTTAATTTTGGTGATTATATTGAATTGAGATACACACATTACATGTCTTGCTATGACATACCTGAATTATTGCACTGCTCACTCATTAACTGTCGTTACCTGTATCCGTGCTAACAAGTTTCCCAAAATATTGAAACCAGCATATTAACATAAAATACTTTCATTCCACTGTGCAAAATTTGGCAGCTTTATTATTATACCCCCCGCTTGAAAAGCGGGGGTATATAGTGATCATGGTGTCCGTCCGTCCATCCGTCCGTATGTCCGTCCGTTACACTTTCTCTTATTTGCAACTCCTCCTACACCACTGAATGGAATTTGATGAGACTTACACAGAATCTTTGTCACATAGTGCCATTGTGCAGGAGATATTTAACTTTTTGATCGGAATAATATTTGGGGTTTCCCTTAGAAAAACATGGACTTTGTCATTGACCTAATGGGGTCCCTATCTCTTATGTGCAACTCCTCCTACACCACTGAATGGAATTTAATGAAACTTACACAGAATCCTTGTCACACAGGGCCATTGTGCAGGAGATATTAAAAATTTTGATTGGAATGATATTTGGAGTTTCCCATAGAAAAACATGGACTTTGTCATTGTCCCATGGGGGTCCTCGTCTCTTATGTGCAACTCCTCCTACACCACTGAATGGAATTTGTTGAAACTTACACAGAATCCTTGTCACATAGTGCCGTTGTGCAGGAGATATTTATCATTTTAATCTGAATGATATTTGGGGTTTCCCATAGAAAAACATGGACTGTCATTGACATAAGGGGATACCCATCTCTTATGTGCAACTCCTCCTATACCATTGAATGGAATTTGATGAAACTTACACAGAATCCATGTCACATAGTGCCATTGTGCAGGAGATATTTAACATTTTGATCGGAATGATATTTGGGGGTTTCCCATAGAAAAACATGGACTTTGGCATGGACATAAGGGGATACCCATCTTTTATTTACAACTCCTCCTAGATAAAGTTTCAAGTTTATAATTAAGAACACCTGAATTTTCAAAGTAATTGTGAGCGGGGGGTATCAATGGTGAGCATTGCTCACAGGTTTTTTTACTCTAGTTTAATTTTTACATTTTAGGTAAAATATGTTGTGAGGATGGAGAAGTTGATCCAGAATGCTTTGTCGACTGTCAGAATTTCTCCATATCAAAAATGGAGTCTGAGTATGATTTTAAATTTATCATCAGTATTAACATTAATGTGTTACTTCATCAGCTGCCACTTTGTGGTCTCAAAACGTTTAAAGCATGTCATATTTGAACAGATTCCAATTACCAATGAAAGATATAAATATGGAAGGGACACTGGCTAAATGGTGTTTTACCATGGTGAAGTAGTCGAGCATTATCATGGTTAGCAATCATTGGCTTTGGTAAACTGTTTTGTTTTTGGATGATACGGTACACACTCCTTGTAAGCTTTAACCTTTTCTACCAAGGACAATTTGGGAAAGTGGTATATCGAGGGAGACTTGATATGAAAGTAAAATACATTTGGGAAAGGTTGGGACTCTTAAAATTAAAGGAGGGGCCTCGGTGGCCGAGTGGTCAAGGTAGTTCGTCTACTATTGATCACATGGTCTGTCAACACTGAGATTGCGGGTTCGATTCTCACTGCAGGCAGGGTGTACTCGACTCCAATCTTAATTGACAAGGATTGCCAGTTTTCCTAACTCAGGTCGGGGGTTTTCTCCGGGTACTCCGGCTTCCTCCTCCAATAAAAACTGGACGCCATGATATAGCTGAAAAATTGCTGAAAGTGGCGTTAAACATCATCAAACAAACAAACAAACATAAAATTAAAGGCAAAAATTAAGGGACTGCTATTATAGGGTTGATCAGATAGAAGAATAATTCTGTCCATTGTATACTTTGTTTGATACTTTCCTTATATATCTTTACGTTATTTTAGGCATTTTCCAAGCTACAACGGCAGTGAATTTCATTTAAAGTATCAAATTGATCTCCTAACGAGTGGACCCTTCTTCTTAAGTGACTTCCTTTATTACGATGCGGCATTCTTTTATTTTATGGAGGTAAATATATATGCTGTTAACTTTATTTCATGAGTAACAATAATTTTTATGTCTAATACAGCACTAGTGTAGAGGTATAAAGACATTGTAACATAATACAGCATTTTCCCTTTGATCTTTTTATAAATTAATCACACTTAATCTGTGTGTTGTACTAAATAATTCTTTAACATAAGACGTTCTTGTTAATGAGGGTTCATGTCACCTGATAAAAATCCCCATTCAAATACAGTTGAAGTAGGTGGGGCTTAGCTTACCGTCATTCAAAATACCAAATGAACTACATAGTTTGTCTAGACTGACTGTCTAGCACTTGGTTGTCTGACAACAATAATGTCACTTCTATTTCAAATTCTATTGATTGAATTATGTTACAATACATATATACCACGCCTTTTACCCTTTAATGTATTTAAACTACTCGATGGAAGCGTCTCATAGTTTAAATACATTAAATGGTAAAAGACGTGGTATATATATAAGTATACTTTTTACACTTAAAAGTTTTTATATTGCCCCTCGAAAGAGTCTAGGGTATATATTAGTCCTCATGTCTGTTTGTCCATCCTAATTTGGTTTCCGCATGATAATTCAAATAGCTTTCATCCGATTTAAATGAAACTTTAGGATATTGTTACTTATCAAGTTGGTAACAAGACTATTAATTTGGGGGAAATCTGTCAAATTTCAATGTCTCAGTCCACAAAAAACATTAAAAATGTTTACAAAAAAGATGTTTTCAGAAAATAACTCAAAAAGTTTGCATTTGATTTCAATGAAACTTTGGAATATAGGTTCATTTTTTGTGCCATCCATTTATCAGTAAGAGGAGAGGGTTTGGGATTCCTTTAAAGGGATCGAATCCTTTATGCTATTTATTTTATATTATTTTTTTGCCAACTTGTTGTTATTTCTTTTAGTGATTTATTGACTAATACTGAGGTTTGTGTTTGGTTCATCTCCCCTTTAGTTATTTACCATCTAGGATGTTTATTTAAGTCAAACATAGGATGTTTATTTAAGTCAAACAACTATAACATTGCCAGAAAATAGGCAAAGCAAGAGGACCAGGAGGTTGATACTTTGTCTGTGTGGGTAGAGGCCTTGAGGTCATTGATTCAAATAAGAATAAGTTGTTTAAGAAGGTCTACGAGTACTAAAGCATCATCAATTTTCAGAAATCTTGATGCTCTTAAAACTTTGTCCGACATTCATGACAAATATGTTGTTGTGCCAGCAGATAAGGCCCCTAACAATATCATTTTTATCTG
Source organism: Limnoperna fortunei (assembly GCA_944474755.1). Taxonomy (NCBI): domain Eukaryota; kingdom Metazoa; phylum Mollusca; class Bivalvia; order Mytilida; family Modiolidae; genus Limnoperna; species Limnoperna fortunei. The sequence continues at coordinate 1,472,648 of OX104121.1, read as the reverse complement.
CAAAAAACATTACATAGAGTGTTTAATTAACATGATTAATGAGTTAGGCTTTGATAGTTCACTAGGCAATCCTACTTACACATTCACTGCGCTTTCAAAAGGAGAGATTATTGAAAATAACAAATCGGTATTGGCATCTTTTGATCTCAAAATCAGAGTCGAAGATTGTGATCTCCCTTTATTGTATTGGATTCCTAAACTTCACAAAAATCCATACAAACAGCGTTTCATAGCAGGATCGTCTAAGTGTACTACCAAAACACTATCGCAACTCCTGACCACTATTTTAACAACAGTAAAAACGGGACTTCAAAAATACAGTGACATTTGCTACTACAGAAGTGGAATAAATGAAATGTGGATATTAAAAAATTCAAAAGACCTGATAGACATCTTGAGGTCTGGATCTCTTTCCCATTGTAACAGCATTAAAACATTTGATTTTTCGACACTCTATACGGCCATCCCTCATACACAGCTTAAAACCAGGCTAAAAGATCTTATAAAACGCTGCTTTTTCAAGAAAAAAGGAAAGAGACGATATAAATACCTGGTAGTTAGTCATGACAGATCATCAATGACTCCAAAGCTAATACTAAATATACTGAAGACCAAATCTGTCACATGTTAGATTTTCTAATTGACAACATATTCGTCATATTTGGAGGACATGTTTTTCAACAGACTGTTGGTATTCCAATGGGTACTAATTGTGCTCCTCTCCTCGCCGACCTGTTTTTGTACTCCTATGAGGCTGAGTTCCTAGAAGGCCTACTGAAGAAGACAGAAAAGACTCTGGCCCAGACCTTTAATTTCACATTCCGCTATATTGATGATGTTTTTTCCCTCAACAATGCTAAATTTGGTGACTATTTACATTTAATTTACCCTAGCGAGCTTGAAATTAAAGACACCACCAATACACTAAGCTCAGCCTCTTACTTAGACCTACTTCTAGAAATAGACTCAGGAAAACTACAAACTAGTCTCTACGACAAGCGTGATGACTTCAACTTTCCAATTGTCAACTTCCTTTTCATCGACAGCAATATTCCAGCAGCTCCAACATATGGTGTGTACATTTCACAACTTATACGTTATTCTAGATCCTGCAATCGTTATTCAGATTTTCTAGACCGATCACTGCTGTTGACTGCTAAACTACTCAAACAAGGGTTTGTTGTACCTAGGTTGATGTTATCTCTCCAGAAGTTCTATGGTCGGCACCACGACTTAATTGATCGTTACGGGAAATCAGTGTCTCAAATACGATCTGACATTTTCGCTGAGTCATAGGTAGTGTTTCCTATTCCTGGATTTGACTTTTCCCTAGACAAGACAATGAGTAACTCGACGGGTGTCTAATTAGAGGCAGGCACTGCTTACTCGTCCGGAGCACCTGAGTGCACCCATGGTTTTTATTGGGTTCGGGTTACTCTCTTTCTGTGTTTTATGTTTTTGATTTTTGTGTTGTGTTTGTCTATATCCGGATTTGTAACTGTCCCTTGGTTTTTGGCTCTTGTTGTTCGGTCGGTTTTCTTTGCTACATTCATATTTGCACTCTTGTTATTGTGCACATTTGAGTTGCTACAATGGGAAATGGTTGAGGCTTTGGTGAAAATGGCTAGCAAACACTAAATGCTTTGACAATTTTACTGATTTAAATAAGGTTTTTGTAAAAACATTAAACACTGACTGCGTCTGTTGGACAATAATAAATAGACAGGGCTATAGTTAAAGGGCCATTGAGTTAGTTTCTGTATTTTTTCATTGGCAAATGATGAGCACCCTAAGTATAGACTTTTGAACATCATTCCAGCTTTAAATAACTGCTGTATAATAAATATACTTTTATTTAGTTTATGGAACAGGAAGGTGGAAGTAATATTCTACAATTCTGGATTGCAGTAGAAAACTTTGAAAAACATTTACGGTCTCATGAGTCTGGTTATGATGGAATGCAGGCCCAGTGTGATGCTATGGTTCTGTATGACAAGTGAGTAAAATCAAATGTAGTCCTCTAGGACTATGGTCCTGTATAACAATTGAGTAAAATTGAATGCAGTCCTCTAGGACTATGGTACTGTATGACGAGTGAGTAGAATCAATTGCAGTCCTCTAGGACTATGGTCCTGTATGACAAATGAGTAAAATGCAATTGCAATCCTCTAGGACTATGGTACTGTATGACGAGTGAGTAGAATCAATTGCAGTCCTCTAGGATTATGGTCCTGTATAACAAAGTGAGTAAAATTGAATGCAGTCCTCTAGGACTATGGTCCTGTATGACAAGTGAGTAAAATTGAATGCAGTCCTCTAGGACTATGGTCCTGTATGACAAGTGAGTAAAATCGAATGCAGTCCTCTAGGACTATGGTCCTGTATAACAAAGTGAGTAGAATCAATTACAGTCCTCCAGGACTATGGTCCTGTATGGCGAGTGAGTAGAATCAATTGCAGTCCTCTAGGACTATGGTCCTGTATAACAAAGTGAGTAAAATTGAATGCAGTCCTCTAGGACTATGGTACTGTATGACGAGTGAGTAGAATCAATTGCAGTCCTCTAGGACTATGGTCCTGTATGACAAATGAGTAAAATGCAATTGCAATCCTCTAGGACTATGGTACTGTATGACAAGTGAGTAGAATGCAATCCTCTAGGACTATGGTCCTGTATAACAAGTGAGTAGAATCAATTACAGTCCTCCAGGACTATGGTACTGTATGACGAGTGAGTAGAATCAATTGCAGTCCTCTAGGACTATGGTACTGTATGACGAGTGAGTAGAATCAATTGCAGTCCTCTAGGACTATGGTCCTGTATAACAAAGTGAGTAAAATTGAATGCAGTCCTCTAGGACTATGGTCCTGTATAACAAAGTGAGTAAAATTGAATGCAGTCCTCTAGGACTATGGTCCTGTATGGCAAGTGAGTAAAATTGAATGCAGTCCTCCAGGACTATGGTACTGTATGACGAGTGAGTAGAATCAATTGCAGTCCTCTAGGACTATGGTCCTGTATAACAAAGTGAGTAGAATCAATTACAGTCCTCCAGGACTATGGTCCTGTATGGCGAGTGAGTAGAATCAATTGCAGTCCTCTAGGACTATGGTCCTGTATAACAAAGTGAGTAAAATTGAATGCAGTCCTCTAGGACTATGGTACTGTATGACGAGTGAGTAGAATCAATTGCAGTCCTCTAGGACTATGGTCCTGTATGACAAATGAGTAAAATGCAATTGCAATCCTCTAGGACTATGGTACTGTATGACAAGTGAGTAGAATGCAATCCTCTAGGACTATGGTCCTGTATAACAAGTGAGTAGAATCAATTACAGTCCTCCAGGACTATGGTCCTGTATGGCGAGTGAGTAGAATCAATTGCAGTCCTCTAGGACTATGGTCCTGTATAACAAAGTGAGTAAAATTGAATGCAGTCCTCTAGGACTATGGTACTGTATGACGAGTGAGTAGAATCAATTGCAGTCCTCTAGGACTATGGTCCTGTATGACAAATGAGTAAAATGCAATTGCAATCCTCTAGGACTATGGTACTGTATGACAAGTGAGTAGAATGCAATCCTCTAGGACTATGGTCCTGTATAACAAGTGAGTAGAATCAATTACAGTCCTCTAGGACTATGGTACTGTATGACGAGTGAGTAGAATCAATTGCAGTCCTCTAGGACTATGGTCCTGTATAACAAAGTGAGTAAAATTGAATGCAGTCCTCTAGGACTATGGTCCTGTATGGCAAGTGAGTAAAATTGAATGCAGTCCTCCAGGACTATGGTCCTGTATAACAAGTGAGTAGAATCAATTACAGTCCTCCAGGACTATGGTCCTGTATGACGAGTGAGTAGAATCAATTGCAGTCCTCTAGGACTATGGTCCTGTATAACAAAGTGAGTAAAATTGAATGCAGTCCTCTAGGACTATGGTACTGTATGACGAGTGAGTAGAATCAATTGCAGTCCTCTAGGACTATGGTCCTGTATAACAAAGTGAGTAAAATTGAATGCAGTCCTCTAGGACTATGGTACTGTATGACGAGTGAGTAGAATCAATTGCAGTCCTCTAGGACTATGGTCCTGTATAACAAAGTGAGTAAAATTGAATGCAGTCCTCTAGGACTATGGTACTGTATGACGAGTGAGTAGAATCAATTGCAGTCCTCTAGGACTATGGTCCTGTATGACAAAGTGAGTAAAATTGAATGCAGTCCTCTAGGACTATGGTCCTGTATAACAAGTGAGTAGAATCAATTACAGTCCTCCAGGACTATGGTCCTGTATAACAAAGTGAGTAAAATTGAATGCAGTCCTCCAGGACTATGGTCCTGTATAACAAGTGAGTAGAATCAATTACAGTCCTCCAGGACTATGGTCCTGTATGACAAAGTGAGTAAAATTGAATGCAGTCCTCTAGGACTATGGTCCTGTATGACGAGTGAGTAGAATCAATTGCAGTCCTCTAGGACTATGGTCCTGTATAACAAAGTGAGTAAAATTGAATGCAGTCCTCTAGGACTATGGTACTGTATGACGAGTGAGTAGAATCAATTGCAGTCCTCTAGGACTATGGTCCTGTATGACAAAGTGAGTAAAATTGAATGCAGTCCTCCAGGACTATGGTCCTGTATGACAAATGAGTAAAATGCAATTGCAATCCTCTAGGACTATGGTACTGTATGACAAGTGAGTAGAATGCAATCCTCTAGGACTATGGTCCTGTATAACAAGTGAGTAGAATCAATTACAGTCCTCTAGGACTATGGTACTGTATGACGAGTGAGTAGAATCAATTGCAGTCCTCTAGGACTATGGTCCTGTATAACAAAGTGAGTAAAATTGAATGCAGTCCTCTAGGACTATGGTCCTGTATAACAAAGTGAGTAAAATTGAATGCAGTCCTCTAGGACTATGGTCCTGTATGGCAAGTGAGTAAAATTGAATGCAGTCCTCCAGGACTATGGTCCTGTATGACAAGTGAGTAAAATTGAATGCAGTCCTCTAGGACTATGGTCCTGTATGACAAATGAGTAAAATTGAATGCAGTCCTCTAGGACTATGGTCCTGTATGACAAGTGAGTAAAATTGAATGCAGTCCTCTAGGACTATGGTCCTGTATAACAAGTGAGTAAAATGGAATGCAGACTTAACAATCAACTGTTTATGTGATGTAGGGAACCATCAAAATAATTTCTCATAAACAGGCTGGCCATTTAACATGGAATAATTAATACAATTTGTTTTAAAAGGTTTGTAATGCTGACAGCAATTTTTCACTGTATCATCGTGTATTTTTATTTAGGGAGAAGTTGGATTATATATTAAAGTTGGAGCTGAGCACACCTTCTCATATAAGTTTTAATACACCTGTGATTAATATTAGATTATTTTTAATATATATTTTCATTGTCTACATCTGTTTGATGTCAACCCTGAGTTCAAAGTTAGACTTCAAGCAAGCACTGGGTATTTTGGCTTACTGCCCCAATAAAAAAATTCTACTCTATGATCTAGCTGCAAAATTTCTGAAAGCAGCATTAAGCTCATTTCAAACAAACAAACATCTGATTGAAACTTCTCAGTACTATATTTTGACAATTTTTTTTATTGATTTGTATTTGTGAATAGTGGAATAAATATCAACCATCAGTTAACAGTCTTTTGTTACTTTGTGTACAGGTATTTTTCATTACAAGCAACTCATCCTCTGGGATTTGATGATAAAGCTCGATTTGATGTTGAATGCAACATCTGTCGGGAGGAAGGACCTCTACCTGATTGTTTTGCTAAACCTCGAGAAATGGTGCTAAAAACAATTGAAAAGGTATGTTGTACTATAGATTTTATTAGTTTGACTTTTGTTTATTGCTTCTGGTTGGTATCAAAAATCATAAAATACCAAGAAATCAAAAGTTAAAATTGCAAAGCCTTGGCATACAGAAATCTCATGAACACAACAGGCAAAAACCCTTCTGATATCAGTTGTTCCCTTTCTAAAATCACTTGTTCCGGAAGGGTGTGCATATCAATCTTCACTAGTGACACCTGTTGGGCTAAATTTAGTGTGAAGTCTTGAACAATACGATAAAGTTACCTATCAATATTAAGTAGAATTCTTTGTTTCAAATACCCCATAATTGGCCAATTTATTACTTTGACCATCTGGAACCATAATGGGAGGGTTCCCAGTGCTTGAGGCTTGACCCAGAGCAACCCAGCATGTCCAAGGGTGGCAGACAGGCAGATCCTCAGTTGTTGGGGGTGGGTGGGGGTTGTCAGGTCTTAAGACGGAAAGCTTGGCTCCAAACAGTAGTGTGCAACGTGTTTACAGTGCCATGCTCCTTGCAGGATAAAGATCCCTTTTGTAGATTTGAGTAGGCTCATTTTTATCCACTATAAAAGGTTAAATTCTTCACCCCAGCCCAATACCCCATACTTTTCCAGTGTCAGTCAAAATTTTGTTCCCAATGTCCCATACCATTCCATTTTTCTGTTTGTTTATTGTTTGTAAACTTGTTCCCATCCTGAATATAGCTGAAATACTGCTTGCTGAACTTAAAAGCAAACATCTAATCAATCAATACTTTGACCATATTAGATGTAATTTTAATGAGTTCCATAAATTTCACATAGAAGATCAATTAAGTTTAATAGCACATGATTTGTTCATGTGAATTTCACATGAATGATGATTTAACTAGAAATCCTCATGACATAACTTTGCCTGTGTCTCACTTTGATTTTTGTGGCCTACTTTAATATTTACCAGACAGTGCAAATGACTTGCAACATTTTGTGATGATGTATATTGTAGCTATTTTTTTTAAATTTTCTAGAAACTGTTAACTGTGGAAATTTTGTTAATCTGTAGATACATGTATCTAGGCCAGCATAGTGTTTTGCCACTAAAGATATTCATCTTCTTTCTTGTCATGATGAACTAGAAAAGTGTAAAATGTTAAGAGCGTTCATATTTTGTATTTGAAATACATTTACTCTGATATGCATTATAATTTAAAGTTTGTTTTACATCAGTATTTTAGCACTAAGATAGATATATGTATATTATCATTCTTGAAAAATTTCAGGTATATTTTTCTGAGTTCCGTCAGAGTGAAATATTTTATAAATATTTATCTGAACTGGTTGGTACTCTGCATTCATTCAGAGAAATCCCAAAGCAACGAAGAAGAACAGGTAGGAAAATGAAATCTCTAATAGGACCTTTCATATGTTTTTGGGAAAGACCAGTAGAAATGTTATGTCTTTTAGCGCTTGGAGCGCTGGGGAACAAGCCAAAATACATCACAGATTTCACAGTGCTGTTCCTAAAAGTGCATGAAAGTACCTATTTCTTCCATAAACCAACAACTTCACATCGCAATATCATATACAGTCAACCCTCTTTACAACGACCATGTTAGTTTCCGGCCATTATTGACGTTAAACTGAATTTGCTGTTATAATGAATTTGTATTTTTGTACTTTGATTATCTCCCTTTTTTATTTGCGTCTATTGAAAATCGTTCAAGTCTGCTCAATATACAAGCTTAATAACAAAAAATAATAAAATGCTTGTTTTCTTGCCGATATTTAATTAAAAACCTTTTTTTTCTTTTTTTTTTAAACAAAATTAATTGTAAGTTATGATTATTTACATTAGACCGATTTTCGGTAATTATCCTATTTCAGATGTGCCGCTTCAATCTTAACACACTTGTAATTAAGCCAATAATTTTCTGAAATATTTTAAGATTTAAATATTAAATAGCCTTTGACACCTTTTTAATGAAGCCATATCCCTATCATCGATTAGTTTTGTAACGGAAATGTCACGCAATGTTAATTACGCAATAGCAACAGGTGTTCACCTCTGCAATTAACCGTTAAAAAAATTAATACTCTGGACATAGATAATCTTTCACAGGTAAATCTTGATAATTTGTCGTTGTAACGAATTATTTTATGCTAGCTTTGGTATATTTGTTACCGACAGACGCAGTCGGAGTCGGAAACCGAATATGTCGTTGTATCGAGCATAAACAACACGTGGACACGTTTGTTCCCACTGAAATCCTGTCGGATGTTGAATATTCCGTTAAATCGAATGTCGTTGTAACGAGGGTTCACTGTAGTCTCCATTGTTAAAAATCTGACATAAAATCAGAACGCCAGAAACAACAACATTAAACAAGAAGGTTGTTATTTTACTGTAACAAAATTCTGGTTTCCCGGGTTTTGATTGGATGTGGAATACAGATGAGTGCATGTGAGTTCATTTGAACTGGATCTCCTGCACCAGAAATTGACCATTTACGGAAGAAAATAAATACCCTTACATACCATATGCAAGTAATTTTATTATCTGTTCAGAGAGATAAACTGAACACAAACCCGACAAAAACTAATGAAAAACAAATGACATACAGGAAATACTGGCTTGGAATAGTTACATGAAACATTATGTGACCCTGATTTCCAAAGGTCTACATGGTGATGTTTTTTTTAGTAGTTGAAACTTTCAAATAGTTGAATTAAAACCATTCAGCTGAGTCCTGTACTTTCAGCTACAGAAAAGCTTCATATAAGCATATTTAGCTATATCTGCTTTTTGACATCATGAAATTTATGAACCAACCTCAGGGTTCTCCACACTTTTTAGAGTAAAAGGCTGAATCACTAAAGTAGAAGGCAGGGGGTCTGGGGGCGGCTCAAGGCCCCCAGTGGGGTTAAGAGGCAGCGCCCCTATAGAGGGTCCAGGGGGGCTTCGTCCGAAAATGGTTTTAAGCTATTTTGAATGTGATTTGGACACCTCTCCTGGCATGAGCAGACAGATAAATGTTTTCACTGTTAGAGTGAATAAAAGTATAACGTAACAGCTTTACTTTATTTTAAGTCTATACATGTTATAAGACGTCGTATTCTCAGCGGAAAAAAAATCCCATGTAATTAATTTATCCAAACACCGGTGGATATCGTAGGTTATCATTATTATCATTATTTGCAACTTCGTAAAAGGTAAAAGACATATTACCATCCTTTCTTACCATCGGTTAGTTTCTGCCTTTTAGTGAAATAGTCTGTAATATTTTTATTTCCAGCTACCCGTTTATTCATTGCAGTTTTATACACCGGAAACGCATGTAAAACTATACCGGTGTTGACACAAAGAAATACCGTAAATTATATTTTGCATCGAACGCGGACCTCGCCGAGAGCACCATTAAAAAAACGAACACGCTACGAGAAAAACAAACTTCAGCTGCCGATTTCTCTACATTATAAAGATTAAATTTTCATTCATAATTTTTTTAGCAATAGGTAACATAAATTTGGCAAAAAAGTAGCCGGTCAAAATACAAAAATACACGGCAATATAGCCGGCTACCGGCTTCAAAGGAAACCACTGCAACCTTGTTTACCCCCTGCGATAATTAAACAAGCATTCAAAATAATGGTTTAATTTGAAGTTTTTATCTAAGATAACAATATTGTGCTTTTGTATATATATATATGACCTTTCTGTCCACAAATTAGAGTAATCATGCAATTATTCTGTATTTATCTACAAGAAAAGGAACTATAAGAGGTAAAACAATATACTTTTCTCTTTGAACAGATAGCGATTGTTCTATGGATGGTAGCACACACAGCGGAGAAAGTGTGCGCAGCACACGAAACACGTTACTTGCTACAGGGACTAGTCACCTCGGACGTGCCATACATAAGTTTGATAGTGATATGAATATCGATCCTGGTCTTCTAAATCCAGACCTTCTGTGGAAACGTGATAACCCTAAGTAAGAAGTGTGATATTTTCTGATTTCCATAAATTTTTTATGTATTATTTGTGCAAACTTGTAGCTAGTTTTATATGGGAGACAAGTCTAGGTATTGTATTTGCAGTTGAAGCATTTTTGATAAATTGTGATTCTGTCACAAAATTAACTTTATGAGCAATGCCGTATGTTTGTCCTTACTAGTGGGTGCAGTATTACCAGTGTATTGTGACAAGGTGAATTGGCAATATGCTGTATAGGTACTGTCTGACAGTGACGAGGTTAACTGGCAACCTGCTGTATAGGTACTGTCTCACAGTGACGAGGTTAACTGGCAACATGCTGTATAGGTACTATCTCACAGTTTTGTATGCATGGAAAAATGTGTAAGCCCCTGCATAAATTGTTGGCAAATTCTAAAATTGTCATTAAACTACTATTTTTTATTAAAAATAACTATTACAACTGTCTTACAAAACCCACACAGAACTTAAATATTAAGGCCAAAAAAACATGTGTGTATATGGTACACCCACCAATTTTTTTTGAAGCTGCCAACCCTTTACTTTGTTTTTCAGCAAAATTGATCAAATTAAGTCTGGAAATTTAGCACTGTCCAAAACTGATTTCGCGTATTGCAAATATAAATAAACATGGCGACCTCTGCTTCCAGTGGCCAGTCGAGCGTTCTGCCTTGAACCTTTAATGAATGTAGCCACCATAAAGAAAAGAAAAGTGTTATAGATCAGTACATCAGAACTTTGATATTTTTACATGTATCCTTACTTTTAGCCTGACTTACAATGTATTTGTATAATCCCAACAATATATCATGATTTCAAATTTGGTGCACAGCTTTAGCATGATGAGTTGTACCGTGCCTTTCCAAATCAGTCAGTTATCTACTTCCTGTTTTCCAAGCCGACTTAGACTGTTTCAAGGGTCAAAATAGGAAAAATTTTCTTAACAGTTTTCTCAGCAACTGCTGATCACATTCTCTAGAAATTTGGTATGCAGCATCAGCATGGCCTCCCATAACCTGGGATTCGATTTCAGGTCTGTCGCTAACCTACTTCCTGTTAACCGACAGTTAATTTTTAACAAAACCGGCCATTTTTATAGATTAAACAGTTAAGGAGTTAAAAATATACCATCAAACGCACAGTGGGGCTTATTTAAATACACATTATTGTAGAGTTTGGTCTATTCCTCTTGTAAAATAATTTATATTATTTCAGAATGGAGATAGGAAAAGTAGATAAGTTTGGGCAGTACATGTCAGAGTTTGACACACATCCAGATACAGAGAAATCTAAAGGTAGAGAATTCATTTACAAACTGCTATTGAATGTCTTCATATGAATTTAATTAAATTTCAAATTCCAGTTTGATATTTCCCAACAGGTTTTAGTAAGGAGGTTGTAGCACTGGAGTGGATTGCTATATCATGACTAAAAACGTTTTGTCTACATTAAGTTGAGGTTCGTTTTAACTAACCTGAGCAAAATTCTCAAGTGAACGTTTTGAAACAGAATTTTGACTGTAAACTTTTTATATTTTTATCTTCCTATCAAGAACCACTTGGCCCATTTCAATGAAACTTGGCACAAAGTATTCTTCACTGAAGGGGGTTTAAGCTTGTTCAAATGAAGACCTAAATCCTCATCAAACAGGAAATTATTAAAAAAAATTGTTATAATATGAAAAGGGAGATAATTGCACAATTGTTAAGAAATATGAGAAGGGAGACAATTACAAAATTGTTACAATACGATGTTAAAATCCTCTCTGGCACTGGTATGCAAAGTATCCTTTGATAAATGGAAATCAAGATTGTTTAAATAAAGAGCTATGATGTCAAAATTTATAAAATCTTCTGAGGTACTTGCATGCTCATTTCAATCAAACTCTGCACCAAAAATTTGCAGACAATTTAAGTTTGTGCAACTATACAACCATATTCTCTTCAAAAGGAAAAATTAATAGGAAACTATTAAACATTATGTTAGAAATTAATTACCTTCTCATTGTCTGAAATGCTTAAAAAAGTATGTTATTATAGTTAAGCATAATTACTAAAATCAAGCTCCGTGTATGTGGCCAATGAGAATCTTTATAATATGATGAATATTTACTAATTTTATACCTGAATATTCAATAATATACTGGTTATATCTTGTTATCTTTTGTTTTTTAGGTAAAATATTTTTTAAGAGAAGAAAAGATAAAGAAAAGGTTAGTTCTTAAATTTTTTATACTAAAAATTTAATGTGAATACTAACAAAGGAATATTCATTTGTTATCCCAATGGTAGTTAAAGATCAGGAATTTGCAAGACTAATAAAATATTGTGAAATCAGAACCATTAAGACAGAAACTATCTTATTATGTGGTTATACTGTAAAACTATATAGCAAAAAAGAAGCCTTGATGGCAGAGTGGTTATGGTAGTTAGTCACCTTGATTATGATCGATCATGTTGTATGTCAACAGTGAGGATCCTTGTTCGAGTCTAACTGCGGGCAGGGTACTTGTCTCCAATCTTTATTGACAAGGATTGCCAGTTTTCCTACTGAAGGTTGAGGGTTTCTCCTGGTACTCGGCTTCCTTCCCAATCAAACCTGGATGTAATGATATAGCTGAAAAATTGATGAAAGTGTCGTTAAACACCATTTGAACAAACAAACAAATAAATAGGTCTGTTTTTTTTCTTGTAACAGATAGAATAATATTAAACAAAACTATTTAGAGATTTCTGAGTGTTTAGACTTGTTTTTAATATTTTTTGTTATTAAATATAACTTAATTTTCCACCAGGAAGAAGAGGAAATGGCATTGAGGATAGCACAGATGATCATAAATGATGTCACATCTGTAACCCAAACATTCAGTGCAATGAAGTCAGGAACCAGTGATGTCACAGAAACTTCACAAACTGTTGGTGCAATAACACAAGAGTCTTTCAGCGATAAAGCAGAGTCATAGCATAGTTTAAATAAAGAAAATTTATATTATAATTTGTTACCTGTATTACATAAAAGAAATTAGTCTGCTCTTTAGTATTAAATGCCTATTACAAATACTTTTAGAGCAGGTATTTTCTGAGGCATTGCAGGTATTTTACAAGGTATTTTCTTCAGGAACTGAAATGTATCGAGTTTTTTCTCTTTGCTTAAAAGTAGTTAGAAAAATTTGCTTGATATTAATGACAAGTTCATAAACTCATAGATGCTATTGTTTATTTTTTGTTACTCTAATATGAATTAATATTTGATTGCAAATAAAAATTAATATTTGATTGCAAATAAAAATTTCAGATGATGAAATCACTGAAAATTAATATCTCAATTATTTCACAGTACTGGTTTATCTTGCTTGCTTTTAGAAAGATAGCATAACCAGCTTCCTTTATAGCAGTGCCTCATTCTCCTTTCTTACCCACATGTTTGTGAAAAATGGACAGTTTTCCTGCCAAAGTTTTGACGTTTTCTGGCTTCATCCCTCGATAAAAACTAGACACCATGGTGTAGCTTAAAAATATTTAAGGTGCAGTGAAACAACTAACATGCAAATTATTGCATTTTATTAAAAAAATTATTTCCTTTTATTTCCCCAGCAAGACGTTATTTTTTAAATATGGTCAGAAAATCAAGTATACAATAATGAAAGAGAAAATATTAAAATCGTTTATAACGGAAAATATAAAGATAAAATTAAAAGAAAAACTTGTGTAACTTCTTAAAATAAGTAGAAATTGAACTATGCTGAGCAATGTAGAAAACTTTTACATTTAGTAAAAATAAACCATGAACTGAAAATAAATTTCCTTTCCTTAAATACCTGATATCTGTACAATATTTCTCTGGGGCATATTTATTAAGTACTGTTTTAATAAATACTGTTTTGTCTCTTTACAGCAGGTTTTAATTCCACACATATATCTAAAACCCATTTGTGTTTTGGGTTGTCATTTCCATATCATAGACATTGTTACTGTTTGTTATATTTTAATAAACTGATGAAAGAAAGAGTATTAAGTGATATGTGTTTAATTATTTATAACAAGTCTTTCCATTTTAAATAACAAACTAGAAGTTTTGGTGCTGATCGAATATGCAACACGGTGCAAAAATGCCATGCTGCATTCTAATTAACCAAAAAAAAAACTTCTTTAGACAAACTGATTCATGTGTTTGTTTGTTCCAGTTTTTATTTGGAGTTTGGGGTTGGGGTAGCAGGAGTGCCCAGAAGAAACTTAAAAGACCTTGGACAGGGAAACCTTGTCAATTTATTTTGGATACGAGCACAGCCATGCTATCATTATAGCTCAAAACCACAACCTCTACTGTACACGCCAGTGATCAATAGTAGATAAATAACTACTTTTAACCACTCTGCCAACACTGCTCTGCAGATTGATTTCTTTTACTGTAAAAATGTACCACATGTTGTACTGTACAATTTTACGCAACAATAAGTAAATTTTTTTATGTTGTGGCTCCCAGTTTGAATTGGATACGGAAACTTGGGTGTTGAGTGAGAACCACACCTTCAGCATGAAAAATGACAATCTTTGTGACTTTTGTTTAGAGGAGAACAGGCCTTGTCTTAAGTCTGGCTGCAATTCTCGTCAGCATCAATGCTATCAAATAAGACCTGGGTTAGCATGGTAATTGAGATACATGCGCCCCATATGCATCACTTGCTGACTACAATTGAAAGCTAAAGTTTTCTAGTTGTTGGCTTAATTTGGATCATAAATTAGCCCTAATCGTCAATGTATATGTGAAGGCCAGAGTCTTTGTTGATTCTTTGATTTCAAACTCATTTAGATATATCAATAAAACCACCACACTAGAATTGATGTAGAGCTAATTTGCCTTTTCTCTCGAACGTATACATTATTTTTAGAGAACACATGTATACGTCATCTAGACGAGAGTATAACTGACCAGCTATTTATTTTATAATAGATTACGCCAACGAACTTTATTGAGGATATATCGTGCCACATAAACTATTACTGTTACAAATCAAATTCATTTACATAAACTAAAATGAATTTGCAATGATTTAATTGCTTTACAATCAATAACAAATAATAAAATAAGCTTGTCGTAAATTCAAATTTAAATATAAAAAATGTAGTATGTTTGTAAAGGTAAATATTTATAGATAGTTGGGATTGTGAATGTGTTCATTACATTGGGAATTTAAGTACTTACGAGCTATGCAAATGATATTTTGTTGTCGATTATTCGTACGCTGTGCATGTCTGACATATAAGAATATTGATCTTAGTGTATTTTAGTGTCGTTCAATTTAAACTGAAGCAAGCAAGCAAGCTTGAAAACGTTTTACCTAGTTACCAATGCGGCAATTCCATATTGTTTAAAACATTTTTATTTCTATTTTGTTCGCTACAATATTTTTCGTTTTTCATTAACCATTCACCATACTCTGTATCAATTGTAATATCTTTTTAATCCAAAACAGTTTCATATGACGTTAAAATATTTTTTGCTCATCTAACTTAACATTATACAATGTACATAGATTTGTGTTAATTAATACGAAAAGATTTCTCTTTCTGATAAATATTACGCTAGTGGAACTTCTATAAAGGTGCCTTTGCTTTTTACAATTATTTTTGATTTCAGTAAGAAATTACATTAAATTATTTGTTGTTTTCAATAAAGTCGTGATATAAACGCCATATAGATACAAGAATATAAAACATATTAAACACAAGAAATAAATACAAAACACAAATCTTGTTATAATTATAAATGCTAAAACACTGATGTATATAAATTTTTTTTGAGGTCTACATTAATTTTTCAAGTCATTAAAAACATCAAGAAACTATCGGACACATTACCTATAATGTTTGTTAACATGTCGTCATAAATTTGATATTTTTGTCGGCTTGTTAGAAAGAAGAACTAAAACACTCCAAAGCTTTCAAGCAAAATTGTTTGCCTCAGTATTTAATTAAATATAAAGCATGATTATCATCAGTTTTCATTTATAACTATGAAATTATATTGAGCTCAGCATTTCAATTCCTGTATAAATATATAGTGTGTTTTTTTTAAAGAAATTGTCAGCACATTTCTACCCAAGGGGGGTCGTCCATGATACGATTTGTTCTAAGAATTCCAAAATTAGGAAATCAATTAAACGATAGTATTTTCGATACGTGCTTCAAATGTAATAATTTTTTTTACAAAACTGACACTGCACCAAACAAACACTTGTAATTTCATATAAGTAAATAGGGGTGTTATAATCTTAAAATATCGCAAATAAAATATTATTTCTTACATTATATAGTAATTTGTTTTCTGTTTCCAAAAGAACTTTTCTATTGCAACAACATAGAGTTAAGTATAGTTACGCTGTCAAACGCATAATTCTAATACATTGCCTGTATAAATGTCAAATTATAATAAAAAAAAATCATTTCATTTATAATCTTGATCCCATTTCTTGTTTTTACACGAGATTACATCTTCACCGAATGTTGATCTTTACACACATTAGTGCTTCCCTGCATGAACTATTACTAAGTATGTTATGTATAGTTTTTCTCTAACCATTCCTCGACGTCTTCTACACGATATCCTATTGGACCCCTTTCACCCTCAAATACAACGATATCATCACGTACTATATATAGTCTCTCATATAGGCCTCCGTACTGTAGGTTAGCCTCATCCGACATATCATCCACAACAATAGGACATTTGGGTCCAGCTTTTTGCAATATTTTTGCTGCGTCTATTCGTTCTTGCATCGAATTGTGCTTTTTAATTTCTATGTTGTTTTCGAATCGCCACTGGTCAGCGGCGTGAGCCTCTTCTATGTAAATTATTAGGAAATCTGCTACATCTGAGAAGCGAGCAATAACTTTATTGAAATGCTCCAGCTTCGCCATAAACGGGGGTCACGTGCAGCTCCCAAAATTTAATACCAGGGGTCGCCCCGGAATTTGAAAATCTAATAGTCTTATTTTTTGTAAATCATCTAGCTTAATTACATTTGCATTTGGTGCCTCTCTAAACAATGAAGCACTTTTAAAAGCGTCAATATACATCGCCTTCCATTGTTGCCTAAAATAAGCCCATGTATAAATACTATCCGCACAATCCTCTTCTACTAAAGTTGAACCTTCAAGTATAGTTTTAAATCTGTTCAAAATTTTTCTTTTTACAGATGGTATGAAGAGAGACAACAGTACAACAATAAATAGTCTTCCCATTGTGAAGACACATAACATTGTCTTTATGTAAGGCTGCAGCATCTAAAAATATATAATAAACACAATATTACTGGCACATCAACAATCGTCATTTACCTGATAGGAGGGGTCTCGAAGTGGTTAAGGTGGTAAGTCATTTATTATGTAAACACTGTGGTTTCAGTTTCACGCCTCACTGTGGGCATGGTGCGCCCTACTCCAATCCCAATTGACACTGATTGCCAATTTTCCTACCGAAGGTGAGGGTTTCTCGGTCTTCCTCCCCCAAGAAGCTAGACGCCACAATATAGCTAAAAATTGCTATAACGCTGAAAATGGCGTAAAACATTCATTCAAAGGAACAAACAAATCTTATATGACATATAAAGGATTCAATGCTAGGTATGCATAGAAGCAACAATACAACAATATAGGTTGTGAGTGTTATACACGGTATACAGGATAAATTGTATGGCACATTGTCAGTCTGTGTAATCATAACACTTGAACCCTACTCTAAGTTTGCAGGACAATGAAATTGTCGAAATAACGTTTAACTTGTTCTCTCGACCATGGTTAAAAATATTTCTCCCAGGGCGTGAATAAATCAAGATGCAGGTACATATTTAAATATTATAAACATAAAAATAACATATTGTCATAATGTCTTTATCATAGACATTACCAATTGAAAACCATGTCATCGCGTTCATACTGTTTCAAGGAGTCAACATAGATTGTCCTTGACTTATAATATTTTATACAAACATGTATTTATTGTTCATTTACATGCGCACATTTATTCTTTTACCTTAAAAATATACATAAAGAAGTTGACTTGACAGTGTATTCACTTACCTTTCTATAAAACCTGTCAACATATATTATAATGGAATGTACTGCTTATTAACATAGGTAAAGTATTTACCTGATTTAATCTATTAACTTTACCTATTTTAAAATGTTATCAGGATCATGTGTTAGCCAGGGGCTATTTAAAATTTATACATTTAATATGTGTATATTTTTGGTTTGCACTGTCATAATGTTTATCCAGTATAATAATAGGTGTACTCTTTCGTCACACATACTAAACATTCTACCAAATTGACAATGTTTGATTGGTGGACTTGGTGGACTTGCTAACCTTGTTCATACGAAGAAGCTATTAGTTCTGAATTAAGATTTCCGGATCTATTTTGAATTCATATGACAATGTATATTAAAACGTTCGGCAAGAAGTATTTCAAAACGTACATAGCAGTGAAATCGCGTCAATAATATTGAACTAGTAAGATATACAGAAAAATAATAAACAAATTCATGTAATTAAATTAGCAAATTAGTAAACGCAATTAAAAAGCCGAAGGAATAAACGTTTGTGGACATGGCGTGTTGCGGTCTTTCCGAAGTAATTGTATATGACCTTTGTTTATTACAACTAAGCTGTTGTCGACATCAATTGTCAGAAATTTGTTTGCTTGAATGTAGTCTTACTCCACTTTAGCAATTGTTCATCTATATCACGGCGTCCTGTATTTATTGGGAAGGAGGCCTCAGTACACGCTGAAAACACTCAACCTTCGGCAGAAAAACTGGCAATCCTTGTGATTTAAGGTTGAAGTCAAGCATACCTTACCCGGGGTAAGGATAAAACTTCCAACCACAATGTAGCAGAATGTAATGAATAGAAAACTAACAGTATAACATAAAATAAGAAAAGGCTTGTCCTATATTTGTCATTTGGTTTGTATAGTTATCATTGTGCTTTTACGGAAAATTTGTTTTGTAAGAATATAACTGGAGTTATATAACAGGAGTTATATTCACTTGGCATTAACACTATTCGCTTCTAACTAATCAATATCTCTGGGGCTTTGAAACTATATTTTAATACAAAAGTCTTTCAGTGATAAAGGAGAGTCGTTTCATAGTTTAAAATATAATAATTAGCTACCATATTGTATCATATTATTAAACGCGTTAAAATAATTTGAAAAGCCAGTTGTTCACAAACCCATACATGCTATTTGTTGTAAAAAATGTTTTCCAAATGTTCTCACTTTTACTTTTTGTAGCCATTAATAATTATATGGTCAAAGAAGTTGTCATAATGTATCTGAGTGCATGACTTTCGATATTGTCGATAAGTACTTAATTATTGTTTAACATTAAAAATTCACGCCAGTCTATTGCTAACTTGACTGAAAATTATGGTTAATTGCTGTCATTATCAGTCAGAATCAAGTCTATAAACATTTTACATCAAACCGCAGAGAGACTGCTGCTGCATAAAGTCTAGAAATATGTATATTTTTTGAATGTTTTGTAAGAAAGATGGCGTGCCTCGTGACACGTCTTGTTTAGCTCATCACTTGGCGTCTGTCGTTGCAATCGGAAGACATGCACTTTTTACATTTAATCTCCTCCACAACCATTTCACCAATATATTTTTTTGTTTGTTTGAATGATGTTTAACGCCACTTTCAGCAATTTTTCAGCTATTTCATGGCGTCCAGTTTTTATGGGGGAGGAAGCCGGAGTACCCGGAGAGAACCCTCGGTAAGAAAACTGGCAATCCTTGTCAATTAAGATTGGAGTCGAGTACACACTGCCCGCAGTTAGACTCGAACATGCAACCTCAGTGTTGACCGACCACGTGATCATCAGTAGACGAACTACCTTAACCACTCGGCCACCGAGGCCCCTTGACCAATATGAACAATACTTGGAAATAATTGCACTTTTTGTTTGAGTTCTTTTGGTGCCTGTCGAGTATTCAACATGGCTGCCTTTGCCATTTTGCATTTTGAATGACTTAATTTGAAAAATCGTATGACTAACCGATTATTTTGTTTCTTTAGATAGGGTGTTATTCCACTTTCAGCAATATGTCAGCTATATCACGTCCTTCAGCTTTATTTAAAAATTGGGGTGGGGAGAAACGGAGTACCCGGCGAAAAGACAACATCTTCATCCGAAAAATCTTACCAGTTAAGTTTGAAACCGCCCAGACCCTGTCAGCAGTAAGTCTTGAATCCGCAACTTTTTGACCAACTGATGAACAAGGTAGACGACTAATTACATTAATCACTAGGGATCTGTAGCTCGACAAACCGCTTGAAAGCTTGATTTGTGATATAGTAAAAATGTATATTTGATGGTCCTCTATAACGTTTGAGCTTTTAGTGTTAATCCTAGTCGAAGATGGCAATCACCATGAAACATATAGCTAAATGTAGGGAAAGAAATTATTCAACACATATAAACAGAATCTTGCAAAAATGAAACTAGGATGGACAGTAGAACATGTCACACTTGGATATCATGGAATATTTTCACATGATATTGAAATTGAAGGAAACACATCATTTTCATATAAGCATCACATAATTTCATCCGAGTAAAATTTGTGCATTTATTATATTTGTATTCACGTAATACGGCTTCCTTTTAAATCTAACTTCACAGAATTATTAGTAATGCTAACTTTTATGCTTTTCCGCTGTGTTAGGTGTTCATCTTGTTTTTATATGTTTTATTTAAGGTATGCCACTACTTTCAGTAACTTTCAGTTATTTCATGGCTACCAGTCTTTATTTGAGAAGGAACGACGCATGGTATTCAGTAAGAACCACACATGTTTAACATGAAAACTGGCAATTCTTGTAACTTTAGTAAATAGTCGATAAAACTTCGCATAAAGGCAGACTCCAAATCGGTCCAGAAAGTTCAAATAACACGAACATGGAATATCGTATTATTGCCATATGTACAGCACATCTGCACATTCTGGTGAAATGTGGCTAGAAAGGAAAGCTGAAGTTTTATTGGTAAGTTATATGCACAGTCTTCTCCTTTACGTTTATTTTCAATTTTTAATTAATTTTGCTGTTGGCTTAGCTACTTGCATTCCTAGACACGTGCCGCAATAGATTATAACTGTACTATACTGCTTATTATTATAGGTAAAGTATTTACACTGTACAATTATTAATATAACCTACTGTTAAACATTATCAGGATCATGTGTCAGCCAACAATGATACACTTGATATATGTATGTGACGTGTATTTTTATAATTTATTTCCAGTATACATAGTTGTACATGATCATCACAAATACTTCCCATCCTACCATTTTCCTTATGTTTGACTTTTGGTGGACTCGCTAACATTTTTTTGAGAAGTTGATTCAAACTCTAAATAAGATTTCCTAAATAATTTAGAACATATTACACATTTTATTAGAAGCCATTTATTTTAGCAAGACTTAGTGGTTTGTTGATTGTTATTTTATATCACACAAGCAATATTGCAGCTATCTAAGACGTTTTTTGACGATAAAATGTCAACAAATAACAATATTCAACATTCATCTTTAATTTTTAAAGCAAAAAATATATTTGATATTACTATTTATTACATTGTCCTTGTTTACACAACAGTGATACAATTTTAGGATGTTGTAATTTTATCCTGTGAATCAATATTCATCTGTCGTACTTGTAACTTTAGTAAACTAACTCGGGCGTATGACAACATATGCATAATTTTTAAACAGTATTAAATAACTACGTCATTAAAGACGAAGTACAAAAAGAAATGCTCAAACAATGTTTCCAATAATAAATAAGTACACTATTAGACGCTTGCCACAATCCTCCGCGAGAAAATTCAGGCCTGTGCGACATAAGCAAATTCTATGCTGAAAAGTTTGTTTAATCTCTATCTGAACCAATCAAAACATTCGATTTCCTCTGTTCTAATAGTAAATGAGAAAATTCTCATGCTGAGCAAAACATTTTTACTCAAACAAGTTTTATGGCGCTGGGACCAGAACAAAAGATTGTAAACAAAAAAATCGCAGATGGCAATAGTAATAGTAAGTATATTGATTGTTTGCTTCGCCGCTTTTATATATTTTTTAGCTACGTCATGACGACCAAATGTTTTATAGCATGAAGCCGGACTATTCGGCATTCCTTCGGCAGGAAACTGAAATTCTTTGTCGATTCAGGTTGGAGTCGACCGCATTTTGCCCCCACTGTAAGGCTCAAACTCGCAACCACATTGTTGACAGGCATTTGGTTAAAAGTAGGCTAACAGTAAAAGTAAAAACAATCTGCGGGCACTGTTGCACGCGGCTATCGTAAATTATTGCTGGAAGGTCCCTGCATGGGGAAAAGGCTTATTTGAAAAAATTGAAATTGCGAAAGTGTATAATTTTGGAATCGTACCCGGTAAAAATGCTATTCCAGATAGTGCAATGAATTTAATTAAAATAATCTGGAATGTCATTTTCATCAAGCGATTTCGAAATTACACACTTCCGCAATTTAGATTTTGTCTGCTGTGACATGACCTCGAATAAAGTGTTAATACTAATGAATTAGGTATTTCAGACATATAAATGCGGCGGAAATGTATGTAGTACACCAGGAAACAGTTTAATAGTGGAAAACATGCCTTTTTGCTGTTAATCATCTTACGGAGCGATGTCTGGTTTACATTCAATGTCTAAAAAGACAGTTATAGTAATAGGCGTCAGAATAAAGCATACTTCAACGATGATGTGGACATACCGTGGTAATAAAATCATCAAAATTGTAAATGTCATTCGATATTATTTGCTATTTGTATGGCGGCAATATATGACTAAATTTTTACAATTTAAACAATTTATCTGAGTAAAAAAAGGTTGTCACAGCCAATTAGATAGTTATTTCCCTATATGACCCACACAGAGTTACATAAACTAATATAAATTGGAAAATGTGAGATTTTATTCTGCAATAAGAAAAATAGGGAAAAAACCGACTGAACAACAAGAACCAAAAGCCAGGGAACAGTTGCAAATGTGGATATAGACAAACGCAACACAAAAAACCAAAAACACAAAAGCAGGAATAGAGTAACACAAACCCAATAAAAACCATGGGTGTACATAGATGCCATTGACGAGTAAGCAGTTCCTGCCTCTAATTAGACACCCGTCGAGTTACTCATTGTCATGTTTAAGGAAGAGTCAAATTCAGGAATAGGAAACACTACCTATGATTCAGCGAAAATGTCCGATCGCATTTGAGAGATTAATTTCCTATAACGATCAAGTCATGGTGACGGCCATAGAAGTTATGGTGTCTGGAGAGATAACATTGGAATACTAACTGTCTGCTAAAAAACATGACCTCCAAACATGACGAATATGTCAATCAGAAAATCTTACATATGACATATTTGGTTTTCAGTATATTTAGTATAAGATTTACAGTCATTGATGACGAAATAAGTTCTGTCATGGCTAATTATCAGATATTATAATCGTTTCTTTCGTTTTTCTTAAAAATGCAGCGTTTAAATTTAGGCCTGGTTTTAAGTGATGGATGGCGGTTTAGAGTGTCGAAAAATCAAATGTTTAATGCTGTTACAATGGGAAAAAGATCCAGCCCTCAAGATGTCTATCGGGTCTTTTGAATATTTTTAATATATACATTTCATTTATTCCACTCCTGGAGTAGAAAGTGTTACTGCATTTTTGTCCCGTTTTTACTGTGTGTTGTTAAAATACTGGTCAGCAGTTGCGATATTGTTTAGGTGATATACTGAGACGAACCTGTTATGAAACGCTGTTTGTAAGGGTTCGTAGAATTCGTACAAATATAAAGTATATAATGTAACATGTTGAAATTAATTACTGAGCATATGAGAACTAAATGAATAAATACGTATTGAAAGTGAAGATGAGTGGTATGGGGATTGGGTAATGCATATGTGGATCTCAAAAGGCAAAACCCGACTAAGTACACATACTAGGGTTTGAAAATGTAATATCAAATCATATTACCTTTGGTATCATTCCTACATGTAACTAGCTTACTGCTATAATGTGTTTAGAATTCACTAATGATATCTGTGCCAACGTGATTGCAAATAGTTTCCTGTGTGTATTCCTGAAGTTTAATATAAATAAGATACATGTATATTGAAGCGAAATGCGAAACATAAAAACAAAAATATAATGTAACAGAAATTTATTTGCATTTGTTAAAAATGATATCAAGGAACAAAAGAGCCGAAAGTCAATACAGTTAGAAATACAGATATAGACAAACATATACAACGCAAAACAAAAACAAACAAAAAATACAAAAAAAGAAGAATTTAGCAACCCGAACCCAATAAAAACCATGGGTGCACTCAGGTGCTCTGGACGAGTAAGGTGTCCGCCTCTAATTAGACAACCGTCGAGTTACTCATTGTCATGATTAGAAACAAGACAAATCCTGCCATAGGAAAAACTACCTATGACTCAGCAAAAATGTCTTAAAAGATTGAGTTCCCATTACGATCAATTAAGTCATATTGACGACCATAGAATTTCTAAAGAGATAACATCAACCTAAGTAAAAAAGCTCTTGCTTGAGTAGTTTATTTGTCAACAACAGTGAGCGGTCTAGAAAATCGGAATATCAATCGCAGGATCTAGAATAATGTGTAAGTTGTGACATGTGAATAACATACGCTTGAGCTGCTGGAACGCTGCTATCTATGAACTGGAAATTGGCAATCGAGGAAAGGTAAAGTCATCACGTTTTTTGTAGAGTCTAGTTTGTAGTTCTCCCAAGTCTATATCCAGAAGTAGATCTAAGTTGGAGTCCGAACTAAGTGTATTGGTGGTGTCTTTACTTTCAAGCTCGCTATCGTAGATTGAATGCAAATAGTCACCAAATTTGTCATTGTTTAGGGACAAAACATCATCAATCAATCGACACAGCGAATATGAAATTAAAGGTATGAGCCAGTGTCTTTCTTTTTTAGCAACTCTTCTTCCTCCAAACATGACAAATGTGTTGAATCTAACATTTGACAGATTTGGTCTTCAGTATATGTGTTATTGGATTTAGAGTCATTGATGACGAAGTACGTTTTGTCATGACTAATTACCAGGTATTTATATCGTCTCATTCCTTTTTTCTTGAAAACGCAGCATTTAACAATTGACTTTACATTTACACTTTCCGGTTTTGAAACTTTCGGATTAGTTCATTGTTACCTTTCTTTTGTGTTCTTTCTATAGCATAAAATGTAGCCTTTAATCCTTATTGACTACTTTCTTATAAAAAATTCGCAACATTTACACCATGTAAAAACACTTGTCACTTGTTTTCAAATATATTGTCTTTTGTCAGTAATCAACGAAAGTGATCAAAAAAGTAAGTTGTATACTTCTGTTCGAGCAAGTGCTCTCAGCTATGATCTTTGACCTTTTGCAGGCCTTTGCATAGTTGCAATAAGTGACAGGCGACAACATATCGGATGATGACCAAGCAGTTCTCTTGCAGTCGTTATGTCTTTATAACTGTTGACCCTTGTCCTTTATATATTTGTATGTGTAGTGGCGATGGAACGGGCTTTAGTAATTGGACTTTCCGCACTTAATGTTTAAAAAATGTCAGTTATAAATTTATATGCAATTTTTGTTAAATATCTGTTAAACAAATTGTATTGCTGGTTTTCCTGCGCTTATAATATATAATATCGATCTACATAATGATTTGAGTGTTATGAACAATTTGTTATCAATAATTGTTCAGTATCCTAAACTCGTATACTCTGTAATCCGCGCCACAGTAATTGTTAAAAGTTGAACATCTAACGAATAAATATTGCACTGAAATAACATTGTCATAGTTATAGCAGAATAATTCAAGTAATTGTGAAGTTCATTTTATTTTCACTTGCTACATATAATTTGTTTCACTTTTTATGTACTGTGATAACGCAACTTATACACATTCCACTAAAAATTATATGTTTCTAGTTATCTTTGATATGTAAACTTCATAAAAATAGCAGGAAAACCGACCAAACAAACAAAATCCAAAATTCTAGTGGCAAATAATAGACATACACAATAGGGTCATACTGTGAGGGATCACAGTGCTAGATCTACAGATGTTACCAGTGCGTCTCCAGGTGGCAGATATTAGATAGTCTATCGTTGGACAGTTGTTAAGTCATAATACAGGAAGCCTGACCATGGACCACTGTGGGTAACGTGTTTTGAGAGTGATACGTTTGAAGAGTGATGTGCGATAAAGACCCCTTTGTTAGATGTCAATAAGAGTAGGCTTGTTGTAGCCGCAACAAAATACACATTAATTGCCCCCCCCCCCCCTAATCATACTCTATACTTTGCGTCCAAAACATAGCGGAAATACTGCGCGCTGGAAGTAATGCATCCTTCTATGAATCAATCAGACAAGCACACATGACATAAAATAGAATCACCGTGTGAGATTCGGGCACTAATGAGTAGAGCCAAAGCTTACAAGATCTTAATGTCATCTAGAGGGAATTCGAGTTAACACTAACGCGATAAATCGACATGTCATGTTGTTCCCTTGTGAGGCCTTTGCATTTTAGCCAGGATGTTGAATAATTTTCCCTTTTAAATAAAATATGGAATGTGTATATTGTTTATTAGACTGCTCATTTATGGGATCTGCACATAGGTCAGGCGGATTATCAAAAGTTTCTGCAGCTTCTATAAAGGCGACCTTTTTGCCTTGTGTTGCGACCGGTAATTTTGAACTACATCTAATTCAAAATAGTTGAAAACAGTAAGTTTCATGTTCATTTTAAAGATTAACAACAATCGTTAACACAAAAAGCCGATATTTCCAACAAATTAGTCAAAACATTTGCAAAACACTATTCAGATGAAATTACCATCCATATTATCAAGGATTCAAAAACCAAAAGAATAAAAATTCTAACTTAATTTTCTGTCCATATAGTTAGAATATTTAGTGGACTTCTTGGAAGAACTTTCTATTTTGTTAAATAACGATCCCGATGTTTACTCGATGATATCGATCGTTCACCCTTCAAACTTCGTCCACTGTGTTCTATCCAATGCCATTTGCACCTTCTTATAAGTATTGCGAAATGGGAAAATTGCCATTCATTTAGCAAATTGCTACAAATGTGTCTATTTTGAAACGAGGAAGAGATAAAGTTACTTTATAAAACCATAGAAATTATGATAAATGTTGGTATTTTACTGTTTTAAGAATCCAACAATATCCTTTACAATATTCAGTGTGGGTTCTGGAAAGGAAAACTACTTGGATTATCTTTTATGTTCCGAACTTATAAATAAAATACCAGATTTGCAACAAATGAACAGGATGGAAAAAGCATATGAAGTGAAAAAAATTATATTTAAAAAATATTATACAGTCCCTACAAATAACAATATTAGAATTGAAGTACTAATTTTGATAACATGTATTAAATTTACCAGCAACTTAACAAACAAAACATCTTACAGCAGGAGTTTTGATGATCTGAATTTCAAATAAAAAACTGAGTCAGAGTTTACGAATAAGAATGCGAGTTATGCGTAATGGTTTGTAAAGGGGGGGGGGGTGGTTACTAAAATATACATAAAAGCATATGTAGACACTGTTTAGATATTAATCCCATTGTCACTAGTGCGTGATGTATCCATAAATGGCCTACTAGAGTTCGTTCAAAAAATCACTTTGAATTTATCATATTTACACTAAATTGTTTTCTCTTCCATTGTAAGTGCAGCATTATCTTTATAAGGAATGTTTCTTGACATTGTGACACTAACACGATATACACTAGTAGCAGTTTTTATACACTAGAATCGCAGATTGTTCAAACATTAACACACAGAAAAAGATGAACAGGAGCCACTTTCTTAATTTTATTGCTAACAAAGGCACACATATAATCTTTGTAATATCTAACACCACAGACAGTTACATAAAAAATCCACAATAGTTTAACATATTCGTTCTGATTATATCGTATTCAATAAAAGACTATCCCGTAAAAGGGCAACACACGTCGACCAGGAGGTTGATACCGTATCTGAATAGATAAAAGCGTTCATGTTATATTATCTAAATGGGAATTAGTCACTTTAGAAGATTGATGAGTGCAAAAGCATGATCAGTCTTCACAAATCCTAATGCTGCAAAAAACTCAGAAATTCATGACAAATGTTATTCTTCAAGCAAACGAGGCGCGTAAAAACATCATCTTCAAGAAGCATCATACAAATTATTTTATAAATGAATTTGGCATTGAGCGTTCAATTGTAAATTCTACCAACACATACAAAATGCTTTTAAAAAAGCGTTTCTTGAGAATCAGATATCAGTATTGGTATTCTTTGGTATCCTTATCGATGTCCGATCATTGTGATCAAATGTTCTTTTATTTGACACCGAAAATACAAAAATTCGAACAATCAGTATTTCAGAGCTGGATAGTCTTAGTATACCACCAAACCTCTGCCAAAACTAATGATATTACGACCAAAAGTTAATAGATAAACATTCAGTGACATTCTACATCATCCCGCATATGCAGTTTGAAACCAGGCTCTAATATCCTATGGGACGGTAATATAAAAAAAACTCGGAATGAGACAATGAAATACATTGTTATTAGTCAAGATAGACCTTACTTCATCATCAATACATCTAACTTACAAAATAAAGACACTCAAGGCGACATTAATTAAATGTTAGGCGTTTCAATAGAAAACATATATGTCATGTTTGGAGGATGTGTTCTTAACAGTCTATTGGCAATCCAATGAGTTCTAAATGTACCCCTATCCTCGCCGACCTGTTTTTGTGCTTATAAAAGCCTAAGAACAAAGAATATATAGCCCATACCATTTATTTTACATTTAGCTTATATATAATATCTTGTCGATGAATAATTGTGATTCGGAGACTATTGACATTAAATCTATCCTTGAACTTATAGACATCTGCAATACCATTAGTGTTTCTTATGGAAATAGACTCCCTGATTACGTGAAAGTAAATTAGAAGATTTCCGAACACGAAATTATTTGTGATAATAACTGATAGATTTTAGACATACAATAAGGGTACAAAAAGGGGGATGAGTTATGTGCACGAATGAAGGTAAAATACACATCAATTTACCACGCAAACACGTTGCACTAGAAAAAAGTGTTTAGGTGAGTTTTTTTATGCATGTTCTTCCTTTCTACGTTTAAAGCACGACATTGGACACTGGACAAGAACATTGTAAGTCTTTACTATTGTAGTATTATATAGTATAATTATTCACGACAAACTAGCACTGGAGATCATGTAACACGAAAATATAAAATTATTAGTGCACACTGCACAATGTAATTTCTTGTACGACTTAAATTAAAAATTAAAAATTTAATTTTTTGTGACTAAACAATGAAAAATAATAAGCACGCATGAAAATAACCCTTTATCAGCCTCTGAGACCACTTGTAGAATATACTTTCCGGAAACTAGGGATATAATTGTCTGGTGTTTCCGTGTAATGTTAGTACTTTTTCTGTCCTTTTCGCAGCAACAAATGAGGAAGTAACACAATTATTAACGCGTACAAATCAACGTTTGCAATATTACTGGAATACCAAAGGACAACAGAGTTTTTTATTCTATTTATATAACTTAATTTTAAGTAGCCCAAACACAAATATCGAATGTTTGGTACGTCTATTTTTATTTTTTATAACAAGGAATTTATAGTTTGAAGGTAAGTAATTTATAATATTTTAGTTTATATTAACCAACATTTGTATTCGTAAATCATTGTGTCGTTGGCAGCCATTCCAGGTTAAGACAAGTCAGGTATAGGAATATACTACACAAACTACGACAAACCTGCATCTGTATTGACAGCAATTGCATATTAATTTTCAGTTACATGATTAAATTGCTTGCACGAAATCAACTACCTAAGAACAACAAACTCTGAGTTACCAGTTTCCTCGTTGTTCAAATAGCTCTAACAAGGACTTTGTGGCATTCAAGTTCTGGAGTAACCTATCAGTTGATAAGCGAAAACTCCATAGGTTGGATCGTATATAATTTGAAAGTTTAAATTATCACGTTTGTCGTTGACTTTAATAGAAGTATTAATTAAGCGTTGGTTGAGAGATGTAAATCTAAATACGAAGCGAACCTATTAGTGTTTGTTTTGTTCTTAATCTCAAGCTATTTTTGATAGATAGATGTAGAAAGTTACCAAATGGAGGATTGTGTAGTGAGAGGACATCATCAATGTAACGGAAGCTGTAATTAAATGAGTTGACTAGCTTACGTTATTTATTAACCAAAAGTCATTGTAAGACGTCCGCTTCATACAAATGGAAGAACAAATCGGCAACAATGGTGCACAATTAGTGCCAATTGGAATACTACTTGTCTGTTTCAAAAACCAAACACGTCCACGAATTTAAACATATATGTTGTCAATCAGGAAATCAAATATTTAAATGGTTTGGTCATCCGTAAATTGGTTTTAGCTTGGACTAATTTGTCACAAAATAGTTTTTATAGTACGACCGACATACATATATTTATATATAGAGAGTTTTGTTTGGTTTATTGTTGAAAAAATCAAGTGCTTTATTTCAGTCTTATGCTACTTTTCAAAAATTCTGTACAAGTTCTTAAGTCTATTTTACAATTACATAATATTTACAAAGGTGGTGTTGTTTATAAGGCATGTTTTTGTTGAAATTCGATCTGATTTACACTACAGAATGTAATTCCAAGTTCACTTGTATTAATTGGAATACACGTTCAAGCATGCGCATTACTCGCCGATCTCCTTATCGAGAAACGTGCACAGCAGCTTGCTCCGCATTCAATCAGTAATTTGTTCCAGTTTTTTAGATCTCGCTTAGAAAATATTATTTAGAATGCACTTCGTCCACTGTTAATTGCTTTTGGTTCAACTAAACTAAACTTTGGTGATATCATCGCGGTTTTCGCGAGATAGTGTGTTTTGTTTCAAACACAAGAATCAGAAAAATGGCTAACCGTGGACGCACGTCTCGTTCTCGAACTACGCCTTGGGACTCGAACAATCCAGCTAACTGGACTGCAGATAAACTTAAGGGAGAATTAGAAAAAATGTGCGTTTTTGTGCCAGTGTCATTGGGAAAGAACACTCTCAGAAAAATATATTTGGAAAATAAATCGAGACGAGAGGGAACTACATCTAGGCAAAGATCAGTGAATGAGGACTCAGTTTGCATGGTACTAATTCTTAAACTGAAAGGGATATAAATGTTAGTGATACGGCTCAATATTTAAATTTGGACGATGAAATAGAAAGAGACAGTGCTTTGAACAACGGGACTAGTAGAAGTGTAAACAATGTAGACAGTAGCGGTGATTCGGTTCAGCTTGCGTCGCGGAGGAGTACGAGATATGCCAATATGGCGGACCACACTATCATATCCGGAGTTCTGAATGCAATGCAGTCCATGCAGCAGACCATGATGGGTCTTCAACAAAGGGTTTTAAAGTTAGTAGGAGAAAAGACCCAGAATAAAGAGGACAATTCTTTGTCAACAGCATACGCAGCCATGCGTACGGATACATCCAGATCGTTAACAACAGTGGATAATTCTATAGGTGGGTATCGCTTTCCGCGATCAGAATGCGGTGTACCCTTTGAGTCCTTCCCACACATTGACGTGGTACATGACAATATTAAAAAGCGAATCTGGGAAGGGAAGGACGTTAATTTAGCCTCATTGCTGATCCCCAAAATGGAAAGTAATTGTCAAGAGCAAGACCAAGGGGGGTTGGTCTACCTTGTTAATGCATCAAATCAAGAAAATGTTCGTCTCCACAAGTCTTTAACAATGAGTGAATTAATTACCGCTTTTGGCATATATAAACGAGTGATGTGCATGAAATTCCCAGAAAGGAGGGTAGAATTAGACAGGTATGACGCAAACATTGTACACATTTTTAATGTTTTCGGCTCTAAATTCTATGACTACCACTGCCACTTCTCTGCTAGAGCAGCCTCTGCATTAAGAGATTGTAATATTAAAGTAGATTGGGCCATCAAAGATAATGCATTACTACATCTTATCACTGGAAATGCGAAAGCCAATTCCTGTAATATATGTGGTTCAACCATGCACAACTCTGCTTTCTGCCCACAACTTAATATACAAGGAGTAGGGATGACAAGTACTCAGGGAAATATTAACAAAGAATTTTATCGCTATGGTAGAAAACGCATTATTGTCAATGAAAGAGAAGTGTGCAACAATTTTAATGAGCGCAAATGTTCAAGGGAATCATGTAGCTATTCGCACATTTGTTCTGTGTGTTTTTCAAGCCAACATGGGGCCAGTACTTGTGCAAAGAGGAAATCTAATAATGCTAAACAAGCAATTTCGGAATCTAACAATTTATGACTACAAAATGCAGTACAATTTAAACCATCAGTTACCACTCCTGTCAATGTAAATATGTTAAGACAAGAGCTTTCTAATCACCCTGATAGGAAATTTGTAACATGATTATGTGAGGGGTTGACATATGGATTTGATACCTTAATGTCAGACATTATGGTTCCTACTAAGGAATGCAGAAACCTCAGATCTGCCACTACACAGCCAGACAAAGTAGACAAACTTATCACTAGTGAAGTTGATGAAGGGTTTTTAGAGAGCCCAATGGATAAATTGTCTTTCTCCACTTATCGTGTAAGTCCAATAAGGGGTGGCTATTGGCAAATGTTCTGGTAAACAGAGACTAATTGTGGATTTATCATCCCCACATGAAGACTCCGATCACCGGAGTGTGAATGAAATGATAGACAAAAAAAGTTGTTCACTCTCATATGTGCGCATTGATGATGCCATTAACAATATAAGAAATTTAGGAGAAAACACTACTATGTGCAAAACCGACATTAGTGATGCTTTTAAATTAATGCCCATCATGCCTGCTCAGTGGCATATGCATTGTATTAAATGGAGAGGAAAATATTATTATTATACTAAATTAGCATTTGGTTGCAGATCTAGTCCCAAAATATTTGATTATTTATCTCAAGCAGTGTGTTAAATAGCCACTAATAATTATGGCATTAAATTAATTCTCCAATTGTTAGATGATTTTATCACTTTCGAACACCCTGAAAATGTGTTTATGGTTACGTCAGAACAAATGTTTTATAAATTTACTACTTGAAACAGTCTGCATAGTAGCATTTTTTGGCTTTTTAAGATGTAGTGAAGTTACAATTGGTAATGGGCAAGAATTTGACCCTGCTTTTAATTTATGTATTAATGACATGTGTATCTTAGAAAATTGTGTACATCTTAAATTAAAAATTTCGAAAACGGATCCTTTTCGACAAGGTGTTGTTATTAAGCTTTTCCAGACAAACAATACTATATGTCCATTAAGGTCATGTAGTAATTATATTAAACATAGGCTACAAGGCTACAAGAATCTGCATCACCGCAGGATCCTTTATTCATTGTTGAAAATAATTTATCATTGTCAAGATCAAAATTTTTGAGTTTGTTGAAACATGCTTTGTCGTGTGTTGGTTATGATTCAACTTTGTAAGTGGTCATTCTTTTCGTATTGGGGCAGCAACAACGGCTGGAAATGTACATATTGAATATCATATTATTAAACTGTTGGGAAGATGGTCTTCAGATGCTTATTGTAGATATATTAGAACGCCAGACAAAGTGCTTAAGCAAGCACAAAATTCCTTAGCGCAATTTTAATTTTGATTTGTTATAGATGTGTATATTAAGCTTTAAGATGTGTAGATGAATTACAAACTGGCAACAATAATTAATTTTGGGGCACTCAGCTCTCATGCATGTTTTCAATGCATTTTGGCGTTATAACTTATTTTCAGTTAGTTTAAAATAATTTATTAATTCCCCAAAATTTATTCAATCAGAGAATTTCATAATTATGCAGTTGTACTGTTGCTCATTGTATAGTACTGCTCTTCCGGCTCTTCTGGCTCCATCTTGCTACTCTTGTAGTTCTGGCTACACCGAGTTGACACATGTCTTCCGGCTCTTGTAGCTAACTACAAATCACCACATGCTTAACACATGTCGACTTGTTCATTAAGCTACACCGAGTTGAGCATTACTAACTTGTAAGTCTCCCTAAGCCGGCTCTTATGACCTCAGGCTTACACCGAGTTGATCAAGATACAATATAAAAATTCATCTTGGTTTTCCTGCTCTTGTGTACGTGCCATACCGAGTTTAGGGAGGCTGACAACGAGCTTGCGCTGAGTCTGCCCCTTACGCCAATTTGTATTTTGTTTATGTAAAAATTTTAATATTAGTAGATTAAATGAATTCTTAATATGTTTTATGATGTAATAGTTTGTGTATGATTGTTTAAAAATGAGTAAAATTTAATAGATTTATTAATTTCATTCATGTCATTATGTTTTTATGTTGCCTACCCAGGATACAATTCATTAATATACCACTGGACACATTGGTATGTAAGCGCTCTGCTTTCTTAACAACAATTTAATTTACAACTAAGAAAGTAGAGAATTTACATGAAAACTAATACATGCACCAATTCTTAAAAGATTTCAACATAAAGAGAAATTTAAAACGTCATGTTTTTGTTTAATTTCCTTGTTTGTGTAGCTTTCTATACTTGCATATTATTTTTTTATTTCCTAGAAGTGTCTTACTACATCATTGAGTTTTATGTTGTACTTTATTGGCGATATAATTATTATAAGTTGATCTGGTTGCCTAATGTTCCAGTAAATTATAATACTGTTTGAGCTTGCTATGCTGTCGAATAATAACGTTTCATTTTTAAATTTTATTTTTGTAAGTAAGTAGAAGCCATAATTTACACAAGTTTCAAACCTTAAAAGACGGTTTCTTCAATCGGTAATTACATTTTGTTCCTATGGACACTCTTTTTAAGACAAATAAAAATACTCTCATCGATATGCGTCTCATGAGAAAATGCAAACGAGTAAACAACACCAAAAAACTGGACATAAAATGTGAAAATGAACACGCAGAAAGTCTTTTCTTTGTTCCTTGTTCGTTTTGTGATTTAGTGTTTCCCTTTTAAACATCATCAGACGAAACAGCAAATAGCTACATACATGTCCATCTAAAATATTTGACGGATAATTAACTTACAATTAAGTTAAAATAAAAAATTAAAGTCACTATATCTAACAAGATTTCAGCACCCCCTCCGTCAAACATATGAAAAGTCAAATCAAATAATTAAAAACGGAAATAGACGATGTAGTTGTTTCAGCCACATTGTTTAGGTTACTTTCAAGGAAAATGGTTGAAATCAAAGAACTCGTAGACAAAATGGCTGCACAAATCCTCCAAGATGTAAAGCTATACTTAAACAAAGTAGTTTCAATTCAAAGTCGTGTATATCGTTGTAGGTTGGGTTAACCGCACGTGCGATGATTCCCTCTGACGTGTTATTTTATACGGGTATATTTTTGATGTGTTATGTTAGACTATGTGTTTCATATCATAACGATAAACATCGCTGTAAAATTTTGATATCAAGGTAAGTACATATTTATATATTTTTAACATCTCTTTGCACCCTAAATAACAGCAGTGCGTTCGTTGCCATCAGCATCCTCTATGAATTTTGATGTCCTAAACTGTTAAAAATAATATGGAAAATTGAAACAACACTTTCCTTCTCATGTGTTTTCTTTTGCATTATAAAATTGATATGTGTGGTTTATGAATCATTAAAACAGAAAAAAGGATACAAACAAAGGTAAACGAGGTTAATGTTTTTTTTTAATATGAATGAAGGCGCAGCCTAAATGCGAGCATCGCACATTGTTCAAGTCATTACTTCAGAGCCCCCTAACAGTGCCTCTACATTCCATTGATGTTGTGACGTCATATCTAATTGTGTTGGTGACGTCACAAAACTCAATTTCAAATACAGCGTTTCAGATTGAAAAAAAAATTGTCTGGCATTTTAGTAGTAATTTAAAAAATAAACACTTTCATTTTATCGATGTCAAAATTAATTTTAGTCTACTTTTATGTTATATATTTTTTCTTTCGTCTACAATATTTTCTTCGGATAGCTCAGCTACCATTTGAAATGGATTTGTTCATATGGATCACGTGACCTTTTTTTACACACACGCATTTAACGTATAGCTCGCATCTGCGATGCTCGCTATTAAATTTCAACGATCTTGCAATACACATGGAAAATTGTGTGCTTGCTCCAACGAACAAAACTTAGTTCTTTTGTCCTCTGAAGTGCTAGTCAACTTATAATTCTTAAATAAGACATGTTTATCACTTAAACTACGATGATTGAATGTTTTCTTCATATGAAATGAATAAAAATGATATATACACGTATGCTTAAAATGAATATCGAGTTACACAGGTATACAACATTGTGACAATTATTTAGTTTTAAGAAGTAAAATAAGAAAGAAATGAACAAAACAGGTAAACAAAAAAATGTGTCAACAGACGATGTGGGTTTCAGTAATAATTGAAAGTGTTTTTTCTATGATAATATAGTTAAATTCCTAAATCCCTGAGCTTTGTAATCAACACGTCGTTATAGATCCTTTATTATTCCGCGACCTCTCCTACTCTTAGTGCAAAGTAATTTGTGAGTGCGTTTTGTTATTTAAATACATTAATTGGTGTCTTTAACAGGAGTCTAAGGAATGTTTCATTAACATTTAACGAGACAGGGATATTGAAAAAAGGAGATGAGTAAGTATTTAAGTGATTAAAGCTAGCTACAAAATAATTCTTTACATGTTCTCTCTATTGCATACAAAACGAACTTGAGTCAATGTATGTATTTTATAGGAAAATTGGAAAATATGCAAGTTGTTATTTGTTCAGCATCGATATCAATTGATTGGCAATTATCTGCGAATTAAATTAGTACGTAATGAGAAACAAGACTACATATTTACGCACAATTACTATTAGAAATAGATTGGAAGGACATAAAATAACATTACACATGAGTTATCGAAAAATAGTAACATTACCTCTAGTAGACAAAAGGGGCCTCGGTGGCCGAGTGGTCAAGGTAGTTCGTCTACAATTAATCACGTGGTCTGTCAACACTGAGATTGCAGGTTCGATTCTTACTGCAGGCAGGGTGTACTCGACTCAAATCTTACTTGACAAGGATTGCCAGTTTTCCCACCGCAGGTCGGGGGTTCTCTCCGGGTACTCCGGCTTCCTCCCCAATAAAAACTGGACGCCATGAAATAGCTGAAAAAATGCTGAAAGTGGCATTAAAACACCATTCAAACAAAACAAAAACTAGTAGACAACAGTATTTGTATTACATTACCCGGTTTTATTAGGGTTCAACAAGATATCAGTGGAGTAACGTACAGGTATGCTCACCTTGGTTCATAGCCAATGTGCCGCTTCAGACCTTCATACGAGAAATAATTAATGTCAGCATAAGTTTTTTAGTTTCTGCAGTGAACAAGTACAACCGCTGTAAATTTGTTTCGTTAAAAAAACTAAATTTGTACTATAATTTTGATTCTGTGAAGTGGACTTTCTTATCATTATGCCTATTATGGCTAATTCACCTATGGCAAAAATTCATACTGCGCCTCTGCCTGATAAATCTTATGACAATGAAAACGTGCATTAATTGCATTACCAATAAGAAAGCATGATAAGACGATATTTATCGACTGTTTTTTAAAATTAGTTGCTAATTATGCAATTTTTAATGTTCACTGTTATATTCATTTGCTATCGTCTTATCATACTGTCTTTACTTTAATCTCCCCATTCTGCACCGATTAAAACTATAATAAAAAACCAATGTCATACACGCAGATCTATATCAGTATATATATTATTTTAGGATGTAATGTAATCAAATGGTCTATTCCTTAATTTCAATTTTCTGCAATAATTAAAACTTAAAGGAAAATCCACTACTGCAGTATCATAAATGCAGGTAAAGATGAATACACTAGTATTTGTATATTTTAGAACCCAGCCAGTAGTAAAAATTGAAATTATAAAACCTGGAGTTATTAATGAGACCGTCTTTGACGTAAGATGCTGTGATGGTTACTTTGAAAATGATAAAAACAGATGCAAAAGTAGGTATCCATTAAATTGTCCTCTACATATTTAATATCAATATGTATATTATGTAACTGTCTGCATAATTTTTGTTTCAAAGGTTATTGATCTCGGAGGGTTCGTGACCACCGATAGATTAAACTATTTAGTAAAACTTTCATAATGTTATCCGTTCATGTCTTCAGTTTCTTCAAACTAATAAACAGAGTTTGATAGAATCTTTATATATATTTGGTTCTTTTTAACAAGTATTTCCGGTTTCTTGAACTTTGATTTGTGTATTGTCTTTTTGAGTAAATCTAGGACATGAATGATTTAGTTTTTTGCTAATATACGTTTCCGATGCAAGTACTGCGAATGACTGACTAAAGATATATTTCATATGGGCTCCGGTATCGTGCCATAGATCCCTTGGTCATTATCATTACCTCAGGTCATATATTCTGGTCTATTGCAGCCAACACCATTTAATAACTGTATAATATTAAAATTCATCTGTAATAACAGTTCCTCGCAAAAGACATTTTCTTTACGATTTTAGCGTTACGATCAATCGTTTGTTTTAGCCTAAAAGTTGTTTCAATTGATTTATTCTCTATTTCAGAATAAATATACTCGGTATCAAAAGTATCCAAAACGTTTTCATGTAATTAACGTCATATTGACCTAATAAGTTTCCTTTTAAACCTAGCATTTTTTTTCTCAACGTTTTGCAAATTTGAATTTTGTCCTGAAAACGGAGAAATAAAATACTAAATGTTGAGCAGTACCAACAGAAGTCGGCAGCACATATATCCAAATCACTTTTTTCACTGCCTTTCTATATGTTTGGTTTAAATGCCACTGATGATACTTGGTTAAATAAATCGCGAACCTGCAGTTGTTAATTATATAACTTTGATATTTTTGAATGCTTATATTTACTAAACTTCAAAATACTTAACAATAATTCTTGTTCTTGTTTCTTAGTGTATAACTTATTATTGTCTTACAACATGTACTTCAGTCTGACTTAAGTGGGAATACGGAAAATAAGGAAAATGACATAAGCATGTACAAATTATTGTAAATACCAGTATTCCGTGAGTTAAAAGGTCTTTTTTGTCGTAAAGAAAATAAATTTAAAATTTCTAAAATTTATATGTAATTTTTACAATTGATTTTTATATCCTAAAATGCAAATGTTTTTTTCCAGAATGTCCAATTAATACCTATGGCAACAACTGTACAGGTGTCTGCAAGTGTGAAGGGTACAGAAAATGTGATCACGTGACTGGTGAATGCATAAAATGTGTCACAAAGCCATGTGAAGAGGCGTTTGGTGACGGATCAGGTATGAATTTGCATTACAAATTAAACTTTTTTCCAATCCTTCACTTGTCTTAATATTAGTTTAAACTTTTTCATTTTAATTTTCGACTATTAAGGTCAAACATTTAAACAAGTTTATATATTTCTTTGTAATATTACGCGATTCAAACGACGTTACAAGTCGTACGTTTAAAACATATTACACTTTATCCGTAGAATACATCTTAAATTGTTCAGTTCCATGTTCGTTTCTAGTTTTACTTTAAAAATTCACAATAGTATTTCACTGCTGACAGATTCAACAGCTCTTTCAACGCCACATGTTGCAGTAACAACAAGTTTCCAGAACACCGCGACATCCGCAAAAATATTAACTACTGAACATACAACCTACAAAAGAGCAGGAATGACACAAGGTAATACCCTTTCCATTAATAGTTTAATCTTATTAAAATTTATGTTACCCTTTTTGTTTTTATTTTAAGGAAAAATCAGCTTTTATGTAACATATCTGTATTTACCAAACGGTTTCATTGGTTTATAATTGCATATTTAACATATTTAACTTTTAGGTTTCAATTTTAGATATTTATAATCATACCTAGATAACACATAAGAAACAGAACGAAATAGTTTTAATTAATTAAATCGTAGCCCACACTGTAGTAAGCAATCTATGTTTAATGTTATAGAAGCAAACTGCAAAGTAGGATATGGCAAAGCAGCAGGACATGGTATGTATGTAAAAAAGCGTAAATAAAAGGTCTGATCAATATGGTAATGGATATTGTCATGTGTGCTAGCATGAAGCAACAGATAGGGACGGACTATCTAAGGACCAATGTTTTAACACACATAACAAGTTATGCAATGGATAACATGAGTGCCTATCAACATCCGGCAAAAACTCCAGGAAAAACACAAAACTTAAGAAGAATGTATAGTAATTTATCTAGGTATAAACGCAGGTGATCCAGAAAGTTAAATTAAATTTTGCATCATATATTGCAACTTTAATAATGCTTAATGAGTCTGACTGTGATCATTTTAAGGGCTAATCAATACAATTTACATCGGTTTGCATATCACAAATAAAACAAATGTTCACTTACTATGCTTTTCTCTTTTTCGTTTTAGAACTTTTGAACTGGTTCGTTTACTCCCCTGCTTTTTACAGCATTTAAAAAAATTAAACATTTATGTGTTTTCAAATCTAGCATGCTTTGTCATAAATCAAAGAAAGTTTATTATTATTATTAAATCATCTTCTTCTGTTTGTGTTTGTGTTTGTGCTATTGATGTCATCAGTCACTTTTAAATGGACTCGTTTTGAATATTTTCTTGTGACCAAACGTAAAAACTTCTTTTTGTTATCAGCGATGATTGTTTATTGCAGGTGCCAATTTGACTGTAACTACTGGTATTGAGCATACAGTTCTCATTGCAGCCGTTATCTCATTAGGGCTGTCTACAATTGTCTTAGTAGTATGTATAGTGACAAGAGAAAGGTTGGTACGAATTGTTCTTCACGCAAACTAATTAATATGTATAGATTATAATACTGTAAACACGTATACCTACGTACACGCGAAAATAGTAATGTTGAATTTTTGTTAAATATTTGTTAAACTAATATATTTATGTTTTTCTGTGTGGGCAAGATCATTCTACTTATCATGAAGGGTATTATTTAGATATTTGGAATACATTCATTCTTTAATATCTGAACCCTTTACACTGTAGTATTCTCTGCATACCGGATTTTAAATGATTGACATTTAACGTATAAATGCTGTGCTGAAACAAAAAAAATTCTAGTTATCTTTGATGTGCAAACTACTTAAAAAGATGAAGAACTAACAAGACCCAAAATTTAGTTGCAAATTCCAAACACAAATGATACACACTAACTACTCCCCACCCCAGTGTTGGAACCGGTGATCCACAGCTCGCTTAGTTTGTAGTAAGCTTGTTGTAAGTAACAGAGGCAACATTTGCTGTGTGCTTCATGGCATATTGACCACAGTAATGGATCTAAGTAGGTGGAGAAAACGGTCGAGATAACCTTTAGCTGAAATTACCAGCCGGAGTTTCAGCGAGTAATAGACTAATATTTAAACTTTAAACTTAATTTAAGAAATAGAAGACTTTACCAACCTAATGTTTAAACGAATTTACAATTTAGATAAGTAAGGGCCACGATGGTGCCCGGATGATATAAGGACAAACCTCCTAATATACTTACGTTTTGTTCGACAAAACACGAAATGTAAAAATGAATTTCAATTCTAAAGAATAACAATGTGTGTTGGCTATTTATCGGTTAAGCAGCAAAGCACGCTATAACATAATTATAATAAGCTATCCATGGTACTGCTGCAATATATGCGTAATAAAATAATATAGAATATATTTGCTCTACATTTCCATCGTAATTTAGATCATGGTAAGTCACTGTTAACGAAAGTGACCAAATATCATTTTTTAATTGCGAATCACTCGTAAATTTTTTTTTCTTTAGGTATCATCATCAAAGGAGTAACATAGTTCATGGTAATTGATCATAATTTATATCTCTCCCCTTGAATATTGCTGTTTGGTCTAACTTTTGAAACTTTTTCTACCGGACATGAGGAGTTGTCTGGGATAAAATTAATACATGACCAACGTTCTTCTAAGGGGTGCATAATTTTGAAACCCTGTGTTAGTGAAGTGTCACATATTAAGCACGTTAAAGTAAATCGGAGGACAAATAAAAACAAAGCCAACTAACAAACAAACATGCACTCAAATCGTACGACATACAAATAAGCAACACGGAACTCTTTACAAAGAGGTTATATTAGCTTAGTGTTAAGGAATGGTAAGCATTTCCTACTTTCCTAGTTATATCCGTCTTGATAACTATATCCCACTACAATAATTATATACGAAAAGATTTAAGTATTACCATTTTTATGACACTGTCTTTTTATGACATTCACACTTTGTGTTTTGTGCAAACATAACGGAGTCCTTACAAATAAAACAAAAACGTACTACTATGCTAGCAAATTTGATGATTAAGGGGTTTTCTAATGTATTATTTCTTACAGATTATATAACCGTAAACAAAAACAACATTCCAAGATTAAGTGGCGAACACGTATACTCTGAAAGAGAAAATGGCGAAAACGGCAACATTGGAATGGCCGGCACTGCAGGTAGCCAAACCGAAACTGAAGCAAACTTCTACTCAATCATAAGGGATGATGACGTTGCAGTCATAAATTTTGCACACTCTGAAAGGAATCTAATTGGTGAAGTGGAAGTGAATCCCACTTCTGCTACAGATTATGAAGATGTGTTTTTCTAATACTTCTGTTGGTGGAATGAGTATATCAGAAGGAAACATAGTAGATTGAAATAAAGACCCCATTTAATATAAAATAAAGATGAATAAAACAGCAAATGAAGAGGAGTATTTTGGACATAAACCTCTTATTTTATTTGTAAAAAGTGTTTTTAAACAATGTTATAGTTGTTTTGTATATGTTAATACTTAAAAACAAACAGAATAAATAAGTTCCTTGAATGAAATTCTTCATTATGCTTAATAAGAACAATTTGTTCATAAACTAACAAACAATAAGAAAGAAAACTGATCGGTCAACAAGAAGGAAAAATCACTGGAGTGTGACAAAAATCCGGATAAGATACGAATATATGCCCAAAATTAAGAAACAAAAACTTGTTCTTTACATAAAATGAGATTGGCCAGATAATTAGAGATAATGGATC
The DNA here is from genome assembly GCA_944474755.1 of Limnoperna fortunei. Taxonomy (NCBI): domain Eukaryota; kingdom Metazoa; phylum Mollusca; class Bivalvia; order Mytilida; family Modiolidae; genus Limnoperna; species Limnoperna fortunei. The sequence goes on along the minus strand of OX104121.1, from coordinate 1,429,525 downwards.
ACTATAAGAATCAATTTATGTCATATTACAACCTTGATATAAAATAAAGGATCTACGTACAGTGCACAAATACAAAATGTGGTATGTCAAGAGTTTTATGTTAAACATATTTTAAATTTTTACATAGAAAATTCGTCGAAATATATTTCATTCTCTCGATTAATTTCTTAATTTAATACGAATTAGCCTGTTCTCTTGTTCCAGAAACAAACGAAAATTGCTTTCATCGTTTGCCTTCGGTGCGTATAAGGGATGCAGTGGAGTCTAAGCCAGGAAAAGATAAACAGAAATCGGAGATACGTTGGAGAATTGAATAAACAATACGTCAAGGACAGACAAAATCGTGATTAAACAAAAGCGAGTACAAGACCAGATGAAACAGACACACAACACAAAAACAAAAAACTGATTAACACGAACGTGGGAAAATGGTTACGATAAACTGAACTAATAAAGGGTATTTGTGACACAGATAATTCACTATATTATTTGTTATGACATGGTTTCGTCTGTCCTGGACTATCGTTTTCAGATTACCCCTGGATGTCTTCGGTTCTTTTTTCTTATAAAGCACATCTTAGAAGAAAAACATCTGACGTATGTTGTGCAAGTTTGCGTCGCGCTTTATGCGTAGAAAAATGTGCCTCGACACACACAATGATTGTTTACTTGATTGGGCTAAACACTATTTTCCGCATATTTCGTATTATGTTTTTTTTGGAGAAAGATAATCGCTGTTACAGGTGAAATCCCCAAACTTCCACGGGAAAACCTTTAATTAATTTGGAAGTTGCGCACATCCTTCCCGCAATTTGGCTCGAAAAATTAATGTGTACATAAATACGATACATTCATTGGGTAATTGAGATAACGACGGCTATTCTCATTGGCTACTAAACAATTGTACTTTTCAATCTTTTTTTAACAAGTTGATATTGGTTTACGCTTGACCGCTAGTGAGCGGAACTGTGCAGCTGACAACAATAACCATACATTGATGAAATTTTAGTACTGTTGCGTTTCAAAATGAAAGGAAAATAGTTTTTGGATCAATAAAAACACGTAAATTTCTAATCATATAATAAAAAGCTTTTGTACAAACTAGTGACAAATCGATTGACGTTTAAACAAAACAATCAATCCCAATTAAACATAATAATTACGACGGATATATTTATAAAAGCACAAGTTTGTGCGTTTTTATTGTGGTTTGAATATGTCGTCGTCCTGCTCTGCATTTTGATATTTTACTTATGTGATATTCAGGTCTTGCTATTCTGGAAAAGGGACCAACTATTTAATTCAAGTTGCATACTTTATTTATTTTTCATCAGTTACATAAGCGTTTAGTAGAGTGTCACCAGCTTGTGTTACATTAATCTTTTATGGTTGTCTGCATGTAATATGTTAACGGCCTGGATTTTTTCCACAAAAAATGTCAACATGTTATTGTGTTGTGATTGTATTTTTTGTTGATAAGTAGTCCGTAGAATATGTCTTTTTATGAGATTTTCAAGAATTAAGTTATCGAAAACGCATTTTTTCTGTTGTCACCGTTGTAAATGTTATATTTTGATTTTTATTTTTTGCCCTTATTATATTATACCCTTTTATATGACACATTGCACTATATATAACAATATAAACCTTTTGTTGAAAATTGTACTTTTTTAGCTAAAATGTTGCTTACTTAACGTAAATACCTAATCAATCAAGCAATTTAGATTCCTTTTCGCATGATGCACGTATCATGTTTTGCAAGCGATTACGACTTAGAAATATAGGCCAAATAATCCAATTGAAAGTGTAGTTGTTGAGTCAGAATAAGATGTTTATAATCAACTGGATGTGTTGCTCTTAAAAGTTCTAGTCCAAGAATAGTATGAAATCGTCTTCCTCACGCGTGCGCTGCACACTTTTTTGTTGTTTTAACAAGTTTTGCAGAGCTTCAAAATAATATAATCAGACAATTTACATAATTACACATAAAAACTGTCATTCATTAAATAGTGTGTGTTTTTTCTAGTTTAATTATTAAGTTAAACATATGTAAGTTGTCAGTATTTGTTGACAAAATGCATATGATTATTAACACGCTAAAGAAATACATAAACGATTTCTAACCAATAATATTCTTTTATAGCATGGCAATGAATTGCCACATACTTTAAAGATGTAAAATATGTAATTAAGTTCGATTATGTTTTGATTGTTTGTTTTCGCTCGTCATATTAAATGTCAAAAGCAAGAATTTTAATATTCTGTTGGCTTACACGTCTTAAAAATATTTGAAATCGAATTAAAAAGAATATTATTGGTTAAAAATTAATGTAAAAAGACAAGGACCAAAAGTTTTTGAAACAAGCAGTTTGTTTGTTTTATATGTAAAGATTATCCATCTAGATTGCCCCTTTTAATTCACACAAGACCATTTACTCAAGGTAAACAGTGATTAGTTTACATGTGTCAGAAATCACCGCTCTACTTCGATGACTCCCCTATAAACCTTATAAACGTGTGCTGCTTAGGAGGCTTCTGAATAACAACCGTCTTCTCTAATTCAGACCATACATTAACAGAGGTGTTCTCTAAATACACATTCTGAACATCTTTTGTACATGGCCTGTTGAAAATATAAAAGCAAGTGAGTGGATATTCTCTAATACTTCCACGTATAATATGCACCATTACCTGTTGCTGTAATGCTTTTTGAAAATATAAAGTTAACAAATTTCATATTATTTTTCTATTCTTGCAATATTTAAACAAATAGAACAACATGCATGCTGACAGTTAAAAAAAATTGCTTTATAAAATTCAATGCTTCCAATGAAAGAACTTTACCTTATTTTTACGTTTTTCACATTTCGTCTCTTACAAAGATACACTACAGAGACTACAAATACTGCTACAAATATTGTAGATGCAATACTGGCAGTTATTATAATTACAAGAGAAGTTGCATCTGAAAAAAATAATAATGTCACAATAAAATAAAATAAAATAAAATAAAATTGTGTATTCATATCAACAACTCACAGCAAACAATGTTTGCTTATTTTGTTGAGTTTTCTACAATATATTAAAATAAAATATATTTTCAATAAAAAATAGATGGTGTATTATACCAGTTTATTTAAAAACAACAAAAAAAACCCTCATGCATAATTCCGTCAGTCGCATGGAAAGACATGTAAATAAGACATACAACCCTAACCCTTTTGCACCGTTTTACTTTCAATATCAGGATGTAAAATTTGATAATGTTACAATAAAATGATTCTGCGGAAATGCAAAAGTGGTTAGGCATTTTTTCAATACAGAGTAAAATTTAAAAGGATCGGTACATAATAGCATATAATATCACATAGATTGATCCTGTTTGGTCACATCCCTTCCGATAGTATATTAAGAGTAGCGGATATACATAATATTTGATGACAACACAGACGGTAAGGGAAACAGTGCCGCATATGAAGATAAAAATGACGACCTCAAATCCTTATATATCTGTAACCGTATCTCTTTGTATTTTGCATAGACTTCTGGCTCTTTTGGCATGTCCATTTTAATTTTATTGTATCTAGCTGACGATACCAAAAAGCTACTCGAAATGCATGTGAGAGTTAGGTAGAAATGTGTGACTTTGCTTGCAAACAAGCAAGACATAAAACTCTGTTTTACAAGCAAACTGTAATGTCCGATGTCTTTTATGTATGCACTGATAAGTTTATACCTGAACACGATTTTCCGTCACCACGTAAACGGAATCCACTGTAACAGCCACATATGAATGATCCATTGATGTTTGTACATTTTTCTTCACAACCAGAAGCACCCACGACACATTCATCTACATCTGCAAATCACATGGCATATAATTTTATATATACACTATCCACTAAACAGACATAAAATTTACTAACAGTAAATTTGTATAAATATTGTCAATTTGAATATTTCAACTGACAGGCAAAAAACACTATTGATTAGAGCTTAGGCTTTATCAAGGAGTGTGTAGTACTAAAACCAAAATAAAAGACCGATGCATTAGAATTCAGAAAAATGTACTTTTGCTGACATCATTTCATTAGCACTATGAGTAAAGTCAAAAACATAATTTTCTTCTTGATCATCTGATATTCCTAATATACTTTATTTATCAATACAACCACTAAAATCTCTAGTGTAAATTACTTGTAATATTAAAGACACAACATGGGTAAGATGATTTTTGATACAATAGTTTACTCATTATAGTATATCGCTATTGACAGAAAAACCTATTCATATAATATCTTATTGGTATTTAATCGATGTGTTTGGATCGAATTGCAACCGAATAACAATTATTAAACTTTACAATATCAACAAACTTACCACTTCTAACCAAAAGAATAACAAAATTTGAGTTAACACCCAATCCATCATAAAACCATGCAATATGAGCCACAAGGGGGTGTTTCAAATATGCATGAAACTTTGTGAATTTGTAAGTCTTACTGATATAAGACTTTATCTAAAATATTTCAACTGAACCCACTCTCTGTAAGGAGCAAGGCTATTTTTAAATCCGGGAACCAGTTTATCAGCTCAGAAAAAGCATTTTTTGTGATTTTTCACTAAGTTCAGTTGTAAATAAAATCAACACTATACAAATTTCAAGCATTTTCTTTTTATTAATGTGTAAATATGGTTGTCAAATTTTAACATTACACACATTTTCATTAAAAGCTACAAATTTTAGTTCCTGTGCCAAGGGGAGATAATCATGTCCATTTGCCCGTTGCAAAAAAACCAAAAATATCACATTTTAAAAAACTGTTACAGTTTCTAATCCAAGTGTGATAATTAATATAATTAAATATTATTACAGGATTAAGGCATGGTACAAACTAATAAGAAAATAAAATCAGTGGGCACTAATTTTCTTTTATCTTAGACGGAGACACAAAAGTGGCGAAATTTTGCTATTTTTCTCAAAAACTCTAAAAATTTCTATTTTTTTAAAGTTAATAATAAAATTGACCATGTTGACACAGCATCAATTATTACACAAATCAGATTGCACAATGACATATAATCATTCCAGGAACATTAAACAACAGTCAACATGAGTATGACCTTCGTGTAACCTTGGCACTTTTGCTGTTAGTGTGTTACATAAGGTAGTTTGAAGAAGACCTGAATTTTTTCTTGTTAAATATTCATATATATAGTATGAGTGAATGTAAACCATTAATTTAAAACAAAACCTTGTTTTTTTTAACTTTCTTTCAGATGTTTAATTTTTCTTGAAGGTATGAGGCTAACAACAAAATGTTTTGGGATATCAACAATAGCCCAAATTTAATATTAAATTTTAAGACACTGTAGACTCAAAACCGCAAACATCACCATCAGCAATTAACTTATACATAATTGTAAAGTCTGCTCCATTTCTACATCTTTCTTTAGTCCATAAAATGTCTAATATAAAGATTAGAATGGCTGTCTTCCATGGAAGACTAATGTCGCCTGCGTCTTTAAATATTCAGTAAACAGGAAGTAGATGAGTTACAACCAAAACATCTCTTTACACCATATAGTATATATGTCCACTATATGTAAAATCTTAAGTACTGGGTAAACAGGAAGTAGCTAATATTCAGATATAAAATCGCTGTACACCATATAGTACTATAGGACAAAGCTACATACCAAATATCAATAGGCTGTGGCATGTAGTTGCATGGAAATCTGCGACGCAAGTTTTTGTGACTCCACAGGATGACGGATAGTGTCAAAGTGACTCAATATAAGTGGCTTTGCAACACGTAGCAGGCAACATAATAGATCGTAAATGATTAGGATAAAAGTCCAATGTATTGTTTCTAATAAATTTACTTCAACGTAAAAAAGAACATGAGTGCAAAGGATGGATAACAATCCAGTGGACCTAAAACAAGATGTCCCCAAACAGTTAATGTAATTTAATAAAAAAAAAATCATTTGTAACCTAATACATTTTCGTTTTAGTAAAGACAGTCTGCTTTTGGTAGGTAGTTTATTTTTCGCTATTAGAACATTTAATTATTTGGAGTAAAAGGATCAAGACCTTTTAACATAATTCTATCAGTTAAGCTGGAGATGTTCTCTTGTCTTTCGGACATTAAAATTTCGGATAACACTTCATCTAGTTCAACTTCATTCAATAGAGTTTCATTTTCAATGACAATTACTGGTTTCTCCTTCCTTGTATTTTGTTTAGAGGTGAAACTTGCAAACAGGCTTTTGATTTGGTTGATAGACAACCATTCGTCTGGGGAAAACATTTTTGACCCATCATCATTTCTCTGTTTCCTGAGCCTTTCCGAAATCTCATCATAGTAAGGACGTTTTCCAGTCTTTTCTCCTTCATCATAAATATCCCTTAAAAAAGCCTTCACTTTTTGAGAAAATCGACCAATTCGACGAGTTTTCTTTAATGCCCATCCTTTATCAACATAATCTTCTGGGGTACACAATATTGTAGACTGTTCGATTACAGCTTTATATTCACCTCCAATTGTATTGCATTTGTCAGCCCACATTTTTTTTACAATGTCTGTTCCAGACTGTTTTGCATATAGGTGTACTCCATTCAAGATATGTCTTTCTAGGCCATTTGCTGTTGCGAATTCATTTTGACATCCTGGTTCTGAACAGGCAAAACCCCTGCTGGTGTTATCTTGTTCTTCCTGCAAAATATTGTAACAAAAATGATTAAAATATATAAAAACACCAATGACACCCCTTATATAATGGATACATTCTATCAATGTTAAACGGACTTAGCATCTTTTACGCATAAAGGATTAACCACATATCTTTGGCAAAGTAAAGTAATGTCTACAAGACTGCAATATTCTTTACTCTATGGTGATTTAAATTATTGTGAATTTTAGAAAACACATCATATTTTTTTGTGAGCATGATAAGCATGAGGTTGTCAAAAGGGGTGGAATTTTAATATGACTTGTTTATTTATATCCAGACGCATATCAATGAGAATTTTGACCATGTTAGTTTGAGAAGGATGGGAAACTTGTTACGAATGACAGGACTATAACAATCTACATGTAAAACCATTGGGAAAAAGCCAAAGAAATCTCATACAATTGAGGCTAGGATTTCAGGTCTGACAAGGCTCTGCTGAGGCAAAGGCAGGGGCAGATCCTGGATTTTATTGTTTTAGGTGGGGGGGGGGCGTAAGTATTATTTTTAGTGTTTTTTACAGTTTAAGGGAGGCTATATCCGGTACGCCCTTCCTTGGATCCGAGCCTGAGAGATGTTGGGATATCTTGCCCAAGAAGATTTCCTTGTCCTGTAACCTCAACAGAATTTGATTCTTTTTCTCACCCTACACAAAGCTTCATAGTCAGACTTGTCTGACATAAATTTACATGAACCAATCTTTTTTTTTTGAAATTTCAGATTGACTAAATTCAAAATTGTTCATAACACCAGGTTTCTTTCCTTGTATTGCACATTGTCCATTTTCATAGTGCTACAGAACACAGACATTGGCTGCTTTTTATGACATCATAATTAGCTGTTTAACCTGGCCCTGGGTGAGAAACACATTTTGTATAGTATTTCAGTATCTGGAAACTTTGTTAGCATGGGGAAAAATACATACCTCATCATTGTTATCTTGATTATGTTCTTGTTCACTGACTGCATTATTTAAATCTGTGGCTTGGATACATAAATTGTCCATGTCCTGACTTTTTTTCATTGTTACTTTGCCTACTCTCTCGCTGTTTCCAAATGGCTGTAAAACCTACAAAAACAAGAAATATATTCATGAGCTACTACTCCTTAAGTACACCACTGCTTGACCTTGAAATACAACAGCCATCAAACAAAATTTACAAAAACATATATTGTTCATTATTTTTCAATAATTTTCATTCTATAAGGAAAGAAAACAAACATACTTAATTTTTTTACCTAAAAAAGTGCCATTACACCTTAAAGAGATGCAAAGTGATGGCAATAGCTCACGTGGCCCTTGGGCGGTGAGCAAAAATGATTTTTATTCAAGTAGTAACGCTTGTTATGACTTGCAATTGAGTTCGCATTGTTGATTGCTATTCAGTTGTTTTTGTGTGCTTTTATGTTGTCTGTTTCTTCATGCTGTCATGGTTTGTTTTTACTGGTTTTGTCTTTGACTTTTTGACATTTGATACCTCTGGATCTCTGCTTTTTTCATGCCTTTTGAGGCTTTTCAAGAAAAAAATGTATAGGGGAAGAAAGGCACTTTTTGTTTCACCCCACAATGCATAATTCATTTTTCATACTTATATGTAGTTATGAAACAAGATGAAAATTACCTGTCCCCTGAAATTGTAACTAATGTGCCTTTCTTCCCAAAATAACATACATTTCTGGAATATTATGCTCATTAGATGTGAAAATACCTGAAAACCATCCATTTCTTCAAACTGGGAAAGTGAAAGCTTTGAATTTTCAAACATCTCTCCAGGACCAATTTTGAAGGCTTTTCTTGCAAGAATTCCAACTTCAGTGAATTCAAAGTTGTTTAGTTGATTTATGCCTGTCATTTTTACCGACACTTTTGGTTCTTTCTGGCTGTCAACAGCGATGACAGAAACAAATGTTCCCTTAATCCTGAATAGCTCTCTAATGCCTTCTTCATATCAGATGGACTGGTGATATCGTGTCCTTCATCAGCATATCTAAGGATATGTAGCTTGCTGTGTGAAGTTTTGCTATCGCACAAGTCCTTGCCAGATTGGGCCTCACTGAAGTTGTATTGTTTTATTTGTAATGAGCTATTTTTCAAGTTAAGTGACTGTATAAATGCAAGCAGGGGACTACAGTGATAACACCCAGCATTGTCAGTCTTAAGATAAGCAGTTGTTAAAAGTGGATCCTGTGTTTTCAAAGTTGTAGTTACATTTAACAATATGTTTGCAACTGTGAACCATCCTTGTGTACCGTCCTCTAATATATGGATGAAGCATTTCAGTTCTAGCTCATCATTAGGCTTGGTGACTGCGCAGGTAAAGTGCCAGGAAATTCCTTTTTTCCCAAAAAATTCTGCTTGTTTTTCTCTATGAAGAAAAGGTATAAATTTCATGGCAAAGTCCATGATTAAAAGAACTTCATTTGGCCTAAGGTTTGACAAGATGTCTTGTTTTGCTGCATCTTGATGAACAGTTCGAACGCAGTGGGAATGCCATGCATTTATTTGCATCCCGCTTATTTTCAAGTCATGCTCAATTTCTTCCCTCAGTTCATCAGGAATTCTTTCTTTTATTTCTGTATACAGTGCTGTAATTTTTGGCTCACACTGAAAAACAGACAAGCATACTGAACAAGAATTGCTATGATCATGTTCACATTGTCCAGAAAAAGCTTTTTTCTGTGTGTCACTTAGAGCATGTGTAGAACAATGATTTATCACATCAGATTACAGGTAGATATGGCCTTTGATATCAAACTTCAAATGTTGGCTTGATCTGTATAAGAAGAGAGTGACCTCTTTAGTTGTAGCTGGATCAAGTCCAAAGGTGTTGAGTTTTCTGACAATTTTCTCCAGTGTATCCATTCCTTTCATTCCATCAGCTATTGTGTTGTCAAGTCCTTGAAGGCTAGTCTTCTGTGAAGATGCACATAACTTTACAATAGTATACCGGGAAGATCTTTTAAAAGCATCAAACTCAACTGTTTCACAAAATTTCTGATAAAGCTGGATTATACGTGATGCCATTACAGTTCTTACTACTTTCGGGATTTTCATTTCAGCTCCATTAGACAACTTGATTATTTTTGATCCAAAACCAACAATTTGGCTGTAAGCAGGCGATGACAAAAATTTAATAAAATGTGCTATCTTAGCTCTCGTCAATCTATCACGATAGATTTCTTCTTTTTTGATGATATCTCCAGGTCCTCTCAAAGCTGCATGCTTTCTAGCTTTATCTATTTTAGAAATTGTCAAGCCCGGTACTAATTTCTTTAATTCTTCTTTCTTGTATTTATGTGCAAATATGGATAAAATTTGAATTTGAACATCTGTGTGATTGCTCGCATTGTATGCAACAATAAGTTCATCAATTAGTGAGTCTTTCTGTATATAATTTGATGGTGCTAATTTAATGCAAACATCAGGCAGTATTTTATGTTCTTGATCTGGAGTGATGTAACTTATGATGGTGTTGATAGTTTCTATGGTTTTAGAAATGTAGTAGTTTTTAGCACTGCGTTGTAGAGTGTCCCAATCTTTATTCAACTGTGATCTTAATGGTTGGAAATTTGTAGAAATACCTTGCATTGCATTATTGAATTTTTCCTTTCCCGTTATCTGATCTTCAAACCAATCTGAACATGCTGATGTCAGACTATCTACCTGTGATGAAGCATTACTCTGTACTGTACTTGCCGCTTGTGAATGTTGTGACTCTTCCACATGCATATGTTTAACTGAAATATAACAAATCACAAGTTATGAAATATTGCAACAAGTCCTAATGCCTAGTCTCACATGTTCTTTTTTGTGTGTAGTTACTGTATCATGAAGCTGATGTCTTGGGTATAATTTTATATCAACTTTAATATGCTCATATCCTGATGTATATGTGTATAAAGTTTCATGATAATACCATACTTCCTTTATGGTAAAATAACTTCAACCTGAAAGTAAACCCAAGTACAACATGCCCCTTTTTTCTGTGATCAATCAACCAACAATGGAGTTGATGAGGCAGGTACAATTTTATGGTAATTTTTGTTTGCTCATATCCTCATGTATATGCGTGTAAAGTTTTTATGATGATACCATACTTCCTTCAAAGTAAAATAACTGTAACCTGAATGAACAGACAGACAAATGAATGGATGAAAGGACCTGAACGCTATATGCCTCTCTACTTTCGTAGACGGGGCATAAGAATTGTAACCAAAATTGATTACAACTCATAAACCTTTTGTTTAGAAAGACATTAACACTAGAGAAAAAAATCGAGGAATGTGTCCATGAGACACATATGCCCCCGCTAAATGAAGTCCCAAACAGGAAGTAGTTGTCCAACAGGTCTGAAAGTCGCTTAGGATTTACAACTTTTGATACTGAACCACCCTGCTGAATTTCAAATTGTTCTGATGTACGGATGAACGACATAAGTAAAAACCAAATGCCCCCAACATGTCGTCGCGGGGGCATAAAAATTCTTTAAATTTTGGAGTGATTTTGAATTTTTTTGCAAACAAATTTTATTGGGACCTGCCCTTTAAGACTTCATTTTTGTCTAGCAACACATTAAGGCAACAAATAGTGACCCAAGGCAAGGCATAGGAATTATGTCCGTGGCAGGGACAATTTCTTTGTAAGACTACTTTCGAAAATGAAAAATATAATACCAGTTTAATGTTGACCACTAGTAAACCAAACGGTTAACAGGTTTAGCAAAATAAACATCCCCTCCCCTAGACAATCAATTAGTTCTACTTACATACTGAACAATTTCCATATTGAAGACTGTAACCATCTTCTACAGACAAACGACAAACTGTATCACTTGTAAGACGACTCTTTTTTGTGGGTGGGACATCTAAATACAGAAGTTTAAAATAGATAAATAAAATGGTCTATCCATAGAAGAAATAAAAGCAGTGCTAAAGGTAGCTCGTCTTACAGATAATTCAAAGTCCATGTGACCTTGAACCATTATTAATATGAGCTATCATCAGTATGTTTCAAGAAATTCCATCATAGTATTTGTAAGTTGTGCCCTAAAAACCCCACTTTTTGCATATGGGATTTAATTTTCGTGGATTTTTCTTACCTACGAAATAAACAAAATTAAATCCCCACGAATATTTCTGATTCTACAGTATGTTCCCTGCAGTATTTTGTATAAGACGGGCAAAGGTAACAAAAAGCAGACTGTTCCATTGAAATACATAGTCAGATATTTTGCATTGCCAACAAAGGATTGTTATGTCAAAGAATATTAGATGGCACTCGGAAGATAAGTAAAAATATTTTCTTCAAATATTTTGCAACATGTATTTTTAAAATTGTTTTAAAAAATCAACAAGCATTCTGAGAGTATTGCAAAACAATACATAGTCCCCTACCAGCCCCATACTTCATTGTCAAAAGGGTAATAATTCTGGTAAAAATAAGCAGAGCAGAACACAACATAATAGACTTAATAGAAAATTCGCATACCAAAAATCAGATCAAACCTATAAGCATTTAGAAACAAAGTGCGGAAAATTGAAATTTATGTGAATTTTAAAAGTTCAAAGGGCGATAACTCCCATAAAAATTTGCAGATAGGAACAAACTGCAGGTCATCATCATAGACTCATGCATAAAAAAATCAGTTCAATACATGTGTATCTACATGTATAAGCGTTTAGAAAAAAGTGAGGATTAACTAAAATTTCTGTGAATTTTCACTGTTCAAAGGGCCAAACTCCCGTTAAAATTTTCAAACGGGAACAAAACTTAAACTTTATCTGTTACTCATTATAATAGACTCACATACCAAAACTCTTTTCATATTATATAAGCATTTCGAAAAAAAGTACGGAAAACAGGTTTGACGGATTGACAGACCGACAGATGGACAGGCGGAGAGACAGACAGACAGAGTGCAAAGCACTGCAAACATAAAGTCTCCTTCAGATTTCGTTGGTAGGGGACTAATAAAATCAACAAGAACCTGCTCCCATCCTGATTCAATGTATTTTTGAGTGCTTCATTACATATTTACCATCTTGAATATCTTTAGTATCCGAGTCTTCATCTTGTGTATACATGTAGTTGCATATTTCTTTCCTATGTTTATCTCGACAACCTCTGCAGATACCTGTAAATTTTAAAGTGGATAATATACTTTTTGTTATCAGTTTTAAAAAGGCAATGGTGGGTTATTTTATATGTAGTGTGTAAATCATATCTAAATGTACATGTATATTGTACTACATGTTTCTATTATATAGCAATAGGACTTCAACACTTATGAGGTTCATTTTAGTGCGATTTTGTAAATTTTTTGCGCACATGCATGAATCATTACCAGCTGCTTTTCTAACATATTGAGCTATACTGTAGAGAAATTACTTGAGAAAACAAGTAAATTGTGAGATTTTGGTCACTAGTCAGAGCTCCAGATAAGATTTTCTTCATTGGGTATTTTTTTATATATCACTTTTATCATTTTTTTTAACCCACTCAAAAAAAAGTTAATTGGGTTTTTCACCCATCTAAAATTTACTGAATTGGGTTTTTTATGCTGCAAAATGTATTTCACTATGGTTTTATACGTGTTGATAACCTTTTGTGATAATCTTCTTGTGAAATAAATCTCCATACCTGGAGAACCATATCTGCATGAAATATACATTACATTCGAAACACCTCGGTTGTATCGTTGCAAAATAATGGGAATCGTAATTATGCAACTTTGTGTATTTATTTGAATGAATTAATGCAATCACTGAACAATTTTATGTACTCAGTGAGTGAATTAAGCATGTTTCTAAAAACTGATTGGGTTTTAGGCCTTGGATATTGCATTTTGCAACGCAAAGCTATCACAATAATTGGGTTTTATGAAAATTTAATTGCGTAATAACGCAAATACGCAGCTTATCTGGAGCTCTGCTAGTGATACCTCTGCTCCCAAAAGTATGCCTTGCGTAAAAACCCAAGCATTCATTAAACAGGAAGTAGATAACCTAGGAGCATAAAATCACTACGTACCATTGGATAAAGCAATATGCAAAATATCAGACCTTTGAGTCATGTAGTGGCTTAGAAAACTGTGACGGATATTATTTTACGGACAGAAAGATTAGAAGTAAGTTAAGACATGATTGTTCCTTATGGTATATATCCTAAATAGAACTGATAAATATGGGAATTTTTGCCAAAATTTGATGTGCATTGAAGCCAAAGTTAGATTACAGTATTGTGAAAGGGTCAAAGGGGCCAAAGCAATAATGATAATGTAGAACTAATCAAGAGCTTTCAAAATAAACTAAAATTTAGCAACAAGACAGGTGTGTTGCAAACAACAGTCACTGCTTTACCCTTCCGGAGCACCCGAGTTCATTCTCGTTATGACTTGAGTTCGTGTTGTTGATTGCTATTAAGTTGTTTTTGTGTGTTTTTATGTTGTCTGTTTCTTCATGCTGTTCTGGTTTGTGTTTACTTGTTTTGTCTTTGCCCTTTCAGATTTTTGTCATTTGATCTATGCCCCATTGGTACCTCTCTGATTCTTTCAATAGAACGCCAACTGATTTGAGCTATTAATTTACTGTATCTGAGATATCAGGGGTCAAAGCTAGTATTGGCAGCTATGTTCAACAGTCTGTCAATCAATCAATAAACTTTATTTAAAATAAAGTCTGCAGGTTTGATACCGATATGAGGGTATATTTTGTTTTCATAATTAGTACTTGCTCTTACATTTGTATATGTATCATGTGTATGTTGTCTTACCATCTCCAACTGAAACTGTACTTTTCCAGACTAGGAATATTTCTAGGGCCTTGCTGAAGCATATCCCTCTGTCCGCCTTTCTTTTTGAATCTCCGTGCAGTGGATGTTTGCACTTTGTGGGTTTTTGAGACTTCCAATAGATTCCAAATCTGTCCCGATGAAGCTGACAAATGTTGACATGTTTGAGATGACTGGGGTCAATATAAAGTCCAGCACGAGAAAGAATCAAGGAGGATTCATTAATCTGGGTTATCTTTTGTTCAGAAGAGTTGATGGATCTTAGGTGAGAGTAAATGTTCTTATTACAGTCATCAAGTTTTATAAATACATTGCTATCTGTATAATGGGTGGACAATCCACAAGGAAAACTATCATGCTGACCAAAAACACATTTGTTTACATCTCTTGGATCGGCCATTAGGGTTTATATATGTCTAATTCTGTCTCATCTTGACCTTCTGTCATCCATGTTTATGTGTCTGGTCCTGATGTTATTTTGTTTGGAAGGGAACCAGAAGAGAATGAATACATGGATATTCCTCCCATTAAAAGGAGCACCACCAAATTGACATAATTGTCATAGAAAGGCCAATTAAGCATAATATTCATCAATTAAAGTTAATGCAGCCTTAGGAAAGACCAATAAAATCATTTAGCTAAGTATTTTTATTATTTTGACCACAAATCTTCCTGTTTTTATTGAAAAAAAAGTAAAATGTTTACCGAAAATGTCATATTTTTAGATGGTTGCCACGGTAACAGGGATAATAGGCCCAGTTCAAATTTTTGCTAAGTGGACCAACAGACCTTATTCTTTTATCCTATAACCTTGAAAAAGAAAGAAATACTTTATCTTAAAAAAAAAATTGATCATTTTTATAGGCTTGTCCAAAGACTCTGTACATTATAGTCTCATTTATAAGTTGGTTGCCATGGAAACATGACTATTGACAGAAAAAATGATTTTGCATTTTAAAGAATAGACCCTTCTTGTTATGTACAACACATTTTTTTTTCTTAAAAAGCATATTTCATCATGTTTTTCAATGTCAAAAATGATCCATATTTCAATAAAGTGACTATGAAAAACTACGGGAAATTTAATGATATATTAGATGGCGCTATAAAATCTAAAGTAAAGGTCCAAAAGCAAAATAACTCTACATTTATTTCTATTACTTCAACATCAACTTGCATACCAATTTTTATTGAAATTCATCAACATGTTATGTGGACTCATTTATATGGTTTGCACATGGTTCTATGGTGGATTGGGTGTTAACACTTCATTTTAAAATGTTTAAATAAAACCAAACGATCTAAAAAACACTTAAAAGACATGCAGTAAGGGCTACACGGAAACGCTATCCATCTCATGTAGTGGCCAATAAAAGTAAAAACTTTATCTCATGAAAGGTTCGAAAAATATGACGCATTGACAATTAGTCGACAGATTAGAGAAACAAAATTTAACATTGACTTGAAGGAACTATCTGGCTGCACAACTTCAATGATCTATTGGTAAAAGATAAGAATTATAAATATTTATGGTTTTGTCAATGTTAATACTTACCAATGCAGTCGCTATAATTTGATGATCGATTTGTAAAAGTAGTGTATCCATTCGGACACTTAGTGCAGTAGTTCTGATTCCAAGTCGCTTGAAATTCACCCTTTTCGCAATCTTGACAGGAGTCTGACTCAAAAAATGTGCCAGGAGGACATTCTGAAAGGTTTGATATTTTACAAAATATCCAGAAATAATATGAACATATATAGATTTTTAATTGAGTTTTATTCTCAATAGGTTTTTCAGAAAGGTTCTAATATTGATTACGTGTCGATCCTTAGTGCGGGCAAACCTACTCAAACTTAATGGACAAGTATTGCCAGTTTTGCTGCCTAGAATCCGGGGTTTTAATCGGGTACTCCGACTTCCACCCCCAGTAATCTGGACTCCATGAAATAGCTAAAAACTTGCTGAAAGTGACATTAAACCTTAATTCAACAAATACATAAAGGATTATTTTAATAAATATGCAACATGTGTTAAAAGTACACGCTGAAAGGCATTTGCTTCATATTTTTCAAAAACGTCGAAATTGTATTCAGGACTGGCATTAATGTTATTTAGATCTAAGGCAACATGAATATCATCAACTGTTCAACCTATTTGACATACTCAAAATTAATTTATTTACCTATCACACGAATGAAACCATCGTTTGATGATATTTCGGTAACAATATTCACTGCTGTACATTTGTATGCCCCTTCGTGAATCACTGATATGTTTGCAATTTCTAATTTTGGTCCATTGTTAATTGCAATTAAATCATCATTAAGGTACCAGTTTACATGTGGAATTGGATCCCTGGTTGCGTTACACACCATATAAATGGTTGAACTGGCCACGGCTGTTAAGTTGCCAAGACTGTTTGTTATAACTGGTGCCTCCGAACAAAAGACGTGTGATGAATTCAATTCAGTTAGTGCCTCTTTAATATTCATCGATAGCACATGGGCATGTTCCACTGTATCAGAAGTATTTAGCAGGAGGCTTAGGAAATGATCCTCAATTAAAGACGTTTTATTTTGGTTTATTTCAGAATATGGTAACGAGTCATCTACAAACAAGTCATATAAAACTGAAAATGAATACATGACACAGTCTGCAAAGTTTGAGCACTCGTTTTTTTCAAAGCATTTGTTTGTGTAATTTTCCATGCCAATTAACAAAAATTATAACTGGAAATGAATTTGCCTTCTCTACTGTCAAATCGATTTGTTGATTTGCAAACTCAGTAACATTTTTCAGTTCTGTTATAAACGGATTATCTGCCATTGACTTCATAGCTTGTTCAATCGTGATATTTAATTCTTCCTCTGTGATGTTATAGTCGCTTAAAGCATACATGGCATTTATTTCTGGCGTATTTTTAGGTCTATTGTCTTGATCAAAGTAAGTCGTAGCATTTGTAAAGTTTCCTTTATATTGTTTGTGCTCGTCGAACACAGCAACTGTTTCGTTGGCCATAAGAAATAAACCATGAATAGATTCATACAAGAAATTGTGAACTTTCCGAAACGAAGTACAATATTTCTTAAACTGTACAATGCGATCATAATAATTTTTTTCAGAATCGGTTATGTTGATATTGCTTTCAAGAATAAATGAAGTGTTTAGGTTAACGCTTTGATATGCCGTGTAATTTGACGTTTCCTTTTTGTATACTCTCAGAATATGATAAATTTTTGTGAAAGCCAGGTATAAGACTTCTCTTTTTTTACGTTTGCCTAGTATATGTGTTATGGCGTCTAAAAGGTGATTTACAGTTGACTTTGCTACCCTCCAAATACTGGCAATGGGATTTTTAAATTCAAATTCAAAGCTAAAATGTGGTCCAACCTAAATTAAATGCTTTCACGTCACACGAAACTTCAAAGAATGATTTGTCCTTCGCTGACATTTGTATTTCAAAACCGCAATTTCTTACATCGATTAAATCTGTATTCCGGAAACCAATAGTTCGAAAACATACAAAGCTGCTTTAACAGTAAACTTTACGGCTTCTATCGCGATTGTCGCCAACTATAGACCAACCTTCGCGACTTCTAATCCAATTTTAGCAATCTCCAGCAATCCTTGTGCTGCAATTAGAACAATTTTAGCTTTGTCAACTGCCAATTGCGCTACAGTTACAACAAACTTTGCGGCATCAAATGCTAACATGGCAACACTTACTGCCACTTTTGCGATTTCTAAAGCAACATATGCTATTGCTCTTACAGCACGACAGACAAAGTTTTGCATCTCGCACAAAACATCTGGTATTTGAATCATACAACTTGTCCATTTTATACAAGGGTAATAAATCTTTATCCACCCGCTACTGCTACACCAACTTGATACGACACCTGGTATACAATTTGGATGACACGTTCCTATGGTGCACAAGTTATCTACGTTCTTCTGAGCCGTGCGTAATCTTTCCAGGGCATCTTCAAATGGAGTCTTAGATTTTTCAAGACCAATCTTTGCTTCTTCAAGTCGACGAATCGTATCATCAAATTTAGAATTACAGGTCTGAGGATAATTTTGCGCATCGCTTAATTTCCTTTGCAATTTGCTTAAAGAATTCTCTGCTTCTGATAAACGGTCTTGAGCCAACTGGAGTCTGTATTAGCTGCATCCGCTGCATTTCGGAAAAGTACTCGAATACCGTCAAGATAACTACTCTTAAAATCGGAATTAATTTCTCCTTTACTTACCATGGACACACCGAATATTCCTTTAACATTAAAAGTAATTGAATACCATTCATGACCCAATTTCGACGACATTTCTATTTTTGCGACAAAAACATCCCAAATGGTACCTTCAAATGCAATATACAGACCACTGTTGGTAATAAGAAGGTCACTCGAAACTTTCATTCCGAAAATTTTGACAATTAGGTTTACATGAGCCACAAATTTATCAATAGTCATGCTAAGAGCAATGCTTAAGTAACCCTTGTCAAACGATAAGAAATAACCCAGTTGTGTCTGAAATGTCAACTTGGCCAGGATTCTTATTGCTTTTTCGCCTTGAATAATTGCGTAGACGTTCTTAAATTTGCTGCATTGAGCTATTTTGTTCTCAGAATAGACAAATTCAACTTCCATCCACGGCCTGAAAACGTAATCCGAATCCTGAGGGTCCGTTCACATACGATAAAATACGGTTTTGTACTTTAGATATAGCTGAATCTATGTTTTGAGTGATTAGTGCTATTTCTGTAGCTATGTGGTGGGTCAAATTTTAGGCTATTGTTTCAGCATAAAACTCTAATTTGTCCAGAATATCAATAGCGGATGATTTTACTTTGTTTGTGAAAGTTTCCCAAATAGTTTTCGTAATGTTTAAAATATTCTTAAAGTTTATTGCATTGGTGACAGCTGTCTTTAACGAGCCTACCAAACCGTAAAACACTGATATTGTTTGTTGAAATCTGTAAATTATATCTTTTATCTCTTTAGTAAAAGTTGTGCTGATCTGGGAAATAAGATCTGTTATTAGATTACTGAATCTCCCGACGATATTTTGAACTTCTAATATCTCGTTAATGATATCAAAATTCGTTATCGTTGACAAATCATTATCGTAAGAAATAAAAGCATACACATTACTTCTCACAAAAACCCATGCGTTCATGATAGGCACGTTCCGAAACGGATTGACGTCAACAAAGAAAGATGCAAATACGCCATATGGATTGGCTTCAAACCCACACCAAGTTGTGGCGTCAGTACCTGTAAAAGTCCATTGTTGTTAATGATTGGACATTCAGACTAATTTTGTAGCTTAAATTAGTTCATAAGTTGATTTCAAATACAAGAAATTATTATTGTTATTTTGTTAGGCAATTTTAGTTTAATGATTTTGTGGTGTTTGTATACATTAACATTAAACATAGCACATTTCTCAAATGAAATGCATTTATATAGTTACATAATGGCAAGAGTAGTTTAAAACACGATTACAAATCTTTTTTGGAAAAGAGACTTTACAAACTTCATGGAGTAAAGTTGAGAAACAATTGCAGAATATTATATACATCACATATGCCTACCGCCAATTGAAAAATACATTTTAATAGTAGCTATTGCTAAATTCTTCAAAGCCAAAACGACTTTTGAGCCGAATATGTGTATCGTAGGAGTTAGCGAAAACTCTGTGAATTGGAAAAGGCCTTTCCACTCCTCAACAAAAATATTCATAAGGATCTGAAAAATAAGAAATGGTAACACATTTTAAAACTAGAAACTGATATTGTTTACTGTAAATCAAAGCTTTATTATCCCGAATGTGACCGTTTTAAAAACCATATTTTTTCGTCTGCAGTTTATAGCTTTTAAACCGTTTTCAATTAATAATAAATATAAATAATATAAGTATAAAAACGGATGTGTATCGATACTTGGTTGGTTGGTTGAAATTTGGTTTTAAGACACGTTCAGCTATTTTTCAGATATAGCAGGTGAACACGCACAGAAACTGGAAATCTCTGTCAACGTAACTTTGAATTTAAGTACATTGTACCCGCAGTAAGACATGATTCTCCATCTTCAGTGTTGACAGGTACGTGATCAATAGTAGATGACTAACTATATTAACTTTTCGACTGTATACATACTTTTAAGTAATCACTTAATAAAATCAATACCGAATACTTACACTTGTCAGACTTGGAACACTAACAAACATATCAGTTTTGCCAGTAATACTCAAATCAAAACTGTTGCTTGATGTAAAGTACTCTAGGTCTGTGCCCAGCCAAAGGTTTGCAGCAGAAAATGCGCTGCAATATTACGGAACAGAACAAGATTGTGAAAACACAAAACATCTCGTTTTCATAAGCTGTGGATTAATGATATCAGAAGAGTGCCATTACATGTATTGATATTAAAGAGTTCCGTAAAGCATAGGCTTTAATTTTTATCATATTTTTACAATAGATAAATATCTTATTTAAATAGGTAGTGTAAAATTTAATTATGTCTTATGTATTAAATAATGTTCGCATTCTGATTAGTATGTTACTTATTACTTCACTGTTGAGTAAATAGTATTAGCTAATTAGCACAATTCTAAATAAACAATTATCTTTCGATATTTAACCTGGAATAACAGTATTATGTACCTTGTCTCGCCATGCGTTTTACTAGGCTAACATATATTGCTGGACTTGTGCCATGATGAATATGTACAATAGTTAACCTTTGTCTATTATTACGCCAACAACATTTCTATTGGAACTGTGTGATGCACAAATTATATTTACCATGATTCGGAACTTTGCGTTTTGGGAAATAGCCTTTGAAATTCATTTGAATATTATCATCCCGTTTGACTTTAATTACTTTAATCTATCTTTTATATGTAATTGAAGCTACGAGTATAGTATAAAATCTTAGGAATTCAATCAGAGAATACCGTGGGTTTTTTAATTACAAAATCTAATGAGCAAAATTACAAAATTATTGTTAACAGAAAACTAACAATCACAACGAACATCACACGTGTAATACTATATCAAAATCAAATAATACCAATAAGTAAAACGAAATAATATATAGTACGTACTTATACTGAAATATCTGGTCACCATTCCAGAATTGTAGGTTAGTTGTATGGTAGTAAACAGATATATCCTTTACAATAGAAAGCCCGATACCTCTTGGCCTCAATCGTAAATTTTTAATAACATTAAACATGTCCATTTGATCAAGCAAATTACGAGATTCTGGGGGTAACATGACAAAAACGGTTCCCCCGCTGTTTTGACAGATGTCAACGATCAGACATATTCTATTTCCTTTCGGTGGATCTGGAAGACTGAGTTGTTTATTATAAATTCGCATTGTTACGTTTGTTCCAAACTTGAAGATATTATATAAACGATCTCCAATTACAGGTGCTCCTCTGCATTCTTGATGGTTGTCAACATTCTTACCCAATACTATCTCACTTTTTAAATCCGTAACCGAAATTAATTCTTCACCATTTATACTGAACCGTAACCAGGAAGGAAGCTGAAAATTAATTCGATCTAAAAATGTGCCTATAAACGAGCCTGATTTCACAAAATCGTAGAGATATTTCGGTGTAATATCAAAGAGTAAGCAATCAGTATTATGTTTGTTATACAAGGCGATTCCATCGCTTTCTTTGTACAAAGTAGAACCAGTCACGATTTTAATATTGCTGTTACTCCTGTAATTGACAGTGGAATTGCAAAATCGTTGATCTCAACAAACACAATTCCGTATGTATACATAATACTCTGATTTGTCCTCAGTTGGTACCACAAACTGGTAGAGGACAGCAAAATTTGAGTACTGCTACTTGAACCTTTGCATGATGTGAGGGTTATGTACGCACATCCGCGTGGAAGAAGCTTTCTTGCTATATTATAAGTGGTAAAGACATTAGGCTCTTCATTTGTACCTGTAATAATTTTTAGACTGTATCAATCATTTTCGAATATTAAAATATGAGCATTTAGCAATAATAAAAACGCCTGAGGTGTCAAGCAGCAATTGTCTGTATTATTTTACAGTTTGTTGTATGATTTCCATTCTAACATCTAAACACATGACAAGCAGCTCTTTGTGAAACACTAGTCTGCTGAAGGACTACTCGATTTATAAGCTCGTCAATCAGTAGTTGATATATGACTGTGGATGAGTCGGTCGACGTTGGCGTCGGCAGTCTGTAGACTTGTGGCTTTTCGCTACATGTAAATCTACTACACCAATTGTTTTCATTTGTTACAAAATTGGTAACTGTATCAAAAAATAGGTTGGGATGAAAAAGGAAACACCTCGTATCTATTATCCCGGAAAGAATATGCGGACATTTAATTTTTAAATATGAGCTATAAATTTTGCATCTACTTAAGGTGCTGTTTTTCTTTTCAACTGCTTCCTGAGGATATGTCTTCAGATATTTGTCATTTGAATTTCTCCATTTTAGCATTGTGTAATTCAAAGGGATTAAATAAAGATCGAAAAGAAGATTTTCAACTTTGCACCTAATGTTGTTTTTATAGTAATAAAAATGACAAGTTAATGTGTGTCTGCATTTACTTTTTTTTGGTAAAAAAACGATTAAGAGTCAAATTTCCCATTCTTTCAATTTTTTTAAATTTTTACTTGACATTCTATTTCTATTCTGTTAAAATAATAATTTTTCAGCTATATCATGGCATTCTGTTTTTATTGCGGGAAGAAACCGGAGTACCCGGAGAAACTCCGACCTTTGATAAGAAAACTAGCAATTCTTGCCAATTAAGATTGGAGTTGAGCGCACCAAGCTCGCAGTGGGACTCAAACACGCATTCTCAGTATTGACAGACCACGTGATCTATAGTAGACGAACTACCGTCACCACTCGGCCAGTGAGACCGCCTATTCCTAGAGGAAAGCACGTGTTGTGTAATACTTCCAAATACTCAATTTGCAAGGGTGAATTTTGACTAATAAAGCCATTATTGTATGTCATTTAAATTATCAAAACTACATAATATTAAAATTTCGACTAATAAAGCCTTTTTGGTGTCATGTAAATGTTTTAAAATCAAATGTAATTATAATTTTCCATATTTTGTCTGTTTTATTATAAGGTATAGCTCACAGTATAGCAGATTATTTTATCTCAAAAATGGGGAAAGAAAATAGAAATCAAAGTTAATTCTTAAAAAATATAACGACAAATAATTACTTTTTCTGGTTTATCTAATATTCTTCTATTTTAATTGCTATAGTTCATTATTTACATACTATAAATTACCTTTACATGAAACGCCATTATTCGCTAAACTACTATTTCTACACATGCAGTAATATGACCCATCTTCACAACCTCCGTTTACCAAGTTACACTCGTCTCTGTCTGCAAATTATATACAGTATGTAAAATTCTAACATATAGAAGCAAACATGTTTTTATGAGCTTAAAATAGTCAAAATTTTCAATAAAACGGTTTTACTTAAAAATTATTTTTAAGAATTGTTTTCAATTGCTGTTTAGATTATTGGATATAGACGACTTTGGGTCGGTTTACGCCAATACACCATGGTGTGCGTACATAACCCTCACATCATGCAAAGGTTCAATTAGCAGTACTCAAATTTTGCGAAGCGGTTTATGTACAGCGTCTATATCCAGTAATCTAACCAACAATTAAAAAACATTCTTATATTTTAAATTCAATACCATAAAAAGAAATAACAAAAACAGTATTTTACAAGTAGTCAAATAATATTTCCGATTCACAATTGTTAGTGTCGTCACTTGTTGTTTGCGGAAGAATTCATGTAGTCAACGTCATCAATACATATAATTATAACGTTAGCAATCAGTCACGCGCAGTCACGTGCTGCAATACCAAGTTAGGTTATACGAAATGGACAATGTTGCTCGGCTATTGAGTATTTAAAAGAAATTAAAATATTAATAATTGTTTAAATAAGCGCCACAGTTCTGCACTCAGATCGTTCTGAAATTGGAAATTATTCTACCTATTCGATTAAGAATGAGAATTATAACATTTAAAATTTGAAATTAACATTTATATTGGATGATGACATTGAAAAAAATAAGAGTGGTTATAATGTATGCGCTATAAAATTAATTTAATAATTGATATCTATTAGTTAACAATTGTTAACACCCTTACAATTAATGTTAATAGTGTCTAGTGAGTTAATGCGTTGTTAGGACAGTACTAACCATAACATGAAATCCTATCACTATCAAGCTCAAAACCTGGTTTGCAGCTGCAAGTGTATGATCCTACCGTATTTGTACATAACTGCGAGCATTCAGAAGTACCCTGTTTACATTCATCAATATCTGCAATTAAAGTAAAAAGTATATTTACAGAGATTCACGAAAAGAATAAACAATTTAACGTTTCGTTCAAAGATTAGTTTCTATAATTGTGTCGTTGCGAGCACATCGAATTTAATAAAGGCATGGATAAAGCCATGAAAATTAGACAAATGGGTATCTAATACTAAAAATAATAAAATACTGACTATTCACTCTCTGAAAGTTGACAAAAGCGATCTTAGTTTTATATGCCGACCGTTTGACATATAATAAGTGTTTAAAAATTAGTGTTCGCGCAAAATAGAATTATACTTTATGTAAGTTGAAATGCATACATTTGTTATTCATATGCACGCACCATCATTGTAGTAGTTGTGGATAACTCATTATTAACTTGAAATTCTATTCATGTACAATAATAAAACCATATGTAAAATATATTAAAAATTGCTTCCGCTATTACAATGTATATAATGTAAGGAACTCTTTATAATGTAAACAATAAAGAATCCTAAATGCTCACCATTACAAGATATTTGATTGACGGCAAGGTAATATCCGCTGTTGCATTGACATTTATAGGACTTGTATTCATTGACACAAATTTGTTCACATCCGCCATTGTTTGAATCGCATTCATTAATGTCTGCATGCAAATATAAAGTTTGAGTCAAAAGTATAAAAATCTGCAAAGCAATTGTTCCTTCCATTGATATTTGTTCATTGACATTGCCCTTTTTATGTAAGATATGACAGTGGTATAGTGTAATTATTGTTTTAATAAATGATATTTCCATTTTTTGCGTAGGATAGCTTCAGGTGGTATTTTTAATGCCACAATTATAGCATGCTATCTGGAAAACGTTGTAAATGACTTATATTAAATTAATTGCTTTGCAATTTCAATAATTGTTATCTGTTTCTTTGATCAGGCATTTTATTTTTATTAGGTACTAGAAAATTATTAATACGTCATGAATGATAACGCTGGGATTCCGGCAATATATATACACTTAAGATGAAAATTTTTTGAAATTATTTTTTATTACCTATTATAAAATATTATCTATACGTTTAAATGTCTGCATATAGCCTTAAATTGCTAAAAGAATATAACCATACATGTTACGATTTTTACACGGAAAAAATGTAAAGGTGTATAATTTATTCATGTTGTTTACTTGGAAGCATTTATTTCGGTAACTCTTTAAGGACGATGGATGTTTCAATCAAACGATGCCCTCAATTTAAATTATTTAAACCAACCAGTTTGAATTTATAGAAACATACCAATGCAAGTCTTTCCGTCGGTAGCTATCTGTAGTTTGTCTTGACAAGAACATTTGTATGATCCAAATAAGTTACTACAATATTGTTCACATCCACCATTATTAACCAGGCATTCATCGATATCTGATAGAGTGAAACAAATCTCTTATAATCTTAATGTCTCTTGTCTATGCCTGATGGAATTAAGGCTTTTGTTTGAATGTCCTTGTCAAGTTAGAAAAAATCAAACTTAGTTAATGTGCTGAAACTTATAAAATAACACAAGAATAAAAAACAGTAATTATGATAATTATAATCAAAGGTTGGTTGGATTTAAATATTACTTTCACACAATTGAACATAGAATAATAACTATATTTTTCCTTTATCTCGTTTGATGTTTAAGTAAAATTTTTATTGCGTGATAATAAAATGAATTAATTTTCTATTGTACCTATGCAGTGTCTTTGGTCATTATAAAGAGTGTAGCCAGACCTACACACACACTTAAAAGAACCCTGCGTGTTTGTACACAATTGCTCACAGTTATGTGTCCCTAAGTTGCATTCGTCCAAATATAAAATATAGTGTTTGTCTGATGAATGTAACAACATATAGTCTCAGCAATTATAAAAACCATTAGCTAATTTTTAAACTGGTTTGCTTTCTATAGTCGGATAAACATAAAGATTTATTTATATGACATTCGAAATAACACTTTGTTAGAAAAATACAAAACAATCCCCAAAAAATTAACTCATTGAACATATGAAATTAGTATGTTTTTATTTTTTTTAAAAAAAAACTCACCTGAGCAAACAGAACCAGAGAATCCTGCTGCACATGAACAGGTATTTGGATAAATACATGTACCTCCATTCGGGCAAGTTGTCAATCCGTTACAAATTGCTGCAAATCAAGAAAATAAATACTAACCATTTTTTAAAGCAAATGTTTGAACGCTGATTGTTTTTTACTTAAACCGTAATTTGAATTTAATGTTGGCAAAATTGCGTTTCATAAATGTATAAATAATCATTTAATGCAATCAAATTACAGATAAAACATTTAATGTATAACTAATTATGGTTCCATCTTTTACAAAACAAATCAAACTGTTCGGTGTTATTACAGTTGTTAGTAATTTAGGCAATTGCAGAAAAATAAGAAACAAGAAATTAAATTTGTTTTACCCTTTGAACAATCTGACCCTGTATATCCATTGCAACAAAACGATGAATAACACGTACTATATGTAGTAAAGCTACTTACTCTGAAATAAATTTTAAGAGATGTAAGCAAGTATTAACATTTCAAAATGCTTTTCTAAGCGTGTTTTCATTAACATAGTGTCGGATAATGGAGGCAATAGGTGCATAATAAATGAAAATTTTATTATAATATTAAAGTATTTAAAGCTATTCTTTTTCTAGTAATCGACTAAATAATTCAAGTGCAAGATGAACGCACAATACCAAAAAGTAGTATATTAATTTTATTGAAAGGTTTAAGAAGCATACGTGTAACCAATGCAACGTTGCAAACCCCAAAATCCACAACTTATCAAGTATGAATCCACTTTGTATCCCGTTGAAAGACACGAGTAGGAACTGTAACAAAATCCAGCATCCGAAAGTCTGAAATAATAGTTTACAATATTTTTATTTTTTGTCTTGACAAAAATAATTGAAAGCATATTTGGGTAAATTATTTCACATTATTCTAGTTATTGAATGAATCCAATACATTAATATATTAATATTGACATGAAATGACTGAAAAGCACTTAAATACCTTTGATCGGAAATCAACACCATCACTTACAAATAAAGGAGATATTTTCACCTAAAATACTTTAAATTTACACCGTTGAAAGGTAAGACGTTCACATTTTTGCGTTCGTTTTTCGTTTACATTTCGTAGGTATATCGTGTTTAGTTTGTTCGTTCGCATGAGCAAAGCGACATATGAATCCCTCCGTTCGTTCGTTCATATGCATGCGCAATACAGAGGTGTATACCATTCGTTTCGTTCGTTCGTATAAAAGCATTCAAATTTACATTACGTGTAATTATTTCAGTGTTAACATATGCTTTATTGATCATCTGACCATGTTACAAAATGGCGGCAACTAAAGTGTTCCCATTGTCAATTGAAATTAGACAGGAAATTATTAAGTATTCACAACAGAGATACTCTACTGTGAAAATTCAGAAGGTACTAGAATGTGGACATTATATTAAAACTGCTAGAAAATCTATTCGACTGTTTTTAAAAAGGTAAAATATGACGGGATCAATCGCTCCTTCGGTAAAACGTAAAAGACGATCGAGGACTTTAACCGAGTTCCGCACAAATTGTATAAACATTTGACTCAGTGGCAACAATGAACTTGCTTCCGAGAAATATCAGAAAGATTGTTGAAAGTCTTCAATGTCAAATTGACAACATCATATGGGTTGCTAACTAGAAATTCCTTAGGATGGACTACGCGTAGACTTACATACTTCCTATTGATTAGTCACAAAAATAAGATTGCTCGTGTGAAATACTGTCTGAAGCCTTTAAGATCTTATGAAACACTTCATAATGTGATATTTTCTGATTGAACATCAGTTGAACTTACTGCAGATGGGAAGAAATCTTCCTCAGAGTTTTCACAGATACAAGCCAAAATGATAAAAGCCAAAACATACTTATAAAGTGTGTACATTTATCTAAAAAAACCTTAAGTACTACAGATCTAGAGTGAAAGAAGCATTAACAATGATATGTTTTACACTTAAATATTTTATTAAAAAGTTAGAGTTGAACTGTTTTTAATGAGATTGTTAACAATATTCAGCTACATTTACCAGTTTTTACTGGGAAATAAAGTCTTAATAGACTAGGCTCCAATTATAACAAATGCAGACAACTTTTGTAAAATAATGCAATTGAATCAGACTTAATGTATTTGTTGCATACCAATTAAAACATAGATTGTTGCTTCAAATCAAATGTCATTGTGTAGAAGTTACAATGTGTAGTATAATGATATAGGGTTATTGCATGAATATTGGGGAATATTGTCCCACGCAAGTGTTATATTGCACGAGTTTGCAAGTGCAATATAGTCTCTTACAATATTTCGCAATATACCTTTTCATTATTTAGTAATAATTTTTTGTATTGCTATTTTGTAATATTTTACTAGGTCCAATATTATCATATTTTCACTTGGTCAATATAACAGAGATATATATTTATATATGGATGCACATAAAAAAACCAGATTTGTTAGCATATCGTATCAAGACGTATTATAATAGATTTTCAGACGAAGTCCGCAGGTGTAATGCATCGTGTTCATGAGAATGCATGAAGGGTAACATTGGTAAATAAATCATTACCTGGCAGCAGTCATTAATTAGAAATTTACCATTAGAATTTGTTGAAGATTATTGTATCGAGGACTGTTGAACAAATCAGATAATTTATAAAATTAAGTCGGTTAATTGCCGTGAAACACTACATTTGTATGTTCTATACTTTTAAATTGTAATTTTCAGGGCAAAGCTAATCATGTGATTGGTATAGGCTTTTAACGATGACGTGACGCAGTTAATGTCTCATGCAAATGGTGACATTATTTCCTCCAAAGCATTGGCAATTACAACGAAATTTGCTATCATTCGTCAATACAAGAGGATCAAGAATGTACCTCCTTCCTATCATGGTAAAACTGTTAAATGTTGTGTTATTTATATTTTCAAATTTGTTCTTAACACTTAATCAGGAAGCGTTGTGTATTTCTGCAACGTGTTGTTGTTATATAGACAATTAAAGCCTTTTCCTAGATATGTATAGACAGTTGAATTTCTTAAGATTTATGTAGGTGGGTAAATGATGTCAAATATTTTATTATGGTGGCACCAATATCAATGATCTTTTTATTTAATAAACTTTTGTTAACAATTTAGATAAATTGTGGAGGTGTATAAAGAGGTCTTTTTCAAAATAATAAATTCTTGGCAATATTAGACTAGTTAACTTCTGGTTGTTGTAGTGAAAATCGAAACATATCACCTGGAAAATTTTGTTAGCTCTGGTTGTTGTAACTAGTTGGTATATTTGCAATTGTTTCTGTTAATATTTATTGAATATAATGGAAAACATATCTGCTGCTGCAACGGATTGAAATTATGTATGAAACATTGAACTCATTGGTGCAATTCAAAAATTAAAAAAATGCATGAAATGCATGTTTAAAAAAGTAAAATCTATGCTATAATTAAACAATTGCTATATGTTCAACAGAAATCAGCAAAACACTTTATTTATTAATTATACTGCAATCTCGGTGACTTCATAATACTGTTTCGAACGTCCATTAGAGGGTTAAATAAAAGCATATACTGAAAATCAATTTACTTTCCTGGCCACTAGCCTATTTTGACAAATTTATTAAAAATAGGCTCCTGTCAATTTACTTTTATGCTTGTGTTCATCAGGCAAATTAAGCAGCAAAAACCTCCAGAAAATATAATTGATTAATAATTATTATTATTTGTAGAGAATAATAAACAATATACATATCAGTAAATCTTATTCATCACGTGAATTAAGAAAAACACATATCATCGGAAATAAAAGTAAGTATGCAGTAATTATCATTATTTTGTGGACTTTGATCAACACAATTTATGTGTCAAAAATACTGTTAGTGATTGCAGGTTTGCGCTTATTGAAGCAACCAAAGGCAATTAGTTAGTAGTGTGTAATTGTATTAATGGTCGTACCTAATCAGAATGAAAATTCCTGCAATGCATGCAGCAATATTAACGTTGTTTGATCCCATCATCAAATAAAGTGTTCCTTTACCACCATCTGTGAAAACAAAAAGGAAAAAATACTGTTGATTACCAAACTTTTAAACTTGAAATAAGGAAAGCGTTGGCATAAAATTTTTTTTTTACATAAATATGCAACTGTTTGCGGATTCGATTGTACATGCACCTATTAAAACATTTACTCATTGCATGAATTTAGTGTGGAAATCTAATCGTATAGATATCTATTAATATCAAAACTTTAAATACGTATAAATAAAACGTTTTAAAAAATTTGTCATCCATCATTATATACATTTCGTATATCCAAACATTGACAAACGTTTGTTATTTCAATATTTAAAATCTGATCAAATATGCAAAGCAGGGTTTATAATCGACAATCAAACATTAATTTTATATTACCATGTAACAATACGAAATTATAGAGGCTACACCTTACCAAATAGGGGGCCTCGGTGGCCGAGTGGTTAAAGTAGTTTGTCTACTATTGATCAAGTGGTCTGTCAACACTGAAATTGCGGGTTCGATTCTCACTGCAGGCATGGTCTACTCGACCCCAATCTTAATTGACAAGGATTGCCAGTTATCCTACCCAATAAAAACTGGACGCTATGATATAGCTGAAAAATTGCGGAATGTGGCGTTAAAACACTATCAAACAAACAAACCTTACCAAATATTAATACATGTTTTACAAATTAGAAAATGCGTTCTAGTCCTACAATATTTTTCACTTTACGTTATAATTCATGCTAATAATCTATCGTTTTGCGGATATTAAAGTCCTTTGTTATTCCGATTGGTTATTTTTAATGAATGATGATACATCTACAGTTTGAATTTGAGTCTGAACAATGATTGGGCAACGTTTATTAATATACAAGAAACACAAAATATTTTATTGAATCACTAAACTACACTATTATTCATTGCATTAAGAAATAATGTGTCATTTTGAACATTTGTTAAAAACACTTTATGCTAAACAAGAATATGTACCGTCTTTTTCCAACGACACTTTACATCAAAATTATATAAATTCCTACAAAACTTATTAACTTCATTAAAATGAATCAAAATTTGCGAGCCGTTTACCAATTATTACAACGACAATACGAACGAAAATTAAATAAATTTCTGACAAATGTTTAATTTTTTGTCGACAATATATGCAAAATATATAACATACTGTATATATTTATTCAATGCACAATCACTTGTGAATATTTGTCCAAGCAGAATATTATATTTCACAAAATTGTTAATGATATTTCTAACAAAAGAATATTTAAAACTCAAGTTAAATCCTTTTTTATATTTTATATTTTTTGCCTGTTATGTACCAATGCAAAGTAATTTAATTAAATCTGTATGAGGTACTTTCTAACAGGAAGCATATTTGAAATTCAACATAAATGGTTTTTTTATCCGATTATTATTTTGCGTCAAGCGTACCAAAGCTATATTTTTAAAAATATGTTCGTCATCTATTTATCAATTGATTTTGAATTCTATAAAGTAATCATGGTGGTTTTAAAGAATTATCATAAAACATTATTTATTATACTTTAACCTAATAATTTATTTATTTTGAATTTTAAAAAAGATTATGAAAGGCGTTCTTTTAAAATATTTATCAAAGGCGTTACGATAAAATCTTGTTTTCAACACTTGGCATTGACTCGACATTTAAATTACTTCGCAATTTGTTTCAAAGTTAAAAAATGGCACTGACTAGGATCTTTTAAAATGTCTTTTCAAAATTTTCAAAGACCAAACATATCACTTATTCTTTGTCGTTTAACAATAATGCCTTGTACAGAACTGTTATAATAAAATATCTAGGAAACCGATCGGACAACAAAAGTCGAAAAGTCAAGGCACGATTGCAAATCCCGATTAAGACAATCGTTAAACAAAACGAAATAAAATTCAATAACACAAAAAACAGAAAGTGAATAACCAGTAAAGACTACCTGTGATTCAGCGAAAATTCTGATTGTATTTAAGGTATCAGACCCATAATTGAAGTTGCCGTTTAATTTCATTTTTCGACCGAGAAATACAGCTTTATTACATCAAGGTATAACTAATTAATGATAAAAATAAAATATATAATTTTACTTTGAGTTAATGTTAACAGTTTTTAGCAAAACAGTTAGTTACTCAAATAGTATTTCCGATGTTTGCCGAACATTACCGAGGTTTGCTCCATTGAAAAACAATAGACATCCGGGACACCAAATATGATCACGTGGTCAATTGTGGTCTGGATACCTTAAGAGATGGATTTCTTATCAAAATGGACTATTGATCACAGGAATAGCATAACTTATAAATTATGAAATGATTGCTTGATTGATGTATAACGTCCATCAAGTAATATTTCAGCTATATTCACGACGTGAAAAACTAAATAATCAGCAGTGTATTTTCAAGATTTTATTAACGTTCATAATCCTGATTAAAATATCAAAGCTCGACTCTCATTCAATAATAGGAGGATATACGGATTTACAAATAAATAAAGGGATTACAACTATTATTGATAAATTACAACATAGGTATTAAAATATATTTATATTCTACAAACACATTAATGTCCTTAAAAAACTTTTTCAATGTTACGCCAGTTATAAATGTATGTATACTAGTTTTTCTATGAAATTACATAATGAAAACGTTCAATGTGTGCCATTCAACACAGTTTATGGCATGCTTAATGGTGTAAGGACTGTTGCATGTAACACATTGGTGTTGTGGCTCGTTATATAAAATAAAACCTTTATAAAGACAATGAATTTTAAATTTTAATGCTTAATAATGTTTCTAAAAAGAGACTATCTTAAGGCATACCCAATTCCTATTTAGATATAGTAGAAATTCTCCAAAATAAAAAAAAATATATCAGATAAAAACTATAAAAAAGTGTAAGTCCACGTACCAACCCCATATCAAAAGGTCTTTTAAATGCTATATAATTCCAGACTGTGTCATATGAAAAATAGCAAAGAAAACCGACCGAACAACAAGAGCCAAAAGTCAAGGGACAGTTACAAATCCGGATATAGACAAAACGCAACACAAAAACCAAAAACACAAAAAACAGAAAGAGAGTAACCCGAACCCAATAAAAACCATGGGTGCACTCAGGTGCTCAGGACGAGTAAGCAGTGCCTGCCTCTAATTAGACACCCGTCGAGTTACTCATTGTCATGTCTAGGGAAAAGTCAAATCCAGGAATAGGAATCACTACCTATGACTCCGCAAACATGTCATATACTTTTAATAAATGTATTCAAAAGCGTTTCGATTATATCTTTTGAAATCCAGATGATCAATAGTACCACGAAATTTTCTTAATCCACATCGAATATAAGAAAGACGATTGTATAATTCTAGTACCCAGACAAGGCTATTATTGATCCTTTTCAAGGTCGTGCAGATGCAACTTGTGAATGCTATATGTCTATAGTTGGACAGTGAATTGAATTTTATTTCGACCACATGCTGTATTGTGTGATGGCTTCAAGAAATGTTGAGCTTCAAAATTTTTAGATTGAAAATATTTTACACGTTTATAACTAAGATACGCTCCGTATGGATATGAGAGTGTCGGCTGTCCCCGTCGGTAGGTCCGTCCATTGTTCCATCCGCCCGTCTGTCCGTGCGTCGGTAGTTTCCAGATGATAACTTGAAAACAGGTCAAAGATTTTATTTAAACTTTGCACAACTATTAAATACCATGAAAGAAAGATCAAGTTCCATTTTCAGCACAATCCAGTTTGTAGTTTTCGATTTAGGCAAATTCAAGGGTTTTTGCGTCAACAATTGGCGGTTTCCAGATGATAACTTGAGAACACGTCAACAGATTTTTAAAAACCTTTGCACAGCTATAAAATGAAGATCAGGTTGAATTTTCAGCACAATCCCATATGTAGTTTTTGAGTTGTGCCAATTTGAAGTAATTTTTATAGGTCCATGGTAAAGGAAAAAAATGTCTTTTGAGAAAGACTTTTATCATGCTCAGCTGTTCATCTTGTAACAGAAATCCGAGTTGTTCTTTCGAACACTGTTATCTAATTAGGGTCATTCCTACTACAGTGGGTTGACCTTCTTACTATTATGATAATGATTATTTTTCTTTTTTCGCCTTTATTTGCAAAAAAGTTTCGTGACATATAATTTTCATACTTGGTACCATAAATCGGTCATACTAACTAACCGACATTTTTTAGGAACAGAGTTATTTGCCCAAACACCGAAAACCCTTGTTAGCATATAAATTCAGAAACCGTAACCGATTCTGAAAAGTGTAGAAAATATCAGTTGACCCATGGCACTATTTAACATGGAAACAATTATCCAATCTACTTCCTGTTTAATTGTTTTTGATCTAAAAAATGTCGCAATATGAAATTTTTTTTATCGTAAACCGTCATTGACATATATTACATTCAAAATGGCAAGGTCAAAGGTCACAATTGGTAGTTAGCACTTTATCTCAAAAACCATAAAAAAAAGCAGACAATAAGTGGAAAAACTATTCACCTTATCGAGACCTTCATTTGGTACATTTAGTCTAAATCTGTGAGATGAACTGTTTTCGAGTTACAGCCCTTGACTCATTTCAGTCAATCAGTTTTTTGCTAATAACTTGAAAACGAATAGAGCTAATATAGTAAACATAGGTTTAAAGCAATCGTTAGGAAAAGTGCTTAAATTGAACCGAAGGCCTAAAATCATAGGTCACGGTCATACCATAGCAACAATGTAACTGTTATAAAAACTCCTTAGCAACCGTATATTTTTAGAGTCAGGATGATCTACTTTACTGAAATATGTCACGTCATAACCGGTAGATGCATCGAGTCCCAAGCAACGGTCAAAAAGGTCATTCATAACTATAAACTGTTTAAATAAGGACCTCTTCCTCTACTCAAATAACTAATTTCCATGACTGGAAGTGACATTTTGTTCTTAGCAACAGACACAAAAGTCCATAACATCGCATATATTTTCTGTTTTTAGACAAAAATGGGAAAGACCTTCTTGGCAGTTCTGATGTGTTCTTGCAATTTTTTTTCCCTTTCCTTCAGGGGGTTCTTAAACAAGTTAAAGCCGTATTGTCGATAGTCTACGTACTTTTCGAATATTGTTTTCACCTCTTGCCAGCATTCATTATTAAATAAGTCTTTGAATTTTTCTCTTTTTATTTTGTTCAGTTTTCGCTGAACCAATAAGAACCTTAGTTACATCATTAATTATAACATTATTACAAGACTGTTTAACAGTTTCTACATTTACTATTGTATTATTTAGATGCAACAAAGCTACAAATATATTTATATCTATATTCCTTCTATGTATTTTAGTATGGCACTATTAACCTATCTATAGATAATCGTCATTTGCATTAGGTTATGACTCATTAAGATAAAAGTTTTTAAAATAAAAATGTAACGGACAATGAATATTTGAATACTATAATCAAGAAATGGGAAGTATTCTTTGTGTATGATACTAAATATACATCTAATATAATCTACGACACTATTATTTTTATAGTTTATATCTCGAAGAATATTAATTTTATCTAGCGCCTCTAACTTTGCAAATTTTACAAAAACAAAAATTCCTGATAAAATATATCTTGCTCTAGCTAATATCAGTCAAATAAAATCTAGTTCTACAATTAAAATCACTAAAAATACAGATGTTTACAATTCGTCATACACATTTGGTCTTCAGTTTTTGAAGCATTTCTTATATTTTCGGGAGGAATGTAAGTTATTCCACATATGATATCGCTTGGCAGATATGTTGCTGTTTGTCTTATCTAAAACTTCTAAACAAATTGACAATTTGTCTCTAAAGATTGCATATATTTTTTCTATATTTGAAAACAGATAATAATGCCTTCAGATTTGCATCTGGATTTTGATTTTCTATTTTTGTAAAATAAGTTCATAGTTTTCTACTAACTTAATATCATCTTAGTCATAAAGTTTACTTTGAGTTAAACAAACAATATCATAGGGTTGTAAAAGTGATTTAAATTCAGCAATAGATATTTAAGCTATACAAACGAAAACGTTCAAGACAAAAAACTGTAATTTTTTGTCTGCTCAGTATTTACATTATGCTGTCCGGTAACGTTACTAATAGTAGAGTGTTAGTTACATCTACGCTACACTGATCAATTTGTTTTGAAATGACCAAAACTCTGTGTTTGATTTTGTTAAAATTCCTGACCAGACTGTTATTTGTTGATTCAAATTCATTTATTTTATCAGACGACTTATTTTGATCTGAGAGATTCTGTGTCATTTGATTCTTTTTGGAGAAAAAATCAATCTTACCTTTAGGATCGTGTCCCTGTAAAATTGTCCAGTTTAACATAGGTTGCATCGAATTGGCAGTAGAACAGGAGGATAGACTGGTGATCTGTTGCCCATCATATTTAGTTTCTTTTTGGGACATAGGTAGTTAATACATATTTGAAGGAAATAGTGACTCATAGTGTAGTGACAGAGATTGACATACATTTTTATATTCATGTTCGGGTTCTTTTTCACATTTGCGTTAGTTATAATTTTTTTATTTTAAATGTCTCGTTTATTTTACAGTACTATTATGATGTGGTTTGTTTATGTTTCTTGTGTGAGTAGTGGCTATTTTGTTTGATTGTTACCGTCTTTCGTTTCGTTATGTTTTATTAACTACTTTCTTTTTCATCTAGATTTCCTTTTCCTCGAACTAATGTGGATTATAAGATAAATTTCCTTTTCAAATTTCTAAAGTTCATATAATTTCAGTAATAATTCTTTTTCAAAACAATTTTCACACAACTTTTTCCACTTAAAAACCCCACAGCAATCTAGATTAACGCTTTCGCTTAAATCGATAGTTAAAAATAATATCTGTTACAGAATTATTAGCTTACCATATAAGAGGCTTAAGATAAAGTGTACCATGTTTAAACACTATTGATAGAAAATTATAGTAACAGATGTCCTGAGGGGGGTTGTCCTTTCCCATATACATATGTACCAGTACTGGGTCTTTTGTGAAAGAATCTATCAGTATTTTGTTCATTTTAGTTGAATATTCATTTTTCAGATGCGATGTCAGCGAATTTCGTGGAATAGTTTTAGCAGTAACAGCCTTTTCATGGATAACACTGGTATTGGATTGTCGTAAACGGCGCTTATTTCCGGAATCATCAGCAAATTGCCCTCATACACTATGACAGTAACAATGAATGGTTGTCTCGTAATTTGATGACATTGCCTCGAGCGAATTTGTCGTCTGTTTCCAATGCAAGGTTACGATTATCAGCCAATAAACTCGTACTGCGTTTCGTTTCAAATTTTTGCGATAGAAGAGAATTTGATTTGTATACTGATTGTTAAAAACAGAATGTAAATAGTCTGGCAGTTTGGAAAATTATCACAGGCAATGGTTATATCCCCCAAGCTGTATAATGTGTTTTCAAACTAAAAATATACTTTTTAAACTCTCATTTTATGTTTCGTTTACCCAAAGCGTTAGTTAGACTACCTTTAACATTTGGCAGTATATTAGATCATTGCATTATCACTGTAAAATGGACAAGGAAGGCAAACATAGAGATAGGAAAAATCTTAAGTTCAACGTAAACAGGTTGTTAAAGACTCTATCTAATACTTCACTCTTGTTAAATATATAACACCACATGCAATAGCTATAGAAAAACAGATCTGAACTATTAGCTATCAAATCTATAATTTGCAATCCTACAATCTGTAAGTACTAGGTATTGTTCACTCTTGAAGGACGTCAACAAAACAAAAAAGCTTGTTAAACATTTCCAAAGCAGTCATATGTGCAGCTAGTATACCATTTACATTAAAATAAATCTGAAAATTGTTTCATTTTTGCTGGGTAGTCGCCAAAATATGCCAAAAATAATATGTCCTCTTTAGACAAGCTTATTGCACAAAGAATATTAATATTGGCTTAATACGAATGAAACAATATTCACCCAAATTAATGCAGTAAACCTTTAATGGAAAAACTTTTAAAATTTTAAAAATGAGCAAAAACATTTTATTTTTTTTTATCAATAATACAGTTTTACTAAAGGATTAAACGTTGTATTTTTGATAAGAAAAATATGAACATTCGTTTTACTTACATTTAGATCATTTAAAACATGCCGTTTTCGAATTTCATAAAGATTTGACGTGTTTTACCATCCGTATAAATTACGTTCAATTTGTTATTAGAAACCTGTACAAAATGCATATTTAATTTTATAGACAGGTATGTACGTGTGACAGACTGAACGATGATTCGTTATGTCGAACAAAGCTGTATGGGGTAATTTCTAACAGGAAGTAATTACAGTTAAACGTTATTAATACATTTTGGTATCAACTAATCTACTATTTTTGAAATACAAAATAACATTAACATTGATTTTAACTTTATCACAGACAAATGCATTGTAAATAAGACACGTACTGGGTCTTCTCTTAAAGAATCTATGAGTCTTTTGTTAATTTTAGTTGAATAATCTTTCTTCAGAGGCGATGTCAGCGGATTTTGTGGGAGGGCTGTAGCAATTACAGCCTTTTTTTACAAATATCACTAGCACTGGTATTGGATTGTTGTAAACGGCGATTATTTCCAGAATCATCAGCAAATTGCCCTCATTACTCTATGACAGTAACAATGAATGGTTGTCTCGTAATTTTATGACTTTGCCTCGAGCGAATTTGTCGTCTGTATTCAAGAGCAAGATTACTATCAACAGCTATTAAACTCGTACTGCGTTTCGTTTCAAATTTTTGCGATAGAAGAGAATTTGTTCTGTATACTGATTGTTAAAAACAGAATGTAAATAGTCTGGCAGTTAAAAAAATTATCACAGGCGATGGTTATATCCCCAAGCTGTATAATGTGTTTTCAAACTAAAGTAAGACTTTTTTAACTGTCATTTTATGTTTCGTTTATCCAAAGCGTTAGAATCTCCTTTAACATTTGGCAGTATATTAGATCATTACATTTTCCACTGTAAAATAGACAAAAAAGGCAAAGATAGATACAGGAACGTGCAACGTAGTTTGTTAAAGACTTTATCCAACACTTCAATCTTGTTAAATATATAACAGGTCATGCAAAAGCTGTAGGAAAACAGATCTGAACAATCTAGAATTTGCAATCTTACACTCCATAAGTACTAGTTATTGTTCATTCCCGAAGGACTTCAACAAAACAAAAAAGCTTGTTAACCATTTCTAAAGCAGTCATATGTGCAGCTAGTATATCATTAACATTAAAAAAATTATAAATTGTTTCATTTTTGCTGGGTAGTCGCCAAAATATGCCAAAAAATAATATGTACTCTTCAGACAAGCTTATTGCACAAATACTACTAATATTGGCACACGAAGAATATTAAATTGCAAAAAAATTTAATTTAGATAGATATTCAACAATATTTAACAATATTCAACAAAATTTGTGCAATAAACTTTAAGGGGCAAAAGTTTTAAAAAATTTAAAATTATCAAAAAACTTTAATTTCTTATCAATATTACAGCTTTTTAAAATAACATTGCACCCCTTGCAGTATTGAATTTATTACATACAAACGTTATTTTTTCATGAGGCAATTTTTTTATTGATAAGATAAATATGAACATGTATTTTACTTACCGTTAGATCACTTAAAACATGTCTTCTTTCATTCTTCATAAAGGAATGAACTTGACGTGTTTTATCATCAGTATAAATTAAGTTTATTTTGTTAATAGAAACCAAAACAAAATTTATATTAAAGTGTATAGACGTGTGAGCGACTGAACGACGATTCGTTATCTCGCACAAATCTGTATGAGCTAATTTCTAACAAGAAGTAAATCTAGTTAAACGTTATTTTTATTATTTTACGTCTCGAGTATAAAAGAGATAATTTAACAAAAACATTTTGGTATCAACTTGTCCATTTATGTTGAAAATTTATATTACATTGATTTTTACTTTGTCACGGACAAATACACTGTAAATAAATGCATATCTTGATTTTTTCAACAATCAGCTGACTCGGAATATAAACCAAAAAAAATACCTCACTTATGAAAAACTAATGGTCTTTATAAGCATCAATGTAACTGTCTATCTAAAGTACTCTTTTCAAAGAATTAATCTGCCACTTACTTCCTCGTTTCAAAACAAAATGGATCAATAGTTTACTGTTTTTATTATAAAAGCTCCTTAACACTGGTATGATAATCTTTCTGTTTTAGATGCTAATTTTACCACTTTCTTGAAATGTAAAAACACGTTTATGTTAAAGCTATAATTACGAAATCTCATCTATTTCTGTTATTTGACATTAATCTTAAAACATTGAAAGAATTATATACTTAGATCTATATTAACATATCAGATAATTTTGTTTGTATCTCGTTAAAACAAACATCAAGTTGTAATTTGATGTGTTTTAACGAGATAAAACAAACAAACAAACACCAAGTTGAGTTTGGCTAAGTATTTGATTTCGTTTTTCCTTTATTTAATAATATGTTACGTGTATTATCATTTCAATAAGACTATTACTGTTATTATTAAATTTTTAGTGGCCTTTTTTGAAAACCAATATCAATGCCTTAAGAAATTATACAACACTCGTCATGGATGACAAATACAGAGTGTGATTTGTAAAAGGTAAAAAAATATGAACTGACTTAAAAGCAAATAAAAGCTGCTGTAATACTATATACCAAATTAGCAATTTTACCGCCTTAAGAAGCTGTGTGTAACAATATGTCTATACCTTGAAGTGCCAGAATCTGAAACTAACAGAATCTTTATGTGACTGCATCATCTGATAATCTTAATGTTACATTTAAAAAAACTGAATTGCATCTAACCATAGGGTAATCATTTGCTCAGGTGAATATATGGTCACGAGTGCCACAGAATGAATCAGTTTAAAGCACATGTTTTACTCATGAGTTAAATCTGAATGTGTAAAAAATGATCATATGCGGAACTTCAAAGATCGAGATTTGTGTTGGGTAGTTTCCTAAATATAAGAGGTATTCTTTAAACAAGACTAAATATACTTCTCAGCAATTTTTAAAAAGTTCAAGGTAGTCGTAGGCGGATTTGGTATAACGTTTTGAAATTTAGACCATTAAAGCTCGATCCCAATGAATTATGTGCAATTCAACCTTAAAGACATGTTTTAGTTTCTGCAGTGTTTGACGTTTACATATGCGGTGGTGCAATTCATCCCACAGATGCTCAATCGGGTTTAGATCTGGAGACCGTGGAAGCAACGAATAACATTTACATTCGGCTGCTCCAAGAGGTCAACAACGATCCTTGCAGTTTGCGGTCTAGCATTATCATGTTTAAAAACCCCCTATGGACATCAATTGCGGGCAATAAGTGAGACTGTAGAATCTTGTCTCGATAGCGAACTGCATTCAAGTTGCATGAAATATTAACAAATGTTGTTTTTACTGGCGTAAGAGATGCCAGCTCCAATCATCACGCTGCCTTAGCCGAAAATGTTGACTTTAACGACCCAATTGTGTGCAAATCGTTCGTTTCGTCGTCTGTAGACCTGAACTCGGCCATCTCTCTTTTCTAGCAAAAAACGAGATTCTTCGCTGAACCACACCCTTCTACAGTTTTGCAGATCCCATACTCGAACAATATTACCCCGTCGTACCCTTATCTGACGATTTTGTCGTCTCAAAGTGGCTCCGAAGTATCGTTCTCTGGCGCGCAACCCTTGTTTTAGCAATCGATTACGGAGGGTTTGAGGCCTCGTTGGCTGATGGGTTAAGGTAATTCGTCTACTATTGATCACCTGGTCCGTCCGTCAACACGAGGTTGAGGGTTCGAGTCTCACTGCGAGCAAGGATTGCCAGTTTTCCTACAGAAGGTCGGGGGTTTCCCCTAATAAAAACTGGACGCAGTGGTGATGT
This sequence comes from Limnoperna fortunei, assembly GCA_944474755.1. Taxonomy (NCBI): domain Eukaryota; kingdom Metazoa; phylum Mollusca; class Bivalvia; order Mytilida; family Modiolidae; genus Limnoperna; species Limnoperna fortunei. Next base: position 1,386,544 of record OX104121.1, on the reverse strand, counting down.
AGCTGAAAAATTGCTGAGAGTAGCGTTTAACATCATGAAAAAAACCAAACAAACTGATTGTTTGAACGGAAATTCAAAAAATGTTGCAGGAACGGTCCTAGGGCGTAAATAGAACAGCCTTATGTACCGAACCTGTGCATTAGTAGTAACGCGTGGGCGCTCTGTGCGAGTTCTGTATTCTGTAGTGTTACGCTGCTGGTACCTCTCCCACAGGGTAGAAATCGTGCGGCGGTGAACATTGAAGTGTCTCGCAACCTTAGCCTGTGATTTACGGACCTGGCGTCGACTGATATGAGCTAGCAGAGTCTATCCTCAGCAAAGGGTTTTCTCGTCAGATGTCAAATTCTACTGAGTTAGAAAAAAAAGAAGCGGGTTCTTTTACCCGCAGTACCCGCTAGCAAATCAGCCATTAATTGCAAGTGCAAAACAAACTAATTTTTGTCAAGCCTCTGTGCATGAAATGTTTCAAAACGTGCGTACCAGGTTTTCACGCATGATTGAATTGAAATGCAGTCCGAGGGAAAATGTCATATTGGGTTTTAATGTAATCACCAATATTTATTTTCTCAGTTAGCCAATTTATAAATCATATTTAAAATTTAAAATTGTGTTGCTTTCCTTTTTGGGAGAGTATATTAACCTTGGTATCTTTGATGACTTTAATATTGGTCCAAGAGGAATATTATATTGCAAAATATTGCAATAAACAAAATGCAACAATATTTCTTAAAAAAAAACTTAAATACATGACAAATCTTGTAAAATAAGGGAAAATTTTTAGTTTGCTATCAAAAAAAACTTTTCTAAATAACATTACGCACATTGGAAAATTGAAATTAATTGTATGCAACTTTGGTTTTGCATTCTTCTTTTTATATTCATAAATGAATTAATGCGTTTTACAGTGCGTATACATTAAGTCTACTTTGTAAAAAGAAACCTATACAAAATACTAATTTAAGTAAATAGACAGGTAGGTAAGTGTGACAAATTGAATGATGATTAGTTATATCGCTCAAAGCTATATGGGATAATTTCTAACAATTTTGAAATTCAGGTTAAAAGTTATAATTATTATTTTGCGTCTCGAGAACAAACGCGATAAATGCAAAACTGTACAGTTTGGTCTCAACTATTCTATTTATGTTGAAATTTAACATAAACGGTGATTTAAACTTTATCACAGACAAATAAATTAATATATTATCTTGATTTGTTTCAACACTTATGTGACTCGGATTAAAAACAAAAAAGATTACTTCACTTTACTTTTGTGAAAAAAAATAAAGGCTCTTATAAGAACCTATCAAACTGTCTATCTAAAAATCCATTTACAAAGACCAAATCTATCTCTAATGCTTACGTCACTGTTCGCTGAACGTAAAGCAAACATCCAATCAATCAAATTTGCAATTGTGGTTTTGTGATGATAAAATAAATGTATAGTTTTAATGATAAAATCAAAGACCATCGAACAACGACAAAAATTTAGAAAGGACACTTAATATACATACGACAACAAAGAAAAAACACCAAAAGAACTACAAATAACCAAAATAAAATACCAGAACCCTTTAAAACCACGGTTGCCCTTAGATTCTTTAAGGAAGTTAGTAGTGCTTACCTATAATAAGACACCCGTCAAGTATTCAAATTCATGTCAGTGAAAACGTCGAATCATGGAATAGAAAACCTAACTATGGCTAAGAAAAAAATATCTTATCGCATTTAGGAAATGCATTTTCATCAGAGATCAACTCAGTCGTGAAAACGGCCGTAGAACATCTGAAGCAATTTAATGAACCTAGGTGTAACACATCTCTGATCAACAGCAAATTCTGGTCTAGAAAATCGATATATAAATCGCAAAATATAGCATAATGTACGATTTGTGAAATGTAAATACCTGGAACTGATAAAATATTGCTATAAAAAACGCAAAGTCGACAATAGGAAAGTTAAGGTCATTCGTTTGTTGTTCAGCTTTTAGTTTTCCTTGTGAGTCTTTTCAAATAAGAACGTCTAGTAAGAGACCGGCTTGATGGAATCGGTAGTTTCGCTAATTTCAAGTTCCCCTGAAAACTTAAAATGTTAGTGTTCACCGAACGTAGAGTTACTCAGGGATAAAATATCCTCTATATAGCGAAAGATAAATTTTTATTGTAGGAAAAAGGTGTTTTCTTCAATAGAACACAAAAGATAAAATATTTTATTAAATTAAATGTTAAACTGCAACATATAGTTACAAATATTAATAGAGCTACACCAAACCATCACCGTCACATGACAAAAACGAAGGATTATAACACATACCACAAAAACAAGATAAACATTTAGGTACATGTAGTTGGGGGTTTTCCATTATTATTTTTCTGACTGAAATCATTGAATCTATCATTTAAGGGTTTAATCTAGTACTTTGGCTTTAACCGGGTATTAAGTTGAATACAATGAATTTTCTATCTGTAAGTGATCCAAATAAACTGTCTTAAGGTTTAAATAACATAAGACTGCATTTTAAGTGATGTTAATACCCGTTTTCCAGAATTCCTAGAATAAACTCTTATCATACAGATTGTTATCCATTTAATTATATACTTTCGTTCTGGCCTGTTTAAATATAAACTATAACTACGATAGTTAGTTGCATTTGTTTGAAAGAGTGCATGGATACTATTATTAATACACTAAAATCTTTGTCTAACGGCGCTTTATTAAGAGACTTTTAGGAATAAATTATGTTTTGTATAAAAGAAGTAATAAATTGGCAAATACAAGTGTTATATATGTTATACACGTTGGCTTATGTTTTGATTGACTGTTTTGTTTTTGCTCGTCGTAGTTAATCTGAAAAGCAAAAAAGTTCAATATTCTATCCTTCATATCATAAGCCAAAAAATATATACAAAACTGCAGATAAATGTATTATGTTTACAGGTTTAACTAACACTTTTGTTCAGCAAATTATTTTCAAATGACAGTTTTGAAATACAATTACAAAGTTGTTAAAAACAAAAGAACAAAAGTATTCGTTTCATGCAGCTTGTTTGTTGAATACGCTCACAGGACCTATCTGAGTTTGCGCTATTAAATAAGATGCAGTTTAAAATTGTCCGAAGAAAAAGCACTACTTTGATATTTCGGATGATTCCCTAATAAACGTGTGTTGTATAGGAGGCGTATGAATAACAACTTTCTTCTCCAACTCAGAACACACATTAAACGGATGATTCTTTAAGCACGCATTCTGAACATCTACTGTACATGGCCTGTAAAAATATAAAACAAGTTTATTTCTTAGCAAAACATTTCCAAGGATAATATTCACCATTAACCGTTGCAGTATAACTTCATGTACAGATTACGCTCTAGCAAACTTCTGTCTTTTTTGCAACAATCGTTTTAACGAAACAACATATTTGTTTCTAATATTAAAATATTGTTTTCATAAATAAATATTTAAATATTAGCGAACTTTACCTTATTTTTACGTTTTTCAGGTTTCGTCTTTTACAAAGATAGACTACAGATACTACAAATACTGCTACAAATAATATAGATGCAATAGTGGCAGCTATCATTATAACAAGATAAGTTGCATCTGAAACAAATGAATGAAAATTGCAAAAAAAAACGTTATAGGTAAGACTTCATTATCAGACATAGATCGCCTGAAAAATCATAACAGTTCTGTTCAATAATATGACTATAGGGGCCATTTTAAGAAACATTAGTAAAAAAATTAAATAAAATACTTAGTAGCTAATTCAAATTAATAATTTCATATTAAAAGATCAACATTTTTCTGGTTTACAAAATACAGAAACCCGAACCTAATACAAACTATAGGTGCACTCAGGTGCTCCAAAAAGGTACGCAGTGCCTGCCTCAAATTAGACATCCGTCCAGTTGCTCATTGTTATGTCTAGGAAAAAGTCATATCCAGGAATAGGAAAGACTACATATGACTAAGCGAACGTTTTGGAGGGATGGATTTCCCAAAACGATTAATTAAGTCATTGTGACGGCCATGGAACTTCATAGAACGGTAATAGAAGAATAACCGAGGTAACCTGTTTCAAACCCTTTTTTGAGTAGCTAAGTTGTCAACAAAAGTGACCGGTCTAGAAAATCGAAAGCGATTGAAGGATCTCTATATATCATACGCCGGAGCTGCTGGTATATTGCTACCAATGAACAGAAAGTTAATAATCAGAAAGTTAATGTGTACACATTTGTCGTAGAGTCTAGTTTGTATGGTTTTCCGAGTCTATCTCGTTAATTATGATAACTAAGAGGCCAACCTGAATGTATTAGTTGTTTCTTTAATTTCAAGCGTGACTATTTTAATGGAAATAGTAATCGATTTAGTATGGTAAAGGTACAAGACATCATATATATAGCGGAGTGTTAAGTTGAAGGTTTGGGTCAGTGTATTTCTTCTAAGTACAAAAACCAGGTCCGCAAGGTGAGACGCAAAGCAAGTACCCATTGAATAATAATAAAAGAATAGCTATATCAGCACTTCACAGTTAAAAGAATTTGCATATTTTGTTTAATTTATCTCAAAAATTCGAATTGGAAAGGATAACTCCACTTTTTCAGTTTAGTATCGCAGGGCAAAACGGGCTATTTTTTTCAGTAAAAATATGGTGCATTCTACATTCATAAAAAAAATCAGACATAAGTCTTCAGTTTCAAAACAGGATATGCGGATAAGATATTTAAAACTTAACCCATTGAACCGTTGCACTTGAAATATCATACTGTAAAAACTGTTGCAATCAAATAATTTTGAGGATATTTAGACATTTAGTTGTATATTGTAATACAGTATTACTAAGAGCATTGAAAAAATCTAATGGTTGACGACAGCACAGTCAGCGAGGAGGCCGCAGATGAAGACGACAACGATACGAAAACTATTCGTCACTTATAATATCACTTTTGCGTTTAACGTAGCATTCAGTCTGGATATGTCGGCACGTCAATTCCAAATTAGTCTCCAGTGATAATGCCTTCGACGAGCATATAATGTTAAGGTGTATGTTTTACCATGGGAAAATATACCATTAATTCAAAAGTTATTGTGATGCGCGATGTCTTCTATGTTTACGCTGATGTGCATGCTACATCACTAAAACAATTATACCTGAACATGATTTACCGTCACCACTTAAACGGAATCCACTGTAGCAATCACATGTAAAGGACCCATTGATGTTTGTACACTTTTGTTCACATCCAGAAGCACCCTCTGCACATTCATCCACATCTGCAAATAATTTAACATTATATTGTTAAATAGAAAAGAACATCGAACAAATGACAGGAATATACTAATAAGAAAGTTTTCACAAAAATTGTCCAAATGAATATATATACAACAAGATTCCGAATAATATGTCACGACAAAGCAAACTAAAGAGCAAAGTAAAAAAAAATCTTCTTGAATGACCGTAATTTCTAGTATACATTATTAATAATGCGGCTGTCTCTCATAAGAATTATCTGTTAAAGATGCAACATTGATAACGATAATTAGTGAAACATTGCGAATATTAATTTAAAATAAACTGATGTACAACGAAGGTTTTTAACTGTAAATCAAGAGTTTGTGTCAAACGGTTAAGATGAAAACTATCAATCGTTACAGCCTGGAAGGGCATGCAGTAAATGATACGAGGAAACTTTAACAAATCTAGTGTAGTGTATGGCCAAATGATCCTCAGAATTTTATCACATTCTATGCCATCACATGTTTGAAAAATTAAATGAATGTGAATTGACGATTGGCTATAACAAACTGTTGAAACAAATTTTAATATTCATTTGAATAAAACATTGTGCAGAACTTTGTAGAAAATATCAATTTTTGTATAACTTAATCAGTATAAAAACGTTTTTGCGATCTATTGGATTTCAAATTAATACTTACCAGTGCAGTCTGTATAATTCAATGAGCGCTTTGCAAGAGTAGAGTATCCATTCGGACACTTACTGCAGTATTTCTGGTTCCAAGTCGATTGGAATTCCCCTTTTTCACATTCTTGACAAGAGTCTGACTGGATAAATGTTCCGGGAGGACATTCTGAAAAGGTTTGATAAGTATAAAATATCCACTTAAAACGAAATTAAATGCTTTCAATGTTTTCCCATCAAAAGGATCTAAAATTCCTCACATGCATATGAACACCAAGGTTTCACTCAAACCTTTATTGACAAGGTTTACCAGTTTTGCTGTCGAAGGTGTGGGTTTTTCACCGTGTACTACAGCTTCTTCTTTTCAATTAAAACTACACACCAATAAATAGCTGAAAATTGATTGCTGAAATTGGCGTGCGTTAAAATCCATTTAAAAAAATACAAAGCTTTGTATTAAATAATATGCAAACTTAAATCAAAGTACACATTAGAAGCAAATAGAAAGCCAGAACATTTGATGTGTAACATGCTTGAATTTTGTTTAATAATTTTTCGAAATTGTATTCAAGACATTGAAATATATGCCATTTTGATAGTTGTCAACAACAATGTAATAAAACTATTCAGCATATTTGACATACTTAACGTTAATATTTTTTACCTAACACATTAAGGAAACCATCGTTTGATGATATTTCTGTAACAATATTTACTGCAGTGCATCTGTATGCTCCTACATGAGACACTGTTATGTCATCAATCTTTAATTTTGTTACGTTGTTCCCTTCAATTAAGTTATCATTACGGTACCAGTTTATATGTGGAATTGGGTCCCCAGTTGCATTACATACCATATAAATGATTGACCCAAACACGGCTGTTATATTGTTAAGACTGTTGGAAATAGATGGTGCCTGCGAACAAAAGACATGCGATGAATTCAATTTTGTTAGCTCTTCTTTAATACTCGACGACAGTACATAAGCGTGTTCCACCGTATCAGAAGTATTTAAGAGTAGACTTAGGAAATGGTCCTCAATTAAAGACGTTGTGTTTTGATTTATTTCAGAATTTGGTAACGAGTTATCTACAAAGAGGTCATATAAAATTGAAATTGAATACATGATACAGTCTGCAAAGTTTGAGCACTCGTTCCTTCCAAAGTATTTGTTTGTATTATTTTCCATACCATGTAGCCAATAACCAATAACTGGAAATGTATTTGCCGTCTGTATTGTAAAATCTATTTGTTCGTTTGCAAACTCTGTAGCGTTTTTCAATTCTATCATAAACGGATCCTTAGTCATTGACTTCATAGCATGTTCTATAGTGATATTTAATTCGTCCTCTGTGATGTTATAGTCGTTTAAAGCATACTCGGCACTTATTTCAAACGTATATTTATGTGTATCGTCTTGGTAGAAATTAGTAGCATTGGTGATGTTTGCTTTTTGCTGTTTGTGCTCGTTAATCACAGCAACTGTTTCGTTGGACATAAGAAATAAATTCTGTATAGATTCATATAAAAAATTGTGAATTTTTCGAAATGAAGCACAATTTTCCTTGAAATATATGATGCGATCGTTATAAATTTTTTTAGAATCTGTTATATTGATATTCCTTTCGAGAATAAATGAAGTGTTCAGGTTAACACTTTGAGATTCCGTGTAATTTGAAGTTTCCCTCTTGTATACTCTTAGAATATGATAAATTTTTGTAAAAGCAAGGAATGATACTTCTCTTTTTTTACGTTTGCCTAGTCTATTTGTTAAGGTGTCTAAAAGGTGATTCACAGTTGACTTTGCAACTCTCCAAATACTAGCAATTGGATTTTTAAAATCAAATTCGAAGCTAAATGTGGTCCAACCTAAGCTAAATGCGTTCACGTCACATGAAACTTGAAAGAATGCTCTATCCGCTGTGGACATTTGTATTTCAAAACCACAGTTTTTAACATCAATCAGATTCTGTATTCCAGAAACCAACTGTTCAAAAACATACAACGCTGCTTTAACAGTAAATTTTACGGCTTCAATTGCGCCTTTTGCCACCTCCAAACCCACTTTCGCGACTTCCAATCCAATTTTAGCAATTTCGAGTAATCCTTGTGCTGCTGTTAAAACGATTCTAGCTTTGTCAACTACCCATTGTGCTATGGTTAGAGCATACTTTGCTACATCAAATGCCAGCATGGTAGCTTTTACTACAATTTTCGCGATTTCTAAAGCAGCATAAGCTAATGCTCTTACAGCACGACAGACAAAATTCTGTATCTCGCACCACAAATCGGGTATTTGAATCATACAACTTGTGAATTGTAAACAAGGGTAACTAAAAATCCACCAACTACACCAACGTAATACTACACCTGGTATACAAATTGGATAACATGTTCTAATGGTGCACAAGTTATCTACGTTCCTCTGAGCCGTGCGTAATCTTTCCAGTGCATCTTCCAATGGAGCCTTAGCTTTTTCAAGAATAACCTTGGCATCTTCAAGTCGAAGAATCGCATAATCAAATTTTGAGATACAGGTCTGCAGATAATTTTGCGCATCACTTAATTTCTCTTGCAACTTGCCTAAGACAATCTGTGCTTCTGATAGACGGTCTTGAGCCAACTGTAATCTGCTATTAGCTGCATCTGCTGCATTTCGGATAAGCACGCGGATACCGTCTAGATAACTACTTTTGAAATCGGAACTTCGATTTATTTCTCCTGTCCCTATTGTGGACACACCGAATATTCCTTTAACATTAAAAGTAATTGAATACCATTCTTGACCTAATTTCGATGACATTTCTATTCTTACGACAAAAACATCCCAAATGGTACCTTCAAATGCAATATACAGACCACTGTTGGTAATAAGAAGGTCACTCGAAACTTTCATTCCGAAAATATTGACAATTACGTTTACATGGGCCACAAATTTATCGGTAGTCATGCTAAAAGCAATGCTCAAGTAACCCTTTTCAAACGATAAGAAATAACCCAGTGATGTCTTTAATGCAAATCCAGCCAAAATTCTTATTGCTTTTTCGCCTTGTAGAATTGCGTAGACGTTCTTGAATTTGCTGCATTGAGCCATTCTGTTCTCAGAATAGACAAATTCAACTTCCATCCACGGAAATTGTAATGTTAAAAGTTTGATCTGGGCTTCAAATCGTAATCCGAATCCTGAGGGTCCTTTCACATACGATAAAATACGGTTTTGTACTTTAGATATTGCGGAATCTAAGTTGTGACTGATTCGTGCGATTTCTGTTGCTATGTGATGGGTCAAATTGTAGGCTATTGTTTCAGTATAGAACTCTAATTTGTCCAGAATATTAATAGCTGATGATTTCACTTTGAAAATGAAAGTTTCCCAAATAGTTGTCATAATATTTAAAATATTCTTAATGTTGATTGCGTTATTGACAGTTGTCTTTAAGGAACCTAACAAACCGTTAAAGTCTGTTATTGTTTGTTGAAATCCGTAAAGTGCATTCATTATCTCTTTCGAAAAAGATGTTCTGATCTGGGAAATAAGGTCGGATATTAGATGAATGAATCGCTCGGCGATAGTTTGAATTTCTAATATGTCGTTAATGATATCAAAATTCGTGATCACTGACAAATCATTATCGTAAGAAATAAAAGCATACACATTACTTCTCATAAAAAACCATGCGTCCATGATAGGCACGTTCCGGAATGGATTGACATCAACAAAGAAGGATGCAAATACACCAGAGGGGTTTGCCTTAAACCCACACCAAGTTCTAGCTTCAGTACCTGTAAAAGTCCATCTTTGTTAATATAATTAGACATTTGACTAATTTTATTCTTAAATAAGTTCAAAAGCTTATTTCAAATATAAGAAATAATCAACCTTATTATATTATGCAATTTTAGTTTAATTATTTTGTGGACTTTGTATACATTATACATGGCATATTTATTAAAAGAAACACATTTGTATAGTTACACAATTGCAAGTTTAGTTGTAAAATCAAAGTGTGTTTACCAGTGGTGTTAGAAAAATGTAAACTTCTTAATATGTTCTATAAACTCCATGAAACAAAATGGAGGAACACTTGCAACATATTTGTATGCCTACCGCCAATAGAAAAATACATTTTAAAGGTAGCCATCGCTAAATTCTGCAACTCTAATGTGACCTTTGAGCCAAATATTTGGAAGTGTATAGTAGGATTAAGCAAAATCTCCGTGAATTGGACAAGACCTTTCCACTCCTCAACAAAAATACTCATTAGGATCTAAAAATAGAAAATAAAGGTAACAATATTTTTTTGACTAGGAACTACTCTAAATCTTATCTAAATTTTCAGTAGAGCACAGATATTTCGCGAATGTGGTTTTAATGACGACGATATTTATTGTTTTTGCTTGTTACACCTTTTAAACATTTAAAAATGTACCAAGACTGTAAATATAAATGACATTTTTTGTTTGTTTGTTTGTTTTTTTTCAATAGGGTTAAACACAACTTTCAGCTATTTTTCAGATTTAACATGCGAAAATTCTCGACATTCAGTCCAAAACTTGCAATCTTTGTGAAATTAATTTTGCAGTCGAGCACACCTGCCGTGTAAGCGCCTTCACTACTTGGGAGTACACACTTTGAAGTTATCATCGAATAATGTCAATACCGAATACTTACATTTGAGAGACTTGGAACACCAACAAACATATCCGTTTTGCCAGAAATACTCAAATCAAAAATGTCTCCTGATAAAGAGTATTCTAAGTCTGTGCCCAGCCAAAGATTTGCAGAAGAAAACGCGCTAAAATATAACGGTACAGAGCAAGATTGTAAAACACCAAACATCCTTTTCCGGTGAAAATTATGATTTAAAATAGGTATAAAAATACATTAGTTTTTTCCATCGTAAGCTGAACATGTCGTAATCTTATTTGTAGGATTGAACAAAATATCATTTATAATAATATAATATGTGAAGTGTAGCATATGCATTATAATTCTTAGGACGTAACTGATATGTTTCTTATAATTTTACTGTTCTGTAAGTAGTATTTGCTAATGAACAAAGTGTGTTTGAATAAATTGTGGTATGATGCATTAAGACCTTGAAGAACAATAATGTTTGTCTTGTTTCTGCTTTTAACTAGGCTATCATATTTTGATGAACTTGTGCCACGATAAAATGAATAAATTAAATAGTTAACCATGTTATCTAGATCAGTCTATTGTCAATGGTGATTCTATCAAGATTCTATTGAAAACTGTATTATGCAAAAAATTCTAAACTACTCAAACCAGAGTTTGTTGCACCTAGGTTGATGTTATCTGTCCAGCTGTTCTATGGTCATCACCATGACATAAATGATCATTATGACAAATAAATCTCTTAAATTCGACATTTTCGATGAGTCATAGGTATTGTTTCCTATTCCTGGATTTGACTTTTTCCTGGACGTGACAATGAGTAACTCAACGGGTGTTTAATTAGAGGCAGGAACTGCTTACTCGTCCGGTGCATCAGAATGCACCCATGGTTTGTATTGGGTTCAGGTTACTTGCTTTCTGTTTTTGTTTGTTTTGTTTTTGTTTTGTGTTGCGATGTATATGTCTGTCTATATACAGATTTCTAGTTGTACTTTGACTTTCTACTCTTGTTCTTTGGTCGTTTTTTTTGCTATTTTTGTTCCAAAAGTACAAAGCAGTTACTAAATTACAAAGACATTGCTAACAGAAAGCGAACAAAAGGAAAAAAACAACAAGAAATAAACATCTTATATATACCAACAACAAATAAGATCAATCAGTAACACGGAATATACGTACGTATACTGAAATAACTGGTCACCATTCCAGAACTGTAGGCTAGTTGGATGATAGTTTACAGATATGTCCTTTGTAATAGAAAGCCCAATACCTCTTGGTCTAAATTTTAAATCTTTAATAACGTTAAATATGTCCATATTATCAAGCAAATTACGCAATACTGGGGGTAACATGATAAAAACAGTTCCCCCGCTATTTTGACAGATGTCAATGATCAGACATATTCTATTTCCTTTCAGTGGATCTGGCAGACCTAGCTGTTTATTATAAATTTGTATTGTTGCATGTGTTCCAAACTTAAAAATATTATATAAACGATCTTCGAATACAGGTGCACCTCTGCACTCTTGATGGCTGTCAACTTCCTTTCCAAGCACAATATCACTATTTAAATCTGTTACAGAAATCAATTCTTCGCCGTTTGGACTGAACCGTAACCACGAAGGAAGCTGTACATTTACTCTATCAAAAAATGTGCCTATAAATGATCCAGATTTAACAAAGTCGTAGAGGTATTTCGGTGTCATATCAAAGAGTAAGCAATCGGTATTATGTTTGTTGTCCAAGACAATTCCATCGCTTTCTTTGTACAATGTAGAACCAGTAACCAAGTTAAAGTTAACAGTATTTGACACTACTGTTAATCCTGTAATTGACAGAGGAATTGCAAAATCTTTTATCTCAACGAAAACAATTCCGTATGTATACTTAATGTATTGATTTATCTTCGATTGGTACCACACGCTAGTAGAGGAGAGCAAAATTTGAGTACTACTACTTGCACCTTTACATGAAGTGAGGGTTATATACGCACATCCACGTGGGAGAAGCTTTCGTGCTATGCTATGAGTGGTGAAGACAGTAGGTTCTTCATTTTTACCTGTAACAGTTTTTGCTGGTATAAGTCATTTGGCATATTTAAATACGAGCATTTTAATGATCAGTTGAAGCCGTGTCTACATCATTGACAATAATTAAACAACAAGCTGCGGGAATTTGAATGGATGTATGGCTAAAACTGTGTAAATTAAGTTTTATTATTAGTTTCTCACTACGCAGTTCTCCCACATTTTGATATAGATAAAGCTGAAATAAAAATGTAGTTTTAGTAAAACATTAGATCAAGACTTTTTTACTTACAGTGCAAACTCATGGTCAATGCTACGTCCAACTTTCATTATTTCAAAAAGGAGAATTTTGCCTGATAATACTGTATTGTGTGCCATGTAAATGTATTAAAATTACGTGTAATTATAATTTTCGACTATGTTTGATTGGTTCTTTAACTTCCTGATTGTTTTATATCTCTCATTTGTGGTAATGAACCCAAATATCTGTAGCTAATGGTTATAGTTTACCAGTTGTACGGGTAAGGAAAAATGGAAATTAAATTTAAAATTTCAATACATGTATCGACAAATAACTATTTTTAACTATTGTTATATACAGTATTAATCTTTAAATTTAATTGCCTATTTAAAGTTAAATATTAACATATAATAATAATAACATAATATGAACTACCTTCACACGAAAAGCCATTATTCGCTATACTACTATTTCTACACAGACAGAAATATGAACCAATGGTGTTAACACACTGGTCTTCACAGCCTCCGTTTACCAACTTACATTCGTCTCTGTCTGCAAATTATATAAATTTTTTATGATAAACGTCTATAATTAAGAACGTCTTTCACTTTTTTCGATCCAAAATAAGAATAATTAAAATTACTTTTTGCTGATTAAACTTAAGATTGGGTAGAAAACCATGTCTTAAACGATACGTAGGTTATTTGTTTTACACCTTCTATATGATGGATTCTGCACTCCGATCGACTAAGAAATGTTCTGAAAATAAACAGTATTTTTACCTTTGATTAAGAATGAGAATTATAACAAAAAATAGATATTAAATTATTGACACTGGCGACAATAAGAATGATTATATGGCATTCTATTTACAATTTGTGTTAATAATTGATCTCCGTAATATAAATGCTTCAAATAAATGCACCCTTCAATTAATCAAATATTTAAAAGTGTTTAGTGAGTTTATGCCCTGTGAGGACCTTACTAACCATAACATGAAATCCTATCACTATCAAGTTCAAAACCTGGTTTGCAGCTGCAAGTGTATGATCCTACCGTATTTGTACATAACTGCGAGCATTTAGAAGTACCTTGTTTACATTCATCAATATCTGCAATCAGAAAGGAAAAAAAGAATCAAAAATCTAATTTGCGTTTGAAGATTACTTTCTATAATATAGTCTGTTTTGATAGAGGTATGTTATTTTTACGACAATGCGATCAAAGGTTTAAATACCAATAGTTTTAATACGCGTTGCAAATTTATTGTAAGAACAAAATTGAATTATCTTTAAGGTAAGTCGTAAAACATGATTTCAAAGAATAAATTGTAAAGTAAATTCTCAATTACCATTTACAGGATTTTTTTTTTGAAACATTCCTCCAAATACTTTTGTCACCTTAACTTAATACATTGTTTTGCTTGATAACAGGTGCATCGCATTTGATTTTGTATTACATTATATTGCCCTTCAAAAACTAGAACAACTGTTGTCTCTTTTAAAAATTTTGTTTTTTCACATAACAACACCAACTGTTTATTCATATCACAACAATCAAGCCAAATTTTAAAATATTACGCTAACTGTCTCGAAAATATAGTATAACAAATAAAGAACTGTTTATAATGCAAGGAAGATGCTTACCATTACACGATATTTGATTGACGGCAAGATAATATCCGCTATTGCACTGACATTTATAGGACTTGTATTCATTTACACAAATTTGTTCACAGCCGCCATTTTTTGAATCACATTCATTAATATCTATAAGTAAATATTAAATTGAAGTACAACTTACAAAAGCCGATGCACTTATATTTATTGTTTTATAAATAATAATAAAATTTCTGACATTTGCCCAGATTCTGTACGATATGGGAATGGTATATTTCTCTTGTGGTTTGCATGAATTTTATTTCCGTTATTTCGAAATTATTGGGTGGTAGTTTTTATGCCAAAATTATAGCACACTGTCTCGTAAATGTTCTAAAATGACTGATATTTACATTGACCAAATTAATTGCCGTTGCCATTTCAATAGTTGCTACCTAACGTTATAAGAAAAGTATCGAAACACTATTAAAGATAAAGCTAGGATTCTGGTAAAATCTTCATTTTACAAGACAATAATTTGAACCATTTTTTTATTTAAAGCTCTTACTGGATCACATATTAAGAAAACATTTGAATATCGGTAAAAAACATTAAATTTCTAAAACTACTGTACTTTTAATGATTTACGAGATAATGTAAGCTGTAAATTTTCTGTACGTTATTTATTTGATAGCATTTATTTCAGTTACTGTCCAAGGACGATGGCTGTTTCAATTAAACTGTACCCGCAAATTGAAATGATAAAAAATAAACCAGGAGCATTAGGTTGTAAAAACATACCAATGCAAGTCTTTCCGTCGGTAGCTATCTGTAATTTGTCTTGACAAGAACATTTGTATGATCCATCTAAGTTATTACAATATTGTTCACATCCACCATTATTAGCCAGGCATTCGTCGATATCTGATAGAATGAAACACATGGCTGATAAGAATTAAAAAGTAAAAAGCTTAATTTCATTTTTCAACGGGATTCAGGGTCTTGTTGTATTGTCCATATCAATTTAAACAGTAATAAAAAATAAAAATCAAAAATTCGCAAATGTGCTTAAACTCATTTTTTACAATTAAACAAGAGATAACAGAAGAATAAATAACAACAATTTATGAAAAATAATATATCAAAGGTTAGTTGCGTTAAAATATATATCATATCATTCAACAAACTAGTACTGAGTTTTTTTTCTTTCGTTCGAAATATAAGAAAAATCAATAATACACTGTAATCATATGAGAGTTACCTATGCAGTGGCTTCGGTCAGTATGAAGAATGTACCCAGACCTACATACACACATAAAAGATCCATGCGTGTTTGTACACAAGTGCTCACAATTATGTGTCCCTAAGTTGCATTCGTCTATATCTAAAATATAACATTTTTCTGATGAATGTTATCATATAGTCCCAGCAATCTCAAAACCATGAGCAAATTGTTTAACTGTTTGCTTAATATCGTAGAATTAACACCACGTTTGAGGTTTTATTTATAAGAACAACGTAATGACACTTTCATTAAAAGTAAAAACACACAAACAAATGATGCTATTATCATTGTACTCATTTTTTAATGTGCTCAAAGATCTTGCCTGAGCAAACCGAGTCAGAGAATCCAGCTGCACAGGAACAGGTATTTGGATATATACATGTACCTCCATTCGGGCAAGTGGTCAATCCGTTACAAATCGCTGTAAAGTAGGAAAGAAAATACTAACATTTTTTCAAAACAAATTTTCCGAAACAGTTCAACGTTTAAACATAAATTACAATCCGCAAAAAACATTGTAATTAAAAGAGTTTTTTTTTAAGTTCTTTAACTTTTGTACAATTATTTGTATTTAATGTACCCACAAAATTATATTTTATAATTGAATATATCAAATATTTCAAGTAAATGCAAACAAATTACAAATAAATATTATTATGTCTCACCAACTTTAGTTCGCAATTTCACAAAAAAAGTTGATTTATACAAGGTTATTACGTATATTTTGCAAATTCCAGGAGAATAAAAAGAAATTAAATGTGTTTTACCCTTTGAACAATCTGACCCTGTATATCCATAACAACAAAACGATGAATAACACGTACTATATTTAGTAAAGCTACTCACTCTGAAAAAATGTTAAAAGATATTCTAAATTAAACACGAAATAACATTTGAACTGATTGTTTACAGTGTTTTTCTGAACACAGAGAAGATTAATGGTTGCAATAAGTTCATATTTAATAAATTTTTTATACGATTAAAATATTTCATTCATTTTCTAAACAGTTATTGACCAAATAATTCGAATGCAAAAACACCAAATATCGTAAAGAGTCTTGTATATATTTTGTAAAAGGTTTACGTGTTTATCAATAACGTACTTGTAATTAATACAAGTTTGCCAACCCCAGAATCCACAACTTATCGTATATGAATCCACTCTGTAACCAGTCGATGGACACGAGTAGGAACTGTAGCATAATCCTGCATCTGAAAGTCTAAAAACCATTCAATAATTTTAATTTCTTCGTGATATAATTTACATAAAGGCATATCTTGATAAATTATTTCACATAATTGTAGCTGTTCTCCATTTAAATAAATACAGTACATTATTAACATGTAATAACTGAGAAGTACCTAGTGTTAAAATACATTTGGGTTTTCAAAAATGCAGAAACTGCCTCAGTTTTTATGATACAATTATTCAAAGAATCGGGCCATAATTTTTCATCCTTGTTGAAAAATACCACTGCTTACAAATGAACGAGAGAGACCGTTTTAACAAAAAATACGTAAAAAATGTTCGTACATATAATATTATGAAATATGTGTTAACAGATTTTCAGAAAATGTGGAATGTGTCATCAATTACAATTTTACCAAGTCGGTCTATTGCAAACGTTGTCATTAACTTGATGATAATTGTCCGACATCCAATAATTAATTCGTTATAAAATAAGCTTTTGTCGCCAATCTAACTGTTGATGAATAGTTTTTTGCTACAAGATGTTAAATTGCAGGTTGTTGTCGGTAGATATGCCTAAACCTGAAATTTTATATCATCTGGATGGGTACTATTAGATCTACTTTTTATTCTTATTGCAAGTTTTTTTTTTTCTTAATTGTTTCCTGAATATGGTCAAATACTTTTTGGCAATTAGGTATAAAAAAAAATATTTTATTTTATGGACGGATGTCCATAACGCAAAAATTATTTGACATCCATTCGACGTATAAAGTATAAGGTACATGATTGCAAAACACTAGTACAGTAGTAACAGAAAATCTGAATGCATGATATAACATAATTACATGTACTAAAATGTTACACAGCAATCCAACGTAGTTTGACCGATTTTAACGCAATTTATTGAGAATATGTTAGTGCCAATTTTTAAAAGTTTTTGTTCAACACGCGTATGAAGCTAAATTCGTTAGCAAATAAAGTTAATGCACAGTATATATTACTTTTAAGTAGAGAATAATAAAACAATATATGTGAATTAAGTAAAAAGAGACAGTCAGCAAATAAAAGTTAGTCTGCAGTAATTATTACTTTTGATTAGAAAGATAAATCATGTGTATGTCGAAAAATTTATTTGTATAAATTAAGTAAAAGTTAAAAGAAAATGTCAACCAATGTGTTTGGGGATTTAAAGTTTTCGATTATTCAAGTAACAACCAGACATTGATAAGTTTAAAAAGTTTGTAATTTTATAAATATTCGTACCTGATGAGATTGAAAATTCCTGCCATGCATACAGCAACATTAAATATTATCAATCCCATCATCAAATACAGAATTATGTTGCCACCTTAGTTGTACATTATGAAAACGGATACTGTAGATAAATACCAAACCATTAAACTTTAAATAAGAAACATATTTGGCACTCAATAATGACATTTTCGTATATAATATTGTGCAACGGTTCGTGGTTTCTATCATACAAACACTTCTATAAGCCTCAGAATTCAATACTGAAACCTGATCATATAGATAAACATAATTAAGCCATGGTTTAAGTTATATTGTGCATGTTCGTTCAATGCAAGCATTTTCAAACGTATCTTATGTAAATGGTGATTTAAATTTTGAGATCTTTATGAGATCTGTAAAAAACATTTTGTGTTTTACCTGGTAGTTTATTCTTGTTATATCAACTTAAGGTTTAAATATTTTCTGAAAACAATAAAACAATTCTGTCCGATTGCGACCAAACATCAAAATAAAATATTTTGCTGTACTGTTTTGTTGTAGTGTTATTAAGTGCGTGGTATCGAAACGTTGTCCATTTTTTTAAAATGTTGGGAACGGCAATTTATAGTCAAACACACCGATTACGTTTCTCAAAGTTTTTCTTTGGGTGTCTAATGTTCAATTTTTTATAAACAGATGCGCAGCATATCCTGCGTTTGCATGTAAACTTGAGTCAGTATAGCTAGCCTCTCAGGAGATTTCTGGATGCAAGTATACAATTTTATCAAATTAAAAAATTCTTACACTTTGAAACCATAATGTCTAAAATATGTTTTTAATCCGAAAGGCTCGCTCATTTACAACATTTTATTAATGTCTAGGCATGATTCCGTGTATGTTTCCTAAAGCACGCAAAAGTGTAACAGTTTTACAAAGTACCACCAGGAACATATATAGCGGTAATATTGTTGAGTTATAAACAACTTGCCGTAAAATTTAATTTATTTAGCATTGTCGTTCAATGTCCTCTTAAAATACTGTTATCAAAATCCTACACAAAACCAAGCAGGAAAAGAGGATTTAGTTTTACCGATATTTAAAGCAACTTTTCTAGCAGTATAATAATCTGACTAATCTTTGACTTATGCAATAAATTCCAAATAGCTTTGATTTTTTTTAAAGTACAATTGAAATTCCATACAAAACAAATCATGCAAAACAGTTATAGTTTTACGAACTTGGCTAGCGATAACATTATTTAAATTATCATTTAATAGAAAAACTTCTATATACTTCTTTATATATACTTTCAGCAAAAAACTGCTTTCTTTGTTTAATAAATTCTGTTTTCTTTCTCTATCGTTTAGCTGACATTTTTAAAACGCCAAATTAATTAATTTTAACACGTTTTCGTATTCATGGCATTGTTAGACAAAATAGCGGAGTGTATAATTTCATATTCTTTTCGTTAAAATAGTTTTTCCGGATAGTGCAAGGAATATAAATAAAATGATCCGGAATGGCCACTTTTTATCAAATCAATACCAAAAACTTTGCACTTCGGTAATTTAGATTTTGTCAACAATGCCATAATTACGAATAAAGTCGGGGTCTCGGTGGCCGAGTGGTTATGGTTGTTAGTCTACTATCGATCACTAAGATTGCGGGTTGGATTCTTACTGCGGGCAGGTGTACTCGACTGCAAACTTCATTGACAAGTATTGCCAGTTTTCTTACCACAGGTCAAGGGTTCTCTCTGGGTACTTCGACGCCATGATATAGCTGAAAAATTGCTGAAAATAGCGTTAAACATAATTCAAAAAAACAAGCGAATAAAGTGTTACAACAAATGAAGAAAGTGTTGTAGAAATATCAAGTAAACGGCGGAAACAAAAAAGTATAAAGCAAAGCAGGAAAACAGTTTAATAGTGGATACTATGCAAAAAAACCGGATGTAAATCAGTCCCTGGGTGCTCCATTACGACTAATAAGACCTGTTTGTAGCTCCCCTTAAATACGAAAAGAGCTATTATTGTAGGTAAACATCCAACGTTAGCTAAAGGTCAAATTATTTTAGTACAAATGATACAGGATGAACATGGAATATTTTTGCTTTTTGTTCAGTTTTTAACGAAGAACGGAAAATCGTGAGTAAGCATGTATATCTGTGTGATGGTACGCATGTCTTAAATCAAAGCTAAAGGTTTGTTTAAGCTACATATTTTTACATTTTACAAAGTTTGTGTGTTCAGAAACTAATCTTGTAAACGATGTTATACTAAATTCAGTGTGAAATTTGTATATAGAAGTACTTGCATTATATGATGTAAATCTTGTAAATGTCTTCAGCTCAATGGTTTAGTTTGACATCGTGAAAATGTACATTAAACTTTCATAATTATTTGTAATAGTCAACATAAATAACAATCGATTATGTCGGAATTCATATAAATGTTGGCAGTATCTCCATTGCGGTAACACGATACAAAAGCAGTTTAAAATTTTACACCAATTCTCCATAAGGATCAAAGGATTTGTATATAGGGTGAGACATAACATATCTCAGATTTTGCTGATTTTCATTTTATCAGTTGAAATTGACCATTGAATCACAAAATAATGATTGTTTGTTATGATTTGACTTGGGTTGCCATGACCCGTGGCGGCCATTTTGGGCCGATTAAAATACAGTGAAAAGGGCAATATTCAAATCCCAATTTTTCAGGGGAAAATCAATTCATATTCAATAGAATTTTCTTATTTGCTTAATTCAATAATATCATTGACAATATTCAAAACAGTTACAACAGTTTAAATATATGTGTGATCAGACTGAGACTATTGAACATGTCAGGAAATAGGTCATTATTCTCTATAAGTTTTGGTAAAAATACTCATCATGAATATAATTACATAGGTTGATGATTAATATTCAAAAAGTTTTAAAATCTCAATGGGGTAAGAAAAAATGTCTTTAGAAAACACCGTTGAAGTTGGTTCCATGGTAATAAAACAAAAACGTCAATTTTCGATATTTAAGTATATGTATGACCATACTTCTAATATAAGTATAGATGATCCAAGATTGTAGTCATCATATGTACCTAAAAGGATCTTTTCAACATAGTATGACATTAGAAAACTTTCAAGGTCACTTGTGTTGTTCTCAAGGTCACTTAAAATTGATTTTGCTTCGAGATTTTCATATTTGAAAGCTCAAATTTTAGTTGACCTTGACCTTGAGACACTGTACACTGAAATGATTTTAATATCATTTTAAGTAAAAATAATAATTAGAATGATTTAATTTGACACTAAGAAACAGTAGTTTTGTGGAAATATTGAACAATACAGAAATGGCTTTTTTCACTAGTTACAATGGTAACCATCTTTCACAGTGTTTTTTAAAGACATCTTTTGTTTCCCCATTGAGATTTGTATACGTTTTGAATATTAATCATCAACTTATATAATTATATTCATCATGAGTATTTGTGATTGGTGCATTTTTGAAAATGGAGTCAGTAAAGTGGCAAAAATGGTAATTTTTTGGCAAAAAAATTCCAGAAAATATCCATGATTTCTTGACATATTTGATAGCCTCGTTCTGACTACACATTTATGTTTCGTCTTGAAACTGTTTCGAATAATGTCAATGAGGTATTGAATTAAGCAAATAAAACGTTATATAGAATATGCATTGATTTTTGAATAACAAATTGGGAATTGAATTTATGCTATTTCGCAGTATGAGAAATGATAAAAAATGACCTCCTTGGTTACCATGGCAACCGTGTTCAATCATAGCAAACAGTCATAATTTTTGTGATCCAATTGTCAATTGCAACTTATGAAAAGAATAGCAAAATCTAAGACATGTCATGTATCATTTATTTTGGTGCTTAGGGATAATTGTTCTTAATCTCTGTGATTGTCATTGTTTTTAAATAAAAATTAATTTGAACTGGCTATTTCAATATATCACAACCTACGCAATTACGATTACGTTTTATTGAAATTTCAAGAAACACTTTAAGCATTATACTACTTCAATATGGGTGTCATAAATATACAAAATTAAAATATAATAATATAATATCATGCTGCGAACAAATTTTACTCCTTTAGAAAGATGGCATATTGAAGCAGTTTTATCAAGAAGAGGTTTGTGCCAATTTATCTGTATCACATAAATTAACAGGAAGTAAATACATTATAGTTGTCCGTAATTTTTATCTATGTTGACAATGATGAACAAATAATTTTTTAAAGTATAAATTAAAAACAAATTTTTACTTATTTAGGTTTGCTGTTTTTCGCTTATTCAAGCAGCGAAAACAGCTGTTATATATTAAAGTGTCCGTTTATCACGTTCATACCAGAAGAAGTAAAAAAAATCACGTTATGCACGCAACAATATCCAATTTGATCAATCTTACCCCCATTAAATAAAGAATTGCGTTACCACCTCTGAGAACATAATGAAAAACGATTTCACACTTCGAATAAGTAAAAAAATTTAGAACCAAATGACTAATTTTGTATATACAATTATACAACGGTTCGCTGTATATTTTGAATGTACATTCATATAAACATGTACAAAATCCTCTCAAAATAAAAGCCAAATAATCGTTTACTCAATATTTAAATCTGATCTTATAGATATAGAGGATGAACACTAAATGTTAAATAAGTAACCCATAACGATTTGCGTGATACATACTTAGGCTATTTTTCACGGTACACGTTGTTCATTCAATGTAAACAGAGACAAACGTATCTGAACAGTAAATTCTTATCTGAAAAGATTGGCTTTAAATCAACATCAACCATGCAATTTTGACAATTTACATTACTCATTATATGAATAATGTTAAAACTGTTCTGCTGAACACTTGAAACGTCTTTCCCCTTTAACTTAACGTTTTATAATA
This sequence comes from Limnoperna fortunei, assembly GCA_944474755.1. Taxonomy (NCBI): domain Eukaryota; kingdom Metazoa; phylum Mollusca; class Bivalvia; order Mytilida; family Modiolidae; genus Limnoperna; species Limnoperna fortunei. The sequence continues at coordinate 1,363,466 of OX104121.1, read as the reverse complement.
TGTGATAAAATTAGAAATATGAAAAGCAATGAACATTTGTCGACATGTTTTTATTAATACGTCACTCAAAAGAAAAAAATTATTTCAATATCTTTATAAAAATATTGATAAGTCAAAAATTGGAACACAACATGTTTTCTTTACATTGAATAATATAAAAATTACATGCTAGCCCGCTATTACTTTGCGATAAGATTTTTTTAATTTTAAGCCAGAGATAAGCATTATAGGAGGGGTAATTCCTACAAAATTATTATATAAAATGAAAGAAAAATATGATTTCAATAACTTTATAAATAACAAAGGTTAAAAGTTTAGACACTACATGTTTTTTACATTGAGGAAGGTCAAACACTAAATGCATTAGAAGTCGACACATTATTACTTTGTGATATCTTTTGAAATTTCTAAATTAAATGTTAGAGATAAGAATGGAAAAAAGGTAGCCAATATAAAATGTTGCTAAAACTTGACGTGACATGTTTAATAAAATTAATAATATTATAGAATACTTAGTATTTTAAATATGTAAAAAGGTACAAAGTTAGGACGCCAGACATTTTTTGTCCTTGAGATGGGTAAAACAATCATAACAATTTGACAGATTATGATTTAGCGAGCAATCTTTTGAAATATTTTGGTAAAAATAAGACATTTAATAGAAGTATCACTAATAAAATGCTGTTACCACTTGTCGTGGCACGTCAAATTCACTTGTAAAAGAACATTTTAGTAAAAATGGCATTTCAACATCTAAGAAAATAACAAATGTCAACAACTTGGATGTGACCTTATATCCATTTAAGGTCATAGCAGATAAATCCTATTAGATGACGTCAAACAATTCTCCTTTAAATGCTTTCACTTTCTTTATCTTCCACATTTTTAAAGGTGTAGCCATAACAAGCTCATATCAAAATTTGAATGTCACCTTGACCTTTAAAATTGTTGTTTATTTTTAAGTTCGATAGCCATGGGGGACCCTAATATATTGTCTTTAAAATTGCTGCGACATGTAAAAATCTACTCGTAATTATCAATGCAACCTTTGAGGAAGAATAATGATTTCTTCATTAACTATACATAAAAATCATAATTAACCTATTTCATATGGGACATAACTGGGGAGTTAAGATTACATTCATTTGATCGGGTCCCGGACCACGATATGTCAGAGGACTTACTGATTTGCCCGGTTTTTTTATTATAATGGCTCCCAACCGAGGTTTGCGGAGACTTGTTGTTTTTTTCTCTGTTACTTTTCTTATTCATTGATCATGAATGTGTCCGGAATTTTCCAGGAACAAAGGTTTATACAAGCATAATGATACTTGGCATAGTAAATATTTGAGTTTAAAAGTTGTGTAAGTTTTGGTATTTTTAAAATAGCCGCTATTTAAAATGGCCTCCAAAAAAACCCCGCAAAATTTAAGCGTCATCCGATTTTGACGAAATTTGATATACTGGTAGATTAGTGTCCACTGTGTGTGCTACTACTTCTGGAATGATTGTCCCCCTCCGGCTTCAGAATGGCGGTCATTTTACTATACCTGCCTGACATGGAAAACTTTGTCCGATTTCAACGAAATTTGATTTCTATGCATATTTTAATGTAGGGATTTCAATGAAATACTTTTCATTGGGATTTTGTGTGACTCCAACACAAAAATATTTAATTATTTTTATTACTATTTTTTTCTTTCTGGTCAGAGAGTTTCTAGGCACTGTTTTGTAGAACGACTCAAGTGATCCTCAGAAAACTTTAGAGAAATATGGAATAAAATGTCTAATACTGCAAATCGGCTTTAGATTTTTCGAAATTTTAAAATGTCTGCCGTTGAGGAAAAAAAGTGCGATTGTAAAATCTCCGGAATGGCCAGTGCAATATTAATGATAATTGGTACACTGATAAGGTTGACTATGATAAGAATTTTGCCGAAAAAATGTGACGCTAACGACGCCATATTATTACTGCAGCTGTTTCACAACACTGCCCCAAAACGGTAACTTTGTCTGGTTGCAACGAAATTTGACATGTAGATAAATTTTAATGCACAAACTAAGTATGTCGTGTGCCCGACTATGTTTGTAAACAGATTTTTTTTAATTGCTTGCAATAACAATCAGCACTATTAATAAAGGCTAGTTGTTTTATTTTTTTTCTTCTTCTTTCCGCCAACATTTTGTCTGCCCGTCGTTGGATCGATATAAATCTTCACCTAATAATAGGCAATGACTTGAAGTGGTGTCTTTCAGTTTAATATTTTGAAATTTTGCGGCCATCTTGAAATGGCGACAATTTTGTAATATGTATATAAGTAGACTATGTTATACCGCACTATATGACACACATGTTGTTTTTTTTATACCGGTCATTCGAAATGAAAAATGGCCTCCGAAAATTCAAAATGGTCCGATTTGCAGGTAAATTTAGGGTTTGCGAATAGATGTCAGACATCAAAAGTTGAATTCGATCATCTAAAAATGGCCGCCATTTTGAAAATAAAAAACCCTTGAAAATCGGAGGTTGCTGGATTTTAATGAAACTTAGTATATAAGTAGAGAATATTATACTGCAACAGATAACACACATTTTACCTTGCTACAGTGGCCATTTTGAATCCGAAATGGACGCCAAAAAAATTAAATGGTCTGATTTGCATGAAACTTGGATTTCAGGTACATTAAGATGTTGCAAATTGATGTAAGTTATAAAATTGTATTATGCGACCATCTTGAAAAGGCGTCCATTTTGAAATGAAAAAAATCAAAATTAATTCTAAAAAAATTCAAAAGTTGATGGATTTTAATGAAAATTGGTATATGATGATAATAGAATGTGCCGCACACTATGACATACATTAGTGACCATTTGAATCAAAGATAGCCGCAAAAATGGAAAAATGCTCCGATTTGCATAAAACTTGATTTCCTGGTAGATAAAGTCGTAAATGGATGTCTACATTTGAGGATCAAAGGGGGACGTTTGGGAGCCAGTTATGGTCTATAAGATCATAATCATGTTAAATTATTATTATTGTTGTTATGATATTTCACAAAACGGGAGTTTTGCAATCCATTTTACGAATTTTCAAAATGGCTGCTTATTCTATGGTAACAATGGTCATTATAAAAGACACTGCATTATCTTGGTAAAAAATTGTATTTGGGGGTTTTTAACATGCTCAGGATTATATTGGCAAATGGGGGTTCGTTTGGGAGACATGTGTGTTGGCATTCCAAATCAGTTATTACTAGTTATTAAGTCACCCATAACGAAGTGGTTTTTGCACCGTTTCTTTTTCGTCTTCTTCTTCTTCTTCTTCTTCTTGAAGGGATAGGACGTGTTTTTCGGAGCTCCGGTCAAAGCATTTATTTCTTGGTTATTTTGTATTGTAGTTCGTTAATATTTGTATTGTTGTGTTCAGAAGAAGAAGCACTTTCATTTTGTGGGATGTATTTCGTTATTTATTCTCGGATTGCCGAGATTATGTGTATTGGAATTTTGTTTATTGGTTTGATTTGGTTTAAACATGGCGTCGCCTTCATTTTCAAGTGTTGTGGTTAATGGTAAAACTACTCAGTTGTCGTCTGTTGTTGCCTCAGGCAATACAATGTTATGTGAGAAGGACAATAGGGACCTTAATCTAATTAAACGAACAATGCCGTCCACGGTAGGTGTTAAATCCTTTCCCCAGGCTAATGGTGATAATGTTGTAAAGTCGCAATTAAACCGAGAATGTTCAAGAGCGAAAAGTTCAGACTTATCAACTGAAAATATTATACCCACTGAAGGTGAAAGTTCAAGATTTGAACATGATGATATGCCCTCATTCGGTCATATGTTGTTTCAAGGAAACATGGTGTCAGGTTACGAAATATACAGTCCATATCAATCGAACAATATGTTGTTGCTGTTGCTAATGTGGTCAATCCAGAAAATATAGTGGCTGCATCCCGAATGAGATCTGGGGTCGTTATATTTTTATCGAACCTTGACGATGTCGAGCTATTGTGTTCAGATGGCCTTAGCATCGGGGACGAATTCATTGAAGTTCAATGTCTTGTTAAAATTCCCAAAAAGATTACTCTGTCAAATTGTCCCCCCTTTATCCCTAATGATTTATTAGAAGATGAATTGATGCGCTATGGGCGCATCATTTCAGACATCAAACCCATTCCGCTAGGCATAAAGATCCCAACCCTGAAACATGTAAAGTCTTTTAGGCGTCAAGTTTCTCTTATCCCCCACTCCAACCAATGTTTACCAGAATACTTTGATATGCATTATCAAAGACAAAATTACAGAATCTTTTTAAATGATGATGTGGTTTGTTTTAAGTGTAAACAAATTGGCCACATTCAAAGCAGATGCCCGGAGAACAAACCTAAAACTAATAAAACATCAGAAGCAAACACACATGTTCCATATACAGCAGAACGTGTACCCCCAACTGGGACCGCCGAGCAGTCTATTGCATCGGACTCTGTTGCAAATACCTCTGGGAATCGGGACGATGCTGTCGATACCCAAAGCAATTCTACTACTCATAAACAAGCAGCGGAATCAACTGTTTCCACTGTAATTGTAGATATTCACGCTCCTGCTGAAAAAGCACAAGATCTAATGACGCCTAAGTCTGCAATTAAACGTAAAGCAGAAAACAGCGATTCACTGATTTGTGTCAAAGCACCCACAACCGATAAAATCCTTGTTCATCTGCTCAAGATGATATCAGTATATGGGATTTACCCCCACCATCCAATATTATTGTAAACACAAACGAAGACGGGGATGTAGACATTGAGTCTATATCATCTGATCTATCCGAACAAAACTTGTCCCAAGTCGTCGTGGATACCGAGCAAAATTTATTCATCGACGAGCTGGACATACTACTTCCAGAACTCAAGAGCAATAAAAAACCTGTTGAGAAGTGTTTGGAGTATACAACCAACTTACGCCAACTCTGTCAAGACTTTATTGACCGCAGAAGAAATCCCGAATCGTCTTCTCAGTTGAAAGCGCGTCTATACAAATTAATAAAGAAGTTGAAGGCGTATATTAAAACACATGCTTAGAAATGTATTATATCTAAGACAACATGATTTTGCCTCTTAATTATGTTTTATTCCTATGTATTCTTACTACAATTGTAATGTCCGGTTTTTCATTAGTTTCACTGAACACTCAAGGTTGTCGTGATTCTTTTAAAAGATATTTTTTTTAGATTCTTTGAAATCTAAATTAAATGCAGACATAGTTTTTTCTCCAAGATACTCATACCATTCCTTCTGATGAAGGTATATGGAAAATGGTATGGAGAGGAGAAATAGTTTTTTCTCATCTGTCAACTATTTCTGCTGGATTAGCGATATGTTTTTCAAATGATTTAGAATATACTATTCTGGATCATAAAGTTATCTTACCCGGTCGCATTTTACATGCAACTATCAAATTACAGGAGCAAACTGTATATTTGTTGAATGTCTATTCCCCCACCTGTCCCAAAGAAAAACTAGAATTTTTGAAATACTTAAAACACCATTTGAATCAACTTGATTCTTCCTATCCAATATTTCTTGGAGGTGATTTAAATTGTACTACTAATCCTTCCCTCGATCGGACAGGAGATATCGAACCCCACCCCCATTCTTGTAATGAATTTAAAAATATAGTAAAACGTTTCAAATTTATTGATACGTTTCGCAATATTCATCGGTATGATAGAACTTATTCCTGGTCGAGAAATGACGGTGTCGCCGCAAGACTCGATTGGATTTATATATCTAAACATTACAGTCAGTTTATTCGATCCTCAGAAATAAAACAGTGTTCATATTCTGATCATGATTACGTTCGTGTTTACTTTAAAGAAATACAAAGTAAACACAAGAGTGCTTACTGGTGTCTTAATACATCACTTTTAGAGGATAAATCGTATATCGACATGTTAAATAACTTTTGGCTTTCCTGGCGATTACAAAAATCAGAGTTCAAGTGTATCCAAGATTGGTGGGATCGTGGAAAATATAAAATAAAGGAACTTTCGCAAGAATTTTCCATTAAAAAGAATTATGATTTTAAATGTAAATTTGATAGTTTGCTGTGTGATGTTCAATTATTAAAATCAAATATTGCCACAAACCCTGGTCTCAATACCATTTTAATTGAGAAACAACATCAGTTGTCAGAACTTGAACGTATCCAGGCCCGTGGTGCTTGGGTACGTTCAAGATTCAAATATGTTAATGATGCAGATAAACCTACGAAATATTTTTTTGACCTTGAAAAGAAACGTGGTACAAGGAAATTATTATCACATTTGACCTTGCCTGCTGGCAGTATAACTGATTCAGATCAGGAAATAAAAACCCTTGCCAGAAATTTCTACTCCGAATTGTATAGCCCCGATCCTGTAGATGAAGGTTGTCAAAATGAAATTTTGAAAGACCTTCCTACAATAAGTAAAACTCAAAAGCAAACATTAGATAGTTTTATAAGTTATGATGGATTGTCCTCTGCCGTTTTAAAAATGAATAATAATTAGTCCCCTGGTATTGATGGGCTGCCTAGTGAGTTTTACAAAACCTTTTGGAACATCGTTGGGAAGGATATGAACGAAGTTTTTGTTACTTCTATTGAAGAAAACAGACTTCCACTTTCGTGCAGAAGAGCTGTCCTGACGATGATTCCAAAGAAAGGTGACAGTAGTTTGTTGCAAAACTGGAGACCAGTGTCTCTTCTTTGCTGCGACTATAAAATATTAACTAGGGCTTTCTCACTCGGACTTCGAACCGTTCTACCTGATATACTATATATCGATCAAAGTTATTGTGTTCCCGGTCGTCATATCAGTGACAATATTCGTTTAATTTCTGATGCTACGTGTTATGCTAATCAGGAAAATATCCCCCTTGCTATTGTTTCCCTTGACCAAGAAAAGGCTTTTGATCGTGTTCATCATGGCTATTTGATGAAGACATTAGAAGCCTTCGGTTTTGGCGATTATTTTATATCCTGTATAAAAACTATTTATACAGATGTACATAGTTTATTAAAAATTAATAACTCGTTATCGTCTACTTTTGAATTTAAAATAGGTATACGACAAGGATGTTCCTTGTCAGGTCAGCTATACGCTAATTGCCCTGAACCTCTTTTACATAAATTAAGGTCAAAAGACGGCTTATTAGGTCTTGAACAACCATTACCTGATGGCAAGAAAAGTTGTTTATCTGCATATGCAGATGATCTGGATACTCTATTAACAAAAGATTCTGATTTTGAAAAGTTGTCTTTCTGGTTAGATATCTATCAGAAAGCTTCAAATTCAAAAATAAATTTACAAAAGTCTGAGGGTTTGTGGGTTGGTAGTTGGAAAAACAGAAATGATTGTCCACTTGGTCTCAAGTGGAACAATAAAGGCCTCAAAGTTTTAGGCACTTTTGTTGGGAACAATACGGACTTTTATAAACAAAATTGGGAAGGGATGGAGGAGGATATTACTGTCAAACTTGATAGGTGGAAACCGTTTGCTCGTGGTTTGTCACTTCAAGGACGAACCCTTGTAATTAATTTACTGTCTGCATCAAAATTGTGGCATCGATTAAATTCCGTAGCCGTGCCCGATGAAATTATTAATGCGATTCAAAGTAAATTTGTTGAATTTCTATGGCAAGGAAAACATTGGGTTTCCAAAGAAATGTTATATCTTCCTGTATGTACTGGAGGACAGGGTCTAGTTCATATTTTATCCAGAATTCGTGATTTTCGAATTCAATTTATGTACCGATTTTTGACATTAATGAATGGTGACGATGTTCACCCTTGTTACTATTTTTGTAAGTATTTTTTGTCTACTGTTTCTAATTTGAATTATGATGTTCAGTTGTTATTACTTGATGGGGATTTTCAGTATACTAAAATCCCAAACTTTTATCAAGATTTAACAAAAACCTGGAAATATTTTGAATCATCTAGAATAAAAATAGATGATACCTCAGTTGCTGATATTTTAGAAGAACCTTTGTTCTTTAATCGCTCATTAGTTAACCCTAAAACTGATGAACCTTTTTATTTTGAAAATTTTGTTATTGCTGGTATGACTAAAGTTAAAGATCTTTTTGATACCAATCTGAAGAGAAAACTCACGGCAGCAGATTTTGTTGGAATATTAAGCATTCGTTCTGAACGCTGTATGCAACAACATCTGGATTTACTATGGTCGTCTTTTCCTCCGGCGTGGAGTGAATTGATAGATCGTTTTTTACATAATGATATTGATATTGGTGTTTTTCACCAATATATTTTTAAATTAGAAATTGACAATGCACCCGATTTAAGTAAGGGTGTTGTTCTCGATAAATGTCCCAAGAAAATGATCTATTTGTTATCTGTTATGCAGAATTATAATCCTTCCCATACTAAAAAGTTACTGTCCCCTTGGTGTAATATTTTGCAATTAAATATTCCCCCTAATGTTATCTATAGTCATGTTTATGAATATCCTCATAGCATGCATGAAGGCGACCTTAGCTGGAGAATCCTTCATGGTGCTATTGCAACTAGTAAATTTTATTGTAAAGCTGGTTATCAGCAGTCTGATGTATGTCCCTCTTGTGGTGTACAAGAGGACATACATCATATTTTTATTTCCTGTCCTCGTATTACAATTTTATTTAATTTTTTTTTAAATATTTGGTGTAAATTAATGAAAAATGATGTAGGTTCAGTAAAATCGTTTATATTTGGACCTTCGATTTTTTCCAGCACTGACCAATCGCCACCAAAGGTCAGTGCAAATCGATCTCCTCCAGCTGTCCAAACGTCAACATCGGACAGCTGTCCAGTTAGGAGATTGATTCCAGCTGATCCACCGCCACCTGGGATCAGGTGTCCAGAGATTCCAGTAACAGCCGACCACACGTCATCCAGGGTCGGCTGTCCAGAGACGACCAGACAGCCAATGGTGATGGAGGACGGAGCAGTCGTGTTGGGAGAATGTACCAACACGCAACGATGGACGAAGCGGTACAGGACCTCAAGACGACTGTTCCAGTGGATTGCTACCCAGGCGAAGATGGCCACGTATGTGAGCCAGCAACACCTAAGGACCGGAGGCGGAGAGACAGATCCACTCAAAGAATTTAGGTCGCGCATCCGCGCCCGGTTGGCAATAGAATTTGCATATTGTAAGTTTGTTAATAATGTTGATTTCTTTTCAGATTTTTGGTGTTTTGATAATGTATTGTGTTTTATTTCAAATGACAAGCTTTTTGTAAATATTTAATGGTAAGTTGATTGTATATGTATTAATTTTTTTCCTGTTTATATATAATGTAAACCGTGATGAGTTAAAGGTTAAAACATGGAATGGGGTGTACCAGTCCATGTTGACTTTGATCATTTGGACAAAGTCATTTATAGGGCTCTTTAATTTTAACGATAGGTAGGTTAAAAGGTTAAAGTTAAAATTGACTTGTATCAGTTTAAACTGACTTTGATCATTTGGACAAAGTCTTTTATTTTGTCTATTGTATTTTCATATACTTTTGGATTTAAAGTTGATATATTCATATGTATTTTCTAAATTGTTAAATAGCTTGTCATAATAATGTATTTATTAGGATTATATTTTATGTTACTTGAATTTTTGATACCTTGTACAACTGTGATATAATGTTTTAATTAATAAAGGGTATTGAAAATTCAAAAAAAAAATTCTTCTTCTTCTTCTTGAAGGGATAGGACGTGTCTTTCGTAGCTCCGCTCAAAGCATTTATTTCTTGGTTATTTTGTATTGTGGTTCGTAAATATTTGTATTGGTGTGTTCAGAAGAAGAAGCTCTTTCTTTTTGTGGGTTGTTTTTCGTATTTATATCTTGGATTGCCGAGATTTTTGGTGGATTGTATTTTTGTTTAATGGTTAATATTTTTGTTCAAAGATGGCGTCGCCTTCATTTTTTCTGGTGTAGTAGTTAATGGTAAAACTACTCAGTTGTTGTCGAATGTTGCCTCGAGCAATACTATGTTAAATAATAAGGACAATAGGGACCTTAATTTAATTAAACGAACAATGCCGTCCAAGGTAGGTGTTAAATCCTTGCCCCAGGCAAATAGTGATAAAGTTGTAAAGTCGCAATTACACAGCGAAAGTTCACGAGATTTGTCGAATAAAAATAATGTACCGTCTGACAGAGAAAGTTCAAGATAGAAAAATAACGATGAGATGCCGTCAATTGAACATAAGCCTTTTGGCTTTGTCTCGAGAAAACACGGTGTCAAACTAACAAACATACCGTCTGTCTCAATCGAGCAATATGTTGTTGCTATTGCTGATATTGTGAAACCAGAAAACATAGTGGCTGCCTCTCGTATGAGGTCTGGGGTTGTAGTTTTTTATCCAACCTCGATGATGTTGAAGAGTTGTGTTCTAATGGTTTAAGTATTGGGGACGAGTTTGTTGAAGCTCAGTGTTTGGTAAAAATCCCGAAAAAAGTTACCTTGTCTAATTGTCCCCCGTTTATTCCCAATGATTTACTCGAGGATGAGTTGATGCGTTATGGACGCATAATTTCAGACATAAAACCAATTGCCCTCGGTATTAAAATCCCTATATTAAAACATGTCAAGTCATTTAGACGACAAGTGTCCCTTATTCTTCACCCCAATGTTACATTACCGGAGTCCTTCGATATGTATTATCAAAGGCAAAGTTATAGAATATTTGTGAATGACGATGTTGTCTGTTTTAAGTGCAAACAGACTGGTCATATTCAAAGTCGATGTCCACAAAATCGACCGGCAACCGATAATAAAAATTCAGTTGAAAATACAGATGTCCCGTTTACCGCTGAAAGGGTACCAACAACTGCGACTGCAGAACAGTCTATTGCTACAGATACTGGCATTGGGGCCACTAGCAATCAAAGTGTTACTTCCAACACCGTAGCTAATGTTACGAGTAGGGACAAATCTGAAGAACCTTCTTTTTCCACTATCATTGTGGATGTCCACTCTCAACCTGAACAAGTGCAGACTGATCTGTTGCCAACTAAGTCTGCACTTAAACGTAAAGCAGAAAACAACGATTCTGCCATTAGTGTAAAAACATCCACAACTGAAGCTATATCTGTTCCAGATATTAATATATGGGATTTACCCCCTTCATCCCATATCTTACTTAACACCAATGAGGAAGAGGATGTAGACATAGAATCTATATCCTCTGATTTATCAGAACACAATATGTCCCAAATCGTAGTAGATACTGAGCAAAAGCTATCAACCGAGGAGCTCGATAGACTACTTGTTGAACTAAAAAGCAACAAAAAACCTGTGGAAAAATGTTTAGAGTATACATCAAACTTACGACAACTTTGTCAAGATTTTATAGTCCTTCGTAGAAACTCTGAATCATCTTCACAGTTAAAAGCGCGTCTCAATAAGTTAATTAAGAAATTAAGGGCATATGTAAAAACTCATGCTTAGACGACAAATATACCTAAATCAATAAGTATTGTCCTATTAGTTATGCATTTTTATTCTGTGTTTTCACTACAATTGTAATGTCCGGTTTTTCGTTAGTTTCACTGAACACTCAAGGTTGTCGTGACTCTTTTAAAAGATATTTTATATTAGATTCTTTGAAATCTAAACTAAATGCAGATATAGTGTTTCTTCAAGATACCCATACCATTCCTTCTGATGAAGGAATATAGAAAATGATATGGAGAGGAGAAATTGTGTTCTCTCATCTCTCGACTATTTCTGCTGGATTAGCGATATGTTTTTCAAATAATTTAGAATATACTATTCTAGATCATAAAGTTATCTTACCCGGTCGCATTTTACATGCAACTATCAAACTACAGGAACAAACTGTATATTTGTTGAATGTTTATTCCCCCACCTGTCCCAAAGAAAAACTAGACTATTTGAAATATTTAAAACACCATTTGAATCAACTTGATTCGTCCATTCCAATATTTCTTGGAGGTGATTTGAATTGTACTACTAATCCTTCCCTCGATCGGACAGGAGATATTGAACCCCACCCGCATTTTTGTAATGAATTTAAAACTATTGTTAAACGTTTCAAATTTATTGATACGTTTCGCAATATTCACCCGTACGATAGAACTTATTCCTGGTCGAGAAATGACGGTGTCGCCGCAAGACTCGATCGAATCTATATATCTAAACACTATAGTCAGTTTATTCGATCCTCAGAAATAAAATCATGTTCATATTCTGATCATGATTACGTTCGTGTTTATTTTAAAGAAATACCATGTAAACACAAGAGTGCTTACTGGTGTTTAAATACATCTCTTTTAGATGATAAATTGTATGTTGTCATAATAAATAACTTTTGGCTTTCCTGGCAATTACAGAAATCTGAGTTTAAGTGTATCCAAGATTGGTGGGATCGTGGAAAATACAAAATAAAAGAACTTTCGCAAGAATGTTCCATTAAAAAGAATTATGATTTTAAACGTAAATTTGATGGTTTACAATCCGATATTGAGTTATTAAAATCAAATATTACAACAAACCCTGACCTCCATGCCATTTTAATTGAAAAGCAAAATCAGTTATCTGAACTTGAACGAATCCAGTCCCGTGGTGCTTTGGTTCGTTCAAGATTCAAATATGTTAATGATTCAGATAAACCTACAAAATATTTCTTTGATCTTGAAAAGAAACGTGGTACAAAGAAATTATTATCCCATTTAACCTTGCCTGATGGCAGTATAACTGATTCAGATCAGGAAATAAAAACCCTTGCCCGAAATTTTTACTCCGATTTGTATAGCCCCGATCCTGTTGATGAAGGTTGTCAAAATGAAATTTTGAAAGACCTTCCTACAATAAATGAAATCCAAAACCAAACATTAGATAGTGTTATAAGTTATGATGAATTGTCCTCTGCCGTTTTAAAAATGAATAATAATAAATCCCCTGGTATTGATGGGCTGCCTAGTGAATTTTACAAAACCTTTTGGAACATCGTTGGGAAAGATATGCATGAAGCATTTGTTTCTTCTATTGAAGAAAACAGACTTCCACTTTCGTGCAGAAGAGCCGTTCTAACGATGATTCCAAAGAAAGGTGACAGTAGTTTGTTGAAAAACTGGAGGCCAGTGTCTTATTGTGTTCCCAGTCGTCATATCAGTGACAATATTCGTTTGATTTCTGATGCAACGTGTTATGCTAATCAGGAAACATCCCCCTTGCTATTGTTTCCCTTGACCAAGAGAAGGCTTTTGATCGTGTTCATCATGGTTATTTAATGAAGACATTAGAAACCTTCGGTTTTGGTGATTATTTCATTTCCTGTATAACAACTATTTATACAGATGTACATAGTTTACTGAAAATTAATAATTCGCTATCATCCCGTTTTCAATTTAAGAGAGGTATACGACAAGGATGTTCCTTGTCTGGTCAACTTTATGTTATCTGTCTTGAACCTCTTTTGCATAAATTAAGGTCAAAAGATGGTCTTTCAGGCCTTGGACTTCCATTATCTGATGGTAAGAAAAGTTGTTAATCTGCATATGCAGATGATTTGGATACTCTGTTAACGCAGGACTCTGATTTTGATAGGTTGTCTTTCTGGTTAGATATATACCAGAAAGCTTCTAATTCAAAAATTAATTTACAAAAGTCCGAAGGTTTGTGTGTTGGAAGTTGGAAAAATAGAAATGATTGTCCACTTGGTCTCAAGTGGAATAATAAAGGTTTAAAGGTTTTGGGTACTTTTGTTGGAAACAATAGAAATTTTTATAAACAAAATTGGGAAGGGATGGAGGAGGATATTTCTGTCAAACTTGACAGTTGGAAGCCTTTTGCCCGCGGTTTGTCACTCAGAGGACGAACACTTGTTATTAATTTACTTTCCGCGTCAAAATTGTGGCATCGATTAAATTCTGTGGCCGTGCCCGATGAAATTATTAGTGCAATACAAAATAAATTTGTAGATTTTTTATGGCAAGGAAAACATTGGGTTTCCAAAGAACTGTTATATCTTCCGGTATGTACTGGAGGACAGGGTTTGGTTAATATTTTATCTAGAATTCGTGATTTTCGAATTCAGTTTATGTACAGATTTTTGACATTAATAAATGGTGAAGAAGTTCATTCTTGTTACTATTTTTGTAAATATTTTTTGTCTACTGTTTCTAATTTGAATTACGATCATGTTCAATTGTTATTACTTGATGGGGATTTTCAATATACTAACATCCCAAGCTTTTATCAAGATTTAATAAAAGCTTGGAAATACTTTGAATTGTCTAGAATAAAAATAGATGACATCTCAGTTGCAGACATTTTAGAAGAACCTTTGTTTTTTAACCCTTTATTAGTTAACCCTAAAACCGAAGAACCGTTTTATTTTGAAAATTTTATAATTGCGGGTATAACTAAGATTAAAGATCTTTTTAATACTAGTCTAAAAAGAAAATTTACTGCAGAAGATCTTGTTGGCATAATAAGCATTCGTTCCGAACGCTGTATACAACAACACCTTGATTTACTATGGTCGTCTTTTCCTCCGGAGTGGAGTAAATTGATAGATAGTTTTTTTACATAAGAATATTGATATTGGAGTTGTTCACCAATATATTTTTAAATTGGATATTGACAATGCACCTGAATTAATTAAGGGTGTTGTTCTTGATAAATATCCGAAGAAAATGATTTATTTGTTATCTGTTGTTCAGAATTTTAATAGTTCCCATACTAAAAAGTTACTGTCCCCTTGGTGTAATATTTTACGATCTTATGTTCCCCCTAATGTTATATATAGTCATGTTTATGAATATCCCCATAGCATGCATGAAGGTGACCTTAACTATAGAATCCTTCATGGTGCTATTGCAACTAGTAAATTTTATTGTAAAGCTGGTTATAAGCTGTCTGATGTTTGTCCCTCTTGTGGTTTGCAAGAGGACTTACATCACATTTTTATAGCCTGTCCCCGTATTAGTGTTTTACTAAATAACGTTCATAATATTCTGTGTAAATTAACCACAAATAATGTAGGTTCTATAGACTCATTTATATTTGGACCTTCTACTTTTACTAGCACTGACCTAACGCCACCTCAGGTCAGTGCAAATCGATCTCCTCCAGCTGTCCACACGCCAACATCGGACAGCTGTCCAGTTAGGAAATCGAGTCCAGCTGATCAACCGCCATCTTGGATCAGCTGTCCAGAGATCACAGTACCAGCCGACCACACGTCATCCAGGGTCGGCTGTCCAGAGAGGAACAGACAGCCAATGGTGATGGAGGACGGAACAGTCGTGTTGGGAGAATGTACCAACACGCAACGATGGATGAAGCGGTACAGGACCCCAAGACGACTGTTCCAGTGGATGGCCACCCAGGCGAAGATGGCGATTTATGTTACTTTGCAGCACCTGAAGACGGGAGACGGACCAACAGACCCACTCCAGGAATTCAGGTCGCGCATCCGCACCCGACTGGCAATCGAGTTTTGATATGGTAAGTTTATTAACCATATTGATTATTTTTCAGATTTTTGGTGTCTTAACAATGTTTTATGTTATATTTCTAATTACAAGCTTATTGTAAATATATAATGGTAAGTTGATTGTTTTTTTTTTGTATCTATTTTTGTTCTGTTTATATATATTGTAAACCGCGATGAAATAAAGGTTAAAACATGCACTGGCTTGTACCAGTCCATGTTGACTCTGATCATTTGGACAAACTCATTTATAGGCTTCGTTATTTTAAAGATAGGTAGGTTAAAATGTTAAAGTTTAAATTGACTTGTATCAGTTTAAACTGACTTTGATCAGTTGGACAAAGTCTTTAATATTTCTATTGTATTTTCGTATACTTTTGGGTTTAAAGTCAATGTAATTATATGTATTTTCAAAATTGTTAAATAGCTTGTCATAATAATGTATTTGTTAGGATTATATTTTATGTTACTTAAATTTTTGATACCTTGTACTACTGTGATTTATTGTTTTATTTAATAAAGGGTATTGAAAATTTAATTTTTCTTCTTCTTCTTCTTCTTCTTCTTCTTCTTCTTCTTCTTCTTCTTCTTATTATTATTATTATTATTATTATTATTATTATTATTATGGCTCCCAAAAGAAAGTTTGGGAGACATATTGTTTTTGCTCTGTTTCTTCTTCTTCTTGTTAAGGTCTTTCCCCTTTTCAAGGGAAAGACCTTAATGTATTTCTTATGATTATTATTTTTTTCTGCCGCAGATGTAAAAAAAGTGTCTTGAAACTTGTCACACTTAACCGACACTACCTGGGCTCGACCTGAGTCACCTTGCGAAACCGATCTATTTTTAGTAACGGAGTTATCTGCCCCAAACACAAAACCCTTGTGTTCAGATAAACTCAGAAACCATGAAAGATATCAAAAATCTAAAGTGGGGAAAATGTTGTCTGACTTATGGCCATGATTTGTCATGCAAAAAAATGTTCTTCGATCCACCTCCTGTTTACGCGATTTTGACACGAAGTTTGTCGAAAACGTCAAATTTGTTCGATTTACACAAAACTTGGTTTCCAAGTAGAAGTGAGGGTCCTAATTACATATCCGAGATCAAAAAACGTTTTTTGGTCCAGCAGTTTCAAAATGGACGCCATTGAAATATTGTTTTCAATATAACTCAAAGACCATAAAAAATTGAAGCAGACAATATATCAGAAAAATGTTCCGCTTGTTGAGATCTACATTTGATATAAAGGTTGAAAACTGCGACAAACCATTTTCGAGGTTATGGCCCTTGTAGTTTTCAGCTAAATTTTGTTTTTAATATAACTCAAAAACCATAAAAATTGAAGCAAACAATATAACAGAAAAATCTTCCTCTTAATGAGATCTACATTTGATATAAGGGTTGAAAACTGTGCGACAAACCATTTTCGAGGTTATGGCACTTGACAGGTTTCGGCTAAATTTTGTTTTCAATATCACTGAAAAACCATAAAAAAATGAAGCAGACAATATATCAGAAAAATGTTTCACTCTTAATGATCTACATTTGATATATAGGGTTGAAAACTGGGCAACAAACCGTTTTCGAGGTTATGGCCCTTGACAGGTTTCGGCTACATTTTGTTTTCAATATAACTCAAAAACCATACAAAAACGAAGCAGACAATATATCATGGACATAACACTAACAAAATGCAGGGAAAGACATTTGAATATTTTTATTTTTATTTTTATTCTTCCACTTTCTGACAGAATTTTGACCAGCCGTTTTCTCGGAGGCTGTAAATTAGATCGACATGAAACTACACACAAAAGTACGTCATGATGTGAAGTGATGTCTTTCAGGTTTAAAATTTTTTAAATGGCGGCCATCTTGAAATGTTTTGGCGACTTATTGTTTTTGCACCTTTCTTATTTTTATGGCTCCCAAACGAAAGTTTGGAAGACATATTGTTTTTGCTTATTATTATTATTATTATTATTATTATTATTATTATTATTATTATTATTATTATTATTTAATTATCATTAAGGTCTTTCCCCTTTCCAAGGGAAAGATCTTCTTGTATTTCTTATGATTATTACTTTTTTATCTGCCGCAGATGTCAAAAAGTGTCTTGACGTGTCGCTTTGAAACTTGGCAAAATTAACCGACACTACTTGGGCTCGACCTGAGTCACCCTGCGAACCCTTTTTATTTGTAGTAACAGAGTTATCTGCCCCAAATCCAAAACCCTCGTGTTCCGATAAACTCAGAAACCATGACAGATACCAAAACTCTAAAGTAGAGAAAATGTTGTCTGACTCATGGCCATGATTTGTCATGCCAAAAAATTTTTTTCGATCTACTTCCTGTTTACACAATTTTGACGCAAAGTTTGTCGAAAAGGTCAAAGTTGTTTGATTTCAACAAAACTTGGTTTCCAAATAGATATGAGGGTCCTTATTACATATGTCGGATCAAAATTTTTTTTTGGTCCACCATTTTCAAAATGGCAGCCATTAAAATTTTGTTTTCAATATAACTCAAAAACCATAAAAAAATTGAAGCAGACAATATATCAGAAAAATGTTTCTCTCATTGAGATCTACATTTGATATAAGTGTCGAAAACTGTACATGTGCGACAAACCGTTTTCGAGGTTATGGCCCTTGACACGTTTCGGCTAATTAGTTTTGGGCTTATAACTTTAAAACCGTCAGAGATAATATAGTAAACATATACGTTTTTTGTGACCGTACAAAATCGAAGCGGACAATACATGGGAAACCGAATCGGTATCACTCACTGAATTCAAATATCATATTGTATGACCGGAAGTGACATTTTAACATCTATATCCGTAGACATAACGCTAACAAAATGCAGGGAAAGACCTCACATGTGTTCTTTGAACAAATGACTTTTCATTATTATTATTATTATGTCTCATAAACGTAGTTTGGAGACATTTTGTCTCCAAAGATGTCCAGAGATGCCAGCTCCAGCCGACCGAATGTCATCCAGGGTCGGCTGTCAGACAACCAATAATGACGGAGGACGGAACAGTCGTGTTGGGAGAATGTACGAACACGCAACGATGGACCAAGCGTACAGGATCCCAAGACAACTGTTCCATTGGATTGCCACCCAGGCGAAGATGGCCACCTACGTCACCTTGCAGCACCTGAGGACCGGAGGTGGACAGACGAACCCACTCGTGGAATTCAGGTCGCGCATCCGCGCCCGGTTGGCAATCGAATTTGCCTATTGTAATTTTATTAATAATGTAGTTTTTCAGATTTTTGGTCTTTGAATAATGTATTATGTTTTATCTCTAATGACAAACTAATTGTTAATATTTAATGGTAAGTTATTTTAATTGTATTTGTATTTTTGATTTTGATTTTTATTTTCTGGTTTATATATTGTAAACCGCGATGTTTTAATGGTTAAAACACGGACTGGCCTGTACCAGTCCATGTTGACTTGATCATTCGGACAAAGTCATTTATAGGTTTCTTTAGTTTTAAAGTAGGTATGCAATTATGGTTAAAGTTTAAACTGGCTTGTATCAGTTTAAACTGACTTTGATCAGTTGGACAAAGTCTTTTGTATTTTTGTATATTTTTGTGTTTAAAGTCTATGTAATTATATATATTTTCAAAATTGTTCATTAGCTTGTCATAATAATGTATTTGTTAGGTTTGTATTTTATGTTACTTGAATTTTTGATACCTTGTACTGCTGTGATATATTGTTTTATTTAATAAAGAGTATTGAAAATTCAATTATTCTTCTTCTTATTATTCTTATTATTTTATTTTCTTCTTTCTCCGCCTCATGAACTTGTCCCAGTACCTTTCTCAGAAACGCCTCAACGGATTTGTACGAAACTTTGTATTATGCAAGATAGGTTGTTGAAAGTGTGCACAAGCTATTCGAAAAGTTCAAGATGGCCGCCATTTTCAACATGGCCGCCATCACATTAGGATACCGAAAAATTATCTTGGGAACTACTGAACATATTTCGATGAAATTTGGACTTATTTTGACAAAATAAGAGTGGACTTTGCTGAATAGGTGAAAAAAAATTCAATATTGCCGCCATTTTTAAAATGGCCGTCAGAGAAAATTGGAAAAATGTAAAAAAAAAGTTAACCGATTTGCACGAAACATGGTATATAAATATATAGAATAGCATAAAAGACCTCAAATCTATCAAAAAAATGTCAAGATGGCAACCATTTTCAAAATGGCCGCCACCGAAAAATTGAAAAATCGGAAAAAAAGTTAACCGATTTACACGAAACTGGGTATATATATATACATAGAATAGCATCAGGCGACCTCAAATCTGTCTTCGTTTGGGAGACATTTTGTGTTGGGCATCCCCAACACAGTCAGCACTAGTTTTTTTTCTTCTTTTCTCGGAAACGCCTCAACGGATTTATACGAAATTTTGTATTATGGTAGATAGGTTATTGAAGCTGTGCACAAGCTATTCGGAAATTTCAAGATGGCCCGCCATTTTCAAAATGGCCGCCATCACATCAGAGTACCGAAAAATTATCTCCGGAACTACTGGACGGATTCCGACGAAATTTGGACTTATTTTGACAAAATCAGAGTGGACTTAACAGGGGAAAAAAATTTCAATATGGCCGCCATTTTCAAAATGATTTTGATGAAAATTGGAATATAGGTAGAGTATGTTATACCGCACCATATAACGCACATGTTGATTTTTTATGGCGGAATTTAAATTCAAAATGGCCGCCAAAAATTCAAAATGCTCGGAATCGCACGAAACTTGGCTTTTAGGTAGATTACCATGTTGCGATCAAATGTAAGTTATCAAATTTGAATTTGATCATGGCGGCCATCTTGAAATGGCGGCAATTTTTAAAATGAAAATAAATTCTTAAAAATCCAAAAGTTAATGGATTTCGATGAAAACTGGAATATAAGTAGAGTATGTTATACCGCACCATATGACGCACATATTTACTTTCTATGGCGGCAATTTTGAATCCAAGATGGATGACAAAATTAGAAAATGCTCCTTTTTGCAAGAAACTTGGTTTCCTGGTAGATAAAGTTGCTGTGAATGGATGTCTGAACTCCAGTATCCACGGTGGTCTTCTTATTATTTTTTTTCCACTTTCCGCCAGAATTTTGTCCGGCTGTTTTCTCGGAGTCCGTTAATTGGATCCAAATGAAACTTCAAACAAAAATAGGTCATGTGTAATTGTGACTTTCAGGTTTAAATTTTTAAATTGGCGGCCATCTTGAAATGGCGGCCATTTTGAAAATGAAAAAAATCCTTAAAAATACAAAAGTTAACGGATTTCAATGAAAATTGGAATATAAGAAGAGTATGTTATACCACACCATATGACGTACACGTTGAGTTTTTATGGTGGCCATTTTGAATCCAAGATGGCCGCCAAAAATTCAAAATGCTCCAAAATTTTGAAGCCGCAAAATTCAAAAATGCTCCGATTTGCACGAAACTTGGTTTCCTGGTAGATAAAGTTGCTGTAAATGGATGGCTGCCCTTGAGGGTCAATAGAGGTCGTTTGGGAGCCAGTTATGATCCATAAGATCATAATCATGTTTAATTATTTTTTTTTGCCAAAATTTTGTCCGACCGTTTTCTCGGAGACCGTAAATTGGATCAATATGAAACTTCGACCAAAAATAGGTCATGACTTGAAAGGTGCACGCCAGTCTTTAAATTTTAAAATGGGCGGCCATTTTGAAAATGGAAAAAATCCTTAAAAATCCAAAAGGTAACGAATTTCAATGAAAATTGGAACATAAGTAGCGTATGTTATAACGCATATGACGCACATGTTGACTTTTTATGGCGGCCATTTTGAATTCAAGATGGCCCCAAAATTCAAAATGATCGGAATCGCATTAAACTTGTTTTTTAGGTAGATTAACATGTTGCGATCTGATGTAACAGTTAGTCATCAAAAATTGAATTTGATCATGGCGGCCATCTTAAAATGGCGGCCCTTTTGAAAATGAAAATAAATCATTAAAAATCCAAAAGTTAACGGATTTCGATGAAAATCGGAATATAAGTATAGTATGTTTTACGCATGACGCACATGTTGACTTTCAATAACGGCTTGAATCCAAGATTGCCGCCAAAAATTCAAAATGCTTGGAATCGGACGAAATTTTGTTTTTAGATAGATTACCATGTGCCGATCGAATGTTAGTCATCAAAATTTGTATTTGTATTTTAATGAAAGTTGGTATATAAGTAGAGTATGTTATAATTCACCTTATGACGCACATGTCGACTGTTTATGGTGGACATTTTGAGTCCTAGATGGCGGCCCAAAGTTCAAAATGCTCCGATTCGCACGAAACTTGCTTCCCTGATTGAGTTTGAGGGTCCACATGAGGGGGAGGGGGTGTTTGGGAGCCAGTTATAATCCATAAGATCATAATCATGTTTTATTATTATTAGTATGTCTCCTAAACGAAGTTTTGGGAGACATATTGTATTTGTCCTGTTTCTTATTTTTCCATCCGAACACCACCCCCTAAAAATCCAAAAATTTAAACATCATTCGATTCGGACGATATTTAGTACAAGTAGATTATGGTACCATGAGTGTGTCACTACTTTTAAAATTTTGGTCCGACTTCCGGTTTTAAAATGGCGGCCGTTTTAAAGTTTTAAAAAATGGCGGCTGTTTGACAGATCTCAGTAATGGCCAGAGCAATTTTAATGAAAATTGGCATACTGATAGAGCTAACTATCCTGAGGATTTTTTCCATAAAACAAATGGACGCGAACGACACCATTTAGTTATTGCAGCCGTTTCACCACACTCCCCCCCCCCCCCACCGAAAGCTAACTTAGTCCGATTGCAACTAAATTTGATATGTAGATAGATTTTAATGCACAAACTAAAAATATCATGTCTATTTGGAGGTTTTCAACACGCGCAAGTAAAAAGACAATAACGGTTTGTTTGGGAGACATTCTGTGTTGGCATCCCAACACAATCATATATATTTATTAATATTTCGGTTTCCACTTTTTCTAGACCTTGAACTTGTCCGACACATTTCTTAGAGACGCCTTAATATAAGCAAATGAAACTTGGCACAGTTGTAGATCGACATATGAAGGGATGCAGTCAATAATCAAATGTTTGATAATGACCGCCGCTTTACTAAAACCGCCAAAAAATGGCAAAAAATTTCCAGTGATCCGATTTCAACGAAATTTAGTGTGGGGATGATTTTAGCATTTCGAGTGAAATGCTATATTTGAATTTATTTCCGACGTTGCGTTTCAAAATGGTGGCGAAAAAAGTGTATAAATTTTAACGTTATGCGATCGCGATGACATTTTAACGTGCTACGATAGCAACAAAATTTAGTGTGAAGGTGGATTTAATTGTCCCAATTGGAAATCCAAAATTGGAATTGTTAAAATAAAAGCGTCAAATTTTAAACGTTGTCCGGTTTTCAATGAAATTTGCTGTGTAGGTATATTTTAATGTCTTGAGTGGGATGCAATACTACCATGGGGATTTTGGGCGACTTCTGTGTTGGCATCCCAACACATTATTTTTAATTATTATTATTTCGGTTTACACTTTTTCTAGACCGTGAACTTGTCCGACACATTTCCTAGAGACGCCTAAATACAATCAAATTAAACTTGGCACAGTTGTAGATCGACATATGGAATGGTGCAGTCAATAATCAGAGTTTTGATGATGGCCGCCATTTCAAAATGGCCGCCACTTGACAACACCCACCCACCAAAAATGGCAAAAATTGTTCCGTGGTCCGATAATAGATTAAATGTTTATGAAAAAATATAATCAATCATATGTTTACATTGGCATGTGCATTGAACTTATGCACACGTTCATGTACATGTTAGTATGATATTTATCTAAAATTAAGTATGTATTTCGTCAAAATCTGAAAAATTAGCGATTGTATAACCTTGTGTGATAAAAAACCTTGTATCATCTATATATGTGATACAAGATGTACTTTTGTACAAGATTATATTTTGTATACAAATACTTCGTTGCATGTTAAATTTTAAATTGTTAACATTCAGTTTTGTTTTACGCTTTGTATACTTCTTATTACATACATTTAAGTGTAGGTACAAATACCTGTATCACGTCTCGACAGTTTCATACATTCCACATCACAACTCGGTGCTGCGCGTCTCGTAGTGATATGAATGTGCACAACTGTCTCGACATTATACCGGTAGTTGTATCTACACAGGTAGTTCATAATTATATAGTGTATGAATATGAAAGATCAACATAAAATAAATATACAAATATGCATGATGTGCTTAGAAATGAATTACCTAACAATTAGATGACCGTCATATTACTGAAATTATCTATGCTGGACTGAAAAGCACTGCTGTTTCAGTTTTGGCTTTGTTCAGATGGTGTTCATACTTTTTTCGTTTGCAAACATTTAACACAGAACTTTTGGACTTTTACCAGTATTTCCATCAGTTCATGGTTTAAAACCTCCTTTTTCAAGTGATGGGAATATCGCGTCCAGCTTATACTTTCCTACTGCATGCGCAAACATAAATGTCTTTCTGCAAACTTGCTGTCCATTGAAGTAATATTCTTATTGAAGTCTTTCCATGTTTTTTACATTAATTTTTTGTATCAGTTTTTGTATCATTTTTCATGTTTAGCATACAGGTGTACTTTACTAAGCGATGTCTTGTCAGTCTCTATGAATGTTTTTTTCCTAGCTTTCTTGATCTGGCTGTATTGTTGTTCATATAAACGTGTACAAGTTGAGATTTTCCTCAAATCCTTGAGTTTTTCCTCAAATTTGAATTTTCCAGCAATCTGATTGGCCAATATTTGAGTTGAGGATGGGTTAAGGAAATTCTTTAGATGTTTAATGAAACAGGGCCCTGTTTAATTTTAAATATTAATCTTTAAAAATTATTCACTAGTATTAAAATTATTTTCAACAAAAAATAGAAAAAAAATATGTGCTGGTATTAAATTAAACCTGATGCTGCAGCGAAGAAGGAACAAGTTTTTAGTGTGTTAGATTTTCTGATCGACAACATATTTGTTACTTTTGTAAGATATGGTTTTCAGCATGCAATCGGAATTCAAATGGGTAAAAACTGTGCCCCACTTCTTGCCTATTTGTTTCTGTATTCTTATGAAAGAGATTTTTGTCAACGTCTTATTAAGACAAGAAGATAGCAGAAGCTAGATCCTTTAATTTTAAATGTAGATATATTGATGATGTCCCTTCAATTAACAACCCTCTATTTGAGGAGTGGCGTCCGTTAATATATTCTTCAGAACGAACTGGGAATTAAGAAACCACAGAAACATCTTCATCTACATAATTTTAGAATAGAAACTAGAAGAACATTAACGTTCACAAGGGCAAAATTGCATAATAGTAAATCAAAAAGTTAATGCTCACAAGGTTTCTATTATGACGTTGTAGCGTACAAATTGCAAGTTCCGTTAAAAATGCAACCGCGCGTGTGCAAAGCCACAAGTCGCTTCCGGTGTAAAAAGATGCAATTTTAGCAACGTCCGGTTCGCTGTTGCTCTCGAAAAAAAATGTTATGCTGATTATATACATATTGTCATTGATTAACTAATTATTTTTTTCATTTTAGCTAATGTTTTTAACCAAATTATAATCTATTTATTATAAAATAGGTGACGATAAACAATTTAACACAAAGACATCCCTTAACAGCTCAGTTTTGGACGGCTTTGATAAACGGTAATTTTTTCACACTTTTACTTAATGAACAGTAAATTGGTGTGAAACTATTTATGGTTGTTCGTTTTTATTTTAAAACACCTCCTTTTTTTCTATAAATTTTAAATTATTTTAACAAAAATGTTAAGGATCACATAAATCATTATATTTTTAATAGATATTTTCAAGTACACTTTCCTTACAGTATACATTCAATTTAATATGAGAAAAAATATTTATGAATAAAAAAAACTATAATTTTCAATTTATAACTTGTATAACGCGAAAAATTTATAATTCGTTCGTTTGTTTGTTTGTTTGGCTTTTATTCGGTTTTTATTAGGTTGGTCTGATCCAATCCATTATAAATAGTGCAGCACTGCATCAAAATACAATGAACAAAAATATATATCTTCGTTCCACAAATGCGTTTTTGATTTAAAGAATGTTGATTTATTGTCATATTAGTGCACTTATCATTTAGATTTTCAATATTTATTGACCTTTTGCTTTTACATGCAATTATTGCGAACTTGCGATTTTTTTTACAACAATCAGCATAAAAATGAGTTTCAACCAAAAACCTGAAGTGGAACTCACAGTTTTTACAGACTTGGAGATATCAGCTACAACGTAACAATCCATCTCTGAAATATAAATAAGTTAAGCCATATGTCCCGTATACTTGTTCTGGACTTATCTTTTACCTGGACATAACAATGAGTTACTCGTCAAGTGTCCATCACAGACAGGCACTGCTGCTCTTGCGGAGCATCCGAGTATACTCTTGGTTTGTGTAGGTTTCGGGATACTAACTTTATAATCTTGGTTATTGTTTCAGTTTTGAGGCGTGTATGTTTTTCTAGCTCTGGATTTATGAATGCCCTTGATATTCGGCTCTGGTTAGTCTATCAGTTCTGTAGCTGTTTTTTTCTATCCCGTGAACTTATTTGTCTTTTCATCAACTATCTAATTTGAAATTACACAGCTACATGTCATGTAAATTAGGAACTGCAGATAGGGACTTATTTATGTTCATTTAATTTCAAACTGATAAACCCCACTGGTTATATTTTCTAACGAAATAAACACATTGCATACATAATGTGTAGGTACAACTACTTGTATCACGTCGAGACAGTTGTGTACATTCGTATTACTACGAGACGCGTAGCGTCTAGTTGTGATGCTGAATGTATACGACTGTCGAGACGGGATACAGGTATTTGTACCTGCACTTAAATGTATGTAATAATTTATCTAAAATTAAGAAGTATAAAAAATGCAGAAGAGAACTGAATGTTTAAAATTTAGAATTTCATTATTCAACGAGGCATTTTTACATAAAATATAGTCCATAACGCCACATGCATTAGGACGTCACATTTCATTCACAGAATGGGTCACCATCGCTGTCATATAGAATCATTGATTATAACATTCATTATGACGTCAGAAAGAAGGTTCAACAAAAGTACATCTTGTATGACATATATAGATGATACAAGGTTTTGTATCGCACATGTTGGGCCATCGCTATATTTTTATATTTATTATAAAATACATACTTAATTTTTAGATAAAATGAACTATTTCTTTAGTGAACATTAATGTTGTCGATATTGTAGTCAATTTAACTACTTTTGACATGATAAGTTTCCTTAAAGTTCACGAGATCCTCCATGCCTGACAACAATCAAATGTTTGGCTTAAAAATCCTTAGGTTCATTTTAATGTTCTTTTCTTGTTTATCAAAAACCATGTCCTAAATGTAATTATTCTTATGAACGCGATGCTCGGCGTATGCTTAGTTAGTATATATGCCTTTACCGTTTGATGTCCCAAAATAGTGCTTAACCCTACATTGTTGCATTGAACCTAAGTTTCATCAACATAATATCAGTTAGAGCATGTATCAGTGGCCGTTCATTTCACAATTGTGATGATTTTATTGGCTTGCAATTTTCTATCGAGATACTTATTAAAAGCCTCGCGATACTTTTTAAAAGAATCGCCATGCTTTTGAAAAGCATCGTGATGAAAAAACATCATGCATAAAAAAAAAGATAACCGATGCAGTAAAGATACATGTATAAATTGAGTTATGCTTTGAACTACGAATCGCCATTATTGTCATACAAATTCCCCGTTTCAATAGACCAGAGATGTTTGATGGAATTTTTTTTTTTTTGGGGGGGGGGAAGTACTGACGTTTGGGGGGGGGGAAGTACTGACGACAATTATTACTACGTGAAAGAAATCATGAACCTATAAATTAACACTTGTCCAAAGGTGAAACGAGTTTGAAATTATTAATTTATACATGTGTTCCCCCAATTTTATTTACGTGTTTTCGATATTAACAGATTTACCAAGCATACAGTTAACCTAAAATTGATAATTTACATATACAATTACATGTATTTTGATGTATATGTATTCCAGAGCGTTTATTGCTATTATGTATTGAAATCCACTGCCTAAGATATAGAAATGAAGTTTTTCTGCGAGCACCAAAGCAGTTATACAATAATGTAAACAAATTAAATATTAGAATTTTTTAAATAAAACGTCTATAGTTTAAAATTTACCGAATAAGCAAAGCATACTTTACAATTAGAGCCAGAATTCTTTATCTATGTGTGTACTACGACGGACAATAATAATACATTTGATTTAATATCAACATGAATATAAAATGGTTGTTAATTTGTATTTATTAAAGAAATTAATTAATATTTCTTCTCGTCGTCTTTTTTATACTCCATAAAAGCCCGCATTATTTCCTTCTGCTGACCGCTAAAGCAGTAATTTATGGTATAAAATGTTAACCATGTATTTCTGATGCTAAGAAACCGTCTGGATTTGATTATTATTTGGTTCTCACCATACTTAGACATATATATTATTACATTTAATAACATATGATCACTGTTTTAGTAAAATATATATTTACGATGATGAATAATTGATTGATAATTTATTCCATTATTAGATTTTTGTGTGAATTATTTTGTGCTAACGCCTCTTTCAGCATGATATTTTGTTACTACTATATCATAAGCGACCACGTTATTGGTGATGAATGACCTATTTTTTTTGAGTCATTTTTAGCAAAGTGTAACGTACGAAAGTGTATCGAGTGCACCTTTTTTCTTATCTTGCGGTACAACTTGAGACCAGAACCCAAGTCTTAGCGGAAGTAAGGTACTGGGATCTGTTAGACTCCAAGAGAATGGAGAATCGACCCAGACGACAAAATACTACATTTAATTGAAATCATGAATAAAAAAATTAAATAAGGATTAACAACAAAAATTATATATATATAATATTTGTGCATTTTTACGAAGTTAAACATAAGAGATACCGAATTATGTCCCGTTTCCTTTCCTCTCGTTTTCAAATCTTGTTAGTAGTCTACAGAGAACAGAGCAATTAGATTACTTTGCTTTTGTCTTGTTACGGAAAATTGATTGACTCGTTGGCCAAATGAATGGTGGCTGATCACCCATCGAGCAGAAAAAAAAGCACTGACCTTCGGCAGGACCTCGTTTAGTAAAAACTGATTATCAAGTTTTCCTGTCGCTATCTGTAAGACTTGTAGATCTTAACACTATGGAAAACAAATGATAAAAGTACTGCTATTCTTCATAACAGTTGCAACGGTGGCCGTTTGATTACGGTAATTAACCATTTACTAATGTTCTCCGGCGTGCCAACACTGAGATAGTAGGTTCAATGTGGGCAGGATGTATTCGACTCTAAAACTTAATTCACAAGAACTTCCTTGCGGTTTTTGGGGTTTTGTCCCGGATTCTCATGTTACCTATTCCAAGACAAAGTAAACGCTACAATATAGCTGAGCCTTTTTGAATGTGGCGTAATACCACAAATAAAACACAACAAATGAAGCAAAACCAACAGAATTAACTAGAATAATGCCGACAGAGCACGACAGGGGCTCAAATATGGGAATTTGGTTTATAAAACTCTAACCTCAAGACTACCAATAACGGGTTTTTATTATATACTTCTATTGACGCATATAATACACAGCTGAACACATACCTCAACAGGGGCCTCGGTGGCCGACTGGTTAAGGTAATTCGCTTACTATTGATCACGTGGTCTGTCAACACTGAGGTTGCGGGTTCGAGTCTTACTGCGGGCAGGGTGTACTCGACTCCAATCTTAATTGACAAGGATTGCAACTTTTCCTACCAAGGTCGGGGTTCTCTCCGGGTACTCCGGCTTCCTTCCCCAATAAAAACTAGAAGGCGTGAAAAAAGCTGAAAAATTGCTGAAATTGGCGTTACACATCATTCCAACAAACAAACAAACATACTTTAACATAAAATTTAATAATTATTAATCGTTCTTTTGGATCTTATGTTTTCGTTGAGCCTTGAATTGATTAAAAAATAACAATATTTTATCAATAATATCCTTAACACCTTTTCGTTATATCTAAAAAAAAAATCTTCTGGAATCATCACTCGATAAATATTTCCAAAGGTTGAAATTATTCGATTTTTTAGTAGATATTATATCCCAGGAAATTTTGAAGTTCACAGATGGCTAATGTTACCATATAATATTTCCTCAGGTTAAGTTTTCTCCGGAGATGATGAATATTTTTTTCTTAGATGTTTTTACTTGCGCAAAAATATCCCGAAACAATTTATGAAGCCGTGTGCATTCTGATGTAGGGTTTTTAAGGTATACATGCAGAAGCCGTGTGCATTCTGATGTAGGTCTGGGTTTTTTAAGGTATACATGCAACCAGGGATCATCCGCGGCAATAATGAGAACACCAAGTCGTTAAAGACAAAATAGGAAAGAAGCAAAGATAACGGGGCATAACTCAGATTACTAATATCGTATTAAAACTATAATAAATTGGTTTATTTGTTAATAACGAAACCTTATTAATTTAATAAGTTGATTGAATTAAGAGTTAACTACAACTAAAAAGCTTAAAATCGTGTGTGCGGAACCATGCACTAGATCTGTGCTTTGCCCAACAAACACCAAGTTGCAAGTAAAACGGGTGACTTTGTGATATGCTATCATCCCCACTTAGCATCAAACGAAACTTGGGTATCATTAAAGATTTATTTACTTGAGCTGATTAAATATTTAATATGATTGGCAGGGCCTTCAGCGTTCTGATTAGCTGAATAAAAAAATTCTGACAAACCGATTGGTGTGTTGGTTAAAATGGTGTTTAAAGCAACTGTCAGCATTTTTTTTTCGCTATATCATGGCATCAAGTGTTTAGCGAAGAGAAAGCTGGAGTACCCGGTGAAGATCAGAGAGACGAGTAATCAATCAGGAGCATGTAGCATGTAGAAACAGAGCATACACAGACGGAAGTTAGGCTCGAAACCGCAGCAGTTTTGACACGACTGTGATCAATAATAGATACATAATGACCTGCACCGAAGTCTCGACAGACTGCTTGACAGATTGATCCTGATATAGTAAATGTATACTAAAGATGTTTCTCAAAACAAGTTCGAGGTTTTGGTGCTGATCCTTAATTCAAATTTTTTTCTGAAACCGCCCAACACATTTAGACCAATTTTCATATTATAATTACATAATTAGAGGTAAACCGAGTTCTAAGGGGCCTCGGTCGCCCAGTGGTTAAGGTAGTTCGTCTACCATTGATCACGTGTCTGTCAATACTGAGATTGCGGGTTCTAGTCTCAATGCGTACAGGGTGTACTCGAGTACAATCTTAATTGACAAGGATTGTCAGTTTTCCTACTGAAGATCGGTGTGGGGGTTTCTCCGGGTACTTCATAAAAACTGGACGCCATGATATAGCTGAAAAATTGCAGAATGTTGCGTTAAACATTCAAACAAACAAACAATTAATCGAGTTTTTGCAATTATCATATGAATATTGATGAAATATAGGTACCCTTTAAGATAAATTTAACCAGAATTTAATAATAGTAAATTTAAGGTGATTGGTGGACAGTACTTAGGTGCTGAAATTAATTGTTTGGTTAATTTTTTCTCCTTAAGAAATACATGTTATTTCAGTGATAAAAAAACATAATTTTTGCATGGAAATCCTTATGATTCAAACATGTTTAACATATCATGCATTCAGTTTAATGTAAGTAAATGCATGATTTATGTTTGACAGTCAAATGAAATAAAAATGTTCATTATTGATATGTCAAAATATGCATGGAAATCTAAGAATTTGT
Organism: Limnoperna fortunei; assembly: GCA_944474755.1. Classification (NCBI taxonomy): domain Eukaryota; kingdom Metazoa; phylum Mollusca; class Bivalvia; order Mytilida; family Modiolidae; genus Limnoperna; species Limnoperna fortunei. The sequence continues at coordinate 1,331,975 of OX104121.1, read as the reverse complement.
TTGATTTTTTTATATGTTCTGTAAATCGGACGAGAATCCTGTGAAGAAGCATTTTCTCTTTTGTAGTTCTATTTCTGGATCTGAATAAGTCTTTATTGGTTATAAATTGTCATTATGGTAACATATTACAGGCACATGATATAGTTCAATCGTTCATATGTTCTGTTTGAGGCTTTGCACCACTATCAGTAATTGATCAGTTATATCATGGCGTCCAGTTTTTATTGCAAATAACGCCAGTGAGATCCACATACCTTCAGCATGAAAACGTACAAATTATTGTCGTTGTTAAGAGTCGAATAGATTTTCATGACTGGTCACTCTCTCTTCTCGTTAGCAGTAAATGTACACGGTATCAAGAGACTTTATTCGGTCTCAAACAAATATTTGGCTAAATGTATTATGATTTCGGGTTAATAAAACATATTTTAATCTGTTATGTTATGCAAATTACATTTATTTTCGATTATTTGAAGGATGAACATGCCTGGCATATATGAGCTTTGATCTTGGTGTATTCGATTATCATTCACATAAAACTTTACCATGTTAAGCTTGAAACAAGTTTTACATATACTACATGTTTATAATAAATCTTTAACAGGTTTAAACATTTATATTTATATTTTGTTCGCTCGTTAAACATTCACATTCATTAAACTCTTAAATAACAACATATGTTTTGTACGAAACAATTTTATATAATAATATTATATTGTTTTCTCATGGAACACAACATTAGTAATGTGCATAGATTGTTTTATTCACGTTTCTCCGACATTTCCACTTCGACTAAAACAACAACCAATTAAGACAGGGGATTAAGAGGCGCTCAAAGGGAGAGGTTAACGATTATCCAACACAAAATATTTAATACAGCTGTCTGGTAGATATAATGATGGGTAGTTGAACTTTTGCTGTTTATTTAATCGTTTATTATTTTCCTTGTTATTATTATTAAGTCGCCCAAAACGAAGTTTTGGCGACTTATTGTTTTTGCACCGATTCTTATTATTATTTTTTTTTCTTCCGGTTTCCGCCAAAATTTTGTCCGACCATTTTCCCGTAAATTGGATCACTATGAAACTTCACCCAAAAATAGGTTATGACTTGAAGTTTTAAAATTTTGAAATTGGCGGCCATCTTGAAATGGCGGCCATTTTAAAAATGAAAAAAATCATTAAAAATCCAAAAGTTAACGGATTTCGACGAAATTGGAAAATAAGTAGAGTATGTTATACTACACCATATGACGAACATGTTGAGTTTTTATGGCGGCCATTTTGAATCCAAGATGGCCGCCAAAAATTCAAAATGCTCGGAATTGCACGAAACTTGGTTTTTAGGTAGATTACCATGTTGCGATCAGATGTTTGACATCAAAATTTGAATTTGATCATGGCGGCCATCTTAAAATGGCAGCCGTTTGGAAAATGAAAATAAATCCTAAAAAAAATCCAAAAGTTAACGGATTTCAATGAAAATTGGAATGTAAGTAGGGTATGTTATACCGCACCATATGACGCACATGTCGACTTTTTATGGCGGCCATTTTGAATCCAACATGGCTGCCAAAAATTCAAAATGCTCGGAATCGCACGAAACTTGGTTTTTAGGTAGATTACCATTTTGCAATCTGTAGTTAGTCATCAAAATTTGAAATTGCACATGGCAGCCATCTTAAAATGGCGGCCGAAAATTCAAAATGTTCCGATTTGCATGAAACTTGGTTTCCTGGTAGATAAAGTTGCTGTGAATGGATATCTGAACTAGAGTGTCCACGGGGGTCGTTTGGGAGCCAGTTATGATCCATAAGATCATAATCATGTTTAATTAAGTCTCCCAAACGAAGTTTGGAGACTTATTGTTTTTACTCTGTTTCTTATTATTAAGTCTCCCAAACGAAGTTTGGAGACTTATTGTTTTTACTCTGTTTCTTATTATTATTATTCTTCTTCTGGTTTCCCCGTAGAGATTTCCGACACTTTTATCAGAAACCGTAAATGGGATCAATTTGAAACTTGGTAGGATGTTAGACCCTATTGGCTAGATGTGCAATCATCTTTCGGAATTTCCAAGATGGCCGCCACTTTCAAAATGGCCGCCATTTAAGTTTTCCCGCCAAAATGCAGTTCCCGGAGAACCGCCAGATGGATTTCGATGAAACTTGGTATGTAGGTTCAGCATAGTGGTCTTGATTTATTTTTGGCAAAAAATCGCGCGCGAACCGGCCGCCATTTTCAAAATGGCCGCCGAATCGCCAAAAATTCAAGTTTGTCGGATTTCAACGAAAATGGGTTTTAACAGTAAATTTGGTATGCCGAGTCCAATGGTCAACTCAGAATTTTTATACGACGCGCCATTTTTTGTAAAATGGCCGCCAAAGTTGCCAAATGGGCAAAAATTCAACATTGTCATAATTCAACGAAAATAGGTTCTAAAAGTAAATTTGGTATGCCGAGTTCAACGGTACACTCAGATTTTTTATACGACCCGCCATTTTTTTAAAAATGGCCACCAAAGTCGCCAAATCGGCAAAAATTCAACATTGTCGGAACTCAATGAAAATTGGTTCCTAAAGTAAATTTAGTATGTCGAGTTCAATGGTCAACTCAGAATTTTTATATGACGCGCTATTTTTTGTAAAATGGCCGCCGAAGTTGCCAAATCGGCAAAAAATCAACAACGTTGGAATTCAATGAAATTGGGTTCTTAAAGTAAATTTGTTATGGCGAGTTGAATGGTGCAATCTGTCTGTGTCAACAGAATACCAGTAAAATTTGAAAATTTACCATTTTTTTCAATTTTATTAGAATTTGAAATCTAGGTGAATAGCAACCTGTAAAGTCAAATATAAGGTGATTCACAGGCTGCACAGGACTATCAGTAACTTCGTTTGGGAGACTTCACGTTTCGCGAAACGTAAATTTTAATTATTATTATTATTATTCTTCTGGTTTCCCCGTAGAGATTTCCGACACTTTTCTCAGAAACCGTAAATGGGATCAATTTGAAACTTGGTAGGATGTTAGACCCTATTGGCTAGATGTGCAATCATCTTTCGGAATTTCCAAGATGGCCGCCACTTTCAAAATGGCCGCCATTTAAGTTTTCCCGCCAAAATGCAGTTCCCGGAGAACCGCCAGATGGATTGCGATGAAACTTGGTATGTAGGTTCAGCATAGTGGTCTTGATTTATTTTTGGCAAAAAATCGCGCGCGAACCGGCCGCCATTTTCAAAATGGCCGCCGAATCGCCAAAAATTCAAGTTTGTCGGATTTCAACGAAAATGGGTTTTAACAGTAAATTTGGTATGCCGAGTCCAATGGTCAACTCAGAATTTTTATACGACGCGCCATTTTTTGTAAAATGGCCGCCAAAGTTGCCAAATGGGCAAAAATTCAACATTGTCATAATTCAACGAAAATAGGTTCTAAAAGTAAATTTGGTATGCCGAGTTCAACGGTACACTCAGATTTTTTATACGACCCGCCATTTTTTTAAAAATGGCCACCAAAGTCGCCAAATCGGCAAAAATTCAACATTGTCGGAACTCAATGAAAATTGGTTCCTAAAGTAAATTTAGTATGTCGAGTTCAATGGTCAACTCAGAATTTTTATATGACGCGCTATTTTTTGTAAAATGGCCGCCGAAGTTGCCAAATCGGCAAAAAATCAACAACGTTGGAATTCAATGAAATTGGGTTCTTAAAGTAAATTTGTTATGGCGAGTTGAATGGTGCAATCAGAATTTTCTTACACTATTTCTTCGTTTTCCCCTTCTTATTATTATTAAGCCCCCTGAATGTTATAAACTTAATTATAACTTGAAAAAGGTTGAAATCCCCTTCATTAAACCAGATATATATTCTCTGTCCCAGCACAACATTTATTCGCCAAAGTTGCCGAATCTGCAAAAATTCAGCATCGTTGGCATTCAACGCAATTGGGTCATTAAAGTTGCTTGGTTATTTTTTCTCAGGTTACAAAGAATATTATCTTAAAATGATAAGAAAATGTTTGCAAAAGACTTTATGGTTCGAAGTTGTCATATGGCTCCTTGTAGGAGTTATCTCTCTTGAAATGTCAAAAAAAGCGATTTTTTGGGGTTTTTTGCCTTTAACTTGAGAACGATAGTAGATGAAGAAAAACTTTTACTTGCTGAAATGCTCAGCTCATCAAGCTCTACAAAAGTCTCCATTGGTTTGACTTTGTCAGACTGCTTCTTGTAATAGTTATCTCTCTTGAAAAGTCAAAAATAGCGATTTTGGGTGTTTTTTGCCTGTAACTTGAGAACGATAGTAGATAGAGAAAAACTTTCAATTGCTGAAATGTTCAGCTCATCAAGCACTACAAAAGTCTTCATTGGGCCGAAGTTGTCAAACAGCTCCTTGTTGTATAAGCTATTGCTCCTTGATAGCAAAAATTCCAGGTCAGCGATACAGGACCCTTAGGGCCTCTTGTTTCTTGTGTCTGTTTAATATGAAGCATTGATGGTAGACCATTGATATGTTGTCTGCAGTTACATATTAGCATTTGTCTACATCAATTGCAATAGCATTTCAATGTTCATATGTATGCCCCTGGCGTCACGCTCCACTTACTTTATTTTTGTTATTCTCTTTTAGGCAAACGTTCATGTGGGACAGGTGAAACATGTCTGTGTCAACAGAATACCAGTAAAATTTGAAAATTTACCATTTTTTTCAATTTTATTAGAATTTGAAATCTAGGTGAATAGCAACCTGTAAAGTCAAATATAAGGTGATTCACAGGCTGCACAGGACTATCAGTAACTTCGTTTGGGAGACTTCACGTTTCGCGAAACGTAAATTTTAATTATTATTATTTTTATTTTTCTTCCGGTTTCCGCCAAAATTTTGTCCGACCATTTTCTCGGAGACCGTAAATTGGATCACTATGAAACTTCACCCAAAAATAGGTCATGAATTGAAGTGGTGCCTTCAAGTTTTAAAATTTTGAAATTGGTAGCCATCTTGAAATGGCGGCCATTTTGAAAGTTTAAAAAATCCTTAAAAATCCAAAAGTTAACGGATTTCAATGAAAATTAGAATATAAGTAGGGTATGTTATACCGCACCATATGACGCACATGTAGTCTTTTTGGAGCAGCCATTTTGAATCCAAGATGGCCGCCAAAATTCAAAATGCTCGGAATCACACGAAACTTGCTTTTTAGGTAGAGTACCATGTTGCGATCAGATGTTAGTAATCAAAATTGGAATTTGAACATGGCGGCCATTTTGAAAATGAAAATAAATCCTTAAAAATCCAAAAGTTAACGGATTTCGCTGAAAATTGGAATATAAGTAGAGTATGTTATAACGCACTATATGACGTAATGTTGACATTTATGGCAGCCATTTTGAATCCAAGATGGCCGACAAAATTGGAAAATGCTCCGATTTGCACAAAACTTGGTTTTCTGGTAGATAAAGTTGCTGTGAATGGATGTCTGAACTCAAGTGTCCACGGGGTCGTTTGGGAGCCAGTTATGATCCATTTAGATCATAATCATGTTTAATTATTATTATTATTATTATTATTTCGGTTTCCACTTTTTCTAGATCGTGAACTTGTCCGACACATTTCTTAGAGACGCCTTAATAGAATCAAATGAAACTTTGCACAGTTGTAGACCGACATATTCAGGGGTGCAGTTAATAGTCTGATTTTTTATAATGGCCGCCATTTGAAAATTTTTCAGTGGTCCGATTTCAACGAAATTTGGTGTGGAGGTAGATTTTAGTATTTCGAGTGAAACGCTACCTTTGAATATTTTTTCCGACGTCGCATTTCAAAATGGTGGCGAAAAACGTGTATAATTTTCAACGTTATCCGATCTCGATGAAATTTAACGTGCTCCGATTGCAACAAAATTTGGTGGGCAGGTAGATTTAAGTGTCCCGAGTGGATATCCACATTCGGAATTTTTTTTGAACCGTGGGTTTCAAAAACGCGTCAAATTTTCAACATTGTCCGATTTTAATGAAATTTGATGTGTAGGTACATTTCAATGTCCTGAGTGCAACGCAATACTATCCATGGGGATTTTGGGCGACTTCTGTGTTGGCATCCCAACACATTATTTTTAATTACATTTGCATTTGGTGCCTTTTTAAACAGTGAAGCATTTTTTGAATGCATCAAGACACAACACCTTCCAAGCTTAACTTAAATAAGCTAATGTATAAATACTATCAGCATAATCCTTTTCTACTAAAGTTGTCCCCTCAAGTACCTTTTCAAATCTTTCCACCAGTATTTTTCGTTTCACAGATGGTATGCATCAAGACAACAATATTGTTATAAAAAGTCTTCCCATTGTAACGGGTCAAAATAGATAATTAATTGACAGCTTTTCAATAAAGGTAAAAGTATTTACATAGTGTACTACATTAACCTTACCTACCTTTAAACGTTATCAGGATCAAGTGATAGCCAACGGCTTTTTCAAATTTATACACTTAATATGTGTATGTATTGTGTATTGTGTATATTTTAAAATGTATATCACGTATATAATTGGTGTACTCGATCGTCACAAATACTTGCAATTCCACTAAATTCTTTGTTTGACTTTTGGTGGACTAGCTTTTAAACCTAAAGTATAATAAAAGCTCATAATTTTAACAATAATTTATTAATTGTTGCTTACGTCTAGCAATAAACATTTCAGCTATATTCAAGTTGTATGTAGCAACTAAATATAGTAAATAAATAACAATATTAAATATTCAGCAAGGATTTTTAAGAAGGTATTTTAAAGAACAGTTTCCAAATAGTGTTTTGTAATTTAATCCTGTTCATCAATATTCACCTCTCACATTTTCAAGTTTATTATGACCGGGGTTTGATTGAAACAAGAAATGCACAAATGTTATATTGTCAACAATTACCAGACATAAAGTGTGACATACGGAAAGGAAATATTATAACATAGAACAATATTAAATAAACAAATTATCAGACGCTTCAAGCAAAAAACAAAATAGCTGCACAGATGGCGTGTTGGTGAACTCTGTATGCCACAACTCTGCAGCCATGAGTATAAGCAGTAAGAGGTTTTATTTATTGTATTAACGCCAAATTTAGAAAGGTTTTAGCTACATCAGGCATCCATTATTTATTGGTGGAAGTGGCCAGTGTACCTGATGTAACCCGACTTCCGGCAGGAAAACTGGCAATCCGTGTAAATTCGGGTTTAATAGTAGTTGACTAACTGACATTTAAATGTTAAAATATTCTAGAAGCCCTGTTGCACGCGCCCATGTTAATGTATTGCTAGAAAGTCCCTGATCTGGGAAAAAGTATGTGTTATATGTTTCTCGTGTTTAGTTTTCAATTTGCTTGTACGGCATTATTGTTTCGTACTAAGATAACTAGAAACCTTTATTTGATATTAAACATACTTTAGCTTTTTATTAATCGATATATCTATCGCCAGAAAAATAGCAAAGAAAACCGACCGAACAACAAGAGTCAAAAGTCAAGGGACAGTTACAAATCCGGATATAGACAAACACAACACAAAAACTAAAAACACAAACACAGAAAGAGAGTATTCCGAACCAAATAAAACCATGGGTGCACTCAGGTGCTCCGGACGAGTAAGCAGTGCCTGCCTCTAATTAGACACCCGTCGAGTTACTCATTGTCATGTCTAGAGAAAAGTCAAATCCAGGAATAGGAATCACTACCTATGACTCATCGAAAATGTCAGATCGTATTTGAGACACTGATTTCCCATAACGATCAATTCATAATAGCTATATTTAAAAAAGCTTGAAACAAACCAAATAGGCACCATGCAAAAAAATCGTCACCCAGGTATAATACAATTTCGAACACAACCAGGTACAATTTAAATAAACTCAATTCTATTTTTGTGTGTGTCACATAAGTAATTTCATTTAAGTAATATTTAAATTAGTTTTCTTTATGATGCTGAAGATTTTGCCCTCTCAAGTACTTAATCTAGTGTTTTGATAACTGTTAATCCCGATATACAATATACGATAGAAACATAAAACGAAAATAGCAACATGCATGCATGATCTTTCTGCATAAAAGGGGATCATTACTTTCGTTCCAAATTGTGTTAATATTCCGCACGTCGAGATCTATATTTTTGAAATTTAAAGAACTCGTGGTTTTGTCTTAATTTATTAAATTATATCAAACAAAGAATGCAGAGCAAAAAAAGTCAAGCAATGTTGATACGTATGAGGCGTTAACGCTTTACAATCATGTATTAAAAGTTTAAACCCATAACATATGAATCTGCAATTCCATTTGATTTTTCTTTTGCTATGTAAAAATTTATCTGTATCCGGTTTTGTTATTGTCCGTTAACTTTTCGCTGGTGTTCTTCGGTCGGTTTCCTTAGCTATTTTTCTATGTACAAGCAGGCAGAAAATTACTGTAAGTTTTCAAACGAACAATATATTTTCAGGGGAGCGTCAGATGTATGCCAGATCAGGAGCTCTTTCCTTGTACATGTTGCTTCTTAAATGTGAAATGCATTGTAAAAGAATACATGGCTTTAAATTATTGTTGTATGTGGATATACTGGTTTTTGTATATTTGTTTTATAGTCATATTGTTGGAACCTTGAGTTTGCAGATTATATTACAGTCTCACTTTCTTATCGGTTAACTGCTGGTCTGGTTTTTATTGTTGCCAAAAAATCGCTTTTGTACATTTAATACTACTAAGTACAGTACTGTCATACAATATTTCAGCATGTTACAATGGGATTAAAACAGTTTGCCAATCTTGTAAATGCAGTTAACTCCTGTTCAACTTAGACCTTTGAAATATCAGATATCAAAATCCCAGACACCTCAAACGTTAGAACCTTTGTTAACCTAAATTGTTTATTGTAAAGGCATATCATCAACCTACGTACATCAAACACTTGTTTGAGTTTACTAGAAAGTTGAAGTCATCACGTTTGTCGTGAGTTCTAGTGTTGTTAGTTTTCCGGAATCTATTTCTGGAGTGATGCTTCATACTTTTTATTGTCTTAACTACCATTTTTATCTGTATATATTCTCATATTATTGCCTGAGATCATGTTTCAGTATAAAGGGAGGTATGATGTACTAATAATTTAAAAATTATAATTTTCACGTCCTGAATATATTGCTTGCTGGACTCGAAACAACCATCAATCAATCAATCAATAAAATCAATCTATTTCTAGAAATAGGTCGATTAAAATGTTTTGGTGGTGTCTTTCTTTTCAAGATTACTACTAAATACTGTCATACTGTGTTTCAGCATGTTACAAACTTAAGGTGATAATAACAGTTTGCCAATCATGTAAATGCAGTTACCTCATGTTAAACTTAGAAAAAGTAAGTTTATTTATGGTAGATAAATACAAATAGTCACCGAATTTAGCATTTTTAGGGACGGGGTAGTATATATACAGTGGAATGGGAAATTAATGGATTGGACTACTAGGCCTAAAAAGTACAAAAACAGATCGTTAAATATGACAAATATGTCGGCAATCAAAAACTCCAACAATTGACATATTTGATTTTCAGTGTATTTATGATCTAATTTAGAGCCATTAATGATGAAGTAGTTTCTGCCTTGGATAATTACCAGTTATTTTTATCGTTTCATTCCATTTTTGGAAAAATCAGCTTTTATTAATAACTTAAAGCCTGGTTTTAAGTTGCATATTGGCAAAGGCCCTGTAGAGTGTTGAAAAATCAATGTTTTAATTCTGTTATATTGGGAAAGAGATCCAGACCTAAAGATGTCTATCAGTTCAGTATTTTTAGTATCCACATTTCATTTATGCCAATCCTGGAGTAACAAGTGTCACTTCCTTTGAAACCTCGTTTGAATTGTTTTTAATTAGTGGTCCGGAGTTTCTATAGAGGTCTGGTGGTACATTTAGACATTTATGATTTGGAAATTGTAACCCTTTCGTTTATCTTATAATTTAGTGTTGAGCGTGTTTGCTTCCACGATACTTATCTAAATACGAAACATATAACTAGAATGCTAATAGGAATATATAAAATCCGAAAAGTCCCATTAACGATAGGATACATCTATATAACGAAAGTTGAATTTAAAGGATTTTGCTAGATTTATGTTTGTTGCAAAAGAACTTCTACTTCTTCTAAAACGAAACAAGTCGGTGAATAATGCAGCACATTTCTTACACGATGGTATGCCAACTCATGGGCAGGACTTTGCATTTTATCCATTTTAGTAAGTATCATTCTCAAATTCGTAACCACATTTTCTCACTGGTTGGCATATTGTATGGCATATAGATCAATATGGTCTATTATTACCTTAAAGTTGTTTAGTTAACAAAGTTTGAGATACAATCATTTAGACCTTTGCGGAATAAGTTAACGAATATTTCATATTTGATGACGCAAAGGTCCTGCAAATGTGCTCAAGTCCTCCATTAGTGGTTGAGTTCAAAGGAAACATTAATATAAAAAATAGAAATAACAAAAGTCATAAAAGTCATTAATGTTTTAACTTCACATCACAGAATCTGTCACAGAATCTGAACAACACTTACAGCATACCTTGAAGTCCGGTTTTTAATGTTATATTTACTTTTTTTTCCCTATTATTTTGTGGAGCGAATTTTCATGTCACTGTTCCCTTGAGCGCCGGAAGCGCGATTAGTGAAATTGCACGTGTGACGATATTCCATTAATAATAAGTTAAAAAATATAAGTCGGTATTGTAACTAGATTCCTTTTTTTTCATTTTTTAATTGCATCGTTATAACAGCAATAAGCAAGGTTGTTCTCTGCGGATTTCAAGATTTTGATTAAAGACCAATAAACTCGTGTTAAATACAGTTTAAAATACACAAAAATATCTCCGCGATTTATTACATTATTCAACAAAGTGGACTTTCATTTGGAATTTCATGTTTTTGTTGTAGACTGAGTTTATTTCAAGTGTTGATGATTCAATCTAATGTATTTTTCTATTACAGAATATTTTTATAAACATAGTTGTAGAATATCCTTGTCAAGTACATTTTTAGTTATATTTTTAATATCGAAAAACTGAATTTTATTCTACTTATAAAAAATGAATTGAGAAGTATTCACGACACGATACGTAAAAGACAGACAAAACCACAGATAAAATAAAGAGGGGCAGCAACTAAACAACCAAGATATATAACAAAAAAACAAAAAAATGAGTAACACAAACCCAACTAAAAAGTGAGTTTATGTGCTCCAGAAGGGTAAGCAACTGCTGTACAACGCGTCGTACTCTTGGTATCACTCAGGTTAAAAGTAATGCATAATATCCGTGGGTAATCATAATCCAGTATGAAGAAGGAAAGTTGTAACGAAAACGGAACAAATTAATGGTCATTTATGACGCAGATATTCGTAAAGGTTATGATGGCTACCTTACAATTGTCTAAGTGATGGCATCAATTCTCTTAGTTAAGTAGCTTTTTGGTAGCAGACACCCTCTATTAAGGTACTCTGGATAGGCGATAAACGCTCTTGAGTACCTGATTAATTGGGAGATGTATACACTACATGCAGATGCAGCTGGAATATTGCCACACAACAATTGAAAATTTACAAAAGTAAATAAATAGTAAAACTAACATTAGCAAGGACGTACATATTGACGGATATAATTACAGAAAAGGATTAAAATTTCGCCTTAATGATGTTCACGTACGGACTCAACCTTACATTAGTGACGTAGCGTACGCATTTGAAGATCCAGGTTCATATCTGATATTCCTCTCTCAACTGTTCTCCTAAAAGTCTCTCGAGGTCGTCTATTTCTCCTTTTTTCTTTCTGGTGTCCAGGTGATTCAAGCGATTCTGTCGTCTCTACGCAGAAGGTGACCAATTCACCTACACTTTAAATCACTAAAGAGAAGGGTTTGCAACTTGTTTCTTTGTAGAGACTGGTTGAAGATCCTCCTTGGCCACAAAATTCTAAGAATCATCCTGAGGCATATCCGTTTGAATGTTTCGAGTTTCATACATTCTACTTTGTTTGCCCTCGGCATTTCAGCACTACATATATGAGCAGTTATCACACTGTAAAAGAACATTGCAGTTTTCCTTAAAAGGCAAGCATACTAAAGGCTCTTTTTTGCAAGTGCAAGTCGGCGTTTGATGTCTTTGATGTTCCCCTTTTTGCCAAGGAGAAGTCATAAGTAGTTGAAGCCGTTGAAATCATCACTTGGTTCGTCTTCGACGATAACTGGGTCACCCTTCTTGCAATTTCCGTCATATACTTTGTTTGGTAGGATTCATCTTCGGTCCCACGCTACTAGCCATCATTTCAAGTACAGATGTTTTTTCTTGTTGTACTGCAAGGGATGGATAAAAAGCAATATCATCTACGTAATCGAGGTCCTATAGGATAGTAGTCAACTCCTGTTTTATTCCTCTGTTGTTGTCACAGTCGACAATAATGATTAACAGGAATAAAAAAAAATCCTTGCTTGACGCATTCTAATTGCCACTGTGAACCAGTCTGATGTTCTTTGGCCTTCAACTACACGTCTGAAGTTTTGTTCATTAATACAACTTTTTAAAAATGTATAAATTTGTAAGGGATGCTATATTTTATGTGGATGATTCCAACGACGCTGTTAAAAGAGCTACGTATTTATGACATAATAAGGCAAATTAGTTTCCTTTTCATCCACTACATGTTTTATTTTTGCAACAATTTTTATATACCAAGACATTTTGTAAATTTTGATATTGTCTACACAATTCAAGTCTTTCTGTAGTTTGAACTGTAGCTCTTTGATATTGTACCGGATGTGTTCATAATAAATTTATCTGCTTACATTTCAATTTGACAATTTTTAATATGCACAGATATACAAATATTTTTATTCTTATTACACAAGAAATGGTAAAAAATCAAACTTGGATCCTTAAAATTTCTGCAGAACTAATGGGCTTGCATTCCTATTGCAATATAAACACATTGACACCACTATACCACACCAATTACAACTTATTAAACTCAAGTCACAAATGATTAAACTTTGCTTACTGAAAAATGGAAAACGTAGATACCCATATCTGGTGATACGTCATACTAAAACTATCTTATCTCCAATGAGTCCCGTCAAAACATTAAGGATGACCAAATCATGGTGATGCTTGATTTTCTGATTGATAACATTTTTGCTCAGTTTGGTGTACAATGTTTTTACAGTCCTTGTTATTCAATAAGCACTAATTGTGACCAGTTGCTTGCTGATTTGTTTCTCTCTTATATGAAGCGGACGTCGAACATTTTTGGACAAGAAAGACCGCAAGCCACATCATTCCTTCCGCTCTGGCATATAGAGTTGATGTTATTGAATGGATGCGTACTCCAGAGGTTGTTATAAATACCACGAGTCTTTTCGATTAACACAGAAACTGAAAACTCAGGGTTTGTTTCGCTCACAGGTTAGTGGCTTGATTGATTGATTGGATGTTTGCTTTACGTCCAGCGAGCAGTATTTCAGCTATATTCAGGACGGGAACAAGTTAACAAACAATACATCAATTGAAAAAGGGGTGGGATGGGACACAGGGAACAAAATTTTGACTGCCACTGGAAAATACGGAGTTTTGGGTAGGGTCGGAGAATTTAGCCTTTTGTAGCCGCTACAATGAGCCTACTCTTTTTCGAAATCTACAATTGTCCGCGGCCAGGCTTTCCGAATTATGACCTGACAACCCCCAACGAGAGGGTCTCCCCTATACGCCACCTGGGGACGCGCTGGGCTGCTCTGTGGGTCGAGCACTGGGAACCGTCCCAGTATGGTCTCTATTGGAGACATTTTATAGAAGACATTAAGAACTTGTAGACAAATACGCAATATCTGTCTCTCTAATGGGTATAGATGTAGGTTTTAAGCAGAGTTTGTTTAGTATCTTCCTTTACTGGAATTGACTTTTCTTGGTCTTGAATATAGTTTAAATATTGCTCGCTTGCCGTAAAGCAAGCATGCAATCAATCAATTTGGCAAACACGAAGGACATTAAAAAGAAACCCTCCGTATAAGATGCTGGCAGAGATTAAAAGGGTCACAGCTTTTTCAGTTTGTAGATGCTACTGACAAAGGCAGCACTTGCTATATGTTGCGACTCTTGTTTACCAAATTACAGAAGCTAAGTAGGTTATGTATTCGGGCCCCATAATGTACCGGACCCGACCAAAAAAACCCCAAAATCTACGGGATAATTACAGACCAAAACACAGCACAAAAAATAGAAACAACACGTGCTTGTGTTGCGACTCGTTTCAATCAAATCACTGGATCGTAGTAAGTCGGGTTTTGGTCCAAATAGCCTACTGTAGTTTAATGTCATCTAGAAAGACGTCGAGTTAGCATTGACGTGGTAAATCAACATGTTGTTAATGTACTCTGCATATCAACCATTATATTAAATTATTTTCCTTCAAAATATAATCATGAAATGTGTTTACTGTTTATTAGAATTTTCATGTATAGTATCTGCAAATCAGGCTGTGGTTGGGGAGCAAGTCTCTTTTGCTGTGTATTGTGATCCGTGACCTTGGTGTACATCTTACCCAAAACAATGATAGCTATTTAGCGATTGCTTACAATTAGTAATCAAATACAGTCCTTAAATCTCTGGAGTATGATGAGGGAATTCAAAGTTTTAAATACATGTTCATCATTTAAAAGATCAACAAGAATTGTTTGTTTGGAAGAACATAATATTTTGTTAAATGACCCAGCAATCTACTTTCAAATTTACGGTGTGGATTATAAAAAAGAAAAATACCTTAGATCTGATACCTTTTGAAACATATCAATATAACACATTTGCAATAAATTAGCAGGCTGTGTCTATCTTTTTAAATTGTGAAATAAAAAAAGTATAACACTACAAAAATAGTTTTTAAAAATATTGCACAATACCTAAGTCTATAAATAGAAGAATTGTTAAAACTTATTTTGATAATATATACTAAATTTACAAGCATCTTAAGTAACAAACCATTTCACACGCGGAGTATTGACCTGAATTTCAAACAAGAAAATACAGCCTTCGAGAAAGAATGCAAGTTATGCTGATTACTGCTGTTCGTTCAAAACTTACTATGAATTAATCATATTACACTAAATGGTATTAACTACCACTATAATTAATGCATTATCTTTACACGAAATGTATATTGGCACTGTTACACAAACAAAATACAGACTAGTATCAGTTTATAAGACACGGAGAAATCGCATACACAAACCCTCATTCCTACGTTTAGTTTCGACAATAAAGGCATAGATGTCATCAATCTGGGCTTTCATCACAAGGTGGTTATGCCAAAATCAACCATATTTCAATATATATCTGGTCTGATTATTTCTATGCCATACTATTTAATAGAGGACTACGCCGAAAAAGTCAAAACAACAGGACTATGAGGGTATGATACATCTTACGATCTGTTGATAGTAAATAAAGCCTTTGCTCCTACCACAAAAAACTTGATTGAGAGCTAAAACCCGTAGTGTACTTATACATTTATTCATCTATATAAGATTCAGACACACAAAATAGCTTATTGCTGTTTAATTGGTATTGGTTATAGTAAGATTCTTTGTTTTTCTGAATTGAGGTGAACCCCACTGTTAGCAGTTTTTTGGTGTAATATGTCATGTTCATTTAGGGAGGAAACAGAAGTACCCATGTAAACCACAAACATTCCGCAGGAAACTATCAATAGTTAATTATGGCTAGAATCGGGCATACACTGCCCACATTAGGGCTCCAACCAGCAACTTTAGTGTTGATAGACATGTGCTCAGAAGTAAGTAACTTACCACCTTAAGCACTCTGCCATCGAGGCCCTCTGATGGTAAGAGAAAGTTGATGCACTGGTAAAGTGTTTGCATTTTACAGATGATTATTGTATTATGCCCACTAAAGATAGACTCCTTTTTTCTTAAAGGACCCGAAAATGTAAACCATGTTGTCTGGGTTCGTTTCCAGTAGAACATCAAAAAACAATACGGCATTATTTGTATACAGTCTGCATTGTAATGCTGTCAAATACGCGTTTTAAAAAATGATATCTGTTCTAAATTTATATTGTAATTTAGATCATTGTAAGCAATTATTAACGAAGTGGCCAAATATTTTTTCATCATTGCTTATAATATGTATTAATTTAATGTGTCATTATAATTATTAATTATTAATTTTAGTAGTAGTTTAATCTTGATGTGAAATAAAGAATAGATGTACAGTGTGCCAAGAAATTTTGTAATTTTCTAATTATAAAACTTAAAAAATCTGTCTTTATTAATGTCATTCTATTGTTTGAGTTTTTCATTCATTGCCAATTAGCCGGTTCTTTTGTCCAATGAACAGATGATTGTTGGAAGCATACTGTGAGGTTTGCTCAATAAAACAGCTGTCCAGCACATTCCCAAGTAAAGATAAGGGAAGTAATTGTTTTAATTTGATAATCGAGTCTCGCTAATACGCACATTAGTTGTGTATCAGTTGTACCAACATCTTCTACATGTAGTTGCTACAAAAGGCAAAATTGTCTGTCACACCATATTCTCACAAGGGCAGTCAACATTTCCCAAACCCAATTGTCTTCCTCTTTTTCAATGTTATTTATTGCTGGACGTTTATATCAGCCATCTATTTACGAATAAAACGATTACGTGAAAGTAAGTTAGAAGATATTAACAAAATATGTCAGCATGAAATTATAATGTTTTAATGGTATATGATAACTTTTGCACATGCAATAATGGTGGAAAAGCGGAATAAGTTATGTGTACGCAAGAAGGTAAGATCACAAAATACCTTTACCACGGAAGGAAGTTGCTGCTCTAGAAATAAATAATAGTGTTTAAGTGAGTCTTTTTGATGCAACTTCTTTTTTCAACGCTTTAAGATTAGACATTGTACGATAATATTTTTGCACTCTGTGCTATGGTAATACTAGTATTGTATTATTATTATTCTGGACAAATAGGCACTCAATTGAGATCATTAACACGAACATATAAAATGTTCAGTGCACATTATACAATGTAATATTTTGTACGACTGAAATTTAAAAACAAAATTAAAAAATTTGGTGTGATAACCAAAATTCCTTTATTCCTCTCTGCTATTGAAACCACAAATAATATATATTTTTCCACGGAAACTAGGAATGTAATTGCCTGTTATTTCCATAAAATTTAAGTACTTGTTGCGTCCTTTTTGCAGACAAAATTGAGGAAGTGACTCAATTATTCACGCGTTCAAATCAACGTTTGTGTTTTCAATATTACCGGAATACTAGGAAAACAGAGCGTTTATTCTATTTATATAACTTCCTTTCAAGTTGCCCAGACACATATATCGAATGTTTTTAGGGCTATTTTATATAAAGAGGAATATATTGTTTTGAAGGTAACTAATTTATAATATTTATGTTAATATTAACTTATATTTTTATAATTTTTTTGTAATTTTTATTATTTTTGTTTCCACATAACACACAGGTAATACAGATTTTGAACTAATACAAGAAACTGTTTTTCTCACACCTTCCTAGACATAATATCCTGTAATACAAGAGTTAAAAATTACTCAGTCTTTGCAAAAATATTGGGGTATGTTTTTCTTTAAGTTGAAAAACTGGTTATTAAGATAGCCATGACAGAAATGCAGTGCCATTGACAAAAGCGATAGTAGTTACTTTAAGGTTTGTCATGGTATATAGAGTATGTGCCTCTAAGGCAGCTTAATGCAAACACATATATAAATACATCCAAGTTACAAATAGTGATTCAAAATATACTTAATATTAGCCTAGGTACATAGCTAACTGTAGGTTCAATTACAACTTTCTTTGTGGCTGCACATCAAGTCTTCACAGTCACATATTGCCATGCAGTCCACAAATTTTCAAATACAAATGTACCAAGCCTTTGTCTACAGTAACACTATGTTAAAAGCTGTCTTAAAGGCTCCCATTTAAGATCTATTTTACTAGCTGCTGTAGGGGAGCAGTAGAAGGTTGCGGAGAGTTTTTCTATCTTATAAGTTTGTTTAAGGTATCTAATAAAATCATCCTTTGTCGGTGTCCCTCCATTTATTTTGGTGCAGTACAAAAAATATTTTATGAGAGTAATTAAAAAATTCACAAGAAAGTTATCTCCTGATCCCAGAATTATACTGGATCCCAATAGTGGTATGTTTACATTGAAATTTTTAAATAAGTTTGCAAGCTCAAACCAGAGGTTTCTTGCAGTCTGACATTCCCATAAGAGAAGCAATATAGTTTCTTCAGTTTCATTACATAAGGAACAGGAACTAGTTGCTACCATTTTACATTTATGAAGAGTAGAATTAGTGTACATGGTTCTAAGCAGGATTTTATACTGAAAAATAATAAGCTTCTGATCATGTGTGTATCTAAAAGGTAATGTATAGTGTAGATCCCAATTTTCAATTTGTTGATTTAATTCTCTTTCCCATTTTTCCTGTTGTCTAGAGGGACACTCTGCATATATAGTTAAAAATATTTTATAGAAATATTGGCTTGACTTTTTTTGTCTTCTTAAAAAGTCTAAATTTTCACTGGAAATAAACTGAAGTTTATTTTTGTCTCTAATCTGGGTCTTCCACTCTCTTGGAATCACTTGCAAAATCCCTCTATACAACAATATATTGGGATGTAAGTTATAATTCCTACAAAAATCTTCAAAAGAATAAAATTTGTTGTTCTCATTCAATAAATCATTGACAGAAAATACCCCTGCCCTGCACCACTTCTCATAAAAAACCACTTTATTATCAATTTTTAAGTCAGAGTTAAGCCATAGGGGTTGGGTCAATATGTCCTTTTGGTACGTTCTCAGTTTACCCCAATTATTAATTATGTCTTGCCAAAACTTATTAAAAAATGCTGAGACCATTTTTAAGCTATTTGCTGGCATCATCCAAATTTTATCACCCCCATATTTACAGTATTGTTCAGAGATCAACGTTTTCCAAGGGGAGGTGTGTAGTGGATCTAACAGTTTATTTATCCAGGTCATTTTTAGACTCATGAAAAATGATTCGACATGAGGCATTTTCAAACCCCCTTGTTCAAAGTTATTGACTATAATTTTTCTTCTAATTTTATCAGGTTTATTGTTCCATAAAAAAGCAAAAAAGGCGCACTCAATATCCTTTATAACTTCAATGGGTGGATTCAGCAATACAGTAAATGACTGAATCAGTAATGGTAGTGCTATGGATTTAATAACTGAAATTTTGCCTATGTATGTCAGATCTCTATAAATCCAAGTATTAAGTATATCTTTAACCTTCTTAACTTTGTTAGTGAAATTCTGTAATGTTTTGTCCTCAGCAAAAAGATCAAATTCTATACCTAGTAACTTGAACTTTCCAGTTTTGTTCCAGATCAAATCAATATCAGGGGCAAGTTTTTCTTCGGACTGAACTCTTGACCCAATCCATATGGCTTCAGTTTTATAAACATTAGCTTTTAAACCAGCACACTCAGAAAACTTTTCTAGAATGTACATTGATCTTCTAAGAGATGTCTCATCATCTGATAGTACCAAAGATGAATCATCAGCATATTGACTAAGGAGATATTCAGAGTTTTCTATCTTCAATCCTATGATATTTGGGTCGTATTTTAATGAAGCACTAAGAAGTTCTAAAGACAAAATGAAAAGATAAGGTGACAATGGATCCCCTTGTCTAACTCCCCTTTTTACAGAAAAAAGTTTAGAGCAATGTCCATTATTTACAATACAGCTCTGAGCATTACATTAAAGTGTTTTTACCCATTTACAGAAGTCTGACCCAAAACCAAAAAAAAGGATAGTGTCTGATCAATAAAAGACCATTCAAGTGTGTCAAAAGCTTTTTCAAAATCTAAAAGTCATAACAAACCAGGAATTTTGTCTTCTTCTGCTTTCTCTTAGATCATATATTAATCGAGTGCACTCCCCTATATAGCGTCCTTTTATAAACCCCTGTTGGGTTTCACTTATAAGATTTTTTAGAAAAGGCTTGATTCTGTTAGCCAATGAAGCTGATATAATTTTTGTGTCTACATTTAATAGAGTTATTGGCCTCCAATTTTTTAAGAAAAGTTGAGATTTTGGGAGACAAGTTATCATGCCTTGGGTTTGGGAAATTAATAGATTTTCAACTTCAAGACTGTAATTAAACGATTTAAACAAAAACAAATTAATATCCTTCCAAAAAAATTTATAAAATTCCACGGTGAAACCATCAATGCCAGGGGACCTACCATTTTTCATATTTTTTAACGCATTTAAACATTCTTCTTTCATAAGTGGCCCCTCACAAAATTCCATTTCTTGGTTTGTCAAAAAATTTAAATATGGATTTTCCCTGTCAAAAAATAACTCGGAATGTTCTTGGCTTGACAGTGGATTTGAAGAAGAGTATAATTTTTCATAAAAAAGTTTTTGCATTTCCATTATCTGAAACTGGTCAGTATTTTTATAATTCATCATTCTTTGTGCCGTTGGCAGTTAATCCAGGTTAAACCAAATCCGGTAAAGAAATATACTGCTCAAACTTTACGACGAACATGCATCTGTACTCCTTGGAGAGACAGCTATCGCATATTTGTTTTCAATAACATGATGTCTTTTGTTACATTTCCTCCATGAAGACAACTACCATTGAGCCTTCTTACCGAAGTTCCGGTTTTTTTCCGGGAACTCCGGCTTCCTCTCCGAATAAAAACTGGACACTATGATAAAGCTAACAAATTGCTGAAAGTGGCGTTAAACAATATTCAAACAAAACAAAAACCATTGAGCCAACGAACCCGTGAGTTAACAGTTTCCGCGTTAATAGAATATCTTAAACAAAAAAAAATCAAGCCATTCCCACAAGTTCTTGAATCACGTATAAGTTGATAAAGGTTAACTCCATATGCTGGATCGGATAGAATATTAAAGCACAAGAAGGGAAGATGATGATTGGAAAGTTGAAGATATCACCCTTGTCGTAGACCTAAATTGAAATCTTCATTGAGTGTTGATTTCGAGATTTAAATCTAAATATGAAGCAGTGTTGGATTTGTCTTTAATCTTAAGCTCTTTTTGGATGAATAAGATGTAGCAACTAATCAAATCGAGGACTGTTAAGATGTTTTTTGTTTATTTGAATGTTGTTTAACAAGCAATTTTACAGCTATATCATGGCGTTCAGTTTTTATTGGTGAGGAAGCCGGAGTACCCGAAGAAAACCCCCGACCTTCGGTAGGAAAAACGGCTATCCTTGTCAATTAACTGTTAAGATGTAACGGGAGATGTGATGAAATGAGTGGTCTAGCTAAAAGAAATTGTAATACGTTTGCTGCATAGGAATGGAAAAAAAAAATCGGCGTGGCAATGGTAACCCATTAAAATTCTAGTTGTCTTTTTAAATAAATTGACGAAAATGCTGTCAATCAGACAATCAGTCATTGTAATAGTTTAGTCATCTGTAAATGTGTTTTCAACTTTGGACTCATTTATCACAAAAATAGGTGTAACAGACAAATATCTGTATATACGTTTTCAACTTTCTTGGAAAGCAACGTTTAATCAGTTGAGCCAATCTTGAATTGAGTATGTGGAGTAGTGATATACACTATAGTTAGCCACAAAACAAATTATTTTGATAAATTTATTATAGATTGTATTAATGTAAAAAAAAATTTTTAATTATTAAGCATGTTTCGTCATTAAAAGGTGATCAAAGGTGTGTCTGCTAAAATAAAGAGACAATATGAAATTAATTATGCTATACAAGTCAATGTGTTTTGTTTGAGATTTTTTGTGTGACAAATGAAAACTGCTTACCGCGTTTGGTCGAGCTTATGCTAGACTTGTAGGTCCAAAATGTGCACACTCAAATCAACAATTACTTTTCGCAATTAATCAGCGTTGAAAATTGTGGCGGATTTTTTCATCTTGACCATGCGACTTTCTTAGTAAATATTGACCTAAAATTAGAACGGATATATAAGCGAGGAGCAGGCGATTGTCTTCTGTTTAAAATCCTTCAGGCAATGTTGTTGTCGGTTTATGCGTGAAAAGTCACGCTATTTGTTCGAATATCATAGAACGCTACAAAACCATCCTAATCTTTGTAAATAACGTTAGATCCCAGTAGAATCAAAAATGGCTGACTTACAATGTACAACTCCAGTAACAAAGTCAAGGACATCTGGGACATGTAAACAACAGTGGTGTTGAAAATTCTTCTATTGGAATTTTTCTATTGAAAAGTGCAGTATTGAATAATAAAAATATGCAAGCAAAAATTTGCATTAAATTGTGATTTTTAGTAAAAAAAAACATTCAAAATTGGCCCATATAATTGTTAATGTCATAATATATATAGGAACGGTATCTCTAATACCACACTTAGATTTTTGTGAATTGATAATTTGTGTAGTGGGATAATCATATTAACTATAGGTGTGTAAATCTATGGCTTTAGCTTATTTATAAAACCATAGATTTAAACAAGTTTCTCTTTTAAACAGAAGGTTTCTTCAATCCTTAATTAAATTGTGTTCATATGAAAACTTTTTAAAACAGATAATAACACTCCAATTAAATCATCGTCTCAGGATAGAAGGCAAAGAGTGAAAAACAAGGAAAAACGATTAAAAATGTCATAATGAAAACGCAAAAAGTCAACGTTTTTATTTCCTTGTTTCTGCAGTTTTTGCGGTTTAGTGTTTTGCTTTTAAATTAGCTACATCCATCTAAAATATTTGACGGATGATTAACAATCAAAAGTTATAATTAAATAAACAATTAAAGTCACTATATCTAAAACGATATTTTTAAATCCTTCAACGCCCCAAAATTTTAAAAATCAAATAATTATAAACGGAAATGGTCGATGTTGTTGTTTCATCCAAATTGCTACGACTAATCTAACGGAAAACTGTTGAAAGCAACGAACCCTTCGGAACAAATGGTTGAACAAGTCCTCCAAAATATATAGCAATAATTAAAAAATGTAGTTTCCATTCAAAGTTTTGTATATCTTTGTAGCTTGAATTAACTTGATGTGGGAAGTGACGTGTGATGATTTCCGACGTGTTATTCTATACGGGTATATTTTTGATGTGTTATGTTAGTCTGTGTGTTTCAAAAGATAACGACGAACATCGTTGTAAAATTTTGGTGTCATGGTAAGTACATTATATTTATATTTCTAACACCTCTTTACACCCGATATTTTTTTAATTTTTTTATCTGAAACCAACTAAAAGCTTAATTATTATATCTATATATTATAATAGTTTCATAACAATTAAACCGGTTGAACACTTTCAAATGCTTTGGCGCAATTTATTGACTTTTGTCCATAGGATTCTATAATAAATGTTTTAATGTCTCTTTGTAACCATTGAACCACTTGAAACTAACAAAAATACCAAAATCTAAAGTAATTGAAACCAGTAATATTAAAAAAACATGTTCGTCTGTTAATAATAACTATGCTATCGAAAGAGAGAGATAATTAGACAAAACATTTAAATAAATTGATATATGATCAATCCTTCATACTTCTGTTATATAATATTTGAAAAAGCTTGTCTTGGAATAAAAATGTAATCAAGGAAACAAAATTACAAAAAACTCAAAAAAAATCAATCACACGAAAGCCACACAAAACATACAACAAACAAGAATCGGAAACTACTCTTAAGAAAAGGTTAATATTAGGTATTCACGAAGTGAAATCATATCATGCTTTAGTTGTGACACCTAGGTGTGTATCATTTGATGAAAATATGAGTAAAGACATAATCGGGAGGAGAGACAAGTAAGAACCGAACAACATCAGAACGTCTGTGTGACAGATATCTCACAGATAACTCAAAGTTATAAACCCCCAATTCATGACAGTGAAAATGTAAGCATGAACGACTAAAACAAGAGTCTAAAATTATTCAGTCATGAAAACCTGTTCAGCCTTGTATACGTTTGAAGATAAGACTGTTTGGTATAATAGCTACTGCGAATGTTTAATGTGCTTCACCGAACATCTTCCTATAGTCATCTCATCTATTGAAGTAATTTACAAATTGATTTGTTTACTTTTTGGATTTTGACTTTTTCTGTAATTCGTGAGTGTTTAATTAGTAGGCACTGATTACTCCTACGAGCCATTGGTTCTTTCTTTTTTTCTGTATTTGTGTTGGATTGAATGCGGAATCTTTTAATTTCAATATTTGTTAG
This sequence comes from Limnoperna fortunei, assembly GCA_944474755.1. NCBI lineage: Eukaryota > Metazoa > Mollusca > Bivalvia > Mytilida > Modiolidae > Limnoperna > Limnoperna fortunei. The sequence goes on along the minus strand of OX104121.1, from coordinate 1,307,666 downwards.
TGGATCAGTTTTCTTTATTTATTAGATGATTATTAAGACTATTAGTCCTAAGCTGTAAAACAATAATGTGGAAAATTGAAACAACTCTAGTTTATGTGTTTCTTTTTTAATTACAAAATTGATTCACTTTGTGAGGTTTATGTATCATTAAAACATAAAATAAAGGATCCAAACAAAAGTAAAGAATACAAGTTTATTGGCCAATTATGGGCCATCGAGGGGCAAATACAGAACAACATGTATGATTATTACAGTACATAAATAACATAGATTATAAATTTCAATGGCAAACAAATAGTAATCATAGAGAATGAGAAAACAAAATTGGGGCATCATAGCTATTAATGGACCATAAATAGAACATAGCTTAAGTTATGTTACATTCCTGCAGAAAGCAACTCAACTGGTCAACAATTTCAGAATTTTCACAACTAAAACACCAGAAAATTTTGTCAGATTTTGTAAAGGAGGTTAATATTTTTTTTAATTTCTAAGATCTTACAAGACACGTGGAAAATTGTGTGCTGCTCCAAAGGACAAAACTTGGTACTTTTGTCCTCTGAAATGCTTGTCTATTTATAATTCTTAAATAAAAAATGTTTAACATTTACACCATGAGGATTGAATGTTTGGTTCATAGAAAATAAATAAAATGATATATACAAGTATGCTTAAAATGAATATCGAGTTACACAGGTATACAACATTGTGACAGTTATTTAGATATTAGATGTAAAATGAGAAAACAATGAAAATAGCAGCTAGACAAATGACTGTGGCAACAAAAGATGTAGGTTTCAGTAATAATTGAAAGTGTTTTTACGATGATAAAAGTGTTAAAAGCCTTAATCCCTGAGGTTTGCAATCAAGGCGTCATTATAGATCCCTTGCCAATCATCGGCGTCTCCTACTTTTGGGAAAAAAGTAATGTGTTAGTGCGTCTTTTTTATTTATATACATTAATTTGTGTCTTTAACAGGAGTCTAAAGAATGTTTCATTAACATTTAACGACACAGGGATATTGAAAAAAGCAGATGAGTAAGTATATAAGCTATTAAAGCTCGCTACGAAATAATTCTTTACATCTTCTCTCTGTAACATACAAAACGAACTTAAGTTAATGTATGTATTGTATACCAATATTGTAAAATATGCATGTTTGTTCAGCATTGATAGCAATTGTTTGCCAATTGCCGGCTACTTAAAATAATACGTAATGAGAAACAAGTCTAAATATTTACTCATAATGACTATTAGAAATATAACAATACATATGAGTTAACGATAAACAAAAAGTAACATATCGTCTAGTAGACGAGAGTATACATACTACATATCCGGTTTTATTAAGACTCAACAAAATATCAGTGGCGTAACGTACACGTATACACTTTGGTTCAAAGCTAATGTGCGGCTCCAGAACGTCATAAAAGAAAAAATAAATATCAGTATAATATTTTTATTTTATGCCTAAAAAAACTAAAGTTGAGCTATAATTTTGTTTCCGTGAATTGGATTTTCTTATCACTGAATTTGCCGCTCTTTAGCTAATACTCCTATTGCAAACAGCTATATACGCTACTGCCTGATAAATCTTATAATGAAAACGTGCATATAATGCATTGCCCAAAAAGATATAATGATCAGACGATATTTATCAACTATTATTTTTTATTCGTTCCTAATTATGCATTTTTTACTTTTCACTGTTATATTCATTTAACATCGTCTGATCATATCGTCTTTACTTTAATCTCAACTTTAAAAAGCAAATATCATACACACAGATCTATATCAGTATATATATTATTTTAGGACCCAGCAAGAAGTGAAAGTTGAAATTATAAAACCTGGAGTTATTAATGAGACCGTCTTTGACGTAAGATGCTGCGACGGTTACTTTGAAAACGATGAATACACATGCAAAAGTAAGTCTCTATGAACTTTTCCTGTACATATTAGTTCAAATGTTATTTATCCCGGAGGAGTCAAGACCACGGAAGATAAAAACTTTTTACCAAACATGTTGATATTGCTATTGAAAGTTTCTGGATATTTAAACAGCATGTCTGTAGCATTTTATTTAACATATTAAAATAAGATCTGTAAATCCAGGTGATCCGTAAAGTTATCTGAATCATATACTGCACCGTTAATCAGCCTTATGAGTCTTGATGTGGTCTCTTCGAAGGCTAATTAATACCATTGACATCGGTTTGCATTTCATAATCAAAGTTTTATGTTCACTGGCTATGGTTTAAACTTTTACGTTTTGAAACTTTTGAAATATTTTGTTGCTAAAGTTTTGTTGATTGCTTTCATATAAATACTCCCTTGCCTTTTACATCATTAAAAACACTTGAAGGTGTGTATACAAATGTAGTGTCCTGTCAAAAACCAGAGAAAGTGATAAGAAAACTTATTATGGTAGAAGTCATCTTCTGTTGGTGCTTCTGCTTTTGATGACGCTTTTAATTCTTTTTTTATGTTTGTTTTTCGTGACTCAATTAAAATGTTCCTTTTGTAATCAGTGATATTTTTTATTGCAGGTGACAACATATCTGTAACTTCTGATAATAAGCATACAGTTCTCATTGCAGCCGTTCTATTTTTAGCACTGTCTACCACTGTATTAGTAATATGTATTGTGGCACGAGAAAGGTTGGTACGAATTGTTCTTCACGCAAACTGTATGTGTATAGATAATAATATAATTTATAACTTTAAACAAATATACCTGCGTACGCGCGAAAATTGTAATGTTGATTTTTTGTTAAATATTTCTGAAGCATATTCTATTACTGTTTTTTGTCTGTGCGGGTATATCGATCTACTTAAGAAATATATCAGATAAATAGCAAATAAAACCGACCGAACAACAAAAGTCAAAAGTCAAGGGACAATTACAAATCCGGATATAGACAAACATAAACAGCGTAATACAAAAACCAAAAACACACGTCGAGGTACTCAGTGTCATGTCCAACAAAAAGTCAAATCCAGGAATAGAAAACACTATCTATGACTAAGCGAGAATGTCTGATCGTATTTGAGAGATTGATTTCCCATAACGATCAAATAAGTCATGGTGATGACCATAGAACAATTGGAGAGATAACATCAGCTTAAACGTACAACTAACCTTTTTTGAGTAGTTTAGTAGTCAACAGCAGTGATCGTTATAGTAAATCGAAATACCGATTGCAGGATCTAGAATAACGTATAAGTTGTAATGTACACACCATACGCCGGAGCTGCTCGAATGTTGCTTTCGATGAACGGGAAGTTGATAATTGGAAAGTTGAAGTTATCTAGTTTGTCGTAGAGTCTTATTTTGTAGTTTTCCCGAGTCTATTTCTAGAACTTAGTCTAAGTTAGAGGCTGACCTTAGTGAGTTTGTGGTGTCATTAATTTCAAGCTCACTATGGTGAATTGAAAGCAGATAGTCACCAAATTTAGCATTGTTGAGGGCCAAAACATCATCAATATAGCGAAATGCGAAATTAAATGTCTGAGTCACTGTCTTTTCTTTCTTCTTAAAATATTATTCGGATATTTGGTACAGATTTATTCTCTGATGACAAGCTGAAAATGCTAATGCTTTTTGTTTTTAAGTAACTGTTGAATTCATGTAGACGTATACGTATTCCACATCTTGTACAACAAGCAATATTGAAGGTTTCAAGTTTTGTGTTATATCTTTAATTTCTTAAAGAATAAAAGAAGGAAACCGGCCAACTAACATGATCCAAAATTCTAAGGGATAATTACAAAACATGCATGACATATACTAGCAAACTCTCCACTTCAGTGCTGGCTCCGGGCGCCACAGCTTCCCCAGCTTGTATTAAAGTATTAACAGAGGCAACACTTGATGTGTGCTGCGTCCCGTATCTCTCGACAGTACTTATAAGTAGGTCGAGTAAACGTTCGCGATAACCTTCTGGACCATTGCGTCATCCACTAGCCCTCAAGGCGATAAATCGACATATAGCCTCTTGCCCCTTTGTAAATCGTTTTACCTTTTAGCTATTATATTCAATTATTGCCCTTTTAAAATATCATAATAAAATATTTACAGTTTATTAGACGGATCCTTTAAGGGACATGCAAAAAAGACAGTGACTGAAAAGGAATAGCTTCCTCGCTTTTATACAGGCGCCATCTTTTGCCGTGTGTTGCAATCCGTGATGGCGAAACATATATATCACAAAATAATTTACTTTGCTTTGTAAGCTGAAATCTGACAGGTATATTCAAATCGAGCAATCCATATAATAAGATATAACTTGCGTGTCCTATGACCTATTCTTTAGCCGTTAAATTTCTAATAGTTCCATGACGTCATCGACGTTTTTTACCATACAAATGTTAAGATTTATAGTTAAAATTAAATTATACGGAATATTTCAAATTTCTGAACAGGTTATACGATATAATATGGTTTGTGTCTGTTTACACCATTCATAAACCGCTTCGCGGTTTATTAGGCGTAAACAGACCCAAACCATATTATATCGTATAACCTGTTCAGAAATTTGAAGTATTCCTTAAATAATCCTACCAGTTTCGCATTGTTTCAGTGAATGCTTTAAATTAAATAAATACATGCATACAACCAAGAAAAGGAAAACTGAACGAAAAAACAGTAAAATAGTTAAACACTTTCAAAAGAGGAGATTCTTGAAAAAAAACAAACTGATTTTGGCATGCTTTGGTCACAATATCAAAGTCGACGATTGTGATCTCCCCTCTTTGTATTGGATACCAAAACTTTACAAAAATCCATCCAAACAGCATTTTATAGGAGGATCGTCTGCATACTGTTTCAACGTTTCAAAACTCCTGACTACTATTTAAACGAAGTAGCATAAATTAAATGTGGATACTCAAATATTCAAAAGACTAACAGACATCTTAAGACCTGGATCTCGTAGCCAATGCAACAACAATAAAACCTAGATTTTTTTACTCTCTACACGACCATTTCCAATATGCAGCTTAAAAACCTTACTAAACGATGCTTTATCCAAAATAATTAAAATGAAACGATAAAAATACATGGTAATTCGCCATGACATAACTTACTTCGCTTTCAATGACTTTAAACCAGATAATAAATATACTGAATATCAATCTGTCAAACGTTAGATTTCCTGACTTGTAATGTTTGAAGGGAATGGTTTTCAACAGCAACTCTCCTCGCCCCCCGTTTTTGTACTCTTATGAGGCTTTATCTTTAAAAGACGTGCTAATGAAGAAAGAAACTGGACTCTACGACAAACGTGATGACTTCCTCCGGTGTATGGTGTGGTGATTTCACAACTTATTTGTTATGATAGATATGTATTCCGCTTTTGTAAACCGGTCACTGCTGTTGACTACTAAGCTACTAAAGTAAGACTTTTTTACCTTAGTTGGTGTTATCCCTTCAGGACAAAATATTAATTTTTAAGTGTTACGCACTTCCTGCTTTTGTGTTCGTATTTTATATGTTTTTCTAAATCCAGATTTAAAATCGTCTCTTGACCTTCGCCTCTTGTTGTGTCATCGGTTTCCTTGCTATTTAAGTAATAAACAAAATCTGATATTTCAAACAAATTGGGAAAAACATTTGCAAGGCACTCTCTGTTAAATTACCAGAAAGGTTTTCAGCATATCTAACACTTAATAAAAACTAAAACGATTTTTAGAACTGAATATTTAGAAGTCAGGATCACGATGGTGGGTGATATCCAGTATAAAATCTACATACTTCTTCGACCGTCTTCTATCAAATGTCATTTGAATCTTTTAGTTTATATTGGTAAATGGGGTAATAATAGTTAATTGGAAAATGGACACCGCTGTACCTATTCCGAAACCAGGAAAAGATCAAGTTGCTTTTTGAAACCGTGGAAAGTTTGATAAATGATCGACAGGAAACTAGTAATATTTGTTAATTACAGCTGGAATAGAGCATACACTTCCGCAGGGAAGGCTCGAACCCGCAACTTAAGTGTTAATAGGCACGGAATCAAAAGCCCTAACATCTCTGGCTTTGAGACCCTTTTGATAGCAAGAGAAGGATTATTTAGTATCATTAGTATCTACATAACAAACATTATTGTTGTATTATACTAACTAAAGACTTCTGTCTTTCCGACAGGACCTCGAATTTAACTCTTATAAGTAAAAATGAATTTCAGATTCAAAAGAATTACTATGTTTGTTGACTGGTTACCAGTAAAGCAGCAAAGTACACTTTGTCTGTTTTATTTGTTTGAACTTTTAGCAATTTTTCAGCTATATCATGGCGTCCAATTTTATTTTTTTTTTGGGGGGGGAAGCAGGAGTACCTAGAGAAAACGCCTGATCTTCGGTACGAAAACTGGCAATAATTGTGCATTTAAATTAGAGTACACCCTGCACGCAGTGAGACTCAAACACGCAACCTCAGTGCTGACATACCACGTGATCAATAGCAAACGAACTATCTTAACCACAAGGCCATCGAGGCCCAAAATCATACTGACATAATTACAGTACAGTATCCATTGTACTGCTGATTAGAAATGACATCTGTTTCAAATTTCATTGTAACATTATAACTTATGGCATTGCGAATCACTGTTAACAAAAGTGTCACTTTTTTCATCTTTTTTAGATATTATCATCGACAGAGAAACATGATTCATGGTAATAATTAAAATTTGTATCTCTGCCCTTTGGGAACTCGTGTATTATCGCAATTTGGTCTAACTTTTTAGACTACCGGCACGCGATGGGTTGTGTGGGATAAATTAATAAAGAACACAAGTTCCTTTAAAGGAGGGCGCTTAGTTCTAAGGTGCCTTGTTAGTGAAGTAACACGTTAAAGCACTTTAAAGTAAATCGAAGAACAAAATCCAAGTACGAAATAACAAAGCCAACATAAAACTAACAAACAAACATACACTCAAAACATGCCAAAACAAATAAACAAAACTAACCTCTATACAAACAGGTTATATCAGGTTTTTGTTTCGTTAGGGTTAGCGTATCTTGCTTACATAGTGACATCCGTCGTGTTGCGTATATCCCACTATAACAGTTATGTTCAAGGTGTCAGCATGGAAGGATTAATTGTATTACCATTTTCAAGGTATTTTTTCTCTGACATTCAAATTTGTGATTTGTGCCAGCTTAACTGGGTCCCTACAAACAAAACAAAAATATACTACTATACTACCAACGTTAAATTTTGAATTAAAGAGGTTGTTATCAAAACAAAACACCATAAAACAAGCTATCTGATTTAGTCGGATGTAATATTTCTTACAGATTATACATCTGTGAACAACAACAATCCGAGTGTAAGAGGCGAAAACGTATATTCGGAAGTTGTAAATGGCGAAAACGGCTACATCGAAATGCCCGGCGTTCTAAGGAGAGAAACGGAAACTGAGGCAAACTTCTACTCCATCATAAGAGATGATGACGTTGCAATCAACATAAACTATGCAAACGCTGATGTCATCATTGAAAATAATCTAATTGGTTTAGTGGAAGTGAATCTCTCTTCTGTTACAGATTATGAAGACATGTTGGGATTTACTAATAATTCTGTTGATGGAATGAGTTAATCTAAAGGAAACATTGAAAATAAAAACAAACAGCACATTGCAGTTAAGAATAAAAATGAGTGAAAAAGGCAAATAAAGTGAAATATTTAAGACATAAGCCTCTTATTTGTAAAGAAAGTTTAAAACAATCTAAAAGCTGTTTTGTATATGTTAATACTTAAAAATGTCTTTAAACAAAATATACGAGTTCCTCGAATTATATCCTTGCAAAAGAACAATTTACATGTATATAGTAAACTTAAAGAAAATAGGTAAGACAACCGATCGGTCAGCAAGAATGAAAAACCCAAGGCTAGTGAAAAAAAATCAGGATTAAGAAAAGGATGTATGTCCAAAAATAGGATCCAAAACTGGTTCTTTATTGAAACGAGTAGTTTAGTTTGCTACATAAAATGAAAAAGCGCAGTTGATCTTTTGTGCTAAAGAGCTGGTAATAATACAGAATGCATCATTAGAAGTGTCAATTGATATCATATTACAAGGTTGATGAAAATAAATATATGTATAGTATACAAATACAAACTTTGGTCTGTTTAAGAATATTACATTGACAATTTTTTAATATACATTTAATCGTCCAGTTTGATTTTTAATTAGCCTAAATTATTCCTAATAAGCCTGTTCTCATGCCCCAAACACGAGACGAAAATTGCTTTATTCGCTTGCCGGGACGATACTTGAAGGTTTAAAAGCATATACTTAGGTGCGTTAAAGGGTGCAATTGTTTTAATTGAAAAATTGAGTCTGAGCCAGTATAAGATAAAAAGAATCGAAGATACATGAGAAAAAATGTCAGGGACAGACAAATCCATAATTAAACAAACTAAAGTACAACACCAGAAAAAACAGACATACAGCACAAAACCAGAAACCAAAAAACTGACACTAACCCCATTAAAAACCGTGGTAGAGTACACATAATCCGTAATGGTAAGCAACGCTCCCTTGTGTAAGGGCGGTTATAATACGGTATTAAGTCATACTCGGGTAGTCAAGATCCAGTAAAAAGTAAGGGAAAATGGTTACGACAAACGGAACAAATCACATTTGTCATTTGTAACACAGATATTTCTTAACCGTCATGTTATTATTTATATCATGGTTTGACTGTCCTCGACTAATCGTTTAATGATTACTCCTTGGTGTCTACGAATCTTATTTTATGTAACAATTCAACGTAGAAAGAAATCATAAATATTCAATGGGGATGACATCTTTAACTGGTATTGAAAAACGAAACAAAAAGTTTGTATGCATATCTGTACATCTCACTTATGTTGCGCAAGTTTGGGTCCCGCTTTATACGCATGAAATTGTGCCACGACACACACAATGATTGTAAATTTGAATGGGGCTAAAAACTTTTTTAGCATATTTTCTATATTATGCTTTTAGTTTTAGAAAACGCGCAGTTTTCACCTAGAACTGCGCTTTTTCTAAAACTAAAAGCATAATATAGATCTCGATCTTCCACAGAAAAACCGGTCATTCATTTTGAAGTCGAGCACATCTCGGCGGCAGTTTAGCTGAAATAAAGTAACCTCAGTGTTTAGACGTCAGAGATCAACTGTAGATGACTTTCGCCATTTGTATCAACACTACCGCCATCTCTTAATAAATCTCACAAATTACTTGACGAAGTTATTTGAAATCTTAAAAAATCCTATCCTCCTGCGTCTACAAATATTATAGAAAATATAATGTTAAAATAATTGAATTTAAGCTTGGCTCAATTGATATTTACATTTCATTTTGGTTTCTCATTTATAGTATGTAGTTCTAATTACAAGCATATAGATCAATAAAGTTAGCTTGCAGAGATCTATAGCTCGCAGTGGGTTCTCTTAAATAAAACCGGTTTTGACGATATACAAATACATTTAAGTGATTGTAGAAAATCTAACAATCATAACTCTAGATAAAGCACTATTATACAGTATGGTGTATTTGTGTCTTTAACTAACATTATATAGTTAATGACTTTGATACAGGTCGCTAGTTTTAGAATTAGACCAAGACACGCAAAATTCTATTCTTATAATAATAAGCTTTATGCAAAGGAGCGACCTAAAACTTATTGACGTAAAATCAAAACCAATCAATAGAAAGATTAGAAACCTATTGATGTTGTGCAACTAATTTCATGCAATAATTCAAGAATGTTTTCCAGTTTGTTTTAGAATTTGTCATTTTTAGGATATTTTATACATAGTGGCTTTGTTTTTGAGAAATAAACTCCTCCGTCATGTTTTTGTCACGGGAAGCTAATTATTTTATTTAAATTGGAAGCTTTCCGATTAGTGTGTTCAGATATTTTATTCGTTTCATTATCATATATTCATCATTTCATATTGATGCTTGACTAATCAGCCGTATATTCAAGTCAAACACGCCTTTGCATGTTTTTCATACAAACCTAAAGTCAAACACACCTTTGCATGTTTTTCGCACCTAATTAATTAAAACACCTTTAGTCATTCCAACACTGTACGTGGGTCTGAGTGGACTATTATTGGATTGCTCAAATGAGATTTGAATGTTTATATTGAATTAAATTATCGTGTAAATATATTATAATTGTTGTAATATTGTTTATTTACAGACAAATACAATATTTGGGTAACAACTTATTATTTACTCCATACAAGGGACAATAACCCGGCGACATTTTGACACAGACCTAAAACCTTCTTTCAACAAATTGAATAATACTTCGTTAAATTGATCAGTAAGTAAAAATAAATCCATGCATAATCTTAATTTATTCAACAAATCAACGGTTATTTTACCATATGGGATTGCTGGTCTGAGGTTATTTTTGAGACCTTTTATCGCTTCAAAAATACTTCGGCGTAGCTGGATTACAGTACTTTACATTAAACTTGCAACTCTGTTCTTAGTATTATTTCTGACATATATTTATTATATCTATATGACACTGCAGATTTTTCTTTTTCTTGGGAACCACTAGCTTGAATAGTATAGTATAATAAAAGCTGTTTTGGAGGAATTCATAGGTGAAGGGCTTCATGTAAAGTTTGTGAGCGAGTTTTGAGTTTATTCACCGATGAATTCGGTAACACTACATTTTTTCTTTTTATTTCCATCCATGTAAGAACAGTATTATTTTTCAACATGTATTCATATATTAAATACGTCAATGGAAAAATGAACGATAACGGTTGACCTATCAGAATTTAGTAACCATGAATATTATTAATTATATTGGATGAATATTATTAATTATATAAGATTATCTTCCTTGTTAAATTCGGCTATTTAATATATTATTATTTTTTAATTCAGTCCTTAAGGATTGAACTTTACACACGCGTCGTGTCACTGTATTACTTGTGAAGATGTTTTTCTTCTAAACGTTTCGTGATCTTATCTTCATATTTTCCTGCTGCGTGTCTCCCTTTTTATTAGATCATTCAGCATTTGGTTTTTTTCTTTAGCGTTTTTCGTTCCTTTTTTAAAGTGTGTCGTATTTGCACATGTTGTGCAGGACTTAAAAATAGTGTCTTTTTAATGACCCTGTATTGCGAAGTTGCATGTTTTGTTTCTCCTTGCTGTGAAACGTTTTTTCACATGTGTGTTGTTAACGTTTTACGATAATTTTGGATAGTTTGGGATCCCTTTAACCTGCTCAACCAAGTCACCTTATGTAGCTGTTTCAAGACAGCTTATTAATCCCACATAGCTGTACGTTGTAATGGTTTTTTATTAAATTTTGTTACTTTTGGTGTTTTTCCTTTTAGTGTTTTTTTTTAATTGTGAAGTTTGTTTTTCGCTAATCTCATATATTCAAACATTCATAAATTTTGACAGATATTACAAATGCGTACTTCGACAAACAAAAGAATAGTATAAAACTAATTGACCAGCTTCTTGGAAGTTTTCGGTTGAAGTTTCACGGCGTGTTCGAATTGTACAGTAGTATACATATAAGGTTAAAAATTTGAAAAAAGTCTAATCAAACTAATTACACTGTTGCTCTGGCTGTATTGATCCAATCAGACACGTTAAAAGCAAACAGCCTTCAATGGACCTTACTGTTTGTTAACTCTCAAGGAAGGAGAGGGTAATTTTATGTCACAAATGTTGACTTAATTTATTTTTATTGTGACCAAAGATATCATGATATAAACCTAATTTATAGTTTTAAAAAGTAGCAGTATTGCATCTGAAAATTTATCGACGTCAGTTGGTTATTTAATTCTCAAACTGATAGCTGGACATAAAGCTGTTATGCCCTAATACAACCGTGGGACTACTAGACAGAGACATATAAAGGATGTTTTGATATGTCTCATCTACGATCAACTAGTTTATAGCTAACCGGCATTCACACACAATTGAGAAGTTGTACAAATGTTTACCTGAGTGGTCGGTTTTTGTAAGTACAGTCAGCAGTTAGACTCGTCATGTTATTTCGATAATGTGAAAGATAGCGTTCCATATATCAGAGTATACAGTTTAGTTTAATTAAACTTTAGTGTTAATCAAATGAAATATTTTGATATGGAAGCACTCACACACTTACACACATTACTTGATATTGAACTGTGAATTGTTTACGGGTGCTTAATTGGATTCAATGAAAACAGATTTAACATAAATGTTTTGTTGTTAATCGTATTTAACAACAACAACATAATTTCGTTTTCCCCAAAACCATCAGGTAATAACTGACTCACACTTCAGGTCGTTTTAATCATTAAACATTTGCGACTCATAAAAACACTCATCATCATCAAATACAAAACATTGATTGATTCATTTTAAACTAAAACTTAGTGAGCAAAAGAAAACAATATGCCATGAAAATAAAATTTAATAATAGTAGTAAATATCTACACTATATAATTTGGCGTAATATTATGCTTTATATATTTTTGGTAGAAAATATTGTGGAAACAAATCATAGATTTCACATAAACAGTCTTCTATGAAGTACACATTATTCAGTTTTATAAATCAAGTCGTAAGACACACACAATCAGCTGGTATAATACAATAAATGTGGTTTAGGAGTTGTTTTCTGAATGTCATCTTTTGCTGGCATTTGACAACGGCTCTGTAAATTACCATTGACTGGGGGAGAGGAAATTAGTTCTTATTTTGATATTTGGCTGAGCCAAGCTTTAGCATGGACAGTGGATTTAATATTCAACGGAATTTTGATATTAGAGTTGTATTTAAAAAGCAGTTTCATACAGAATTGATAAATAAATTTATTTATATAATTTGTTAAATGTAATGGTTATTTTTCAGCTGATTGTGCAAAGCCCATTTCTGGACTATTTTATGGGTGTTTGTGAGTTTCCTTGAGTACCCTTCCGGGTTTCTAAATTTGCGAAAAATTTTATCTGACATGACACCCCGAAAATTTAATGAGATATAGCTGAAATTATTTCGCTCGTTTTGAGGGGTCTCTCATTACTCAACGAAACTTGGTGCCTAAGTCAGAGCAAAAAATGTTAATAATTTCCCCTATACGCAAATAATTAAGAGGCCGTTGTCATTTATCGTTGATCCGATCTGATACCAACAGTTTATATACGATAAGACAGTCATGCAATATTTGTTCCAACATAGTGTAAACATATTTTATTAATTAATTAACGAAGACGGAAGCATACTCCTTGTGGCAGTGTTAAATACCGGTTTTCGGAGATATAGAAGTCTCTTTAGGGCTTATCATGCAAGAATCGGGGTTATTGTTAAAGCTTATGGCTTGAAAACAGGTGATGAAAATGTCGTTTTGGTGACATATTTAAACAGTATATATATTATTTGTAAACATTTTGCCGTGTAAATGAAAAAAGTAGATAGAAGATAAAAATTGTAGTACATATAAACAATTAAAAATTTAAATTGAATTATTTCAATAAATTGAACATGACACATTGAAATTAAATACAATTGTGTGCATAAATGACTCTGCAAGGATTCCTAAAAGCAACATTGCTTACATAAGAAATTTAATTTAATAAAACTCAATATAATGATTAAATGTATATATGTATACACTTTAGATTTTTATCTGTTTGGATAGTGGAAAAAGCCTTTTTAAATAAATGTTTCTTCCTCTGTATATTATGTCGGACAAGTATAATCACAATAAACACATTTACTGTTCTATTAGTGAATAGTATTACTCTCTTCGATCTGTATTGTAAGCTGTGATCAATGGCATAAGATGTGTTTTAAAGTTTCAATAAGACATTTGCAGCACTGTATTAGACATTCTAATCCTTCATGTCCGTAATATTTTAAAAATAACGGTGGGAAAACATTCTGACAAACTCTCAAAAGTTAGAGTTAAAAAAAGTTTAGTTAGAGTTATCTTTTTAGCAACCTGAAACATAATTAAGCTGGATGATTGGTATTTGAGAGTAATTTTAGAGTTGTGATAACATGAGGACGAACATAATTGTTGTTTGTAATTCTACATCCTGTTAAATCTTTTATTTCCTTAATCCTGTGCAATACTAATTACAACACTTGAAGAGAGATTTAGTTACGGAAATGTGACTAAATGTTCATTGAATCCAATATTTAATTGTCAAATATTTTATTGATTGGTTGTATTGCTGCTTAATATACAGCGAGTTGTATTTCAGGAATTTTCTAGACGGGGAAAAGTTAATCAACTGGTAAAAAAACGGATTGACGAATGTACAGAAACTCTAGCCTGTCTACACAACGCGCTGGTCATTTGTTAATAATAGGACTTCATCTACAACATACAGAGCATGAATATACAGACCGTTAACTATTATTTTAGTCCATCATTTAATTGAATTAAACTCTAGTTGAAAGTCTTAATAAGTTGCCTAAATATATTTGTTCTTCGTGCCTTAAGGTAACGGAGAGCAATTGACCACATGATTATGCTGGTATCACGGATGTCCACTGATTATTAATTATGCAGACCTCGGTGCTGTTCGGCAAACATCGGAATTACTATATAAGTAACTTCCTTTTTTAGTCAAAGCTACATTTTTGTCAACAATTTAGAACAATGTATTTAAATCAATAAATCAATTGATTGATACAGCTGTATTTCTGCTTCGAAAATATTTTATGTGTGGAATACCTTAATTGTGTTTTCGTTTAATCGTCATGTACAAAATGCAGAAAGGAAATTTTAAAAAATATTATGTTGTTTATATTTTAATAGTTAAATTCCACTTAGCGAGACATTTCAGAATAAAATAGTAAGCAATATCTCTAGATTCGCAAACCATTGGTTAGTAAGTAGCTTAACGCTTAGCAAGCAGTATGAAGCATTGACATTGACTGCCAGTAAAAAAGGAGTTGGGTAGGACAATTTAGTCATTTGTATCGGAACAATAAGCCTTGGTAGATTTTAAATGTTGTACCGACTACGACAGTTTAAAATAAAAATATTGTCTTTATTATAACGGTGGAGAATTACTGCCTAAGAAATACCGAGGGGTAACCGAAAGAACAAAACAAATAAGAATGCAATGATTTGTGATGTAGGATGTGTTCTATACTGATATCATCTAAACCTTTGTTTTCAAAGGCGTGTTTAGTAGGTAAAATATGTAAGGGCAAGAAATTACATAAAACTAAAGTTTAAAAATCACCACATCTTCCTAACAAGGTACAACATGTCATCTAATTTAAAATGATGATTTTTGTGGCGTTTAATACTGGCTATGCCTACTTTTGGAGATAAAGTTTCTTTAAATTTCCTACAATTAAGTCATGAAAGCTTAAGTTTACCCCAAAAAGTAGCAAAAATCAGCATTGCAAAACAATATATATTTTCGGTAACTTTTTAGCTTTTACAAAACATAGCAGACATTAAAGCTTTACTTTAATACTTTCTATTTACAGGTATTTTTCTGCTGCTTGTAACTAGTTTAAAACAATTTTGCCCAGTAAGTTCAAAAATGATTTGAAATATGACAATTTGTTTAAAATTCAAACATGCTTAAAGACAGGAAACTGTCGTTGTAATTAGTTTGAAACTTTTGAAATATTTCCATATTTCATTTAATTGTTGGTGTTTGAAAACAATATGCTATTCCGCACAAATTCAATAAATAAAAGAACTATTTATTGATACATTTGTTCTCCGAGGTTTTCCAAATAACTATTTCCGTTCCTGTGATAACCAGATACTATAATGATGCTGTGGACATAATATGAACAAACAAAATCATAAACACGGTATATATTTAACATGCTTTTTCTATTTGATATTTTGACTTTTAAATGATTATGGTAGCGGTGTATTTCTGAAATTATACACATTTAATGTAACAGTTTTATCACGGAAAAACGTTAAAATTATCACTCGATGTTCTTGATTTTTAAAATATAGTGGTGTGTAAAAATGATTGTTACAGCCACTATTTCCAAATATGAAAATATAAAACTATGATATCTAGTTTGAAATTATAACTTGTTAATTAATAGTGTCTAATTACGGGAGGTGAAGACGTCTTGCAAACAACATTGTGTGACCCAAATTGCAAAAATAATTCAGATTTGCATATGTTTCTTATTATTTGATTCGTGTGGATTTACTGTTACTCATTGAGTACAGATTAGAGTCGTTCTTATCGTGTGTTGTTTCAATCAACAGGTTGGAAATAGTTGATAATATGATAGTATTGTAACACTTGACCAATTATATAATAAACAAGTCACATTCTACTTCCTATCATGATATTTACACATTATTAAAGACATTTTCCGTAGTCCCAATCTAACCACGATTGACGATATTCATGTGTTTTGTCCATGTGATATGAAAAATATTGTTATGATCTACTGATATAGTAGTTGCAACTTGATAAACACTTATGCCCTTATTACACACAATATATTCCGCAAAAGTAACAGACTTAAACGAATGGGACTCAAATATTAAGAGGGTGAGATTTAACATGGCTAAGATTTGAAGGTAAATGTAACATATACGCTATCTACACATGTAACATAGATGTAAATCAGAAGATACCGAGGCGTAATCAGATCAAATCCAAATACAAGACATAGCTGATAGAAAATCCATAACTTTTGTAAACTGGAGGATAATAGTAAAACATATGTTACATAACTTAACATATCATACATAACCACTGATGTAATATTATCACATTTGTCAAAAGTCACATTTTGTTTGTTGTAGGTTGAGCTTACACCAAATATAATGATTCCTTCTAGTTTATTATATACCAGTATATATTTGATGTGTTGTATTGATGTTTGCGTGTCAAACGGTGCCGACAAACACCCTTGTAATATCTCAGTGAGTGTCATGGTAAGTAAATTATGTTTTGTATTTTAGACTTTTTGTTTTATAGAATATTGATCATAAAGTATTAAAACATTTAGCCGTATTGCTGATGCAGATCTCACACCTACCTTACACTATAATGGTTTCTTATTCATTGTGATCACGTGCAAAATTAAAAAATACATACATATATACTCGGCAAAAGGAAACGTGTAATGGATTTTTATGGATGTATTTATAAAAATTTAACAAATATTTATATACACTAAAATGGTTTTAATTGAAAAACAATTACAGTCTATTCCTGAGAGACTGGTATATAAGTCAGTTCATCGGAGCTAAGAATACTTCCTGTCACGTTTAGGTTAGTAACCGTGTATGCCCACCTCGAGCTGCCAACAGTTTGCATCTCCTTTGCATAAAGAAATCAATTTTTAACGTTATAACGTGGAAATGTTCACCATTCCTCTTGCAACTTTGGGCAGAGCTGATCGAGGCGGAGGTTGACTGGCCCATACGTTTATCCAGGTGGTCCGACAAGTGTTCAATCGGATTCAAATCCGGTGATTTGGAAAGCAATGGAAGGCAATGTTGTTCTGCTCAAGATAGTCCCTTGCTAAGCGCGCAGTGTGAGGCCTGCCATTGTCCAGTTATAACAACTATCTTTGTCGGTTAAATTATGCGCATTAGGTGAGGTTTGTCCTAGTACCTATGAGCCGTTAATTTGGCTGGGACTTGTACGGTCATAAGAGATCGCCGCCTACATCATGACGCTACCTCAACCGTAGCTATCCACTTCCTGGACAGAAGGGGGGAGAAACGTTCATTTCGGCACAGTCGGACTCTTTCTTGTCTGTGTAACGGTGTCAAAACTGCTCCAAAATACAGCCTTCTGAGTCTAATGCCAAATTGTCGATGTCGGTTGCGGTCTGATTCTTCTTATTCCAGGTATTCCGACTCTGGTGGATGAGAGATATATCGATCTTGATATGCGAGGCACTCCACTTCTCGGGCGATCATTGCTAGAGCCAGTCGGCTGGTACCTGTTTAACATATTACAAATGCAAAAATATATGATTCAGGTTTTGGACATTTGAACAAAAATGTTATTTGCATAAGTTCAACCATGGTGGTATTAATTGCGTAATATTGTCGTATTTCTTTTAATTTCTTAAACATGGCTCCTAAAGGAATCATCCGCTAAACACCATATTTTACATGTTCGGTCTTTAGTGCAATAAGTAATATGTTAAGATAACAATTATTTGATTATAACATACATATATCCACAACAGGTGTCTAAAGAATGTTCTTGCAGCATATAACGAAACAGGGATATTAAAAAGAGGAGATGGGTAAGTATTAATGTTCATACTCTTGGTATAAAAAAATTAATTAATTTTCCTCTACAGCACAAAACGCGAGCAAGGTTTAAGTAAATTGAATATATTTTGAATAATTTTGTATATTGATTTTTAGCATTGACAAAAAATATTGAACATGTTATAATTTGTGAACAGTTTTACACAATACACAATCCTACTGGACAATTAACAAAATTCGTCAGTGTTAATTTGTTTGCGATAAGTAAAAAAGTAAACCTCTGCCCATTAGAGAACATTAAAATATCGGGATCTTGTTGAACTGCTTTATACAAGATATAAGCTTCAAACTGTACATATTGTTTTATAAAAAGTGTATATATGGCATCGCAATTTGATAGCGTGATATAATAGTGTTTCATTAGTTTCAAATCCAGTTTTTCTCCTTTTAAGTTAAAACTCGTTTAATATTAAATCGTATCGTCCGGACTTGTGCATGTATCTAATATCATTTCATCCCAGCTTTCTACAATAATTTTCAGGTAAAAAATTATATCAAGGATTGTTTTCCAATTAATACAATAAGAGATTTTAGAAGTTTTTAATTTCAGCAAAAGCAAAAAGTGTGGCTTAAATAATAATATAAATACATTAGCAAAGAGGTTGTTACAATATAAACAAGAGTAAGACTCCGAATAATAAAGAACAGTATATGTTTAAATTGATCTTTTATAATTCGGCGTGATATATGTTATGATCTTGACAACTTGTAGATATATGGCAACGCAGACTGATGAAATGATCGTAGCAATTTTATTGTATACCTGTTGCTAATTATGCAATTTCTCCTTTTTATGTTTTATTTTGATATCGTTTTATCTTCTTTTACTTTTACACATATGTTTTTACTATATTTACTTAAAAGTTTGAGGAAACAGCAAAATATGTTGTTTGAATTAATAAAGCCTGACGTTATTAACGAGACAGTCTTGACGGTTTCTTTGAAAATGATAAAAATGGAAGTAAAGGTATGTGTGCAAGCAACTTTTACATAACATATATTATACCAAATGATGTATATTCTGCAATTTTCTGAAGAATGTTTGTTTGTTGTTTCCTAATCCAATTTTATGAGACCGGACAAACAAAACAAGTTGGTTAGAATAATGATGATATCCAAAATATGCTTGAAAATATTAAAACTGAACTTAGTAGCATATTATTAATTAAAATGTTATCAAAGATATAAATGCTACAAAACTTACCACATCATAATCTATTTCGTCAATTCAAGACTCATTAGATGCGCCCAAGCCAAAAATATAAAAAAAGCTAGATAATTGAAGCATTAAATAGCTGTTATCACCAAAATAAAAAAATATACCAAATTCTGCTGAGACGAAAGCAATCTACACCTTGAAAATAGAAACCTGAGAATTTAAAACATTTTAGAAATTTTAGACATTTAATTTAGACAATGACTATATCACTGGTTAAAGAGTGAATTAACAATATTATTGTCAGCACAAAACTTTGTTTGTATGTTTGTTTGTTTGAATAGTGTTTAACGCCACTTTCAGCAATTTGTCAGCTATATCATGGCGTCCAGTTTTTATTGGGGAGGAAGCCGAAGTAGCCGGAGAAAACCCTGGACCTTCGGTAGGAAAATTGGTAATCCTTGTTAATTGAGATTGTGAAAACAGTGAAACTCGAACCCGCAATCTCAGTCTTGAGATACCTCGTGATCAATAGTAGACGAACTACCTTAACCACTCGGCCAGCGAGGCCCCCACAGAACTTTGACTGCTGGTGATACCCTAAGCGGATTCACAAAACAATGAAGATTTTTAATAAGCATTAACTAGTCAATTGCTGACAACACATAACAACCAAGGATAGCTGTGCTGATGAATCTTAACTACCTAAATCATTTTCAAAAACATCTTTCTACGTAGATAGGTTTAACACTGTCTTTCATTGCTTTAAGACTATCAACTGTCATGTTGAGTGTAATTTACTTGTAGTTTATTCAATGTTACAGCTATACTGAAGAGACTAAATATTTTCCGTTCTTTGCAATCCGCGTATGTTTCTTATGTTCCTTTTTTGCATTTTTAGATTTTGTAAAATTGTTTTATAATCTTCGTTAGAAGTCTTTTATTATTATTATTATTATTAGAAGCTATAATATATATATATGCACAATATAAATTTTAAACTATTATCGTTTATGTAGTTTTGAACAAATGTAATGGTATTTCTTTATTTGGTGTAAATGTACGTCAGTGATTTCTTCGAATATAGATACAACTCTAAATACTACCTGCGTTATATTTTTGTAATTATTCTGAAAGAGTTATACGAAAAACGGAAACGAAAATTCCTAATTTGGTACTATACCAGATCTCTGCTTCTTAACAAATAAATATCAACATAATCAAAATGTTTAACGTATTTGTCTATTTTTTTATCTGTAAGTCGTATGAGTAGCAAAACTGTTTTCATGCATATTTTCAAATAATACCTTTGAGAAAAATTTTATTTGCGGGTGTGTTAAGTCTCAAAAATGTTATATGTAAATGGGAATGCAAAACATGTATTACAGGAACATGTCATCAATTGACAGACTATATATGGCTATATATGAATGTCATTTCTTATAAATTAAACTTTACTTTACTCAATAATAATGAAAGCTGTTTCATATGTAGCCTTTACGTCAAGCATTAAGACTCGTTTATACACTGTTTTCAATGTGGTATTAAAATAAATTAAGAAAGTAACAAATCAACGTCATTACGCACATTTTGAATGGGAAATTGTATAGAAACATTACTTTATTGGAAACGTTTAACTCCTATTACATTGTATGTACATTTAAATTGCCTGACATTTGTCAGAAGGTATCTGTTTAAACGTATATATGACGCATTTTAATATTTATTTTAGTTACCAAACTTTTATTACTTCGCTTTGGCTTGTTGGTTTATTTGTACAAATGGTAAACTTTTATTGTTATTAAACAACACAGGGTAGCGGGTGAAATGATTTCACCAACAGGTGCCTCCTTCTCTTCGCTAGCCTGTTGGAGATCCTTGGGCAAGGTCGAGTACCACTTAGCCCCCCGATCAGGGTTACGTGAAGTCACGGAAGGCAGGTGACGGATGATGTGCTGAGCAGCCGAATAGTTTTTGGAAACTGGTCAGCACTTCAGTGTGTTAGGCAGATGATACTTTATTAGTACAATGGCTAAGACAACCCGCTCAGAACAAGCACTGCTCCTATAGAAAGTAATTTCAGCCTACTATGGGTGTACTTCTGCAAAGTATGTCCTCGCTCGGTACGGTGGATTATGTGCCACAGGTAACCCTCGATCGTCATCCAGCGACTGTCCGAATCAGAAAACCTCTCAGAATAGGTACTTGGAACGTACTGACTATGCTACAAAAAGGAAAATTGGAAAATCTCAAACAGGAAATGGAAAGAATGAACCTCAATATACTAGGACTTTCAGAAGTGAGATGGAAAGGAGCAGGCTGCGTAACATCCGACAACTACATCATTCTTTACTCTGAAGGAGATTAACATCAGAAAGGAGTTGGCATGATTCTAAATCAAGAAACCTCAAAGGCCATCAAAGGTTTCTGGACTGTCAATGACAGAGTCGTGATAGTAAAACTTAAGGGTACACCTTTCAACATTGGAATAGTACAAGTATATGCACCAACATCCTGATTCAAGAACGCTTTCGTAACTTTATAAAATCTTGTAAGTCCATGCCAGGTGCAGACTGTGGTCATGTCCCAGTAGTCGGGACAATGCGACTAAAATTTAAAAAGTTGTCGAAAGCAAAAAGAACACCAATTCTGCAAATGGACATGCTAAAAACTGACGAGGAAATCAAATAAAAATACAAGATCAAAGTTGGAAACAACTTTGATAGCCTAGATCAGCTCACCACCACAGAAGAAAAATGGCAGATGATGAAAGGTAGCATTAGCGAGGCAGCAAAACAACACATACCTGTCACAAACAGAAAGAAACATAAGACGTGGATGAGCTCTGAGATTTTAGACCTAATTGAAAACAGGAGAAAGGCAAAAGTAGATGAAAAGAAGTATAAAGAACTCGACAAATTGGTTACGAAAAAGTGTAATGAAACCAAGGAGGAATGGATAAATAAGCAGTGCAATGAAATTGAAACGAATGCAAATTTTGATAGCAAACGTATGCATGTAAAGATAAAAGATGTGACAGGGAAGAAAACGTCTGCAAAAACAGGTTGCATAAAGTCGAGAGATGGAAAAATACTCTTAACAGGTGGTCAGAATACATCAAAGAGTTATACCCTACGACAGAGGCCCACCTCCCCATATAAGCAACGAAGATGGCCATGCAATCATGGAAGACGAAGTGAGACATGCACTCAGCAAGATGAAATTGGTAAGGCGCCAGGACCTGATGATATCCCATTTGAACTGATAACTGCCCTGGATGAAGTGGGAATTAAGGCAGTCACATAACTACTGAACAATATCTATGATACAGGAGATATTTCGACAGTTATGAAGAAGTCCATCTACATTGCGCTCCCTAAGAAACCGGGCACAGCTGAATGTGACCAACATCGTACAATCAGCCTGATGAGTCACCTCACCAAGGTTCTTTTACGAATACTCATGAAGAGATGAGAAATAAAATGCTCCCAGAAATATCAGAAACGCAATTTGGATTCATGGCAGACAAAGGCACCAGAAATGCAATCTTCGCAATGAAAACTCTCATGGAAAGATCCATCGAAGTTCAAAAAGACCTATACGTTTGCTTCATTGATTACTCAAAAGCGTTCGACAAAGTATGACACTCTGACTTGTTTGATATTCTGGCAGGGAAAGACCTTCGAGTCCTCAGAAACATATATTGGGAACAGGAGGCAGCCATTAGAGTCGACAATGACATCAGTCAATATAGATCAATCTGCAGGGGTGTGAGGCTGGGCTGCGTGTTCTCACCTGATTTATTTAATGTATATAGTGAAATTATTTTACGAAATATCGAGAATCATGAGGGAATTAGGGTAGGTGGCCACAACATCAACAACCTGAGATATTCAGATGACACAGCTCTTATCGTCTACTCTGACGGAAAACTGCAAAAGATTTTAACAACAGTAACAGACGAAAGCGAAAAGAAAGGATTACAGCTTAATGCGAAAAAGACAAAATGCATGGTGTTCTCGAAAAAAGCTGTTACGCCACAATGCAACATTGCCTGCAAAGGAGAGAGAATCAGACAAGTAAACAACTTTAAATACCTTGGTTGTACTATCGTCCCAGATGGCAAGTGTGAAACAGAAATCAAGAAGAGAATCGGACAATCTGAGGCAACTTTTAACAACATGAAATGCATTTTTACCAACATTAAGATAAGCCTCAAGACAAGATCCATGTTATGAGAGCCTACATATGGTCCATTCTTCTATACGGATGTGAATACTGACCCTAACCAAGGACACAGAACATCGACCAGAAGCAGTGGAGATGTGGTTCATCCGGAGAATCATGAAAGTCTCATGGACAAAAAGGAAAACAAATGCAGAAGTAATGGAAATTGCGGGATACAAGAGATCCCTTCTCAACACAATCAGAGAAAGACAACTCAAATTTTTCGGCCATATAATCAGGGATGACGGATTAGAGAAACTGTTATGGAGTGGCAAAATAGGTGGAAACAAGAGCAGAGGAAGACAACGCATAAAATTTACAGACAGCTTAAACATATTTGCAACGAAAAACGAGGGCACCAACAATGAGCTCATTAGAAAGACCGAGAACAGGGAAGAATGGAGAGCCATGATCGTCGATGTCTGCAAGACCAGACCGGACACCTGAAGGAGAAGAAGAAACAACACATGTTGACGTTTTTTAATATGAATAAAAGTACTGTATAAATGTAGTAAATAATAATAATAATAATAATAATAATAATAATAATAATAATAATCCGACCGAACAACAAGAGCCAAACGTCAAGGGACAATTACTAATCCGGATATAGACAAACATACACAGGGCAACACGAAAACCAAAAACACAAAAACAGAAAGAGAGTAACCCGAACCCAATAAAAACCATGGGTGCACTCGAGTAAGCAGTACCTGTCTCTAATTAGACACCCGTCAAGTTACTCATTGTAATGTCTAGGAAAAAGTCAATCAAGGAATAAGAAACACTACCAATGACTCAGCGAAATGTATGATCGTATTTGAGGGATTGATTATTTCCCATAACGATCAATTAAGTCGTGGTGACAACTTTATCCCGAATGTTAAACATCTTTTCATTGATATCTTCCCAGTGTGTCGAAAATAAAACTGTTTTTAGGCAGAATGTCCATAAAATACTTTTGCTAACAACTGTTCAGGTGTCTGCAAGTGTGGAGGCTACAAAACATGTGATCAATGACTGGGGAATGCAAAACATGCATCACAAAGTCGTGTGAAGAGTCGTAAAGTATGACGATGTCTTTAGATTATTAAAAGCTTATTATTGACTTAATAATAATAATTAGCACTATATGTCATATTGATTTAAACAGTTCCTGATTTTAAACATAATAACCGCACTATACATTTCTTCGAAAGTAGTATTACGCCTTTTGGAATATAATAAATCAGTGTATTTCATGTTACAACATATAATTAAGACATAAAAACGATGATTTTAATTGGTTTAGTTCCTACTTCAATGTCATTGGGTCCAAATATATTTTAAATTCAATGCAATATTTTATAACTGACAGTGATATCTTCACATTCAACAAAACCTGCTGCAGTAACAACAATAAGTTACTCTGAAATCCAAGAATCTACAGAAATATCAACAGTTGAACAATCTTATTACAAAACCACAGAAATTACACAAGGTAGACTATAACATTTCTTTATCGAGTCTTAATATAAATAGTTTATTACTAATTGACAATTTAGTTTAACATATTAAATGTCTTTTACATAATGGTTGGAAATTTCACATGTGGAGATTGCAAAGCAGAATATGGTATGTATATAAAAATACTTAAATAAATAAGACTGATCTTCATGGACATTTTAAAAGCATTGTCACGTATGTGTTCTAATATGGAGGCAAAAGATAGGGACCGAAAATCTCAGACCCTGTGTTTGAAGACTAATAACAAGTACACCAATGCATTATACAAGGGCCTGTAATAGTTCAAAAAGTCCAATGTTTAGACAAAAACACAATCTATTAAGCCAGGAGTAAACCCAGGTGTTCCGAAAGAATAAAAATGTCTTGTATCATTATATTGCGCGTTCTAAAAGCCTGATTAGTAGGTAGGTGGGCCATTTTAAGGCTCATCAATACAATTTAGATTAGTTCGCATTTTAGACATCACAAGTTTTTGTTCACTGACTATACATTTACTGTTTTAAAACGTTAGGATTGGGCTCATTGTTCACTTTCGTTTCTTTCTTATAAGGAAAACGTAGCTGAGTTGTTTAATATAAACCATCATATTGCTTTCAATTTCTTCTTGAAAATTGTCTTATCATACATAAATATATTTTTATTCGTCATTAATCAAAGAAAGTGACAACAAAAGTCTTAGGGGAGGCGTCATCTTCCAATGTTGATATATATATATATATATGCTTAAAGTCTCATTAAACACTTGCTTCATGTTGTAACTTAGTAACAATTTTCTTTTTGTTATCAGAGATGAATTGTTATTGCAGTTGACAACACATCTGTTACTACGGATGATGACCATACAGTTCTCATGGTAGTAATTCTGTTTATAAGTCTATCTACCTTTGTCTTTCTTGTTTGCATCGGGGCAAAAGAAGAAAGGTTGGGAGCATTGTGCATGAATACTAATACTAATAATAATAATAATAATAACTGTTGGAATGCCAACACAAATGTCTCCCAAACGATACCCCCATTGTCAATATAATCTTGAGCATGTTGAAAAGTAAGATTATGCAATGTCCTATATAATGACCCCTGTTTCCATGGAAACTGCAGCCATTTTGAAAATTCAAAAAATGGATTACAAAACTTCAGGTCACCCTTAACATGTTCCCAAAGTTTCATAATGATTGAACAGAGAAACTGTGCGGACAAGATTGAACGATAAGAAAAAGAAGAAAGAAAAAGAAGAAGAATAAGAAGCTGGACACAAACAATCTCTCCCAAAACTTTGTTTGGGAGACATAATAATAATAATACATGTAATACAGCTGTGTACTTACAAAAATATGTGCGTATGCAAGAACATAGTAATGTAGAATAATTGGTAATTGTAAAGCAAATTGTAAAACTGTTTTATCTGTGTATAAGTAGATCTATGGAATATTTCAAATATTACTTAAATATTCCGTGAAAATCTCTTCCTTCATATCCAAAACGTTCACAACGTACACTGTTTATTTTAATTTCCATTGTACTGAAAGCAAGTGTGTATATTAATGGCAGAAATGACTTCATTTCCTTTTAATTTTTATTAACTTACTACATAATTCTGTCAAGTTGTTGTACTTAGTAACGCAATTTATACATATTACACGTCTTGTATCAATTTAAAGTGTTCTTTGATCTTTAATCTCCTCAAATAAAAAAGCAAGGAAATCTAAACCCAACAAGGTCGGAAAGTCAAATTACAAATATTGATAAAAAAACACAAGCCAAGACACAGCAACTCCCTTGTGGGATCCGTGGAATGACGAATAAGGCCCCAGCTTCTTTAACTCGCAGTAAGAGTCTATTGAGAGACGGAAAACTTCTTACGGAAATAGACTCGGAAAAACTACAAACTAGACTCTTCAACAAGAATGATGACTTTAATTTGCCAATTATGAACTTCCAGTCCATCGATTTCCACACCCCTCTCCCGCATGGTGTTTACAGTTTCCATCCTATATGTTATATAAGTTTTGTGGGCAATGTTCTGATTTTCTAGACCGGACACTTGCGTTAACTATTAAACTACTCTAACGTGGGTTTGTTGTACCTAAGATCATTATTTCATAGATGCATTAGGCTTGTTCTTTGGAAACTCGAACTACTCGAAATACGTATCTTACTTGTCAGTTAACGATGTAAGGAAGCATACCCTGCCCCAGTGAATATCGAACCAGCAACCTCAGTGTTGATAAACACGTTTTCAACAATATTCTACTACTACTAACTACTCGGCTACCGAGACCTCTCTGATAGTAAGAAAATGGTAACGCACTGATATCTCTAGAACCTACATTATTGTTCTATTATGCTTACCATAGACGGACTTTTTAATATACCCACTATTTTTTTACAGGACCCGAAACTATTGTAAGTAAAAAATAAATCTCACATTCTAATGAAAACCCAGAAGGGTTCACTGGTTACTAGTTAAAGAACAAAACGCCTTATGATATAATCCATTGTACTGCAGTAGTATAAGCGTATCATGCATTCTAAATTATTCATTGTAAGTCAAACTTAACATAAGAGACCACATTTTTTCGCCATTGCGTGTCAAATATATACATCCGGATCACAATCATATAAATAAGTCTTTAAATCTTTTTTAGTTGGCATCATCAAGTGAGAAACACGATTCTTGGTAATGGCTTTAAATATATATATATAATACCGGAGTAAACTCCTAGAATATAGCAATGTGGTATAACGTTTTATATTTTTCTTCTGGGGTGTGAGGAATTGTTTGGGTAAACTATTGCAGAACCAGTTATAAGGCCCTGTTTTGTTGAAGTGCCACAAACTAAGCACAGAGGGCTAAATCAATGTACAAAATTACGTATACACTGCAATTGTTAACATACAAAACGAACAAACCACTACTCATAGCATACAACGAACACATAATCAACACAAACAAAGATATTATATCATTGGATGTTACAGAAAGGGGAGCATATTCTTCTTCACCAGTGACATCCATCCGCTGTCAGAAAGCAAAAACTAAATGATTGTACATTTCCAGAACACCGTGGTTTTTCTTATGGCATTCAATACTTTTTATTCACAAATAACTGGTTTAAAAAAAACGAAACAAAAACACTATATGTACAAACACAGTTCATGTTCAAATTAAAGAATTTGTTATCAAATTAAATCGAAACAGTGTCACCTGCTGTAATGTTTTTTTGCTGATTATATACCTATGAACAACACCATTCCGTGGGTAAATGTCGCGAACGTATACTCCGCGAATGTAAATGGTGAGAATGCCTACATCCAAAGGACTGGCGTTGTAGGTAGAGAAGCGGAGACTGATTATACGAGATGAACACGTTACAGTCAACATAAACCATGTGAGATCGGACGTCAAAACTGAAATGAATCTCATTGGTCTAACGGAGGTGACTCCCTTTTTTAATATAGATTCTGATTTTTTGGCGTTTTACTAATGGTTATGATGGACAATATGAGCACATCAGAAGGAGACATGGATAAAAGTAAAATCCTCATTGAAGTCAATCTTAAAGATGGGTCAAAATATATATTTAAGAAATAAGTTTCTTATTGTACTTACATACGATGTTTTTAAACAAGCTTAAAGTTGTCATTTATACAATGTATTTAAGTATTAAAAATATTTTTTCTTTTAAATGAGTTGCATGCATTATATTTATGACAGTGTCATATTAAGAAATGTTAATGTCCTTAAAGAAACTCGATAAGAAAACCCGTAGGTTAAAAAGAATGGATTGGGGTTAACGTCCTTTTGCAATTTTCAGCTTTATTTTGGGGGATGCCAGAGTACACTCGACCTTCAATGCGATAACCGGCAATCCTTGTCATCTAAGATAAGGGTTTAACACACCCTCCCATATTCGAGATTAACCCGCAACTACAATGGTGACTTTCACACGATAAATAGTAGATGACTAAATACCTTAACCACTCGGCCACCGCTGTCCCCAACAAAAATGGAAAAACAAAGGATAGTGACACAATACGGTTTGAGAGAAAAAGACACGTGCCCTAAAAACAAAAGAAAACAAAACAACGAATCCCAAACGTAAGCAATCCGAACCCAATCAAAAACATTAGGAGGATTCAGGTGATGCGGCCAGTAAGAGAGCAAGCAGTGCCTGTTTTTAATTGGACACGTCTAGTTGTTCTTCATCATGTCCGGGGACAATAGAGGACAAATGGTTCTTTATTGAAACTACTGGTTTGTTACATCAAATGTCAACAATGCAGATCCTTGTTTGCTGCAGATTGGGTCTTTCAAAGTATAAATTTTAGTTGTATTACAATTTTAGTGTGATATTATGAATTTATGTGTACAACTACAAACTAGGTCATAATTTGTTATGCTTATGTCAATACTATTTTAAGTTTTTCATTATTAAAATATTGCAAAAAGATTCAGTCATAATAATTGTTATTCTCCCGCTTGATTCATTGTTAATTAGCCTAATCTCTTGACTCTTAAACGGACAAAGGTTGTTTTCGCTTGCTGTGACCATACTGGGAGGGTTACAAGGGCTAGATTGACAGAGGTGCCCAGCACTTCTCTAGGTGCGGATAGGGAATGTAATTGTTCAATTTGAAAAAAATGAGCCCCTATGTAGCAATTGTACTAAGAAAAATTCTTAAATATTAAATGACGATTTCATCGGTAATTACTATAAAAAATACAAAATATTTGTATGTGTACATCTCGCATATGTTGTGGAGATTTAAGTTATGCTTTATACTTATTTCAAATGGTGCACAGGACATGCACAATAATGTGTTTCATTGAATAGAGTTTAACGCGTTTTATCTATATCATGGCGACTATTTTTTTATTTGAGAAAAGGAAGCCAAATTACCCTTCGGCACTTAAAGTAACAAATTGAATGAAGTTTGGAATTGAGGGCGATCAACATTACATTACACTATATCAACCCCTCCGCCACCGAGGCCACGGCACGCACAATTTTACATGAAATACAAGTTTATGAAGCTCGTTAACACAACCGTGTTCGTATGGGAGACGTAAAATTAATTTATATTTAAACAAAATCGAATAATCGATAATAATTGAACATAAACGTTAGGACTGAATGAAAATTTCTGCGTTTTTTACAATTTCGGGCTATATTTTTTTATATTTGATCAATGTGGACTATGGAATAAAATAGATTTATTGAATTAAGGGTCTCTCCTATCCGTCACCTGCGGACGTGCTGTGCTGCTTAGTAGGGGAAACCTGCCAATATGGTCCCAGTATAAGATAGAGATTGGGATTAATATTAGATATTCTAGTATTAACCATTTTGGAAAAATTGGGTCGAACTTTTTAATACGTGTTACACATTAAAATTTCCACATTAAAACAATTTCATCAGTTATATAGTTTTTCAGTCGAGCAGTCATCCGATTTTTGCTACATGTATCTATTATTGTTGTCTAGACATGATGGTTCAACAATTACCTACTTTTTTTTTAGGCTACACTCAATGGAAGTGTGAGATTTGGGATGCCTCAAAACCTGGTTTAACCCACTATTTCTTTTGAAATGCCTGTACCAAGTCAGGACCATTGCTGAAGTTACTATATTTTTGGTTGTTGGTTCTGGATTTGCCGATTTCTCGGACTTTGATGTATGAATTATCTGTTTTGACAGTTTCATCTGTGTTCCGTATTTTGTTATTATCTTCATTTATTTTGACCTCACTACAATAACTTTCCCATAATCAACTTGCGTTGTTAAATCAAGTGTTCCGTTTCTCCATTTTTTTCATTTAAATTTAGTCAACCATATTACACGATCTTAGTGTTGACCTCTAATGACCTTTTAAAAGTTTGGTGATAATCCTTTTACAATGCGCCTAAAACATTCATATAAATAAAGCTTTTTAAATTCTTAAATAAAGAGAAGAGAACAACAGTCAACACAAGACGGAAGCCATTCCGGTTTTTACTGTTTAATATTGTTTTTGGTAATCTGTGGATTTATAGTAAGTATAGACGATTAACATGAATACGTATCGAATAACATTTGTTTATGTCAATTAACATGCATTTAAAAGACATCTATGTAGAAATATTCACGTTGATAACGTGACTGGTTATCTAATTATTCGCAAGTTGTCTAAGCTTCAGTGTACCAGTTCAGTATATGCCCAACAATTTCGCAGCCTTATGCGTACCTAGGATTTCTTCACGTATTGTTCCGATTTATTTTAAACTCTATTAATAACTGTTTCATTAAGAAATAGAGTGCATAGTTCAATAAAATATTTTTACACTTTTTTATTTCGCCTTAATTAGCTTTGTTGATTTAATAACATGATTTGTTTAAGCGGTCATTTTACTGTTATACATCACATATTAGACTTCCACAAGGTGAATAGCCTTCATGGTATAATGGTATTTTTAATCACTACATGACCTACTATTGATGTCATACTATATGGTACTCTGTATTTAACATGCATTCGAAGAGATATCCCCCACCAAAAAAACAATTTACGATATTTTTGTCAATTTATTCGATATCTTATTCACCTTAAATTATTTAAAAGTTCTTATAGAAAATGACGATGTTATAATAGATGGTCAAAAGCGTTAACATATTGTCACATATATTGTGCTACATCAGCGAGTCGGTAAAGATGTAATAAAAGCATGCATGTTTAACGTGTGTTTAAAACAGTTTTGACGTCATTCATCTATTATAACGTCCAGTTTTTAATTGATACCAAACTGGTATACCTGCGGACATTGGTAGGAAAACTGTTAATTCTTCAATTAGAGTTGAGGTCGAGTACACCGTGACCCAAAACCGGACTCGAATTGGTATACCAAGAGTAATACCACCTATTAAAATAAACAGTAGCTACCACTAACTACCTGAGCGATGTGTTAACCGTAACAATACATTCGGTCACTAGAAGTAAGCAGTCTTCATTTTTATAAGACCATGTTGTTGAGATTCGACTATTACGTGTCCATTTTAAAATATCATTTGGGTTTTGAATTTTAGGCTATTGTTGGCCGCTCGGTTTTCTTTGCTATTTTTATATATCAATCGATAATAACGATTTCTGCAAGCCTACCAAAATAGCCTTTATCGACATTAAACTTTTTTCTGATACACAAATATAAAAAAATCCGTTGATTACAAAGGGTGGTCTTAGAATGAGCAGGATTTTGTACTGAAAAAAATACAAATGTTGGATAGTAGGCTACTTGTCCTTAAATGCCATCCACCATACCCAATAAACCATATTCCTTGTCTATTAAAACAACATTAAATATGATACTAATGACTAATTTAAACCTGTTAGATATATAATTATTTCCTGTTGATTGTAAAAATTTCCTATTGATATATGTTTTTTATTAACAAAAAGATTTTAACTTCTGGAAGATTTATGATCTGTTCTATTTTTATGATACACACAAACATCTATATAACCACTTGACATTAAAAAAACGGATAATCTTCCTGAATTTTTACATGTATTTACCAACCTTGAAATGATTTTTACTTGTTTTTTTATTCTAGAATGAGCTCAAATTATGGTTTATTGTACACATTGTACGTCTTTTTGAGGACTGTTCGCTCTTTATTTTTGATTTCGTAAAAGATATTACATCGTACGTGCACTGCTCATTGTATTTGTTGTTCCGTGATCTTCAGTGCTTATTTGTTGTAAATGATATTTTTCTACTACTATAATAAATACAAAAAATGATATTTTTTCTAGCATATATGTCGGGGCTCAAAAACGTAAAAACGCGATAACTGAAAAAAAACCAAATACACTGCATCAAAATAACGCTACTTGTCACCCTCGGCTATTGACTAATAAAAGTACTTATCTCCGGAAGCAAAAGATTTCCTGTTGTTCTCATTCTGTTCACGTACTTTTTTCCGTCCTTTTTCACAGAACAAATGAGGAAATTAGTTAAACAAAAAAATCAACGATATCGCCAATACACACGGCCAATAGAACTTTTCATAAAATATTTTATTTATAAAAAATATTAACTTCCTTTTGAAGGTTCCCACACACAAATACCGAAAGTTGAGAACGGCTATTTAATATAATAAGGAATATATTATTTGGAGGTAACTAATTTATATTATTATTAACCGACAATTTTTATGATTCATAATTAGTCACACAACAAACTATTCAGACAAATTTGTTAAATGTTGTATTACTGTACCAGAAAATCAATACAGAAATTGTTTTAAATTACATTTGTCGCCGTAAGAAAGGTAAACAAAAGTGTGTCTTTAAGAGACTACTGAAATTAACTTAACATTCAAAATTAGAACGTAATAATATATAAGGAACAGTATCTCTATCACCGTAGTTGTGATAGCAAATAAAATATTTGTGTCTTGATAATGTTTGTAGTGAGACAATCATATTTATTTTTAGTGTGAGAATGACACAGATTCATGCTGTGTAAGCTTTGATATCTTCATCTATTGTTTGGTGCGTGTTGAAAGTTTCTAAATGTTCTACGGGCAATGTCAAGGGACATTAGGGATCAAACTTTTCCTAATCAATGGTGGCCTGGACTTTGTTTTAATTGTCTATATCCTGACAAAGTACATGATTTTCCATGTCTGTTGTTTCAATACACCGCTTTGTTATACAGTATTTAAAAAACGTTTGACTCGTAGCTGGGCGCAAGTATTGTTTGTCTCAGATAAAGGCCTCTAGACCCTGAAGGATAAGGAAATTGAGGCCCTTAATAAAAGGATTTAATACCATAATTTTTTTCTTTCTTTTAATAAATAAAATGTCATCAAATATATCAAGGTTAATAGAATTTATTACCCTAAACACGCTTTGCCACTTGATTCTGTACACGTGCTTATGTATATGGTACAATTTCACACAGATTTACAATGGTGGTATTGTTAAAAATTATAAGGTCATGTTTTTGTTTTATTTCCTTGTTTGTTTAGCTTTCTGTTCTTTGCACATAATATGCACTTATGTTGTCTCTTTCCTGAACACGTAATCAGAAATCTTATATGGCGAAATATAATAAAAAAATCTTATATGGCGAAATATAATACAGTAAAACCTTTAAAACGGCCCCTGAATAAACCGGTTTTTTTGTCGATTCCGGCCGAAAATTTTCATTTTTTTCTAAAGTCCTTCGTTAATTTAACCTGTTTAAACTGGACCTCGTGTATTCCAAATTACGACGCTTATGTCCAGTCCCAATACACATTTCTCACTTAAAATTTACCCGTTCAAACCGAATATTTTACATTGTTTTTATTTTATCAATTGATAGCTATCTAAACAAGGTAATTTACATGACTTGTGAGGTCTCCTTGAGGGCATATTTAATTAATGAACCAAAGCGTAATATAAAGGTGAATTGTTTCCAAAACCATTAATTTAATTTTTATAATTTCCATTAATTTCAAAAGTGAATATAATTAAGGAACCAATGTATACAAATGTATAAAATACAGGTGAATCATTTTCAGTACCAAAAAAAACGCAAATTTGAACATGATTTCAGTTGTAACACTCCGTCGCCAAAACGGTCTCATACAGAATTAAGTCTGAGGATATGCTACGACACATAACATACATTATCAATTTTGCAAACAGTAAGGATTATTGTTACCTGGAGTTTCTTTTGTCTATGCAATCACTAATAGAGAACACTATCTTGCGAAGAAAATATGGAGAAAAAACAAGGAACCATTGACATGTTTTCCCGCTGAACAATTGAGAAATTATTACTGTCGTCTATATCAATAAAATATCAGTGTATATTATAACTTTTATTAAATATAATACATTTTATTATATCTCTTTTATGTATTCAGTACATATAAAAACGTGTGCATCTCAGGTGTTTGTCGTCTTTTACACCACCCCTTTTTCATCTTCACTTCCGGTGATTTTCCAAATCCGAATAAACCGGCCCACTGACAAAACTGGCCAAATTGTTCGGCCCCATAGGTAGCCGGTTTATAAGGGTTTTACTGTATGTACATTATTGGAGATAAAATTTACACTACTCCGGTTCCCAAATCTTCCAGAAAAGTAAAATACTGCTTGGGCTTGCTATAGAATGATCTGTTCTTGTTAAGTAACAATATTTTTTATTTGTATGTAAAGATAAGTTAAAGCCGTAGTTTGATACATGTTCTACATTTATAAAAAAGACATGGTTTCTAAGATATTTAATTGGATTTTGTTATGTCTTTAGACTTCGACAATTTTTAAAACAGATGAAAAAGGATCTTTGAGCAAATCTACGTCTCCCGTAAAAGCCAAACAACAAGAAATATTCAAGACGAAAGCGCAAGAAGTCGAAACATGGTTTTGTGATTTAATTTTTCCAGTTTAAACACCATCGGACAAAACTTCGAAAGTCTGCATTCATCTTAAATATCTGAAGGATAATTAGAAAAAAAATTTTAAAAGTCAGTATATCTAACAATCTAACAAAAAAATAGCGATGTAGTTGTCTAACCCACATTGCCTTTTTCCTACATCTAAACTAAATGATTGAATTTAACGAACACGTGTTAAAAAGGGACAATACTCTCAAAAATCACCCGTAATTTATTGCAACAACTAAACAATGTACTCTTTCAATTCAAAGTCATGTATTTCGTTGTAGGTTGAGTTTATTGCATGTGACTGTGATGATTTCCTCTGATGTGTTATTCTATACGAGTATATTTTTGATGTGTTATGTCAGTCCGTGTGTTTCAAAGAATAATGATAGAAATCGTTGTACATATCTGGTGTCATGGTAAGTACATTATATTTTTATTTTAAACACTTCATCTAACAAGACCTTTTATCAGTGCGGCCGTCACCAAAGGCATCGTCGATGTCCTCTGAAAAAGTTTCATCTCCTTCTGAAAAGCAATGTTCTAATTAAAAAGATTGATTATAATATGTACTATAGAAGCTAAATTATCATACGAACTATTGAAAATTTTTATAATATATTTTGTTCTGAGAAACCACAACGCTAATTCTGTACATATAGGTTTATTAAATGTTCCTCTGCAAACTTTAACTTTGTAGCGAAGCAAAATTCAATTACTGTTTTCTATAGAATTTTATGAGAAATGTTTCCTTGGAACCACTTAACCAGATAAAACAAAACAAAATACCAAACGTCTGAAATATAAAAGTCAAACATGAGCAGTAATATTTTAAATGATATTCTTTGAAAATTATAACAATTCATTTGAATTAAAAGGACTATTGAACCCATACTGTAAAGAAACCTATATCTGATAATCATTTACAATTTCTATCCATATTACGATTTGTTGTTCGAAGAAACATATTTAACGAGGCTTCTATTTCATTACACCAAAGCCGATTTTTATCCAAGCTGGATATTAACACTCGTCTCATAAAAATAAATGCTTCCTTTCTCTGCAAAGCAATATTCGTCTCATTCCCAGACGTTTGCAGTCAAAACGTCTTTAAAAGTTCTACAGGTTTCTTAGTCCACTTTTAGTGCAACAAATAGTTTGTTAGGAGTACCTTTATTTGATTTTATATACATCTGTGTATTTAACAGGAGTGTAAAAAATAATTCATTAGCATGTAACTATACGAGTACATCGTCAAAAGAAGATGGGTAAGTATTTATCTTAATTAAGCTCACTTTATGTATTCTCTCTATACCATTAAAACGAGTTCAGTCAATATATTTTTTTTTTAAGTGTTTTATTCAATTTATATCCGCTAATCGTATTGTTGTTATGTTAATCTCCACTCTCTGTCATAATTTTCTCAGCAACTACTTATCACAACCACTTGAAATTTTATATGTGACCTTACCATGTGGTCCTATAAAGGGAGTATCGATTAAAGGTCGGTCGCTTATCTACTTCCTGTTTACCAACAATTGACTTTAGTCAATTCAATTATGTGAATAGCGGGGGTATACTGATTGAGCAGTAGCTCACAGGTTCCTTGTTTTAAAACCAATGTTTCGCTGTTGTGACTAACAAGCATCCATGTCTCCTAGAATGTTTTACAGTTTATCATACAAAATCTGACCGAAAGGACATGTGAGATTTTGTCATCACTTGGCGTTTGTCGTTAACTCTTTAAATGATCTGCTCTAAAACTATTTTACCATTTTTTAAACTTTCGCCACGATCAATCTTAAGGCACCTAGTTTTAAATTTGTACATCAAATAGCAGCTGCTACTGAAAAAGACTTTAAGGGTCAACAAACGTTTTCGGTCAATATCTCAATTATAATAGCTTAAGAAATCAATTGTTAGCTGAAATTGATTAACACATTAAAAGTTTCTTCTCAATCCGAATTTGTGTACTGTAACAATTATTGCCCTTAATTTACGATTTTTGAGACAATTTTCATAATATAACTTGAAACTACAGAAGCAAGATTTACATTGTAAATTGCTAAAATGATGAGCAAGATAATTCCTATAATGCACATTGTTGGTCTAAAAATTATCTGACTACTCATAATAGAAGTATTTCGCTAAATTACAATTGTTTATGAGATTGTCAGTGCTAGCAATGCTTTGGAAAGCAAAGGACTATTGAACCCATACTGTAAATAAACATGTACCTGATAATCCTTTACAATTTCGATCCATATTACGATTTGTTGTTCGAAGAGGCTTCTATTTCATTAAACCAAAGCCAAAATTTATCCAAGCTGGATATTAACACTCGTCTCATAAAAAAAATTAAAAGTCTTGTGATCAATGTTAAATGCTTCCGTTCTCTGCAAAGTAATATTCGTCTAATTCCCTGACGTTTGCAATCAAGACGTCTTAATAAGTCCTCTTCTTTTCTTCGTTCACTTTTAGTGCAACAAATAGTTTGTTTGGAGTACCTTTATTTGATTTTATATACAATTGTGTCTTTAATAGGAGTTTAGAGAATGATTCATTAAAATGTAACAATACGAGGATAAAAGAAGATGGGTAAGTATTTATCTTAATAAAGCTCGCTTTGCATGTTTTGCACTGTTGTTATGTTAATCGCCACTCTCTGTCATAATTAAAAACTAGAATAGAAAATCAATTATAATACTTACAGGTAAAGATCAGTACATCAGTATATATCTGTTTTTCAGGACCAAGCAGGAAGTGAACGTTGAAAAAATAAAAGATGGAGTTTTTAATGAGACCGTCTTTGATGTTCGATGCTGTGACGGCTACTTTGAAAACGATAAACAAAAATGTAAAAGTAAGCATGCCATCAATGTATATCTGCACATTTTTGTTTTAAAATCTAATCTTATATAACTATTTAGCACAAATGTTGTCAAAACAAACAAGATTATTGAAAGGTTTTGAAAGTGGATGTCTTTAACAAATTTTTGAAAGTAGATGTTTTAATCAAGTTTATTAAAACTTATTAAAATATAAATCTATGTTTTCCAAGATGGATGTTTTCAAAATTGAATATTATTTAACTGTAATTTTTTTGCGTTATCCTATCAACTGGTGCACCTATATTTGTAATATTGAATATATTAAATATGTTGTTTATTAATTTGAGCAATTATATTAAGTGCTTTATGTTCCAGTCATGTTATCTTTTAGTCTGATGTTATAAAAAGTAAATACATATTGCGCATTCTTTAATACATTGTAACACAAATATGAGATTGAGAACTTTAATAACCGGACGGTAAAATAACTTGTAAATAATATATTGGCAGTACACTAGTTTCAAAAATTTAAATAGTCAGGTACATGTAAATGACTGTAAAAAAGTATATTAGAAAATATTAATAATCTCATGAATTTAAATGCATTTACCTGTAAGCTGCAGAAGGATTTTAACTGATTTTAAGCAAAATTTGCTATACAAATGTCAAATCATATTTTCTCACTAGATTAGTCATTACAATAAAACTCTTAGATATGACATAAATTTAGCTAATATTATTTGGACAATTAAAGACTATATTGAACTTACATTTTAACGTACATGTGCCAGGAATTAAATTCATTAAAATTCCTCTGTTTGTTACTACTATTATGCAGCGTCGATGTCAGTGTGTCCAAACGTTTTCAAATTCATAGCAATAATATTATCAGTGACACTTTCAGATTCAACAACACATGCTGTAGTAACAATAAGTTCCCACGAAACCACATCATCCACAGAAATATTTAGGTATTAATCAGCCGCTAATTTCGAACCAAAAATTTTGATGAATATAATTTATATGATATACTTTCATTCAAAATAAAAATAATATTCAAATTTTGAATAAACATTTTAAGTTTTATTGTAAGAATACTTTAATTTTAGTTTCAAATTAAAATGTATTCAGTCGTACGTAGATAAGATATAGCATTTAGAACTAAGTATATATCATTGTTCTTGTCAGCACTATATTATAAACCATAAACGATAAAAGCAGACAATAATGGCAAAATACTCCTCTTATCAAGACCTTCATTTGGAACATTTGGCCCGAAGCCATGCGATGAACTGTTTTCGAGTTACAGCCTTTGACTCATTTCGGTTAATCGGTTTTTTGCTTACATGTTGAAAACCGTTAGAGATAATATAGTAAACATAAGGTTTATGTAATCAGTAGGAAAAAAGCTTCAATTTCAGACGAAGGTCAAAGGACACAGGTCAAGGTCATGCCATAGCAACAAGGTAACGGTTATAAAAAGTCCTTAGTAACCATATATTTTAGAATCAGAATGGTGTACGTTAATGAAATGTGTCATTTCATGACCGGAAGTGACATTTTGTCCCTAGCAACTGGCATAAAGGTCCTTAACAATCATATTGGCTCGGGACCAGTTCTTACACAAATAGCTCATTTTTATGACTGCAAGTGACATTTTGGACTTAGCAACAGACACAAAAGCACTTAGCATCAAATATATTTTCTGACTTTAGAAGGACCGTGGGAAAGACCTTCTCATTTGTTCTCAGAGCAAATGCCAGTTTAATTTGTTGTTACCTTTATTTATCTAAGATATAGGAACAATTTTATGTGCGTTGACCCAAAATTTGTTTTCAAAGTCTTCATACTGTTTTCCTGTAAATATTCCCAAGACTTTTACACCACGTACTCAACTATTTTTGTCACTTTTTATATATATATCATGCATTCTAACTTTAACAATTGATCATGATTTAATGAGAAGTCTTTTCTTGTTGGTGTTTTTGCCTATGGTTTTGTCTATCATTTCTGATGTAATCTGTAAAAACTTTTTTTCTTTTTATTGCAGGTCACCGAACCAGAGTTGACGACCACACTGTTCTCATTGCAGTCGTTCTGCCTTTAGGGCTGTCTACCTTTGTCTTAATTGTGTGTATAGTGACAAGAGAAAGGTTGGTAGTGATTGTTTTGCTGATAGCTAATTTCGTCTACCAAAAAGTCGTAATAAGTTTTGTGAATTAAAACATTGAAAATTGTGGAGTTTTTTTTATTTTACAGGTTTCACAGATCACGTAAAAGAAAGAAACAAAAGTCAGGTAATGGGAGTCTTCAAAATACATTTAATCAAAATAGTAATGGTCAACTTAATTAAAGTTGTCTATGGCCTTAAAATTTTGGCTTCTAATTGATTGAGTACAAGAAATGAAAATACTTGATGGCGACAGTTTCGCAGCACAAACATGAATTTATTTCCTGTTGATGTTGTTTGTCAGCGGACAAGTTTTTTCCTAAGCATTTGATAAAATGGGATTTTACTCCATATTAACCAACGATTTACCAATATCATGGCGTCAAAATTTTATTGAGAGAAAGCCGGAGTACCTGATGCAAATTCCACCCTTCTCAAGAAACTAGCGATCTTTGTCAATTAAAGTCGAGCACACCCTGACTTCAAAAGCATTATATTAACGTTTTGCATTTTAACAATTTCGTCAGCAACTCTACATACGAATTTATTCAGCAAAAGTGCAGTTTAATTTAATAACTATTTCCAATAACCATATCAACTTGTAAGAAACATTTAATTGTTGTGAGATAGCCAAATAAATGTATTTCAAATGCTAAATAAGCAGTAAAATTATTCAGAGTAAAACCTTTTATTCTAACATTTTAGGTCAACTTCCATTAAAAGACGATGTTGCAGATTATGTAGATCCAGAACCTGTTTATTTTGAAATAAAAGATGAAGATGTTATCAGCGAGAGTAAATTTGAATGTAAGCCTAATCCTCCAGAAAGGTCAAAAGACGGAAATAGCTTTGTTATACAGAATTACTCAGATAATCAAAGAAACCATAATGGTAGCGAAGAATGTGGCTATCTTAATCCATATACTGGGCTTCGATTTGCAAGGAGCGAAACCAATATATACCGAGACCGAAAAGCACGGGAAAAGGGAGAATATGATGTTATATATTCTATAGCCAAATCAATACACAGAAGTGAGTCAGATGTTGAATCTAATGAATCACCTGATGAAACTAAAGTCTGCATGGAAGAGGAATCAAAACGTATTATTCAAAACATGAAACGTGTTAGTGGTGAGGACCACGTTTACTTTGTGCTTGAAAAAGTTAACCAGGAGACAGAATCTCAAGACACTGAACAAGAAAAACTGTTGTCGAGAAGGTCTAGATTAAGCGTCTAGATAAACGATGGGCCCAGTAAATTTGTGCAATAAACTTATAGTAGTGATGCTTTTATTCGTACTTTAGGTTTGCTTTCTTATAACTGACATAATTTTGTAATACATCTGGTTATGTTTGTTATGCTTTCTCATATCTTTTTGTATTCCAAAGAAAATGCGTAAAAATCGGTTGCATGCATGATTTTTAATATTGGTAAGGTTTTATAAAACCTGTGTTCAAATGAACCTTTGAACACATTTCAATAAACAATTTATGCAGTACCATTTTCATATTCATTGAGGTATGGCATAACAGGATCATTATATTATTCTCAAGCAAACATTAATAATGTTGTTTTAACGTTTTAAAAGCATGCTTTATTTTGTATTTTACAACAAAATTTGAAATTGCGTATACAATTTTTTTCCTGCTAATGCCAACGTTTTCATCGTATCTGTGTACATTTTTCTTCTACCATATAAGCAATGTATCAAATCTGAATCTAATATAATGTAGAGAGTTTTATTAGAGGTTAGCAAATACGTGGTGAATTAACACATGTTCTGGTAATTTACAGTAGTGACATTCTTTGTTTAATCAAGTGGAAATTTGTGTTTGTTTTATATTTTCTAACTATGCTAGTGCTTCAGATGCAGTTTGTTGTAAAAGTAAAACATATGTCTGGGGCGGGTGTTGTATAATCTTTTACTGTTTTGTGTGCTTGGTGTTGCATTTAACAAT
This sequence comes from Limnoperna fortunei, assembly GCA_944474755.1. Lineage (NCBI taxonomy): Eukaryota > Metazoa > Mollusca > Bivalvia > Mytilida > Modiolidae > Limnoperna > Limnoperna fortunei. Next base: position 1,265,132 of record OX104121.1, on the reverse strand, counting down.
GATATGCACTATACTGAAAATTTGAATGAGAAAGTCTTTGTAATTAAAAATGTTATATGAAGTGTAATTTTGCATCTGTGCATTGATGTTATTTTAAACGTTTAACAGCTAGATCTGTTGATGCTGTGAAATTCTTGTGCAAAAAATCTGCATTTTGTACTAAAATATTCTGTACACTAAAGAACATTTTGTTCATGTGGGTAGAGGTCTTTTTCAGTTTAATCTGTATTATAATTCATTTATCACTAACCATTGGTTTAAAAATATTAACTGTAATTTCAAATAAAACAGTATAAGTCATATTCATAAAAATACCAGCCCCATGCGTTGCTGATCAGAAGTAATCAAAATGATTATTCTATAACAATAAATCTTTAACTTTTAAGACTGTTAATAAAACAATCAAATACTTAGCAATGATTACAAATGCTGTTACCAGGTGTATTTAAAATCTAGATTTGATGCCAGATGTTTGTACAAGTGCTCTGTACACACGTTATAGTTAATCACATTTAGGACCATATCCAAGTACATTTGCTAACAGAAAGCTAAACACAACCAGGGATATACAACGAACAAATAAGCAACACGAACCCCTCTTAACAAAGAGGGCATATTAGGTTTGGGTTTTCGGAAAGGTGGGCACATTCTGCTAACTAATTGCACCTGGCGTGTTATGAATATTCCACTGCACTGTTGTCAATAGAGGAAAGGTGGGCATGTCCTGCTTTCCTACTTACACTTGTCGTGTGATATATATCCCACTGCCCTGTTGGCAGCATGGAAAATCCGATTTGTCTTGCAATTTCAATAACAACTTGTTTTGGCTTTCTTATTCAACTTACGCTTTTGCATGTACATCTATAATGAGGAACAAAAATATACTACTAGTAATGTAGTAATAAAGTAGCGTTCGAAATAAATCCAAAGAGGTTATCAAATAAAAAAAACTGAACTAAAAACCAAATCAATAAAACCAAAAGTAAGTAACCCGAACCCCAATAAAAAACACATAAGTGTGATCCGGACCAGTAAGCATTATCTTTAAGACACCAGTCTTGTTACTTATCTTACTGTCCGGAAATAATAGAGCTAATTGTTGCTTAATCGAAACAATTTGTTTTGTTTCATGCATACAATGTTCAAGGTACAGGCTCGTCTTGGGGACCCTCGAATGTACAGAAGACCGGGTATTGTTCAGAATTTGTCATCATATGTACTGATGTAATTTATGTGAGATAATTATTCCATTAGAACTACATTTGCTGTCGTTTGGAGTTTTCGGGAGAAGCTTGTCGTTGTACAGTTATTTTTCAGTTAAGAAACATCGTATTCTTTGAATCTAAAGTCACATAACAAAAATAACCGAATATATTTTATAATCCATATAATTAATGTGTGAAAAAGAGGAAACATGCTACAATTTTGTTTCTTGCAGTTTTTAACGATAGATGGTACAGTACTTGAGATTGAAAACGCAACACTTTTATCAATCCGTCAGCGATCCGTCAGCGTTCCAAAATCCGTCACCAATCAGTTATCAATCAGTCAGATCAGTCAAATCTTTCCCAATCCGTCAGATCATTCCCAATCCGTCCATCCGTCAATTGACGGATTTGGAACGATTTGACTGATTTGACGGATTGATTTGGACTGATCGCTCCAATCCGTCCATTCGACTTCCGGTTAGTAAAATTAATATTTCGAAATGTGAAAATTCGTTTCACTCGCAAATATTAGAAGTATAAAAATGTCAACTGTTATGTCCTCATTGATGGATCGTTTTACCTAATAATTAGGCTAAAACTGGTCTAAAGTTATTAATAAAAAAAATGAAATTTTACTAATGCATCTGTGACGAAATATAAACATTACATAGTGTAATTTTATTAACAAAATAATTAAAACAAAGTTAATTTAAAAACGCACACACACAGACTTTTAAAAAGCATCTCGCGTGTCAATGCGCACGTCCGTATTTTGAAAGCGGAAAACGTGTAGTCTAAAGTTATAAATGATAAATGGAAATTCCGCACCCCACCCACCGCCCGAAAAAAATCTATCACTAATGCATCTTTGACGGAATATAAACATCACATAGTGTCATTTTATTAAAAAAATAATTTTAAAAAGTAATGAAAAAAAAACCACACACAATAAATTCAAAAAATATTTGACCTCGCATGCCAAGGCGTACATCTCGTATTTGTCTTCGAAAAGTTTTAAAGCGCAAACAGCAAGAAACACGAAAAACGTGAAGGCGAAATCGTAACATTTTTCACTTCGCCTTTTCGAGTAGCTTTGTATGTATGTTTGAAGTTTGTTTAACACTATTTTCAAAAAATTATATTAGTTAATATAATATGACGTCGAGTGTTTATTGGGAAGAGCTGGAGTACCCAACGAAACAGCAAATCTTCGACAGGAAAACTGGTGCTCTTTGCAATCTTATAGGGATGAGTCGAGCACAACTTGGTGATCAATAATAGGTTATTGCTACCTTAACCTCCGAGGTCGAGGTTTTTTATTGTAAACGCTTAAAAAGATCATTTGTCGTGGTTTGATCAGTTTTTTTCTTTGCCACACTTCCTATGAATTCCGTTGTATAATACTGAATGAGATTTACGACAAAAGCGAAAACATCTATTTATATATTTTATTAACTACCCCATATTGTCACATGAATTAACACAGAATTAAATAAAGAAAAAAAAACTGATGTGCCACAGTTCCTAAGAATTCCGCTGTATAATACTGAATAAGATTTACGAGAAAAGCGAAAACATCTATTTATATATTTTTTATTCACTATCTCCTATGAATTTACACAGAATTAAATCTCAAATAAATAATAAACTACTGTGCTACAATTCCTAAGAATTCCGGTGTATAATACTGAATAAGATTTACGACATAAGCGAAAACATCTATTAATATATTTTATTCATTATCTCATTGTGTCACATGAATTTACACAAAATTAAATCTCAAATAAAGATTAAACTACTAACCGCGTTTGTATATCGAAGCTTATGAGTTAAATATGCGGACATGTAAGCGTATTACGAAAATCAATTCTGCTTTCGCATTTTAGCCGTCGCAGTTTGTTTATTTTACGATGTCTGTTAAAGTCATTCCACAGTTAATGATATATAAGTATAAATGGTTTCATTTAAATTCGGAAGTACTTAAATTAGTTACTAGATTTAACAGAGCTGTCCAGCGCTGGCGGACATAGGATGTCCTTTCGTTTTTTTTTTTTTTTTTTTTTTTTTTTTGGGGGGGGGGGGGTTCAGGTCATATTAAAATTGCCGCGAACCATAGTGACATGTTTAGAGAGTGTCGCGCTTCTTGCACGAAAAAAGTAAATCTTACGCCCCTTCCCATACCCCATATTTTTAAGTGGAATTCAAAATTGCCATTTTGTCCATCTTTCTCTAATTGATTGAAGGGCCGAGTGGTGATGTTAGTTCATCAACTATTGATCTCGTGGTCTGTCAACACTGAGGTTGCGGGTTCGAATCTCACTGCGGGCAGGGTGCACTCGACTTAATTGAAAGGGTGCCAGTTTTCCTACTGGAGGTCGGGGTTTTATCCGGGTACTCCGGCTTCCTCCTCAAATAAAAACTGGACGCCATGATATAGATGAAAAATTGCTGACGGTGGGTGGATTAAACAATATTTGAACAAGCAAACAAATATAATTGATTTATTTTTAACTTATTCTCGTCATGAATAAAGCTGAAATACTCTCGCTGAAAGAAAAGCAAACAATCAATCAATACAATAAGTTATTGTTTAAATTGAATGACACTCTTTTAAAGGGCAAGTTTTGAAAAACTTCTGTTTCATTGATATGACACTGTAATGACAATGTTAAGACCTAAAGAATTAATGACGCTAAAAAAAAATTACTATTTCGTACTGAAACACGTGTCTGTAACACATTTTTAGGCTTAACTTTAGTATTCGCAGACAATTCTCCCCGGAGTTATTGGGGCCTAGGTGGCTGATTGATTAGTCATCTACTAGTTATCACATGCCTGTCAACAGGTTGCGGATTTTCGAACGACTGCAGATAGGGTGCGCCCGACTCCACTTAAATTGACAAAAGACTATCGGTTTTAACCTGTACTCCGGCTTTCTCCCACCCCACCCAATAAAAAATAGACGCCATGAAACAAATGGAACAATCCAGCGTAATTGTATGTATACTTTTTTAAACAACTTTTATTGCCTGTCCAATAAACTTGCGACAAGAATTGCTGTATATTTTACAACAGAACTTTTTGTTCAGTAAACAATGCGTTTTGATAGACAATGATTGTTTAACAGTTCAACAATTGTTATACACAACAGTTTTATAATTGTATTTTAAATGTTGTAGACTAATAAAAAACACGCAGGCATACATATAAGTAACTAGTTATGATGTCAAAAAGAGGCCACGTTCTTTCCTAAATGTGAAATAAATCTGTTACTGATTGGGGGAGTCGGGTCGGCTTAATATATGACAAAAAATATAGATGTAAAAGTTCGAAAAAAATAAAATAGGCCGAAATCACGAGTCGCGGGAATAAAAAAAAGAGAATCAATAATATAGTACAAAAAAAACCATTTACCTCGTCGCTACTGATGTGCCTTAAATAGAGGTTTTTTGAAGGTTTACAGGACTCGGTTCGCAGATATGTCTTGTTTTAAAGAAATGTGCGTAATTACACAATATAAAGAACAATTTTTTTCTTTAAATATGTTTATTTATTCATTTAGAACGAGACATTGTATTAACAATTCTTTTAAACGCATGTTTTTATTTTATTATGAAAATAGTATAATAAATGCATATATTATACACAAATGACGCAGAATCCGTTTTATCTTTAAATTATTAATTTATACGAATCCGTCAATAAACTAACCGATTTATGCATATAATTAAATGACGGATTCTGGATCGCACTGATTGGACTGATCGCACTGATCGCTGACGGTTACTAAGGTAATGACGGATTCATAATTTTGGACGGATGTAGTCATCATCAATCAGTCAGCGATTCGTCAGCGTTCCAAAATCCGTCAGCAATCAGTTATCAATCAGTCAAAGTGTTGCGTTTACGGGTAAAAGTACTGTATATTAATGCTTCAATGTAAGCAGTGTAAGCAATGTACAAACTCCCGACTGTTTTATGTTAAATATAATTAAACATTTTTTCGTTTGATTCATCGCTAAAGCAGGTTCTCTTGTAACCAAAACAGTTAAAAAATAATGTCTTTGTTTGATGAGACCATATCCGAGGGTTCATAGACTTCGTCCACATAGTTTCCGGGCATGTCACCACGAAGTGGATTACAGATACCCCTTTCTCGATAGGTATGATCTTCGGGTATTAACACGGATAGCCTGGTCGCAGATTGTTGTGGGGGACTTTGTTTAGTGAGTTCCACACTGTTCTGACAGTTGGAGACCGCATACGTCTCTAGTGACGGCCAAAACATGTCTGCACCATTCGTCCTTCTACGTACCACATCGATTTATTAACTTGCTCTTGTCCTGCATACATCTAAAGTACTGCTTACTGGACCTGAAGCAACCAATCAATTATTAAATCAACTTTCTTCGTACACAACATTACCAATCAATCCATGGTAATAAGGAACGGTTACTAATGGTTTAGGTCCATCGACGGATTACCTGATTAGTCAAATAATAATTAACTAATTTAACTAGCTAACGGATTCAACCTGTATGTACAATGTTCCTTAACTTTGATAGAGAAGATGAGAAAATTATATGATGTCAAAACTTTGTTAATCTCGCGATTTTCATTTTCAATAACAAAGTAAAAATTCAGGAGTTAATTTCATGTTTTTTTCGAACAATTTTCAACTTATATAACGAGGTGTAATAAACACGGATGTGTGCTTACATTGAAGTATTTACGTACCAGCTATCCTCCTATAAACTGCAAAAGCATAACTATAGCATATTTCATCGTTCTAACGAGGATTCTTCGAATATAAAGCACATTACAAAAATAACCATATAAATAATATTTGTGAAAAAGAGGAACACGCTACAATTTAGTTTCTTGCAGTTTTTTTACGAAATATGATAAATTAATACTTTAATGTTAGCAATGTACAAACTCCCGACTGTTTTATGTTAAACATAATTAAACATGTTTAATAGAATATTGAAACAAAAACACATTCTAAATTTCATTTTTTCATTTGATTCATCGCTAAAGGTTAACCTCTACTAAATAGATTTACATAGGTGACCATTATAACATTTTATAGAATACTGAATTTACCTTAAGTTCACTATTAGTGACAACCTTATTTTCTCAAAATACCATGTCTTCGCTAAAAATATCTGATAGGCACAACAATATTAAAGTCTAGTAAGAATGTTTTGTAAAGTTTACAAAATGACGTCACAAATAGAGCTAGTTTCAGTTGTCAGATGGATAGAAACAGGTGCCAGTCTGTTAAGTTTCGTACTAAATCTAATACTTGCTTGAAATTATTAAATTTGGATTCATTTCACTTCTAAAATATTTGTGCATCATATAAATTTAATTTTAAACAGGTTCATTCAGAATTACAATTTTTATGCAAAGTGAAAGTAGAACTATTTGGTTTTTAAGCACTACTTTTGACTACAGCATCAACTGATTACCTATTTAGTAGAGGTTAGGTTTTTAAGCACCACTTTTGACTACGGCATCAACTGATTGCCTATTTAGTAGAGGTTAACCTGAAGCAGGTTCTCTTGTAACCAAAACAGTTAAAAAATAATGTCTTTGTTTGATGAGACCATATCCGAGGGTTCATAGACTTCGTCCACACATTTTCCGGGTCACCATGAAGTGGATTACAGATACCCTTTTTTCGATAGGTATAATCTTCAGGTAATAACACGGATATCCTGGTCGCAGATTGTTGTGGGGGACTTTGTTTAGTGAGTTCCACACTGTTCTGACAGTTGGAGACCGCATACGTCTCTAGTGACGACCAAAACATGTCTGCACCATTCGTCCTTCTACGTCCCACATCGATTTATTGTTTTATTAACTTGCTTTTGTCCTGCATAAATCTAAAGTACTGCTTACTGGACCTGAAGCAACCAATCAATTATTAAATCAACTTTCTTCGTACACAATATTACCAATCAATCCATGGGAATAAGGAACGGTTACTAATGGTTTAGGTCCATCGACGGATTACCTGATTAGTCAAATAATAATTAACTAATTTAACTAGCTAACGGATTCAACCTGTATGTACAATATTCCTTAACTTTGATAGAGAAGATGAGAAAATTATATGATGTCAAAACTTTGTTAATCTCGCGATTTTCATTTTCAATAACAAAGTAAAAATTCAGGAGTTAATTTCATGTTTTTTTCGAACAATTTTCAACTTATATAACGAGGTGTAATAAACACGGATGTGTGCTTACATTGAAGTATTAAAATATCAGATATCCTCCGACAAACTGCACAAACATAACTATAGCATGTTTCTTTGTTCTAACACATAGTTGTACTTGTTAAAAATTTCGATTATTTTGTAATTTGACGTAAGAGTTGAAGAGGAATATTTTTCTATAATGTAAAATGTCTGTACGATGACAGGTTTGTTCACGGTTGTTAAACCCCAAATATGGCAAATTAAGTCCTAATTCGAATAGTAGTAGTAATAGTAATAACAAAGACTTGTAGCAGTAATTGTTATAGTGGACAACTGCATATAAGTTGTTAAAGTAGGACGTTAAAAACTATCCCAATTCAAGTAATTGTTACATTTTTATTTAGAAAATTATATCTAAGTAAGGAAAACTTATGTAGCAATTTAACAAAACATAATTATGCATGTATCTATATATCTCGCTAATTTTGTGCAAGTTTGGGCCAAGTTTACTACCAGAATAACATGGTACACTCGACACGCACAATTATCGTTTGTTTCAATAATGTTTAAAGCCAATTCAACAAGTTTTCGTCGTTTTACTTTATACAAAATAAATAGCATAAAAGTACTTATACATCAATATGAATGGACTATAAAAATAAAACATTCACAGTGCAGTATATATCAATAACTTATCGTTTTAAACCAGCATTAAGTTGTTGTATACTGCGTATGCTTTACTAAGTGAAGTTTCAGTGCACATTTTATGATGCTTCCGTTTTATTTGACAGTTTTACTTTCGCTGTATTTTTGCTATAATAACGTATATCATTTTAAGAGATTGTTTTACATTAAAACCTTTTGACCATCGAAAAAAACATTTTCAATACAAATATTTGAGGCGCATATAAAACCTTCACTCTTTTTCTATCTAAGATATTTTTTCTCTTTTGTATACCTTTTCTGATTTCCCAATTTCTTAATGTCATTATCCTGGAATAATAAAAACTCCTTACATGAAAAACGAATTCAAATTGGATAAGTAAAAGAAATCAAAAATATGGAAGGTACCTGTCGTGTCAGTCAGTGTAAAATCAGATAGAAGGAGGAAAAGTGGGAACATAGATGGATAAAAGTAAAGATACCTTTGGAACTAGTTGACGATGATGTCGTCGTAAGAGAAACATGAAATTAATTGACCTAAAAACAAAACAAATCAATTAGTTTCAAATAAGCATATGACTGATATAGTTATAAGGCCCAACAATGGTTCGTTCATATAATGATTTGAGTCTTTTGTATGTGAATTGAATAAGAGAATGAAATTGGTGCTGTGTTGGCCTTTACGTTCTAGAAAAGGGGTTTGAAGCGTGGTGTTTACACGACGTACTGAGTATTTTTTGCGTTTAACACATTTCAAAGTGACTTAAATTTCCCTGAAATTATTTTTTGAGTAATGAAAGTTTACCACGGCTATTCTGATTCGTTAATGAACAATTGTACTTTTCGGTCTATTTTTTAAACAAGGTAATAGCAGCGAAATTGTGCGTTGGTAAAACAATAACCACATTTTGATGCAGTTTTAGTACTTTTGAAGTTTAACATTAAAGAAAAGTGGTTTTTGAATAAGACCAAAACACGCACAATTCTAATATGATAATAAGTTTTATGCAAAGACGCGACCAAAAAGAATTGACGTAAAAAAAAACAACAAATTATTCATAATTGAATCCAGATCTGTGAAACTTCACAGAAAACTTGCGCACATATTGAGGTATTTTACGTGCTATTAAGGAATTGTTCCTGGAGATTTTTGTTTTAAGACTTGCATGCCTAATATGTGTAATTAACTTCTACTACTGTTGTCAACCCATATCCTGCTCCATAGATAGATTTGAAAACTATAGATGTTGTGGAGGTCATCTGATTCAATTGTTCAGCAATGTTTTCTCATTTTTCTAGAATTCGGAACTTTTCCAAGATAGAATATAATGCCCACAAAGTGATACGTTTTTTTACCATTTTAACTTTTGTTAGTTTTGATGTTTTGACTTTTAGCAATTATTTGAAATGTCAAATTTGTGTTTGGTTAATCTCATTTATTAAAGCATTAATTAGTTTTGAAACTTCATACAATTTTGTACTTGGGGCCTCAGTTGATGAGTGGTTAAGGTAGTTCGTCTACTATTGATCACGTGGTTTGTCAACAGTGAGATTGCGGGTTCGATTCTTACTGCGGGCAGGGTGTACTCGACTCCAATCTTAATTGACAAGGATTGCTAATTTTCACACCGCAAGTATGGGGTTTTCTCCGGGTAATCCGGCTTCCTCCCCCAATAAAAACTGGATGCCATGATATAGCTGAAACAGTACTTAAAATTGCGTTAAACATCATTCAAACAAACAAACAAACAATTGTGTACTTCGACAAATAAAAGAATTGTAATATACTTTAAAAATTAATTTGACCTTCTTCCTGTAAGCATGATACTATATTTTTCGGTTGCAGTTTCACGACATATAAGAATTGCACTGTAGTATACATATAAGGTTACAAATTTGAAAAGAGTCTAATGAAACTAATCATTACAAACCTTTTCCTTTTACATGAACATTTTCAATTTATCTATTGGACACTGAGGCTGTGGCTGTGTTTATCCATACACGTTCAAAGCAAATGGTACTCAATGGACCTTAATGTTTGTTACCGAGCAAGGAAGAAGCGGTTAATTCTTAATGTTTTGTGTCACAAATGTTGACTTAATTTATCTTTATTTCAAACAAAGACATCATGACATAAGCCTAATTCATAGTTTCAAGAAGTAGCAGTATTGCATGTGACATGTGAAAAATTGGCGACGATTTATTATTATGTGAAAGATAGCGTTCCATATATTAGCGTATACAGTTTAGTTCAACTAATTATGGCTTTAATCGAATGAAATGTTTTGGATACAGAAGCACTTAAACACATACATTACTTGATATTCTGGATTGCCGTCTAACATACTACTGATTTAACTGTGAATTGTTTAAGGGTGCTTTATCGGGTTCAATAAAAACACATTTAACATAAATTATACAAAATTGCTCTGTCATCAAACCATCTAGTAACTGAATCAGACTTCAGGTCATTTTAATCAATAAACATTTGCGACTCATTATCATCAAATACAAAATATTGTTTAATTCATAACTAAAACTTAGTAAGCAATAGAAGACATTATGTCATGAAAATAAAAAGTATTAATTTAAGTAATTGTAGTAACTTACTAATGTGTATAATATGTTTCGTATATTTTGACAGAGAATATTGGCAAAAATTAGCATAGATTTTGCATAAACAGTGTTCTGGGAAGTACACATTTAGTTTGGTAAATCCATCTGTAAGACAGACACAATCATCTGATATAATTCCATAAATGTGGCTTATGAGTTTTTTTCTGTATGTCACCGTGTGCAGGCATTTATCGTAAATTTGATCTTATAAAATAGATTTAATGTAAAACGAGACAGTCATGAAATATTTGTTACAACATAGTGTAAACATATTTTATTAATTTATTAACTAACAAAGACGGAAGCATGGTCTTTCTGGCAGTGTTAAATACCGGTTTGCGGAGAAATAGTAGTCTCTCTAGAACTTATCATTCAAGAATCGGTGTTATTGTTAATGCTTATGGCTTGGAAACAGGTGATGAAAATGTTTTTAAATATACACTTTAAACAGTATATTTATTATTTGGAAACATTTGTGTACATGAAAAACGTAGTAAGAAGATACAAAGTTTAGTCAATTTAAAATTAAACATTTAAAATGAATTATTTCAATAAATTGAACATTACACATTTAAATTAAATAAAACTATGTGCACCAATGCCTCCGCAGAGATTCCTAAAAACGTCATTGTTTCCATCAGAAATTTATTTGATTTAATTTAACAAAACTCAATATAATAATTAACTGTACATACTTTCGATTTTTATCTGTTTTTTGGATAGTGGAAAAAGCCTTTTTAAATAAATGTTACTTCCTCAGTATATTACATAGGACAATTATAATCACAATAAAACACATTAAATGTTCTATTATTTAATATTAATACTTTTGATCTGTTTGTTAGATGTGGTTAATGCCATAAGATGTGTTTTAAAATTTCAATACTTTTTTTGTTTGCTAATCATTAAAGTTTCAAAATGGGATGTTAATTTAATATACAGCCTACAGACTTCATCATCGATTTTTTTTTTACTTTTTATCACATCAAATTAATTAACCTTTTATCTTTAAATTCCATTTAAATTGATCAATTATTTAGTTAAAATGCTATTCAACACATCTTTACGTAGCAACGTTTTAAAAATGATGCTTACAAGTATTTTTGCTATGGATTACATAATTCTTTTTTGTGTTGCATTTGAATTTTTTACCTGCTTTGGCCAAGGTCAGTGAACTATATTATGTATTATAGTTATTTCTTTCCAAATTCGTTTTCGACCCATCCAAAACCATAAATTATATGAATAGTATATATTAAAAATAATGATACAAATATATCCATTTTAGCATCAGAGTCTATATGGCATAAATATATTCAGAAGAAACATGTATTTTCAAATTATGACATTGTACGGAATGCAACCTTTACACGTCAAACAGTTCAACGCTTAATGCTCTGTGCCAGGTTATGTGCAGATCACCCGGAATGTGTATCGTTCTCTTATTCTAAGACGTCCGGCTTGTGCAGTGGTGGAAAAATACTTAATCCTTCTCTGGAATCTCTTGCTGCATCAACAGGCTTCATGTTTTATTCTTTGATGCCAGGTTTGTTGTGTGTGTTGTTTCGTCTTATTTCGTTTTTGTTTGTTTAATTGTTATGATTCTTTTGCTTGTAATTGATATATTTGATGTCGAAGATTTTTATCGCACGTTTGTCTGTATATCTAATCGTATTTGTTATGCATTTTTAAAATAGTTTTTATGTGGAAATAAAATAAACAATAGTCAATTTCATGGTTTCAAATGTTCAATAATATTTGAAAAATATTACATTTTAGCTGTTGAAAACCGACACAATTATTTTATTTTGCAGTTATTGTCCTTTTTATCTCTATACCGTATGGCTGGTAAATTTCGGGGGTGTAAAATGTGGCCATTTGTTCTTTTAATAGGGTTACAATTTAATTGCTGTCATTTATGTTCGCGTGGCGGATTGCTTGCTGTTTTTATCTTCGCGCTTCTGCGTACTTTGCGAAAATAGCGAAAATTATAACCTCGCAAAAATGACCCGCTATACGCCGATTATCTTAACAAGGTACATCAGCACGGTAGGCACAGCTAGCATCAGCAGTGAAACCTGTCGTTTAACTTATTGTCTATATCGCTATTAGGTCAAAAAACAAAATAATTACCATTTTGTAAGCGATATAATACTGATTGCACGTTGACATAAAAGTATCTTTTAAATTCGTGGGTAACGATTTGCACAGCGATTTCTTTGCCGTTTTGTTTGGGAATTATTGTTATACTTAATTAAGTATGCAATGATACATTATCCTATACTGAAATTTATAGATTACGTTCTAGAAACGATATTCATTTTCTCGATTATCTTATCGCCAATGAAAATGCATCATGCTTAAAAAAGGTAAATAATATGTTTGTTTTGTAACATTGTGAATTAACTTTGTTTCATAGACAAAATGTTGACAAATTTAAGACTATAAAATCAAAATGCATGCAAAAACGCCATATTTAGGTTGATAACTTAAATGTCACATTGGTTTGATTTCATCATTTCATATTTAACTTAAAACATTATTTTTATTTTTAACGTCCCGAATTTGCATTAACAACTACAAGCGACGATTGCAATAATACAACTTTTTCTGTCCGAGAACCGACAAACTCCAGAACCAACAACCTAAAAATGTAGTAACTACAGCAATGGTCCTAACTTGGTACAGACATTTCAAAAGAAATGGTGGTTTAAACCAGGTTTATTTGGCATGCCAAACATTACGCTTCCATTACTATAGAATGTCAGTTGCTCAGTTGATTAAAATATATGGTATATATACCAGTAGTCGTTAATAGGTGAATTCAACAATCATCGCTGCACATTCACTGTACTCTTAATTCAAAAATTGGGAAAACCATCTCTACAACCATATTTGCAAACGAGAAATGTTTCGACAAGGAAGTGGTTAAACTTATTGAAGTTGCGGACGAGTTGTTTCTATAAGTTTTTTCCCAAAGGAATAGGTTGCGTGTGCAAAAATCAGTAAACTCGCTGCAAGATCTTACATATCAAATGAGAAATATAGAAACCGTATGCAGGAGAAGATGGAATATTGCTGCATACTAGTATGTGAAGAATTTATAATTTTTCAAACTGTAATCGTCTCGTTGGTGGTAAATTCCTGTGCTAAGATGACCTTTGGTGTCATATTCCAGATACAAGTCTAACATTAATGTAGATGAAGTTGTGTGGTTTATTTAACTCCAAGTTCTGAAGGATACGGAAGCCACTAAACAAATTGAGGGTTGTTAATTGAAAGGACAACATTAATATATCTATATGTAAAATTAAAGGACCTAGTTTGTGCTATCTTCTTGTCTTTAATAAGACGTCGAAGAAATTCAGTTCATAAGAATAAAGCAACAAATTATCAAGGAGTTTGGCACAGTTTGTACCCATTGGAATTCCGGTTGTCTGCTGAAAAACACATCCTCCAAAAGTACAAATTTGTTGTCGATCAGAAAATTTAGCATCCTATAATCCTGTTCTTCGCTGTAGCATTATTTGCCTTTTAGTTTGTTAGTAGAAAAAATGTATTGTCGTAACTATTTGTAGGCATATGGGGAAGCGAAGACTTTATGTATGAATTCCTTAAGACAGGATTTTTGTGTTTCGGGTGGCAAGGTAGAATAAAGAGTTGAAAAACCAAAGGTTCTAAGAGATGAAATTTTAGATATTGATATTGATTTTAAATTATTTAAAAGTTTCTTTGAAATTTTAAGAATCCACATGTGATTATTATTCTTTGCAAATAAACAGTTTCGCTGTATTTTTGCTGTCTTTCTTTCACTACAGACAATATCTTAGTCAACCGTTTTGACAACTCCTTGGTAGAGTATGTAGATGAACTGGCTATATATTCTTATTGTAAGAATTTTTGTGTAATAAGGGAATCCAATACAAGTACGGAACTAAAATACCACCAATACAAATCATCTAACAAAAACAAATATGGCTTATTTATTTAAAATGTGTTGCAATTTTTTTCACTTATGCTTTCATTGTTACTATGAAATAATATTAACGCATGGTATAATCAAGATAACACTATACCTAACAAAGCTACAAAATATGTATTGAAAATAAAGATGTTATCTCGTATGAATTAGGTTCCTGTTCCAGAACTGATTACACATACGTAGCAGAACTTCGATTGTGCATCAAGTTTTACCAAGTTGTTATGACTCAGAATGATGCTTCGTCACAGTGCATACAAGATGGTGGAAGTTTGACAAGGATTACAAGTCCATTAAAGCAGGATGTAATAGCAAATGAGTTTAACATTAGATCTGGTGTGTCTTTCTTTTTATATAAAACTGCAATATCATATTAATTTGAAAAAAATTTAATTACCATACATCTTTTTTCCACAATCAAAATTCACTAATGACTAGCTTTGTACTTCCAGAATTTTTACAGTACACACGATTATACATTTACGTTACTGTTTGATGTGTACAATATTTTCATCCAATGATTATTAAGCTGCAATATATATTTTTCCAACAAACATAATATAATGACAAATTGACGATTTTCTTCGTATTTTTTCTACAGGTGCATTAGGTAGCAGACTGTGGATTGATGGGACGAAAGTTTTGGATAATACGCAATGGACGTTTTCTGACGGATCCCCTTTGATTTACATAAACTTTCAGCCATCAGATCCATCATACTCTGATGAAAACTGTATAATGATGTATAAAGCCTATGGTTTCAAATGGGCTGACATTGTGTGCACGAGGATTCTTCCTTTTGTATGTGAAATGCAGACGTATTAGTTTCAGCTACTTGGTTTAATTATTTGCTAGTGTTGCTTTGGTCTCACATAATATTTAGTACTTTTTATTTTGATTTTTTTTTTATCCTTCTATCAAACGTAATGGCTTATTCATATATTGACCTTTAAATGTGAGATATATAAGTTCTTCAGACAAAAACACTCTTATGCAATTGTGTGTGTTTCATGGACGAAACACAGTTTTGCAACAGAATTAACTTAAGTGATAAAAGTAAAATATAAAAACAAACGGTCAACAAAAATAAAAAATTCAAAGTACATTGCAAAAACCGGATCAAGACAAAAATACACAACAGTACATACAGCAAAAAGACGAAACCAACAGGAACAGCTACAACTAAAAAATAAGTAAAACGAACCCATTAAAAACATGGGTCCATTCAGGTGCTCCTGGAGAGTGAGCTGTGTCTGCATCTAATAAGACAGGAGAAATAACAACTCCAACACTTAACTGATTTTATAATTGTAAAAAGTACGTTTTACAAAATATGTCCATTCCCTAATTTTAAGAAAAAAATTTAGATAGCGATAGTTTCGTAAAAAAATGTAAAACAAGCTCAAAATTTCAGTGAACAAAAAGCCATTAAATAGAGTTGATGTTATTTTTTACTACATTTGTCTTTTTTTTTTATTAAAATACGTCTCGACAAAAGTGTTTTCATTAAATCTATTGTACATATACGCTTTACAACTCAATAAATTGACTTACATGGTATCAATGTGTTTCAAATCATGATTTTTCTATATATATTTCTATATTTAATTCATTTAGAGTTTTTACTCACTCTTAGTTATACGTCAGCTATATAAGGACATGTGGTTTTCATTACGTCGTAAAAGGGAAATGATTTAGTTTGGTTTGGTTGTTTGGTATTTACCGCCACTTTCAGTAATTTTTCAGCTTTATCATGGCGTCCAGTTTTTATTGGGGGATCCGGAGTACCCGGAGAAAGCCACCGACCTGCGGAAGGAAAACTGGCAATCCTTGTCAATTTCAATTGGAGTCGAGTACATCCTGTCTGCAGTGAGACTCGAACCCACAACCTCAGTGTTGACAGACCACGTGATCAATAGTAGACGAACTTCCGTAACCACTCGGCCACCGAGGTCCCTTAAAGGGAAATGGCGATCCGGTTAAGGCAACATACTACCCGACGTCAGGATAAAAACTGCAGACTCAATAATGACAAACCGATGATCAACAGTAGATAAATCTAAAGCTTTCTTTTATATTAATTTCTGTAATATTTTTAGTTAACATTTCCATATAATATATTTTCTGTTCAGCAGAATAGTAGTTCTCAGGCCATTTTGATGTCTGTAACGGCACAAATTTTTGCCCTGCACATACTGTTACCAGCCACAATTGTAAGCAATTGGCAACGTAAGTTGTCGCAGGTTGCACGAATTTTCAACGACAATTTGAGCCGCAAGTTGGAGTCACTGTTTTTCCTTTGGCGACAATATTTTTCCATAAATAACTTATTTGATCTATACCTCTAACGTTGATCGCGGTATACGTAATTGTAGGAGCTTACACTTCTTTTATCATTAAGACCTAACTGTTTCTAATTTGAACTAAGAACTCACGAATAAAATACTTTCTCTGTGAAATTCCAAACAAACAAGAAATAACTTATGGTTATTCCATATTTTCAATATAATTGGAGCACGGAATTAAAATAACAAGGTCAACAATTATTGAATAATATTTTTGATAAACAGTCTGTTTAAAGAAAATTTAGATCGATTTTTTTAACAACAAATGTCATTTGTAAAAAGTCTAAAACAATCAATAGTTAGCAGAGTAATAAATTGACTCCATGCCATAATCGACACATATATTAAAGGTATAAATCAGATTTAAAATTGACCTGTCACAATTTGAAAAAACTTGGACTGTCTGTTAATTTTATTTCAAATCTTTTTTCAAATTTTGATTTTCAGAAGACATGCCAAGGTTTGCTACAAATAGATCCTGGTCACACTACAGTTTTTAAAGACAAAAATACTATTCGCAACAAGGAGTATAGTGATCACATAGCGCAGTATCCAAAGCCCAAGGTGCAGTTTAAACAATTATTTATCGTGCTTATTAACACATTCACAGTATAATTTGAAATAGTTCATATTGAAACTAGTTTTTCAAATTTATTTATAGCTAGTGATATGTCGGATGTTTTTCTAAAACCTAGATCGTTTTCCTTTCGCCATCTTTTACGGCTATAAAAACATCGATTGTCTTATATATGAAAGCTACAGACTTCTAAAAGGACAGTCTTAGAAATGCACAATTTACGTCTATCTGATTGTGACGTTTATTCCACAGACGACTAGAGGGACAGGGTAATGATATCAGACGTTTTTACTTTTTGTAATTTACCTTTCTTTCTCGTCCATCTTATCTGAACTAGTCTATATAAGTTTTTTATAACATGTTTCGTTGACTTGTATTGCACAAAATGGATTGTGGTTTCCTAATGTATATCGCATGTCACTAATTAGTTATGCTAAAGAAATGATTGGACGTTAAATGTATAGGTACCCTATTTTACGAGTGCAAATGATCAGTTACTACCAAAACGAAAAACGTAAACCAAGTATATATAATAAGAAAGACATATACATGTATACTGGTATAAAAAATTAAGATGACGAGAGCAGAACCTAGGGCGAACTCTTACAATAGATAACCCGACGGTTTGGATATGCTTCAACGAAATATGATCACAAATTGTCTTAAGTGATATGGTTTGCTGTAATGCACGTTTTCTACCACTATTACAAAGGGTGTGGAAAAGAAACAAGCTTGGTCACTTTTGATATATGATTAAGTTTTTGATTAATATTACATTGTGCTAGTAAATGAAACAAGAATTGTTTGAACAATACATTTTTCACTCATTTTTAATATTGTAATACATTCAATTTGCATTGATATATATTGAAATGTATTGATGGATGAAAAGATATGGAAGTAAATTAACATCCTATTAATTTCTTACTTTATGGCTAAAGCAAATTATACAACATTTCCATATTATTAAGGTAAATATACAAGAATGTTTTCCCAAGGTACCGTGAATTGAATATAATTTATATAGCCGGTCGGCGGAGGGCATTATAACATACGAATGAAATTTAAAGGGGGTAATATTCTTGCATTGATGAAAATAGGATAAAATATGTGTTATGTTATATTTTAACATGGCTAAGAAAACAAATACGAGGTTAAAATTTGTACAATGTACCGCGACGAAACTGCGTTAACGTCTTCATCAGAAACATATGAATACATTTTGCTATGTTTTCCTAAGTTGCTATGCGTGACATAATATATATGACACATACAATCACCCAATCAGTCAATATAATTCATGTGCTGAAAATTCAAAAATGACAAATAAATGCCCTCGCGCGAGTTATATTGCCTGATGGTGTGGATTTTTGGATTTTCTGTTAAAAACCGAAAAATATTATCTTTCAAACATTATAATATTAAATCTATCTTTAAAATATAATATTATACAGTTATTCAACGACACCGCTGATACCGCGATTTTCTTTGTCTTGAAAACTGACTATTTCCCGACGCGACAGTGTTGAAGAACATAATAATCGCTATATGGAAAGGTGCTGTTTTATAACTGTGTTGATATACTGACCAGATTATGAAATGTGACATTTTAATATATGATGAAATGTAAAAATTAAAAAAGTAATGTAATAATAGAAAATTTATTTAAAATTCATTATAAATTCATGATTTCCTGCTTTGGCAATCAAATCATAATTCAGATACACAAACTGTGACTATCTAGGGTGCAAAATATATCAACTTTGATGATCTTTATCACGTAAATCATTACCCCTTAATTGTTTGCCATCCAATGGCAATTTTCTTATTAAACGTCATTTCTGACTACATTATTACCTAAATTATTCAAACACTATTTAGCAAACTCATTCATTTATTTTAAAATTATTAGCCTGTTCGTTTTAATTTCAAACATTTGTTATATGTACATAAAGGAGAGCAACACCTTTACAGGCTAAAACAACTTTTATGTTTAAAAAACGATAATGTTTATTATTGACACTGACGTTGGTAAATTGTATTATTCGTAAATACGGTAGAATACGTCTGTCTCATATATGCTTACATTTTCATTATTTGTTGTTGTCTGTTTTCGCATTAATCATTTGTGAAAAAAAATTGTAAATACACGCCAACAGATTTCAATTGAACGTACACCATGATAGCAAATGCATGTAACATTATTTGAAACATTGCGAAACTTCATGAAACCTTCATGTAAAACTGAATTCTAAAGTACACTTCCGAATCAATACTTAAATAACAAAGTTGTCATTAGAATATCATAACGATTGCAACTGTACCGATTTTGTCTTCCTGTAGTATGCAGAGCTGTATGACGTCTTCCGATTTGTTGTATATAGTATACATATCCATTTGTATTCTCATTAACTTGGATACATTTAAAATTATAAAGAATGAATTAATGGCATTTGTTTTAATATCTGGCTGGATTTTAAAATATTAAAGTTGTGTGCTGTATTCATGATATTATGTGTATAAATACATATGAAGAGTTCGCATATACGTTATAAAATTAGATTGTAGTGAAGGAATTAGACGTATCTGTTTAAAAAAAGATGGAGGGGGCGATGTAACCAACTTTACAGATGTAAACATGATTTGAATATAAAGACGCGTTTGAAAATATGTCTTTCATTGGACTTTCTTTGTAATAATTTTTATGACAATAACAAGTACCACTTTAATTAACAAATTATGACTAAGAAGGGACATAAATCTTTTTGATAAAATAATAGTTAAAACAATTATGTTTGCCCCACAAATTCAACTGAACACAGAAATATCTATTTGATGTAACTTTGATATGTAGTATCTTTTTCCGTGTTTTCTGAAGGCAGGCAAGGGTGTCTGACATAAACGTTCTATAACGATGCTTTGGACTTAAGAAAATAAGAAAAGTCGTCAAACGATGAGTATAAATAGCAATATAAAAGAGATAACCCCGCAATATCGATCTTGTATTCCTCAAATTTTCTAAGGCAATGTTAGATTAAAATATTACAAATTGTTCGCGATAATTTACAACAGTATAGTCGCCACTCTTCGGCAAGTTAATTTATAAAACGTCTTAATTGTCAGCACTCTGTTTGTATATTACAAAATTAGCTATAATATATATAATAATCCAATATAGTTTTACTTGTATATTTTCTGCTTTCTATAACCCTGTTTGAAAGCAGCCGACTATGTGATAGCAGATCTAATGATAACTTTGCAACTTGATAAACACTTCATTATATGTTTTATTGGTATATCTGCAAAACAGTTGCATTTCAGGACTCATATTAAATGATGCCAAGTATTGATTAATTTATAATATATCTGCCACATAATAAACATAAAGGTACGAAGGCGTATTCAAAACAAATAATTTACGGAACACCACTACACAAACACAAAATTCACTAATGCAATTATTATAAAGTAAGAAAAATAGTAATCACAAAGTAATAATAATCATATTCAGTCAAAGTCTCTCAAAAGTCATATTTCTTTTTGTTGTAGATTTCGTTTTTTTGTTCGAGCATATTTTTAATATGTTGTGTTAGTCTTTGTCAAAAAATATCGATAAAAACCTCTATAAAATCCCAGTGTACAGAATATTGATGTTAATGTGTTCACAAGTTTAGCCGTATTGCAAGTAAATGGTTATTTGTTGATGCAGTATACTTCAGTGGAGTTGTAGTTTTTAACGAAATCAAGGCACTGTCTGTGAGTTAGCCTATTAGACCAGGGTGCCGTTTCATAAAGCGATCGTTAGCTTAACGTGCACGTTATCCCATTTAAATTGCATGGGATAACGAGCACGTTAATTAGCGATCGCTTTACGAAACGGCACCCAGGGTGACGTTTCATAAAGCGATCGCTAATTAACGTGCTCGTTATCCCATGCAATTTAAATGGGATAACGTGCACGTTAAGCTAACGATCGCTTTATGAAATGGCACCCTGGCAATCAAACATAGTTGATGGACAAAGCGTGTATATTTGCTAATTATAATCACAGTTAACATGTTAAAATGTTAATATGATACTATATTCAACTGTTTTAATGCTAATTAATACTATGAGAATAAAGACAGAAATAAGATACAAACCATATTTGTGGAAAGTTGGGTTCAGCAAAATGTACACAAGAATTTCTTTTAACATACTGTGTATAAAACAAATTAAATTAAAGAGTTATACAACAAAACAATTTTTTATCATAACTATATGAATCCACATCATAATGAATCTGATTTTTTGTTATAGCGTAAAACATTAAAATTTAATTGACGTAGATGCCATATACAAGAGACATAAGTTCAACCATGTTGGTAGTCATTGCGCTTTTAGCAGCATACATGTCTAATTTTTTCAATCATTACGCCTAGCTTAATTGTCGACTATTATTCTAACACTTCTCCTTACGATGTTGGTTCTTTATGCAACATGTCATCTTTTAAGAGACCATTATTTCATTAACGTACATTTGTGTTACCAACAGGAGTCTAAAGAATGTCCCAAAAACATATAACGTAACACGAATATTAAAAAGAAGAGATGGTAAGTATTCATATCTAAAAAACATGCTGCAAAATGATTCCTTACTGTCCACTGTGCAACATAAAACCCGAGTTCAATTTAAGTAACATGCAAGTATTTTGAATTTCTTAAACATTGACAACCATGATGAGAGAGATATGAAAATCAAACATCTTATAACTTGTGAACAGCGTCACATTAAACAATCTTACGAAACAAAACACAATACATTAATTTGTTTGTTTGTTTGTTTGTTTGATGGTGTTTAACGCCACTTTCAGCAATTTTTCAGCTATATCATGGCGTACAGTTTTTATTGGGGGAGGAAGCCGGAGTACCCGGAGAAAACCCCCGACCTGCGGTAGGAAAACTGCAATCCTTGTCAATTAAGATTGGAGTCGAGTACACCCTGCCTGGAGTTAAAATCGAACCCGCAATCTCAGTGTTGACAGACCACGTGATCAATAGTAGACGAACTACCTTGACCACTCGGCCACCGAGTACATTACGTGTACAGACATACGTAAACCGTTACCAATGAAGAATACTATAGGAATAAAATGTCTGAGTCCTTGAAAACTCTGCTTAAAAATATAAACTCTGCTTTATATCGGATATAAATTCCAAAATCTACATCGTTCATTTTAAATAGTAAATATGGCAGCGCTAACTGACAGCGGGATAAAATACTTTTTCTGCTTATTGCAGTTGCTAATAATGTATTTCCAACTTTCGTGCAGAAAGCATTTGATATCTTATAGTATTGTCTGGCCCATTACCATTTATCTAATTCCACTGTAGCAAATAGCCTTAAAGACATCAACTCCATGGACCAAATTAAATCATACTTGTGAATTCCGCTGCATACTAGACATTTCTACTGTTACCAAAAACTGGAGGTTAAAAAATAAATGAACTATCAAAGAGTTTATTACTCTCACGTAATACAATTTGACTTGAAGATGTAAATATAGTAAAATGATATATTTACAATATGTGCTCCAAATCGTTATGTTTGTTTGTTTGTTGTTTGTTTGTTTGTTTAACGCCACTATATGCAATTTTTCATTTATATGATGGCGTCCAGGTTTTTATTATGGGAGTAAACCGGAGTATCCACAGAAAACCCTGACCTCCGGTAGAAAAACTGGCAGACCTTGTCAATAAGGATATCAAGGTTAATAGAACTTTCTACTCCAAACGCAAGTTTTGCCAAATCAAAACACATTGATGGCACTCATACTCCAAAAATATCTAAAATCCAAACGGTTAAGATGTTGTGGACAATTCAACACCAAAATTTCAAAATATTACACCAAAGCAGATTTAGGCTATCTACATCTTGAAAATAAAACCTTAGAAGTAAATTAGTTTTCGAAATTTTATGACGGCGCAATCACTGAAAGAATCAATGATATTTCTTTCAGTACCGACGTGTGACGACTGGTCTGGTGGTACTCTCGGGGACTTACAGTCCACCAGCAGAGGCGTCAACATGGTAGACGCGCATCATGCACATACCTAGTGGAAAGTAAGCGAGTTGTTGAGTTTTAATACCCTTGATCTGTAAGTCGCGTGTCGTAAAATAGCTTTCATACAGACGGATCAGATAAAACCTTACGCAATCATTGCATTTTTATAGTGGTATGAAATTAGTTAATTCGAAACATGTATCGAACGGACATATGAAGAGTCACTAGGTGACATAATATGCATTAATTTCATATGTTACAAATTTAACTTAAAAAACTTAATACGACACTACACTTTGAAAGTGGTATTTATATAATAATGTTGTGTTTAGCATTCAATATGCCGAAATGGTGATTGCTCAACACAACATTATTATAATTATTATACTGACTGTCTTGAAAATTATAAAAAGAAGAAAAATACGGCATAAATGGAACATTAAATGATACCCCACCACGTTGTGATGTAAAGTATTCCATACGAAATTTATTGGGAGCGTCCTTCCCAACCTGGATATTTTCCAAATCAATAGTTTTCTTAGGCAGGTGGAGAAACTATGAGGGCATAGTCCACAGAGCACAATAAGTTTAGAAATATATGTCAAAATAGTAAAATATTTCTATTCAAGGACATTCTTACAGAAAGTATAATAATAAACAATTAAGCCCGTCACAATTGATTTCTATGCACATGTTTGAGTGAGAAATAATATTAATACTTGAATACATTAAAACAATGTTTAGTACCTCCTGTGTTTAACTCCTATGACAAAGAAACGTCTACGGTAATTTTTAATTCTTAATGTTTTTCGCTGATTTTCGTATCCCAAATAAGTGAGTATCTTAAATAAAGTTACTTTTCTGACAGAATGTCAACACAACTTTTAATTTCGAAATTAAAACACGCACAACACCACAACATCCACAAAAAATTATTATACAGATGAACCTTTAATTTAAACCTTCATTAGCAGATTGCAAAACATTATATCTATATACATATAAATCCTGATCTTTAAAGGTCTCTAACAGTGCTAGTATGATAGAAACGGTTAGGAACAAGTTAATTTCATACATTTATAAATTGCTGCCAACATTGTATTACGGAACGTAGTTAATCAATTTGTACAATAATACAACTCAAAAGTAAATAATATTTAATAACGACCTTTATTTCATTGGGTTTGTTCAAAAATATCTAAGTTCATTCTCTACACTATACTACAATGCAGCGTCGACGTGAGTGGGTTCAAATGTTTTCGAATCAACGACACTATATTTTGTAATTTACGCTAACACTTTCAGATTAAACCACACATGCTGTAGTAACAACAAGTTACCTCGAAATCTACCGAACAAAATATATATATATCTACAGCTGAAATTTCGACTTACAAAAACACATCAATTACACAAGGTAGGCTACTAAACTTTCTTTTACCAATTTTATTTAAAGAGAACTTCGCGAAACAATGAAAATTTGATATATTATTCTTCAAAGAAAACGAAACACTTTTGCCTCTTTTGAATTTACCGTGTAAAAATGCACTTATGGTGGTCCGCCATCTTGTCACTATCTCATCACTAGATGGCGTTACTAGAGATCCCTGGACATCCAAGCATCTTAAAGTCACCGTATGATAATAACGTGAAACGGTCAATGACAGAAGACTGTACTATAAGACAAGGTTGTGGCAAGATTACGTTTCGTATTAATGATTGAAGCAAAAAAACCCGATCTATGTCCACAGCAGCAACAACGTCATGCGAATATCATTTACCAGAATTAAATAGAGGATAGTTTAATGGTAGGCTGACCTCATTTTTCATCTAATGTTCGTTTGAATTTTGTCCAAAAATATTAATTAAATTAAAAATTTTTAATCAGATTATGCAACTTATTGAACGAAACTTTTTATACAAAACCTTTGCGAAGTTGACTATGTTAGATACCCTGTTTTCGCGCATCAAATTTTCACTTCACGTTTAGTACATTTATTATTAATATTAATACTGGTAACATTTATTGTGCGTAAGCGTAACACAGTTTCCAAAATTTTACACGAGTATATTTTGAGTCAACGTGTCAGTTTTACGTTTCCTCTGACCTGGCATCTAAAGCTATTCGAAATCTTATATACATCCATGTGTATACATCCTGTGTTCTGACACTTCGGTGTATTCAAATCATACCTGTCCTTGGCAGAACGGGGCGTGCCGTTCTTATTTCGAAGTACATGACTACCTTCAATCTGATTAGCTTTTGAAAATGTCCAAATATTCATACTTCAAAGTCGGCGTCAAATGATCTAGTAATTGCAATAAACACACTGTTTGTTTACCTGCTAATTCTGTTAATTAACCTTCAAAAACGAGTAAAATTTTCACGTCCAGGTTAAACTGCCGTCTCAAGAGGTGAAAAATTGTCTACGAAATTTTACTCCATGTTTACTATTATTTTTTATCTGAGTTAAAGACAGGTTATAATTTGTGTCAAAAATACTTTTATTAATAAAAAGATCATTAAAACATTAAGACGTATTTGGTAATCTTTTGTTGTCAGCTGGTTATTAGTCATCGCCACAGTTTTAATATTATTGAAAGAGCAAAGGTAGAAAAACATATTTTTAAACTGGATTATTTAACATATTTACTGGATAATTACATTTATCACGTCACAAACGCAGTAACGGGGTAAAATAGTGTCAATATGGCAGCCTCCATACACAAAATTTTACCACAATTAATTCACTCTTGAAGCGTAGCGGTAAAGAATACAATAAAACATCAAAAGGCATTTATATTTCTTTTTATTTGAAGAATAACATATGAAATTTTCATTTTTTCGCGAAGTTTCCCTTTAATACCGTTTTTTAAATTTTCAGATTTGTTTATTGTTAACTTTATTTCCTGTTGTCTAAATATATCAAACATATAGCTGAGTCGAATTGAAATTAAAAATAAACAGTTTGATTTTTAAAAGAGAAAAAAAATATTACACGACTTAGAAAACAGTTGTCTGTGTTTAAGTATATTGTAAATTTGCCATTGATTAACGAAATTAATCAGAAACGTAACTGATGAAGAAGTAGTCTTTTTCCTGTTGAAGTCTATGCATAGGGTCTCATCTACCACTTTGATGGAGTTGTTTTGAATGTTAATTAGTTGAAATTTAGAAAAACTTTTCTTTTCGAAAACAGTGAAAACATATCTGCAATGAATAATGACAATAAAGTTGTGCCTACATATGTTCATGAGTCCCAACTTGAGCCTATCTTTGTTTAAGTTATATGTAAGGAGGCAAGAGAAAGGTTGGTAATGGTTATTCGAACTCTTAATTTGTTTTTAAAAAAAAAGGAGTTCAAAAATATTAACAAGTATTCCTACCAAGAAAGGCGTATACAACAAAACTGTAATGTTATTTAATATTCAGTATAAATTCATTCCTTGAAAAAATTACCACTACCTACATACTACCAAAGTTTACGTTTTAATCGAATTTTTTCTCAAATCAAAACGAAACCCTTTAACCTGAATCCATCTAATGTAATCGGTTGAAATATTTCTTGCGGATTGTACACAGGTAAACAACATTTCAAGTGTAAATTGCGAAAACGTAGACTCTGAAAAGGGCGTTGCACGTAGCGAAATGAAGGCAAATGAAAACTGCTACTACATCATAAGTGATTATGACGTTACAATCAACATAAACGATGCGATCTCAGGCATCACTACTGAAAGTAATCTAATTGATGTCATTGAAATGAATCCCTCTTCTTGTACAGATTACGACGACAGTTTGGGTTTTACTCATGGTTATGTTAGTGAAATGAGAACGTCAGAAGGAGACTTTGATAACAAAACTAAAGACCCAGTTTAGTTTTAATTGAAGATAATTTTAAAACATTCAAATAAAATACAATGTAATTATTCAGACAAAATCTTCTTATTATTTTATTTGTCATTTAAGAAAACTGAAAATTATCCTTTCAAAGCTTGTTTAGATTTAAATCCTTTAAAACTAAATATTTCCAAAGCCATGGTAAGAAAACGAAATCCGAATTGAGACGAAGAAAAATGCCATAAAATCGAAACGAAACAACAAACAACCAAAAGTGTGCGGCCCTTACAAAAAAGAAGGATGTACTCAAATGCAGTGCCTTGATTTCATAAGACACCCGTCTAGCAAATTAATGCATTATGTTCGTTTTAGTTGCGCTAATGAAAGCCTAGTATTAATTCCCATGAACGATTGAACATACCTCAAATTTCGTCTTTTAAAAGATATGTTCGGGGTTTTTCTGGGTACTCAGGCTTCCTCCTTTGTAGATCTACTACGCTAATAGCTTGTTGTACGAGGTTAGTTAAATAGTTACCTTTTGTTGTGACCGTTTCTCAATACGATGGGATTTACGTAAACATGGCCAAGTGTACCGGTAACCTGCTAAATCCCTACTGAATTTCGTTCGGAAATCAAGTAAACCTGAAATCGATGAGTATCGTATCGCCATTTCAATCGGTCAATCGACAGGCACATAAAACGCTTTACAAGTTTAATCAAATTGGCTGCTAGGTGCTTTATAATTGATGTTATATTCACGAAGACAACAGAGAACAATTAAATTGGGTTCGTGATTATCTCTTTTGTAACTAAATGTTTCATTTGTAATACATAAAATATACATTGCAGATCTCGCAACAAATGGATGTTATATATTCATCAAATAGTTTGTATTGTAAATCATTCATACTTTAAAGACTTTGCAGAAAGGAATTGTATAATATTACCATAAAAAGAGAGACATACGTGCGCTAGACTATCATTCGAAGTATGTTAGGGAGAATCATGGTGATTGTACAATTAAACAACATTTTAATCTTATCAAATAAACTATATACTTACAACAATTTTTTAAAAACAGTTATTAATATTGTACGACGATTTTATCAGTCACAATACGGTGTTAACTATTATAATAATGAACAATGTCTTAAACATGTTCAAACACCCAATTAATGTAAACATAAAAATGTAATTTATATTCAAGTTCCTTACAACAACATACAATATAACATGAACAGTGGGTAAATTTTCTAAAGACATCTCAAACGTCAGAGATTTTTATAAACAAAAACTTAATTCATCAATTAACTTTTGTTTAACTAAGACATTTGCAGCACTGTATTAGGCATCTAAGTTCTTCATGTCCGTAGTATTTTAAAAATAACAGGGGGTAAAACTATTTAAAGACTTCTCAAAAGTTAGAGATTTAAAAAAAAATAATTAGAGTTATCTTTTTGGCAACATGAAATAGAATTAAGCTGGTCATTAAGAACGATTTTAGAATTGTGATAACATGCGGAAGAAAATTTTTGTTAAACCTATTGCTTCCTTACCCTGGCGCAATAGTAATTAAAACACTTGAAAAGAGTTTTCGTTACGGAAATCTGACTAATTATTCAATGTATACAATTCGTAATTTTCAAATATATTATTGATTAATTATATTACTGCTTCATGAAATGCGAATTGTATTTTAGACGAGATAAGTAAACAATCAATTTAAGCTAAAAATTGGATTGACGAATGTACAGAAAATCTAGACTGTCTACACAACCCGCTGTTCATTTGTTAATGATAGGACTTCATCTACATCATAGAGTCTGTATTTACAGACCGTCAAATTTTTTTAAAAGTCATTGTAAAGGCAATTGTGGCAGAGTGATATTTTAGTGCATTTGCATTTTATTAGATATCTGATGTACTTGTATTCATTTTTTGTATTATTCCTGTATTTAGTATTTTCTTTGTAACTGTACTTATTGGACGTATTCTTATTCTATTGGTTATATTCAGGGTTCATTGGTTTTGAGCGGGAATTCTTAAGTTTAACCTCTTTGTTCATACTCTTATTGTTTTGATTTCTTACGAGTTGGAAGCCATATTTGTTTCTCAGCACTTTGGATAATAATTCCTTCTTGCATGTTTGCATGATATACTAAAGGTCAGTAAAATTACCATAGCTAATATATATTTCCTTTAATAGTCATTTGAATAACTTCAGGTATGAAAAAGTTTGACAGGTTTTACATGTTCGATTGGTGCATGAAATTTGTATGATTACGTGTATGAATGCCTGTTAAACTTTCGTAAACTTGATTAAACGTATAGAGTAATGATAACTTTGGAATGACATAAAAGTTAAGGATATTATTCCATTTTTTCTGTAAATAGGAGATCTAAAAATGGATAAAGTATAAATTTGAACATTTTAAAGTAATTTGTAATTAAAGTATGAGAGCGCACTTAATCTATTTTAGTTTCAGTATAAATTGCCATTTAATTAGCCTCATAAATAAATGGAAAACAATAACTTTTCACATTTTTAACACATCCTTATTATTTTAATCTTGATCCTTCATGTGGATACATTTTTGGTAGTAAGCAGTATATTGGCTGTTGATCTACGGATAGACCTCTAACACCTCATGTGAGGTATGTTTTCATGTAATTTTGTGTTTATTTGTCTATGGACGTATTGTCCGTAATTTTCGTATTGTGCTGTATTCGTTTTGACATAACTGCACAGGTTTATGTTGGTTAAATGTAATGTCCGTTTTTTATGTTTTAAAGTCATTTATTTTCTATATGAGATGTGCAGTAAATATACTATTTATTGTTACAAAGTTAAAAATTAATAGTTCAGCGTAATTTACTATTTTTATAAGATATGAAGACAGTATTTGAAAGAAGTCATGTTCGAGTATTTTCTATTTTTAACGTTTCGACGACAGTAAGAATTTATACTATTTTCTTAAATAAAGTCACATTTCAATAAGTTGTTCATTTAACAATTTGGTAAATATTGTTATTATTGTTATTTCAGGATCTTTATTAACCTGTATTTTGTCTATACATTTCTACTATGATGTTGACAGAATAAACCCTAGAAACACTTTTGACGATTGTGTTTGTTTAAATGTAATATATGTCAATAAGTATCAATGGTGGTGGTCCTAAGTTTTCAGGATTAACGGTTTCTAGACAAAACATTGTACGACAATTTTTGAGTAAAAAACGTGTAAATAGGAAATCTATTGAGAAAAAGTGCATGTTAAATCATCGCCATATGTCAGCCTACATTTTGTACACTTACGATTTTAAGAATCTGTTACAGTTTCTGAGTTTATCAGCTAAAAAGGGTTTTCGTGGTCGCACGGATAACTCTGTTACTAAAACTATACCAGTTTCACAGGGTGAACTAAGTCATCTTCGGATATGACCGATTAATGGAACTAAGTATCAAAATGATAGGTCGCACACTTTTTGGAAAACCTCTTCGGAAGAAGAAAGAAGAAAACAAATAATAAGAAGAAAAAATACAGTAAGGTCTTTCCATTGTAGTGGGAAAAACCTTAATAATACTCATAAGAAATACAAGAAGGTAGTGGTAAAGACCTAAATTATAAACGGCAGTCTAAAAGAAAGATAAAGTGGTATTTAGCTCTTATTGATTTGTGATGTAGGATGTTTTCAAAGGCATATTTAATAGGTTAAATATGCAAGGTCAAGAACAAAATATGTTTGCCTACAGTAGTTTTATGTTTTTTTAACATCGCTCTCATGGCTGAAATTACATATCAACTAAATTTCGATTAAAATTTCAAAATGCTTCCTAACAAGGAGCAGCATGTACTCTATTTTATAATGATGATTTTGCGGCGTAAAGCCTACGTTTGAAGCTATTGTTAAAAATTATTACTTTAAAATGCAACACTAAGCAGTAATTAAAGTTATACTTTAAAACTTTCTAATTACTCGTATTTTTCTGCTGCCTGTAACCGAGTAAAGTTATTTTGCCTGGTAAGTTCAAACAGGATTTGAAGTATGACTACTTGCTTGAAATTCTAACATGTTTAACTGTCATTGTAATTAGTTTGAATCACTTTCGAAATGTTTCCGTAACGAGAGTTGCACTTACCGCGTTTGTTAAAACTATGACTATGAGAGGAAATGAATTGTATTCTTAATTGGTGGTGTTTGTTCAATATGTTCATCTCCACAAATTCAATAAATGAAAGAAATATTTATTGGAACATGTGTTCTCCGACGTTTTCCAAATAAATATTTCCGTTTACACGATAACAAGCCATCCGGTCGGAAAAAACAGATACCATAACGATGCTGTGGACATCATATGAAAAAACAATATCATAAAGTACTTTAACACGGTAAATATTAACAGATGCTTTTTCTCTTTGATATTTTGACATTTAAATATATTTTGTAGCGGTGTATTTCTGAAATTATAAACATTTAATGTAATAGTTTTAAAATGGAAGAACGTTAAAATTATCACTTTTAGTTCATATATTTTTTAAATATATCGGTGTGAAAGAATTATTGTTACATTATTTCTAAATAAGAGTGTTCCGAATTTACGTAAACCACGAACATTAATAGAAATATAGAAGATTTCAACCTACAATGTGTTGCTTGTAGTCTAATATTTTTTCTCAGATAATATTTAGTAAACAAATTACAAATTCTTTCTAAATGAAGGTGATTAATTAAATTAATCAGCAGAAAGAAACAGGTTTGCAAAACAACAACAACAGCGCAAAAATACTTCCTTAGTATGAATTTTATTTGACCATATTTTTTCATTTAGTTAGATCTACTTTAAATTTAGATATAGTTCATAAGTTAATATTGCTCAATTTTCTATTCAAATTTGTACATTTTTTCTGCACTATTAAGGAAATAGTTATATCTTTTTACAAAAATTGAAGTATATAATGTACCATTGTTGCAATCAATAGTAGAGTAGATCTTAGCATAACTTTCATATGATTATTGGGGCCTCGGAGACCGAGGGGTTAAGAACTTTTGATCACGTGATCTGTTAACACTGAGATTTCGGGTTCGAGTCTCACTGCGGGTAGAGTGCGCTCGAGGTCAATCTACTTTGACAAGGATTGCCAGTTTTCCTCACGAAGGTCGGTGGTTTTCTCCGGGTACTCCGGCTTCCTATCCCAATAAAAAATGGATGCCATGATATAGCTAAAAAAACTGCTGAAAATGGTGTTAAACAATTAAACAAACAAACAAACAAACAAATTATTTATATTATGATTGTGAATTGATAAGTTCTACTTATGGGAAGTGCAAAGAAAACACTGTGTGATGTCATATTGCAAAAATAATTAACATTTACATGTTTCTTAATACTCGATTCATGTTGATTAACTGTTACTCACTGAGTACAGATTATAGTTGTTCTTGTCTTCTGTTTTGTCAATCTACATGATGGAAGTAGGCAATAACATTGTAGAATTGTTACTCGTATTTTCTAATATGTCATTTCTAACGTCTCTATCAAACCACGATCGACGATATTCATCAAGTATGTCATATGATATGTAAGATATTCTTATGATCTGCTGATATAGTAGATGCAACGTGATAAACACTTCTTGTCCGTTCCCTTATTAGAGACAAGATATTCTCCGATATTTGCAAAAGTGGCATTTTGGGTCACAAATATTACGAGGTCAATGTTTAGAAAGGCCAATTCAACATGTGTTTTCTAACATAAATACAAATCAGAAGATACCGAAGAGTGATCAAAACAACAAAATCCAAGTACAAAATACTAAGACAAAAAAATCCACAACTTGTGTAAACTAAGTATAATAGCAAAAATACTCTTACAAAACTACCGAGGTAATAGTAGTATCCACATTTGTCAAAAGTCACATTTTGTTCGTTGTAGATTGAGTTTGCACCAAATATAATGATTCCTTATAATTTATTGTATACCAGTATATGTTTGATGTGTTGTATTGATGTTTGTGTGTCAAACGGTTCCATCAAACACGGCTGTAAACGCCCAGTGTCATGGTACGTATCTTAGACTTATTGTTTTATAGAATATAGATGTTAAAGTGTTAAATGTTTAGCCGTCTTGCAGATGCATACCTACGTTACACTATCCTTGTTTTCAGATTTATTGCTATCACGTGCACAATTTGTAAAAATAAACCCTGCAAAAAAAGTAAAACAAATTTTTTTAAAGATTTCAGTAGATGAGTAGATATTCACTAATATGGTTTTAATATAGCAATAACAGGCTTTACCTTAAATATTGGTGAATACAAATCAGTTCATTACAGTTATGAATACTTCCGGTATCGTTTAAATTAGTACTAACTACTTCGAGCTGTCTACATCGCTTTGCATCTCCTTGGATTGAGTCAATCCATGGTTTTACATTATTACGTGGAATCGTTCGTCATTCCTGCTAGTCCCTTGTTAGCGCACTGTGTTAGGTCTGTTATTGTCCAGTTAGAACAACTCTCTCTGTCTGTTAGTTACCGGCATCGATGATCTATACCTCTGAGCTGTTAAATTGCTTCGGACATGTACCAGTTGTGTTTAAGGGTCATTAGTGATCACCACCCACATCATGACGCAACCGCAACTGTAGCGTTCCATTTCCTGGTCACAAAGAAAGTGAAATGTTCATACCTCCAAGGTATTTACAGATTCTCTTATCAAATTTGTGTAGCAAAATTAGTCGCAAAACCGGATTCTCCACCAGTTGCACAATGTCCAGCAAATCAATATGTTGCACGTCGGACTCTTTCTTGTCTCTGTCTCAAACATACGGCTTCCTAATGAAATGCCATATTATCGAAGTCGATGCCAGACTACTTGCGGGATGATTCTTCTCAAACCAGTTGACATATTTGCATTTTTAATCAAAAGAACAGACAGGACTATGCGTGTTATAACAGTACATATAATTTAATTGACGAATGAATTTCATATCTCAAGATTAACTATCATATACAATATCATCAAGTGGTAGTTTTGACTAACACTACGTAGAGAACTTGAAAAAATAATGATTTAGATGTTTTAAACATACGAACAAAAATGTTTTTTTTATAAGTTCAACCTTGTTGTATTAATTGCACTTTCAGTGGCCTAAATTTGGCTTATTTCTTTGAATTTCAAAGCCATGCCCTTCAAAGGAATCATACTCTTTATTAAAAACACCACATCCTTACAGATTCGATCTTTGTTCAACACACATCTGTTTAGATAACAATTATCGATTTACCTTCATTTGTCCATAACAGGGGTCTAACGAATGTTCAAAAGGCATATAACCACACAGGAATATTAAAAAAAGGAGATGGGTATGTATTCATGTTCATAAAGCTTAAAGTTATAAAATCATTAGTTTCACTACAACAGAAAACGCTATGGTGGTTTACGTAAATTGCATACGTATTGATTTTTTTTAAATGTTTAGCATTCACAAAAATATTGAGGCATATATATATATTTATATATATATATATAACAGACAAACATGTTATTATCTGTTAACAATGTTTACATTACAATCCTACTGAAAAAACAACAAAATACATCATTGTAAATTGGTTTACTAAAAGTATATAAATACATAAATCTCGGCCTGTTATAGAACATTACATGATTAAAATATCTGGTTCCTTTACAGGATATACGTTTCAAACATAGTTTATTGTAAAACGTGAATATATAAAAGATATATATATATAAAGAATGAATATATAAGATTATTATAAGATGTTAATTTAAACCCATAACAAGAAGTAGGGTTGAAATAAAAACATCAACACATTAGCAAAGAGGTCATAATGTATTAATACTGAGGCAGATGACTATGTATTTACTCAACTCCCATAAGAAAACTCGAACATAAGTAGTAAAATTGCTACTGATTTGTTTTTATGTATACAAGAGTAATAAAGACAAATATATATATGGTTATATTGCTCTTTGAAGACTCGACGTAATTTATTCTAACAACTTATCTGTGTATGGCAACGCAATATGAAATGATCGTATCGACTGTCGTCTTATAATATAATATAAATAAGTAATATAAAAGATTATTTCTATAATGTAGAAACTATGACCTCAATATTTGATAAATATATTGCTAGTATTCTCAATTATGGAAGTGAGATATGGGGGTTCCATAAAGGAACTGACGTTGAATCTGTGCAAATCAATTTTTTAAAACGAATTTTAAAAGTAAGAAAAACCACTGTTAATTTCATGGTGTATTATGAGTTAGGAAGAACGCCTTTGTACGTAAACAGATATGTAAAAATGATATCATACTGGTTAAAATTATTAAAGGATGAAAAGTGTATCGTAAGGAATATATATGCAGATATGTACGAAAGAAGTATTGTAAAACCTAATGAGAAGCTTAATTGGTGTTGTAAAATTAAGAACTTGTTGTGTCAATATGGATTTAATGATGCATGGGTATCACAATATGTATTTAACCCTACTGCATTCTTACTCGAATTAAAAACTAGAATTGTGGATAATTTTTTTACTGAAGCCATGTCATACTTCAGTAATTCACCAAAATGCTTCTTATATCAATATATTCATGATGGTCACAAACTACAGTTTTATTTAGACCGTCCCATAAACGATAAATATAAATATCTTATAACCAAGTATAGAATATGTTCTCATGCTTTACAAATCGAGACTGGTAGATACTTTAATACAGAAAAGTCACAACGTAAATGCACTTCGTGTAATGACAATTTAGTAGAAGACGAATATCATTTCATTTTATAATGTAAGAAATATATAGATATTAGGACTAAATATATTAAGCCATATTATTTTAGACATCCGTCAACTTTCAAACTAATACAATTGCTATCTGTCAATAACATAAAAGAGTTAAATAATTTTGGTAAATATTTATTTTTGGCGGTAAAAATGCGTAATGGCTGAAGTCATACATTTAATTCTATCCTCCATAGTTATAGTTATATATAATGTAATTATTATGATAAACAAACATGCTGTATTGTATTGTGTTATTTGTATGTTTCATTGTATAAAGTTATGCCTATAAGCTGTAATGCCTATGGTTAATAAAGATTATATTTCTGTTGATAATCATTCGATATCTTCTGTCAGTTGTTTTATATATATATTTATTTATTTATTTATTTATTTATTTACTTATCCTCTTTAACATTTACACTTATTTTCTTATTATGTTTACTTACATTTAGGACAGCGCAAAATGTGTGGTTTGAAGTAATGAAAGCTGAAGTTATTAACGAGACAATTGAAGTGCGATGCTGTGACGGTTATTTTGCAAACGATAAAAACGAATGTAAAAGTAGGTGTGCAATTAATTTTTACTCTTAATATATATTATATCAAATGATGTATGGTCTATAATTTTCTGAATATATTTTGTTTTATCGTTCACCTTTTATATAAGACCGGACAAACTAGTTTGCAAAAATTATAATATTCGAAATATAAGTAAAAAGAATTATATTGAACTTAATAGCATATTATTGAATACAATGTTATTGCAGACTAAGTAGATTCTACAAAAATCACCAGATCAAAATCGTTCTTAGTCAATTCCTGCACAGCCTAAAATTATGAAAAGACCAATAATTAAAATATTAAGTAGCTAATATCTCCAAAATGAACAAATTATAACAAACTCTGCTGAGGTGACCTCCACCATAAAATAGAAAAAAAACCTCCGAATTTAAAACATTTAAAAAAAATGCCACTTATATGAGACAATTACTATATCACTAATTAAACAGAGAATCAACAATATTTTGTCTGCACAGAAAGTTTACTATTGGTGATATACTTAGTAATGAAACGATTATTTTAATGAACATTAACTAGTCTGCTGCTGAAAACTCTACACAACAGAGGATTACCTGTGTTGATAATGAGTCTTGACAATGTAGTTGTTGTATATAGAATAAAAAAGTTACTTTCGAGATCGAGGTATAGTAAAAATCTTTATTTAACTTAATTAAGCCAAAGTAAAAGTTGTTGAAGTTATGCGATTATAAGAATAGATTAGAAATGGCAGTGAAACATTAGTCAATGCAAGCTACAGTCAAAGTCATGCGTTAGTAAAGAGGAAGGTTGGGGACTTGAACGGAATAGGAACATGCGAATAACTGTTATGCACACGTATGAAAAAGTTTAAAGATCTATAATAACAATGATAATAATAATAATAATGGTTTTTTGCAGAATGTCCATACTATACCTATGGTAACAACTGTACAGGTGTCTGCAAGTGTGGAGGTTACAAAACATGTGATCACGTGACTGGGGAATGCAAACCATGTATCACAAAGTCATGTGAAGAGTCTTTGGGTAAAACGTCGTCTTTAAAATAAACTTTGTTAAAAGCTTATAATTTACTATAATATGACATTTTAATTTACACAGTTCTGCAGTAGTATTACGCCTTTTATAACATAATAAATCAATAGAATTATTATAACAACACAAAGTTAAATTGAGACATAATAATGACTATTTCATTTAATGAATTTAAAATGGTTTAGTTACTGCTCGTTTACTACTACTACTTCTACTACACTGCAGTTTCTATCCCAGTAGTTCCAAATATTTCGAATTCACTGTGATATTTTATAACCAACAGTTACATCTTCACATTCAACAACAATAAGTTACTTTGAAATCACAGCATATACAGAAATATCAACAAGTGAACCATCAAAGTACAAATCAACAGAAGTTCCACAAGGTAGGATATAACATTTCTTTATCGAGTCTTAATATAAATTGTTTATTCCTAATTCACAATTTAGTTAAAATTACAGTTTACATTTATGCGAACTAAAATCATGAATTTAATGTCGTTTATATTATAGTTGGAAACTGCACTGGAGGAAATTGCAAAGCAGAATATGGTATGTATATAAAATACTTAAATAAATAGGACTGATCTTCATTGACATTTTAAAACATGGTCACGTATGTGTTCTAATATACATGTATAAGCAAAGGATATGGATTGAAAATCTGAGGCCCTGTGTTTGAAGACATATAACAAGTTAACCAATAGATTATACAAGGGCCTGTAATAGTCCAAAAAGTCCAATGTTAAGACAAAAACACAATCTGTTACGCTAGGGGTAAACACAGGTGCTCTAAAGGATTAAAATGTCTTGTATGATTATATTGCACAGTCTAAATGCCTTATTAGTCGGTAGGTGGCCCATTTTAAGACTAACCAATCAAAATCACATGTAGGTATTCACTGACTATAAATTTCGTGTTTTGAAACATTATGATTAGTTCATTGTTAACTTTCGTTTCTGTCTTATACGTATAACATAGCTGAGTGGTTTTTAATATAAACCATCATTATGCTATCAATTTCTTGTTTGTACCTGTCTTATCATCCTCTTTACACCATGTAAATACACTGGTCGTCTTGTTTTAAATATATTTCATTTGTCATTAATCATAGAAAAAAGTACTGATTATCTCGTTTGGTCCAGTTTATGGTCCTTTTGTAGATCTCAGATATCATTTTTTGAAATCAACAATTATTTTTCACAGTTAATCGGCGTTTTGAAATGCGGCTGAATTTCTTTTTTATAAAGCAATTTTCCACACTAAATTTTAACCTTGTTTTGAACGGAAGTGTACCTTAGGAAAATTCCATTGTTGTCTATTCGACATCCTTCGGGTAATGTTGTCTGCAGTTGAGGCGGGTAAAGTCTCGTGGGTTGTCCGAATACCATTGTACGTTACGAAAGCAGACAAACGTTTGTAAACATCATTAGACCCTTTTAGAAACAAAAATGGCTGAACTCCTATGAAAATTCGACCTATCAAAATGAAAATTCAGATGCATTTCAAAACGCCGATTAACTGTGGAAACGGTAACGTTTACTATACTTCCAATGCTGCTATATATATTTAAGATAACATCAGTTTTTTAAAGTCGTTTTACTTGTTTCTGTAACAGTTTTCTTTTTTAATCAGTGATGAACATTTATTGCAGTTGACAACACAGCTGTAACTACGGACGATGACCCTACAGTTCTCATGGTTGTCATTCTGTTCATAGGTCTGTCTGCCTTTGTCTTTGTTGTCTGTATCGGGGCAAAAGAAGAAAGGTTG
This sequence comes from Limnoperna fortunei, assembly GCA_944474755.1. Taxonomy (NCBI): domain Eukaryota; kingdom Metazoa; phylum Mollusca; class Bivalvia; order Mytilida; family Modiolidae; genus Limnoperna; species Limnoperna fortunei. The sequence continues at coordinate 1,225,462 of OX104121.1, read as the reverse complement.
GTAGCGATGTGTAAAAATAATAGCAATAAAAATTAATGGTAACAAATACAGCTATATTACAAAGATATGAGTGTATGTACGAAAATGGTAATGTCGAATAATTGATTATAAAGCAAATTGTAAAACTGTTTTATCTGTGTAAAATTAGATCTTTGGAATATTTAAAAACATTATTTAAATATTCCGTAAAAATTTATTTCTTCATATCAAAAACCTTTACAACATACACTCTTTACTTTCATTTTTATTATTTATCGTATAAATGCTGTACTGAAAGCAAATATGAATATCAATAACAAAAATAATTCTTTAAGTAATTGATTAATTCATTTCATTTCCTTTTATATTGTTTACTACTTACTACATAATTATGTCAAGTTGTTGTAGTTGATAACGCAATTTATACATATAAGACGTCTTGTCAAACAGGAAATTATCAATTTTAAAGTTTCAAGTTATCTTTGATACTTAATCTCCTCAAAGAAAAATAGAAAGGAAACCTAAATCCAACAAGGTTGTAGAGTCAAAAAGAAAATTACAAATATTTATTCAAAAAAACCCCAAGCCACCACATAGCAATTCCCTTCTGGGATCCACTGCACCTACAATTTAGATAACCTACAATTTCACATTCCGCTATGTAGTTAATTGCTTTATCTATTCTTAAAATTAAATACATTATTCATAATTTAAAACTTATTTCGGAAATAGACTCGGGAAAACTTCAAACTAGACTCTAGGACAGAAATGATGACTTTAATTTGCCCATTGATGAACTTCCCTCCATCAATAGCAACCTTTCTACATCCCTCCTCGCGTTTAGTGTTAAGAGTTTGCATCCTATAACGGACTTAAGATAACTATTAAGCTACTCCTACATGGTTTGTTGTACATAAGATCATCACTTCATATATGTATATTAGGTTTTTTATTTGGAAACTCGAACTACAAATACGTGGCGTATTTGTAAGTTAACAATGGAGGGTAGCATACCATGCCCGCAGTGAAGATCGATCCCGCAACCTCAGTGTTGATAGACCAGTATTCAACAGTACATGACTTGCTACCTAAACTACTCGGCTACCGATACCCCTCTGATAGTAATAAAATGATTTCGCACGGATATCTCTAGAACCTAAATACTTGTTCTATTATGTCTACTTAAGACGGGCCTTTTAATATACTCACGATTTCTTTCGACAGGACCCGAAATTTAACTATTGTTAGTAAAAAATAAATCTCACATTCTAATGAAAATGAATGAGGGGTCACTGGTTACTAGTAAAAGAACAAAACGCCTATGGTATAATCTATTGTGTAGCTGTAGTATAAGCGTATCCTGCGTTGGAAACTAATGTTAACATGAGTGACCAAATTTCTTTTCGCCATTGTGTGTCAGATATATTACAATCAAATAAATACTTCTTTTAATCTTTTTAGGTGGCATCATCGAATGAGAAACATGATTAATGGTAATGGCTTTAACTGTATGCCGACGTAAACTCGTGGAATGTAGCAATATCATCTTACTTTTAACTTTAATATTCTCTTACTGGGATGGGGTTTTTTTGGACAAACCTATAACAGAACCAAGGTTCTAAGGCCATGTGTTTTTGAAGTGCAACCAACTTTGTCCATGTACAGCATTATTTATACAATGCCATGGATAACATAAAAACGAACAAACTACCACTCATAGCATAATATTAGATAATTACACGACATTTTGATATCAAACGTTTTATTCGCCCTGGGTTTGATATTGGCCCAAAAGCCGCAAACTCCGGTGCCAATATCAACCGAGGGCTAATAATGCATCAGATATAAAAAAAAATTCATTTAATGGTCTTTTTCTCATATGCTTGAACAGGGGTAAATAATAGACTCTGACATATCAAAATCTTTTCCAGTTCTGGAACCGGAAAATCTGAAGTCACTATTAATGTGCACCGAATTAGTTTGAAGCTACTTAGATATTTTAAGGTCACTCGCGGTTTCCTTTTTGAGTTTAAGCTTTTCATCGACTCAATATATCTAATATATTGTCAAATTCCTTTCTATTCATTCTGATTCTGCAGGTCGTCTGCTTTATCGTTAAACACAATATTTGTAAACAATTCCGGTAATTTTCGATCGCGTACGGAAAGGCATGTGATAACATTTACGGAAAAGCGTGAAATAACCGGAAGCAGTTAATAACTGTTTGATATCAGCCCGCTTTGTCAATCTGGGAAAATAACAAGTTTTGACCCTTCTATTCGTTTTATCACACAGTAAAAACATTTGACTTATTTATATACGATAAACCGAACCAATAATCAACACAACATAGATATATAATTGGGATGTTACAGAAGGGGGGAGCATATTCTTCTTCACCATTGACATCCATACGCTGTCAGTAGGCAAAAAATAAATGGTTGTACCGTTTCCATGACACCGTGTTTTTCTATGACATTCAAACCTCTTTATTCACAAATAACTGGTTAAACAAAAAACAAAACAAAAAAAAATATCTACAAGCACAGTTCACGTTCACATTAAAGAATTTGTTATCAAATCAAATCGAAAAGCAGTAACACGATTAAACCTGCTGTAATTTTTTGCAGATTATATACCTGTGAACAACACCCTTCTGAGGGTAAATGTCGAGAACGTGTACTCAGAGAGTGTAAATGTCGAGAATCTATACTCCGAGAGTGTAAATGTCGAGAATGTATACTCCGAGAGTGTAAATTTCGAGAACAACTACATCCCAATGACTGGCATTGTAGGTAGGAAAGCGGAGACTGAAGAACGCTTGTCCTCCATTATAAGAGATGAATACGTTACAGTCAACATAAACCATGTGATCTCTGACGTCAATACTGAAATTAATCTCATTGGTCTAACGGAGGTGACTCCCCATTCTAATACAGATTATGATTTTTTGGCGTTTTACTAAAAATTATGATGGAAAAAATGAGCACACCAGAGCTAGATACGGATACAAGTAATGAACCCATTGAAGTCAATCATAAAGATTGTTCGAAAGGAATATTTAACAAATATGTTTCTCATTTTGCCTATAAACCATGATTTAATCAAGCTTAAAGTCATTAATATTAAAATTATTAATAATATTTTTTTCTTTTAAATGAGTTGCATACATTATATTTATGCCAATGTCAAATATTCTTAAAGAAACTCGATAAGAAAACCCGTAGGTTAACAAGAATGGATTGGGGGTTAACGCCCTTTTTGCAATTTTCAGCTTTATTTTGGGGGATGCCAGAGTACACTCGACCTTCAATAGGATAACTGGCAATCCTTGTTAGTTAAGATTAGAGTTGGACACACCCTTCCCGAAACGAGACAAACCCGCAACCTCAGTGATGACTTTCACGCGATCAATAGTAGATGACTAAATATCTTAACCACTCGGCCACCGATGTCCCCAACAAGTATGGAAAAACAAAGGATAGTAACACAATACTGTTTGAGAGAAAAAGACACGTGCCTTTAAAAAAGAAAAAAACCAACGAAACCCAAACGTAGGCAATCCGAACCCAATCAAAAACATAGGTGGATTCAGGTCATGCGGCCAGTAAGAGAGCAAGCAGTGCCTGTTTTTAATTGGACACGTCGTCTAGTTGTTCTTCATCATGTCCGGGGACAATAGAGGACAACTTTTTCTTTATTGAAACTACTGGTTTGTTAATCAAATGTCAACGATGCAGATCCTTGTGTGCTGCAGATTGGGTCTTTCCAAGTATAAATTGTAGTGTGACATTATGAATTTATGTGTACAACTACAAACTAGGCCATAATTTGTTATGCTTATGACAATACTATTTTAAGTTTTTCATTATTAAAATATTGCAAAAAAGATTCAGTCATTATAAATGTTATTCTCCCGCTTGATTTATTGCTAATTAGCCTGATCTCTTGACTCTTGTTTTCGCTTGCTGTGACCATACTGGGAGGTTTCCAAGGGCTAGATTCACAGTGGTGCCCAGCACTTCTCCGGGTGCGGATAGGGAATGTAATTGTCCAATTTAAAAACTAAGCCCTTATGTAGAAATAGTACTAAGAAAAAAATCTTAAATTTTAAATCGTTAATTACTACGTGGTCTGTGGAATAAAATAAATTGATTGAATTAAGAGTCTCCCCTATCCCAACTGGGGACGCGCTGGACTGCTCTGTGGGTCGAGCAATGGGAACCCTCCCAATATGGTCCCAGAATAAGATAGAGATTGGGATTGATATGAGGTATTCTAGTGCTTACCGTTTTGGGAAAATGGTTCGAACTTTTTAATGCGTGTCAAACATTAACATTTACACATTTAAAACATTTTCATCAGTTATATCTTTCAGTAGCGTGTCATCCGATTTTCGCTACATGTATCTATTACTGTTGTCTAGATATGATGGGTCAACAAGGCTCTGTGTTTTTGTTAGGCTACACTTATATATTGACTTCAGTACTATAATTCGTCGACATGTGCGGTTAAATCAAGTGCTCCGTTTACGGAGCTCCATGTTTTCTCCGTTTAAAATTTAAATTTAGTCAGCCATATTACACGATTTCAGAATTGACCTCTAATGACCTTTTAAAACATTGGCGATAATCCTATTACAATGTATCTAAATCTTCTATATAAATAATGTTTTGAAATTCTTATATTAAAATTCAGAAGAACATTTAACATAAGACGGAAGCTATACCGACAGATTTTGCCACCGTTTTTTAGTAATCTGTGGATTTATAGTAAGTACATACAGTAGACATATTTTACCTATCTAATAACTGTTGTTCATGTCAACTAAAACTATGCAGGCTTTATTAAAAAAAAGTACTATCTTTAAAAAAGATAGTCGACGCAATTAACTCTTAGAGATGTATGTAAAGTAGAACGGAAACTGAATAAACTGAACAATAAGAAAAAAAAATTATCAAACGAAAGAAAGAGACAAGCAACATTAACATTTTCTTTCATTAATGTGTGTGTATGTGTGTGTGTGGGGGGGGGGGGTAAATAATTAACGTGCTGCGAACTGTATCCATTCAAAATAAGGTTATAATATAAGAAGCTTGCTACATTGATGCATTAATCATAGACTTTTATAACATGTTATTAAACAATAATGGTATTATCAAAAAGATACTTTGCAATTAGAGCTCCATCTCGTGTCTCTACGTGAATGACGACGGACGCAAAGAAAGACGATAGGCATTAATGGCTTTAAAAATCATAGAGTTAACAATAAACATATATAAATTATCCCCAATTAAAAGCTCTTTCAGAAGTTGAAGACCACAATGGTAAATTAAAAAAAACTTTCTAAAATATATAGTTTTGTCTTGCGATGTAGGGTATTTATTAACTGGAAAACAAATTAGTTTACATTTTAAAATTTCAAAACAGGACATTTAAAAAAGAATAAATTTCATAAGCAAATATTACTTACATGCATCAATATTCATAACAGTTTATTATTTTATTATAATTTGACTATTTTTTTTAAATGGGAACCTCTTAGAAAAATATTTTAATTAGAATTGTATTTAACATGAACACAAAATGTTAATTAAATGTGAAATCTGTAATGTGTATTCCAAGAATGTGTATTCCAAGAATAGCTAGGGGGTTGGGGAGATATACTGTATGGGCAATTGAGATCCAAATAAATTATTGCAACGGAACCCTATGTGAATTTTACTCTTACTTCTATGGGCTGTGTGTGTATAGTAAACAAAATGTGTTATCGAACCACTGTGTCTTGTGTAAGTCATTTGGCGTTCCGACTATTACCGATGACCTAATTACCTTTGTGTAGGATCATTTGTACGACAATAATTTCACGACAAGTTTAGCTTTTCTAAAAAGCTAACCGTCTCTTATCTGCATTACAAATTTTATGGATTTATTAAAGTGTCTGTTTTTTTTGTAATTTATATACTAGGTAAACAATGTACATGTACCTTGTAAGGACATTGTTTACGCTAACCTATTATCCAATGGTGCTTGAGAGATTTAATGCCTGTCGTCACTTCACACGTGCTTTTTAAAAAAAAAATTAAACAAAAGTTGACTCCCTAAACAACAAATGTTCAAAATTAGCGATAAAAATATATTTTGTTAAATTTGCATCAATATCAGAACTAAAATAAAGATAGCTACAATAGTGTAGCTCCTTTTTTTTATGGACGGAGCTACAAAGAGGTCCCATTACTCGTAATGGAGCAGCCCGGGAGTGATTCACACCCGGGGGTTTTATGCATATTATAAGCAATTAAACTGTTTCCCTGGTTTGCTACATACTTTTTATGTATTTGCAGTTTAACACCGTGTTCGTTATATTTATCACTTTATTCGTAATCATGGCATTGTTGACAAAATATGAATTCCGGAAGTGCATAATTTCGATAATATCGGAATCGATTTGGTAAAAAATGAAATTGCGGATGATTTCATTTGCATTATGATTATGTCCCTTTATTACAAATTTTACCGATACGATTCCGAAATTCTACACTCCACAATTTTAATTATGTCAACAATGCCACGATTACGAAAAAAGTGTTAAAATTATTTAATTAGACATTGTAGACATATCAGATGAACGGCGGAGGAAAGAAAACATATTTATTTAATAAAGACAAAGGTTAAATAGCGGAAAATATGTGTAAATCCCAAAAGTGTTTTTGCTCCATTACGATTAATGGGACCTCAGTCTTTGTAGCTCCGTCCATAAAAAAGGAACTACATTATTGTAGCTAACCAATCCATTGAATGAAATAGAAATAAATATGTGGAACGTAACATTACTACACTAAAATACTGATTAACGAAAATAAAGATATAGAACATATAATTTTTTTCCAAAATAGCTTTATAAAGTAGGGAGATTTTGGTACAATGTTTACCTTATAATTGTTCACTTACCAATGCATTGAATGAAATAGAAGTCAATATGTGCAACGTTACATTACTACACTAAAATACTGATTACAACCCCGATTCGACCTAAGAATATATAGAAATTTCAGTACACATACTAGTGCGATCCTGACGTAAACCAATGAAATGAGAAAACAATTTATAGATTTAGTTAACCACCCAATCAAGTAACAGAGATTCATTTACTCCGAAGACTGATCGTCATTTGACTATGTATACCGTCTCCCATGGGAGACGGTAATAGAGGGAGAGAGAGGGTGTGTGCGTGTGTCCGTCGGTCAAATCAAGAAAATATGTCGTAAATATATCACCGGCGTGATGATTGTTTACAGATAATTATATAGATGGTCAGCAAAGCAAATATGATTCTACCCCATACGAAATGCGCAAAAATTACACGTCGTCGCGCATGGTTTTATCATTTAATTAATTGTTTATCAGTCCTAAATAGCATTCTTTTGCATAAAAATCATTTTCTAAAGTTTAATTACGACTATCAATTGTTTTGAAAACACCAATCTGCTGGAATAACAATTGAGAAATGCAAATAGTGATACTTTTCAGAGTATACCATAGTAGATTGTTCGAACGCAGAATTTTTTACTATTTTTGTCCAATCAGAGTGCAAGTTTGTCTTCAATTATAGTATGTTACCATAGGTAAGCGTCTTTTAGTTCAAAGGTCACAATTCGAAAATATACCGACTGCGTCGGAAAAAATTGTGTAGAAATCGTTACGTTTGTAACCTGATTGGTTATCTAATTATTCACAAGTTGTCTGAGCTTCAGGGTACCAGTTCAGTATTTGCCCAACAATTTCGTTGCCTAGTACGAGTTAGTATTTCTTCACGTCGTATTTTTAAAATTTATTTCGAACTCTATTATTGATTGTTTTATTAATGCAATAGAGTGAACAGTTCAGTAAAATATTTACACTTTTTAATCGCTTTAATTAGCTTTGTTGATTTAATAACAGGATTAGTATAAGCGGGCATTGCACTGTAAAACATCGGATATTATACTTCCATAAGGTCATGAAGGTAAATAATCTTCATTGTTTAATGGTATTTTAAACCATTTCAAGACCTTATATATAGTTCAAAATATATGGTACTCTGTATTTAACATGCATTTGAAGAGGTATCCAAAAAATATTCGATATCTTAGTAAATGTTTTCGATATCTTATTTTACTTTTTAATTAAAGTATTCAAGAGTTCTTATAGAAAATGAAGATATATAGTATATAGGATATCATGGCTTGATATATGTATACAATTTTGTCGTCTATGTACTTCCAAATAAGTAATTTATGCCCTCGCATTTTTTCGTGAAAATTTAGTGAGGTCTTTACAATTTCCTGGTAAAGACATAACAGGGGGTCATGATGGTCATAACAGGAATACTGTTTGGAAAAACATAACGAATAATAAATCGTCCTTGTACAAACAGACAGGTATATGTATTTGTCCCTTAAAACAGCAGATATTATCTTATTATAAAATCGAAAAAGAAAAAATGGCCACAACATAGGATTTTTGTGTTTGTTTGTTTGAATAGCGTTAATGCCACTCCCACACAAAATTTGAGGACCAAAATGCCCTGGTAATATGCACAACTAAATATGTTGTACCTACTACATACCAAGCTTTGTAAAACTCCATACAGTAGTTTTCAAAGGAGTAGCTCCGACAAGATGATAAATGAGTATTTTCAGCAAGTTTTAAGTTCAAAGGGCCATGACTCCCACGAAAATTTGCAGATCAAAATTCCCTGGTAACAAGCACAACTACAAATGTTGTACTTCCTACACACCAAGTTTTGTTGAATTCCGTTCTACAGGTACATTCTTATTTGTAAAATCAAGATGTTATTGTGAACTGAATTAATTTGATAAAATAACAAAAAACGCTTATAATTTTTTTTTTTACAAAAACATGTTGAACGCAGTCATTCTTTGACAAATATGTGGACGGTTAAAACCCCAAATAAAAATAATTTTAAAGAACACCATTATATTGCACAAACCCGCGAACTTGATAGCACGTGGCTAAGTTTATATAAAAACTATTCTGACTGGTAGACGCTTATGTCACACGCAATCTGATTGGTTATAACTATATTGAATCTCAAATCTCGAGTTTCGAATTTCGAATCTCAAATCTCGTATGAGCCTTCTGGGCTTTCGTATCAAACAGTTTTTCCTATTATAACGTCCAGTTTTTAATTCATCTGAAACAGGTGTACCTGTAGCAATTGGCAGGTTAATCTGTTAATTCTTGTCAATTAGAGTTAGGCTCTATGACACCGTGACCCAAAACCGGACTCGTCTTGGCAATCCAAGTGTAACAACACTTGTATATTAAACACTGACAACAATTAACTACATGAGCGACGTGTTCACCGTAACAAGAAATGCTGTCACTAAAAATTAGTAGTCTTAGGTTCAAAAGACTATGTTGAGACCTGACTGTTACGTGAAGAATGTAGAAATGTAAACTTTGCTCATCTGTTGATGCTGTCAAACATATGCTTACCTCAAGAGGGTTAAAACTTGCACCGTTCGCAGCACTTAAGACCGATCAACCAAATACTGTATGCTTATATAGTATTCTTTATTTCACATCTACTTTAACAAATAAAAATCTTTAGAAATTTACATCTAATTTTATATTTATACATATATATATTATTAAGACTTTTTTATGTAATCTCGTGAATTCTGGGGGTATCCAGAAAAAACAGAAATCAATTGTGGATTCTTTATTGTCAATTAACAAAGAAATCGGGTACACAATAGAACCCTGTAAAACAATATAAAATCATAAATACTATATCAAGATATAGCATGACAAGTACATGGTCATGCACACAATGGACTTTTTAAATGAAATTACAATAAATTACTTAACTATGGTTTCGTCTCTATTTCATTATCCAAACAAAATATATCAAATATGTTATTGAAAGTAAACAAGCTGAATAATTATTAAGCAAGCTATTCAACAACTATATAAGAGAACATTACACATGCAAAAATAGCTTTTGCTGTACTAGCAGTTTAGAATAAGCATAAAAATACAAGCAAACAAAAACAATGCATGGAAGCAAATAAAATAACAAGCTTACCTCACACTGGTTGGTGTGAAGGCCACAGAAGTGTATAAACTATTTACATATCAATTCAGGTGTTGAATCTTGGTATAAGCCTGAATATAAAATTTGCAATAATAACTATTGTGCCATATTGGACAACATGCAACACAAAAATATCCTATAATTGATATTCAGTGTGCTATAAAAAAATATATTATTTACAGTAAGTTTAACACTTTATTCATTAGTTTTAAATAACTTTTCTTTATAATCAGTCATTTAAATTATTTTATACAAGTTTATCCATTTATAAGTCAGTCAAACAGTCAGTCAATTAATTAACCAATTAACCATGGAAATATTACCTTATTGACAATTATTAGGGATAGTAATTATAAATACCTTTACAGAAGAATTATGAACTCCAAAAACAATAAGAAATTGTAACTGGATAGAAATTCTATGCAGAGACACAAAAATGTCTGTCTGAACTGTCAGAGCCAAAAATCATTTATGTTAAGAACAATAGAAATTTCCCTCCAAAAAGATCCATGTGACTTCAATAGCCAATCAGATTCTAAAGTGACCTCAAGTGACCAATATGTAATACAAATGACTATAAATAGAAGCACCTATGAATATTTATTAGCATGACCAAAGAATCTGAGGTCATCACCTTCATTAGCATATAAACAAAACAAAAGCACATGTTTATAACTTTATTATCAAAATTAAAATAGGAATCAAACAAATGAATTTTTAAATATTTTTATTTCACAAAATCATATTGAAATAGATTAACCAATTAAAAATTCACTCTTCCACATACTCCCCCCAGCTAGAAAATGACGTCTCGGCATTTCAAGGTTGAGTATGTGTGGACTTCAAAATCTCCAAAATAGTCTTTCCAGCTTCAGACTGTAATCCATCCAGCAATGGCGATTCTGCAAGGCGTTGAATGCAATACACCTTTCTTTCCCACTCAGAAAGTAGTCCTTGCATTGCATTGGACATCTCATAATCTCCACATCGAAATCGCTGAGGTGGTCTTCGATCTCTCGTGGAACGGCGTGGTAGAACTGGTTCATCATCACTATATGATTCCTGAGTAGCTTCATCAGGTGGTTGTTCCTGAATACTCCCTTCTGTCGAAGCGCTTCTATGTCCTAGTGAGACCTCTTCCTCAATACTCTGTGTACTGACAGAAAATTGGGCGTCCCCATTAGCCTCAACTATTGTCTCTGTTTGTGGATTCTCAGCTGGTTCCAAGGTATCTACAGTGATGGTTGATTCACTATCTCCTGGTTCCATGCTGATCGGTATGAACCCCCATTCTGACTCCTCATCAAAAAATTCTGATGATGGGTCAACATGAGTGTTAACCAGTTCCTTCTTTGTCCTCTTTGCTGGGATGGGTTTTGTTTTTCGTGTCTCTGGTCTTGGTATTCTTGGTTTTGGTACTGGACGTGGTGTGTCGCTCACGAATCCAATAGGTAACAAAAGGTTACGGTGTAGAGTTTTCATACGTCCTTTGCCATCTTCTCTTCGAACATTGTACACTGGGATGTCTTCATTTGGTTGTTCAACCACTGTATAAGGATCCTGTTCCCAACGATCCGCCAGCTTATGCTTACCCTCAAAGCCGAGGACCTTGACTAATACCCTATCTCCAACTCTGATAGTTGCTCCCCGGACCTTGGTATCATACTGATCTTTTTGTTGTTGTCTAGCCTTTTCTGCTGCCGCATTAGCCAATCCATGGGCATGACTAATTCGATCTCGCAATTCAGCGATATACTTTGATGTAAAGTCCTGTTGGTTCTCCCGCAATCCCAGTGCTGTGTCAATGGGTAACCGTGGATTACGACCAAACATCAACATATAAGGTGACTGTCCAGTGCTTTCGTGTCGTGTACAATTGTAGGCAAAAACTAAAGGCTGAATATAACTCTTCCAATTCACCTTCTTACTATTGTCAAGGGAGCCAAGCATATCACATAATGTCCGATTAAATCGCTCACATTGGCCATTTCCCATTGGATGATAGCTTGTTGTCCTGGACTTTTTCATTCCCATGATGGTACACAATTCCTTAATGATGTTACTTTCAAAGTTCTTTCCTTTATCCGAATGTATTCTGTCTGGTATTCCAAAATGTAATATAAAGTTAGTGTAAAAAGCTTCAGTTGTTGTTTTAGCGAGTTGGTTCTTTGTTGGTATAGCCATTGCAAATCGAGTAAAATGATCTGTAACAACTAGTACATCTTTATATCCTCCTTTTGATGGTTCCAATGATAAATAGTCCATGCATACCAATTCTAGTGGTGATGATGATGTTATATTAACCAGAGGTGCTCGCTGGTTGTAAGTTGCTGCCTTCCTCCTAATACATCTACCACATTCCTCTATCCATGTTGGAATATCATGGTGCATGCCAGGCCAATAAAATCTATCTTTCACTAAAGAAATGGTTCTATCCCTTCCAGGATGTCCCATATCATTGTGAAATGATTCCAAAATTGTTGGTACATGTTCCAAAGGCAATACAAGTTGGTGTCTCTCCTCGCCATCTACTGTTGTAATCCTATAAAGAACTCCATCAATCAAATGTAGGTGATTATACTGTCTAAACAATGGATTGGGACCTTGGTCTTTTCTTGAAGGCTTGGTGTTATCTCTGACATACTCAATAACACGATGGATATCTGGGTCCATAGACTGTGCCTTTGCCCAATCAACAATGTTTCCTGTGCAAGTTCCTCTTGGGTCCAAATCATCTATTATGACATCTGGTGACATAGGTAGACAGTCAACATAAGACTCTGGTACAGCAGCATTACAGATGGCTTTTACAGAATCAACTGGTAAGCGACTAAGTGCATCCGCATCGGCATTGGTCCTGCCAGGTCTATATCTTATATCAAAGTTGAAGGCTCCCAACTCTGCCAACCAACGATGTCCAGTTGAATCCAACTTGGCAGTTGTCAATACATATGTTAGTGGATTATTGTCTGTATACACCGTAAAGTCCTGTCCATAAAGATAATCTCTGAATTTGTCACATACAGCCCATTTTAATGCTAAAAACTCTCTCTTGTGTGGAGGATAATTTCTCTCTGCCCTGTTAAGTCCTCTGCTGGCATAGTATATTACCCTTTTCTCTCCTTCTTGTTGTTGATAAAGTACTGCACCTAAAGCTTCCCCCGACGCATCGGTATGCAACTCATATGGCAAGGAACTATCTGCATAACCTAAAATTGGTGCACTCACTAGATGGTCCTTAAGTGTCTGGAATGCTTGTTGTTCTTGGTCAGTCCATTTCCATACCTTCTGCAATTTATTTTTAGTTTTCTTCTTATTTGGTGTTGGTATCAAGTCTGTAAGTGGTCTGCTAATCTTGCTGAAGTTTTGAATAAAACGTCGATAATACCCAACAAATCCTAAAAATCTTCGTACATCTTCCGCATTGGCAGGTGTAGGCCAGTTTACAACTTTTTCTGTCTTTGATTGGTCAATCTCCACTCCAGCTTCAGAAACTATATGCCCTACATACTTTACCTTTCTCTTAAAAAATTCACACTTGTCTGCTGAAAGTTTCAGATTGGCTTCTCTAATCCTTTGGAATACTAGTTGCAGGTTTTTAAGATGTTCCTCATATGTACGTCCAAACACAATGATGTCGTCAATAAAAATACAACAAATTTTTAAATTATATTCAGCAAGGCAATTTTCCATGAGACGTTGATATGTCGCTGGAGCGTTCGTTAATCCGAATGGCATTCTGCAGAATTCAAAGAAACCAAGGGGTCCAACTGAAAATGCTGTCCGTTCTTTGTGCTCTTTGATAATCTCTACTTGGTGATACCCGCTCTTCATGTCTACTACACTGAAAAATTTACTACCTGCACAGCAATCAAGTAATTCTTCGATTCGGGGTAATGCATAGCTGTCTTTCTTCGTCTGCCTATTCAACTGCCTGTAATCAACGCACATCCTCATCTGTCCATTCTTTTTTCTTACAATCACAATACTTGATGAAAATGGAGAATGAGATGGTCTAATAACTCCAATATCTAATAGTTGTCTAAGATGAGATCTAACTTCATCATATAGTGATGGTGGAATTTTTCTGTAACGATGTTTGAATGGTGTTTCATCTGTCAAATCTATTCTGTGTTTCACCTTATCTGTATGCCCCAAGTCATTGTCTCCTGTACTAAAGATGTCAATGTAATCCTTAATAAGTTGTTTTCCTTCATCCAACTGCTCATCTGTTAAATCACTCTGTGTAATATCTACTTCTGAAAGTATCTTTTTTATATCTTCTTCACTTGTTGGTTGTTGGTCCTCAATGGTAACAGGTTGGACTTCACTTATAATGGCCTTGGATGGTATGGTGATAGTTCTGGAAGATAAGTTAGAGAGTCTTACTAAAACAGTTCCATTTTCTTTGTAATTATACTTCCTCATTGTTGGTTCAGTGTCAATTTCTGAATGTTTTGCCAAAGATGTTGTCTGTATTATCGACGGTGTTGGTTTATATGGTATCTCCCTATCATAGTAACCATAAATCTCTGTGGTAGTATTCGGCTGTATGGTAATTCTGTTACAAGTCCTGATCAATGCTAATCTATTTCCATTTTTCAAAAGTTCCTTCTCTCTTATGGCTAAACATCTAAATGTCAAATACCATGGAGTTGGTAATCTGGCATTCTGTAAATAACGGACTCCATTTTCCTCTTGAAGAATACTCATTAAACTATCTAAAATGTTAGTCCCAATCAATACTGGCACATGATGACTATACTTACTGTCAGGTACAAGTAGAAAAAGATGTTGACTAGTGGTGTTGGAATTCCTATCAGGTAGCTTAATATCCACCTCAACATAACCACTGTAAGGAAGTTGAGATCCTCCTGCACATTCTATATTCAAAATCATATCCAAAGTTTTCAATGGTATGTCTGATAAATATGTATTGTAATAGGATTCTGCAATCGTGGATACAGTCGATCCAGTGTCTAGTAAAGCTGGTATTGCTCTTCCATTTAATACAATTTCTGCTTCTGTTGGGGTTCCAAATATTCCTGGTGGTGTTCGCACCCTATTATTACTTACCTGGGGACCTAATGATTTGCTCAAGCCTAACACTGGTCCCTCTGTATAGGCTTCCTGTAGTTTAAACGCTTTGAATGGTCCAATCTTACTCTGCATCCAATTTGTATATGACCTTCTTGTCCGCAACGTCGACAGTAAATTGGATTTCTCTGCTGGTCTAAATCCGTTTGTGCTAATGGTGGTTGAGGGCTAGGTGCAGGTGTGTTGAACGGTCCTTTGGGAGGTGTATCAAATTGTGTAAATGGCTCATTACTAAATGATCTACCTCTGCCTCTGCCTCTATATTTTTTACCTCTATAACCCTGAAAAGGTTGTCTCTGATCTCGTAACTCTGTTACCTGATGAGTCAACTGTTGTACCATCCCTTTCAGTTCGTCTATATCCTTACGATCATCTACTGATGTTGCTACCTTAGCAATATCCGGTTTTGGCTTCTTTGGCTGGTGATCTTTCTCTAACTGACGTAATGCTATTCTAAGGTGATTAAAATCCTGTATTGTATCAAACTTGTGTCCACTAATATCCTTCAATTCCTTCCTAAGGCCAGTCCACAACATAGCATGTAACATTGAGTTCATTTCTCTATGACTCACAATTCCCTTCTCTATACCCTTTCCTAATATATCCTGTAATCTATTACTCCAGCTGGTGATGTCCTCATCATCTCGTTGTCTTGCACTATAAAATTCTTGAAGTAGTTGTTCCTTGTTGTCCACACTGCCATAAACGCTATCAAGTATTTCCAGTATCTCTGTTATGCTCTTTCCATATCCCTGATACATAACAAGTCTCGCCGCCGATCCGGTTAATGAACGTCTTATGGCAAATTCACGCTGTTCATCAGTGTAAGTTGGATCCATAAGGGCCATTCTTACATCATAACGCCATATGTCATAAGGTGTTTCTCCCTTATTATCTCCACCAGAAAAGCAACGGACCTTCGGTGGGTATGAAGCAACTGGTTGTACTCTTGGAGTTCTGCGCTGTTCTATGGGTGTTGATGGTAAGTGCCTATGAAAATCTATCCTAGTTCTGACCTCCGGCTTTACATCTTGCTGACGAGAAGTGAAGTCCCTAATCCATGCATCTAGTTCCTCATTATTATCTCCCTTTGGGTTTAAACCCATGGCTTCAAATGTCTGATACATTCTACGAAAATGCTCTTCCTCAAAATCTATCTTATCTTCTCCAGTGGCCATATTGACAGATATAACCAAAGTATCTTTGTATAATTATATAACCACTAAACACCAAGTTGAAATATATCTACTTAGCTATTATTACATATATATCTATATATATATTAAAACCTGAAAATAAAATGTATACCAGTTACCTGAATCTGTATATGCAAACTTTCATCAGTGCACAATCTTTCCGCGCAAAAAAATAGCCCGTACGGAGTAGCGGTACTCTAATGAAAACAAATCAACGATATTTCCGAATTTACTATTCAAATATTGAACTTGGTACTATTAGTTATTGTCCAACTTTTTTAAATAATATAAATATATTGAGTACTATCTCAACTTATTTGTATTAAAATGTTTTAAAAGAAAATAGTTTTAACCACTATTTATATAAGAGATCTAAGATAGGAAATAAAGTAGCAAACTATCAGCTGAACCTTCACAAAGACAACTAAGTACCTACTAACACTGACAGACCACTGCAATAACTAAATTAAAAGGTTAAGCTTTGGTATAAGTGTGTGAAAGGTTAAGTTGAAGAAAATATTAGTTCAGGACTGCATGCATAGGTATATCCTGTTTTAATGTGTCAACGTCAAATTGTTTAATATAGAATATGAAGTTGTTTTTTTAAAAGTTTAAATATTTAAACTGATTTGTCTAAATTTTAATTTAATTTACACTTATTTAGACTTATTTAAATAAATCGGATTTAAATTTGTTTATAATGAAAAACAAAATTTATATCAAACTAATTAGGACAATACAAAACACAAATGTCAAAACAATTTACAATCACAATCTCAATATAAATGTACAATCACAATGGCAACACATGCACAAAGTCAACATACAAATGAAAAATTATTACATCACAAGACACATAAGACAAGTACATCAACTGTGAAAACATTTGTACATTCTTTTGAAAAATTTTGAGTTGAATGAGTTTATGTGTAATTGCAATCAGATAAATAAATATATAAACAAAGTCTTGAATCAAAATGAAAGAGAAAAGAAAAAAAATTAAATATTATTGTTGAACTGAAAATTACAAGTTAATGGTATGTTTGTTATTGTTTACATTAGTATCTAGTACTTCCGGTTTAATGACCTTGAACTAAATGTGTGTGTTTTGGGTGATTTACACTGTCACACTGATTGTCAAAGAGTTGGTTAGACAAATGTTCAAGTATTCAAATTCTCATAAAAAAAAAATTACTATCTTGGATCAATATACACCCATGTGTACTATATTTGTCGGCTTTATCTCAAACGGTTATGTTCTTCAATACACGTGTGTAGAGAAAAAAAAATAATTGTATATTACAAAAACTGGATTGTAAACAGGTTAAGTTTCATACACAAATTCCAGTATAATGTTCTACAATATTACAGTATAACTTCATCAATCGTTTTCGACAACATATAGTAAACGAATAACATACACAAAAATCAATAGCTAACCTTTACATTTATGAAATTACAGTATTTCTGCAGTCACTGTCTGTCAACACGTTGTTTTTCTTCACCGGATGTTGTTGTTTTCAGTACGAGTGCACTAAAAGATGACCAGCTGATTCCGATCCCCGGTTCTTTGAAAAATCACAATACCACGTTGGGCGCCATTTGTAATCTCGTGAATTCTGGGGGTATCCAGAAAAAACAGAAATCAATTGTGGATTCTTTATTGTCAATTAACAAAGAAATCGGGTACACAATAGAACCCTGTAAAACAATATAAAATCATAAATACTATATCAAGATATAGCATGACAAGTACATGGTCATGCACACAATGGACTTTTTAAATGAAATTACAATAAATTACTTAACTATGGTTTCGTCTCTATTTCATTATCCAAACAAAATATATCAAATATGTTATTGAAAGTAAACAAGCTGAATAATTATTAAGCAAGCTATTCAACAACTATATAAGAGAACATTACACATGCAAAAATAGCTTTTGCTGTACTAGCAGTTTAGAATAAGCATAAAAATACAAGCAAACAAAAACAATGCATGGAAGCAAATAAAATAACAAGCTTACCTCACACTGGTTGGTGTGAAGGCCACAGAAGTGTATAAACTATTTACATATCAATTCAGGTGTTGAATCTTGGTATAAGCCTGAATATAAAATTTGCAATAATAACTATTGTGCCATATTGGACAACATGCAACACAAAAATATCCTATAATTGATATTCAGTGTGCTATAAAAAAATATATTATTTACAGTAAGTTTAACACTTTATTCATTAGTTTTAAATAACTTTTCTTTATAATCAGTCATTTAAATTATTTTATACAAGTTTATCCATTTATAAGTCAGTCAAACAGTCAGTCAATTAATTAACCAATTAACCATGGAAATATTACCTTATTGACAATTATTAGGGATAGTAATTATAAATACCTTTACAGAAGAATTATGAACTCCAAAAACAATAAGAAATTGTAACTGGATAGAAATTCTATGCAGAGACACAAAAATGTCTGTCTGAACTGTCAGAGCCAAAAATCATTTATGTTAAGAACAATAGAAATTTCCCTCCAAAAAGATCCATGTGACTTCAATAGCCAATCAGATTCTAAAGTGACCTCAAGTGACCAATATGTAATACAAATGACTATAAATAGAAGCACCTATGAATATTTATTAGCATGACCAAAGAATCTGAGGTCATCACCTTCATTAGCATATAAACAAAACAAAAGCACATGTTTTTAACTTTATTATCAAAATTAAAATAGGAATCAAACAAATGAATTTTTAAATATTTTTATTTCACAAAATCATATTGAAATAGATTAACCAATTAAAAATTCACTCTTCCACATTTATATTCTTAAATAAACAATGTCTGTAATGTTGCCTTTCCTCATACACGAGTACTGGAAAAAAACATGTAAATTTGAATATTGATTTGAATGCAATCTTCAGGGATATCGGGTGGACGTTTGAGCTTTTAAATATATTATTGAGTCATACGTTGTCCATTTAAAAATATTATTTTAGTTTTGCATTTTAGTCTAAAATAAATCAATGGGTCACATTTCTATCACAGATTTCCACAGGCCTACCGCCATGCCCTTTTAAGACTTTCAACTTTGTTTTCGATGCTCAAAAAACACAGTTAGTGCCAAACACCCTACCCCAATAAATCCATTTCCGTGTCTATTATACAGCATTTACTTCGAGACTGTACTGTTCAATAAATTAAACCCTCCTGGATTTTCAATTATTAGGCAGGTTGAGATTCTGAACTTGTACCTAGACCGATACGTGAAACGTGTAATTTTTCCTTGTACGGCATCAGGACTGGTGTGTCACGTGATTATGTGGACGTACAAGTTTGTCACAAACTTCTAGAAAGATGTTTACAAGTAGATCTAGCGCGTGTAGTTTTATTGCATAACCCTCTGAAAAAACCGAAAAATACAAATGGCTACAATTTTTAAGATTTGACGCTAATTTAAAAATCATAATGTATTTCATAGATACGACTGATCCGTCTATTTAAGTTAATTTTAGTTTGTTTTCAGTTTTGATTTTAATTTTGGCGCTTTACATACTAATGACAAATACACGTACGAGTACAAGTGAAAAGAAGTAACTACAAGTAAACCCGTGTACGTGAATGTGTAGCTACGCGTACCAGTACAAGAACACGTTTCTGATCTCGACCGCTCTAATATCTATTGTTAAACATAACGCAAATCTCATATTGATAATTTTTAACTTATGGTAGATTTATGATCAGTTGTATTTTTATAATACACATATACCAACTTGACATTAATACAAAAGGATAATCTTCCTGATTTGTTACATGTATTTACCAACTTTACAGAATCGATTTTTACCATTGACGCGTAATATACAAGGCGGTTTATTTGTGAAAAGCACCGCCCCCTTTGCGTGTTTTGTGGACGTAGAAAATGTGTATGAGTTTTGTAACCATTGTACATGTAGCTGCAAAAAAGGCATATATCTGCCCCTACTTATCACATACCTACGTCTACATATTTTGTGAAATAAGTCGACTTGTCACTTAATTAAGTCTACTTGTCACATATTTAAGTAAACTTGTCAGATAATAAAGTTATAATAGTTTTAAGAAAAATAAACCGTATTTTGCGTTTTTGCCCTTTCCATGCCAAACATAAGTTGACATAACTATCTGACAAGTAGACTTATTTATCTCACAAGTCAACTTGTCAGATAATTGTGGCAACATGCAGATAAATAAGTCTACTTGTCAGATAACTAAGCTCAAATGTCAGATAATTAAGTCTACTTGTCAGATAAGTAAGTCTACTTGTCAGATAATTATGTCAACTTGTGTATGGCATGAACATGGTAAAATCTCAAAAAACGTCTTTCTTTTCTTGAAAATATTTGCAATTTTTTTATTTTAAAAGTTTACCTTAATATGTGACAAGTAGACTTAATTCACTAATTATGTAGACTTAGGGTAGATATATGCACCCATACCAAAAGGTTAATTGGAGATCTCTTTCTAACAACCTATAGTAGCAGTAAAACATTCCCCTACGTGTTTGTCCGCCCCGTTTTCCCATATAACTGATTGCCGGAAACCATTTATTCATCAGTCTATGGAGTACATGAAATAAATCAGAAGAAAGAGAGTCGTGATCAAAAAGTAGGAAATTATATAGATATGCAATGAGTGTGTAATGGGGGATGACACGGAAGAGAATGTACAATAAAAATAAGTTAAACGCGGCGCAAATACTTTGCACTAGAAATCAAACTTTTTAGGCGAGTCGTTATGAGGCGTGTTCGTTCCTTCTTTTTTATTTTGATAATTTTAGTCGTACAAGATATTACATCGTACAACCTGAACTGCTTACTGTATTTGTTGTGTTTACGATCTTCAGTGCTTATTTGTCGTAAATGATATTTCTCCACTACTATAATAAATACAAAAAAATTGATATTTTTTCTGGCATATATGTCCATGCTTAAAAAACGTAAAAATGCGATAACTGAAAAAACGACAAATACGCTGAATCAAAATAACCCTAATTTTCACCCTCGGCTATTGACTAATAAAAGTACTTATCTCCGGAAACAAAAGATGTAATTTAATTTCCTGTTGTTCTCATTCTGTTCACGTACTTTTTTCCGTCCTTTTCACAGAACAAATGAGGAAGGGATACACATAGTTACACGTACAAATCAACGATATCGCCAATACACAAGGCCAATAGAGCGTTTAATAAAATATTCTATTTATAGAAAATATTAACTTCCTTTCAAGGTGCCCACACACAAATACCGAATGTTTCGTACGGCTATTATATATAATAAGGAATATATTATTTGAAGGTAACTAATTTGTATTATTCATTTTTATATTAACCGAGAACTTTTCTTATTCATAATTAGTCACACAATAAACTATTCCGACAAAAGTGTTACATATTGTATTCCTGTACCAGAAAATTATACCAGAAATGGTTTTAAATTATTACACATTTTTCGTCGTAAGAAAGGTGAACAAAGGTGTGTCGTGTAAGAAAATACTTGAAATTAACTTAATAAAAAATTATAATGTATTATAAGGAAACCGTAGCTACAACACCGCACATATTACCTGTAGCTGTGATAGTAAATTAAATATTTCTGTGTTGATAATGTGTGTAGTGAGATAATCATATTTACTTTGTGTGTGTAAATGACACAGATCACATAGTCGACAATGTCGTGTAAGTTGTATATCTTCATATATTGTGTGTGTGCGTGTTGATATTTTCTAACTATGTGTTCTACGGTCAATGTCAATGTTAGGAATTAAACATTTCCTTATCTATTGGCGACCTGGAATTAAAATTGTCTATTTCCTGACCAAGTACATGATTATATATGTCCATTGTTTCAATAATCCTGCTTTGTTAGGTTATACAGTATGGAAAAAAACGTTCGACTCCTAGGTGGGCGCCAATATTGTTTGTATCACTATTTCCCACGTACCCCTTAAAAAGGATCAGAATTCGGTTGCCTTCATGATAAATTCCCAAGACAGCTATGCTTTCTGATAACAATTCTTTACAAGTGCTTAGGTCTATAGTACAATTGTTCACATATTTACAAGGCTGTTATATTATAACTTATAAATTTATAACGTTGTTGCGTAAAAAATGCAAGTTCCGTAAAAAATGCAAGCGCGCATGTGCAAAATCACATATCGCTTCCGGTGTAAAAAATGCAAGTTCAGTAACTTCCGGTACTTTACATAAATGAAACAAAGGCAATTCAATGTAATATTCAAAATTCATTTTTAAAATAAAAACTTTTAAAATTTTAAACCTGCATAACAGAAACATTCAATGTATTTTTTTCAGGCTGGTCTGCAATAAAAACTTTCATATTTTATGGCTGTCTTGAGCTAATTTCTTATATAAATTGGTAGAATTTGCAATCAAAACTTGACTTCTGTTACTTATCTTGAATAGAAATTTTTAGTTATATTTGCTAGTACTATATAGTGTAAGTGATTTATGTTTTCTATAGTTTGTATAAAATATTACTGATATAGGTAAAAACTTGCAATTTTTTCAGCTGTCTTGAACTAATTTCTGCAATCAAAACTTGACTTCAGTTACTTATCTTGAATAAAAATCTTTAACATCAGCTAGTACTATATAAAGTAAGTGATTTATGTTCTTATCCAGTTTTTATGAAATATTACTGAATTTTTACAGCCGTCTTGAATTAATTTCTGATATAAATTGAAAGAGTTTGCAATAAAAACTTGACTTCTGTTACTTATCTTGAATAAAAATCTTTAGTTAAATTTGCTAGTACTATATAGAGTTAGTAATTTACGTTTTTCTCCAGTTTGTATGACATATGGTTTAATATAGGTAAAAACTTGCATTTTTATGGCTGTCTTGAACTAGTTTCTGCTATAAATTGGTAGAATTGGGAATAAAAACTTGACTTCTGTTACTTATCTTGAATAAAATCTTGTTATATTTGCTAGTACTATATATAGTAAGTGATTTATGTATTTCTCCAGTTTTTATGAAATATGGCTTAATATAGGTAAAAACTTGCCATTTTTTACGGCTGTCGTGTTTTTTTGTTTTACTTCCTTGTTTGTTTACCTTACTATTCTGTTCATATAATATTCACTTCTCATTTTTGTATATATTTTCTGAACACGTAACCGGTATCTTATATTGCGCTATGCAATATGTAAATTGTGGACAATAAAATTGTTTTAAAGAGTGGTCCACTTCTCTGTTTTCAAATGTCCCAGCAAAGTAAAATACTGCTGGGGCTTGATATTTGGAACGAAGAGTTTCTTGTTGAGTAACAATGTGTTTCTATTTTTATGTAAAAAAAAGTAAAAGCCGTAGTTAGATACATGTTCTACATGTAAATCAACACATGTTTTTTACATATCAATTGGCTTTTGTTTATATGTCTTCTATAATTTTTAAACAGATTAATAAACGGGTTCTTTGAGCAAATCTAAGTCTATAACAAAACTGTAAAATCGAAAAAACAAGAAACAACTTAGACGAAAACAATAGTGATAATGAAAACTGAAAAAGTAGAAGTCATTCTTTTCTTGTTGCGGCTGTTTTGTGACTTATTTTTTCTAGGTTAAATACCATCAGATGAAAACGCCAAAAAGTTACATCCAGCAATAATATTCGACGGATAATTAAAAAACACACAAAAGTAATTTAAAAGATCAGTATATCGAAAATGGTTGTATTTATTTCATAATAAAAACATATTTGAAAAATCAAACAATTATAAACGGAAATAGGCGAATGAGTTGTGCTTAATCCCCATTGCTTTTCTTACTTCCAAGCTGAATGGTTGACTTTAAAAGTCTTAAAAAAGGATAGTATTGGCACAAATCAACCACAATTTATTGCAATAACTAAACAATGTAGTCTTTCAATTCAAAGTCACGTATTTCGTTGTAGGTTGAGTTTATTGCACGTGACTGTGATGAATCCCTCTGATGTGCTATTCTATACCAGTATATTTTTGATGTGTTATTTTAGTCTGTGTGTTTCAAAAGATAATGATAAACATAAATGTAAAATTCTGGTGTCATGGTAAGTACGTTATATTTATATTTAACTACTTCATCATATCTCAGTTTATATCAGTGCAGCCGTCACCGATGTCATCCTCGCTGTCCTTCGAAAGTTGTACTTCAATCTTCTTATCGGAAACCAATTTGACGTCACCAACGGCATCCTCGCTGTCCTCTGAAAAGTTGCATTTCAATCTTCTTATCAGAAACCAATTTTCAAATAGAAAAAGCTTGACAATAATATGTACTATAATCGTTGCATTAACATTAAAACTGTTTAACATTTTCAAGTGTCTTTTTCTGAGAAAGAACAACTCTGATTAAGCTATTCTGTACACTGCGTAAAATTTAGTGACTGTTTTCAATGGGATCTTGATTAGGCGAAACGCGCGTCTGGCGTAGTAAATTATATTAACATTGGTATATTTGATGACTTTTTTATTGGCACTAGATCTTATCTAAAAAATCAATAAGTTGAATGCTTGCATTCTCTTTAAAGTGCATTCGTCTCATTCCATGAAGTTTGCAATCAAGACATCTTAATAAATCCTCTACTATTCCTCTCCTACTTTGTGTGCAACAAGTAATTCGGTGGAAGAAAAATCTATATTTGATTTAATATATGTGTGTCTTCAACAGGAGTCTAAAGAATGTTTCATTAACATTTAACGAGACCGGGATATTAAAAAAAGGAGATAAGTAAGTGTTCATGTAAATAAAGTTCACTACAAAATAATCCTTTACATGTTATATGTATGATCTATAATATGAAAAAATGGGCTTTACTTAATTTAAGTGTTTTATTCATTTGATGTAATGTAATCAAATCGTATATACTTTAATCTCAATTTTCTGCAATAATTTAAACTTAAAGGAAAATCCACTACTGCAGTATCATAAATGCAGGAAAATATGAATACACTAGTATTTATATATTTTAGAACCCAGCAAGAAGTACAAGTTGAAAGAATAAAACCTGGAGTTATTAACGAGACCGTCTTTGAAGTTAGATGTTGTGACGGCTACTTTGAAAACGAAAGGCATAAATGTAAAAGTAAGTATGCCCTTAAGTTCTACTCTCTATATATAATATTAAATGATTATTTTGTGTATTGTTTGCACAATTGTTGCACAATTTTTATAAGTTTCAACGCCTACGACAGATACAAGTTTTTAAAAATATGTTTTAACGCAGTTTCCAAAATTTAAATTGTTTTCTGTTGAAATAGTATTTTAAACAGCCAAAGAGTTTTATCTGAATCCTGGTATACACATTTATCTGTTTTCTGTCAAAAAATATGTTTATAAAGTGTTTTGAACAACAATAGTTTTTTGGCACTACGCTAATTTAAATTATTGATTGTTTTTAAAAACATGTTTTTGAATTATTCTTTTAATTATCACCTGTTATATAACAAGAAATATATATTGCTTAGTATATGATTTTAAAACTGAATATTATATAATTGGAGTTTCCCTGTGTTAGCCTATCAACGGGTGCACAAAAACTTGTTTAAATGGCGCAATTATATTGAAGTTATATATGTTCTTGCGATGTTATCATTTTATTTTATAATTATGGAAAATGAAAACAAATTAAATTGTGTAATGTTTTAACTTATGTATAGTTTAAATTCAGGTGGTGTATGTCAATTTAAGTTTGTGAAGTGTGTTTTTGATTCTAGTGGACAAAGCTATATCTTTACAGATAAATGCTTCAAAGTTTTCTTTATATACAAATCTCATCAAGCAATCTCTTCAAATCCAGTTTATTTAAACAAAATGGCATAGCAATATTAATTTGGCTTTATATGAATGTTATGAATTTTATATGATTTTGGCACTTGAGTGTACCATACAAACCATGGTTTTAATTTGGTTTTGGTAGCTTACTTTATGTTTTTGTGTTTTTGTTTTTGTTTGTATTGTATATACTTATCTTAAGGATGTTCGCTGGTCATGTTGAAAATAACAAGGTATCTAAATTTATATATTTGATAAATAGACCATAGTTAAAGGTACAAAATAAGCTTAAAAAATTCATAGGTTGCTGAACTCTTTTTCGAGATAATAAGCATCCAAAATTTGGCGGGAAAAAGCTTTCTCTGACTTTTTCATAGGTTTAGCATTGGACATGTTTTAGTGTAAAAACCTATGAAAAATAACACGAAATTTATAAAACTTTGTAAATTAGCTTTAAATGACCCAATAAACCCTATTATAAAAAGAAAATAGGGGGTTGCTGGGCAAAAAAAATATCCCTATTTTAATGGTAAAGTCTAGAGGATTCTGAAAATCTGACAGAAATCTCTTAAAAATTGACCAGCGATCATCCTTAATCCAGATTTGAAATCGTCCCTTGACTTTCAGCTCATGTTGTTTGGTCGGTTCCTTTGTTATAACAAAGGATTTATAGAAGGCGAGTTCAATTATCCGCTTGTTTATTTTCGAGATTTGTATGTACCCATGCATATATTACTCGTCCCGAGTTACATTATTGCATGTTCATGTAGTACTCATATTCTATGTGTAAAATTTGAATTTTGTGCACCGCTTGTTAAAATATTTTCTTTCAAAGTGAATAAAGAATCTGAAATCTCACATTTTCGCATGATGCTTTTGTAAGGGTTTTTTCAGTATACCTTAGATATTTATCCTTATAAACATAAAACTGAGTCAAATGTATTACAAAATGTTACCATGATATTATTGAATTCACTTCTTTCAACACATGCACAATTGCAAAGTTGTTTTCTTTTTGGGTGTAGGTCGTAATTTATGCACACTATCACTAAATGCGTACATGTTTTGCTAGCATTAGGAACAATTACGACATTTTTCAGTTGCAATGTTATTGTAACTACATTCAACCACATGATATAGAAATGACTTAATGCCCTATTTTAAATACACCATTGTGTAAACTTAAATAATATTCTAGAAATGATTTGTAGCTTCGCAATACAGTGGTAAATGTAGGCGATTCAAGATTCGAGTGGTTAAGGTAGTTAGTCATCTTCTATTGATCATAAGTCTGTAAATACTGAGATTGCGGGTTCGAGTCTTGCAGGGTGTTAACTCGCAAGGATTGCTAATTTTCTACGGATGGTCAATCATCGGGGGTTTTCGTCATGTGTTCCGGGTCCTCCCAAGTTAAAAACTGGACGCCACAATATAGCTGAAGAATCGCTGAAAGTGGCGTTAAAAACCATTAATACAAACAAACAAGTATTCTACAATATAGGCATAATTATCTATATTATCTGATTTATAATGTTATCATAAAGATTTGATCTATAAAAAATAAAAGGAGAACCTAACTACATGTAACAACTTTCTTACTTTTAACCATAAAATAGAGACATCATTGACCTATTATTCAGAAATTTCTCCGCCAAATTGTAACAACAAAATGACCTTGATGGTAATTTAATAATCGTGCTATTAAAAAACTAATAAATCCTTTTTAGCATCAAATAAATTGTCATCAAAGATATCAGGGCTATATTAGACAACGTTCCAATTGTCAACTTCCCGTTCAACGACAGCAACATTCCAGCAGCTCCAGCGTATGGTGTGTACATTTCGCAACTTAGACGTTATTCTTGATCCTGCGATCGGTATTCCGATTTTCTAGACCAATTACTGCTATTGACTGTTAAACTACTCGAATAAGGGTTTGTTGTACCTAAATTGATGTTATCTCTCCAGACGTTCTATGGTCGTCACCATGACTTAATCGATCGTTATTGGAAATCAGTGTCTCAAATACGATCTGACATTTTTGCTGAGTCATAGGTAGTGTTTCATATTCCTGGATTTGTCCTTTCCCTAGACATGACAATGAGTAACTCGACGGGTGTCTAATTAGAGGCAGGCACTGCTTATTTGTTCGGAGTCCTTGAGTGCACCCATGGTTTTATTGGGTTCGGGTTACTCTCTTTCTGTTATGTGTTTTTGGCGTTGGTATTGCGTTGTATATGTTTGTCTATATCCGGATTTGTAACTGTCCCTTGACTTTTGGCTCTTGTTGTTCGGTCGTTTTTTTTTTTTTGCATTTTTCATAATACTCATATTGTCATGCATTTTTAATAAAGTTAACTGTAAGTTGAAAAAGGGAACAAATGAGTCACAATTACCAAAATTTGCTGAACAGACTGTTAATTACATTTTCGAATGTGTAGGGTTATGAACAACCCTTCTGTAGTTACCTACGAGTTGTTTAAATTGTTTTGTTTTCTATTTCAGACGACAGCGGTATAATTATATTTTTTCTCTGCGTCTTTTTTTGCTATATAATTATCTTACAAATTTTGTCTACTGTTTGTACGTATTTACGACATATTAAGCCATTTAGGTTTTCAGTATTTGCATGTTTTGTTTTTATAACACATTTTAAATTCCAAAAATGTCAGAGAACTCAAAGATAAAAACAATAAAGTTAACATAATTACTGAATGACAAGTCTGCAGCGCATATATGCACATAACTTTATTATATGGCTTTGCTATATGCTTGGATTGTAAATTTCATATCCCTAATATCATTACGAACTTAATCTTGGTTTACGTACTCTTTTCTTACAAACTTACAAACTTTAGGATATGAATTCCGAATTTCTGTACATATCCATATTCCGTTATTCTGCTATGTTCTTTCAACTGGAAAAACAAACATTATTAGTATCTAGAATTAAAGTTCAATTTTAAAATAAACTGATTTCGTTATATTGCAAATTTTACTACCCCGAATGTCGGTAGTTTTCTCTGGTTACTCCAACTTCCTCCCTTAATAAAAAATTGACGCCATGATAAAAGCTGAAAAATTGCTGAAAGTGGCGTTAAACAACATTCAAATAAACAAACAAAAAACTTATTTCGTTATACGTTATTCGTGTGTGACCTAAAGTCAACTGGTTTTCTTGCA
This sequence comes from Limnoperna fortunei, assembly GCA_944474755.1. Taxonomy (NCBI): domain Eukaryota; kingdom Metazoa; phylum Mollusca; class Bivalvia; order Mytilida; family Modiolidae; genus Limnoperna; species Limnoperna fortunei. The sequence continues at coordinate 1,196,093 of OX104121.1, read as the reverse complement.
GAATGTCCATACAATACCTATGGCAACAACTGTACTGGTGTCTGCAAGTGTACTGGTTACAGAAAATGTGATCACATGACTGGGGAATGCATAAAATGTGTCACAAAGCCATGTGAAGAGTCATCAGGCGTCGAAATAGGTACGAATTTCATTCTTAAAAAATATTTTTTTCAAAGCCTTGGCATGAAATATCAATTAGTTGTTATATTGATTTACAAGTTTTTAAACAGTTTCACTCGATTTAAGCCGTTTAACCCACAATTTCTTTTGAAATGCCTGTACCAAGTCTGGACGATTTCTATAGTTAAATTTTTTGGATGTTGATTCTCGAGTTTGTCGGTTACTTGGAGTTTGATTTGTAGATTGTCTCTTTGAAAGTTTCCTTGTGATCGATATTTTGTTATTTTCTACATCGCATGCAATATGGCACTATTTAAATCATAATTAATCTATATAAGATTGCAACACACATTCAATTGCGAAATAATAAATACGCTTTATTTTATTCACGACAATAAAAGTTGTTTACTTTCTCCTCTGTTTACTACTGTAACAGCAGTATTAACTCCAGTGGGTCCATATTTTTCGATTTCATAGCATTATTTTATAATTAACAGTGACACCTTCTGACTCAACAACACATGCTGTAGTAACAACGATAAGTTACTATGAAACCACATCATTCACAGAAATACCTACAGATACAGAACCTACAACTTCCGAAACCACAGAAATGACACGAGGTATGCTATAGCATGTTAATTTATGATTTATAATCAATACCTTATTCCCATTTTAAAATAATATCTTGTATATGTACATACTTGCATTCAAATTAAAATATATATATTATATAAATTTTGAATAGAGCTTATTCCAATCCAAAGGATTGCCAGATTTCATACCAAAGTTCTGAAGGTCATGATAAAGCTGAAAAATTGCTGAAAGTAGCTTTAAACACCTTCAAACAAACAGATTTAAAATTCATATTTCATTATATACCGAACCATTTAATTGGTTTATCAGTATCTTAAATACGATCTGACATTTTCGCTGAGTCATATGTAGTGTTTCCTATTCCTGGATTTGACTCTTCCCTAGACAAGACAATGAGTAAATCGTCGGGTGTCTAATTAGATGCAGGCACTGCTTACTCGTCCAGAGCACCTGAGTGCACCCATGGTTTTTATTGGGTTCGGGTTACTCTCTTTCTGTGTTTAATGTTTTTGGTTTTTGTGATGTGTTTGTCTATATCCGGATTTGTAACTGTTCCATCGGCTTTGGTTCTTGTTGTTCGGTCGGTTTTCTTTGCTATTTTCCTTTTATCTTTGTAACATTTTTTAAGTTTAGTGTCAAGTAAAACTGTATTTAATCATAGGTAGATAGAGCATATCATTTACATTGTATATCTAACTATATATTTCAGTTACCTTGATCGAATCATGCATTTTAATAATAATTCTTTCTTTGATGTTATAGCAGCAAACTGCACAGGGGTAGATTGCAGTGGGATTAAAGATGGACAAGGTATGTACATAAACATACGTAAAGACAAGGGTCTTATCTTTTTGGAAATAGCTCGAATTGCATTTTAGACTATAAAATTACTTGATCATCGGGTACCTTTTCCAAACTCGCTGATTGGTTCATTGTTAATTTACATTTTGTATTGTCACTCAAATGTTTCTGACTGGGCGCAGTTGTAAAAAAAACTACAGTTCGTTTTTTTTTTTTTTTGTCTGCTTCCGTCTATATACTGCCAGCCGTGTTACATCATGTAAACAAAAAACACGTTGTCGTCTGTTTTCAAAAAATCTTGTCCCAAACTCTAATCATAGAAAATAATTATAGTAGAAACCATCTTCTGGTTGGTATAAACGCCTGAGGTTTCGATTTTAATTTTCCGATCTATTAGTTTGGGTTGTTTATCAGTGCCTCAAATACGATCTAACATTTTCGCTGAGTCATAGGTACTGTTTCCAATTCCTGGATTCAACTTTTCCCTAGACAAGACAATGAGAAACTCGTCGGGTGTCTAATTAGAGGCATGCACTGCTTACTCGTCCAAAGCACCTGAGTGCACCCATGGCTTTTATTTGGGTTCGGGTTACTCTCTTTTTGTGGTTTATGTTTTTGTGTTGTGTTTGTCTATATCCAGATTTGTAACTGTTCTGCTTTTGGCTCTTGTAGCTCGGTCGGTTTTCTTTGCTATTTTCCTGTTATCTTTGTAACAGATTTTAAGTTTAGTTTCAAGTGAAACTGTATTTAATCATAGGTAGATATAGCATATCATGTATATCTATAAATATATTTCAGTTACTTTAAACGAATCCTGCATTTTAACAATCATTCTTTCTTTTATGTTAAAGGAGCAAACTGCACAGGGGTGGATTGCAGTGGGATTAAAGATGGACAAGGTATGTACATAAACAGACGTAAAGACAAGGGTGGAATCTTTATGGAAATAGCGCAAATTGCATTTTAAACTAGAAAATTACTTGTTCACCGTAAGTTTTCCAAACTCGCACTATTGGTTCATTGTTAATTTGCATTTTGATAATTTTCATTTTGCATTGTCGCTAAAGTGTTTCTGACTGGGTGGCAATTGTAAAAAACTACAGTTCGTTTTTTATTTTTTTGGTCTGCTTCCCTCTATATACTCCCAGCCGTTTTACATCATGTAAAAAATAAAACACGTTGTCAAAAAATATTTATACTAGAACCATCTTCTGGTTGGTTAAATGCCTGAGGTTTCGCTTTTAATTTTCCGATCTATTAGTTTCGGTTGTTTATCAAGTTCTAACTTTCTAAAAATACTTTATTCTTTTTATTTCAGGTGACAAAACATCTACAAACAAAGATGACGACCACACTGTTCTCATAGCCGTCATTCTGTCTTTAGGGCTGTCTACCATTGTCTTGGTTGTGTGTATAGTGGCAAGAGAAAGGTGGGTAGTGATTGATTTGTGGACAGATAATTTTGTATAAATATATATTTATAAATATTATTACAGTTAAAGGAATATTAACACGTATGTTCTATGTGTGGTATGGTAATTTAAAATAGCATAATTTTCTAATTTTTATAGAAAAATAAACTTTTGGCTCTGTTCAAATCTAATTTAAAATGTCCCGTTGTTTCTTAGGTAATATTTGATACAAGGTCAACCAAAAATTGTAATACGTTTTCTGAATTTATAGGTTATAAATTGTGAGGTTTTTTATTTTACAGGTATCACAGATCACGTAAAAGAAAGAAACAAAAGTCCGGTAATGCGAGTTTGTATTAATATGCTTAATCAAAATAGTTATGGTCATCTTAACCGAGTTGTCTATGCCCTGACAATTTCGCCTTCTGGTTACTACAAGTAATGAAAATACTTGATGGTGACAGTTTTGCAGCACACAAATAATTTATTTCGTTTTGATGTTGTTTGTCAGCGGCGTCAAAATTCTGTGAGGAAATCTTGATTACCTGATGAAAGCTTCACACTTCTCAGGACACTGGCGATCATTGTCAATTGAAGTCGAGCACACCCTTACCTCTAAGGCATCTATATTAACGTTTTGGGTTTTAACAATTTTGTGATTAACATTACATACGAGTTTATTCAGTAAACCGTGCAGTTTGATGTAATTATTTTCAATAACTATAACTTTTAAGAAAAAATATTGGATAGTTAAAGAAATATATCTTAAAATGCCAAAAAAGTAGTTATAATGTTTGAACATTTTAGGTCAACTTCCATCAAAGGATGATGTTGCAGATTACGTAGATCCAGAACCCTTTTATTTTGAAATAAAAGATGCAGATGTTATTCGCGACAGTAAATTGGAATGCAAGCCAAATCCTCCAGAAAGGTCAAAAGATGGAAATAGCTATGTTATACAGAGTTACTCAGATAATCAAAGAAACAATAATGATAGCGAAGAATGTGGCTATCTTAACCCATATACTGGGCTTCGATTTGCAAGGAGCGAAACCAATATATATCGAGACCGAAAAGCGCGGGAAAAGGGAGAATATGATGTTATATATTCTGTAGCCAAATCAATACACAGAAGTGAGTCGGATATTGAATCGAATGAAACACATGATGAAACTAAAGTATTAATGGAAGGAGAACCAGAACGTATTAGTAAAAACGTTAATCGTGTAAGTGGTGAGGACCATGTTTACTTTGTGCTTGAAAAAGTTAACCAGGAGCCAGAATCTCAAGACACTGAACGAGAAAAACTGTTGTCGAGAAGGTCTAGATCAAGTGTCTAGTTAAACGATAGGCCGAGTACATTTGTGCAATAAACTGATGAGTGATGCTTGTATTCGTAGCTTAGTAGCTTAGAACTGCTTTCTTATACTGGCATAATGTCTTAATACATCCTGTTATGTTTGTAATGCTTGCTCATATATATTATGTACTAAAGAAAATGTGAAGAAATCGGCTACATGCATGATTTTTAATACTTTTTTTGAAACTTTATAAGCAAGATTTATTTTCGTATTATACAAACAAAGCTTTATATTGGTTTACAATGTTTTCTCCTGCTATACCAATATTTCATTGCATCTGTGTATGTTTTTCTCCCGCCTTATAAGCAATTTATCAAATCTGAATCTAATAGAATGTAGGGAGTTTTATTACAGGTCAGCAAATATAGGGTTAACTAACCCATGTTCTGGTAATCTACATTAGTGACATTCTTTGTTTAATCAAGTAGAAGCTTGTGATGGTTAGTGTTTTTAACTATGCTAGTGCTTCAGATGCATTTTGTAGTAAACGTGAAAGATGTTTAAGGAGCGGGTGTTGTAGAATCGTTTACTGTTTTGTGTGCTTGGTGTTGCATTTAACAATGATATGCAGTATATTGTAAAGAACCTTAATTCTTTGTTGTAATTAAAAATGTTATATAAAGTGTAATTTTGCATTGGTGCGTCGGTGTTATTTTAAAGTTAAACAACCAGATCTGTGGATTGTTATATTATTTAATGCTCATTAGGTTTATACTGTTAAAATCTTGTGCAATAAAATCTGCATTTTGTAATAAAATATTCTTTACACTAAAGTACAAATTACATTTTTCTCTTGTTGGCATAGGTTCCCCCGTTTAATTTGTATTTTACTCCATGTATCACCTAATATTTGTTTTAAATATTAACTGCATTTACAAAAAAAAATATATTTCTCTAAATTTTTGTCCCATTAGACAATTAGAATGGTTATACAATTATTAAGAAGGGACGGTCTCTCTGTATTGAGTTCTAATTATCCGCGCATTAGAAGTAATCAAAGTGATTCTTGTATAACTGTTACAATACATCTTAAACTTTGTGCACCAATTGTTAAGACTGCAATATACTATGGGTATAAAATATTGTGGTAGATCAACCATCAAATACTTGGCATTGGTTACTAATTTTTTTAGCAGGTGTAGTTTAAAATTAGATTTGATGACAGATTTTCGTACAAGTGATCTGTACACTTTGTTTGATATTTTGCCATGTTGGTGTAAGGTCAAAGCACGACTTTACAAGGAGTCGTACATGGAAGTCAAGCGAAACCTGTATTTATACAAACACGGAGACTTGACAATAAAACTCAGAACTGCAGTCAAAAAGAACCAGGAACTGCAATATTATTTAATACATATCAAGTAAGTATTTTAATGCACCTCCAACATATAACTGTTTATCTAATTTTTTTTTATTTATGTGCAACGAAAGAAAACATATAATTTATAGTAATTGATTAACATTTTCCTTTTGTCTAATTTTCAGAACTCTCCTTTTATGACTTGAGGATGGTAAACGGGATAAATATATATTCAGACCCAACGTTCTTTATGAGAAGGGGCGCTTAATTCTAAGGCCCTTATCGGTAAAGTGCCATGCACAACACACGCTGTAATTAATCACAGCTAGGACCACATCAATGTACGAAGTTACCAAGCCAAAAGAATACAACCCGCAATCGGGATATACAACAGACAAATAATCAACACGAACCCCTTGTAACAAACATGTTATATTATATGACATGTAATTAATATTGAACGGTCAATAGTCAAATTACGAATGTAAAAAACTACGACATTACAGCTAATGCTTGATTTAAAGAACTTAAGAACATTCCCTGCCCCCAATTTATAAAATAATCGACCTTGACGCGAGCATTTACGATAGAGCGTCTATTGTAACAGCTTTATAAAACTGATAAATAATCTATTATCTTTAACTTAACCAAATGGGTCAATAAATATCGCATGCTGCCAAATTTTCTGAAGAAGAAAACATAACTTCTCAAAATATTGTTTTCTTAGTTCAATCAATTCAAATGTCACAAATTATGAATTAATGTTTGCAATCAACAACATATTTAAAATATTACTACAATAATAAAAAAAAATACCACGGCAGATGCAATTTTAGCATTATTAGATAAAGTTCTCATGTTACTACTAAGTGTTTTAAAGAGGTCCCGATAACCTCTCATACTAGGTAGACAAAGGGAGATAAAAAAAAAGTACTTAATTTTTTGCTGCTCTCCAAAAGAAATAACAGCTCCCTTTATATACCATAAGGACACCATCACATTCATGAATATCTTACATTGATGAAATCTCTATTACGAAACGGATTTTGTTTGTTTAAAATTTGTGTCATAAATTGTTAAGGCTGTATCATGCTGTCCAGCTTTTATTGATAAAAAAGTAGGTTGGCATGAATACCCCTAGTAGGGAAAAGGTGGGCACATCCTACTTCACTACTTACACATGTCGTGTTATGTATATCTCACTGCCCTGTTGTCAGTCGGGAAAAGGCGGGCACATCCTACTTCACTACTTACACATGCCGTGTTATGTATCTCACTGCCCTGATGTCAGTAGTGAAAAGGCGGGCACATCCTACTTCACTACTTACACATGTCGTGTTATGTATATCTCACTGCCCTGTTGTCAGTCGGGAAAAGACGGGCACATCCTACTTCACTACTTTCACATGTCGTGTTATGTATATCTCACTGCCCTGTTGTCAGTAGTGAAAAGGCGGGCACATCCTACTTCACTACTTACACATGTCGTGTTATGTATATCTCACTGCCCTGTTATCAGTCGGGAAAAGGCGGGCACATCCTACTTCACTACTTACACATGTCGTGTTATGTATCTCACTGCCCTGATGTCAGTAGGGAAAAGGCGGGCACATCCTACTTCACTACTTTCACATGTCGTGTTATGTATATCTCACTGCCCTGTTGTCAGTAGTGAAAAGGCGGGCACATCCTACTTCACTACTTACACATGTCGTGTTATGTATATCTCACTGCCCTGTTGTCAGTCGGGAAAAGGCGGGCACATCCTACTTCACTACTTACACATGCCGTGTTATGTATCTCACTGCCCTGATGTCAGTAGTGAAAAGGCGGGCACATCCTACTTCACTACTTACACATGTCGTGTTATGTATATCTCACTGCCCTGTTGTCAGTCGGGAAAAGACGGGCACATCCTACTTCACTACTTTCACATGTCGTGTTATGTATATCTCACTGCCCTGTTGTCAGTAGTGAAAAGGCGGGCACATCCTACTTCACTACTTACACATGTCGTGTTATGTATATCTCACTGCCCTGTTATCAGTCGGGAAAAGGCGGGCACATCCTACTTCACTACTTACACATGTCTTGTTATGTATCTCACTGCCCTGATGTCAGTAGGGAAAAGGCGGGCACATCCTACTTCACTACTTTCACATGTCGTGTTATGTATATCTCACTGCCCTGATGTCAGTAGGGAAAAGGCGGGCACATCCTACTTCACTACTTACACATGTCGTGTTATGTATATCTCACTGCCCTGTTATCAGTAGTGAAAAGGCGGGCACATCCTACTTCACTACTTACACATGTCGTGTTATGTATATCTCACTGCCCTGTTATCAGTCGGGAAAAGGCAGGCACATCCTACTTCACTACTTACACATGTCGTGTTATGTATCTCACTGCCCTGATGTCAGTAGGGAAAAGGCGGGCACATCCTACTTCACTACTTTCACATGTCGTGTTATGTATATCTCACTGCCCTGTTGTCAGTAGTGAAAAGGCGGGCACATCCTACTTCACTACTTACACATGTCGTGTTATGTATATCTCACTGCCCTGTTATCAGTCGGGAAAAGGCGGGCACATCCTAATTCACTACTTACACATGTCGTGTTATGTATCTCACTGCCCTGATGTCAGTAGGGAAAAGGCGGGCACATCCTACTTCACTACTTTCACATGTCGTGTTATGTATATCTCACTGCCCTGATGTCAGTAGGGAAAAGGCGGGCACATCCTACTTCACTACTTACACATGTCGTGTTATGTATATCTCACTGCCCTGATGTCAGTAGGGAAAAGGCGGGCACATCCTACTTCACTACTTACACATGTCGTGTTATGTATATCTCACTGCCCTGATGTCAGTAGGGAAAAGGCGGGCACATCCTACTTCACTACTTACACATGTCGTGTTATGTATATCTCACTGCCCTGATGTCAGTAGGGAAAAGGCGGGCACATCCTACTTCACTACTTACACATGTCGTGTTATGTATATCTCACTGCCCTGATGTCAGTAGGGAAAAGGCGGGCACATCCTACTTCACTACTTACACATGTCGTGTTATGTATATTTCACTGCCCTGATGTCAGTAGGGAAAAGGCGGGCACATCCTACTTCACTACTTACACATGTCGTGTTATGTATATCTCACTGCCCTGATGTCAGTAGGGAAAAGGCGGGCACATCCTACTTCACTACTTACACATGTCGTGTTATGTATATCTCACTGCCCTGTTGTCAGTAAGAGAAAAGGCGGGCACATCCTACTTCAGTACTTACACCCTGTCGTGTTATGCATATCTCACTGCCCTGTTGTCAGAAGGGAAAGCAAATTATCTTACCATTTCAATGACACCGACTTTTGCTTGGATATTCAAAGTTACCATTTTGCGAGTTATTCATTTGTAACGAAGAACAAAAATATACTACTATACATGCATGTAGTAGTAAGTTTGCGTTCGAAATAAATCCAGAGTTAATACAAACAACAACACCAAACTAAAAGACAACACCAAACTAAAAGCCAAAACAATGCAACCAAAAGACATTAACCCGAACACCAATAAAAGACAAATGCACTAATGTGGTTCGGACCACCTTGCTTTAAATAAGACATCCGTCTAGTTACTTAATATCATTATGTCCGGAGAAATTATGGCTGATTGTTTCTTTATCGAAACGGCTTTATTTGACACATACAATGTTAAAGGTGCAAACTCGTATTTTCTGAAGATCAGGTTTTGTTCAGAATTTGAACCATACGTATTAAAGTAAGTCATATTACAACCTTTATGTAAAATACGATATTTGCGTACTATTTCATTAGAACTAAATTTGACACCTATTAGTGTTTCCCGGACAAACCTGTCGTTGTAAGCTAGGTTACAGTTAGAAAACGTAGTATCTTACCTTACGTAACATAACAAAATAACCGAATTGCATAATCCATATAATTATGTGTTAAAAAGATGAATCATGCTACAGTTGTGGTTTTGTACAGTTTATTTGACGTTAGATGATTCTTTAATACTTCCATGTAAGCAATGTACATGCAAACTCCGGCGTGTCAAACAGATTTTATGTTTTCTTTTTTTGATGAGACCACGCTAGCGGGTTCCTTGTTTTCGACCACAGACCTGCCCGGCACGTCCCAAGGGGGCGGATAACGCTTTCGTTGATAGATATTGTTGTCTGGTAATAATACAGATAACCTGGTGACTTTGGTGAGTGACACGCTGTTTGCACGTTAGAGACCACTTTGACAGCTGTGGGCGCGTTGTAGTGGATACAACAGGCTAAGACTCGGTCCCTACCGAGTTTCTATACTTCTCTGGGAACAGAGAAAATAGTCTGCCCTTTAATTCATCCTTCCATTTTCCACATTGATTTATTGTTTGTTAACTTGCTTTCGTCCTAAATAAATCTGAAGTACTTCTAACAGGACCTCAAGCACCCTTTTAATCGTTAACTCAAGTTCTTCGCTGAAGACCACGACCATTTAATTCATGGGAACGGTTACTGAGGGGGCAAGATATTTTCTGTTACGTGTTTTGGGCATTTTTACACGTCTGATAACTGTTTTTTTTTCAACAAAGCAACAGATAACAGTTTTTCGACTATTAGCTGTTATCTGTTTTCTTGAAATTGACATTGCTGTTAACTCTTATAATGAAAATAAAAACTTTAAGGTATCCGGACCACAATTGACCACGTGTTCGTATTTGGTGTCCCGGGTGTCTATTGTTTTTCAATGGAGCAGACCTCGGTAATGTTCGGCAAACATCGGAAATACTATTTGAGTAACTAATTTTTTTTTGCTCAAAACTGCAAACACTGACTCAAATTTAAACAATATATTAATTTGTATCATTAATTTGCAATACATTTTTTTAAAAGCTGTATTTCTTGGTTGAAAAATAAAATTAAGCCGTAACTTCAATTATGGGTCGAATACCTTAATATTCAGAAAACTGTTAACTGTTGTACAGATTTTTTCTCTGTTATCTGTTATCTCATTTTATTCACCACTTTTTTTAGTTTAATTGAGTCTCCATATGATGGGAGGAATAAACATAAGATCACATACTAGTTACTATGGAATCACTGATTAAAGTATGCATTTTCTCACCGTATCGCCCTTCGATGAGATTCTGCTGTTATCTGTTTTTTTCGATTTTTGAACTCACAGCTTTCTGTTTCTCATGTAAATTGCTGTTATCTGTCATCATTATTTTAAATTTATTGTTATCTGTTTTGGGAAAATAAAAAATTGTTACCTGTTAATGGAACCCTCCCCCCCCCCCCACACACACACACTTCTCGTTACTGATGACTTGGGTCCATCGATGGATAGACTAGTTAGTCAACTAAGTATTAACCATTTAAACAGCTTACGTTTTCAACCTTTATGTGCAATGCTCCTCAACAATGATACAGTAGAGGATAAAATTATACGATTTCAAAACTTTGCTAATCGCGTGATTTATGTTATCATAGTTTAAGTAACGACAGGAGTTAATTTCGGGTTTTTTTCAAAATAATTTTAAACTTATAACGAGATGTTATAAACACGGATGCGTCCTTACATTGAAGTTTTAACACGTGTCAGCTTTCCTCGCACAAACTGCACAAAGCAAAACCATATTATGTTTCCTCTTTCTTACAAATCATTATATAGCTAATGAAATTTTAGCCGTCATTGCAAATGATTAATATTGGTGTTTTTTTATTTAAGGTATATTTGCAGCAGACATATATTATATAGGATCGAGTTCTTGCTTTGCTATCACTTACCGGTAAGAAAGCGACCTCAAGCGCCACCGGACGTGTGGTTGCCTACTATGCGGATTTTGTTTTGTTTGAATGGTGTTTTATCGCCACTTTCAGCAATTTTTCAGCTATATCGTGGCGTCCAGTTTTTATTGGGGGAGGATGCCGGAGTATCCAGAGAAATCCCCAGTCCTGCGGTATGAAAACTGATAATCCTTGTCAATTAAGATAATGCGGATTTTGAAAGACGATAACACTTATAAAATTACTATTATATCCTAAGGTATTTAATGTAATAAAATAACTTTATTTGCAAAATACACCCTTAAGGGTCTAGCAAATACAATACAAATGACATCATTGTATACAAAATATCAAACCAATAAAAAAAAATTATTTTTAAAATTAAATTTTGAAGCTAATTATTTCCCGGTTTTTATTAAAAACCATACCTACGTACACAGTAACAATCAAATTTTTGTTCCCTGAATTTTGCATACTTTTTCTGTGATGGCATATTACTTATAAATACAAATATGAATGCGATATTTGTATTCACTTTCGTTGCTAAAGGAGAAACTATTTCTAAATGTACTTAGTTACTATAAACGAACACAATTTCGCAAAAAGAATATTACATTTAAGTAGAGTTGAAAATCAAGATAAAATATAACCGTTGGACTGTAAAATTCCTTGGATGATATCAAAATTAAATGTAATAATAAATATTTTGGTATTCTATTTACGGAAGTTAATAATAAAGGGAGACCATTTTTATCCTGGTACTAAGTCTTTCGGTGATAGCGTTATTGATAAGAGTAGCTTTGAAAAATCGAAAACCAGAATGAAAAGTTATTGTGTGTATACAAATCCGGGGTATGCCGACATACATAAATGTTATTTTGTCAATAATTTATTTATTTGAACCACGTGAACAATTCAAGTATACTAGTATTTGTGACTTATTATATGGGCATATTTAGAAATCGATACTGTAAGCTAGCTCCAACTGCAAGAATAACATAACATATGCATAAATATACGTGAATCCTTATGTGGAAAAAATTTAAATGCCTTCTTGTTAGAAATTGCCATGCTGATTCTTAGTGAATGCTTATAAGATAATCCTTACTTATACACACAATGTGTTTTCGATCTAAAATCCGAGATCGTTTGCGACTAAAGCTATTGTGTGACATAAAAAATCGACGGGCCAGGATTATTTATGCTTATCTGGTCTTCTACGCGTATTTTTGTAAGCCAATAAAAAATTGAACAGACAAATTTTGCATGCATTTTTTATATCAGATTTATCAGTCCCTTATAGCTGACACATTGTCCAGATGATCTATATTTTGCATTAAAGACTTCGCAAAAAGAAAAAAAAACATAATAAAGCCAAATACAGTCTCTAAGCCTCGCATGAAAAGTACAGCAAATAACACTACTGAGTCTAAAATAAATGCTGTTCAAGTATCATTTGAAAAAAAAGATTGACTTAAAACTTCTCAGACACATTCAGGGGCAGCCATACTAAGTGAGTATATATTAATGTCCCACATTACAACAATATATATTATAACTGCAAAGAACATAATATAACCAGGGTGCATTCAGAAAATTGGGCTGAGCCGGGGGGGAGGGAGAGGGGCGAAATTCGGTAAGGGATATCAAGGTCCCCAGTGAGTCCAGAAAAGCGCCTGATAAGGGGACTATTGTGAATTGTGTAAGCGAAGATTCTAGCAGCTAGCTGTGCGGCTGACAGATAAAATAATTTCAGTTTGTTACAATGTAATTAATTGTTTATTTAAAAGCAAAAAAGATCTACTAAAAATTAACTATTGTTAGGACACGATAAATAATTACTGTAGTTATATGATTGATTTATTATCTGCTTCCTTTTAACAACTTCTCGCTCGCTCTTTCTTTTCTCTCTCTTTCTTTCCTCCTTTTTTCACTCACTCTCTCTTTCTTTTCTCTTTTTTTATGGAGCGGGACGAACGTGCCCTCCGCCCCCTTCGGAATCCGCCACTGATTACCTCTGTAACATAGATATAGACATACTTAAAAATGCGCCACGTAAAATTGTTATCATACAATCAGACAAACACGTGCAGAATGCAGAATAAATCATCGGCGAAATGACGTTCTGCATTAAAAGTTTTCTTGTCCAGAATAAAAAAATGCTAATAAATGAGTTTGCAGTGCGTATTCATTCGTTGCGTAACCAGTCTGACCTGTCGCATTGCGATATATATATCTCAGAAAAATATTAAAAATCTCTCCTTATTAAACTAGAAAAATATGAAATATCTTTTTATTAACACCTAGTTTATTAAAGGAGAGATTTAATATTTTTTTAAGGATATATTTCGTAATGAGAACCCAAGTGTCTGTGGTATTACCTATCACCACGTCCTGAATATTGCAGAAATATTGCTTGGAGGACGTAAAACAACACTCAATCAATCATCATATCACCCCGGATATGTACCCATAACAACTATTGACATCGTTGTTTATTGAACATTCACTCGTTACACCTGCAATTACGTAAACGGCAGTGGTCAACACGTGGCCACCTAATTATTGTTGCCGGATTTTGCTTTTCAAAACAACATTACATAGAATTGTAGTAGAATTTAACATTTGACGTGAAATACAGCGGTGAAATAGAATACTGTGTATGATGTGCTGTGAATGGATAACAGGTAGGCAATTTTTGTTTGGAAGTTGTCACAAACAGGTCCAAAATTGTCTGAAAGATACAAAATATTAAGTAACTTTATATAGGTTTCTGCTATGAACATATATTTATATACTAGTCTCAGATTTTACTCACATTCTGCTGAACACTTTCTAATGAAAGTAGTATGAGCACTGGGGGGGGGGGGGGGGGTAACTTGGAATATATGTAGAGTAATACGGATGTGCGGCTTAAATATGTGAAAGGTAGCTTTTTCATTGAAAAATATATCACTGTTTAGTTGCTATAAATTATTTGAATATATCCTGCCTCAATTTTCATCTTAAGCCCATGTAAACAAAAAGGTTTTAAAATCTCCGTCCGCAGACCTGTACCTGAAAGTATCCCTACTAAAAATATCCCTAGCTACACCCCCTCCCCTCCCCTGCCCCGGTGAGTATGAGATCGGAGAGATTGAATGTAGGAGATTTTTCAGAACATTAAATTATATGATCCTTCATTTCGTTCTGGGACCTTACTGGGAAGGTTCCCAGTGCTCGACCCACAGAGCAGCCAAGTGCGTCCTCGGGTGGCGGATAGGGGAGACCCTCTCGTTTGTGGGGGGGGGGATTTGTCAGGTCATAATACGGAAAGCCTCTCCTCGGACCATAACGGGTAACGTGTTTAGAGAGTGCCGCGCTCCTTGCACGATAAAGATCCCTTTTGTAGATTTCGAAAATAAAGGCTCAATTGTAGCCGCTACAAAAGGCTAAATTCTCCGACCCTACCCAATACTCCGTACGTTTCCAGTGGCAGTCAAAATTGTGTTCCCTGTCTCCCATCCCACTCCTTTTTCAATTGATGTCTTGTTTGTTATCCTTAAATTCTGCTCAATGGACGTAAAGCAAACATCCAATCAAGCAATCTACTTGATATTATCTCTGTTCGCGCGTATGGCATTGAAATGTTTTATTTTGCCATACCTGTTGAAATAATAGGCATTGGACCCCAATCCATTATATAAATTTACAAAGGTGAAATTCATCTGGCTCTGGTCATGAACGCCTATAGGTATAAATAAAATATATAGATATTAATAACTTGGAAAACATAGAAAAAAAATATTGAATTATTCTTAATAATGCTGAAATGGGTCAGTATGTTAATTATGAGATTTTGTTCCGGTCTCGTGGTGTCGTATCCCATTAGTTTCAGTTACCTGCGCGCACCTGTTATATTTATTGATTTTTGCTCAGTTCACTGACCTTGACGAGGACGTCGAGGGGAGCTTATTGCATGATCATTGACTGAAAATCATATTCGATTGTAAAATAAAATAAGGTATGATATAATAATATTAATTCTAAATAATTTATGTTATTAACTAAACTCGTGCCTGGCTACCCTTTGTATTGGTGCATCATTTTGCGGGGTAAATATGTGTAGTTCTGATTGGTTGGTTTTAAATAGGTTCAAAGGTGAACCAGTCTTAAAAAAATATTGTAATTCCTGTTGTTATTGTTTGGTAATTGTGAAAATTGTGAAAGACATATTGCCTTAATTGACATACAATACTTTTTTCCTGCTTTACTATATATTTGTTTTGCATATTGGACATTTTTCTAAAGCCAGGTAAGTTGTTTATCTAATTAGAATCGGAGCCAAATATTATATATTACTTATAATTATGTAATTTAATAAACCAATAGTTTCTAGTAATCATATAGAAGAACGCTGTGTAGATGAATGACTAAAAAAGGTGTTTTTTATTGTTTTTTTTTAGAATGAAGTAGACAAATTTAACATGTTTTAAATCTGATTAATTTTCTTATTTTAATTAAATCTTTGTTAAATGTGATGTGATCTTTTATTTTTACTAATTTACTCCCCTTTAAATAAAAAAAATATTAACTTGTGATTTTGATATTGTGACAAACATTTGATATGAAGGTCTTACCTGTTTACACAATGTGATACAGGTAGAAATATTTACAAGGTGGTTTTGAGATCAAAGGCAATTTATATAACTACTGATTTTTTACAGCTTGGGTTGTGTGACACTTGAAAATATTTTTAAACTGCATCATTGTATGTACATAGGTGTTTCATGAGTTATTAACAAATGAGTTTAAAAAAACCCAAAACATGACTCATTATTATGATTTCATTAGTAGTCATGTTCATGCCTTAATATGGAAAAAAACTGGTTTAATTCTGGTTTGAACTGGTCTTTATGAAGGGGCGAGCATGCACATTAAATTACTGTTAGTCATGTCTTCTATTTTTTCAAGTTCTAGAAATTAAGTAGAAGTTCATGAAGTTATTCATTTTCTCTTTGTTTTGTGGTGCAAGTCACATGAACATTTGTGCATCATATATATTTACTTTATTCTGTTAGTGGAAAAACTAAAACGGGTAACCAGTCATTTCGTACCATAACCCAATCGTGTCATCCAAATCGCACCATAATTAATACCATTTCGTACCATAACCATTTTTTACCATATGGGAAATGAAATTTCTTACATGTCAAAAAATAATTACTCGTCAACAATTGAAAAAAAATATCACAAATAACATTTTTGTAATTAATGGTACTGAATATATCTTCTTTAGATTAATTTAAAGATTTTAAACGAATTTTTACTCTGTGCAGTTGTAAAACGTATTCATTTCGTTTAGTATTTCAATTGTACGCATAGTATGAAATTTTTTACATATGGCAATTAGTTGTGGTACTACTATATGGCATTTTGATGGTACAAAATGGTGATTTTGGGTACAAATGGCAATGGTACGATTTTGTTATGGTACGAAATGACTGTAATTTGTAAATGTTGCTCTCTTTCTGAAACTGCTCGAGTTAATGACAACATAATTACATTTAACTTAAGAAAAATTATTAAAAATACAGTATTTAACTTTGGTTGTTGCTTATATTTATGTTGTTGCTAACCTTCTTCTTGTCATGTTGGCAAAAACTTAATACAATTGGATTTATAAAAGCTAAGTACATGTGTACAATTTTTTCCATAAAGACACACATCATGGTTCATTGGTTGATGGTGTAATAGGTGTTATGATATTATTTCATTTTACTATGATATGATAACACGATGATTTCTGTATTGGCCTAGTTATTGGTCCAAGGCTTGCTGTATTGGCCTGAGGTGTAATGATATCTTTATTAATTAACTTGGACTAGTTAATTTGGTATTGGACTGGTTCAGCAAAATATATCATTTTGGCAGTTGAACTGTTATTTAAGCGAATATTATTAATAGTAGTTAATTAATAAATTCCTGTATAAGAGTATTGAGTATCGACCTTCAGTGCTGCTTTACCAAGGTTCACCACTTGTACGAGACTCTATGCCACTGTACAAGGACATCATACAGGATTAATTATAGATTATCACATATTTTATGTATTTAGTGTAAATATAGCACAATCTGTCCATATAATAAAGGCTAGAAGTTGGTGTCAGTTATTAGCATCAATATTTGTCCTGTTGAAAGTAAGAATTCCTTCAGAAGATAATTAATTGTAATAATTTATATTTCACCATTATACTGTATAAAGTAATTATTTTATTTGTAGGGTTTTATTGTGAATAAATAACATTGGTATACCTACCAGTATCTAAAAAAGAAAAACAAAGGCTGTAGCACATTAAAAAGGGCAAATTATTTTTTACACTGTAAGTAAAATAATTTAGAATTTGTATTTGACATTGATATTTTTGGTATGTTGCCACATTTTGTTCTGGTTTTTTATTATTATACCCCTGTGTTTTTTCTATATAACTGTAGTTTGTACTAATGATAAAACAACAGGTATCCAGACCCTACATTCATAGAGGGATCCAAATTAAGTGGAGAACAAAAAATTGGCACAATGACATTGGCGATTGGTGGGTTTCGATCCAGTTATCAAAGAGCAAATTGCTTATTTAAAAACCCACCTACGTCTATGCCATAATTTGGCTTGGAGGAATTGGGATCCGTCTGTGGATGTTGGATTTATTCCCAGTGTGGATCAGTAAATAAAACAAATTCAAGTAATAAACATAACAATGAAAAAAGAAACATCGTAGAAAAATGTTGAGTTAATATAACATACAACCCACATACTATGGTATTGGAAACCGCAGGTTTGGCATGCCATAATACCTGGTTTAACACATCATTTCTTTTGAAATGCCTATTTCAAGTTAGGACCATTGCTGTAGTTGCTATATTTTCATTTGTTGGTTCGGGAGCTTTCCAGTTTCTGCGAATTTGATTTGTGGATTGTCTTTATTGACAGTTTACTTGGTGTTCGGATGTCAACAAAGAAGATGGCTAACCCTTGAACTTCAACTTAAGCCCTTCAAACATATCAATAAAACTGCTTCACCACCTAAAGTGGCCCTGCAATGTACCACACACAGACAATTAAAAAACTTCCAGACATGGAATTCCATGAAAAATTGTATTCCAATACAGTTTGATTACCATTTAACGATACAGTTATTGTAAGTTTCACCAGATCTGTCCCTTTTCACTACTAGTATTTCCTCTATTTCTGGTTTGTGTGGTTTCAAACTAATGCTAGCAGTGTGTTGTGGCTTTCGTAAATATATTTATCATCTGATGATGCTCTACTTAAAGACACAACAGCTGCCAATGCCCCCCCCCCCCTCCTTGTGTTTTGGTTGTTTGAATGGTGTTTTAACGCCACTTTCAGCAATTTTTCAGCTATATCATGGCATCCAGTTATTATTAGAGGAGGAAGCTGGAGTACTGTAGGAAAACTGGCAATCCTTGTCAATTAAGATTGGGGTCGAGTACACCCTGCCTGCAGTGAGAATCGAACCCGCAATCTCAGTGTTTGACAGACCACGTGATCAATAGTAGACAAACTACCTACACCACTCCCCCTTGTGAAATGGGTGAAATCAATGAAGGATTCTACTTAAAAAAAATGCCCACAATTTATTACAATAATGAAACAATGTAGATTTTAATATTTAAACTTGTGTATTTGGTTGCAGGTTGAGTATATTGCACGTGTGATGAATCCACCTGATGTGTTGTTATATTCGAGTATATTTTTGATGTGCTATATTTGTCTGTGTGCTTCACTAAATAGTGATAAACATCGTTGTAAGATTTTAAAGTCATGGTAAGTACCTTCTACATGTATTGTATTGATACATTTTATACAATTATAGTCATTTGTAGAGTTTGATATAAGTTTTAATATACTCTAATATTAAATATTGGTGGACGCCAAAGGCCGAGGTTAATAATAAATTTTGAGTCTATTAAAACTTGTATCGACTGAAACAAAAGACTTTAATTGTTTGTTTGAATAATATTCAGACAAACAGATTTAAATATGTTGGGGTAAGACTTCCAATAAAAAACCCCCCAATAAAAAATACGAAATGCATTAGACTATCACAAGATACATGGAGTTCACACGGCTCGTACTTGCCCAATTGGCAATGCATGACTGTGTCCACTGGGGTTCACCAGTGGTTGCCACCCAGTGCCAAATTCTTTTATTTACGTTCGAAATAATGCATTTTTAGTGATGGGTTCAAATGGAAGAGTTTCCGTCTCATTAATATATTTACCCCTATACTCTCTACTTTTTAATGTAAAAAGTAAAACAAACAGTATTTTTTTAGTTTATTATAATTATAACCAAAGGGAGATAACACTTTTATGTATCGATTAATCTTTGAAATATACATATATAGATGTATTAGGCTTGATGAAATATGTCTCAGGTGTTTTCTAAAGGATAAAAAATGTGTGTAGCTGCAACATGTATATGTGTCTCTTTCACTGAATCCCTCATTCATGACATACATGTATAAATAAGTGCTGTATTTTTTTTACCCCTCCCACTTTTATTAGAGAAACCGGCAATTCACAAAGAGTTTTCATATTTTATTAATGTACATTTTGTTTCTTTAACAGGAGTGTAAAGAATGTTGCAGTAACATATAATAAGAGCGGAATTGTGAAAATATTAGACGAGTAAGTACTGTGTGAATAAAGGTTCATTAAATGTTTTTTCTACATCATAGATGGTTGACAATATTGTAATAAAAATATAAAAATCAGTCTTCGCGTTTAGCCCCAAACCAGACTGCTCCGGCTAGTCAAATTGTCCAAGGACTTCTAAAAATAGCGTGTATGACATCCTTGTGTGTGATAAACAGTGTTTTAAATGTGGTGGAAGTTTTAAATGCAAATAAAAGCAATACAAATTTACTATATAAATGGATTAACATAAAAAAAGATTTATGGTTTGAGGTATGATTTTTCAGAGCAGTGAAAGGTTAATACAGTTTTAAAAATTTGAATAATCTAGTTGTTTTGTGCTTAAAAACACAGTATTGATGCAGTGAATTTGAATTCAGACTTACAATACTTATTTTTCAAGTTCAGAAGTGCGACATTCTTGTGGGTGCAAAAGTTTTTCGTCAAGTCTTTAAACTATGAAGGTTGTTTATTTTTTTATGAATGATGGAACGTGTTTGTCAAGAATCTGGTATGTAAAATGATCAAAGAGCATCAAAATAAAATGAGAAGATGATAAAATGATCTAGTCGACATAAGACAATGACAAAAAGTATTTAAAGTCAGTAACTTAACAAACAAAGAAACATAAGCTCTGATGAGCCTTTTTACCGACATACAATACATAAATATGAACTGAAGACATTATTTAAATTTTACATGTTTTAAATTCATTGCTAATCATATGATTTCTTATTTCAGTGTTTTATTCCTTTGATATTGTACTGCATGTATCTTCTTTTGCCTTTACTTTCACCTGCACTTTCTTCAATGATTAAAAATATATACTTGTTGAGACAAATGCAACAATATTATGTGTTTATAATTTTGAATTTTAGGGGCAGGCGAGAAGTACATGTTGAACTAATAAGACCAGGAGTTATAAATGAAACGGTATTTAAAGTTAGATGCTGTGATGGCTACTTTGAAAATGATAAAAACAAATGTAAAAGTAAGTATATCATCAGCTGCACATATAATATCATGTGATTCCTATTGTCTGTACAACTTTTGTTTACAACATTCACGATCTGATTTCAGCCGGAGGATTCAAGCCTTCTGACAGATAAAACTAGTGAGCTAAATTGTTCATGCTGAAACTAATAAAATTTAGCTGGTGGCTTATTATTAAATTATTAAACATGTTAGAATGAGCATATTATTAAATTCTATTTACACCATAATAAAAAAAAACTTGCTTCAATTATTTTACTGATAATAGTCGCTAACATTCCTTGTTAAAAAAAACTGCATAATCGTCCATCATATACTTCGTGGGGTATGTTTGTAACAATAAACCTGGTACTTGTTTCATGCACATGTTGTAACTGCACAAATTCATATTGAAACTATTTGTTGCAGGAAGGCAGCAGCATTTGTTCACCTAATTACTTTGACGTTGCAAATTAATTTTTTTTCTTTGTTGTTTATTCAGCAGATATTACTGTTGTTGTGTTAAACACGACATTCACAAATGAGAATTCGTGTGTTAATTAGAGGTCTGTCTGAAGGGCCGATGAGATACTGTAATTACAAAATGAACTTTAGGAATGATGACTTAGTCTATTGTTTTTTGTTTTAATTTAGTGGTGACCTGCAGGGGTATTAAAACAAGAGCTTAGGAATAAAAGCATTATGTTTGATGAGGATAAGGTGGTAGTCAAGATCGGTGTTACACAAGAGTAAAGGATCAGAGGTCAACATATCATGGGTTTAGGGAGGGAGAGGAAAGGAATAAGGAATTGAGAATACTCTCAACATCTAATATGCTTAGAGTTTTTAGATCCTTAGAAATCATATCTATATCTATTAGAATCAAAATGTAAATTTATATTCTTTTTTACTTGATTCTTTGTCCTGTTTTCTTACAGAATGTCCTGAAAATACCTATGGTAAAAACTGTTCTGGAATTTGCCAGTGTGACGGGTATAAAATGTGCGATCATGTGAACGGAGAATGCAAATTTTGTATAGCAGAGTGGTGTGAAGAGTCATCACAAGATAAGTTGGGTACGAATTTCACTTCATATGAATTCAGTTTTATTCAATGCTTTGACTAGGTTTAATCTATTTGTCATATAAAGCTCAGCTGGCAACTTTGAACATTTAATTCGATGATACATGGTCTCCTTATGTAGTTTTTATGCCATTCACAATGTAATAAATCTGTAAATTATAAAATACTACACATATTTTAATGAGAAGTAACATAGACACTTTATAAACTGCATTACAAACATGTTTAGTTTCTACTCTTTATTCGTACTACATTAACGATTGTTGTCTGTGGGTTCAATATTTTTGTCGAATTCTTTCAATATTTCTTTACTGGCTGTAACACCTTGTTTAACAACACATGAAGTAGTCACAGCAAGTTACCACAAAACTCATCATCGACAGAAATATCAACTGCAGATGAATCAAATTCTACTTAAAACCACAAAAATTATACATTGTACATGTAGGCTAAAACTATTCAATTTTCGAGTCTTAAAGAAAGTTCATTAATATTTAAATTTATTTTGTGAAGTTTACTTTCATTTGAATTAAAAAATACATTTTGATTTTAGAAGCTTTATTTTGAGCAACTTTTTAATCGAGTTTCAAATGTAACTGTACTACATAATCATATGTGGATCAAACATCACATTACAGTAAAATGTATATATCTGAAATCTGAGCCTGTAATTGATATCTAATCTATTTCATTTTAGTACCTGCACATGTAGGTAACTGTACAGGAGAAGACTGCCACGTGCATACGGCAGGTCATGGTATGTATATAAAAGATTCTGAACTTTATAGTAACGGACATGAATTCACAAAAAATGTCACGAGCAACTAATAGGCATGCAAAAAACAATATTATTTTAATTAACCAATCAGATGAGGGCCTTTAACAGTTCAATGTTTAATCTTAACCAAAAATATGGAAAGTACAAACGCCTATATAGCCAGGAGTGAAGTTGGAGTTCTTCCGGAAGGGTAAACATTACCCATTTCATTATA
This sequence comes from Limnoperna fortunei, assembly GCA_944474755.1. NCBI lineage: Eukaryota > Metazoa > Mollusca > Bivalvia > Mytilida > Modiolidae > Limnoperna > Limnoperna fortunei. The sequence goes on along the minus strand of OX104121.1, from coordinate 1,172,946 downwards.
TGGTTATGTTATTGAAGCTTTGAAGAGTCGGTAAGTGGTTTTTGAAAATTTGTACTTAGTTACTACATGACTTGTCGTCTTTTCAGTGACAAAATTCTGTAGGGCTGTGCCAAGTATTTCATGCCTGAGTGAACTTAGAAAAAAAAGGGGTTGGTAGTGGAGGGGGGGGGGGTAGTTACGTCAGGTTTTGCCATGACATATGACCTACTGGTACAACATAATGAAAACTCTGCAAAATTATGTAGGGCTTACATCCGTGTCGCTAAGACACGATCTTTTTTACATCTTTTTACAATTTGTGTAGAACAAACAAACAAAAACACTTTGCCAAACCAGGGTTAAAGTATTGTTAAATAGGGCTGGTGGTAAATAAAGTTACCAATTGTGTGTAATCAACTCCAGACCTATAGATTGCACACATATTGAAATTGTGGACCTGCTTTTTGGGCATTGTAAGATTCTTTTTTAACGTTTTTTCCTCACTCTGGAACTGGTCATTTTTCAGCATTTTTATGGAAGGCTTTTATCGACTACATAGACCCCAAACTTTCTTTCAACAGATTGTAAACCATTCCTAATTATTAAGGCACTAAAAAATGCTTTGCAACCAGGCTATTTCAGAATTTAGCTATTTTAAATGCAGGTATAATAGTTGCATATTTGTAGACATTTACAGTAATAAGTGGTGACTTTATTTGCAGACGACACGGACCATACAGCTCTCATTGCAGCCCTTCCATCTTTAGCAGTCTCCGTCATCGTGTTAGTTGTTTGTATAGTGGGAAGAGAAAGGTTGGTAGTCATGGTTATTTGTGTAACTAATTTTTATTGATACTTTAATTTATAAAACTATATTTTATATTGCTGTTGTTAATGTGTTTATTGATCTATAAATTTATATCACTCCACAGTATATTTAAAGTATAATTCAAATATTTTGAATGCCTTATCTTACCAAGAGCCATGTGGTTTTAACCTGGTACTCTGGCTCTCTCCCCCACGTAAAACTGGACTCCACAATATAGCTAAACAATTAATGAAAGTGGCATTAAAACTATTTTACCTAAACAAAAACAAAATCATATGTGCTTATTACAAATAATTGAAAACATGCAAATACTGTACTAACAAAAATTAGCAATATATATTAAAATGAGGTTATTTTTATACCCCCCACAAACTGGTTTGGGGGTATATAGGAATAACCCTGTCTGCTTAATTTAATGAAACTTAGCATAAAGGAAGTACATTATATGTAGATGTGCATGAAGGATTTTAATTGACCTCGGATATCATTAAGGGAAGATAATTGGACTTAAAGCGAAAGGGGGGGGGGTGGTGGTGGTGTTCCCCTTTGTGAGCATGCTCACAGTCCACACTTGTTTTATGTGGTTGGTTGCAGGAAAAAAAGGTTTCCATGTGGAGACTACAATGTCCATGTCGAGACTACAATGTCAGTTAGAGGAACAATAGATGACTTTTGAGGAATGACTACTGACCAATTATGAACATACCATGAAATTTTCAATAATATTAGGATTATATCCATCTTATAATATACATAACTAATATTTAAAATAGAAGGTCTTGATTACTTTGGTAAATTCAAACTGTAAATTTTTTTCCAGGTATCACAGATCAAGAAAAAGAAAGCTAGAAATATCAGGTAATTAGTTTTATGATTTTTACAAAAGGTATTTTTCAAAAAGGTATGATCAACTTAAAAAATAGCATGTTCAACTTAAAGTTGTCTTTTTACTTTTCATTCAGAAAATTTTGACTTTCCTAAAATTTTGTCTTTCAATAGGTTTAGTATGAGTGCTATTTATGGGTGACTAGAGTAAACAAAACCTGCATCTAGAGTAGTAAATTTTATAACTTCGTTACATTTGATTGTGCTATTTTATTTATTTAAGTAAAAAAATTATCATGAGTTAAATTTTCTGCTCTGAAAAAAGTGTTATGGTCAAGGGTGTGGTAATTGTTACATTTTCCAGACATGACCAGAATTTACATCAAATCTTGTTGAAGTTGTCAACAAATAGATATCTACCCTCAAAGTAGTCTCCAGTGTACGTGTTTTGATGTAAACTTCTATTCTGGCATAAAATTGGGTTGTGAAGGCACAAATATGTTGTTTTCATGTTGATATTTAAAGAGGCAAAGTAAACAAACACAACAAAACAAATATTTTATGATTTTTATTACCGAACCGACAGTTGAACCCACAATACATTTTTACGGGGAAAAAGGAGCAATAGGGTGAGGATATCTCAACAGGCTAAAAATCGGTACCATGTCGTCTAATAAGTGAGAAATTAAAATATTGAAGGGGGAAAAGTTTATATAAATTAAATATATTATTGTTTACAAATGACTTTTGACGGGTACCCACAAATCTAATTATCACATTCCTGGATGGCGTTCTGCTGTTTTTCACAGGGTTACGCAAATTTTGACAGCTTTTTTTTTCATCTTCACATCTAGAATTCATTAACTTACCTCATTTAAGTTGCCTTGAAATAAAAGTTTTCTTGCTGAAGGTTAGGGGTTTCTCGAGAGACTGACTTCTTTCTCCAAAAAAAACTGGACAACAAAACAAAGCTAAAAAATTTCTAAGAAATAAAGTGGTGTTAAAACAGCATTGAGACAACAAAATATTTTACCATATTTTAACATTTTAGGTCAACTTCCAACAAAGGAGGCTGTTGCCAGATTTGTAGACTCGGAACCCATTTATTTCGAAATTAAGGATGAAGATGTAATGTACGATGGTAAATTTGATGGCAAGGCAAACCCTATAGAAAGGTCTAAAAAGGGAAACAGTTATGTTTTAGAAAAGAACCCGGATGCAACGTACAAAATTGATACAGATGAATGTGGATATCTTAACCCCCAGTCTTCAATCCGAAATGCAAAAAGCGAAACCAATGTATACCAAGATGGAAAACAGCAGGAAAAAGCCGAATGTGTTGTCATATATTCTACAGACAAATCAGCAAATATAATTGAATCAAATACTGAATATAATGAAATGCTTGATAAAAATAAAATTAAAGTCTTGATGGAAGGGAAAGTAGATGGTGTGATGGAAGGGAAACCAGAAAGTGTAAATCAAGACAAGACACATACTAGTGGTGATGATCATGTTTACTTCGTGCTTCACAAAATAAACCAGGAGACAGAATCTCTAGACGCTGAACAAGAAAAACTGTTGTCGGGAAAGTCTACAACATGCATCTAGTGATATTGTAGTGAGTTAATGTGCGTTATAAACAAACATTGTAATATTTATAAAGATTTTTCAGTATCTTATTATTTTCAAAAGAAAATGTGTCAAGTTTTGTAACATGCATGACCATTTGAATAATTTTCATTCCATTTTATAAAACATTAAATAACCAGAAGAGAAATGCAGACAATAAAACTGTTTTAAATAGAGCTTAAATAATTGCATCCGAATCTCAGTTTTAATGTATGCAGTAACTTTTTTTATAGATCCATTGCTAGTTATTAAGATATGACAAGGCAGACATGCTATAATATTTGCAATACAAAAATAAAGCTTGTTTTAAAGTTTTTATAAGTTTTATTGACATTCTTTCCAACCAAAACTGGGTCAACAGCATAAATTACATATACAATGGTTTTTTCTACTGCCATTCATATATTTATTGCTTGTGTGTATATTCTGTGACGACTGTATTAGATGTGGAAGTAATACAATGTGGAAATATTTTAAAATTACAGTTGCTGTCAACAATGTTAGCAAAAATAGTCCAATTCACCTATGTTCTAAAAAAAGTTCAATTCGCCTTTGTTCTATAAATAGTCCAATTCACCTGTTCTAAAAATCGTCCAATTCACTTGTGTTCGAAAAATGGTCTAATTCACCTATGTTCTAAAAAATAGTCAAATTCACCTGTTCTAAAAATAGTCCAATACTCCTGGTCTAAAAATAATCCACTTGTCTTCACCTATGTTCTAGTACATTGCATCAGGCTAATACTACTTTTGTTTTTACTAGTTTATTTTTTCTCACTTCACTAGTGCTATGGATAATACATGATTGTCTACATAGAAAGTGGCACATTTGCTGGGCAAAAGCTATGGCATGTCTTACCTGCCCAAGTGCTATTTCTTTCGTCATAAACCTATAGAAGTGTATGTTTCCCATTTTTACTAATTTACAAGTGTGGACATGGGTGGGCTACCCACTGTGGAATGCTAGAAATTGAGAATCTGTGTGAGCTCTCATGTATTTCAGTAATAGGTGTTATAATGCTGTAATGTATAAATTCCTTTTTTATTCCTGTGTTCCAATAAACAATGAATATGCAATATATTGTAACATTTTGCTTGGTGCTTCTGGCATTTCAAAATTTAAGAAGCATAAATGGACTGTGTAGGCTATATTACTTAATGCTCACTCTGTTTATAAATTTCAATCTTGTGCAATAGATTCAACATTTTGTAATAAAAATTAATAAAATATTCTTTACATTTAAACAATTCCAATCTATAAGCATATTCTGTGTTTTGATTGGTTATTTGACATCTAAAGACTTTTACATTCTATGTTACAACCATCCAATCAAGAATTTATCAAGTATAAATTTACTCACAAACATGTCACAGATGTCCTATAGATCATTTGACTATGTTAAATCATTGATTAAGTTGGAGCCTATTGGGATTCTATGGATTTAACATACCCCGGCGTCAAAGAAGGGGGTATACTGTTTTACCCTTGTCCGTAGTCTCTTCGTCCGTAACAAAAATTAACGTTGCAGTTTTTGTTTCACCTGCGACAATAGTTGCTGGAGGCGAGACATATGTATGTGAATCCAGTGGCAGTGGCGTAAACACTTGGACATCTTGCTTCATATATTTGTAAGCTCAAGCTTAAAATCCATCAAATTTGGTCCAATTTGACCAGGAGCACCACATAATCGTGTTAATCGGATTACCTGTAAAAACATCCATTCGACGATTGACACCTGCTGTTTAAAATTATCGAGGTGAAATAAATAAATTTCCTGTTAATTGGCTCTGGGGTCATAAATATGGCATTTCACACTTGGTAGAATGAATTTGTAACGAAAAATTTAAGTACTTGTTGGAAATCAGGTGACGAAATAGATATAGAAATCTATCGTTAATTTTCAAATGTCATTGACAGTATTTGGTATATAGATCGCTATGGTTAGTACAGGAGTGTCTCATAGGTTTCAACTGACCATGACCTCAATTTTATGGTCCAGTGACTAAGTTAAAGTTTTTGGATTAGGTCAGTTTCTTTGTAACCATGCATTGTATATTTTAAATGATAACAATTGAATGCTATTTATGTAATGCTTACATGTATGACATTTTTTTGTGTTACTGATGCAGAATGCAGGCGAGACATTTTTCCGTGTCCACACTTGTTTAAGCAACTATAGGATGCAGAAGCCTGATACAAAATATTACTGTACATTTATGATCAACCATCCCTTTAGAACTTCTAAAACAAAGTGATGCAAAAAATCAACAATTAGCAATAAAATTTTTATGCCGTTAATTGAGCTGTATAGTCTTCAGACAACCTCTGCGTAGACCCTATTGTGCTTAATCTGACAATTAAATATGTGTGCAGTCTTCTGGGAGGTTTCAAGTATTTGGGTTGAAACTATAGTTAATAAAACAAGTGTGGACTGTGAGCACGCTCACAAAGGGATACCCCCACTTCGCTTAAAGCCATTATCTCCCCTGAATAATATCAGACAGCAACGAAAATTCTTCATGCACATCTACATATGATGTACTTCCATCATGCAAGTTTCATCAAAATCTGTCAAACAGTTTAGGAGGAATTGCGCTTACGAGGTCTCACACTGAATACTATATTTAAAAAGTCTAAGTCCAATCTCCCCTGAATAATATCCAACAGCGACGAAAATTCTTCATGCACATCTACATATGATGTTCTTCCTTCATGTGAAGTTTCATCAAAATCTGTCAAGCGGTTTAGGAGAAGCGCTTACAAGGGATGTGGACAGACAGACAGGGTGATTCCTATATACCCTCCAAAACAAGTTTGTGGGGTGGTATAATGAAATTCTATATTTCTGTGAGTTTTTAGAAATCTGGGTTGAAAACTGCTTATTACAATTGGTATCATATTTTCCCCTCCCACCGGCCAGTACCCTACTAAACCATAATATAACCCAGATTTTCACCTTGTACAACCTGGACAAAATTTAATGATGATGGAAATGTAGTGAAGACTCGCAGGAACCAACTATTCATGTGTGGCTAAACTCTTGGCAGTGTTAAATATGTAATACCAATGATAAAAATACCAACAAGATTTTAAATCTATATTTATTCTTACAACAACGTTCAATAAAATTTACAATAATGAAAGACAACAATAATTCTATGGCCTCAATTACACACAGTCAACAAATAATATTCCCCTCGACACCCTTTATTGTACCTCAAATCTAAAGTTCTTTATAATCCCTAAATGGTATGCACATGGTTAAACTGTTTGAAAACCATCCACACTTTTTCTACTCACTCAGTTTTAAGCCCTGTCTCATTCCATTCACCCGTCATCATCCTCACATTACAATATAGTATTCGTAAAGTTAAATATGACTGAAAATATTCTTAGATTAAAAACCTCATCTGTTTAGTACACCAGTAGAAAATGAAATGCACTTGCATTAATCATGCAAAAAAACCCATTTATCACAGAATAAAATCTTAGAAAATTGGCTTGTGTATTACAACAGAAATTCAAATTATAGGATGCTTAAAGAAAAAACGCTACACACTGCTAGTGTCTAAATATTTACTTGGATACCATCTTATGTTCTCTGTCTTTATGTCTTAAATTTTGGTAGGGGATTTGTAAGCTGAGCAGTTAAAGTAGTTCCTCTACTTTTGATCATGTTACTTTTTTCAGCAAGTTTTCAGATATATCATGGCATCCAGCTTTTATTAGGGCAGGAAGCCAGAGTATGTGAAGAAACCCCTGACCTTCGGTACAAAAACTGGCAATCCATGTCAATTAAGATTGGAGTTGAGTGCACTCTGTCGCATCTAAAAAACATGAATCTTCCCAGTAGATACTGCCCAGAATAAATTTACCATTTAAATTATAAACTGCCAAATCAAAAACCATTTGATAAATAAGAAATAAAAACGTAGACTTCAATTTTGCCTCAATTCAATTAGGTTCATCCATAACTGTCATCATTTAATGGACTGTGATGTACTGACTGGTTAAAATGTGAAGGAATTAAGCTTCAGTAGACGGCTCCATCAACCCAAGGTTAATAACTGGAACACTATGTCAGATTAATAGTCATCCACCCTTTTTGTAATTATATCAATCTGGGCATGAACCCTCAAACATAAGATTATGCAACTGAATCCATTTCCATTTGGCTAATTAATATACAAAATCTTCATCTGCTGGTTACCATGCCAGCAGTAAATAACGAAAAAATGGTTGTGAATGAGCACAGAAATACATTAATTTTGTGAGAAATCAGGCTAATAGAATTATATACAGACAAATGTATTTTAATTGCTGTAAACCAAACAAATTGAAGTCTGCAATGAGTATTCTTGTAAAACAATTTAGTAACTTTTCTCTACATTTATTTACAAAACCTCTCATACTACAATGGCTCACATTACACATGATGACAATGGACACATTCATGCCATCCTGCTAATCAAACGAACCCAACCTTATAAGTCCATACCCAAAATTCGTCCTCACTATACAAACCTCAGTAAGTCAATTATGTAAAATCCTATCTCACTGCTCAAACCATTATCTACATCTTCAGATTCTCCTGACACCTACATCTATAGCACTAAGAAGCAAAAAATGTGGCCTACAGAAGGTCATTTCAGGGGTCAAAAAAGGTATTCTGATATAAAAATGTCGACAGGAAAACAAATCGGTGAGGACTGAAGAGGGACATTTGAGGTTAGAATTGGTAAAAAAATTTGAATTTTATATACAATGTATGAATCTGACTGCCCTGCAGAGGCAAATACATGTTAAGAATGGGATAAATGTACAAGTCTTAAATAAAAATGGAAGAATGTCTGTTTTATACAGTCTATGAATATGAGGCCAGCAATGGGAAATTTGAGGTAAGATCAGGAGATTCTTTTGTAATATACAGTGTATGAACTTGAGAGGCGTGTAGTTGGAAATTTATGGTCAAAATGAGATATCCTCAAATAAGATCTGGTAAATGTTATATAAGTCTGTGGATTTAAAATCTTAAGATTTTATGAAAGAATGCTTTACATAAAACATTCTAAAACATTTGTAATAAATCTGAAGTTTCTTTAAGAAATGAATTTCACATAAAAATTCTTATACAAATAAATTAATTTGCTGGGTAAACAACATAAAAGTTTTCTAAACTCCATTTCCTCTAAGAACTGTTTCAGTAAAATATATATGGTACAGTAAGAAGTTGTTTTACATGTAATAAGGTAACCATAATTTACATTTAGGATTTTTCCAAAATTCTAGCATCAATATTTGGAACTCTTACAGCGACACTGTCTTCAGGTTTTTCACAAGTTGTATTGGAAACAGCCTTGTAAATATCATGTTAAACATTTCTAGGATTAGGACATTTATTGTGTAACATTATTTTTGACTACAGGCATTACAACACAATAATGAAAGACAAAATGATGAACAACTAGACAACCTCGTTACAACAGGTTCAGAGTCATTCAATGGCTTCAATGCTTGCTTTCTTTTTACTGTCCTTTCGTTTGAAACTCCCTGTTCTATTTTTGGACTGGATATTATTGGCTGATCCATGTCGCATTCGATTTCCACCAGCCGCACCATTTTTATCGACATTTTCTTTGTCTGTTGGTGAATGCATGCTACTCACACTTAAGCTAGACATTGAACTAGACAGATTTAAATTGGAGGAGATCCCTAAGGAGCTAGGATATGGATTTAAAATGTCAAGGTCATCACCAGGTAAACAATTCTCCATCATCATGGCTTCCAAACAATTGACTAAAAGTTCTGCCGTGTCACTTGGAGCAGACTAAAAAAAGAAATGAAAATTTGTTTTAATCTGCAAAAAATAATTTTTTAATACATGAATCTAAAAGTGTTTTCCAACTATTTTAGACATTTAACTTCAGTTAAGAATACTGACTTTTGCTTGAAATATCTCCTAACAAATACCGACCATCTAATAGATGCATGTATAAACTTCTCTGTTAGACTATTGGCAAGAAACAAAGCAATTGTAAGCATTGCTTTATAACTGGTAAACCCCTAACATCACACACTGACCAGGGCCTCAGTGGCCAAGTGGTTAAGGTAGTTTGTCATCTACTATTGATCAAGTGCCTGTCAACACAAAGGTTTGAGTCTAATTGTGGTCAGGGTGTGCTCGACTCCAACCTTAAGTGACAAGGATTGCCAGTTTTCCTACCGAAGGTCTGGGGGTTTGTCTCTGGGTACTCTTACTTCCTCCCCAAATAAAAACTGGACGTCATGATACAGCTGTAAAATTGTTGAAATTGGCATTAAACACCATTCAAATAAACAAACAGAAGAGAACTAATGGTATTATGCTATGTTAATTGTATTGCATTACCTTGGCAAATGTTCCAGCAAATCTCCAAAGTCCACCAAAACCAATACCTGTAAGAAAGGAAATAAAATACAACACAGTTAACAACAAGTACAATACATTTTATAAAGATTTACATAGGAAGTGAGGGGAATCCTGGGAAGACACTATACATAAATGTTAGTTTTTCAACCAATACTTTCTTCTGATTGTCATAAAAACAATTAGGCTCTAGCAACAATATTTACTAAGATGAACATAGGAAGTGAGGGGAATCCTGGGAAGACACTATACATAAATGTTAGTTTTTCAACCAATACTTTCTTCTGATTGTCATAAAAACAATTAGGCTCTAGCAACAATATTTACTAAGATGAACATAGGAAGTGAGGGGAATCCTGGGAAGACACTATACATAAATGTTAGTTTTTCAACCAATACTTTCTTCTGATTGTCATAAAAACAATTAGGCTCTAGCAACAATATTTACTAAGATGAACATAGGAAGTGAGGGGAATCCTGGGAAGACACTATACATAAATGTTAGTTTTTCAACCAATACTTTCTTCTGATTGTCATAAAAACAATTAGGCTCTAGCAACAATATTTACTAAGATGAACATAGGAAGTGAGGGGAATTCTGGGAAGACACTATACATAAATGTTAGTTTTTCAACCAATACTTTCTTCTGATTGTCATAAAAACAATTAGGCTCTAGCAACAATATTTACTAAGATAAACACAAATTTTTGAACATTAAATATTACAGTAAATCGAATACTAGACAACCCCCATTACAACAAGTTATGAGTAATGCAATGGCTAAACCAGCTTTCTGTTTACTGTTCTTTCGTTTAACATATTAATCATTTTAATAAGTTGAGAACAAGTTACTGTGAGCTATTGCTCCCTGAATTACCCTGCTCTATAGCTTCAGAGGTCTGAAAATAAATCCCACAATATGGCATGATCATATCAAGGTTATTAACACAATTTGGAGGGTCAGTAGGACCTTTTACGGGACAGCGGGAAAGGCTGATTTATTCGTCGGGAATTCGGGATTTAACAAATAAAACTGCGGGAATTCGGGATTTTTACATAGCGGGATCCGGGAATGATCGTTTTATTTCAACTGGAATACAGGATTTCTACTTAGCGGGATACGGGAAATTCATTTTATTTTATCAGGAAATCGGGAAACCCATGTATCTCACAAACTTTCACTTTGGTAAGTCTTCGGGTAAGTCTAAAATCAATAACAGATCATGACAAACATAAAAAATGCATGCGGAAATCACACATACATGCTATAAAGTCACAATACGTTGCAATTTACAGCATCATCCTTGTTCATCTACAGATCTAAGGTAAGTCGTCTGATTTTTTAACAGGAAAACGGGATTGATCAATTATTTCACCGGGAAAACGGGATTTTGTATTTATTTTTACGGGAGTACGGGATGAGACCCCCTCTTACCCCCCAATTTGGGTGTTGTATTATTTATCATTGCTGAGAAAAATGTTAAGAAAAATGGTTACAGACTGAAGCACATGCTAACACACACAGAGACCTAGGGAGAGCTGGGGTATAATAAGAATACATGTAGTTTATCATAGCAGCATTTCTAATAAAACATTAAAAAAAAATGTGCAGGGAAGAAAAAGAATCGTTTTCATTGTTTATTTGTCTGATAATATATTATTTAAAATTTTATCATGGGTCCAATTTGACAGAGATGCTAACTAATTTATTTCTGATTTGATTATAAAATAAGCTTATCTTTTTAATTCGACATTTTTCTTCTCTGTCTTCCCTCTTCCATACAAGATCGTGTCCCCCGTCTTCCCTCCCCTATAAAAGATATAGACAAGAGTTTCTGAAGTGATCTTTGTTCTTTTATGTCTCTACCTTCCCAGATTTTCTAGCATATTTACCCAAATAAAGCAAATTATTGTTTTATTTAAAAAAATAATAAAGTTACAAAAAAAATCTTATGGGAACCTCAATGTGCCATTCAGGGTGTTAATTATGGTAAACATATGACCACTGTGCATAAGAAATTTCTTCTATTATTTTAAGACTGGGAAAATACATGTTTCATTTAAAAAAAATACATTAATTTTTAGTCCCACACAAGGCTTGCTGAACTTCTATGGAATACAAGTCCTCCGGTGAAACATCCCTACCTCAAAAATGAACACTTGTTATCTTCTATCACTTGTAAACTCTGTAGATTCCACAAACTAGGAAAATTCCCTGGCTGTTAAGAGTTTCAAATCCAATATCAGCAAATTAGTCATTTTTTGTTGAAGTGTACGAGAAATAACTATGTAATTTCAGATTAAATATAGTCAATGTTTTTTTTAGTTTACCTTTGCAGCATTGTGAATATTTTATTCAAGGGAGGAACTTACTTTGGAGGTACGACAGCTGTTGTTGGGAGGCATCTTCACATGCGATCATGTTCTGTATGATACTCTGGACAGCATTGAGAATAGCTTGGTCATGACACAGAGATAGTACATTGTTTATCTTGGCATCCAACAACGAGTGTCTGCAAAAATGTAGACAATTTTAAAAGTTAATCAATTTAAAAAATCATAATGTATATTGGATTTGTTTAATTCAATGGGGTTTAAGCTTCAGTACTTTTTCAGCTATATCAAGACATCTGGTTTTCTATTTGCCAAAAATGTATACAAGTATCTTTAAAATGATTTTTGTTTGAAAGTTGTATAATGTCACTTTCAGCTACAGTGAACCCTTGTTACAACGACATTCGATTTAACGGAATATTCGACATCCGACAGGATTTCAGTGGGAACAAACGTGTCCACGTGTTGTTCATGCTCGATACAACGACATATTCGGTTTCTGACTCCGACTTCGTCTGTCGGTAACAAATATACCAAAGCTAGTATAAAATAATTCGTTACAACGACTAATTATCAAGATTTACCTGTGAAAGGTTATCTTTGTCCAGAGAATTTATTTTTCTAACGGTTAATTGCACAGGTGAACACCTGTTGCTATTGCGTAATTAACCTTGCGTGACATTTACGTTACAAAACTAATCGATGATAGGGATATGGCTTCATTAATAAGGTGTCAAAGGCTATTTAATATTCAAATCTTCAAATATTTGAGAAAATTATTGGCTTAATTACAAGTGTGTTAAGATTGAAGCGGCACATCAGAAATAGGATAATTACCGAAAATCGGTCTAATGTAAATAATCATAACTTTACAATTAATTTTGTTAAAAAAAGACAAAAGGGTTTATAATTAAATATCGGCAAGAAAACACGCATTTTATTATTTTTTTGTTATTAAGCTTGTATATTGAGCAGACTTGAACGATTTTCAATAGACGCAAATAAAAAAGGGAGATAATCAAAGTACAAAAATACAAATTCATTATAACAGCAATTTCAGTTTAACGTCAAATTTGGCCGGAAACTAACATGGTCGTTGTAAAGAGGGTTGACTGTATATAATAGCATTCAGTTTTTATTCGGAGAGGAAGCCGGAGTACCCAGAGAAAACCCTGGAACCTGTGGTAGGAAAACTGGCAATCATTGTGAGTTAAGATTGGAGTCGAGAACACCCTGCCCGTAGTGACACTGGAACCCACAAACTAAGTGAGGTAGGGAGCAATGTTCTATTGATCCAGGCATATCAACACAAGTGTTGCTAGTTTGAGTCTCATTTTGGCAAGATGTGCTAGACTCCAACATTAATTGGTCCTCTGGCTTTATCCTTTATTATAAACTGTTATCACTGAAAAATTGCTGAAGTTGTGTAATACTCAAAATGTAAACAAAAACAAACAAAGTAAATAGATTGTATTGCATTTATAAGAATGTGAGTCCCTGTAGCTGAATAGAATGGGTGGTTGACCATCTTTATCCAAATGTTACTGTATTATAAAGTCAGATATGAAATGTATCATTAACAATTTATTAAATCACTGACTTAGGGGTTGTCCATAATTGTCAACCATTTTCACAAGTGTGCAAAAAGCACTCTTTTTGAGACCCCCCCCCCATCAAAAAGTGTACATCAACCATTAAACTATTATAAAAACCAAACTCCAGGAAACGAAACATTTCTTAAGATAAAAAAAAGTGTACGCAAAAATGTCAAAATTTTTAACCCCCTCCCTTAAGTGTGCGGTTTGCACACTTATGAAAAAGGTTGACAATTATGGACGACCCCTTATACTCTTATTTTCTTGTTACTGTATCAAAAATGTTTCAGTAAAATTTTAATTCATTTATTTCTGCACAAAGAATGATACTAAACTAAAACCAGACAAAAATCGACTAATGAAGGATAAGAATCAGCATAGTGTAAAATAAAACTTACATTACGGGGAATACTTTAGGAAACACCACAGAGGCCTCCGCCAGGTATTCATATAATATTCTAGCCTCACTTTCATCTGTCGTGTTCCGTACTAATGTTGCCTGCATAAATATTTAGCAATCAATTAAAGGAACAATATATGATGTTTTCTGATAAATCAAAATATTGATAGATGACAAGTGGATATATCATGTGTCCTTAGTTACTATTGATAGATGACAAGTGGATATATCACGTGTCCTTAGTTACTATTGATAGATGACAAGTGGATATATCACGTGTCCTTAGTTACTATTGATAGATGACAAGTGGATATATCATGTGTCCTTAGTTACTATTGATAGATGACAAGTGGATATATCACGTGTCCTTAGTTACATTAGGTTTGACAGAAATTGACACACAAAATATCACACACTGGCATATTTATTCTAGACAAAGCAAACCATATTTAATAATAAGTAATTTGTTAATGTAATTATTCTTGTTTGAAACACAAAAAGACCAAATATTGCACAGCAAATCCACCAAAAGCAGCATATAAAATCCACCAAAAGCAAACTTTGTTTTGTTCTTATGATACAGGAATACGGGAATTTATGTATGGGATCTCAAGTTCATAAACTGTGAATCTATTTTTCCTGAATCCATCAAAATTGATACCCATATTAAAAAATGAATTCACAGTATACTGGCTAGAATGTGGTATTCTGAAATCTACTTTACATACATACCAGTACAGTTAGTACAAGGACTTGTGTAGGATAATCTGTCAGGACTTCTGGGTCCAGTAACACATTATTCTCATTTGAAACTGACCCTCGACCCACTCTTACTGCTAGTCCTGACTTCCCTTCTTTTTTAGAACATGGTGATGGCATTGACCGACTTCTTGTTTTATACAATGGTGGACGAGCGTTTGGTTCACTGTCAAGACTCCTCCAAACCTTGGGACTATTGGATTGCTAAGAAATTAAAATGTAACAAGTGAGAATATGTGAAAACACCTTTCTGTAGATTAGACTGATGCATTATATATTATTATAAAATATATAATTAATTTGTACTAGCCTTATTAACAGGCAGAAATGGAAGGCTTTGTCAAGCATTTCTTGCCCATCATAACAATAACAAATAAACTCTATATTTTCTGACAATGTACTAATAATGTTTCTCTCTTGTAACAACCAAATAAATTTTATACTGAAAAAAAGGAATTCTAGCTGATTTATGGGTTGAAATTTATGGCATAACATGAAATCACAAATCACAAATATTGTCTTCGAAAACATGTTGTGAACCAGAACAGAATACTAAACAGCATTTCAAGTGAAGACAAGGGTACCAGGAGACATTATCCGTCACTAACTGAATAAAGCAGATTGATTCTCCAAGTTTATTGTGCAGCAAATGTGATGATTGGAGGATAGATTACAATATCGTGCCACTTGAATTTTGGCCTTCTACAAAATTCTAAGATATAAGATGAATTTTCAGGACAGCACTTAATTTAATAAAAGTTGTTGTGGCTTCATGAAAAATTTCATTGAAACACTTGATTAAATTTTAATACAGCAAAACATTCTTATATAATTTCTTGCTGTTAAATATGTATGTTTTGTTAACTTTAAAGACATTGCCTCACTTGTTTACTATACCCTTAAATTAATTAGTGTAGGAAATTTTGGATGACTAATGAAAAAACATTTTTTATGGGATTCATACAAAAATCTGTGTCTTGATTAAAACCAAGGATTTGGATATGAAAATATCATCATTTACAAAAATCAAGCCTGGTTTCTAAGCAATCTTAGCTTTGACTATACCCTTTAATTGACAGAGATTGCCAGTAGTCCTGTCCAAGGTCAGGTGTTCTCAGCAGGTACTCTGTCATCCTCTTCCACTGGACATCCTCATATAGCTGAAAAAAGGCTGAAAGTAACACCATACAACAAACCTGAGCCTGGGTCAGATGAGTGTTTCCTTTCTGCATTCCCCTAGCTGTGTTCATGGCTGACTGGTCAAACAGATCCCAACTTTTCTGTCTCTTTGGAGGTGTTGTGGCCATCGGCAAGGTATTGTTCTGTTGTGTTGGCAATGAAGGGGGAGCTGGTGGTGCTGGCGTTGTTGGGACTGGTGGACCAGAACTGGCAGAATTATTAGAGTTACCACCTGGTGTTGTAGACATCTGACTCATTTCTGCATTTAGGCTGTCGCTAGAAGGTGACTCTGACATCATATACTGGCTAATGCGGTGTTTTAGGTGACATCGACTGCGTACTTCTTCTGATACCGATACCAGAGCTGAAAAAAATTAAACATGTTAGATATCAGCGGTCAGTTTCACAAAAAGTCACAAGCCAAGATTAGTTCTAAGTGTTAGTTTGCTGAAATCACTGTGAGGACTAAACTTAGACTGATGATCTTTTGTGAAATCTACCACAGAACTTTTTTCTATAGTATAAATAATCAACTTATGCCATATGCAAACCTTCAACAAAATTATTTTCGATAATATCCAAATTTATCCAGCAACTTCATTGCTTTAACTAAAATGTATAGTTTGTTAGATTTTATTGTGAACTTTTTTCTGTGGTCTAGTAAATTAAGTTATTAAACACAAATTACTATGTTAAACCAGAAAACATTTTTCTGTTACTATTCAAATATAAAGTCCTGTATTGTCTGCGTTTTTTTCCTTATATTCTTATTTGGAAAGGAAGGGGGCAGATTATTATAGGATTAAATGCTTATTTTCGGTAATTCATCGATGTATGAACAAGGTCAACTTACTCACAAACAAATAAACGGCCAAAGGCTGTTTTTGATAAGTTTGTGAGTGAGTCGACCTCGTGACAAATCAGTGCATCTTCCTCATTTCGTTGATTTTTTGTGACTGCAAAAAAATAAGGCAGTTTTACCCTTACGGCTATTGTGTGTATTTGAAATGATTCATAATTGAAATTACAAGAAACCCAATTTTTAAGTATCTTTTATATATGCCTTCACACTCGCAATTTGTCCTCATTTGAATTCGGCTATTTCTCCGTCATTCAGCAATGTGAACAATGAATTCAAAACGAAGTGCACTGTTTAAATATTTTCTTCTATGTATTTCTCTATAAAACATGATTTTATAATAATAATATACAGCTGTTTCAATTAAATAGCTTTCCGTTTAAGCGATACATCGCCTAAGATATTTGTATCACCAATATTCGAGTGTACTGGCTTAATTTATTGCCTGAAGCATACATGACACTTGGCCACCATATTTGTTTACGTTTAGCAAGAAAAAGTAGTTCCCCAAAAGTTGTTCATCAAAGTATGAACAGATCTGGGAAGTACTGGTTTATTGCCTTTTGTATCAATCAAAAATGACTATAGACGTAATCGAATGTAAGATATGAATTATACATAATACACTCTGTTTATTGTTTATTTTGGACCAGTTGATGTTTGTTTCTAGGTTGTCGCCATTTTGTTGTTGTGTTATGTTATTTTCAAACTATTATAGACATGATTCTTTTATAAACTGTCAAAAATATACCATATAGGTGAGATGGTATCCATCTCTGTGGGGCCAGCTGAGCTAAAGGTCAAAGTTCATCAACCATGATTTGCGACACGCCTTGATATTATCTACCTATATACCAAATTTCAAAAGAATACATCAAAAGACTAAAAAGTTACACGTCACCCATGATTTCTGATCAATATAGGTCATCCGCCAAAAAGTGGCATGGCCCTCATTCAATTTTTTTTAATTAAATGAATTTTATTATATAGGACTATTAAAAATTAAAACTAATACCAAAATAGCAGATGTTTAACTTATTTGTGTAAAGTAACATTAGGTCATTGGAGATCAATGTTTGATTGCAATCAAAATAAATTGTATGATTGTTATAATTTTCTTTTGCTTTCGTTGATTTAGGAAAGTTGACAAATTGGTTTGGTTTCAAAATGAGTTTTATTGATCAGTTGGGTACTCATTACATCAACAATCAGAATTAACAATATGACAATGCATTATTTATTATTTTATTCATTACCAGCACAAGAAATAAATAAATCTATAAACATGATCAGTATTTCAAGAGAGAATAAATTACATATCCCAGTTAAAATTTTGAAAAAAAAGCAAAAGGCAAAGTCAGACTCGGACATATTAATCTTGTGTCCTTTTGTGAAAACATTGAAATGCAGATTGTACATGCATATATGCATTTTCCGGCAATTTTTCTGGTCCAAGAAAGGAGTGTGGGCACTACGTACATGCAGACTTTACATGGGGTTTTAAGGTATTTGGTACAGTAGGAATGAATTAAACATTTTGGACATCAGGCATGGTTCATCGGTGGTCATACACATGTAAGAACATTGTATTAAACCAAACCAAAAACAACATTTCTACTTTTAACAAACACCCCACTTACACATTTTAATGGAGTTTTATTAGTGATGGCAATTGAAAGCACTGAAACACTCCGGTGACCTCCTTACCTGCAAGATATGGCACTGTTTCCCTGGTCACTTCAAACTTGTCCCTGTAAAAATAAATAAAATCCAATATTTGAAAAATGTACTTTATGTAGTTTAAATAGTTTAAAGCAAGCCTCCTACTTGTGGTTCCAATGATCTATAAAAATAAAATGTAGTCCATGTACAAACTTTTGTTGTACCGATTCACAGTAGAGTTTAAGCCATGTCCGTGATGGAAGATGTCTGTATGTTAAGGAAACCTTTTGATCTGTAGTGACAGTTATTAACGTCAAAATGTCCTGTCTTATCCATTATATCCGAGCTTATTCATAAAGCAGTCAAAACTGCTAATTGTGGTCTTACCCATTGCTAAAATTTTTCAGCTTATCTTCTTGCTAAACACTCTTGTCCTGAATATCATCCTGACTTTTCACATAAACAGTAGATACAAATGATTTGTCAATAAGTTTTCATAAGTTATGTATGACTAATCATTTATATATTGTTTATAATTAAAAACTCAATTAGCAAGCCAGGGTTGGTAACTATCTCAAATGACTGACCTGTTAGTTGGTTTCACTGTGATCGACAAAAGCTGGTTGAGAACCCGTATTGTTCTTGAAACTGTTGTAGGCTGTGGATGTCTGAATCCTGAAAGACAAATTATGCTAAATTAGATCTTTAACTTATACATGTATCTAACTTCGAACTTAAGTTTTTGAAGATCGATGTTTTGATTGCAATCATTGAGGGATTAAAATAAAATGTGTAATCTTTTTTGTTTTACTTTGTTTTCATTGATAAATTAAAGTTGACAAATTGTTTTGGTTTCGAAATGTGTGAGTATCTGTTTTAATAACGATCAAAATAGACGCTATGACAACGCACTATTTTTTATTTTATTTATTACAACCACAAGAAATGAATAAAATATTAAACATAAATGATATTTTAAGACAGAATAAATTACATATTGCAGTAGAAACTTTTTAAAAAGCACAGCAAAGTCGGACTCGGATGTCTTCATCTTGAGACGTTTTGTGAAAACTTGTATGTGCGGATTGTATATGCATATAAGAATTTTAATGCAAATTTCTGGTCCAAGAAAGGGGTGTGGACAATATGTAAATGTAGACTATACGCAGCTTTTTATGCTAGTATGAACAGTGACTATTGACCCCTTTGTGCAGTTATTTCTAGAAAGCCCAAACAATATTACTTGTTCCCCAATAAAAACTAGCTTTTTATTAGATTTTACTCAACTTGTAAACTTGTTTGTTTACATGTTTCTGGAAAATATTTAGTTTATAAATAGATAGTAATTTATTGCTGAAAAAATCAATATGCAAAGGGGTGCAAAAGCCGAGTTGCCGTATTTTATTAACCAAAACTTTCCTTGTCTTCATTTTAAGATTTCACATAATTGGTTATTACAGGCATTACATGTAAACTGGAGACAAAGTGAGGAAGGGTTTCAGCAGGAAAAATGTAATGAATATGTGAATCCTCTAACAGTATTGAACCATTGTGTAAAATTTCAGATATGTACTTGTTGTAGTTTTTGAGTTATGGTCCGGAAACCACTAATTCAAGAAATTTTTCTAACGTTTTTCTGTCACTGTGACCTTGACCTTGAACGGATTTACCCCACAATCAATAAGGTTCCTCCTCTTATGGTATGTAACAATATCCCGAAGTTTCAATAAAATTGGTTGAGAACTTTTTGAGTTATGGTTCGGAAACCACTAATTCAAGAAATTTTCTAACTTTTTCTGTCGCTGTGACCTTGACCTTGAACAGATTTACCTCAAAATCAATAGGGTTCCTCCTCTTATGGTATGTAACAATATCCTAAAGTTTCATTAAAATCGGTTAACAACTTTCTGAGTTATGGTCCGAATTGTTGACGCCCGCCCGCCCAACCGCCCGCCATCATCATAACAATAGCCGAGTTCAACTTCGTTGCAACTTGGCTAAAAATCGGAAATTAGTTCTGAAACTTTTTTTCATATTAGGAAAAAGAAACATAGTAGGCCCTAAATCAAAGAAAAAAAATACCTGTAACTTTGGTGTACCATCAAGTCTGAATATAAGAAGGGGAGATAAAAAAACCATAAACCTCATAATTTAATCAATCACTCAAATTCACAAAAAACAACGAAAGAATACATACCTTTCAATAAATGTCCTACTAATGCAAAGTTAAAGTTTGCTTTGAAACTCAGTCCCATGGCATGATCCAGCTGTTTAAAGTGCCACTCCAGTGGTTCCCTCGTCTCAATCATGATCGTCTCCAATGGCTGAAAAACACAAATCTTGGGTTATTAGTGCACTGTTATAAATGGTGTACAATACACTTTTTTGCTGAAAGTTGAATTGTTTTAAGAAATGTTAGTTTGTTTGTTAGTTTGAATGGTGTTTAACGACATTTTCAGCAATTTTTCATGTATATCATGGCTTCCAGTTTTTATTGGGGGGGGAAGCCAGAGTATCCGGAGAAAATCCCCGACCTGCGGTAGGAAAACTGGCAATCCTTGTCAATTAAGATTGGAGTCCAGCACACCCTGTCCGCAGTGAGACTTGAACCCACAACCTCAGTGTTGACAGACCATGTAATCAATAGCAGACGAACTACCTTAAACACTCGGCCACTGAGCAGCCTAAAAAATGTTAAGATTTGGTGTTTATAATACAAAATGCATATTATTCATGGTAAATTATGGTTACTATTATTGTAATAGAAGGAATAAATTACTTTTTATTAGAAACTTCAGGGATTTGGGTTTTTATCTGAATATTTTTGGAGGTTTTAGCTTTACTGGGATTTACTGTAAAATATACCATCCCTTATATACCTACTTTGACATCAAATAAGCCCATGTTGTCCAGAGTGTGTAGATTTTGTTCTAACAATGCCAGCCCTGCAGCATACAGTGACAACTCATCTAACTGCAAAACTGAAATCGCTACCCAGAACAGAAATTTATGGATTGGTGAGTCCTGTAAAAAACATTTTTTTTAAGTTTAAACATATTTTCATTTAACAACTTCAATGTACAATTCATGCAATTGTAGAATACACCAGGATTGAGAAACAAACTACTAAAAACCTGTGTACATAAAGACCATTAATGTAACATTCAAAATTGCCTTTTGAAAATTTCCTGTTACACAGCAGTACAATATATATGATATTAGAAGTTAATAAGAAACAAGTAAAAAAGCATTTATCACATATTTATAAGTATTTTATGTACTGTTTACTGGTTGACACCATTGTTGACCTTTAACTGTGTTATCAAAACCCAGGGCTCATGGATTTTTAAAGCCAAATCATTATCTGCCTCCATATTAGCCCTGCACTTTGAGAAAGTGTAAAAGGTCTGATAATGGATTTTCAATGCAAATACTTATCATCCCTGAACTCAAAAAGCACAGATAACCATGTGAAAATAAACATAACTTACAAATCACATGGGAAAATTATACATATAATTTTCTAATTCTGTGTGCATTTTAACCGGTTCTAACCAGCTTGATCGTACTAGCTACTTTGAAATTTTTCTCCAATATTGTTATAATTTTTATTTCATTGTTATAACATTATTTAAATTTTTTGTTTTTTCACAGCATTTAAGTTAATAAAGATTATTGCATGGCATTTTCCATATCAGATATTGCATCATCCCTTGTCTTGGACCTTGGGCTTAAACCTTTGTCTGGGCTTCCTGGGATGCTATCGGGCCAATAAAGGAAAATGCCATGCAAGAATCAATAAATAATGCAAGTTACTCATATTTATACTCGACAATTAAGATGGTTGGCATGGAACATTTATAATTTAATGAAGACAAACAAGTACCTGCTCATTAAATGTCTAATGGGTGCATGGCATGATATATTTCTCATATGTAATTGTCTTTAAATTCCTTTTATCATTTAACAATAAAACTTACAGATCTCAGAAGAGGCTGTAACCTGGTCATACACATAACTATGGCCTCAATCAAGACAAGGTCTGTAAATGACTCTAGTGCCTACAAACAGAAATTAATACAATTAATATAATTTGATCATGCATCAAGACAGCATCGGTAAACAAAGGACTTTATCATGATTATTAAAGTAAATTATTTTACATTAAAATCTATATGATAAATTAATAACTCCATATTTTGCAGACATTTCAACAACCATTGCAGTCTTTATTCAAGGCATAATCACAAATGACAGAAAGATGTAATGATGTTACATCTATAAGGACAACAACAATTAATTAACTTCGCCAACACCTTTCATCATTTGGTAAAATAATAAATGGAGTAACTTCGATCATCTCAGGATTTATCTATCATGTTACGAACAATCTATTGTAAACAAAGATGGCGGTTATGAAAAAGAGAGAAGCTTTATGCAGAAAAACTAACATTCTTTTTAATTTTCAATTATTTGTTTTTGAATGAGAGTGTTGTCTCACCCCATGAGTTTCTGTATCTAAATGTGAGATATTTATAGGATAATTAATTGGGCGGAGTGAATATCCAAAATATGATCACGAGTGCGCGGAACTTGTTCCGCGCACGAGTTTAATCTGATGCTTTATGCGGCACGAGTGATCATATTTTGGATATTCACGATGCCCAATTGATTATCCTATTTATTATATAGATCAAAATTGTTTTCGTAAAATTTTCATGGTTAATCCTAAATTTTATGAACGGCGGACGAATATCTGTATAGTACAAAACCATTGTGATGTTTTGGCGGGGAAAAACCAGAGAGTGAAAATAAACGATAATTTTCACATGTGATTTACCGTGATTTCTGTCA
Source organism: Limnoperna fortunei (assembly GCA_944474755.1). Lineage (NCBI taxonomy): Eukaryota > Metazoa > Mollusca > Bivalvia > Mytilida > Modiolidae > Limnoperna > Limnoperna fortunei. The sequence continues at coordinate 1,149,632 of OX104121.1, read as the reverse complement.
CTCGGAAAATTCAATATTTCATCTCTATCTATATAATAACATATGAATGCTGACATGTCAATACTGAGGTTGTACATTGGAGTAACTTTCAGGAAAGGTGTTCTCAGCTCCAATATAAATGGATAAGGCTTGCTAGCGTTTATGTCTGAGGTCAAGGGTTCTCTCCAGGTACTCAGCTTTTCAAATTAATCTGGAATGTTCTCTACTGTTATACTATTATTGAAGTTTAAAATGAAACCTAATGGGAGTTAAATAACTTCATCACTATTATTCAATTATTAAACAAGTGTGGACTGTGAGCATGCTCACAAAGGGATACCCCCTGCCTCGCTTTCAAGTCCAATTATCTCCCCTTAATGATAACCAAGGTCAATAAATATCGTTCATGCACATCTACATATAATGTACTTCCTTTATGCTAAGTTTCATTAAATTTCATTAAGTGGTTTTGGAGTTGCGCTTACAAGGGATGTGGACAGACAGACAGACAGACAGGGCGATTCCTATATACCCTCCAAAAAAGTTTGCGGGTGGTATAATTAACCTTAATGGGACCTCACTACTGACCTTCATCATAATTTTGAGTAGCTGTTTAACTTCAGAATCTGTTACTGTTTTACTGATACATCCAAACACAATAATAGCTCTTGGCTGTAATGCAGGGTTATACTGGAATGCAAATCTGTCAACAAATTAAGGTAGCGATGTACATACAATTTAAGGTAGCGATGTACATACAATTTAAGGTAGCGATGTACATTACATACAATTTAAGGTAGCGATGTACATACAATTTAAGGTAGCGATGTACATACAATTTAAGGTAGCGATGTACATACAATTTAAGGTAGCAGTGTACATACAAATTAAGGTACAAATGTACATACAATACTGGTGCACTATGGACACACATAGTTAACCAGTGCTTGGTTTAGAAACTTAAGAATATGCAAGCACTTTCTATTGGTCATACATGTACTATATCGGAACGACAAAATGGTCAGGATAAATTATTATTATGTCATATCAAATTCTTAAAATGTACATGTACCTTTGGTTTGCTCCAAAATAAAATTAAGACTGTTTAAAACAAATTCATACTTTAAGAACTAGTTGTCAAAGTAATGATACCTTTTTCATGTAATAAATATTTAAGTTCATATATATATATAATATAAGAATGCTTCTTTTTTTTCATCTACATGGAAATGTGATTTTTAGTAGGAAGGGATTTTTTTTATTTGGGTCATGTGTTGTGAATAGTCAATGGCATTAAGCTCATTTGATTAATCAAAGCTTGAAAAAAGTATTATGGTTGAAAGTCCATTTTGAAGATATATCCTACCTTCCAATATAATAAAAATAACAATGACTAAACCCACCTTTTTGACAGATCAGTCCACTGTTGTAACCAATCACAATTGGGAATGTCTTTGACACTGGCCTGAAATTGACACTGAAATACAATTACAAGGTTTTCCTCCACAATGTATTGAGGATCAAAAATAGGGCATTTTAAAAATTTTATTCCATTCTGGCATTTCATTTAACTTAAGGATGCATCATTATGTAGGATGCTATAGTGTAGCATCATTATGTCATCACAACTATTTTTAGGTCAATTTAGTATTTTTAGAATATTTTGACAAGCACAACATTTAAAATGTGTCAATTATTTGGAAGACATGGGTTTTTTTTTAAATATACAGGAATAATGACAAAAATTGTTCTGAACAACCAAACCATACATTGGTCACATTATTACAAAAACTATCTTCTTTTTAAGAACTTTTAAACACAAAGAACAATTTAATCTTCCAAATTACCCTACAAGGATCCTCAACATTTTTGACAACACATGTACATCACACTCCTCCTCATCTGAGTAACACACTCAGATGAGGAGGAGTGTGATGTACATGTGTTGTCAAAAATGTTGAGGATCCTTGTAGGGTAATTTGGAAGATTTAACAGAAATTGATTGAATATTGCTTTTTTCCTTAATAATTAGCTGATTCTATTCAATAGTATGAAGAAATCAATGTATTAAGATTTTTGTTTCTTTAAGGAACATTTCAATTTCACCACATGACTTGAATACAGCGGAAATACTGCTCGCTGGACATAAAGCAAACATCCAATCAATCAATCAATCAATCAATCCAACATAGTAATAAGAGTTTGTGATTATATTGATGAACTACAGTGCCTCATAAAAAGGAATACAGCAATACAAAAGCTATAAAAATGGCCAAATTCTGATCAATAAAATCTGTATATCTCTTTGTAACTGAAGGTTCTATGCTAATGAAACCAAATGCTATAAGCAGATAAATGTGTCAAGAATCAGTATTACACAGTTTATTAAGTGAGCTAAAAAACCAATTGAATACATGTATTTTCTGGTAACTTTACCTCCATAATTTCTAGCAGAGCATCAACAATAGTTTCTAATGAACTGAGTGACAGCTTCTCATGTTCTGGAGGTGACATGGTAAAGGATCTATCTCCTGGTCGGAAGCTGGTACGGAATGCACTGACTGCGGCTGATTTGACTTTACTGATGCCAAAAAGCTGGTAGAACTTTGGTAGGGAGAATTCTGCCAAGCTCATCTTTAGAACTTTCAATGTGGCTTCTGTTTTAATAAAAACAAGTACCTGATTGTGTTAGAAAGCAGTTCAATTTTCTTCACTGTGGTGGGGAAATAAAATGTATTAGCAGCTCAAGCCCCTCCCCGCCAGGGTTATTTTTTCTGATTAAAAAACTTAAAACAAATATATGCATATATCAATCTAATTATCTGTTACAGCATTATTAATAAATTGTAAAACATTTGACCAGAATAATTCTGCTGAGCATACAACAACCAATCAAAATTCTCATCTTTGAAATTTAAGTCAATTTTATTGAAAAATTCTTACCTTTGAAATTTAACTGAAAAGTACTTACCTTTGAAATTTTTCTGAAAAATTCTTACCTTTGAAATTTAATTGTGAACATGTGCACAGAGAATGTATGATGTTGATGACGAGACCATGTGTTGAGGCTCGTAGAGACAGAGGTCCTGTACAGACAAGTAATGTCACAATGTGGAACAAAAATGGTAAGTGGCTGGCAACTGGAAAAGAAACACACATTATGAAATAAACATATGCAACAATGGTCCCAAAAAAAGTGCTGTTACATTTCATTTTATAAAAGTCAGTTGCAGTTGTTGGTTTTGTATTGTGTAGGCATGGGTTTTGTTTTTGTGTACCATGATTCTTCTCAGTAGATCTGGACATAACAATAAATGGGGGTTGGGATTCCTTTATCAAGTTCATCCCAGTTTTAATTGAATGTTACAAGCCAGCAGTGCTTTTCACAAAAAGTTGTAAGTGTAAAATTTATCGTAAGTGCAGACGACGCAATGCATTTCCCTTTGATCATCCAATACTTACGATACATTTTACACTTATGATTTTTTGTGAAATTGACACCTGTATTTTATGGCCTCTAATTTGTCCTTTGTTACTTCATGTTCTTTCATTTGTGGAATTTGTTGTTCAGTCACTTTGCGTTTACTTGAATTATGCTGTTGTTTATTGAATGGTGTTTAATGCCAATTTCAGAAATTTTTCAGAGATATCATGGCGTTACGGGAATTATGGGTTTTGTGTCTGGTTTATCTTCTCATATTTCCAACAATTGAATTCCAATAAATAATTACAAATCAACGATTAATCATATAATATTAATACTAATCTGAAACATGTTCTAATATCACTCCATTATTGTGTGACTATTCCATTTTAAAAGTCTATTTTGTCAGAAATAAGCACAGGATAGGGGAAGCCATTTTGAAGTTTCCTAATTTTGAAGTTTTTACACAACAATCAGCAATTGTTCAGCTTTTTAATGCCATCCTGATTTATGGGTGAGGAAGCTGGAGAACTAAGTAAGAACCTCCCTCTTTACACAGGGAAACTTTGTTCACGTGAATTTCACATGAAAAAATGTTCTCAACATTTTTAATGTTCTTTAACTTTCATGCAATTCTATAAATATTTAGAAATAAATTCTCATTTTTCAGAATTTTCATGTGAAATTCACGTGAAGAAGTTAATGTGAAATTCAAGCGAGTTTCACATGATATTAACGTGAAATTCAGGTTAATATGCTCGTTTTAATGTGAAAATCATGTGAACTTTTCACGTGAAATTCACATTAATCCTGATTTCACATGAATTTCACGTGAACAATATTTCCCTGTGTACATTTAACAAAAATTCATCAATCTATTTCAGTCACACATATGAGCTTGATTTATACTCTGCATAATTAAACTAACCGACATATTGGAATTAAACAAATTGAACCCATTAATAGGATTGAATATTGCTTACTTTCCCACATGACTCCTCCTACACGAGACTTACCATCCAACGAATTGTTGAATGACAACATGAGAAGGTATCTGGCTAAGATGGCGATGTCGTCCCACATAAGATGTTGTTCTAATGTGGGTGTCGGTGAGGTACATGTCTTGTCTATCAACTGTCAAACAAAATAGGCAGTTAAAATACATTGTAAAAATGAGTAGTTTATGCTGTTGTATTTGTCCTTCATGTTATTTGATTTTTTTTGTTAATTTTTGTAAATTTCTTGTTCAGTGATTGACTGAAATCTGATGTTTGTTTTTGCTCTTTATTTAAGGATTTACTGCAAACATGTGTGTCATTTTAATTTAAAATTATATGTACATTCCAACATAAACAGTAATTTACTGTTGGCCAAAATAGAACCGTATAATATGCCAAATACTGTAAAAAAAAAGTCAGAGTTATTTTGATTGTGTTTGATATATAAAAATATGATGATAAATATCCATAAATTTGATACCCTAATAGCAAGTGACATAAATGAAAGCAGAAAACCTAACAATTATGGAAATGAATAGCCGCCATATCCGCAATATGTCCAAATAAAATTGGTTAACAGTATATATTTATAGGTATACAAAAATTGTACGAGAATACTGACTTGATTGGGTAGAAAATATTTTCTATCCAAGGATGGAAGAAACATCCTGTGACAAAATATATTACTCTGTGGAACACTTTGGGTCCCAATATGATGTGCAGAGATATTCGGCAAATAGTTAAAAAACTTTACATTTATTATGACATTTGACAATATATATCTGTAAGAAAACACAACTGATATTATCCTGTTGATCTACAAATCAAGAAACCTTATCAATGTCACTCTTTTTTATTGAATCTCCCATCAATTTATTCCAAAACTTACCCTACATAATCGACCAATGACTTTCCTTGATACAAGCTGAACATTAGCAGACGTCAGAGCTACTGCTGTGTCAGCCATGATTTCTGCCTGTATTGATCCCAGACCTCCTGTGACACTTCTCTACAACAACAATTAATATGAATATAGGTGCAGCCTTAATGCGATCATTCTACATTTTATCCTAACCCTGCATTCCAATTTTCCTGTGATGTCATTCTCTAATGTGTTGGTGACGTCACAAAAATGAAAAGGAAAGATTGATATCTCTCTCTGTATGCTAATTGGATGTCATAGGTATGTAAATTTTAAATAAAGAATTTCAGAGAATGCAACAATTTTTGCTGTTATTTTTAAACAACACATAATTTATAGTAATATCTAATTCATTTTCAAGTCTACTTTTTTGTATGCTCTTCTTTAATATTTTCTGCAGATAGCTCAGCTAAAGTCTGATATGAGATGTTCATACAGATCAATTGACTTTTTTTACACACACATTATGGTAGAGCTCGCATCTTGATGCCGTATTGATTAATTTGTTTTAATACTTCAAAATATTCCTATTATTACATTCAAGCAAATATGTGACACTTGCACAATTTTAATAATTGACAAGGATTGCCAGTTTTCCTACCGCAGGTCGGGGGTTTTCTCCGGGTACTCCAGCTTCCTTCCCCAATAAAAACTGGACGCCATGATATAGCTGAAAAATTCCTGAAAGTGGCGTTAAACACCATCAAACAAACAAAAAAAACCACAATTTTAAATCTAAATAAATATCAGATTGGTCTGAAAAGAAGAAAATTACATATAGAAACTACTGACCAAGAATTGAAAATGAAAGCTTGTATCTTTGTAAAATTTTTAAATGTCTGCAATTTTGATCCTCACTTTAAAGCAGTTTTATTTTTGAAATCGTGATTTAACTAAGTCAAAACAAGACACATTTTTGAAATGTCATTTTATGGTATATATTTAAATCAATTAACTGCTGTTGAAAATAATACAGGTACTTCTCAATGCTAAATGTTTTCCTTCCAATACCTTTATAAAGCTATCCAGCACCATGTCTAAGAGGTCTGCCACCTGTCCAATGTTTCCCCATATTTTGGCTTGTATGGAGGGATACATCTACAATGTTAAATACCATTTGAATAAGTAAATATGAATGTGCAGCTAAAGGTACTCTTTAAACTAATTTGTAATAAATTGGAAGCAAAAGATGTTGGGTCTGAACTAATTTCACTGTAATAATTTTCAGGAAGCAATATTTTTGTTTGAATGGTGTTTTAACGCCACTTTCAGCAATTTTTCAGCTATTTCGTGGCGTCCAGTTTTTATTGGGGGAGGGAGCCGGAGTACCCGGAGAGAACCCCCGACCTGCGGTAGGAAAACTGGCAATCCTTGTCAATTAAGATTGGAGTCGAGTACACCCTGCCTGCAGTGAGAATCGAACCCGCAATCTCAGTGTTGACAGACCACGTGATCAATAGTAGACGAACTACCTAGACCACTCGGCCACCCAGGCCCCCAGGAAGCAATAGAAGGTCTGAATTTAATGTTTAGTATTAAATTTGAAGCAGGATCTAAATTTACTCTTTGAAATAATTTCATTGTGATAAATTTTAAGAAAGCAATCCAATGGATGCATGGTCTGAACTAAAATTTTTGTAAACATATTTTGAAGCAAGATTAAATGTACTCATTGAAATAGTTTCTTTGTAATAAATTTAAAGCAAGAGTCCACAGAATTAAAAAAAAAACAAAAAAACCAAAAAAAAAAACAAAAAAAACCAAAAAAAAAAAAACAGTAAATTTCATGTAGCTTTAATCTCTTCTTTAAACAGACATGTATCCTGCTTTTTTGACAAAACATATTTTCAAGACAAGGGGACATAATTTTTATAAGTGTTGTATTTCTCCACTAATATATTTTTTACAGCATTTGATGTGTCCTAAATTCAGATTTTATTGCATGCATATGAGCCATGGATGAGTTAAATAATGTTAATTAAAAACAATTATGAAGGTTAGAATGCAATCTTTAATTATTGTGAAACACACCCCTTTGCATTTTGTGCTATAATTAAAAATTCACAAAAAATTCCAACATTTATTGTAGATACATGCAACTATTCATAGACATTAAGCCAAAATGCAAAAGGACAACATGTCTACTTCTGTAGACTGGTAGACTGGTTCTAGCTTCTTTCTTGTTTTCTAGTTTAAACAAACAAACTTATATTTTTAATAATTTTTTTTTGATAGACAATGTTTCCTCCATAACTCACCTCGACTTCCTCTATTGTCATAGTGATCAGTTTATCCAGTATCAGGGCCACTTTTTGTCTTTTGTTTTCATCAGTATGGCGACAAAATCTATACATAACAGAAATATTAAAATAGTTCATCTTGCCAGGTAATAAATTGTAATATCTATTAAGTTTAGTTTAATAACATAAGTATGGATAAATTAAAATATTTTGTGGAAATTGTCAAGGTTCTCTATGATGTGTAATAAAACTAAAGCAAAATGTTGCTTGGCCATTGGTGAGAATTACTTGCCGTATAATTTCTTTTGTAATTTTTAAGTTTCTGATTATCAATTACCATAATACTCTTCTTATCAAGAACAATCAAAGAGAAAAATTTCTAGGCTGGTTTAGGACACCATAAGTAAGATACTTAAAAAGTTAGTTATTACATAAACTGAGATATATATAAAATGACAGATGTGTACCTCAAATAGTATTGGTTGGTACAGAAATGTAAAGTTATGAGTATTCTGATATTAAACAGAATGCTGATTGTTTAAATGTATAATAGGTGAAAGAAGGGGTGAGAGAGAAGGAGGATTGGGGTTGGCCTCAACTACCTCTGCAGTTCAATGTGGTTCATTCCCTCTTTTGTTAACCTTTAAGTGGCATGCAACACGCTAGCAGTTCCCTCATTTTAATAAGTGCTAATAGAAGGATACCATGATAGAGTAGTTCAATATAAAAACATTCGCATGGACAAATTGAAGAGAGCAGAGTAAGGAACACATAGGACATGAAATCTGCTATGGAGATTGGATGCAGATATAATACTGAAAGGGCCTTGGTGGCAGAGTGGTTATGGTAGTTCGTCAACACTGAGATTGTATTAATAGACATTGATTGCCAGTTTTTCTAAGGAATATTGCAGGTTTTCTCCGGGTACTCTGGCTTCATCCCCCAATAAAAACCGGATGCCATCATATACCTGAAAAATTGCTGAAATTGGCGTTAAACTCCATTCAAAAAAACAAACAAAACTGAACATTTTGGAGTGCTAGTTTTTTTTTCTGTCTGGACTTATTATATTATATATATAAGTCTTATACCATTTTTTCAATAATTTACACAGTATGTTAACAAATCTGGCAAAAACATCCACCATTTACCTTGTGAGATTTGGTAACCATGGAGTGATGTACTCTAAACACAAATGCTTCAGTTCTATATTGGAATTTCCAAAGCCCTGAATACACTCCTCCAGGAATTCTAATGTCAGATGGGGTTCATTAGCTGCCAATGTCTCACTGATTGTCTTAATAAAGATGGTGTTGTTTGCTGGTATACAGAGACCTATTAAAAGTGAACAAATAAATCCAATTAGTTGTAAAATAGTTCAGTTTCTGGTGGTAGTATAGCAAATTCACTGGCATATAGAAATACACCCCCAGGTGTTTTTCGTTAAATGCCTGGAGTGTATCCTGTGAAAATCTTGTGAAATCTAGTCTCCAGTAACTGTCCCTATATTTTTAAAATATTCCTCTGATACCTACCTGTAGTCTCCGGTAACTGTCCCTATATTTTGACAATATTCCTCTGACACCTACCTGTAGTCTCCAGTAACTGTCCCTATATTTTGACAATATTCCTCTGACACCTACCTGTAGTCTCCGGTAACTGTCCCTATATTTTGACAATATTCCTTTGACACCTACCTGTAGTCTCCAGTAACTGTCCCTATATTTTGACAATATTCCTCTGACACCTACCTGTAGTCTCCAGTAACTGTCCCTCTATTTTGAGATCAAATGTCTGTGTTAGTGCACACAGTAAGTTGTATGCTGCAGACCTAAGACTTGGATCAGAACTGCCCAAATTCAACAGAGCTACATTCAGTAAGGTTCCTGGTACATCTTTTGGTCTGATCTTAGTATGTACTGTTACTGTGTCCTGAAAGAAAAGAGTACCAGTAAATAATTTTCGAATATTGGAGAATTTTTGTAAATACAATGAAACACAATATAACACACCTCTGAGATTTTTATGTCAATTTAAAGGACTTTCCATGGTTATTTAAATAATTTTCATGGTCCTTTGGAATGGTGCAACTTTCGTCAGTTTCAATGACCAAAATTAAATATTTCGAAATAATGTGACGTCAAGCCCTCGAGTGATTTCATGTCCTAATATATGTAAGCTTAGTTCCAAATTATTCCCGTTAAATGTAACAAATAGACAGCAAAACGTTGCAACATTTATGGGTAAGGTAAATGTGCAATCCAGATCACTTTTCAATGTATACAATTTCCTGCATTTTTCCCCTATTTTCACAATTCTCAGGAAATTTCTGGACTTTTCCAAAACATGAAAAACAAAATTACCTCTATTTTCCCCTATTTAAGGTCCGGTAGGTAAAAAAGTATATGCCAAAATAACACAAGTAATCATGTCTATTGCTGATGTGAGTAACTTTTGTTCGTTTGTTTGAATGGTGTTAAACTCCACTTTAGCAAATTTTTAGCTATTTCATGGCATCCAGTTTTTATTGGGGGATGAAGCCGGAGTACCCGTAGAAAACAATCATTACTTACAGGCTGTGAGAGTTCCCATCTTGTTCTGATGTGTATAATATCGTGAACAATGTTGTCACAATCATTATGGATAAAAGACAATGGACCACTTTCATTGGATATTGTTAACGTAAACTGATTGTCGTCTACCAAACACACCTGTAAAATACATCAAACACACCTGTAAAATACATCAAACACACCTGTAAAATACATCAAACACACCTGTAAAATACATCAAACACACCTGTAAAATACATCAAACACACCTGTAAAATACATCAAACACACCTGTAAAATACATCAAACACACCTGTAAAATACATCAAACACACCTGTAAAATACATCAAACACACCTGTAAAATACATCAAACACACCTGTAAAAATACATCAATCACACCTGTAAAATACATCAAACACACCTGTAAAATACATCAAACACACCTGTAAAATACATCAAACACACCTGTAAAATACATCAAACACACCTGTAAAATACATCAAACACACCTGTAAAATACATCAAACACACCTGTAAAATACATCAAACACACCTGTAAAATACATCAAACACACCTGTAAAATACATCAAACACACCTGTAAAATACACCAAACACACCTGTAAAATACATCAAACACACCTGTAAAATACATCAAACACACCTGTAAAATACATCAAACACACCTGTAAAATACATCAAACACACCTGTAAAATACATCAATTACTTGTACATGTATATATAACATTAAGTGAGTATCAAAGCAAACTTCCAACATTTGTAATATTGGATATTCAATTCTTAACATAGCTGCTTTGATTCGTACTTAAGATGTCTTTTTTGAATTTGCCGTCTTTTTGTACAATTTTTTGGTTTCAATAACAAAAAAATAAAATAAAAAAATATACAAAGCAGCCAATTAATTGTCCATCATATATACATATAACGAATGCTCTCTCTATAACATACATGTTCAGGACAAAACAGTACACTGTACCACTAACATTAACTTACCTCTTCGATTTCAGAAGCATAATATACATCATTCAACAGCACCTGATGTCCTAAAACCCTCAATTTTTCAGCCGATGTAATCTGGATAGCATTTGGTCCAACCTTAAAATAAGTGAAGAAATTTTGAAAAAGATTGAACATAATGTTAAACACTAGTTTAAATAATCAATTTTATCGATTATTCTGGTTACACTGTATATAATACTCTTTCACTGGGGCCTCGGTGGCCAAGTGGTTAAGGTAGTTCCTTTATAATTTATGACATGGTCTGTCAACACTAAGGTTGCGGGTTCTAGTCTCACTGCGGACAGGGAGTACTCGACTCCAATCTTAGTTGACAAGGATTGCCAGTTTTCCTACCAAAGGTAGGGGGTTTTCTACAGCTTCCTTCCCCAATAAAAACAGGAAGCCATATGATGGCTGAAAAATTGTTTAGTGAAACCAAGAGAATGTTTCTCTATTACTTTAATTGTTACTTAGGTATCATTTTGTGTTTTATTACCTTGTTACTTTGGTAGCTTTAAATTAGACCATAAGATTGTATTTTTATGACCTTGATTGTTACCTTGGTATCTTTAAGTGAGACCATGAGATTGTGTTTTTATGACTTGATTGTTACTTTGGTATCTTTAAGTGCAACGATGAGATTGTGTTTTTATGACCTTGATTGTTACTTTGGTATCTTTATGTGCGACCATGAGATTGTGTTTTTATGACCTTGATTGTTACTTTGGTATCTTTAAGTGAGACCATGAGATTGTGTTTTTATGACCTTGATTGTTACTTTGGTATCTTTAAGTGAGACCATGAGATTGTGTTTTTATGACCTTGATTGTTACTTTGGTATCTTTAAGTGAGACCATGAGATTGTGTTTTTATGACCTTGATTGTTACTTTGGTATCTTTAAGTGCGACCATGAGATTGTGTTTTTATAACCTTGATTGTTAATTTGGGATCTGTTAGTTAGACCCATGAGATTGTGTTTTTATGACCTTGATTGTTACTTTGGGATCTTTAAGTGAGACCATGAGATTGTTTGTATTACCTTGATTGTTACTTTGGTATCTTTATGTGAGACCATGAGATTGTTTTTATTACCCAGATTGTTACTTTGGTATCTTTATGTGAGACCATGAGATTGTGTTTTTATGCCTGTGATTTTTACTTTGGTATCTTTATGTGAGACCATGAGATTGTTTGTATTACCTTGATTGTTACTTTAGTTTCTTTATGTGAGACCATGAAATTGTTTGTATTACCTTCATTGTTACTTTGGTATCTTTATGTGAGACCATGAGATTGTTTCTATTACCTTGATTGTTACTTTGGTATCTTTATGTGAGAACATGAGATTGTTTGTATTACCTTGATTGTCACTTTGGTATCTTTATGAGACAGTTTAAGTGCATTGTTTGATATTTTGAGATCTTCTTCCAGAGACAGGGTCGATCCTGGTAGTTTGATTTGATCCGGCTCAATGAACTCATGTAGTTTGGCAGGATGATCAATAAACACCAATTTTCTGTTCCCCTAAAAAAAATATTTGTTCAAAATAAATGGTCTGAAGATTATTTTTACTGAATGAAAAAAGGATATCATAATCTCAATTAAATTATGATAATTGTCAATTCTCATATCTGATCAGATCACATATTTAAAAAAAAAAAACTGTTCTATTTATATAAACATCACAGTTCTGTTGCCCTGAAAATAATATTCATAAATTTCAATAAGGCCTTCATCATGATTAATGATAGGGCTTTCGCCATGATCATGCAAATAACAATAAATCAATAAATAGTTTTAGCCCAATCAAAATATTCAATACATACCCTCAAAATAACAATAAATCAATAAATAGTTTTAGCCCAATCAAAATATTCAATACATACCCTCAACAGGCCTGTCAACTTTTAAAAATCTCCATGGGGGTTTTTTATGCGCCAAAAAAAAATTGCGCGCGAAAGTCTTTTCTTTTACAGATACATGTTCATTATTGTACAGCCAGCTGTGAAGGGATAAATATTTAACATATACATGTAGTTTGTTTTGCAATAAACTGTTCAATTCCTGTTTAAATTTGCAACTGAAGCAAAAAGGCAAAGAAATAAGGCTTGAAGGTGTCACACTTTATTAACACAAAGTCCATGAAGTCAGCAATAGCAATAACATACATAGATGAATAACAAAACATGCATTAATTATTGAAAGCACTACATATAAACATCAAAGATGCATCGTCGTCATCTGGTCGTGTGAAGTAATTTGTTGCTGGTTTGGTACTATTCTGCGCAGTCTGGTTCTTTGTGTGACTGGCAGTAGCTGGATGCTTTGCAACATCATCTAAAACTGATGATATTTTGTGAAATGCCCATATATATATCAAAACAGCATCCAAGCAGACATCTTTAAACCCGTTCCGGTTTACCAAAGACTAATAAAATTACCGTAATCCCATTACGACAACAACACCCAAGCTCCGAATTTCAATTTAACTAATCATCCTATTAGGAACAAATTACTCATAATTATGTATCACTCGACTTTTGTATACAACAAGAAAAACAATAAAAATGTCAAATTTATGGCTTTAATTAACTCTACGCCACCAGGTCAATTGGTCTTTAGATGAAGCGTAAAATTAGCCGACATCGTTATGAAACGAATAATTTGATTGGATGTTGTGGACAGTTGCTTCCCATGGTTGAAAATCGTGATTTTCCAAATTTTATAGGTAGGCATTGTTCAAAATCGGGTTTTTCATCCATTTTAGAAACCCGATATCGGGTTTCGGGTTTTCACAAAATCAAGACCCGAAAATCGGGAAAACCCGCGAAAATCGGGAAAGTTGACAGGCCTGCCTCAAAATAACAATAAATCAATAAATAGTTTTAGCCCAATCAAAATATTCAATACATACCCTCAAAATAACAATAAATCAATAAATAGTTTTAGCCCAATCAAAATATTCAATACATACCCTCAAAATAACAATAAATCAATAAATAGTTTTAGCCCAATCAAAATATTCAATACATACCCTCAAAATAACAATAATATAGGGTTATTGCATGAATATTGGTAAATATTGTCCCAAGCAAGTGTTATATTGCACGAGCTTGCGAGTGCAATATAGCATCTTGCGAGGGACAATATTTTCCAATATTCATGAAATAACCCTTTTATTATATAGTAATAATTTTTTTGTGCTTTTAAGTGATTATTCATTATCTTTGCTATTTTGTAATATTTTACTAGTTCCAATATTATCATATTTTCACTTGGTCAATATTACAGATATATATTTTGATGTAGATTTACATATAATAAAAACAGATTTTTCTGTCAATTTTCTGTTTTTATTTGTTGCTCCTTATTGTTGTGAATATATGGCCACACACTGGAATTTCGTCCATACTCGAAATTCGGCGATTACCCTTCATTCGGCAATGTAAACAATGATCCCAAGGCTAAATTGCTTTTAAAATATCTTGCATTTAATGCTCTAACCAAATGACTCCTAAATAATAAAATAAAATGCATTTCAGCGAAATTTACGTCCGTTACACACTTTCATCGCCAAAATTCGAGTGTACTAGCATAAATTCCTTCTTTGAAACTGACGAGCCACATGTGTACACGATATTTAAATCCCATTTAGTACAGTTTACACTTGCTTTTTTCCTTTGTTGATCTATGAAATTTACTTTTATCTACAACTGAATTCACTTCCATTTGTTCACTTCAAGCGGTTCTGTTAATTTTCCCCTCGAGAGCAGATCATGTATGCCATTTTCGGCCATGTTTGTTTACCAAACAACAGTAAAATATAAAAGCCGATGTTCGGAACACATCTGTACTTTTCCCGGAAATTACATAAAAGACCGAGATTCAGTGTAAAATATGGAAATATACTGCACTTTATTGCTATATGAAATACAATGGGGAAAAAATATTACTATATAATAAATCAATAAATAGTTTTAGCCCAATCAAAATATTCAATACATACCCTCAGCGGAGTAAGGATTCTGTCATGGTACTTGGTATATTCTCTGACCCAGGAGTTACAGTTGTAGATATAAGCCTGGACTATGTTTTGGTAAACAGCTTCTGGCATGACTACGAACCACTTTGAAAGAAAGTCAGTCTGTAAGAAATTGGAAATACAGTAAGCAGGTAAGGCTTTTTTCAACCCCAAAATGCAGAAAAAAAGTAAATTTATAGGTAACATTATTAAAAGAACAAAAAACAGCTTTTAATCGATAATTTTTATTACAGAAATTGAGGTGTAAAGCCTTTATCAACATATTTCATTGTTTCACACTAAAACGGAATATCTTCCAATTATAGAGATTAACTATTTAGAAGTACTAACACTCGGTCTGTTTTCTGCATGCATGTTTTTGTCAGTAATATTGGATTGTTTGTTTGACAGGTGTTTAACCACACCATAAGCAGTTTTTCAGCTATATCATGGCATCCAGTTTTCATTGGGGAGGAAGCTGGAGTACCCGGAGAAAACCCCATACCTTCAGTATGAAAACTGGAAATCCTTGTAAATTAAGATTAGTCAAGCACACCTTACTGGCAATGAGACTCAAACCTGCAACCCTCAGTGTTGACCGGCACTTGATTAATAGTAAATGACTAATTACATTAACCACTCAGCCACTGAGGCCAAAGTAATATTGTGACACACTAGGTATTAACTATATAGACGTACTACCCTAAACCTGTTTTCAGCACATGTATGGGTAAAGTCTATCACCAATTCAAATGGTTTGTTGTAGAAAGGTTTTAATGTCAGTAACACATGGTAAATCAGTAGGTCGCCATTGATTTCTCCAACTCTGCAAGACAACATTATAACAAATAATTATGACACATACAATAAAAAATAGGTACCCAATTTTCCCTGCCCACCCAACTATATCAATTTATAACCCAGATTAGCAATTTGTGCCACTGACTGTTAGATCAGATCAAAAAGATGTTTTATCTGTGTTCCTTACATCAAATCAACAAGATGTTTTATCTGCCCCTGACTGTTAGATCAGGTTGACAAGTTTGATTATCTGCCCTCTGACTGTAAGATCAGGTCAACAAGATGTTTTATCTGCCACTGACTGTCAGATCAGATCAACAAGATGTATTATTTGCCCCTGACTGTAAGATCAGGTCAACAAGATGTTTTATCTGCCTCTGACTGTTAGATCAGATCAACAAGATGTTTTTTTTATGAGTCTCTATTCATCACCAAAATCAGATGGAAGATTCCAGTAGTCATGTCATCTGGAGGAAAAAATTGAAGAATGTGTCCATGGGACACGGATGCCCCCGCTAAAGGAAGTCCCAAACAAGAAGTAGTTGTCCAACAGGTCTGAAAGTCGCTTAGGACGTACAACTTGTGATACTTAACCACCCTGCCAAATTTCAAATTGTTCTAATGTACGGTTTCTGAGTAAAGCTTGATGGAAATTTTCATACTCGTGTTGACACATTTTCAAATCGGCCCAATCGAAAACAGGAAGTAGTTGTCCGACAGGTCTGAAAGTCGCTTAGGATGTACAACTTGTGATACTGAACTACCCTGCCAAATTTCAAATTGTTCTTGTGTACGGTTTCTGAGAAAAGCTTGACGGAAATTTTCATACTCATGTTAACACATTTACATATCGGCCCAGTCGCAAACAGGAAGTAGTTGTCTGACAGGTCTGAAAGTCGCTTAGGACGTACAACAAGTGATACTGAACCACCCTGCCTTTTTCAAATTGTTCTTGTGTACGGTTTCTGAGAAAAGCTTGATGGAAATTTTCATACTCGTGTTAACACATTTTCATATCGGCCCAGTCGCAACAGGAAGTAGTTGTCCGACAGGTCTGAAAGTCGCTTAGGACGTACAACTTGTGATACTGAACCACAATGCCAAATTTCAAATTGTTCTCATGTACGGTTTCTGAGAAAAGCTTGACAGAAATTTTCATACTCATGATAACACATTTTCATATCGGCCCAATCGCAAACAGGAAGTAGTTGTCCGACAGGTCTGAAAGTTGCTTAGGACGTACAACTTGTGATACTGAACCACCCTGCCAAATTTCAAATTGTTCTCATGTACGGTTTCTGAGAAAAGCTTGACGGAAATTTTCATACTCATGTTAACACATTTTCATATCGGCCCAGTCACAAACAGGAAGTAGTTGTCCGACACGTCTGAAAGTCGCTTAGGACGTACAACTTGTGATACTGAACCACAATGCTAAATTTCAAATTGTTCTGATGTACGGTTTCTGAGAAAAGCTTGACGGAAATTTTCATACTCATGTTAACACATTTTCATATCGGCCCAGTCCCAAACAGGAAGTAGTTGTCCGACAGGTCTGAAAGTCGCTTAGGACGTACAACTTGTGATACTGAACCACCCTGCCAAATTTCAAATTGTTCTGATGTACGGTTTCTGAGAAAAGCTTGACGGAAATTCGTACGGACTTACTTAATGCCCCCGGACATGTCGTCGCGGGGGCATAAAAATGTAATCCATAAAATTCCAGGTCTAAAATAAAAATACACTCTTACATTCCCTGCCCCTTTATACCTACAATTAAATCTGTTTAATCACTGCCCTGAAAATATTGCTTGGTTAGTGTTAAGAACCAAACAATCAGGAGATCAAATGTGACCTTGACCCTGTGTCAATCAGAACAGCACTCAAACATAGAATATTAAATCTAAGAACACATGTAGGAAATTCTTGAAAACATGTCTATTTTAAATACCAACATACCACTGTAATATGTATCTAAAATTGAATTTTATTGTGGTAGGTGACTTGAGGAAATATTTTTATGTAATAATTGATGTTAAAGCCAACTTACTTGTATCTCCTAGCGATGTAATAAAACACAGGGTGTCCCTGTTTACTGGTCCCAGCCTGATAGAAAATGTGCAGATTTTTCAAAGATTTGAATTCGTCTTTTTCATGCATGTTGTGTTTTGACATAATCTCTTCAAATTTGGTCGATGTCATGTCCATGCTGCTCCATCTACAAGGCACAAGACTTCTGCTGTTTATATGATTTCACTGTTCTATATGCATCTCAAGAGGACATGTACATGGTTATCTCCCTTGATAACTCTTGTACATAGGAGGGAACTGAACTGGTATTATTTTGCAATGGGATAAATGTTTGTTTGTTTAAATAGTGTTTAACACCACGTTCAGCTATATGATGTTGTCAAGTTTTATATGGAGGAGGAAGCCCTGACCTTTGGTAGCAAAACCAGCAATCCTTGTCAATTAAGATTGGAGTCGAGTGCACCCTGCCAGCAGTGAGAATTGAACCCGCACCTTAATGTTGACAGACCATGTGATCAATAGTAGACCAACTACCCTAACCACTAGGCCACCGAGGCCCCACTAAATGGGTTGAATGAGGTTTTAGTGATATCATAGCTTTTAGTTTTTTATGGGTTGAGAGCAAGATTACTCTGAGAATCCCTTTTAAATATTACAATTTTAATGTATGACATTCCTGCTTCAAAGATCATCTTGCTCATTTCATGTCAATATTTCAAATGTTCATTAAAATCGTCAAAATTGAGTCAAGAAAGAAAGCATATTATACAAGCACATACATTTTCTTCATTCAACTCAATATCAAATGATAATTTTGCTGAACAAAATATTTACATATTTTATCCACTCGGTTGATGTGTGTCAGCCATTTTATACAATCAGATCTATGACTGGGCTGGACCTCCCAAAACAAACTTGTGTCATATCTCAGACTCTATGACTGGGCTGGACCTCCCAAAACAAACTTGTGTCATATCTCAGACTCCAGTAGGCATATTTTTATCAACAACCATAGCACCATACAAATACTTTAGTTTTTTGATTGATTAAACATGATTTAAACTCCAACTCAGGTAGATGTTTTGAAGAAATCTGGGCCTATAATCTTTTATACAAATATATCAATGAACTTTTAGAAAATATTGTTGTATACCAAATTGTACTATGACAACATTTTTGGTGTAAACAGTACAGTGGGCACTTCATAATAAGTGTACTTATCAAGCAGTTTTTATAAAACCTTAAACTGAAATTTCAGCATTTTTTCTTATGTACTTCAATAAACCAACTTATACTATTGTAACCCATTGGGACTTCTTTATGGTAGTAAGACCCAAATCATATTGGGATAAAATGAGTAGGCCCAGTAAAATACAAGTAATATGCTTACTTCAAAAATACCAACATTATTACCGTAATAAGGGTCGTATTGTCCGCAGTTTTTTTCTTTTAATTTTAGTTGGAAAGGAATGGTGCGGATTATACATAAATACAGACTCGATCGGGTTTTTTTCGTCCCGTTGATTGTTGTCAGTGGCGGTCGCCATTTTGTTGTAGTGTCATACGCGGTATTTTCGTACTATTCTAACATAATTCTTTTACAAACTGCCATATGCATACATTATTATGATATTAATTTTTACTTAAATTATTTTTAGTAATATTATATTAATTCTATACGATGAATAAAAATTAAAACAGATACGAAAATAGTAGATGTGTAACCTGTATTGCGTAAAATGCAAATGGCGTCGTTATGTAACCTCATGTGTTTGAAGATCGATGTTTTGATTGCAATCATTCAGGGATTAAAATAAAACGTGTTATCTTTTTGTTTTCTTTGTTTGGTTGATGAATCAAAGTTGACAAATTGTTTTGGTTTCGAAATGTGTGATTTTCCGTTTTAACAACGCTTAAAATAGACGATATGAGAATGCTCTATTTTTAATTTAATTAACTACAATCACTTGAAATTAATAAAAGTATAAACATAAATGATATTTAAAAAGAGAATAAATTACATATTAATGTAAAAACTTGTTAAGAAGCGCGGCCAAGTTGGACTTGGATGTCTTCATCTTGAGACGTTTTGTGAAAACTTGTACGTGCGGATCGTACATGCATATAAGAATTTTTCCGCAATTTTCTAGTCCAAGGAAGGGGTGTGGACAATACATAAATGTGGACTATACGCACCGTTTTACGGTATTGCCCCTGTAAAACTATATAAGCTGCAAGTAAGCAAAGTACACCACTGCTTGGTCTAGTGGTTTGGTAAATAAAAAATGGGTACCTAGAATAAGTACAGACAAATTGGTTAGGAATTAAGAGGAATCCATTGTACATAGTTGAATAGTTCAACCAGACTTGCAATGATTTCCCTTGAAACAGCTCCACCTGGTATTAGGTAATATTGGGAAACAGGCGGTTGTAAACAAAAAATCATTTACACGTGTGAGTGATTGGCATCTTGTGTTAAATATAAAAATATGATTTAAGAAGTCTGTACTAGATGACAGATCGGAGAACTATTTTAGGTAATACTTATACAGGAGGGAATACAAGGGGATGGCAAAATGATCCTCATGAATGTCAACACACTCTAATACTTCAACACAATAGTAAATAAGTAACTTACTGAGAATCCAAAGGCCTATGTTCTGGTGGTCCCAGGTATGCCAGCAGGGTAGCCATCTTGTCAAATGGTCGTCTGCCTACAGCTTTATGATCTCTGGATTGGAAAATATATTATATAATCTGCCTGAACTAGAATGTTGACCATAATAATGTTTTTTACATAAAAATTTGGTTTTTATATTACCTATGTGAAGTGATAGTTTTATTCAAATTATGTAAAATACAAATGACAAAATAAACAAATTATATAGCTACATTCCTTAAAATGACAATTTCTTGAAAAATTTCTTGAGGAAGTAAATTTACATTTATATAATATATGCATCAAAAATGCAGTTGTTTAAATTGTGCATTATGATATACCCTTATCATGTTGATTCAGATGGACCAGATAGTCCAATGGTTATTTTTCATGTAATAAAAACTGCCAGTATTGCCCATGTAGTCAATACAGATTGTTGAAAAGAATATCTAATACAACATAAAACTGGATACATGCAGAATATTTACATATGTATCTACCTGAAATAATACCCTACTACAGTCCAGTCCTTGCATGCCAACTGGATTTGTGAAGAACTCCATGTCAAACATATTTATGATACACGATAGCTAAGGTTTTACAGTAACAAGGCCACTATTAAATCGAAATGTATTAAATCCGGAATTGATGAAGGATTGTTTCCCTTGAATTTAACAACACATCAACAAACCCAATTTTTTTTTACTATTATCTCTAAGGATGACTTAAAATTAAATGTTGCAATGTTTTAGTATGCATAAAGACTAGTTAAAATATTTGAAACAAATCAGATTTGAAAACTAAAATAAAATGTAAAAGAAAGACAACAAATGACAGAAAACAAAAGCACTGCCAGGAATTCTGGGAAACCTTTGCCCAAGATCTTGCCACACATATGATATGTGTACAACACTTACAAACTATCTACACACAATATCTAGAAGAATCAAGAAAACATTTGCCTTTTTTCTCCTGTATACCTGCTACTGGATAAATAATCGCCAATTTTCTCCTGATTATTCCAGAGCAGGCGATGAAGAGCAAGAACGTTGGCATCATTTATGAAAGAGAGGCTGTGGTTACCGGTATCAGGAATGTCACAATCTGATGCAATTTCTGTGAAAAATCTATGAAAAAAGAAAAGTAATAAAGTAATTATTTAATACATGTATATGGCGTCCACATTTTCTTTGGAATTATATTATATGGCAAGCTACATCTCATAAAATCCATTTAACTAATTAAAAGCTTATTTAATTCACTACCAAACAAGAAAATATGTCTTGGAAACACTGTTGTCCTACTCGGCATATATTGGTAAACAAGCCCTCCTTACTTCACTCAAGTGTGAAGTATTGGGTGTAGACCACAGAAGTTTGCCAGTGGGGAGGTCTCATCACGATGTAACTGCGTACCAGGTTTCATTTAGATATGAAGCCAACTTCATAAAAAAAAAACTTCAATGCAAAAGGTAAACCTAGGTGGAACGAATGGACAAAGCAAAGGACGAACAGAAGAAAATCTATGTTCCTCTCCCTTTTTTTTCTTTGGTGGGACATACAAATCATTTATAACTGCAGGTATGTAGGCTTTCCCCCAAAGTGTATAGAAAGCACAAAAAAAAAAATTATAATCTTTGTGGATAGGAATATGAATAATTGTATAAACCAAGAAAATATTTTTTCCCTAAGCACCAAAGGAACTGACTTGCTGAAAAGTTATACAGCCCCATAACAGGAACTTAAGAGCTAAAAATTTAAAAAGAAAGTTTGTGCCTCATCTTTAACTCCTCTTTGTCAATTCTTAAAATTGTTGTCCTTATATGATATTTAACTGTTTGGATTAAATGTCACCTCCAAGAAGCAAAATTATAAGGTTTTGATATTATAATAGCAGAAATGATATGCAACTCCAAAGTCCGCGATCTTGAATGGCTCCATCAAAATCCTGTGTATTCAGAAATAACCTTGCCAACTGGTAAAAAAAGTGTAATTATTAAAATATAAAAACAATGACAGTAAAATCTTATTTGGAAAAATGGTATCCCATGAATCATGTCTGCATATTGTTACCTTCTTCCTGCTTCGAAGTTCGTCTTGAGAAAATCATTGAATGTTCTCATGTGGTTTTCCTTGGTAAACAACAGGTGATTGGCTATGTTCTGCATGATCTTACACATCAATGTCAGCCCACGTTTGACCTTTGGTGATGGCTCTTCGTCTATAATACCAGACTCGTACGGAGAAACTAGACAAAATTTACGAACCAAGTTAGTTAACCTTACAAATAATGACTTTAAGACTAGATGTTACTATTTAACCAAGTTTATTTTATAATGATTTCATTTCGTTGTAATCTGAAATTTGATTGGAGCAACCCAGGTTATAAGAAATAACTTGCTTTGGTCACATGATTTATCTTTATAGTGTTAAAATTCAATTTGTTCCATGATGTCATTATTTTTCTGATTTTACCCTTAAAATTGTCAAGTATTGTCTTAAAATTAAATTATACGGAATATTTAAAAATTTTTAAACAGGTTTTACTATATATTTTGTTCAGAAATTTGAAATATTCCGTAAATAAGTTATCATAAAATTGACATGTAATCTTAAACACTGACTAACCAATGAAATGTATTTTGCTTGAAACGAGTTTTAGATTCTGTGAAAGAAACACTAATAGTTTAAAAAATATATTATTACTTCTAAGACACAGCCAATACATGCAGTTCAAATAATTTTTATCATAGAATAAAATGACACAAAATACTGATATTAAATGTTTCGGAAACTAGTTCAGATTTTTATTTTAACATTACAATCTTAGTCTGAGAAAACAGTTTTGTTAATAGTACAAAGTGCTTTTAACTTAATTTCTTACATGGTTAGACATTTAAAAAATGTGTAATTATTGGAAAAATATTTAATTACAGCAAACCATGAATAGAGAGTCTTGCTCTCAGAGGTCAAATGATAATAGCCTTAAAGTTCAAAGTTATAATATATTGTTCCTTGTGGTTGGCACAATTCAAATATGTAAGAAAGAAAGAGTTAAATGTTGACAAGACTTATATTAAAACACATAAAGTATATTTCAAACATTGACAACAAACATCTAAACCATAAATAGCTTTTTTTTTCATACATTTTTTATGAATATATGCATGATTTGAAAAAAACTATGGCACAAGAACATTATCTTAAAGTATGTTCTGAATATAGCTGGGCATTAAACACCAATCTATCTTAGTGCATGTTATTAATAGTCATTATTTATTAAGTTTAATTATAAGGAAAAAATATAAAAATATCCATTGTTACATAAGAGCTTTAAAATGTAAACTGGTTGATGAAAATTAAGGGATTCAAATTCCAAAAGACTTGAACTTCTATGAAATAACATTGAGTGCTATCTAAAGCAGATGTAAACACATTTTTATCTTATTGTAACAATTTTTTTTTAAATGTTGCCTTCTAAATTTTTCACTGATCATCCAGTTTCTAAACATAATATAAACAAATTTTATACTTCCTGTATATAGATGTATTGCCAAGGCAACAGAAGCAGCCCTAATTAATACCTTTACATATTTGACAAACTATATACATAGGTGATTTTTTCCATGGATTAACAGTACAGGGGGACAAGATCAAAGTATTGTGGCCAAAGGGACAAGCTCAATGTTTTGGCCATCATGTGCCAAGTCCAAACATGGACAGGTGGACAAAGTTTTACTGTATGTTACTCATGCTCAAGTTTTATAACACACTGACCACGGAAAAGAATTATCTCAAGTTGTAATCCTTTACATATGATGCAATAAAACAACATGCAGTTATCTAAAAAAAAATAATATCGTCAACATTACAGTTATATGTCAGTTAAAAAACACCTATGACATGCTTATGTTAAAAATAAAAAAAAATCAACTAAAATTAGAAAGAAAATTTTGCTAAATTTTGCAGAAAGAATACAAATTAAGCAGCACACTTGTATATATATTTCACCTTTAACACTGTTTATTATGTGTAAAAAAAATAAGATCCCCATATCTAACCCTACATGAAGACGTAAATTAAAAAAAATATGTGGAGAAACAGAAAGACAATACTCTACATTAAATATTAAAAATGGAATTAACAATAGTCAATAATGGTACATGGATATAATTCAATAGGAGAAAAAAAACGGGATTTAGACACAACATAATTTGTTTCTACATAGTAATTTGCCAGATTCCACCACCACTACTCTACAACAACAGACGATGTAAACCTCCATATTGTTTATTTTGTGGTATAACACTAAACTTCAATTTACAGAAAATGTTAAAATTAAAACTTACTTAAAACAATTCAATAATCTGGTAACAATAATTACTTAAAAGAAATCAATATGAGGAGGCAGATGTTCAAAATACATGTAACGTTACTATTCAACAATTTTCATATTATTTAAAAAACACTAGCATTAATTTCTGACTTTATAGCATATTTTTTCAAAACCCATTATATTTTCCTTGTGAAAAAACTAGCCGAAATAGAGTAGTAAACATAATGGATAGTGAACCGACACAAGATTAATGAAATAATGAAGGGACAGGGGATCACACAAATTGGTGAAGGAAGACAGGTTGGCTGAAATGATAAAGGGTCACATGATTGCTGAAATGTTAAAGGGAACCAGGATCACTAAATTTGTAAAGGGATAATGAATTTGTGGAGAAGGAAAAATAGCAAAAAAACTGACCGAACAACAAGAGCCAAAAGACAAGGGACAGTTACAAATCCGGATATAGACAAACGCAACACAAAATCCAAAAACACAAAAAACAGAATGAGATTAACTCGAACCCAATAAAAACCATAGGTGCATAACAACAGAAGTGTGTAAACAAGGTGAAGGGGTACAGTATGGTTGAAGTAGTGAAGGCACAAAGGATAACTAAAAAGGTATAGATACATAGGTGGCTGTAATGTCTAAGGGACATAGGATCGCTTAAGTAGTGAAAAGAACAGAATAACTGAGTTGGTAAAGAAAGAGAGAATGGCTGAAATGGTACGAAACACAGGGTGACTGACATGAGATGATAAACAGACAGGGATGGCTGAAATATTGAAGTGTCACAGGATTGATGAAGTGGTTAAGGGACACGAGATGGCTTATATCATGAAGGAACATGGGATGGCTGAGTTGAAGTGTCACAGGATTGCTGAAGTGGTTAAGGGACACGAGATGGCTTATATCGTGAAGGAACACTGGATGGCTGAAATAGTGAAGTGTGACAGGATTGCCGAAGTGGTGAAGGGACACGAGATGGCTTATATCGTGAAGGAACACTGGATGGCTGAAATAGTGAAGTGTCACAGGATTGCTGAAGTGGTTAAGGGACACGAGATGGCTTATATCATGAAGGAACATAGGATGGCTGAAATATTGAAGTGTCACAGGATTGCTGAAGTGGTTAAGGGACACGAGATGGCTTATATCGTGAAGGAACACTGGATGGCTGAAATAGTGAAGTGTCACAGGATTGCTGAAGTGGTTAAGGGACACGAGATGGCTTATATCGTGATGGAACACTGGATGGCTGAAATAGTGAAGTGTCACAGGATTGCTGAAGTGGTTAACGGACACGAGATGGCTTATATCGTGATGGAACACGGGATGGCTGAAATAGTGAAGTGTCACAGGATTGCTGAAGTGGTTAAGGGACACGAGATGGCTTATATCGTGATGGAACACGGGATGGCTGAAATAGTGAAGTGTCACAGGATTGCTGAAGTGGTTAACGGACACGAGATGGCTTATATCGTGATGGAACACGGGATGGCTGAAATAGTGAAGTGTCACATGATTGCTGAAGTGGTTACGGGACACGGGATGGCTTATATCGTGATGGAACACGGGATGGCTGAAATATTGAAGTGTCACAGGATTGCTGAAGTGGTTAAGTGACACGAGATGGCTTATATCGTGATGGAACACTGGATGGCTGAAATAGTGAAGTGTCACAGGATTGCTGAAATGGTGAAGGGACAGGGGATGTCTGAAGTGGTGAAGGGACAGGGGATGTCTGAAGAGGTGAAGGGAAAGGTGATGGCTGAAATGGTGAAGGGATGGTGGATGGCTGAAGTGGTGAAGGGACAGGGGATGGCTGAAGTGGTGAAGAGATACAAGATGGCTGAAGTAGTGAAGGGATGGGGGATGGCTGAATTCGTGAAGAGACACAAGATGGCTGAATCAAAACTAAACGCAAACTAAACCATGATCAGAAACAAATGTAGCAAAACAGCAGCAATCTTTTAATATGTCAAGAACCACAACTCTGATTTTAGTTGCATTAGTTGAAAACTGAATTGAAAAGCAAACTTAACCAATTGACAAAAAACATTTAGTAGATAAATTATTTCTTGTTAGTGAAGAGAAAAACAATTCTTACAAAATACAATCTAAATCAAAAGAAATTAAGATAACAACAATGTTTTATTTGTGAGACAGGCATGAATCTGCATCTACACTTAAATATGTAAATTGACTTCAAAGAAACAATATCCTTTGTAACAATTTACAAAATGCCATTTTTTCATATTTTAAAAAACTTGAAACCTCTGTTAAAAACTAAAAATTGTATTTGTATAAAACAGTTTTACATATTTTAAGCATTTGGTAAATATTAATTGAGGTTAAACAACAAAAGAAATTTTTTGAACAATATAATATTAATATAGTAATATCCAAAAATATTTGTCTACAAATTACAAAAAAAACTTACTTATAAAATTTAAGAACAAGTCAATACCTTAAGGACAAAAATTAAGGCCAAATCTCACAAACAAATCTTCAAAAATGGAGGTTTACATAGTCACACAACCACATCTACTTATAGCAACTTTTACCTATCGCAGGGTTGATGAATCGTAAAAATATAACGGTTCCGATAACGGTCCATACCGCTTCAGCGCTACTTTGCTGAAAGCGCTGAACCACGACTTGGTACAAACAGTGGCACATACTTCGTAGTTTCGATGGAAACCTGTCAGTAGAAGGTTAAAGGTAAAATGCAGGGTTAGCAGACGACAAGCTCTAGATACAAGTGACCATGCCCGTACTGAAAGGTCAAAAGTTCAAGTGTTACAAGCAGTTAAGCCTTTTGTTGGTGGTTCTTTGAGGGTTTATATTTATTTTCATTTAAAAACTTTTAACAAATGAAAATATTTAACCTCACCAAGCAAGATATAGTTTTCCATTTATAATTTAGACAGAAAGGTTACCTATCAAATTAGATTTCCCAGTATATCAGGGCTACCTTTATGTTGAACATAGCTATTTCTGTTTACTAAGATCAGAAACTTTTGCGATAATTTTATATGGTAACATGTGACAAAGGAAGAACATTTAAAAACAGCTTCCAAATTAAAAAAATATAAATATAAAAGCAGAAGCTTTAAAAATTTAACATCAATAGCTAAATGAAAACCATTTGTTATCCTGCTTTATCTAGAACTGAAAATGTTCCCTACCACATGAAAACGGGCTAATTTCAGAACTACCATTTTTTGTCATGACTTTCTCTAAAATCTCTCTACTATAATGCTTTTAAGATTAGATTTCAATGGTAATTACTGTCTTTAAACAGTTATCTCCAGTCAATTATTTGCATTTTAACCCTTTTATGAACAACCAACAAAATCTTGTATAGAAAAATTAAGTAAAGTACTCTTTTGAGATTTGTTACCTAATGCTGGGTTGAAAAATCGTAGAAAAATAACTGTTCCAGTGGCATGTATACTGTGGACTTGTGGGAACCGCATACATATTACTTCATATGTACAGTGGCACATTATACGTAATTTCGGTGGAAAAAAACTGAAAATTAGTTCATATTTGTATGTATTTAAAATAACTGTATTTGAGAGATAACTTTACTGTGCTAAAATGGGGCACCATAAGGTGTAAATATAGTTGCAAGTGAAGTTTTAATGTCTACACTAAAGTCCCAACTGACAATGGCAACACTGCAGACAACTGTAATCAGTTCTCTAATGAAATACTTGAAAAATCTTCAAAATAAACCATTTAAAATATTCCTAAATGTTGACTGTGTTTGTATTGTTACCAATGAATCATTGTATCAAGTGCTAAACTGATGTCATCCAATCAAAAGTAACCTGTTATACTGCATCAGAATCAACATTTACATGTATATATAACAAGGGGAGAGAACAAATATGTTTGTTTATAAAACTTATCTGTAATAATTCTGCAGCATTTATCTAATGTATAACACATGATATAATTATTTTTTTCTCCTTTGATTTTCAAATTTTAAATATTGTTTATAACATTTCTGCTACTTTCCTTTACAAAGCATTGTTAACTGTAGGCAATGGTCAGCTTACATGCAAGTAATGTTAACACAAATATTTTGCTAAGTGCTTATTGCCGGGTGACGACTGAGTAATGGGAGATAACCCAGCTTATTTCTCCATACAAAAAATGCAAATTACTAAGAAAATTATCTCCATATTACCAACAAAAATCCAAGAGCATCAAATAAAGATATGCTGCGTTGATACTTGAAAAAGGGGGATTATTCTGTCTGGAATATTTAGCTACTATGACTATGAACTTTGACTACTAACCTTCACACTATGACCCTGACATTTGAACTAATGTCAAAATCAAGGGCTTCTTTCTTTTATCAAGTGGCATCATGTATTAGATTGAATTCAAAAAACAAATTATAATTTTTGTCGAATGTTTGATATGACTTTGACCTGAACAGTGACCTAGTGACCCCAGAATCAACTGACCACGAGTACTCAATTTCCCCCATTACCCACAGCAATTTTAGTCTAATTATGGTCTACAGACCACATCATTAGCCCACTGACCATAACATGTTACTCTTATCATAGTGTAAGATTGGTTGCATGGTCAATAATATATGGAAACATAGGTTATTTTGCCATGATGTTGACTTTTTACCCCTTAAACTTCATGTAACAAATGGCATAAGGTACCCATCTAGGCATCTACTCGTCAGATCAAAAGACCAGTTTGGCTTTGTGACAACATGAATAACAAAAAAATGCATCCCAACTGACAGCATTATTTTTCAAGTAATACTTTTTACTAAAATTATACAAAATAATAGTTTTTGAAATGCTTAAAATATATTTTTAAATAAATTAATATTTATCAAACCAATCTGACTACATCAGTAATTTATGAAACAATTATCACTTATACTAATATTTCAATTATCCAATCAAATAGCCTGTAATGCATAATAGATGTCATCAGGAATCTGATTGGACATAAATGCTAAGAATCTTATCATGGCAATTTGAACTTGTAGTAAATATTGTAAAAAAAATTATAGCTGTCTTGATTCATGCATCATTGCAAAACAAAGTCATTAAATAGTTTGCATTAATTTATTTCTTAAATGCATTCCCTATTATTTTAATAATATAATATAAAATGTGAAAACATATAGGTATACATACGAGTGAGAGGATTCCACGATAGCGTTAAACACTTTCTGTGTAATGTTTGTCAAATGTCGTTTGTTATCTTCTAACTTTTCACCATCTTCTTTTCTGTCAAGAGAATAATTAAAAATGAATAAATATAAATCTTACATATTTACTAAACAATATAAATTCTCGTCCTTATCCTAATACAGAATAATATATCTCCTTAATATTAAACTTCAATTATCTTACAGTTTTAATGAACGATGATGATATAAAATTTTTTCCACCCAAAAATTTCAACAATGAAAGTATTGTTAATATTAAACTTCAAATATCTTACAGTTTTAATGGACGATGCTGAAATAAATTTTCTACCACCCAAAAGTTTCAACAATGAAGTTATTGTTGATGTTTTTCATTTACTTTTTAACGCCTCTTTTAATAGTTATTTTTAAAAAACTCCATCATATTGCATAGTTTTTATTGGACGAGGAAGCTGGGGTATCCAGTATAAATATCCTGAGTGTCTGGTACAGATCATAAGATATTTCAACAAAAAATCCAAGGACACTGATCATAAGATTTGTTAAAAAATGTAAAAGTTTATAAGATGACTAATGGGGGTTTAAATTCCATTTCTAGTTTCTCTTTTTTTTAGTTGCAAGTAGTTTAATTACTATAGTAGTCCATTGTGTGTCTGCCAAGGGAGATAATTCAGTAATGAAGGACTGCAGAAATGGTACATGAGATCTGTAGTAAAAGGGGCTTTATAAGAAAGGGAAATAACTGTATTTCATAACAAACCTTTTTGGGTCAATTTCATATGATTCCTTTTGTTCCTTTTCCATGACAACCATTTCCATAATTAATGGATTCAATAAATCTCTCAAATATTGTTGACCATAAAATCTAAAACAATATGCCATGATCTTACTGGCGAGACTGTTACCCCGAAACAATGTCTGCATGCAGTCTGCAATCTCTACCTAAAAACAAAATTGAAAATTATACTAGTTACTATGGACAATGTCTGCAGGCTCTAACTGGTGCATCAGATTTTATGACAAAGTGGACTTTCATGAATAAAATAATGCCAATCTTGAAATCCCTTAATGGAAGATATTTTTCTTGAACAATAACAAAACGGATAAAGAACAAATTAATACAATCCAATTGCACATGATATATGTTGTGTATAATTTTTACTCTTAGTTTCAACTGTTTGTAATGATTTTCTACTTTTCATTTCTTGTGCCCTTGACATTTTCTGACTCTTTGGTGTTTGTTTCGACTTTCTTGTACCCATGACCTTCTATGCCTCTTTAGTGTATGTTTTCAACAGTGCATTGATATATCAAAATACCCTTTTTATGCTAGGTGGACACATAGGACTTTTAAAACATTGGATGCCTCAAAATGAATTTAAATACTAGAAAATAAAGTATTTTAATCTTCTTTTATTTTACTCCCCGGATTTGCACCTGTAATTTTATTTTATCAACAAACACTTTTATATCTTCATACCTCTTTAGAAAACATATTCCATAAAAGTTGGTATAACAGGTGCTTTGCGTCAAACAGATTGACAAAAACTCTAGCAAGCTCATCCTGAAAATATACATCAGGGTGTGTAACATACTTGAATACAAACACAATTTACAAATTAAATTATCTTTATTCTGACTATGCTTATTGGAACAGAAAAATAAAGGACTTAGGAAAGTAACATTTAAAATTACACATACTGAATAAGTCACAAGTCAACTAAAAAACTAAGTGATTTTTTTTGTGGTGTTTTAATTTGCACTAAAATCGTGGTAAACGTTGGAATGCGAAAATCAAAACATGCAAAATATTATCAAAAACGAGTTATTCATTCTGATTTGGGACCAAGAAAATAACATAAGGCAAAAATAATCTCACATAGTTTTTTAACACAAACACTAAATTTTCACCACACAAAAAAAATCACTTCTACAGTATCATCTCAGTGCATTACAGTTAAACAATGTTATCAAATTGTTTTTGAAAAAACACCCTTTATACCAAATTAATAAATTGTAATTTTAATTTGAACTGTACCATTTGCTGAGTCGGGACCACAGTGGCAAGAGCCATGGCTATGGGTAGCTCCCCTTTATCACCAATCATGGTAACCAGTTCTACCAGTCTTTCAAACCGATCAGCTAATGCGGTCTCAGCCAATGTCTCAAATT
The DNA here is from genome assembly GCA_944474755.1 of Limnoperna fortunei. NCBI lineage: Eukaryota > Metazoa > Mollusca > Bivalvia > Mytilida > Modiolidae > Limnoperna > Limnoperna fortunei. The sequence goes on along the minus strand of OX104121.1, from coordinate 1,117,277 downwards.
CAGTTCCCTGCTGAAGAATTTTTGTCAGGACCTCCATGAAAGCTGCCCTGGTTTGTGGATCTTTGTGATAACCCAAGGCTACATATAAAGCAGAAAATGGTAAGTCAAAATGAGAAACTAATGACAGGTATGTAATGTTAAGGCACTTTAGTGGTTTTAACAAGATAATACTCATCAATGCAAGTTTTAAACACAACAATTTCTTGCTCTTTCTTCTGAAAATCTTTTTTTAAATAAAAAGTATTTAATTTTTTGTAATAAAGACAATATATTGTGGATTTACTATTCATTTGATACTGTACTTATTTTTGTGAAATAGACATAAAATGAATTCCAGTACTTAGCAAAATACTAATTCTGGGTTGCTTTGATAGGACAAAAAATTTAAACAACGGAGCCTTGGTGGCTGAGCGATCTATGTATTTAGTCATCTACTACTGATCACTGTCTTGTCTACATTGGGGTTCGGAGTTTGAACCTTACTTTGGGCAAGGTGTGTTTGACTCCAATCTCATTTGACAACGATTTATAGTTTGTCTGCTGAAGGTCAGAGATTCTCGCAGGGTACTCTGGATTTCTCCCCAAATAAAAACTGAATACCACCATATAGCAACAAAATTGTAAAACATTATTTAATCAAAACAAACAAATAAAACCCTGAAAATTAAGCATCCTTGATACAGCAACTAAACAAACAATGAAAACTGGTATTAACTCAATAAAATGAATCTGCAAATGCTATTTAAGGACTAACTATAAAAAATAATTTCTCTATCAAAAGACAACACAATTTCTGTTATTCCGGAAATTTTTTTCTAGCTAATCTAAAGTCTGCATTCTTGTACAATTTATTATTAATAGGATATGCTATATTTAATCTGATGTCACCCATAAGACTAATGAACCTACCTATAGAGTGCATGAGTCCACTATCAATGTTAGCATTCAGTAAGTTAGACATAGCCTGTACTGTGCAGTTACGTAGAGCACTCAGATTGGAGGTGCTGCGTTTCCTGTTGGGATCCATGGCTGTGTCCTGTTCTTCCTCAGAACAATCATTCAAAAGGTTCATGAACAATGTCAAATACCTATAACAATAATATACTCAAAATGACTTTAGTTCACTGCTGTATACTTCATGCATAGTGGAAAATAGTTTTGGTTTAAACTTACTACATAACAGAAATTACAACAAAATCAAATTGATAAAAATTCACAGTTGACACTTTTGTTAGAAGCAAGCATAACATTTAAAAGTTGCTTATTTTTGGTGTTTGTGTTTTATATTTTTAAACACAATTTAAATGGTATTGAAACAATACTTATTTTAAACATGTTGAGTTTAGTTGATTGATAGATGCTTAATGTCCAGTAATCAATATTTCAACATTAAGTGGATGTACAGTAATAAAGAAGTCCTACGTGATACCTCACACTATGAGTATAATTAAAAAGACTGCACAAATAATAATTACTTACTTAAGAAACAGTTGAGATTTTGCCTCCATCAAGTCACCCCGGTCACTCTCCTCTGGTTGTAAAGGTAGACCTGCTAACAGAGCCGCAACAGCCTCCATACTGGCTTGATCAAGGTCTCTATAAATAGAAACAAACAATGAGATGTTGTTTAAAACATGATCAGTAGTTTCTTAAGATAAATAAAAATTAGATGGTCTTTGTTTTGTTGGAGGGGAAGCAGGGGAAACCTGAGAAAACACCAGACTTTCGGTGGAAACATGGCAATCCTTGTCAATTACGACTTGGGGTCAAGCACACCGTGCCTGCAGTGAGACTCGATCCACAACATCAGTGTTGACAGGCAAGTGATCAATTGTAGATGACTAACTACCTTAACCACTTTGACATCAAGGCCCCTGTTCATTATGAGATTTATGGGTAACAACAACCATTTGAGACAAAGATGGATGACACAATAGTACACACCAAAAAAACATGTGACCAATTACCAGATTTTTATTTCAATATTTTAGGAATTTTACTAGAATCAATGAGATCCTCGATTTATCATTTTAGCCTGTCCCTATGAATGTACTGACACCCTTATATAAACTACCAGAGTAAAGACTTACATAAATTTACTGAGAAATAATACAACCATGCAAAGAATTAAATTAAAACATAACAGGAAGCACAAAGGATATAAAACAAAATCATGAAGAAACGAAAAGATAAAATTAAGCACCATGAATCCAAGGGTTAAGCTGAAGACCATTCAAAGCTTGAACAAGAACACAAGCAAGAATTTGTGTAAATAAATCAACTATTTCCAGTACATGTAATTAATATGACTGATAAGCATTTGAATTGTGTCAGTAAGAAATAAATATTTTTTTATCATGCCTGCACACAAATATATTTTTCTATAAGAATATTTTTCCGTACTGTCGATTTGTTTTTTTTTTTTTTGTTTAACATTTAAACAAACTACCTGCTGTAACAGTGTGCAAAAAAAGACTTAAAATTGACAATATCACTCAAAATAAACGAAGTCTAATCATTCCCAGTGTTGTTTTATAATGCTGACATTTCCAAAATTCCAGATCTTTTAGTTAATCTTGGTAAGAATTACTGTCTATGGTATACATGTTATACTGATACTTTTTATTTAATTTGAAAAAAAAAGTATTTCCTGAATTAAGAAAAAATATAAAATGAAAGTTTCCAAATTTTACATTAAAAGACCCCTCCCCCATCCAACCAACTAAAAAAAAGTATTTTCCAAAGGGAAGTAACTCTCAGATTAAAAGAGAATTATCTCTCCTATTGTCATATATATATCTTAACCCTGTTAAGGGAGGTAACTCCAGGATACTCACACATCTGTTTGTGATTGAAGAAATAAAGGTGTGGGAGCTTTATTTGAACACTGATTGTTGTTTTGATTTGAGTGGATGATTCTTTGAATTGCTGTTCTTGTTGGTCGCCTGGCAACAAAGTAAACAACACAAATACAGACAGACTTAAAAATAAATAGGAAAATAAAGCATATTAAGAATACAAGACCTTTCCAGCAAAGCATCAAAATGCATCACAAAAGGAAGCCATTATTTTGCCTCAGAAGCTGATGTTAGAAACATCTGTTTTTGCATCCATATGTTTTTAACAAGATTAAATTTAAAAAACATGAGTATAAATACTGATTCCCTAGTATTGTTTTGAACATTAATTACTTATTTTTCAGATGAGGATGCTAAATATTGGTCCCAAATAAAGCATAAATAGTGTTTGCCTATATTAAATAGGAGAAAAAAATTCAATACTTTGACCTTTAAGGATGTTATATCTGAAACTGATTATTGTAAAAGACCTTTTCAACATAATGCTAAAATTTCTGGAAAGGTCTATGGTACAGATAAAATGGACAATACATTTAATAACTACCATATTTTCAAAACTGTGCCATTCCAAACACAATACACATTTAAAAAGTATCGTAGGTGTAAATAACAACATATTTTTAATACACCACAGCTCCAGCTGATTTTTTTTTTCCACCCATCAAGATTGAGAGTTTGCAAGGGACGGGCAAAACTAGCTCGTCTCCTCTGCCTGCACTATAAAGGAACTTTTTATCGTTTTCTTATCGACAATCAACCTAAAAACGCAAATAAGCATTTATTCGATATTTTTTCAATATATTAAGTGTAGTTGACGTTACTTTGGATGGATGGAAAATCTAAATTCACCTGACCTGTGCTGTAACAATAATAGTGCAACAAATTGAAAAATATTAAAGTGGATTAATGGTTATTGGAGGGTAACTAATTTCCAAAAATCGCAACAATAAAACCAAAGAAATACATCCCTGTTGCATTGATATGATCCAATGACAAAACTACTTAATTAGATGTCACGGAAACCACAAAAAATTGGTATATGTGATAATAAAATATAGGCACATGTACACTTTGTGTTTGGTTATCTCCTCTCTGTAGCTTGCATTTCAAGGATATTTTTTCAAGGTCAATGTCATTTTAATAACATTTTGAATACTTCATCTCACTTCCATATTGTTGTAGGAATCACACTCATGATAACCCTTTATTAAATATACATAATTAACACAAAATAATGCAGAGATTATGAAAAGTTAACAATTAAAAATGCATTTTCGCAGTTCATATCTACATCTGGATGTTTGTTAACTACGAAATAGACAGCTACTGCACATAAACAATGTTCAAAAACATAATATAATGTCTTACGCTCAAAATTTGAAACTAGACAAAGTTGATCTAGCGATCACTGATACCCCCGCTTTTGTAAAAAGTTCTAACGTTTTTTGTGGACTGTGACCTTGAAATTTGACAGATTTCCCCCAAAAGCGATAGGCTTCTTACCAACATAATATATAATAATCCAAAAGTTTCATTCAAATCAGATGCAAACTTTTTGAGTTATTGTCTGGAAACAACTTTTTTGTAAAAATTTCTAACGTTTTTCATGGACTGCGACCTTGAAATTTGACCGATTTCTCACCAAATTAAAAGGCTTTTTACCAACATGATATATAACAAAATCCCAAAGTTTCATTAAAATCGGATGCAAACGTTTTGAGTTTTTGTCTGAAAACAACGTTGTGTTAAAATTCCTAACGTTTTTCATGGACTGCTAACCTTGAAATTTGACGGATTTCACCCAAAATCGATAGGCTTCTTACCAACCTGATATTTAACAATATCCCAAAGTTTCATTCAAATCTGATGTAAACTTTTTGAATTATCATCCGGAAACCAAGTTTTTGTTAAAATTCCTAAGGTTTTTCGTGGACTGCGACCTTGAAATTTGACGGATTTCACCCAAAATCGATAGGCTTCTTACCAACCTGATATATAACAATATCCCAAAGTTTCATTCAAATCTGATGTAAACTTTCTAAATTATCATCCGGAAACCAAGTTTTTGTTAAAATTCCTAACGTTTTTCGTGGACTGCGACCTTGAAATTTGACGGATTTCCCGCAAAATCGATAGGCTTCTTACCAACCTGATATATAACAATATCCCAAAGTTTCATTCAAATCGGATGTAAACTTTTTGAATTATCATCCGGAAACCAAATGTGGACGGACGAACGGACGGACGGAAAGACGGACGGAAGGACGTACGGACGGACATGAGGACCACTATATACCCCCGACTCAGTCGAGCGGGGGTATAAAAATTATATAATTGATATATTTGAAATTCATTAAGTTTGAAATTTTTCAAAATCTATAGAATTGTAGTTTATATTGTACTACATGTACTAATTAATTATATAATCTGCATATTTAAGACATATAAATTTAGTTGATTAAAGTTCAGGGACAATAAAGAAGGAAATTATAGAATATAATAACTATTTACAAGCATGTCTTTGCCAATTTTATTTTTAATAAATTTGCTACAAAAACTCTTGAACCAACCTAATCAAATATAGCAATCCCTCTCACACAAAACTAGCCATTCTGCACTTAAATTTGGCCCAATAAAACAGGTTGTCTATAGTGAGGGTAATTATTTAGTTATGAAGAAATAAATATGACATGTGATGTGGCATCCGGAGATGAGGTGAGCCATGGAGAAAGGGACCTTATTAGATAGAGCTTACTGTATATACTGCCTATTGGGAGATAAGGTGGCCCATGGAGAAAAGGACTTTATTAGATAGTGTTTACTGTATGTACTGCCTATTGGGAGATAGGGTGGCCCATGGAGAAAGGGACTTATAAGATAGGGCTTACTGTATATACTGCCTATTGGGAGATAAGGTGGCCCATGGAGAAAGGGACCTTATAAGATAGGGCTTACTGTATATACTGCCTATTGGGAGATAGGGTGTCCCATGGAGAAAGGGACCTTATTAGATAGAGCTTACTGTATATACTGCCTATTGGGAGATAGGGTGGCCCATGGAGAAAGGGACCTTATTACTTAGTGTTAACTGTATAAACTGCCTATTAGAAGATAAGGTGGCCCATGGAGAAAGGGACCTTATAAAATAGTGTTTACTGTATATACTGCCTATTGGGAGATAAGGTGGCCCATGGAGAAAGGGACCTTATAAGATAGGGCTTACTGTATATACTGCCTATTGGGAGATAGGGTGGCCCATGGAGAAAGGGACCTTATAAGATAGTGTTTACTGTATATACTGCCTATTGGGAGATAGGGTGTCCCATGGAGAAAGGGACCTTATTAGATAGAGCTTACTGTATATACTGCCTATTGGGAGATAGGGTGGCCCATGGAGAAAGGGACCATATTACTTAGTGTTAACTGTATATACTGCCTATTAGGAGATATGGTGGTCCATGGAGAAAAGGACCTTATAAGATAGTGTTTACTGTATATACTGCCTATTGGGAGATAGGGTGGCCCATGGAGAAAGGGACCTTAATAAATAGTGTTAACTGTATATACTGCCTATTAGGAGATATGGTGGCCCATGGAGAAAAGGACCTTATAAGATAGTGTTTACTGTATATACTGCCTATTGGGAGATAGGGTGGCCCATGGAGAAAGGGACCTTATAAGATAGTGTTTACTGTATATACTGCCTATTGGGAGATAAGGTGGCCCATGGAGAAAGGGACCTTATAAGATAGTGTTTACTGTATATACTGCCTATTGGGAGATAAGGTGGCCCATGGAGAATGGGACCTTATAAGATAGGGCTTACTGTATATACTGCCTATTTTCATCTATTACTTAAGTTATTGTTAACATCTTATGAAAGACAAAGAAGAGAGCTTTCTACAGTGTATTTCTGAATCAGATTTTGAGAAATAAGACCAAAGATAAGATCATATAAAACCTCTACAAAATGCATTTATTATAGGATTGAACACCGTTTTCAATGGATTTATGGGTATAACAACATGAACAACTCGCACACAAACATACCATAAAAGTCCTGTTTGTGAGTGAGTTTGTCTTGTTGATATACCTATAAATCCATAGAAAACGATGTTTAATCCTTACAATTCTTTAAAATAGCATTAAGAAATTAATTAGTCTAAAGTAATATCAATTCCATATTTCTTGTGTATTTTGCTAGCAGGATTGACCTAATGTATGAATATTTTGTTGATTTTTCATACAAATGTAACAAATCATTAATTTGATCACAGCAGATACTGGTTACACTAAAAGTAAAAACCATTTATCGAAAAATGAATTTAGTAAACTTCATTTATTAAAAAAAATTCTGTTGAAAACCGCTACCAGACTTAATCTCGACCAATCAAATAAACACATTTCTAAATATGCAAATCACATGAGAATTATAAGCAGATAATGGTTATATTAAGAGATCACCATAGTAATGCAAGAATTTATATCATTTATGTATATCAAGCATCTCAATGTGGTTTTCTTAAATTAAGGCCAAAGATTAGTTAGGCCTTTTACACTCAGTATGTTGTTAAAGGTCATGATGACCCCATATATAAGCAAAATATCACAATGCGGTTTTTATTAATAATTTAGATAAAAGACAGGTCATGCCATATATTACTCTGGTTTAAACTATTACAATGTTGTTACAGGTCTTGTTGATTTTTAAATTTTTTTTTTCAGTTCTATTTTGCATAATTTAAACCTGTTTCTGTTTTATTTTCCTGTAAATCAAATTGCACATGCATTTACGGTTGTAGGAAAGAAAGTCACAGGAAAAAAAGTCACGGAAAAAAATTCACGGATAAAAAGTCACAAGAAAAAAAGTCACAAGAAAAAAAGTCACAGGAAAAAAAGTCATAATTAATAAGTTGTATTGGTATTGAATGTGTGTTTTAAGTTCTTTTTGTAAGATTTATATTCTTGTGTATAAAAGTAAAGAGGATACTTAAAGACATTTAAGGATTGTTTTCAATTGCTGGTTAGATTATTGGATATAAACGACTTTGGGTCGATTTACGCTGAATAAACCGCGAAGCGGTTTATGTTGCAGCGTAAATCGATCCAAAGTCGTTTATATCCAATAATCTAACCAACAATTGAAAACAAACCTTATATTTTAAATTCTATAGTAAAAATGAAGTAACAAGAACAATATTTTACAATTAATCAAATAATATTTGCAATTCACAATTTTAGTGTCGTCACTTGTTGTTTGCGGAAGAATTAATGCATGGTCAACTTCATCAATACATCTTATTATGACGTCACAATCAGTCACGTGCTGAAAAACCAAGTTAGGTTATACGAAATAACCAACTTTGCTCATGTATTGAGTATTTAAACGAAATTAAAATATTTAATTTTAAAATATATATTATAACAAATTAACAAAATTTTATCATATAAAAACAAAGGAATAAATAAGCAATTAGCATGATTAGTAGTGCAGTAATTGGTCACACATGTTCATTTTTCACTAAGCATTATTTAATTAAAAATTCACTAAAATGTTGAAGCCATGTTTTTGGCTTTGATCTATGTATTAATATAGTTGTTTATCATATTCTTTTCTTTGGTATACATATTTTTAACTGTTAAAGCAGCACAAAAAGAGCTGTCAACAGTAATGTGTTTTAACTAAAATGTTTTATAGATTTTGATGGACTAAAATACAATTTTTATTAATGGTATTAAATAAATAATAAGTAATAAAGTAATATACAAGTTTTACATAAAAATATGACTATAATTATCATAAACATAAAAATATTTTTCTATTATGACAACATGTGACCAAGACCAACTTATTAATTGTGACTTTTTTTCCTGTGACTTTTTTTCTTGTGACTTTTTTTCCTGTAACTTTTTTTCCTATCAAAACTGTGACTTTATTTCCTGTGACTTTCTTTCCATTTACCGCATTTACAGTCTTTGATGAGGGCTGTAAATACCTATATTTTAAGACTCAACAATTATTTCATCTAATGAAAAAAAAGACATCAAAACAACTGGTCACTTACATAAGATGTTGAAGTTGTAATGAAATTAGGTGTGCCCCCAACTGAGAATCATGGTTGATTTGTTCATGGCAATGTTTTTTAGAAAGTTAAGTGTGTCTGTAAGACAGAAAGTAAGTGTGTCTGTAAAACAAAAATGGTGTCCCTGGCTGACCAGCAACATGACAGAAGTGAAGCAACAGGAAAGGAATATTAAGAAAATTGAATCAAACTCGAAATCCTTCCTTATGTATACAAACATGCTACCAAATACAAGTCTTTAGAAGAAGAAGATACTCAGAAAACAGTCTTTGTGAAATATGCCAGTCAGGCAGTCTATTTATTTGTGTCTGCCCAAATGACCCACAAGTAAATTTCATGAGACGCAGTCTGATGACTGTTTGTTTTGCAGCTGACAATCAGTTGACCTTTTTGTCATCTTAATTTACTTAACTTAATTGAAAGTCGCCCCAAAATTAGTGTTAATTATACTTGACACCGGTATTCCATGGTTATTTTCCTTTATATCTAATCACAAATTTTGATTGGTCAAAACATTGTTCTAAATATATAAACCTGGGTCATACAAACTTAGGAATAGAATCAGACAAATAAAATAAATAAATAAATAAATAAAACAAATAAAATGAAGATTAGGAAGGCTGTTCTGATTTTAAAAATGAGTTTCTGAATTTTGAAAAAAAATATTAAATATCGTAGAGATTAACATTATTCTTATCCCACTAAGAAACTCTTAATGTATTTACATTGTTTGACAATATTTTATTCTAAATACTTATTTATGTTTAAATCAATAATTCTGTTCATGCTGTAATTTATTTATATTAAGTGCTTTGATTGGATAAAAACATTTAAATGGCGTCTTCTCAGATAATTTATATATCGATATTTCCTCTGAGCGCACTACTTTCAGTATCCAATGTAAACAAGATGGCGTCCTATTAGCGTATCGTCTGGGAGAGGGGACAATGTTTTCTCTGCCCCAATTATTTCCAATTAAATCGATTGAGATTTCAAATAAAATATAATATAACGATACAATTTAGTGCTTCATTTTATTTTTTTTCCTATCAATATCTACAGAACCGCGATTCCTTTAGTACTATGTTTTGCATATCCCTACGCTTTCCGGCCTAGGTACGTTTTGAGGTCTAGATGGGTTTCTGTAACTGTTTTTGCTGTTTTAAAAATCGCAACTATTATTTCACAGAATTATAAGGATTAAACATTGTGTTTTAGGAAATTATCAATGTGTAAACTCCAGCGACTCCCTCACAAACTTGACATAAAGTCCTTCGGACTTTATTTAGTTTGTGAGTGAGTCGCCTGAGTTTACACATTGATAATTTCGTAAAACACAGTGTTTAATCCTATAATATTTTAAACTGTTTTCTGTTAAAATTTTAATAGTTAATAAGTAGAATGGATTTGATCGAAAACCTGAACTCAAATGTTAATATATTGAGATTCTGATAAAAATCTTTCACCTATATTTAATGATTAAAATCAAGCAGTGATTTAAAAAATAATTTGTGATCTGCAAAACAAAGACTTTATAATTAAATATTTATACCAGTAGTCTTGTTTTATCAAAAATATCGGTATGGCACAATTTTTTCAGTCAGGCAGATGACCGAATAGTTTCAGGAGTTGAGCAGAAGCCATGATTTATAAGGAATTTTTAGAAAATTCTAATACCAAGGGGCCATAACTCCCACAAAATTTTGAGGATAAAAATTTTCTGGTAATATGCATAACTACATATGTTGCACTTGTTACATACCAAGTTTGAAAAAATTTGGTTGAGTAGTTTCAGAGGAGTCGATCGGAAATACTTTGTGACGGACAAACATATGGACAGACGGACAGACAGGACAAAAACAAAATATGTCTCATCACCAAGTGAGGGAAGAAATAATTTCTTTTTGTCCTGCACATGTTCATTATACAGTAGTCCCCCTCTTATAAGACCACCCCATCTGAGTCATGAAAGTGGTCTTATAATGGGGGTGGTCTTTCTTGAGGGGATACAATTTATACAGGTTTATAGAGCTTGGTCGGTTGATTAGCAGCAAAAGCTGTGAAGTAATCAAGAATCACACAAAATAAGTATTTGTATTTTATTATTCAGTATAAATAAAAATAAAAAAGAATTCATGCAGTTTTTATCTGTTAAAAATGTGTAATGATAATATAACAATTCCAAGTCTTCTTAACAGTGAATGTTTCTGTTCCTGTTTCATCTGCATTATCGTTGTTTTTATCACTTTTATTGTCTGCCCAGGTTCTACTTCGTAGTTTATTAAGGTTCCGTCTAATTTGGAAAAATCCAGGTTTTTCTCTGTTTCCAGTTTCCAAAGTTTTTGACATCGTTTTGTAGTAAATTTTGATAAATGGTTATGTTGGTACATTATACTATTATCTCCTTGTTGAATATTTCAGTCTTCTTGTAATAAACCCGATTTCCGTAATGCCGAAATCAAACTGATCTACAATATCCCTCCTTGTTTTCCCCTTTAATCCAGCTTAACACCTTTCTTTTACACGATTTCGACATTAGTTGACCGGGTTGTTGAACTGTTTCCGAACTGGTTTACGATAAAAAAAACCAAATCTCGTTCTATTCGAGACTTCCAAAATAAACATCCGGTCAGTGAAAATGGTCGTTCGTGAGGGGAATTTACGTTGTTGTGTCAAAAAAACGTGGTCGCTGGTCGCGTTTGAGAGGTGGTCGTTCGCGAGAGGTAGTTTTACGTTAGAAACACTTAATGCATCAGGATTTTGGCCGGATAAAGCGGGTGGTCGCTGGCGAAGGGATCGTATAAGAGGGGGACTACTGTATGTACAAACATGCTACTGAATGTAAATGCTATAGCTTCAAAGCTGTATGAGAATATAGCCAGACAAACCATGTACCCCTACAATGCCTGCAACCTGGAGAAGCTAGTTGGACAAACCAATCTGGATGGATGGATATACCCCATGGAAGGAGAAGTGTAAATAAATATGCCTCTCGACTTTCATAGCAAAGGCATAAAGCTTTCAAAACAGGAAGAAATATCAGTTAAAGTACAATTTTTAATTATGAAAACATGCATTTAATATAAAAATAAAAAAAGGTATATACAATATCAATAACACCATCAGTGAGTTAAGTGAGTTACAATATTATAACATTTGTTACCTTGACATGCTGCAAATGTCACCAATATTGACCTGGTGGGAATTCCCCATTATCCAATCGGTTAAATATTCCACCAGCTTATTCCTAAACTTCATCTCCTGTCTGAATGTGAGATCGTCTCGTCGCTGCATCATTGTTTCCACTAACTGACAAAGTTTGATCTTAATCTGTATAGCATGGACTGTCGAGTCGAGATGTCTCACATACCTGTAAACAAATGAAAACACTCCCAGTCAGTCAGGAATCCATGATTCTATTTGTTCTTTAAAGTAGGCATTGTCATGAGCATGAAATCAGGGGAAATAACTTCATGGTAATTGAATAATTTGGCCCGGATGTGAAACTCACTCTCTGTATTTAACTGTTAATGCTATCACCAAAAATGTGCTCTACTTTAAATGAATGCAAGTATACAAATGTCATAGTTGACTATTTCTCCAGAAGTAAATCTTTGCAAAGAAACTGTTTGTATCCAAATGTAAACTCAAGATACATGTATGGCAATAAAAAATATTCCACAAAAACTTTAACTTGTCAAATATTTTCTGCAGTATGAACTTTAAAGATGTTCATCTGTAGCTAATTTACACTGATATGACTGATTGCAGGTATATCTTTTAAACCTGAAAAACAATAAGATAAATAGAGATATATTCCACTGTAAAGTATATGATTATGTAGGTGGGGATGTGTCCTTCTAATTTCTGCCCTACCCTCAATAAGAAGAGAAGATAACTCTCATTAGAAGTGTAGAATACTGATATAGAATATCACAAAAACAGATGTCTGAACCTTCTTAAATCACTGTAAATTATATGGTTATGTAGGTAGGGATTTCTTATTCTAATTTCTGCCCTACCCTCAATAAAAAGAGAAGATAACTCTCATACTGTAGAAAACTGATATAGAATACTACAAACACAGATTCTAAATTCTCTAATTTTAACGTAATATGTCAACCGCTTGACAGGTGTGGAAAAAATATTTCTCGTCACTAGTGAATTTTTTGTTCTCAGTAGTTTAAAAATAATAACGTCACAATAAGAACTCATGACGTCAGAAACAAAACACCTTCCATTTACCGTGTATTCAAGTCATGAACGTAAAATTGGGGTTGGGAGAATTTGTACTTCGTTTCGCAAATTTACTACTTTTTAAAATTAGAGAAACAGAATCTTACATTAGTACTCTTGGATTTTCGGATTTCTCCAATCTCGATAGTTAAATTATGGAAATTAAAGTCCTGGCCAAGGCTCGGACTTAAAATTCCATAATTTAACGATCTTGATTGGAGAAATCCGATAATCCACTCATACCAATGTAAGATCCTATATTTACACAATTGTTATTAATTTCAGTAATCCTCTTGTTTACATGTGGTGTTGTCAATCAACATTTCAAGTGTTATCTAATTAAAGGCAAATTGTCAAATGAGATCGCCTGAATATAGCTGAAATATTGCTGCTCGGGCATTAAACACCATTAATCAATCAATCAATCAAATGAGGTGTACAAATTAGATCTACCCCACTGTCATCTTAAATTAATAACAACGAAACAAAAATTTTATTTTTAATAATATTCATTATCTTTATATGACCAACACGTATTACTCAGTGTTAAGTTTTGCATGCTAGCGAATAGTATGTCGAGATTTTCACTGATGACAGAAGCTGAAATTTTTTTGGGTATATTTTCGTATTCTAAGATTGTCTTTTCTTAATAACAATTTTCATATCATTTTATTTGATTTTTATAATTTTTTGGGGACAGATTAAGATCATCTCGATACTCATGAGGACTCAGTCTAAGGTAACCAGTTGACATCATTTTTGTTCATCAACAGTAAGTTCTTTGTATAAAACTATGAGGCAAGATGTATCAACAAACCCAGAAATTGGTAGGAAAAGAAACCGAAAGTTTTGCAGGAAAGTTTTGAGATGAAATTAAAAGGTTTATTTTTTATGATACAATTTCTTAGCTTCTTCTAAAGGGCTGCAAGATTGGAGCCCATTAATGTAATTCAGAATAAGGATACTTCAGGTATTCCAGGATCTGAAACTTTTAGTCGACTTCAGCATGTTTTATAAAATTAAAGTTTGTTTTTGCATACAAAACAGATGTCTCCCCCCTTCCCCATGTGGTTTTTCAGCAAACATCTAAGTTCAAAGTCCCATAACTCTCACAAAATTTTGAGGATCAGAATTTCCTGGTAAAATGCCAACTACGTAAGTTGTACTTGCTACATACCAAGTTTGTAAAATTTGGTTCAGTAGTTGCAGAGGAGTTGAGCGGAAACCATGATTTATGAGGAATTTTTGGAAAAAACGAGAACAACAAGATCCGAAAGTCAAGGGACAATTACAAATCAGGATTCGACAAACATATACAACACAAAAAAAACGCAAAAGTACAAAACAGAATGTGAGTAAACCAAACCCAATAATAACCATGGGTGCACTCAGGTACTCCGAATGAGTAAGCTGTGCCTGCCTCTAATTAGAGAACTGTCTAGTTACTCTCATTGTTATGTTTAAGAAAAAGTCAAATTCAGGAACATGAAAGACTTTCTATGACTCAGCGAAAATGTAAGATAGTATTTTAGAGATGGATTTTTCTTTACAATCAATTAAGTAATGGTAATGACCAGAATGAGAACATCTGAAGGGATAACGTCAACCCAGGTACAACAAACCCTTGTTTATGCATTATGCACAAGTTGTGAAATGTACACACCATACACCGGAGGTCTAGGTCAGGTGAAAAATACCAGACAGTCATGTACTATTTATCAGCAACATTATATACAAAATATTGTCATCCTAATTATGAATACATAAGAACAGCTTTAATCCAAAATCTTGGACATAGTAACTGGATCATGAAACTGAGGTCAAAGTCAGACAGTCGTAATATTCAAATATTGT
The DNA here is from genome assembly GCA_944474755.1 of Limnoperna fortunei. Lineage (NCBI taxonomy): Eukaryota > Metazoa > Mollusca > Bivalvia > Mytilida > Modiolidae > Limnoperna > Limnoperna fortunei. The sequence goes on along the minus strand of OX104121.1, from coordinate 1,102,246 downwards.
CATCCTACCATGCATGGTTACAGCGGAACTGCTCTAGTACAAAAACTTGAACATAGTCACTGTACTGTTAAACTGAGGTAAAAATCAGGTGACAGACTGATTGGCAAGTGCTCATCATAAGCTACCAGTGGACCAAATTTGATGGACCTATGGCTTTAGCTAACAAATATATAACAAGTGTGGACACATAAAAACGTCTCGCCTGGATTCCGCATCAGTAACGAAAATAAATTTCGTCATAAGCATTACGTAAATAGCATTAATTATCAGCAGCAGACTGTATACCAAATATTGTAACCATACCATGCATAGTTACAGAGGAACTGTCCTAATACAAAAACTTTAACGTATTCACTGGACTGTAGGTCAAGTGACACCTACCAGACAGTCATGTACTATTCATCAGCAACCTATATACCAAATATTGTCATCCTACCATACATGGTTACAGAGGAACAGCCGTAACCCAAAAACTTTAACATAGTCGCTGGACCGTAAAATTGAGGTCAAGGTCAAGTGGCACCTATCAGACAGTCATGTACTATTCATCAGCAACCTATATAGCAATTATTGTCATCCTACCATGCATAGTTACAGAGAAACTGCCGTAACCCAAAAACTTAACGTAGTCGCTGGACCATGAAATTGAGGTCAAGGTCAGGTGACACCTACCAGACAGTCATGTACTAGTCATCAGCAACCTATATACCAAATATTGTCATCCTACCATGCGTGGTAACAGAGGAACTGCCATAAACCAAAACTTTAACGTAGTCACTGGACCGTGAAATTGAGGTCAAGGTCAGGTGACACCTACCAGACAGTCATGTACTAGTCATCAGCAACCTATATACCAAATATTGTCATCCTACCTTGCGTGGTTACAGAGGAACTGTCGTAACCCAAAAACTTTAACGTAGTCGCTGGACCATGAAATTGAGGTCAAGGTCAGGTGACACCTACCAGACAGTCATGTACTAGTCATCAGCAACCTGTACACCAAATATTGTCATCCTACCATGCGTAGTTACAGAGGAACTGCCGTAACCCAAAAACTTTAACGTAGTCGCTGGACTGTGAAATTTAGGTCAAGGTCAGGTGACAGGTGACTGACTGGCAAGTACTCATCATAAGCTACCTCTGTACCAAATTTGATGGACCTAGGGCTTGGGCTTACAAGTATATGAAGCAAGATGTCAAGTGTTTATGCCGCCACCGGATTCCCATACATATGTCTCGCCTCCAGCGACTTTCGTTGCAGGCGAGACAAAAATGCCTCCAGCAGCTACCCAGGACTCCCATATACATGTTTTTCCTCCAGTGACTGTTATAGCAGGCTAGATTTTATTTGTTTGTTTAAATGGTGTTTAACGCCAGTTTAGCAATTTTTGAGCTATATCATGGCACCCAGTTTTTATTGTGGGAGGACAAAGCAGGCTAGACAAAAATTGGGCACGTGCAAGTGATGACAAGACAAAGCAGACAATACAAAAAAAAACTTTCCACGGGTAAATAACCAATACAGTCATACTCTTTGATTAAGAATTAAACTTGCATGAATTTAAGTTTTCTATTTCATTTTGTAAGTGGGATTGCAATGCTTTTTTCCAGGTTTATACACACTTTATATATTCAATGTATTTTAAGAATTCAAGGAGATTTTATTGTGATAAAATTTCTGTTGTTGAAATTATGTCCTTTCTGTAAATATATTTATGTCAGTAACTTTCAATTACACAAGGACTCAATAAGGTGACAGCTGGAAACGTAAATGTCATGAGCAAATACACATCTTTTCTTAAAACTTATGATCTTTGTTGAACATTATGCCTTTTTTCCATTTAAAATGCATGGAAATAGGAAAAATATTTTTTAAATACTCCATTCCATTTAACGACACTATATTTATGACATTTCAATTTCAATGCAAGAAATTTCCCATCATAAGCCAGTGAAGACTATGTGTCTGTGACCTATAGTTCATATAGACAATTATCCTTGCTAATAAAGGTTTGCCAACATCATATTCAGTTAGTATCAGAATAAGCTTTTCAAGTACCCTTGTCCTCACTTTAACTGTGGAATATTTATTTAACAGAAAACAGGAAGCAAAAAAAATTGATAATAACAAAATAGACATTACACACCTTACTGTAATCAAAATAAACTGTAAGCAATAATACCATACAGAGGTAAAATGTCAACGTTTAATCATCAGTTTTATTTTAAGTTCAAACGGGAAAAAAACCAATCTTTTAGAACAAAAAAGATTAAAAGAAATTGAATCATTTGATCAAATATCAATTGATATGAAAGTAATGATAAATATAATTTAAATATCCAGCAGGTCTATTTTGATTGGAGTTCAAGGAAAAGGATAAATATATCATGTCAACAGATTAGAAATGTTTTACACATATATTTGTGTTCTTATATATCAACAAACTTTTAATTCATAGCTCTAAATATAACATCTGATGAATGATTTACTATAGAAAGAAAACTAGAGGCTCAGACGAGCCTGTAATCACTTACCTGGAACACAAATCACTTCAAGCGATCATTAAGTTGTTACAATTTACAATAAATTTTTAGATTATAAGTTTGTGGTCAAAAACTAACAATGTCTTCAAAAATTTAGATTAAAGAGATATAACTCCTATAAGCATTCATCAGACAATCTTTGGGAAAATTAAATCATTTTTACGCCTTGTCCTTCAGGTTAATTTAGTAATTTACAGTTTTACTCTAGCTGTTATAAGTTTTACATAATAACACAAAAAACTAATTATTTTGTCAGAAATCATCATACAAGCGCAATAATTCCTATGAAGAGTCTTCTGACAATTTTGGACCAAGTGATTTTTTGTAGGACTTGTTTTGCTGATCATTTTTGCAATTTACAGTTTCACTCAGTTTCACTCTAGCTTTTATGGCATTTAAGTTACAGGACAAAAGCTACAAATTTCACCAAAAATTGTTTTTTAAAGCAATTACTCCTATAAGGAGTGATCTGACAATTTCAGACCAATACATGTAAGTGAATTGTAGGACTTGTATTGCTGATAATTTTTGCTATTTACAGTTTTAATCTAGCTGTATTATTGGACAAAAACTTAAAATTTCATAATAAAGAGTCATTTAAGGGCAATAACTACTATAAGGAGTGGTCCAACAATTTTGGACTGTGTTTTGTAGACATTGTTTTGCTCCAATCATTTTCAAGTTCTATTATAGAAACTGAAAATTTTGTCAAAAAATGTAATTTAAGGGCAATAACGCCTACACCTAGTCATTACACAACTTCTGACTAATATGAATAAATGTGCTAATCAATTTTTAAGATACTGACCAAAAACGTATGTTCTGTTTTTAGCTCTGCAGTAATTTTTGTCCATTGATCAACACCCTGGGTACAAATTTGAAACAAGATCCCTAAGGATGATTGTGACCAAGTTTGAAAAACATTTGCCAACTGGTTTCAGAGGAGAAGATTTTTTTTAAAGTTTACAACAGACGGCACACTTAATGGTCCAAGTGAGCTTATAAGTTAATTTCATGACTACATTTGAAGAATAAAAGAATAAAGAGATGTGCCTTCCATGTCTCTACTCTTTTCAAGAACAAAGACTAATAATTCTAATGCAGTTCTTGATGTAACGTCAGTTCTGATTGGATAACGTGAATAATTTCATGGCATCAATTCCACGATTGATGCCGTCAGATTTTAACGCAAGCGTAGAAGTTATTTCCAGCAAATAACAAATTCCAATTTTAATCAGTTAATTTAGTTTTTTATTGCTGTAGCATTAGAATGGAGATAACTGTATTGTATTTGAAGATTTGCCGGCATCAATTGGTGATTTGATGGTCGGAAATATCCGTTTACTGGCTCCGCTTACGCGTCGCCAATAAACTTAATTTCCGACCATCAAATCACCAATTGATGCCTGCAAATCTTCAAATACAATACAGTTATCTCCTAAATCTATAACAAACCAGAGGCTCTTGAGAGCCTGTATCGCTCACCTGATTTTATAGGCAATGAAGATGGCATTTTCCTGAGTATTGAAAACAAGCACTACCAGAGGCTCTTAAGAGCCTGTATCGCTCACCTGATTTTATAGGCAATGAAGATGGCATTTCCCTGATGTTAAAGTAAGTCCTGTAATTTTCAATAAACTTTAAATAGGACCATCCAAACAATATTACTAGAAAGCTTTGTTTCATTGGTTAACCAGTTGTATAGAGAAGATTTTTTTTATTTGCCCATAGGGTCCTATGTTAAACTAAGTCCTGCGGGGGAGGTGGCCATTTTGAATTTCCAATTGCCATAAAAAACATAAACTTTATAAAGGACCATCCAAACAATATTGCTAGTAAGTTTTTGTTTCCATTGATTAACCGGTTTCAGAGAAGAAGCCTTTTAAAACTTTTTCCCATAGGGTCGAATGTTAAACTAAGTCCTGCGGTAGCGGCCATTTTGAATTTCCAGTTGGCATAAAAATCATAAACTTTATAAAGGACCATCCAAACAATATTGCTAGTAAGTTTTGTTTTGATTTATTAACCGGTTTCAGAGAAGAAGCCCTTTTTGACCTTTTTCCCATAGGGTCCAATGTTAAACTAAGTCCTGCGGTGGTGGCCATTTTGAATATCAGATTGGGATAAAAAACATTAAGTTTATAGAGGACCATCCAAACAATATTGCTAGTAAGTTTTGTTTCCATTGGTTGGCCAGTTTCAGAAAAGAAGCCTTTCAAACTTTTTCCCATAGGGTCGTATGTTAAACTAAGTCCTGTGGTAGCGGCCATTTTGAATTTCCAATTGCCATAAAAAACATAAACTTTATAGAGGACCATCCAAACAATATTGCTAGTAAGTTTTTGTTTCCATTGATTAACCGGTTTCAGAGAAGAAGCCTTTAAAAACTTTTTCCCATAGGGTCCTATGTTAAACTAAGTCTTGAGGTGGCGGCCATATTGGTTTACCAATCAAAATAAAAAACACAAACTTTGTAAAGGTCCATCCAATGAACATTATGGCCAAGTTTGGTTTCAATTGGCCAAGTGGTTTCAGAGAAGAAGATTAAAATGTAAAAAGTTTACAGACGCCGACGCCGACGACGCCGACGCCGACGGACGCAAAGTATAACAATAGCTCACATGACCCTTTGGGTCAGGTGAGCTAAAAATTAAACTAAGTCCTGTAATTTTCAATAAACTTTAAGGAGGACTATCCAAACAATATTGCTAGTAAGTTGTGTTTTGATTGGTTAACCGGTTTTAGAGAAGAAGACTTTTAATTACAAAAATTTTGCCCATAGGGTCCTATGTTAAACTAAGTCCTGTTGTGGTGGCCATTTTGAAATTCCAATTGGCAATAAAAAACATAAAGTTTAAAGAAGACCATCCAGACAATATTGCCAGTAAGTTTTGTTCCCATTGGTTAATCAGTTTAAGAGAAGAAGCCTTTTTAAACTTTTTCCCATTGGGTCCTATGTTCAACTAAATCCTGCGGTGGTGGCCATTTTGATTTTCCAACTGGCATAAAAAACATAAACTTTAAAGAAGACCATCCAAACAATATTGCCAGTAAGTTTTGTTTCCACTGGTGCTGTAGAGAAGAAGCCTTTTAAAACTTTTTCCCTTAGGGCCCTATGTTAAAGTAATAAGTCCTGTGGTGGTGGCCATTTTGATTTTCCAATTGGCATAAAAAACATAAACTTTAAAGAAGATCATCCAAACAATATTGCCTGCAAGTTTTGTTTACATTGTTTAATTGGTTTCAGAGAAGAAGCCATTTTAAAACTTTTTCCCATAGGGTCCTATGTTAAACTTATAAAGTCCTGCGGTGGTGGCCAACTTGAAATTCCAACTGGCAATAGAAAACATAAAAACAACTAGAGTAAAAAAAACTGTGAGCGATGCTCACCATTGATACCCCCGCTTCATGATTTCTTCAAAAATGAATGTGTTCTTACTTATGAACTTGAAACTTAATCTAGTGTAGGAAGAGTTGCAGACAAAACATGGGAACCCCCATCCCTCCCCCACCTCAAAGAATAGCAATGTCCACTTTTTCTGTGGGAAAACCCAAATATCATTCCGATCAAAATGTTAAATATCAGGTGCACAATGACGCAATGTGACAAAGATTCCGTTTAAGTTTAATCAAATTCCATTTAGTGGTGTACGAGGAGTTGCACATAAGAGATGGGTGTCCCCTTATGTCAATGACAATGTCCATGTTATTCTATGGGAAACCCCAAATATCATTCCGATCAAAATGTTAAATATCTCCTGCACAATGGCACTATGTGAAAAGGATTCTGTGTAAGTTTCATCAAATTCCATTCATTGGTGTAGGAGGAGATGCACATAAGAGATGGGTATCCCCTTAGGTCAAAGACAAAGTCCATGTTTTTCTATGGGAAACCCCAAATATTATTCCAATCAAAATGCTAAATATCTCCTGCACAATGGCACTATGTGACAAGGATTCTGTGTAAGTTTCATCAAATTCCATTCATTGGTGTAGGAGGAGTTGCACATAAGAGATGGGTATCCCCTTAGGTTAATGAAAAAGTCCAGTTTTTCTATGGGAAACCCAAAATATTATTCCGATCAAAATGCTAAATATCTCCTGCACATTGGCACTATGTGACAAGGATTCTAAGTGAGTTTCATCAAATTCCATTCAGTGGTGTAGGAGGAGTTGCAAATAAGAGAAATTGTAAAGGACGGAGAGACGGACGGACACCCCCATCACTATATACCCCCCGCTTTTCAAGCGTTGGGTATAAAAAGTAGACCATCCAAACAATATTGCCAGTAAGTTTTCTTTCCATTGGTTAATTGGGTTCAGAGAAGAAGCCATTTTAAAAATTTTTCCAATAGGGTCCAATGTTAAATCAAGTCCTGCGGTGTTGGCCATTTTGAATTTCCGATTGGGATAAAAAAAACACAAACTTTATAGAGGACCATCCAAACAATATTGCCAGTAAGTTTTCTTTCCATTGGTTAACCGGTTTCAGAGAAGAAGCCTTTTTAAACTTTTTCCCATAGTGTCCTATGTTAAGCTAAGTCCTGCCTTGCATGGTTACAGAGGAACTGGCCTAATCCAAAAACTAACATACTCACTGGACCGTGAAATTGAGGTCAATGTCAGGTGACAGGTGACTGACTGGCAAGTACTCATCATAAGCTACCATTGGACAAAATTTGATGGACCAATTGATTCAGCTTACAAAGACATAAATCAAAATGTCCATGTGTTGATGCCACCGGATTCCCATATATATGTCTCACCTCCAGCGAATACTGTCGCAGGGAAGACAAAAACCAATATCACATGTTGTTCTGGCATTATTATTTTTTGAGCTTGGCAAGCTATACACTAACCTAATCTTTAGTGTTTGCTGTTTCTATACGCCTATCTATGACAGACATATTATGTTATATAAATGTCGGGCTGTCCGTCCATCGTCCACATGTCACTGTATCTTTAGAATGCCTTTACAGATTCTCTTTAAACTGCACAGAGATGTTAATTTTGTTATTCTATATTGCTCTTTAATAAAGGTATACCAACATATGTTTACTTTATTCACTTAGTTTCAGAATAAGCTTTTAAAGTACCCTTGTCCTCACTTCCAACGTGTGGAAAATTGCCAGAAAACATTAAGTAAAAACATCATTGAATAACAAAATAGACACTACACACCTTACAGTGATCAAATATAAACGGTAAAGATGCAAGAACTGCCATAATGAGATTAAGGGTCAAGTTTAGACTAGTCATCAGTTCTATCCTAAATTTAACTGAAAAAAAAACAAAACAATAATCTGCAAGACCAAAAAAGATCAAAAGTAAACAGAATCATTTGATCGAATATCAATTGCAATGAAAATAAGACTGATGAAAAATATTATCTAAATATCCAGCAGTTTTATTTTAATTGAAGTTCATGGAAATTATCAAGCCTACAGGTTAGAAACTGTTTAGACATATATGAAATTATGTCCTTATATATCAATAAACTTTTAATGATATAGCTTTAAATATGACATCTGATGAATGATTTAGTCACAAGATATCAAAATAAACAAATGTTGAAAGCGTTTTTAAGTTAAAGTATGAAAACTAAAAAAATCCACACCTGTTCACTAACAAAGTCCATCCTGAAAAAATAGAACTTTACCAAAAAGTATACAGACTATGAGGCTATCATAATTAACAACTGTGTCGCAGTTTGAACAAAATCTATGAAGGCATTGTAAAGTTCTAAGTTCTAAGTTCTTTATTGGTTTAAAATCTAAAATAAATGAATTATTACCAACACATATACATTAACAATAACAGTGTTTATATCATAGAAACAAAAATACTAATAATTTGTTCAGAGGAGGTGCTATGAATATACATTCAAATTCAACGTATTAAAGGCAAACAAAAATGAATAGCACTTTATTAGTTTCAGCTACTACAACATGTAGTATATATAAATGTTTAAATTTAAATCTGCTATTTTCTTAAGCTAGTGCTCAAATTGTACATTTCATATAACCCATCGATACATACTTGACACAAATCTACATCTTTGTCCTTGAGAATAAACATAAATTTGTCATTTATACTCATATCTGAAAATGAGGGAACACTATCTGTTATTTTCTTTAAAAATACATTTCTAGGGTTATCAAGACATGGACAACTCATTAAAAAGCGAAACTCATCTTCAACTTCAATATTACACAATGGGCATAAACGATTAGGCCAAAATTAAAATAATGTTTGTTTGCCCAAACGCGACCGACCCGAAAAATACCCGCCGACTCAAATTCTTTTATTGCCGTTTTTTACAGGAATTGTTTTTCAGATTTTTTGCGTGCCCACACCGTTATCTTATGCACTTTATAATTTGTTCCTTCCTGCACTTGCAGCAACGGTGCAAAACTTTTCTGTCAAGCGTAAAAAAGACGCAGTTTTAAAAATCAATAATTCTCGGGATTTTACGATGTGTTTATGATATGTACATGTGATAATTGCAGACAACTTTTTTACGCTGTCATCTTCTTTTGTTTTAAAGATTAACTCAGGGCTCACCACACTGGGCGAAGTGGGTGACAAAGTCGCCCTACTGGGACCTGAAGTCACCCTACGGCGCTGCGAAGTCTAAGTCGCCCGGTTATTTCCCTCAAGTCGCCCGATGGTTCACAGAAGATACTTGTATATTCAATTAAATTCTTTTATTGTCCAATTTGGTCCCACTGGGGGCATACAACATATAACAATCATGATTATTAAGACAAAGACAGACCAGAACTTTATACAGTTACAATAGAATAACAAGATACTACAATTAGGTAAAGTTAGGAATACACAGATTGATGTGGTGTGTTTGTAATAATGTTTACAACTACAGCTATAATAAGGTAAATAAATAGCATATTTTTGTTTACTTATTACATGCCAAAACCACAGCTCAGAAGAGTTTTAAAAGAGAAAAAAAAAAAAAAAAAAAAAAAAAAAAAACCATATGATTTAATGTTATTATTAAAGACGAAGGAAATTAATATTTTTTTTTTTTTTTTACTAATTACAGGTACTGAAGAACTTCTAAAATTGACTTTTGTCTGTTTGCAAAGTGCACCAAGGGACGATGCTCTAGGATATGCGTGATGTTTTGATACATCACTGTATTCCTCCTTGTGCCCAAAGCAAACACACAAAATAGCAATAGATAACAGTAAATTAAGAATTTGTCCATCAACAAATGGCACCAAGGGACGGTGCTCTAGGGCATGCGATTCAATGTCTTGAATCTGCATACCCTCCTCGTGCCAAATGTAGATTAACAAGTTTTGTCAAGTATGATTGGAAATAAATTTTCCTAATAGTTTTAATATCTCAGGGTTTTCACATGATAGTATCCATATTAATTTTTTTTCTGGATCAAGATTTTGAAAGGACATACAATTTTCAACAATACTTTTCATTAGAATTTCTCTTTCATCCTTGTACTTTTGACATCTAAACAAAAAATGTATTTCATCTTCTACTTCTCCAGAGCTGCAGTTCTGACAAATTCTATGATTAAGGAGAAGACCCTGGTACCTGCCCTTCTCTATCTGCAATTGATGGGCAGAAATTCTGAATTTACACAAATTTTTCCTCAGCTCAAAATTGTTTATTATATTGATATAATTTTCAAATCCAAATTTATCTTTTACTTTTGCATAAGTTCTGAGCTTTCCTTCACTGTTTTCTCTATGGTTCAAATGCCATGTTTTTATATACCGATTTTTCAGGATTTTAAAAATTTTGATTTTATTAATTTTTTTATTCTTATCAAGGTTTATGGTAATTTCTGGAATTTGTGTAATAATTGTTTGAATTGAACCATACCATGATGGTTTTTTTTCTTCAAATAATTTTTTTGAATGAATATAAGCATCTTGTAAGAGTTCAAATTTTTCCAGATTTTCTAGTCTTTGCCAGTAATTTAGCATAGACTTCACAATATCAAAATGTAAAGGGAATCTACCAAGTTCTGAAAGAATTGCAAAATTGGAGGCATTTTTATGCACACCAATAATTCGTTTAAGAAATTTTAAGTGTAATTTTTCACAGCCTAAATTTGTAAAAATATTTTCTATTTGAATATTATTAGATTTTAGCATTTTTGAAGAGAAACAGTTGAAGGTGCCCCAAATTTCACATCCATATAATAATATAGGTTTGACTGTATGGTCGAAAACATGCAAAGAGGTATGAATCTTTGGATTAAGTGAAAAGAAGTCTTTTTGTAATTTAAAAAGGGCTTTTAAGGCTTTGTTGTACAATTCATTTTGAGCAAAAGAAAAGGTACCAGATGCACAAAAAATCATGCCCAAATATTTATATTGTTGTACACACTCTAATTCATGATTTTGATAAATAAATTTGGAGCAGATGTGCCTGCCTGCCTTGTTGAAAACCAAGATTTTTGACTTAACGGGATTAAGAGAGAGACACCAATCATCACAAAATTTTTCTAAAATATTAAGTTTGTTCTGTAATCCTATTTCTGAAGAGGACAATAAAACAATATCGTCTGCATACATGAGGCAGTGTATAGGTTTATGGTTTAACATTACTGGATCTTGCGCCTTTTCGAGTAAAAAAGGAAGATCATTGATAAAAACTTTAAATAAGTTTGGGCTTAAATTATCGCCTTGCTTTACACCTAATTTTGTAGTAATAAATTTTGTTATGCCTTCATCCACACGGATACAGATTCTGCTTACTGAATACATATTTTTAACTATGTTGTAGAACAATGTTCCGACCCCAATGTCTAATAGTTTAATCTTTAAGCCTGTGTGAATAACGGTGTCAAACGCTTTTTGGAAATCAACAAAGCAGGCATACACTCTTCCCTCTTTTGATTTACAGTATTCATCAATTATGCATTTTAATATAAACATATGATCTGATGTTCTAGCATTTCTTGTAAATCCTATTTGACACTCATGGATGATTTTATGGTTCTCTAGAAAAAGATTTAGTCTTTCATCTAAAATACAGTTAAACAATTTTCCTACAGCACTTGTTATTGTGATGCCTCTATAGTTATTTGGATCATGTTTGTCATTAGATTTATGAATAGGGACTATATATCCCTCTGCCCATTGCGTCGGGTAATTTCCACTTGTTAAGCAAGCATTAAAAAGTTTTTGCAAAGAAGGAATTAAAGTTAAATGACCACTTTTAATATTGTTAGAAATATTGTCTAAACCAGGAGCCTTGTTAATCTTTAATTTTGAAATAGCCTTCGAGATTTCTTTTGTGCTAATTTTTATGTCTAACTCATTAAAAATTATCTGTTTTTCCATGGTGTCAAGCAGGATCTCAAGAGAGTTTAATCTCTGTTTAAACTTATCTTTGACTGTATTTAAATTTGTAAAATGTGATATCCAGGCAGATGGCTCTACAGCTGAATTACTTTGATCTTTATATTTGGATTCTTTAATTTCATTGATAAGATTCCAGTATAATTTTGGGTCATTATCATGTAAAGATTCTAATTGACCTAAGATAGATTCTTTATATTCTCTATATTTATGTTTCCTCAATTTTTTATACTCCCTATATAATTTATAAAAATGATTTTTTACAGAGTTATCTTTTGGAAATCTGGAGTATATCTGACCATAACTAATCAAGTTGCTTTTTGATGTTTTTAAATCCTTATCGATCCATTTCATGTTGGCTGGTTTTTTGTTTTTTTTAATGACCCTTCTTTTTTAAGATTTGCTGGCAGCATTTAATAGAATTTGATTTAATTCAGCTGCAGAGTCATCCACCGAAACAATATCATTATTATTAAAATTTGACAATTTTATTTTTACATCCTCTGTATCTAGTGCAAGTTGGAAAAGTTCTGCCGAGTCTTTTGTCCATATAAAATTTTGGGAAATCGGGTAGATTTCTGCATTTTCCTGACTTTTTTTTTGAGACATTAAAGTGAGCAGACATTGTCCATTCCAACTTACAGTGAGTATCAGACAATGTTGGAATGAATTCAGAAATTTTAAAATGCAAGACCTGATCTAAAATATTTTCAGAAACTATGACATAGTCAACAACACTAGCTCCGTTAGGAGTATAGCAAGTAAAATGACCGAACATATCCCCAAGGGTACGACCATTAAGGATTCTCAGTTGATTACCTACACACATAGCTATTAATTCTTTACCTCTATGATCTATATTTACATCTGGACTTTTTCTTTCAAGTAAAATTTTATCTATCTGGTAGTCATTCGGCATTGGTAGATAGTTGTTATCATCTTGAGTTATAAAATCTTTCACTTCCCCAACCCTTGCATTAAAGTCACCACAAAGAAGAATGTTTCCCTTTTCTTTGAATTTACAGATATCAATTTCAACTGAATCAAGAATGTCTTTTTGTAACCCTTGAGTATATGTTGAGCCACTAGGAGGATTGTATACAAGACATATGAATAAATCCCTGTCAAAATTAAAATACTCTTTTTTAAATTTGACCCATTGATAATCAGGGTTGCTATTGTTCAAAATTTTAATATGGTTTTTAATATTTGGTTTGCAGAGTATGGCAAGTCCACCAAAGAATCTATTGTTTCTTTTTGAAACATTCCTACATATAAAATGGCAGTTAAATGGACCTATATTTTGTATATTGTTACCATCTCCAATGTGAGTTTCATCTAGAAAAACTATGTCATATTTATTAATTTCTTTTAAAAATAAGGGGTCTGTTGTTTTGTCATAATGTCTTGTTTTCAGGCCCCCAATGTTCCAAAAACACATCTTAATTGAAGATCTTGTGCCTGTTACAGTTGGCATTATATTGAAGTGTGTACAAGTGTATATACTACAATGAAATGTGTAATGTATATCTATATAATGAGTGTTTTTATAATAGCTTAAGCTAACCTCTAGGACTGAATTGAATATTTCAGCAAACTTTAAAGAACAAAAAATATACTAGTAACACAAAGAAAAACAAAAGAAGTTTCAATTAAATTCACAGAGCAATTGTCTCTTAGTCTTGATTTAATTCAAAAGATTTTCTGTTACTTTATTATAAAGCTTGATTTATATTTTATTTTAGATAATTTTATATTCAAAATATCTTTTTTCTCTCTCTCTTACAATGATAGAAGGTTTGATTTATATTAACAATAATATAGAATGTGAAAAGAATATATGAATTTTCTTCTGATAATAACTGACAAGTTTATTCTTTGTGTCACATGTATATGTACATGTATTATTTGTGAATGAGAAAAAGAAAAGAGAAAAAAAAAAAAAAATTAAAATTGAAATAATAATAAAAATAATAATGCTTTTTGTACATCCTGTACAATAAACTATTTGTATTATACATTTATAAATTGTGACACATTCTAGTTTGGTCTTCCACCTCCTCGTCCGCGACCACGTTGGGTGTATCTGGATCTTGAGACACTTCTTGGACGACGAACAGGTATTGGGATTTCTAACAATGAGTGAATTCCACGTTTAATATTAGTTGCCAAGTATGCAAGTCCTTTTTCGTTTAGGTGGTACCCATCATCTCGCAGGAGCTCTTGATTTGGATGTCCATTTATCATCATATTGTTGTGCTCGATTATAAACACATTTTCGAAGCCTGCGAATTTTTGCCTCAGCAACACGTTCACTATCTGTGCATTTGTTGAGTGGTTGATGTCATCGCATCGAGGTGTTGTAGATGAAATTGCTATTTTAATAAGAGGCCATCTCGAAAATGTAGAAGTAACAATTTGAAAAATATCATCTAAACATTTTTGTGGGCTGCTAGCTTTTACATCATTTGTTAATGAATGTAGAATGATCAATGTTGGTGGCTCCATAACAGTGCTAAGATATTTAGCTGTATTATTCAGGGTATACTGTATCACTTTCTTAGTAGAAACTTGATTCGAAAGCCTGTCCTCTATGATTCCTTCGACATTTGAAGTACCTATCAACAACGCACTAAATTGAGAGGTTCTAGATGCGGCATGTGGAGATGCATATGCATGTGGTTCTGGCTTGGCTATGTTTTCTTTGAGCTGGATGATTTCGTCCCTTGCCAAGTTAAGCTTTGTATTTGAGTCTTTCACTAAGGTGTTCAGCCTGTCAATCTCTTCATTTTTTGCTTTCACTAAAATGTTTAGTCTGTCAATCTCTTCATTCCTTGCTTGAATCAATTTGACTTGGGATTCAGACTCTTCCCTTGCAACAAGGGAGTTTCTGTTTTAGTTGGTGTTCATAATGCTCCTTCTCCAAGCTGAAATTGCTCCTTTCTAGCTGTAATTTTGTTTCGATATTCTTTTTTTCTTCTTTCAACCCAGCTATTCTATTCTCAAGAGTCTGAATAGTGTTCGTTTCTTTAACTTTTGTGTCTGGATTATTTGTATTACAATTTTCTAGGGCCTTCATCATTTTATCGAAGTTATTATTGACATTGTTTTCTAAACTCAGGATAGACTTAGAGAAAATAGTCTCAAGCCTTTGAAGATCTGATTTCTGCACATTGTTGTTCAAGTCCACATCTGCCAAATTATATGAAGCTTGGTTTTGATTTTTTGACTGCAAAGTCTTATCAGTGTCTTGACAATTTTCGCTTGTGTCTATCATTTTAACACCTGTTTTGTCTGAACTTTCATTCTCCTTAGTGTCTAATACAGTACTAGTACTAGTAGGTACATTTTCACACGTTTCATTGTTATTAGATGTGACCAGTTCCATGATTTTCATGAGCAAGGGAAAATCTTCATTGATAAACTGACTGCCTTGTACCCGTATTGTTCCAGTAGTAACAAAGAAAGTTATGTTATATTTGAGTTTGTCATTTTTGTCTTTTATTTCAATTACAATAGAGTTTGCAGGATCGTGTCTGTCAGACCATTTCTCTGGGACATCTGACCAGACAACGTTTTCATCTTCATGACGTTTATTTTCGAAATACAGAATACTCAGTGATTTAATCCATGGTAGTATTCTTTCTGCGGTTGTATGAAATGCAATCATAAGGGCTGAGGGCTCATACAGGTTTCTATCAATGCTTTCGAGCAGACATTGTTTTGCTTTGCCAGTTCTTTTGTTAAGTTTGGTTGGAAGGCAATTCTCTGGGTATTCCTCATTAATGTTTTTCATATCGAGGTCTATTTTCAGTTTTTCTAGTAATTTGCATAACGAGGTCGCCATGTTTTTTGTACTGCGTCTTGTCGATCTCGTTTAATAATAGCTTTTGACTGGGTTAAAATATTTCAGTTGAACAGTTTTTAGACACTTGAAGATTACTTCTTGCTAATCTTGACAAATTTTCACGGATATTGTTGTCTTACCATATTATATTTCAGAATTTTTCATATTTTTTCACGCCGCCCGAAAGGACGCTGCCATTTGCAATCAGGGGAGACAATCAAAGTATATGATCTGTCCAAATAATTCACTCAGACTACCAATTTATCAGTAAATGTGTAATTCCAATTAAAAACGGCAAACAATATGAGTATTTAACATTTTTTCAAAGGATTTACGTCTTTCAACTGGATTACGCGCCATTTGTTTAGGCCTTTATTTACCGGATGTGACTAATTACCGAAGTGAAAAACGAAGAAAAGTAAAGTACAACGGCCCATAATAAAAAATCATATTCTTTTTTATAAACAAACACTTTCAGTTGGCTTCAAACATTAGTTCTTTCAAATTGTTTTGTATTTTAACAATTTTCTTTTGATAAATGTATGAGCTGCACTTGAAAGAATAAAGATGTAATTATTGACATCATGACAATCTTAGTGAAACTTGCTGTATAACTTTTATCTTTGTTAGCTGGAAGATATGTTTCAATTTTATAATCTAATTTCAGTTTTCTATACAGTCTGAGTTTGTTGCCATTTGGATTACTGGAATCATCAAAAAGGGATAGTTTCCAAAATTGAATATATTGTTGTTCCAATTTTTTGTTAATTGAAGAAATTAGTCTATTTATACTAAATGTGCCTTGATTTTCCCATATATGACTGAATCCAAGTTTTGACATTAAACATTTTAGTAAGTCACAAAAACTATCTGTCAATAGAAGGTTAGCTTCATATGCTCTTTTAGCAATAGAATTTTCATCTAATTTAATTAGATGATCCCAAAAACCTATTGTTAACTTAATAGCTGATATAGCTAGTGGAAATAGACCAAGTTCTCCCAGAACTGCCATATTGGAAGCTTTTTTGCTAACCCCTAAAATAAATTTGGTGTTTTTTATTTGCAATTTGTTAGGTAGAAAATCTTTATATTTAGATTCAAGAGACTGATTTGCTTTTATAATGGACTTTAGTCCCCATACTTCAGAACAATAGAGAAGGATTGGTTTAACACATGTATCAAAAGCTTGATATGAGATAGGACATTAAGTTTTTCAGAGAATAACATTTTTCTTACACAGAACATGGCCTTGCTGGCTTTTTTTGAAAGGTAGTTGATAGCATGTGTGAATGAACCTGATGCCTTGAAATATATACCTAAATATTTATATTCAGTTGCTTGATGTATATATTGATTATCGTAGAGAAAATGAAAGCCTTTTAAAATTTTTCCTGACTTATTAAAAATCATGACTTTTGTCTTATCCACATTCACTTTAAGATTCCACTTTTGACAAAAGCTATATAACTTAGCATTTTTTGTAAACCTTGGGATGAATTTGATAATAGTACTAAATCATCTGCATAAAGTAGACATGAAATTTTTCTATCTTTTAACATGGCTGCATCACAGGACGTATTAAATTTATTGACAATATCATTGATATATAATGAAAAGAGAGTAGGGCTTAAAATGCAGCCTTGTTTCACTCCTATATTTGAAATAAAAGTTTCAGTCAGACCATTAGGTAGCTTAACTGAAAAACTTACTTCTTGGTACATTGATTTTAATATATTGAAAAAATGGTTGTTTATGTTGTATTTGGATAGTTTATGAAAAAGAGCGTCTCTATTAATAGTGTCAAAGGCTTTCTTTAGGTCAACAAAGCATGAAAATAACATTTTAGACTTATTGAAGGGGCTATCAATTAAAGTTTTTAAAGTAAAAATGTGATCACTGGTTCTGAAACCCTTTCTAAAACCTATTTGCTCAGGTTTAATGATTTTATTGTCTTCCAGATATTTATCAAGTCTGTTATGAAGGATTCTACAAAAGAATTTGCTTAAACAACTTGAAATAGCTATTCCTCTATAGCAAGAGGGGTAAATACCACTTTTAAGAATCAAATTAAAAATTTCAACATATATTGTACAATTTTCACTACAAGATATTTTAATCATTTCATTTGAAATACAGTCATAACCACATGATTTATTAGATTTTAAACTTTTTACTGCTTTTAGCACCTCCTCAGAAGAAATTGGAGAACTTAAGAGTTCTGGATTAGACTCAACATATTTACATGTGTCATCTTTATCGAAGTTATTGCGATATCTCACACCCATCAAGTCACCAAAATACTTCTACCATTCCTGACCAGAGATATTAGAACTGGGATCTTCTTTTATATTTTCTTTTAATAGCTTAACTGTGTACCAAAATTCTTTGGGATTCTTATCAAATGCTTCAACCAATTTTCTTAATAGTTCTGATTTGTGCAATCTATGCTTTTTACGTATTAATTTATTGTATTCTTTTTTCTGTGACATGACTCTTAATCTAAGTGATTTATCCCATGGCGATTTACCATGGCAGTGACCGAGATAATTAATATGTTTTTTCAAAGATTTACATTCATCATCATGCCAAGGTTTATCTTTTGACTTTATTTTACTTTGTTTATTATTAGGTAACCTATTAGTCTTTGTAAAGTTTATTCCCATTGCTGCCCTTTTCAGGTTGGAAGAGAAATCAGATATAATATCATTGACATTTTGGGTCATTTCTAAATTTGATGAATTTAGGTCATTGACATGATCTTGGTTAGGAAAAAAGTTACTAATGTCATTAATTTGGTTAGAATAAAATTTGAAGTTTATATTTTTTAAATTAGTCTTGAATTGGTCTTCCACCTTATTTGACCATCTAATCTTATGAGGGAGTGGTCTCAGATTTAAAAAAGATTCATCATGAAATTTATGCGACTGAATATTAACAGTTATGTATGGATAGAGCACTGCATGTGGACAATAGACAGACGTATACCAACACTTCAATTCATACTTGACAACTTCTGTACATGTATGTTATAAATAGTTTCTTTTGTGATAAAAAATTTGTTTATTTAGGATATAGACGAAAACAACTTTAAGGATATATTGAGTCAAGTTATACCCAGGTAAGTTACTGCCCAATAGGTATAGACAAAAACAATCTTGCGGCTATATTGTGTCAAACCATACCCAGGTAAGTTGCTGCCCAATAGGTATGGACAAAAACAAACTTGAGGCTATATTGTGTCAAACCATACCCAGGTAAGTTGCTGTCCAATAGGTATGGACAAAAACAAACTTGAGGCTATATTGTGTCAAACCATACCCAGGTAAGTTGCTGTCCAATAGGTATGGACAAAAACAAACTTGGGGCTATATTGTGTCGAACCATACCAAGGTAAGTTGCTGTCCAATAGGTATGGACAAAAACAAACTTGAGGCTATATTGTGTCAAACCATACCCAGGTAAGTTGCTGTCCAATAGGTTTGGACAAAAACAAACTTGAGGCTATATTGTGTCAAACCATACCAAGGTAAGTTGCTGCCCAATAGGTTTGGACAAAAACAAACTTGAGGCTATATTGTGTCAAACCATACCCAGGTAAGTTGCTGCCCAATAGGTATAGACAAAAACAAACTTGAGGCTATATTGTGTCAAACCATACCCAGGTAAGTTACTGCCCAATAGGTATGGACAAAAACAAACTTGAGGCTATATTGTGTCAAACCATACCCAGGTAAGTTACTGCCCAATAGGTATAGACAAAAACAAACTTGAGGCTATATTGTGTCAAACCATACCCAGGTAAGTTACTGCCCAATAGGTATAGACAAAAACAAACTTGAGGCTATATTGTGTCAAACCATACCCAGGTAAGTTGCTGTCCAATAGGTATAGACAAAAACAAACTTGAGGCTATATTGTGTCAAACCATACCCAGGTAAGTTGCTGCCCAATAGGCATAGACAAAAACAAACTTGAGGCTATATTGTGTCAAACCATACCCAAGTAAGTTGCTGCCCAATAGGCATAGACAAAAACAAACTTGAGGCTATATTGTGTCAAACCATACCCAGGTAAGTTACTGCCCAATAGGCATAGACAAAAACAAACTTGAGGCTATATTGTGTCAAACCATACCCAGGTAAGTTGCTGCCCAATAGGTATGGACAAAAACACACTTGAGGCTATATTGTGTCAAACCATACCCAGGTAAGTTGCTGTCCAATAGGTATGGACAAAAACAAACTTGAGGCTATATTGTGTCAAACCATACCCAGGTAAGTTGCTGCCCAATAGGTATGGACAAAAACAAACTTGAGGCTATATTGTGTCAAACCATACACAGGTAAGTTGCTGCCCAATAGGTATGGACAAAAACAAACTTGAGGCTATATTGTGTCAAACCATACCCAGGTAAGTTGCTGCCCAATAGGTATGGACAAAAACAAACTTGAGGCTATATTGTGTCAAACCATACCCAGGTAAGTTGCTGCCCAATAGGTATGGACAAAAACAAACTTGAGGCTATATTGTGTCAAACCATACACAGGTAAGTTGCTGCCCAATATGGTATAGATAAAAACAAACTTGAGGCTATATTGTGTCAAACCATACACAGGTAAGTTGCTGCCCAATATGGTATAGATAAAAACAAACTTGAGGCTATATTGTGTCAAACCATACCCAGGTAAGTTGCTGCCCAATAGGTATGGACAAAAACAAACTTGAGGCTATATTGTGTCAAACAATACCAAGGTAAGTTGCTGCCCAATAGGTATGGACAAAAACAAACTTGAGGCTATATTGTGTCAAACCATACCCAGGTAAATTTCTGACCAATAGGTATAGACAAAAACAAACTTGAGGCTATATTGTGTCAAACCATACCCAGGTAAGTTGCTGCCCAATAGGTATGGACAAAAACAAACTTGAGGCTATATTGTGTCAAACCATACCCAGGTAAGTTGCTGCCCAATAGGTATGGACAAAAACAAACTTGAGGCTATATTGTGTCAAACCATACACAGGTAAGTTGCTGCCCAATATGGTATAGATAAAAACAAACTTGAGGCTATATTGTGTCAAACCATACCCAGGTAAGTTGCTGCCCAATAGGTATGGACAAAAACAAACTTGAGGCTATATTGTGTCAAACCATACCAAGGTAAGTTGCTGCCCAATAGGTATGGACAAAAACAAACTTGAGGCTATATTGTGTCAAACCATACACAGGTAAGTTGCTGCCCAATATGGTATAGATAAAAACAAACTTGAGGCTATATTGTGTCAAACCATACCCAGGTAAGTTGCTGCCCAATAGGTATGGACAAAAACAAACTTGAGGCTATATTGTGTCAAACCATACCAAGGTAAGTTGCTGCCCAATAGGTATGGACAAAAACAAACTTGAGGCTATATTGTGTCAAACCATACCCAGGTAAATTTCTGACCAATAGGTATAGACAAAAACAAACTTGAGGCTATATTGTGTCAAACCATACCCAGGTAAGTTGCTGCCCAATAGGTATGGACAAAAACAAACTTGAGGCTATATTGTGTCAAACCATACCCAGGTAAGTTGCTGCCCAATAGGTATGGACAAAAACAAACTTGAGGCTATATTGTGTCAAACCATACACAGGTAAGTTGCTGCCCAATATGGTATAGATAAAAACAAACTTGAGGCTATATTGTGTCAAACCATACCCAGGTAAGTTGCTGCCCAATAGGTATGGACAAAAACAAACTTGAGGCTATATTGTGTCAAACCATACACAGGTAAGTTGCTGCCCAATAGGTTTGGACAAAAACAAACTTGAGGCTATATTGTGTCAAACCATACCCAGGTAAATTTCTGACCAATAGGTATAGACAAAAACAAACTTGAGGCTATATTGTGTCAAACCATACCCAGGTAAGTTGCTGACCAATAGGTATAGACAAAAACAAACTTGAGGCTATATTGTGTCAAACCATACCCAGGTAAGTTGCTGTCCAATAGGTATGGACAAAAACAAACTTGAGGCTATATTGTGTCAAACCATACCCAGGTAAGTTGCTGTCCGATAGGTATAGACAAAAACAAACTTGAGGCTATATTGTGTCAAACCATACCCAGGTAAGTTGCTGTCCAATAGGTATGGACAAAAACAAACTTGAGGCTATATTGTGTCAAACCATACACAGGTAAGTTGCTGTCCAATAGGTATAGACAAAAACAAACTTGAGGCTATATTGTGTCAAACCATACACAGGTAAGTTGCTGTCCTATAGATACAGACAAAAACAAACTTGAGGCTATATTGTGTCAAACCATACACAGGTAAGTTGCTGTCCAATTGATACAGACAAAAACAAACTTGAGGCTATATTGTGTCAAACCATACCCAGGTAAGTTGCTGTCCAATAGGTATGGACAAAAACAAACTTGAGGCTATATTGTGTCAAACCATACCCTGGTAAGTTGCTGTCCAATAGGTATGGACAAAAACAAACTTGAGGCTATATTGTGTCAAACCATACCCAGGTAAGTTGCTGTCCAATAGGTATAGACAAAAACAAACTTGAGGCTATATTGTGTGAAACCATACGTAGGTAAGTAGCTGCCCAATGGTACCATTCTCTCCTTGATGAATAATTTCAGAATTATTTTTTATAATACAGATTTTTATAATGCAGATATCAAATTGACCTACACTATTATACAGCTTTCTATTTTTATTTAATTTTATCACCTTTATTTTTTTTTTTTTTATGTGATATCAACATTCTGTTTAACAGCGGATGAACTGGTTCTGAATTGGTTTACGATTTAAAACACAAATCTTGATCTACATGAAATGCCCAAAACAAACATCCTGTCCTTGAAAATGATTGTTCAGGAGGGACATTCTTTCCTGTTGTGTCAAAAAGACGTGTTAGCTAGTCGCTTTGAGAAGTGGTCAATTATTAGAGGTAATTTAATGGTAGAAACACTTAATGCATGAAGATTTTGGCCAGATACAGCAGGTGGATGCTGGCGCGTGGACTCTTTAAGAGGGCGACTACTGTATCAATGTTTGAAGTTTGTTGTTATTATTTACCTTACAATAGCCAACATCAAAGATTCTATACTGGTCACGCCAACATTATCACAGGGCTGCTCTGTTTTGATTTCAAGAATGTTCTTCATGATGAAAATGACGTTTTCTATGAACTGTGTATTCAGATCTGTGACTATCACCTATCAAGCAAAGAAGCAACAGCATATATATTAAATATACAGTAGCACTTTCAGTGCTTTGGTGGGTTATGAGGTTCATTCAATACCTGTAACACTCCATAAAGAGTTATTCCATTACATCTGGGATGGTTTTATTTTTGTTTGTTTGAATGATGTTTAATGCCACTTTAAGCATTTTTTCAGCTATATTATGGCTTGCAGTTTTTTTGGGGGGAGGAAGCCAGAGTACAGTAGAAAACCCCTGACCTTCGGTAGGAAAACTGGCAATCCTTGTTAATTAAGATTGGAGTCGAACGCAACCCGTCGTAGTGAGACTCAAACCCACCTATATGTTTTAATTGAACATGCCTTACAAAAATTGTTCTAAAAAGATCATCAGAACTCATTTTAAAATGGCACACCTCACCCAATGCATTATTCAGATCCCAATTGGAATTTCTATAAAAATAAATTTAATTAAAGATAAAGTAAATCTGGGACCATACTGTGAGGGTTCACAGTGCTCATACCACAGAGCTATACAGCATGTCCTCAGTAGGCAAATAGGGAATGTCCTCTCGTTGACGGTTTGTCAGGACATAATATAGAAAGCCTAACCACAAACCACAGTGGGTAACATGGTTGGAGAGTGTCATATTCCTAAATACCTAACATGATATAAAATACATATTGTTTTGGTTTATATTTAAAAAAGTTTTCCTTTCACGTTTAATTTAAATAATTTTATTAATAGCAGATGTTTAAACATTGAAGCTGCAAATAAATCATAACCTGTTTTAAACCAAACAATCAAAATATTTGAAACCTGTGTATTCCCAGATTCTTCAGTGTATGGACCCAAGCACAAACTGTTATATTGATAAAGAATAAGAAAAATTTCAGTTTATAACTGCTGTAAAATGAAAGACAAAAAAAAAAAAACAAGTGTGGACTGTGAGCAAGCTCACAAAGGGATACCCAATTATCTCCCCTGAATAATATCTGACAGCGATGAAAATTCTTCATGCACATCTACATATGATGTACTTTCTTCTTGTAAAGTTTCATCAAAATCTGTCAAGCGGTTTAGGAGGAGAAGCGCTTACAAGGGATGTGGACAGACGGACAGACGGACAGACAGACAGGGTGATTCCTATATACCCCCCCAAACTAGTTTGCGGGGGGTATAAAAAGACAATTTCTAGTAATTTTTTTTACCATTATTTTACAAAAAGGAATTAACTTAACTGACCTAAAGGGTTAAAATACTTTGTCTACACAAACTTTGATTTGATCAAAAATAACTGCAGTAAATTCATCCTCAAAAGTCAGGGTTTTTGTGTCCTAATGCGTCCACGAAACCCTGACAAACTTAGCTAGGAAATTCCCGAGCTAGAAGTCACTATTTTGATTGGCTACATCATACCCTGATGTAGCCAATCAAAAGCTCGCTTTCATTCGCGGCTTGGTTTAGGGGATATCCTGATGTCAATTGTAAATAAACCAAACTGATATGTTGCATAGACCATTTGAAAGTCAGCATATTTTGTACAGTAGTGTTAATAGTTTGTTATTACCGCGTTATTTATTAGTTGCATAACGTTTTCTTCCAACTCAAGAATGAATAAGAATGACTACTGCCAAACACTTTCTTCTTTCAAGCAATTTCATTAGTTGATATTTTGAAGGTTTGATGTCATATGAAAATCTTCTAGCCCGGGAATTTCCTGGCTAAGTTTGTCAGGGTTTCGTGGACACATGTGGACCCAGAAACCCTGACTTGGGAGAATGCAGTAAATTAAAAGAAACAATTTTTAGTAATTTTATTTGCCATTATTTTAAAATAAACAATCAAACTTACCTGACCAGAAGGGTCAAAATATTTGTCGACACAAACTTTGATTTGATCAAAGAGTATTGGGAAGAGGGCTGGATTCAGTTCATGGCCGACTAGTTCTTTTACATGCTTCTGTATCTGTGCACCAAATTTTTCATTTTGACAAACTAATAATTTCAACAAATTACTTATGAACCTGCAATAAAAGAAATGTTGCTATTGTATGCAGCCAAATAGTTCAATCTGATGAGATAGTAATCACTATGTTGTGTTTTATATTTTGCATCATTGGTTGTGTTTGTTTGTCTAAATGTATTTTAGCAATTTTTTAGCTCTATCATGGCATCCCATTTTTATTGGAAAAGATTGGCTGAGTACCCAGTGACACCCCCCGACATTCAGCAGGAAACAGGCAATTCTTGTCAATTCAGGTTAGTCATGCACACCCTACCATAAGTTAGACTCGAACTCTCAACCCCAGTGTCAAGGCACTGTTTATCATTTCAAACCCCATTTGAATTTATTTATGGCTTTTAAATTAACAAGATTCAGGATTTCAGGCCCTGACAATATTGCCCAACCTTCCACGGGAAACAGGCAATTCTTGTTTTGTCTAGCCAAATAACTTACTGAGTAACAGGACAGTACTGCGAGTCACCACAGCTCTGCATCAAACTCGTCTTTCGGGTGTCGAGACCGCTTGGTATACTAGGCAAACTAGAGGCACTGATTCTGTGTGGTTTGTTCTGTAACCTTACGCCACCTAGAGCACACAGAAATCCTGTCATGTTGGCCCATTCATTTAATTGGTCCTGGAAGAAAATGATAAAATAAATTAGTACACACTGCCTGTTTAAAGTTTGGACTAAAGTAATACAATGTACAATGTGACAATTTAGTTGGTTGAATGGTGTTAAATGCCACTTTCAGCAATTTTTAAGTTATCCAGTTTATTGGGGGGAGGAAGCCACAGTGCCCGGTAAAAACCCCAACCTTTGTTAGAAAAACTGTCAATTAAGGTTAGAGCTGATCACACCTGGCCCTTAGTTAGGCTCGAACCTGCAACCTAAGTGTTGACAGGCACATTTTCAATAGTAGATGGATTACTGCCTAAACCACTCTGCCACCAAGGTCCATCCAATAAAAGTTTTGAATGGCCCATCATACATGTACTTCAAAACATGGTAGATAATTAAGGGCTGTTTTCTGTGTGGCTCATTCATAGATAAGTCTTTATTGAAATGAACTTTTTTCACTTGCAGAATGCTGTATATTTATTATTCAGGAATCACTTTGAGACTGTACTGCATAAAATTATTATTGAAATGTCGCATTCAAAGATGCAAAAATGGTCAAAATGTCCCATATAATTATTTTTTCGTGCAGTCTGCCACTTATGTAAGTGTGTAAAACACAAATTGATATTGAGGGTTTCCTTTGGATGGGGGACAAACCATATCTTATTTGCCAAAATCCAGTAATATGGCACTAATTATTTCAGTTTTTTAGCCAATCATACAATAAAAAAGAGATTCTTAAATAATAGTTTTTACAAATCAGTGGAATCAATTAGAAATTTACTTGTATTCAATCAGTATAAATGCTTATGCAGCAAGGACAAACAGCAATTGAGAAAAAAGGACTCAAGACATTATTCTGTACATGTGTAGGAATGAAAAGTTATATTTGTGTATCCAGGAAATTAAAAATTTGCATCGACAGAAATAAATTTAAGAACCTTAGAGAGTACACTAACATACCCCATGTTCCCACATACCTATCAAGTTCCATAAAATTGTTATTAGTAATTTCTGAGTATAAGTGCAAATGATTTGTTTCATACATATATTTTGAGATATTTATAAGTTGAGATATTTCTAAGTTTAAAGGAAGAATAAATAATACAAAAAATAATGTTTCATAATTTCCTGTTGATATGCACAACTACATATAGTGTCCTTCATTCCTACCAAGTTTCATAAAATTCTGATCAGTAATTACAGAGGAGTTGTGCTTACAGGAATATTTTGAGAAAATTCTATGTTCAAAAGGGGAGTAACTCCTACAAAAAATATATCATAATTTCCTGTTGACAAAAACAATTACATATGGTGTCCTTCATTCCTACCAAGATTCATAAAATTCTGATCAGTAATTACAGAGGAGTTGTGCTTACAAGAATAGGACAGATGGAGGGAAAGAGGGACCAGTCAAAAATATTATAGCCTTTACAACTTCATTGTGTGCGGTATTACTAGACGAAGAGTATTCAGAGGAAGCTGAGAATTAAAGGTTGAGATAAAAGTGGCAATGTTTTTGTAGAAAGTATAGTGTGTCTGTAAGACACAAATGATGTTCCCTGTCTCACCAGCAACATGACAGGCGTGTTGCAACAGGCAGAAAATTTAAGAACATTGATGAAAACTAGATGAAAAGTATTCCCCTTACAGATGAGAATTAAAGGTTGATATATTAATGAGTGTTGTTTTCAGACAGTAAAGTGTGTCCGCAATACAAAAATAATGCCCCTAAAGGACCAGCCACATGACAGGTGTGAATGGAAACCATAATTTATAAGGAATTGTTGGAAAATTCTAAGTTCAAAGGGCCATAACTCCAACAAAATTCTGAGGATCAGAATTTCCAGGTAATATGCACAACTATATATGGTGTACTTTTTACATACCAAGTTTCATAAAAGTTGGTTGAGTAGTTTCAGGAGTTGAGCGAAATAACTTTGTGGCAGACAGACGGACAGACGGAAAGGACAAAAACAATATGTCTCCCCACCAAGTTGGGGGAGACATAAATATAAATGCTGTAGCTCTAAAAATAAAGAAGATAGCTGGACAAGACAAGTACCCTATCTCAGCTATCTGGCCCACTACTATCTCTAGTTTTAATAGTATTTCACAAAAATCAAAATCTTTTCGCCCTGCATGCCCCCATTATGTGTACAAAAATGCTACTAAATATATATGCTGAAGCTCTTAAAATGAGGGAGGGGAAAAGCAGACAAGGCAAGTGCCCCAATATAGAATGCAACCTGCAAACTGGCCAAGTCCAACTATCTCTAATTTTATGAAACTGTCATGAAAATCAAAATCCTTTTGCCCTGCACACATTCATTATCTGTACAAACATGATATTAAATGCAAATGCTGTAGCTCTTAAAATGAAGGAGACAGCAGGACAAGTACCCTTATCTCAGTTATCGGGTCTTCAAACTGACTAAGTATAACTATCTGTAGTTTTAAGAATATTTTACAAAAATCAAAATCCTTTGGCCTTGCACACCTCCATTATGTGTTCCAATATCCTAACAAATATGAATTCTGTAGTTTTAAAGCTGTTAAAGAAGACAGCCATACAATACATATGGCAAATGTTTTAGCCTTTAAACAATTTAAGTAAGCTGGACAGGCCAATGAGGACAGACAGACCAACAATGGCGAAAGGTAAATTATTAATATCCCCCCCCCCCCCACTGACTTTTTGTCGCAGGGGCATAAAGAACAGCAACTAAATAAGATTTAGAATATAAAATCTATAGCTCATATTTGACTATGTTTAACAATATTTACATGTTTTCCTAAAAATTCGGGGCTGGGATATCCATTATTACAACATTTATTTTGTCATAAGAAAATATTCACACCACCAGCACCAACATACTAATATCATATTACCCTAAAAAATTGCACTGTCACACACAAAAAAGTTGGAAATTGTAACTTGCCTAGTGATTGGTCAGTTATATCTATTGACTATTGATCAAAAAGCAGAATTTCAGCAGAAATAAACACCCCACCCCAGCCCTTGTTGATAGCTTGGAGTTTTTATGACACAAATTATCTTAATTATTAACCTATGTGCTCTCTTCATTTTAATTGCAACATTAATATAAATCTGATACCGTATTTAGTTATGTTTTTGTTTGTTTGATGGTGTTTAACGACAATTTCAGCAATTTTTCAGCTATATCATGGCGTCCAGTTTTATTGGGGGAGGAAGCCGGAGTACCCGGAGAAAACCCCCGACCTGCGGTATGAAAACTGGCAATCCTTGTCAATTAAGATTGGAGTCGAGTACAACCTGCCTGCAGCGAGAATCGAACCAGCAATCTCAGTGTTGACAGACCACGTGATCAATAGTAGACGAACTACCTTGACTACTCGGCCACCGAGGCCCCGATTTAGTTATGTATAATACCCACAAATATAAATCTGATACCGTATTTAGTAATGTATATTATCCACTTATATAAATCTGATACCATATTAAGTCATGTATAATACCCTTTTTTTTACTCAACTTATCAACCTTTGTGAGTATTATAGGCAAAAAGAAGTCAAATAAGTTAATGTTACATTGAAAATAAATTGTATGACTTGTTGTAAAATCATTGGATTGGGTGCCAATATACATCAATGTGCATAATACACAGCTAGTTGCAGTATTTATATTGTGTTTACACTCATACGGACAAAACCAATTCTGGGCTATTCCATTAAAAAGTCTATGGTAGGGTAGAAAGCCATCGAGTATTTTAAGAAATTACTGGTAATAAATATATCTAATTAACAGTAAATCTTTCACTTGCTCTGCCTGTTTTCTATTGCCGATGCATCAAATTCGGGTAATATCATGTGACTTTAAGGACCAACCAACTATCCACTTTAGAGAATTAGGAAGTCTTTAAACTACTTTTTTGGTTATTCAAAATTTATACGTTAATCTCTGTTTGTCATAGTGGAGTAAACGACCAGAAACTCTCCTTTTTCTGTAATTTAGTTTGACTTTTAGAAATAAACTGTGACAAACTTGCTCAATTGATTTGATATGTTAAAATAGTTGCAATCATCAGATGATATTGATTTGAAATGGGATTTCTTATAAAGTAATAATTCCAGAATCAACATTAATATGGTATTTACTTAAATTTTTATTTTAACAACAAAGTTCAAACATGTTTATATACAGAAACAATAATAGAGCTGCAATTTCATTGGTTTGTTTAAATGTCTTAATATATATTTGCATGATGTTTTTTTTGCGTCCACAAAGGTTACCAGAATGGGCCCTGAACAGGTTCACGTTAGATCTTCAATGTAGCGACAATAGAAAACGGCCGAAAAAGTGAAAGATTTAATTTTAATTAGATTGATAGTAACAAATCTAATAAGATAAGTCAAAAACATATAAAAAGGGTATCTTGGTTAATGGCTATTTTGAACTCTCATCCTACATTTCCATATACTTTTTAATGGAATTGCAATAAAAAGACAAATTCTGACCTGCAGATAAAAATAGCTTTTCCACGGTACATCTGAATTTACCTCTAGCTCATGGTCTGTACTAGCATGATGTGGGGGTTTCCTTTTCATAGGAATACTGGCTCCGAGTCCAGCAGAACTACATTCTTCCATTTTGACTTTTGGGTCTTTGGGGAAAGTCTCCAAGTATTGTGTTATGATTTCCCAGTTTCTGTATGTGTCGTCCCAGGCCTGTGAATTACCCGATGTGTGCTGATCTATCTTCCTTAACAATGCCATTATTCTCTTTTGCAATGCAGCTCTTCCTAAATAACAAAAACAGAATTATTGAAGATTGTTTGGCGTTTATAAGATTCTGTTGTTACTGTATTACAAGAAAGACGGCAATTTTGGTATCCATTTAATCGGATCAACCCTGTCCTATTTTATGTGTTTTTCCATGCCCTAATATTTATCCTTTATATTATTTGTTTATATTTAGTGGACTGTAAAATTGTGTAAGGTTGATCTTTTCTTGAAAAGTTGAATTTAGCTAAGTAGCAAGATGGTAAGAGTTAAATACATAAACAAACAAAAAAAACCATGCAGTAAATAAAGTAAATGTGCAGTGAAATTCAAAATAAATAAAGAAGATTCAAATAAAGAAACCTCTATATATATTTTGAAAAGCTTTGTACAACTTTATCGTGTTAGTTCTGAATGCATAAATGTTCAAAGTATTGTATAATTCTTATAAGATTTGAATATCATAAAATACTTTTATACAATTGCCAAAATGACTTCGGTGATATTTTGAAATGCATTTATTGATATAAGACGCTAACTGAACTATTTTCAGATATGAGATGGTGTAATAATCTTGGGTAAATTATATAACAGTTTAAAAGGGATTTATGGATGAAGAAGACCGATTTTGTTTGTGAGTAAATTGGTCTCTTTTTACATATCCATAAATCCCCTTTAAAATGGTGCAATTCCTATAATAACAATTTCTCCATAAATGAATTACATGTATTGAACATATTGTAAATCAGAGTACTGATCTTGACATTATTCTACAGACAACAAATCAGAGGACTGACCTTGACATTATTCTACAGACAACAAATCAGAGGACTGACCTTGACATTATTCTACAGACAACAAATCAGAGGACTGACCTTGACATTATTCTACAGACAACAAATCAGAGGACTGACCTTGACATTATTCTACAGACAACAAATCAGAGGACTGACCTTGACATTATTCTACAGACAACAAATCAGAGGACTGACCTTGACATTATTCTACAGACAACAAATCAGAGGACTGACCTTGACATTATTCCACAGGCAGTTAAAGAGTTGTATAATATTTATTTTTTACCACAATGTAAATTTTACACAGTAACAAAGAATTCTTTCTCCACAAAAATTTTTTGTGATTAAAAAGAATTTAGCACCAAATCACAAGAAAGAATAAATATGCATAGATTAAATACAGTGGACAGGTTTTTTTCAGCCAAGCATTACTAAACAGTAAAGTCTGAAAATTTTACAACACACGATGAAATCATGGCAATCCTTATAACCTAAGGTTTGAGTTTACATGTACCACACCATGCCTGACACCAGGCTTGAACTCACAACCACGATGCTGACACACCGGTGGTCATAACGAACATAACTAACTCGACCACCTGGCCACCGTGGCCCATCTAGAATTTCGATTAGACAAGCACCATACTAACTAACCAGTTGTTAAAACAGTGCTAGCTTGTGCCAAGTCAGCATAAACATTGTAATTTGGTAAAATCTGAGTAACTGCCATTTCATCTGCACCACAACGAATGTCCGCTTCCTCGCATAGCAGACTGAAACATGACATGGCGGTCAATACAGCGTCAATGTCGATACTCCATAAGTACATGAAAAACACAACCTGAAAAAAACAGGTTAACAAGTAATGAAATCATTAATACAAGTACATTAACAAATATATGTAAATTAAAAAATATATCCATTATATATCGAAAGGGTTGTCGGAAATGTTTTTGTTTGAAAATTAGGAACATCAAAATTATTGTCAGAAATGAAAAGATTAAAAAATCAATATTACAATATGGTAGACCTATTAGAACAGTATTATTGTTGCACATCTCCTAAAATGAGATTAAGGACATATCCTACTATTCAATCTCTATACATTTTCTTAATATTTTATCATAACTTTTCTTGATATTAGTGGTCAGGCCAGATTTAAAAAGTTGTTTGCCATAGCCCAACCGACTGCACCTAAACCCTCCAGACTGTTAAGTTACTTTTACAATTTTTTTTTATATATACTTGTTGATCTGTGTTTCGTTCCTTTCTGTGTTAGATGTCACCTACACATTTTTAGTAATTTTAGGCAATTTAAAGCAGTCAAGTGATTTTAAATAAAAACATGTTTTTTTTATTAATATGCAAACTTTTTAGAACTGGAAGAAGATCATTTTGATGAATCGTTTGTGCTTCAGTATGTGAAATTCATTGTTGATATTCCACTATTTTATGCTCTGTCATTTAAATGAACGGTAATTTGGTTGAAAAACATATATATTATTTGAGAAATCAATTATTTAGATATTTTAACAGTATATTTCTGTTTGGATTAGTTTTTACATTGCTGAATGAAGGAAAATCGTAGTGTAAAACCAGCTGGGAAAGAAATTTGTTTGATGTTCTTATATAGCTACATGTAGAACTGTCGCATAAAAAAAAAAATTGCAGAAAAATGGCATCTGCTATAGAAACATTTAAGGTATCGTACCCATAATGGAAATTACAGTTTAATTTTATTTTTCTATCAAGCTTTCTACAGCTTTATTAAATCAATGTATTGCTAATTAATGATACAGATTAAATATATTGTTTTACTTTGAGTCAATGTTAACAGTTTGGAGCAAAAAAGTATTTTCGATGTTAGCCGAACATTACCGCAGTCTGCTCCATTTTAAATGAACATAGGGACACCAAATATGATCACATGGTCAATTGTGGTATGGATACCTTAAATCATTGTAATTCACAAAAAGGCGTAAAATACTTAATTCCAACCAATATTGTCAGATCATTATTTTAGTCCTTAAAATTACAAGTGCTAGTAAAATCAGCATTTTTGTTAGCTTACTGGACAAACAGACAGCAATTAAGCCAAAGCAGGCGTTACTCACCTCTAATTTGATATGTATGCAAACAGTCTTGTTATTTCCAACATTGGCACTGGCACTATTTTTTTGTAAAAATATATTCCTACACACAAGGATTTCACGCAACCATTTGAGAATTTCTGTGTAATTGGCAAGCTGTCGTTGAATCAGTTTCTGAGATATTGAGAAGAGCACCTGTGAGCTGTAAACAAATTGTAGAAGTTTTTATAGCAGACCTATAATATTACTAACATATGGGGGTGTAGAATGGAAAATTTTACTTCAGGGCAATTCCATTACAAAAATATGGCAGGGTAGAATGAATGATTTTAATTAACAGAAATAACTGCATTGTTTGGTATTATTAGATTTTTCAGGTTTTTTTTACTGGCATATCTATTTAATGACCTTTTGTTGTTGTTTTTAGCATTAACTATAGTGGAAAATGTTTCTTTACTGAAACTGTTTATTTATATGTTAACTTATTTACTGACAGATACTTATTGATTTTTTGTATAGGGAGTCGTTGTCTTCTAAAGGTTGTTGTTCAGGTGAAAAAAGTTAATTTAGAATTAAATTTATTTTATTCTTAATGTTCGTTTCTTATTACATGTCAAATATTAAATTCATATTATTAATTAACCATAAATACATAAAGTAATTTAAAACTTCATCAATATAACTTTGTATTTTAATAATAATTGTATTACATACTGTGAGTAATATTAAATAAAACAAACTTCACATTGATTAAGGTATCCGGACCACAATTGACCACGTGATCATATTTGATGTCCCGGATGTCTACTGTTGTTCAATGGAGCAGACCTCGGTAATCTTCGGCAAACATCGGAAATACTATTTGAGTAACTAAATTTTTTGCTCAAAAATGTTAACATTGACTCAAAGTAGCACAATATATATAATTTGCATCATTAATTAGCAATATATTTATTTAATAAAGCCACATTTCTTGGTCGAAAAATAAATTTAAACGGTAACTTCAATTATGGGTCGGATACCTTAAACTAGACAAACTGTTAGCAATGCTCACTAACTGATACCCCCGCTTCAAAATTTTAAAAACATCCCAAATATTAACCTGATCATAATGTTAAATATCAGGTGCACAATGGCGCTATGTGACAAAGAATCTGCGAAAGGTTTATCAAATTCCATTCAGTGTTGTAGGTGGAGTTCTGGATAAGAGATGGGTAACCATTTATGTCAATGATAAAGTCCATGTTTTTTAATGGGAAACCCCAAAGATCTTTCCGATCAAAATGTAAATATCAGGTGCACAATGGGACAATGCAACAAAAATTCAGTTTAACCAAATTCCATTCAGTAGTGTAGGAGGAGTTGCACATAAGAGTAAGTGTAACAGATGGAGGGACAGAGAGACGGACATCCCCATCACAGGGGGTATAATAGCTGATGTTTATCCAATATAGGGGAGATAACTCTCTTTTGAGCAGCATTTGTTATAATGTGGGCAAAACATTTATGACAAATATTTTTAAAATATTATGTACTGTTACCTCTGAACTTGTATTAAGTCACAGTTTATAAGTGTAGCCTTTATACCAAATATGGGGCAGATTGTATTAAGTCACAGTTTATAAGTGTAGCCTTTATACCAAATATGGGGCAGATTGTATTATGATGTTTGTATTTTTGTTTGCTTTACTGTTTTTTCTGCTTTATTTGTAAAACTAGCAGCATTATGTTTTGTCTGTTTTAACCTAGTTACATTTATTATTATTATTACAGTGATACCTCGTTACAACGACATTTGATTTAACGGAATATTCGACATCCGACCGGATTTCAATGGTAACAAACGTGTCCACATGTTGTTTATGCTCGATGCGACATGTTTGGTTTCCAACTCCCACTGCGTATGTCGGTAACAAATATACCAAAGCAAGCATAAAATAATTCGTTATAATGACAAATTATCAAGATTTACCTGTGAAAGATTATTGTTGTCCAGAGAACAGATTTTTCTAACGGTTGATTGTACAGGTGAACACCTGTTGCTATTGCGTAATTAACCTTGCATGACACTTCCGTTACACAACATATCGATGACTGAGATATGGCTTCATTAAAAAGGTGCCAAAGGATATTTAATATTTAAATCTTCAAATATTTAGTAAAATTTTGGCTTAATTACAAGTGTGTTACGATTGAAGTGGCACATCAGAAATAGGATAATTACTGAAAATCGGTTTAATGTAAATAATATTTATTAATATGTTGAATTTCATTTCCCCTTAACTGATTTATTTGTGCATTTTTTACTTTTGTATATTAATATTTCTCATGTTGCTGTTTTAAATTAATACTTGTAGCAAATTTTAATTGTCAGCAAAGACAAATTGTTAATAAAATTCTCACCACTGACTGATGAATGAGAATCTACACAAGTATTAACGTGATTCTGTCAATAGGAAATACTTTATTGTTTAAGAAATAATTCATATATACTGATTTTTGAAACAGGTTTGTCATTTATGACAAATATTGTACACTGAGCGTAAGGGATTCTAATATAACATATAAATTAACTTTTATCAACGTAACCTATGAGTTGCAGAACCTGTATCCCATTTTGGACACAAATTGATTGTGACGTTACTAAAATAGAAGAAAAATATTCCTATGACGTCGTCCGTAAGAGTGTTGATCGTTTATGGTGATGATTAGGAGTATTTACTCATTTTATCACTGGTGTGGACTCGTTTCAGGCAAGTCATAAATTTGGGTATAAATATTTGTTTAAATTCAACAAACAAACGACTTTAGAATTCTATCTTTGTGAAAAACAAACACAGAACCTGTTTATTTGTGCATTAATTACCTAACATCCCAGAATGTATGGATTGGTGACTCTGGATTCCATAACTCGATATTCTCTGGCTGGTGCAGACATAACAAGGCCTATGTAACAATAAAAAGCTTCTTTATAAATGCATAGAGCAAGATCATAGTTTACTGATTATAATAAAAATAGAAGAGTATAGGAAAACTGTCACTTCAATGTCAGAATAATTAAATGTAAGTTTTCAAACTTTAAAAATTTTTTAATAAGTTTTACGTTAATTTTAGCTATATCATGGCATCCAGTTTTTTACTGGGTGTAAGAAGACAGAGTATACAGTAAAGACATAGAGGGGAGTTTAACGCACCTTGCCTTAACCCAGATTAACATATCACACTATGTTCCTACAACAGTGATCTATAGTAGATAAGACTACATTAAATTAAACCAATACACAGCTTATTAACATGTCTTGGATCATACAATGGTATGTCCCTGAATCTTAAATTATGCATGCTAAAGACATTAACAAAGAAATAAATACAAAATAAGATCGATTATGGAACTTCGTTTTATCGCTATTTTGCAGTATTTTCCTTTGGTCTTTATGTGTGGTATTATCCCATCTCACTCTACTTACATGAGATGGGCCCATCTCATCTCACTGTCAAGTTGTCATTAAGTATACACTTTGACGTCACATGGTTACAAAACTACGATGAACAGATTATTTAAGTTTTTTTAAACTTGATGCATTTTCTCGTCATCTCATCTCAAGACTGTCACCCTTCAATAAGATACGGGAGAAAATGCATCTCATTTACAAAAAATAATAATCTATAAATTTCATTTCTTTAAGAATACTTTTATACCTCCATGGCCTCTGAAGCTACATCTGGCATGCATTGTTGATGGACTAGCGAGACTAGCCCATTCATTAATTCTAGTGTACTGCTCTGGACCTCATGGCCAGGCTTTCCTTGATTCTGAAAATAAAAAACTATACCTTAATATGTCTTAAGATGCAAATTTGTAAGCCAACTTTTTCAAAAGCAATTTTCTACTCCCATTTGCATGAAGAACAAAAATGTAAACATACTTCGCTGAAAACTCCATTAATTCACTATACCAATAGTAAAAATGAAAAATATTTAAAAATTATTTCTTTAAAAAGTAGCAAAACTAGACTGCCATGAAAAAAGCATTATTACTGTAACAATACTTAAGAAACAGATTATTGCAACTGGACTCTGTGTGAATAAGAACGGGGTCAGACCTTCTATTTGTCATTATTTTATACCGAGAAATAGCTAGGTATAAAATGACGACAAATATAAGGCCTCACCATGTTATTATTCGCATAGAGCGCAATTGAAATAATCTATTTGATTCAAATATGTCTTACAAATGTTTTAAAATTTCAAATATCTATTATTAACTTATTTAATTTTCAAATATTATGGATAAAATGTATGTTGGTTTACAAAAGAATTTGAATTATTTAGGGTTCAGTTGACAACAGAGTGTGATTAATGAAGGGTTTAATTTAGACAGGTTTAGGGTTTAATTTCAACAGGTTTAAATGACCCTTCAATAGACAAGTCTCAAACAGAAATACTTAGACTATTATTGATACACACATGTAACATTAGATTTGGGTCGTCATGGATCAGTCTGACAATCCACAGCAGAAGATATCTGTATGTTGTCATGGTTTCATCTGTAGCTTTGTTTATCTTCTGCAACGTCAACTTAGATATGGTCTGAAATGAGAGCTGAAAAACAAATTATAAGACATTATTCAACTACAATTATATCAAAAAGACAGCTACATGTATAACATTTGTAATGCCAATTCTGTTGTTTGTTCAATCTCAAAGGCTGTCATAAATAAAAAAATGTGGCTACCTGTTAAAAATGTTGATACATATCCAGACATGTGGCTACCTATACAGAAGTGGTGCTACCTATTCAGAAATGGGGCTATCTAGACAGAAGTGTGGCTACCTATTCAGAAATGGGGCTATCTATACAGAAGTGTGGCTACCTATTCAGAAATGGGGCTATCTAGACAGAAGTGTGGCTACCTATTCAGAAATGTGGCTACCTAATACAGAAATGTAGATGAATATTTAGAAAAGTGGCTATCTAAACAGAAAACGTACAAAGAAATGTGGCTACAACTAGCCTCCTTGAAACCAACATTTTGGGACTTCTGATGTTAGTAAATTGAGACACATGATGTTGTGATAAATTCTCATGATTTTTTGGTTCACTGCTTTCACATTTTGAAACCTCAATTGAATAAAGTAAAATTAAACCACTCACAAGTAAAAGTTGGTTTACAGTACTTTCCTTGTGTTGAAAGAACAAAAGATTCAGTAACTATTGCCATTTATTATCTGAGGTAACAAAGAAGCAAAATAAGGGCTTTTCCTGGCCAATTTGCGTTTTGCTATTTCAGCTAAAGTAGCAAATTTTATCAACATTTCTTTGGTCATTAAAGCGTATTCAAGACTGAAACAAAGTGTTTTGGATGGATTGGATGGAAAAAGAACTAAAAAAATACTGGATTTAACAGGTCTTGAAAAACTAGCATTTAATGAGAATTTTCTTGACATTTTAGTAAAAAATGATGTTTCTTATTGGGAAAGGTGCCAAAATTTGGCCAAAAATTAAAGGCAGGAAAAGCCTTGAAAATATATGACCCACTTACATATGGTAAGATAACACCAGCAGGTTTTGGAGCTGTATGTGCTGCCATTCCCTGTGTCACTTTGTTAAGTGTGTCTGTGAACATGTTCCGTAACTCGGCTGCTTTTCCATATATAATGGTAATGTTAGGCCACCATGGTAATCTAGGCTGTAAAAGTCATACATCTTTAGCACATTTACAATGGAGATCAATTTACCTATTGTAAATACAATTTAAACCATACATATCAGTATCTGTAAAATTTGTCAAATAAATTTAATGCGTGTGTTCATAAAATTTACTTTTATCATCTCAAACACAAGTTGTCTCCTTTACAAGACTGTATTCTTGAGATGTAAAGATGTGGTAAGGTAGATTCGATGTTTAGAATTTCTATTCACATTGAAATGAATGATGAAATAATATTTCATGTCAAACAAACACTATAAGGCATGTTCTTGCATCATCCTTAACAGATTCACAGATTTTTTTTAATGGCATAACAAACAAGGGTAACAACTCTGCACTTAACCAAGAGATGAAATACATGAACTAGAACAAAATGATGGATGGGTTTTGTGTTAAAATTGTGACAGAGGTAATAACTCTGCACTTACCCAAAAGATGATTCCATGGAATACATCAACTAGAACAAACTGATGTATGTTTTGTGTGTTAAAATGGAGACAGAGAAGGGCAATAACTGTGCACTTACCCAAGAGATGATTCTATGAAATATATAGACTAGAACAAAATGATGGATGGGTTGTATATTTAAATGGTGACAAAGAAGGGCAATAACTCTAGACTTACCTGAGTGATGATTCTATGGAGTGCATTGACTAGAACAAAATGGTAGATGGGTGGTGAGTTTGGATGCAGACAAACTTTGAGTACATCATTGTTGTGTGGAGTGATACGAAAACAGGAAACAAAACAATCGTTATAGAGATCCAAATCCACTATGCTCTGACCACGAGAAAATGGCTTAGTGTTGGGTGGAGGGTTGAATAACAATTGCTGAAAAAGAGAAAATAATATTATACATGACATAGTTTTAGGGCCGACTGCAGAATGCAGCATCATCAATTGTCATCAATCATCATGCATACATTTTCTTTTTTCATGTTAACTGCCACCCATAAAGTCATTCTTGCTGTTTTTTGGACAGTTGGCATAACACGTGTTCAATAGTATTCAATGTTGAATTATTCAGTTCTTACAATTTACAAAAAAAATTAAGGGATATTCTATATAAAATGTGTGTTCAACTTGAAAATCAAAATATACTTTTCAGGATTTTGCATTATCTAAAGGACTTATAAACAAAGTGTTCTCTTGCCCATACTAGATTTTAAATGGAATAGTTCTGACCAATCCTTTTCTTCTCCACGACATACTATTTATTGCAATCTTAAAGATCAGGGCTCGCGTTGGAGGGCGACTCGGGCGAAGAAGTCGCCTTATGGTGGTCCCACTTCGCCGTCGATCATCTTCAAAATCGAAGTGAAGTCGCCCTTTCATTTTGTAGAATCGCCTAATGTCGCCTTTCAAATTTTATTCCCATTTTGGTAAGAAATCTTCGTATTTTTGATACCGCGTCATGTTTATTATGTTTACGCGCCAAAGTTGAACTGGTACCCTTTTAACTTTTATTTGGTATATAAAGCGTAGGTTTACAATATAACCGAAAACCAGTTCAGAGCACAAGAATTTGTGAAAATTTCCGGAGCGGATATGAATTTGGTGCCGGAGATTGCAAATATACTACGCTGATAGTGGTGAAATGAGTGTTGCAATGATAGACACGTAATGAAAATAGTATTTTGGCAGTTACTTAAAACAAATTTTAGTTAAATATGTTTAATTACTTTTT
Organism: Limnoperna fortunei; assembly: GCA_944474755.1. Classification (NCBI taxonomy): domain Eukaryota; kingdom Metazoa; phylum Mollusca; class Bivalvia; order Mytilida; family Modiolidae; genus Limnoperna; species Limnoperna fortunei. The sequence goes on along the minus strand of OX104121.1, from coordinate 1,061,621 downwards.
AATAGTGAATTTTACAATTTTAAATAATATATGTGTCACAATGATGTAATTTTCTTCTTCTAGTTCTAATAGTACTTCATTATAAATCAATCAAATTGTGTATCAATGACAAAGAAACATTTATTTTAATGAACAAACTGTGACAGTTGATTCTTTTTTTATTGTTATGTTTAAAACATGTATTTTTGAAAATGTATGAAATAAGTATACTGAATAGTTAATCAAATCTTTGATAGTTTATCCTCAATAAATTAAACTGCTAAAAAAACATAATAAAAATGCAAATGCCAACACTAATTTAAAAAAAAAACAAAGTAAACAGGACGCTTTCGCGACATATACTGCAACTTCTCCCTGTTTTCCACCCACTTCTCCCTGTTCTATCCTCACTTCTCCCTGTCAGCCACCCAAAAGAGAAGTGACTTCTCCCTATAATTTTGACCCAGCGTGAGCCCTGAAGATTATCTAAACATATACATTAAATATAAAATGATTCAATTTAGAAATAACTCACTTTGAGATCATTAATAACAGATTGCACCAGGCTAAATAAAACATTCAAGCGATCATTGATGCTGATGTATGTAGATGCTTTACACAAACGAACACATGTGACTGCAGCACCCTCTGTTAATTTTGACCCGGCATGATGAGGTGAAATGGCTTTCTTGACTTCATCTATGAAATGTTTCTGAAAATAACAAATGTTAATATATTGATTAAGAATGTTGTCAAATGAATAAAAAATCAAGGGCTGATCCCAATACAACACAGGGAGGGAAGTATCCAATTAACAACATGAGAGTGTAATCCTAACTTCTTTGTTGATAATAATGAAACATGGAATCATTTATAATGTTTCCATGGTAATTGCCTTATTTAAAAAGGCCTTCTGGATTACACCTTTATCATGGATAAATTGGTTTCTAGTCAAAAAATTTCCCCAGTTCATTTCTTAAGAAAATCAATTAATCTTTTAAAAAAAAAATTGTCAAAGATACCAAAGTTAAAAATTCAGTACTACTACTTCACAAAATACATGTTTTATCTTATTATATCTTATTATCGGCACTCAATCCACAAATATTGGGAAGCGAAATAATTCAGATTTTGAAGACTGTTTATTTAAATTCCTGTTATGCTAAACTGGGATAGGTCCATTTACACCCAGTACATAAACATCTATTTTTGTACCTTTTTCAAATGTTGAGCTGAACATGGGGCTCCATTATCTGCATTGTTAATTTCTTCCAAGATTTTCTAAAAATAGAAAACAGGAATATTATATGTATGTCACTCATACTATTACAGAACGTTTGAGTTTTAAATCCCATTGGCAATTATAAACATAAGCAACAAGTGTGGACTGTGAGCACGCTCACAAAGGGATACCCCTGCTTTGCTTCAAGTCCAATTATCTCCCCTGATAAAAAAACATAAGCAATAAATTAAATAGTTTTTATTATCTTCATAAAATATGCCTATTCTGTGAGGCTAACTTATCGAAAAAGAAACAAGTGTATCTGTGAGCTAATGCTCACTAGTGATACCCCGCATGCACAAAAAGTATTTGGTAAACAGGAAGTAGATGGCCAGGGAGCATAAAATCTCTATAAACCATATGGTACTATAGGATAAAGCTATATGCAAAATATCTGGCTTCTGCATCCAACAGTTGCTTAGAAAACTGTGACAGAAATTTCTGTTACTGAAGGCCGAACGGAGAGACAAATGAACAAACGAACAAAGAGACAAGGTTATAACAGTATACCCTACTTTTCTTCGAAGTGGGGGTATAATGATTGAACAAAAATATATCTCCAACAATACTAAGACAATTGTAAATGTAAAGGACAAATAACTACACATATTAAATAGTTATTCTGTAAAACTATGACATACATTAAACTGGTCTCTTTATACAAAAACAGCTTGCAAATGAGAAAGACCCTAGAACTATTAACAACCAAGATGCATATTCTGACGACCATATCACAAAAAAAAATCCTATTTGACATAAAGGTGTCTGATGCCCTACTTACAGGACATAACACCAGTAACATCATCTGTAATGGCCAGATAGCAGCTTTCTTCTTAGAGCTCTCCATACACTGGTTAAACTGATCAAATAACTTGTCACAGCAATCTGAAATGTAAACAAAAAACTAACATCTGTTTATTATCATTAGTTGTTTGTGTATTCCCTTTTACACTGGTTCAATTAGAGGAATTAGAGGGATACTATAAAAGTATAAATTATATGGAAAAGCAGGATAGTAGTTCTAAAAATAAAAACGATCTATTCTTAACATTGACATAACTTCTCATGTAAATATATTCCACAAATTAACTTATTTGCATATTAGAAGGATGTAAGGATTTCATGATAAACTTATTAGAAAAAACTATCCATCTTATAAGTTTAATTTTTCAGCTGAGTTGACATCCATCTATTTACATACAAATTTACAAACATATGCTAATATCTGAACCATCCACAAGCCTTACCTTGAAGTTCATCATTGGGCTTTTTCTGTAATTCTGTGATCCACAAGCCTTACCTTGAAGTTCATCATTGGGCTTTTTCTGTAATTCTGTGATCCACAAGCCTTACCTTGAAGTTCATCATTGGGCTTTTTCTGTAATTCTGTGATCCACAAGCCTTACCTTGGAGTTCATCATTGGGTTTTTCTGTAATTCTGTGATCCAAAAGCCTTACCTTGAAGTTCATCATTGGGCTTTTTCTGTAATTCTGTGATCCACAAGCCTTACCTTGAAGTTCATCATTGGACTTTTTCTGTAATTCTGTGATCCAAAAGCCTTACCTTGAAGTTCATCATTGGGCTTTTTCTGTAATTCTGTGATCCAAAAGCCTTACCTTGAAGTTCATCATTGGGCTTTTTCTGTAATTCTGTGATCCACAAGCCTTACCTTGAAGTTCATCATTGGGCTTTTTCTGTAATTCTGTGATCCAAAAGCCTTACCTTGAAGTTCACAATTGGGCTTTTTCTGTAATTCTGTGATCCAAAAGCCTTACCTTGAAGTTCATCATTGGGCTTTTCCTATAATTCTGTGATCCACAAGCCTTACCTTGAAGTTCACAATTGGGCTTTTTCTGTAATTCTGTGATCCAAAAGCCTTACCTTGAAGTTCACAATTGGGCTTTTTCTGTAATTCTGTGATCCAAAAGCCTTACCTTGAAGTTCATCATTTGGCTTTTTCTGTAATTCTGTGATCCACAAGCCTTACCTTGAAGTTCACAATTGGGTTTTTTCTGTAATTCTGTGATCCACAAGCCTTACCTTGAAGTTCATCATTGGGTTTTTTCTGTAATTCTGTGATCCACAAGCCTTACCTTGAAGTTCACAATTGGGCTTTTTCTGTAATTCTGTGATCCAAAAGCCTTACCTTGAAGTTCATCATTGGGCTTTTTCTGTAATTCTGTGATCCAAAAGCCTTACCTTGAAGTTCATCATTGGGCTTTTACTGTAATTCTGTGATCCAAAAGCCTTACCTTGAAGTTCATCATTGGGCTTTTACTGTAATTCTGTGATCCAAAAGCCTTACCTTGAAGTTCATCATTTGGCTTTTTCTGTAATTCTGTGATCCAAAAGCCTTACCTTGAAGTTCATCATTGGGTTTTTTCTGTAATTCTGTGATCCACAAGCCTTACCTTGAAGTTCACAATTGGGCTTTTTCTGTAATTCTGTGATCCAAAAGCCTTACCTTGAAGTTCATCATTGGGTTTTTTCTGTAATTCTGTGATCCACAAGCCTTACCTTGAAGTTCATCATTGGGCTTTTCCTATAATTCTGTGATCCACAAGCCTTACCTTGAAGTTCACAATTGGGCTTTTCCTATAATTCTGTGATCCACAAGCCTTACCTAGAAGTTCATCATTGGGTTTTTTCTGTAATTCTGTGATCCACAAGCCTTACCTTGAAGTTCATCATTGGGCTTTTTCTGTAATTCTGTGATCCAAAAGCCTTACCTTGAAGTTCATCATTGGGCTTTTCCTATAATTCTGTGATCCAAAAGCCTTACCTTGAAGTTCATCATTGGGCTTTTTCTGTAATTCTGTGATCCACAAGCCTTACCTTGAAGTTCATCATTGGACTTTTTCTGTAATTCTGTGATCCACAAGCCTTACCTTGAAGTTCATCATTGGACTTTTTCTGTAATTCTGTGATCCACAAGCCTTACCTTGAAGTTCATCATTGGGTTTTTTCTGTAATTCTGTGATCCACAAGCCTTACCTTGAAGTTCATCATTGGGCTTTTCCTATAATTCTGTGATCCACAAGCCTTACCTTGAAGTTCATCATTGGGCTTTTTCTGTAATTCTGTGATCCACAAGCCTTACCTTGAAGTTCATCACTGGGCTTTTTCTGTAATTCTGTGATCCAAAAGCCTTACCTTGAAGTTCATCATTGGGCTTTTTCTGTAATTCTGTGATCCACAAGCCTTACCTTGAAGTTCATCATTGGACTTTTTCTGTAATTCTGTGATCCACAAGCCTTACCTTGAAGTTCATCATTGGGCTTTTTCTGTAATTCTGTGATCCAAAAGCCTTACCTTGAAGTTCATCATTGGGCTTTTTCTGTAATTCTGTGATCCACAAGCCTTACCTTGAAGTTCATCATTGGGCTTTTTCTGTAATTCTGTGATCCACAAGCCTTACCTTGAAGTTCATCATTGGGCTTTTTCTGTAATTCTGTGATCCACAAGCCTTACCTTGAAGTTCATCATTTGGCTTTTTCTGTAATTCTGTGATCCACAAGCCTTACCTTGAAGTTCATCATTGGGTTTTTTCTGTAATTCTGTGATCCAAAAGCCTTACCTTGAAGTTCATCATTGGGCTTTTTCTTTAATTCTGTGATCCACAAGCCTTACCTTGAAGTTCATCATTGGGCTTTTTCTGTAATTCTGTGATCCACAAGCCTTACCTTGAAGTTCACAATTGGGCTTTTTCTGTAATTCTGTGATCCAAAAGCCTTACCTTGAAGTTCATCATTTGGCTTTTTCTGTAATTCTGTGATCCACAAGCCTTACCTTGAAGTTCATCATTGGGCTTTTTCTGTAATTCTGTGATCCAAAAGCCTTACCTTGAAGTTCATCATTTGGCTTTTTCTGTAATTCTGTGATCCAAAAGCCTTACCTTGAAGTTCATCTATGGGCTTTTTCTGTAATTCTGTGATCCACAAGCCTTACCTTGAAGTTCATCTATGGGCTTTTTCTGTAATTCTGTGATCCAAAAGCCTTACCTTGAAGTTCATCATTGGGCTTTTTCTGTAATTCTGTGATCCACAAGCCTTACCTTGAAGTTCACCATTGGACTTTTACTGTAATTCTGTGATCCACAAGCCTTACCTTGGAGTTCATCATTGGGCTTTTTCTGTAATTCTGTGATCCACAAGCCTTACCTTGAAGTTCATCATTGGACTTTTTCTGTAATTCTGTGATCCACAAGCCTTACCTTGAAGTTCATCATTGGACTTTTTCTGTAATTCTGTGATCCACAAGCCTTACCTTGAAGTTCATCATTGGACTTTTTCTGTAATTCTGTGATCCACAAGCCTTACCTTGAAGTTCATCATTGGACTTTTTCTGTAATTCTGTGATCCACAAGCCTTACCTTGAAGTTCATCATTGGGCTTTTTCTGTAATTCTGTGATCCACAAGCCTTACCTTGAAGTTCATCATTGGGTTTTTTCTGTAATTCTGTGATCCACAAGCCTTACCTTGAAGTTCACAATTGGGCTTTTCCTGTAATTCTGTGATCCACAAGCCTTACCTTGAAGTTCATCATTGGGCTTTTTCTGTAATTCTGTGATCCACAAGCCTTACCTTGAAGTTCATCATTGGGCTTTTTCTGTAATTCTGTGATCCACAAGCCTTACCTTGAAGTTCATCATTGGGCTTTTTCTGTAATTCTGTGATCCACAAGCCTTACCTTGAAGTTCATCATTGGACTTTTTCTGTAATTCTGTGATCCACAAGCCTTACCTTGAAGTTCACAATTGGGCTTTTTCTGTAATTCTGTGATCCACAAGCCTTACCTTGAAGTTCATCATTGGGCTTTTTCTGTAATTCTGTGATCCACAAGCCTTACCTTGAAGTTCATCATTGGACTTTTTCTGTAATTCTGTGATCCACAAGCCTTACCTTGAAGTTCATCATTGGGCTTTTTCTGTAATTCTGTGATCCACAAGCCTTACCTTGAAGTTCATCATTGGGCTTTTTCTGTAATTCTGTGATCCACAAGCCTTACCTTGGAGTTCATCATTGGGCTTTTTCTGTAATTCTGTGATCCAAAAGCCTTACCTTGAAGTTCATCATTGGGTTTTTTCTGTAATTCTGTGATCCAAAAGCCTTACCTTGAAGTTCATCATTGGGCTTTTTCTGTAATTCTGTGATCCAAAAGCCTTACCTTGAAGTTCATCATTGGGCTTTTTCTGTAATTCTGTGCCTTACCTTGAAGTTCATCATTGGGCTTTTTCTGTAATTCTGTGATCCACAAGCCTTACCTTGAAGTTCATCATTGGGTTTTTCTGTAATTCTGTGATCCACAAGCCTTACCTTGAAGTTCATCACTGGGCTTTTTCTGTAATTCTGTGATCCACAAGCCTTACCTTGAAGTTCATCATTGGGCTTTTTCTGTAATTCTGTGATCCACAAGCCTTACCTTGAAGTTCATCATTGGGCTTTTTCTGTAATTCTGTGATCCACAAGCCTTACCTTGAAGTTCATCATTGGGCTTTTTCTGTAATTCTGTGATCCACAAGCCTTACCTTGAAGTTCATCATTGGGTTTTTTCTGTAATTCTGTGATCCAAAAGCCTTACCTTGAAGTTCATCATTGGGCTTTTTCTGTAATTCTGTGATCCACAAGCCTTACCTTGAAGTTCACCATTGGACTTTTACTGTAATTCTGTGATCCACAAGCCTTACCTTGGAGTTCATCATTGGGCTTTTTCTGTAATTCTGTGATCCACAAGCCTTACCTTGAAGTTCATCATTGGACTTTTTCTGTAATTCTGTGATCCACAAGCCTTACCTTGAAGTTCATCATTGGACTTTTTCTGTAATTCTGTGATCCACAAGCCTTACCTTGAAGTTCATCATTGGACTTTTTCTGTAATTCTGTGATCCACAAGCCTTACCTTGAAGTTCATCATTGGACTTTTTCTGTAATTCTGTGATCCACAAGCCTTACCTTGAAGTTCATCATTGGGTTTTTTCTGTAATTCTGTGATCCACAAGCCTTACCTTGGAGTTCATCATTGGGCTTTTTCTGTAATTCTGTGATCCACAAGCCTTACCTTGAAGTTCATCATTGGGCTTTTCCTATAATTCTGTGATCCACAAGCCTTACCTTGAAGTTCATCATTGGGTTTTTTCTGTAATTCTGTGATCCACAAGCCTTACCTTGAAGTTCATCATTGGGCTTTTTCTGTAATTCTGTGATCCACAAGCCTTACCTTGAAGTTCATCATTGGGCTTTTTCTGTAATTCTGTGATCCACAAGCCTTACCTTGAAGTTCATCATTGGGCTTCTTCTTTAATTCTGTGATCCACAAGCCTTACCTAGAAGTTCATCATTGGGTTTTTTCTGTAATTCTGTGATCCACAAGCCTTACCTAGAAGTTCATCATTGGGCTTTTTCTGTAATTCTGTGATCCACAAGCCTTACCTTGAAGTTCATCATTGGACTTTTTCTGTAATTCTGTGATCCACAAGCCTTACCTTGAAGTTCATCATTGGGTTTTTTCTGTAATTCTGTGATCCACAAGCCTTACCTTGAAGTTCACAATTGGGCTTTTTCTGTAATTCTGTGATCCACAAGCCTTACCTTGAAGTTCATCATTGGGTTTTTTCTGTAATTCTGTGATCCACAAGCCTTACCTAGAAGTTCATCATTGGGTTTTTTCTGTAATTCTGTGATCCACAAGCCTTACCTAGAAGTTCATCATTGGGTTTTTTCTGTAATTCTGTGATCCACAAGCCTTACCTTGAAGTTCATCATTGGGTTTTTTCTGTAATTCTGTGATCCACAAGCCTTACCTTGAAGTTCATCATTGGACTTTTTCTGTAATTCTGTGATCCACAAGCCTTACCTTGAAGTTCATCATTGGGCTTTTTCTGTAATTCTGTGATCCACAAGCCTTACCTTGAAGTTCATCATTGGGTTTTTTCTGTAATTCTGTGATCCACAAGACTTACCTTGAAGTTCACAATTGGGCTTTTTCTGTAATTCTGTGATCCACAAGCCTTACCTTGAAGTTCATCATTGGGCTTTTTCTGTAATTCTGTGATCCACAAGCCTTACCTTGAAGTTCATCATTGGGCTTTTTCTGTAATTCTGTGATCCACAAGCCTTACCTTGAAGTTCATCATTGGGCTTTTTCTGTAATTCTGTGATCCACAAGCCTTACCTTGAAGTTCATCATTGGACTTTTTCTGTAATTCTGTGATCCACAAGCCTTACCTTGAAGTTCACAATTGGGCTTTTTCTGTAATTCTGTGATCCACAAGCCTTACCTTGAAGTTCATCATTGGGCTTTTTCTGTAATTCTGTGATCCACAAGCCTTACCTTGAAGTTCATCATTGGACTTTTTCTGTAATTCTGTGATCCACAAGCCTTACCTTGAAGTTCATCATTGGGCTTTTTCTGTAATTCTGTGATCCACAAGCCTTACCTTGAAGTTCATCATTGGGCTTTTTCTGTAATTCTGTGATCCACAAGCCTTACCTTGGAGTTCATCATTGGGCTTTTTCTGTAATTCTGTGATCCAAAAGCCTTACCTTGAAGTTCATCATTGGGTTTTTTCTGTAATTCTGTGATCCACAAGCCTTACCTTGAAGTTCATCATTGGGCTTTTTCTGTAATTCTGTGATCCAAAAGCCTTACCTTGAAGTTCATCATTGGGCTTTTTCTGTAATTCTGTGCCTTACCTTGAAGTTCATCATTGGGCTTTTTCTGTAATTCTGTGATCCACAAGCCTTACCTTGAAGTTCATCATTGGGTTTTTCTGTAATTCTGTGATCCACAAGCCTTACCTTGAAGTTCATCACTGGGCTTTTTCTGTAATTCTGTGATCCACAAGCCTTACCTTGAAGTTCATCATTGGGCTTTTTCTGTAATTCTGTGATCCACAAGCCTTACCTTGAAGTTCATCATTGGGCTTTTTCTGTAATTCTGTGATCCACAAGCCTTACCTTGAAGTTCATCATTGGGCTTTTTCTGTAATTCTGTGATCCACAAGCCTTACCTTGAAGTTCATCATTGGGTTTTTTCTGTAATTCTGTGATCCACAAGCCTTACCTTGAAGTTCATCATTGGGTTTTTTCTGTAATTCTGTGATCCACAAGCCTTACCTTGAAGTTCATCATTGGACTTTTTCTGTAATTCTGTGATCCACAAGCCTTACCTTGAAGTTCATCATTGGGCTTTTTCTGTAATTCTGTGATCCACAAGCCTTACCTTGAAGTTCATCATTGGGTTTTTTCTGTAATTCTGTGATCCACAAGCCTTACCTTGAAGTTCACAATTGGGCTTTTTCTGTAATTCTGTGATCCACAAGCCTTACCTTGAAGTTCATCATTGGGCTTTTTCTGTAATTCTGTGATCCACAAGCCTTACCTTGAAGTTCATCATTGGGCTTTTTCTGTAATTCTGTGATCCACAAGCCTTACCTTGAAGTTCATCATTGGGCTTTTTCTGTAATTCTGTGATCCACAAGCCTTACCTTGAAGTTCATCATTGGACTTTTTCTGTAATTCTGTGATCCACAAGCCTTACCTTGAAGTTCACAATTGGGCTTTTTCTGTAATTCTGTGATCCACAAGCCTTACCTTGAAGTTCATCATTGGGCTTTTTCTGTAATTCTGTGATCCACAAGCCTTACCTTGAAGTTCATCATTGGACTTTTTCTGTAATTCTGTGATCCACAAGCCTTACCTTGAAGTTCATCATTGGGCTTTTTCTGTAATTCTGTGATCCACAAGCCTTACCTTGAAGTTCATCATTGGGCTTTTTCTGTAATTCTGTGATCCACAAGCCTTACCTTGGAGTTCATCATTGGGCTTTTTCTGTAATTCTGTGATCCAAAAGCCTTACCTTGAAGTTCATCATTGGGTTTTTTCTGTAATTCTGTGATCCAAAAGCCTTACCTTGAAGTTCATCATTGGGCTTTTTCTGTAATTCTGTGATCCAAAAGCCTTACCTTGAAGTTCATCATTGGGCTTTTTCTGTAATTCTGTGCCTTACCTTGAAGTTCATCATTGGGCTTTTTCTGTAATTCTGTGATCCACAAGCCTTACCTTGAAGTTCATCATTGGGTTTTTCTGTAATTCTGTGATCCACAAGCCTTACCTTGAAGTTCATCACTGGGCTTTTTCTGTAATTCTGTGATCCACAAGCCTTACCTTGAAGTTCATCATTGGGCTTTTTCTGTAATTCTGTGATCCACAAGCCTTACCTTGAAGTTCATCATTGGGCTTTTTCTGTAATTCTGTGATCCACAAGCCTTACCTTGAAGTTCATCATTTGGCTTTTTCTGTAATTCTGTGATCCACAAGCCTTACCTTGAAGTTCATCATTGGGCTTTTACTGTAATTCTGTGATCCACAAGCCTTACCTTGAAGTTCATCATTGGGCTTTTTCTGTAATTCTGTGATCCACAAGCCTTACCTTGAAGTTCATCATTGGGCTTTTTCTGTAATTCTGTGATCCACAAGCCTTACCTTGAAGTTCATCATTGGGCTTTTTCAGTAATTATGTGATCGACAAGCCTTACCTTGGAGTTCATCATTGGGCTTCTTCTGTCATTCTGTGATCCACAAGCCTTACCTTGAAGTTCATCATTGGGCTTTTTCTGTAATTCTGTGATCCACAAGCCTTACCTTGAAGTTCATCATTGGGCTTTTTCTGTAATTCTGTGATCCACAAGCCTTACCTTGAAGTTCCTCATTGTGTTTTTCTGTAATTCTGTGATCCAAAAGCCTTACCTTGAAGTTCATCATTGGGCTTTTTCTGTAATTCTGTGATCCACAAGCCTTACCTTGAAGTTCATCATTGGGCTTTTTCTGTAATTCTGTGATCCACAAGCCTTACCTTGAAGTTTATCATTGGGCTTTTCTGTAATTCTGTGATCCACAAGCCTTACCTTGAAGTTCATCATTGGGCTTTTTCTGTAATTCTGTGATCCACAAGCCTTACCTTGAAGTTTATCAATGGGCTTTTCTGTAATTCTGTGATCCACAAGCCTTACCTTGAAGTTCATCATTGGGCTTTTTCTTTAATTCTATGATCCACAAGCCTTACCTTGAAGTTCACAATTGGGCTTTTTCTGTAATTCTGTGATCCAAAAGCCTTACCTTGAAGTTCATCATTGGGCTTTTTCTGTAATTCTGTGATCCAAAAGCCTTACCTTGAAGTTCACAATTGGGCTTTTTCTGTAATTCTGTGATCCACAAGCCTTACCTTGAAGTTTATCATTGGGCTTTTCTGTAATTCTGTGATCCACAAGCCTTACCTTGAAGTTCATCATTTGGCTTTTTCTGTAATTCTGTGCCTTACCTTGAAGTTCATCATTGGGCTTTTTCTGTAATTCTGTGCCTTACCTTGAAGTTCATCATTGGGCTTTTTCTGTAATTCTGTGCCTTACCTTGAAGTTCATCATTTGGGCTTTTTCTGTTATTCTGTGCCTTACCTAGAAGTTCATCACTGAGCTTTTTCTGTAATTCTGTGATCCACAAGCCTTACCTTGGAGTTCATCATTGGGATTTTTCTGTAATTCTGTGCCTTACCTTGAAGTTCATCATTGGGCTTTTTCTGTAATTCTGTGCCTTACCTTGAAGTTCATCACTGGGCTTTTTCTGTAATTCTGTGATCCACAAGCCTTACCTTGGAGTTCATCATTGGGCTTTTTCTGTAATTCTGTGAACTCTTCGGGATAATTGTCCATCCACATCCAAATGGCCTTCAAGTATAAGTATTTAATTGTAGGGGTTCAAAAGGCTTAGAAACAGTAGACAGACAATGTTACAGGGTATGGTCTTTATTTCAACCTTAAATCATATTGTTTTATCTTATTTTGTAAAACACTGAATTAGAATGGCTTTTCTGTGTATCCTTTAGATAACTGCATTTCTTAAGAATTATTCTTGTTCAAATTAAAATTCCTATCATAGCCCCATTAGAAATATCAGATATTGAATAATATTGACATCAACTTTGCAGACATAAAAAATTTTTAAATTTTACCTTACCACCCACATTTATTTATATTTACAGTTCCTTCTAGGAGAGGTGGGACATAGTAGTTCATAAAATGGGCCTACTACCCTCAAATTATGTATACTGTAAACAGAACAGATACAGAATTGCTGTTAAATGATTGAGAGGCATGTGGTTAATGGGGACAGACTTATGGTTAAAATTGTGAAAGGCATGTGGCATAAAGGAGAGTTGCAAAGGGGAGAGGCATGTGCTTAAATGTAGCATAATACCATTTATCTCAACTCTGAAATATAATCCAACTCAACTTCAATTCTATTATGGTAACACCTTTGCATCACACAATTAGTTGATATATATCACATGACACGCAAGAACAAGTAGCGAACTAATGGGCACAAGAGGGAAAGCAAATTGCATAGTGTGCATTTGTTTATGCAACATGTTTTCATTGAAAAAAGAATGATTAAAATACAGAATGTATTCCGCAACAACAAAACAAATCTTTTTAGAGAAACAAAATGTCATTCATGATCAATAACACTCATAATTTTCAAATCACTACAGACTATTGGTGTAGCGATTCCATTTCCTGACAATCAGATATGTATCACAATTCTTTTATCACTATACTTATTCATTTTTAAGAAACTGATCCGAATCTTCAGACCAGTTCTGCTAATGATTTACGTACATAAAAATATTGTGATACACTGATGGATCCTTACACCCCTACTACAGACAGGTAAAAAAGGTGAGTCTGCTTACCTTTTCAAGATTGTATGCCAACATGATAACATGTTTGTTTTTCAAGAACTTAAAATTGGAATTAATAGCTGAAACAAAAGAAAACAACAATAAACTATTTTGAATTGATTTATTATGTCTACAATTTATACCAAAACAACTCTGTGCTAAGTTCAAAGGTGAGAAGCACATAATTCGTTTATCGCAAGATCAATCAAAATTAATTATCGGGTGGATTTTCATCCCCATCCATTGTCACATTTTTTATTTGTGAAAATTTATAATTTCCATATTTTGTTTACATCCTGTGCAAAAGCCCTGCAAATATATGTCCATACAAACTTACTGTTACAAAACTTGTTGCGGTGAGTGTGTTTGCGATTCTTCATGTAATATAAGTGGTTTAAAAGAACAGAAATCATGGTACCGCTTTATTTCTGCCCCTTCTCTTACTCATATTTGCTGATTTATTGATTGATTGATTGATTGCTGCTCAACTTTATATAAGCAATGTTTCGGCTTTATTCAGGTGGTGCGACCTTCCTCAAACTCACATTTAACTAAGGAAAAGCCATAGCTAAATTGTATAATGTACCATTAAAAAGCTTGATAAGTCTGTGAACATCCACGTTTATGTGTTGTATCAGCTCTAAATCTGACATGTCTTGGTCATCTCCTGCACTAGACAAGGATGTCAACCTTTAACAATAAACAAATGTGGTCACAAGGGAGATAATTACGACTACAGTGTTGTTTCTATAAAATAATTTCAATCAGTGGCGAGTTTATTGCACATATCTTATCTTCAGAAATTATAAAATGAAATGAGTGTGATATAATTAAGGCTAACTGATACTACAAGTGGATCCCTTGAGCATCTATTTTTTTTACAATTACAGCAATCTGGTCTTGATATTGGGGCTATCACTAACCATTTTGGAAGGGGACCACTCAAGAATAATTCATACCAAGTTAGGCTAAAAATAGCTCAGTGGTTTGCAAGAAGATTTAAAAAAAATTTATTTCTAATAAAAAAGTCTACTTTGTATTGAAGATGAATCTGCCTTTTGTGTAAAGTAAAAAAATAAAAGATAGTATCCGATTCAGAGGTTTAGAATTAATAAAAAGTGAAGTTATTCAACACTGTACATTACTTACTTGGCAGAGATTCTGTTAAACACTGCCGTAAAGTTGTTCAGACTGAGAGCAAACAGGACTTTAGATGATAAATTCTTCAACTGTAACACCAGTGTGTTTGGGGTATCTGTAGACTGGTTCAAAAACTACAAAAATAAAAAAAGCTCAGTGGAGCCAATATTGTCAACATTAAGAGATCTGATGATTGCTAATTGATGTCTCCTTTCATCTTAAAACAACAAAAAATAAGAAATTTTTCTTTCATCATTGGATGGCTGGAAGAATGATTTTCAGAAGGAAGAAAATAAACATGAAGCACTTGTTTTCTGTCAAAAAATACAAAATTTAATTATTTGCATGTTATGTTTAGAAATAAAGCATTTACCTTTCACTGTTTACAATGATCTGACACCTGTACAGGTACAATATAAGCAGCAGCTGTTTTATGCCAAGTACAAAAGTACACCTTGTCAGAAACCTTACTACCATCAATTTCTAGTGTCTGACATGTATTAAATTTTTAGACAAACATTGTTCAGATTGTGTTATAAATTTACCAGTATATTTTACATCATTATCAATTTTCTCACAGAAACTACCAAAACCTAAAACTGAAAAGGTATTGTTTTTGTATGTTTTATCTAATATATAACTTGCTCTATGTAATAAATAGGCAAAAAAACCTTCAATTTAGTTTTCGTTTTATTCTCTCATTATAATTAGACGTGTACATACCTTACAGATTTCAGGCAGTAATAACTTGACATAAATCGCTTCATCTAGCCTGGACGTGTCTTTTGGTTGCTAATAATATACAAAATCAAACAAGTATTACTGTAAACTAATTCTCCCTGATGATAAAACTAATTCTACCTGATGATACCCCGCTCTATAACTTCAGAGAGGTCTGAAAATAAATCGCACAATATGGCATGATCATAACAAACAAAGCTACTGACAAAATTTCTGTATTGTATTATTATCACTGTTGAGAAAAATGTGACAAAATATAGGTATAGACAGACAGGCACACTTACCCACGGACTGAAAACAGTATACCCTATCCCCTTGGGGAGCATGGGTATAATACAAACATATAACAACATTTCTATATACCTAATATGTATATGCAAATATTTACACTGAACATATAAATGTCAGTATGTTAAAATCTCTCCGATATAAAATTGTTGAACTCTCACAAATTATAAGCTCACTTCCAGATCATACAATGACCCAGCAAGACTCCTAGGGCCAGGTTTCATAAAACATCTCAAATTTGAGGATTTCCTCAATTTGTCCTCAACTCAAAAATTGACCAATCAGATTGCTTGAAAATTCAAATTTGTGGAAAAACTCAGATATTTGAGGAAAATCTCAATTTGAGAAGTTTTATGAAACCCAGGCCAGGTCACTTTTAATAATTTGCTGTCCTCAGCGTCACACATGTACAATAATTACTTATATTATACTACATAAAAAAATCTTAAGATTCTATTGGATAATTAACATGTGTTATTCCAATCAATTCATAATTTATTTAACATTTTACACAATGATATAGCATCTGGATAGATCAACCCGCTATCACACACCTCTGCATATAACATCTTCTTGACTGGAAATTGTGTTCCTCAAATATATTGAAAGTGTATTATTATAGGAAATGTTAAAAGTTTCCACATATAGTCAGAAAAGTATTGTACTTTGAATATATATATAAAATTGTTCATTTGCTTACAGCCCCGTGCGGGATCCGGGTGGCTAAAAGAATAGACCGCAGTCGCGCTAGCTTGTCGTAAAAGGCGACTAAATAGCGCCCAGTACCCTGACCGGCGTGTCAGGTCGGTTTGCCTAAAGACCGACTGGGATGTGTGCCCCAGGTGGTTGAATGGGGTACCCCTGGCAAGCTGGGGTTGTCAGGCCATAATACGGAAAACCTGACCGCAAACCATATTAGTGCACCGTGTTGGGAAAAATGCCACGTTCCTCGCACGTTAAAGAACGCTGCTGTAGTATTCGCTATGAGTAGGGATTTCGATCCCGCTACAGGAGGCTAAATTGCCCGACCCTATCCATCCTCCCATTTGCCAGTGGCAATCTAAAATCCGTTACCCCTATTTTTCCTTGTGTCCCATCCCATTTTCATTCATCATCATTTCATGTTCATTTTATCATCCATTTCATGTTCGTCGCCTGAATATAGCTGAAATATTGCTGCTCGGGCGTTAAACACCATTAATCAATCAATCAATCAATCATTTGCTTACAGAAGTGCTGAAAAATGGTTTCAAACTAACAAAATTACGGGCAATTTTTTACAAATATGATTAAGAATTAGGGCAGGGAAGTGGCACAGATTAGGGTAGGGAAGTGGCACAAACTTACTGAATTGAGAACCTGCTCCAATGTGTCTAAGATTATTAACTGAGATTCATAATAGTTCCTTTCTGCCTCTGGTCCAATAATTCTCTGAAAATAAATAATACATAATACAGTACACCACGACACCTCATCTCTGCAAAGCTTATGAATATTGAATAGAGATAACAGATGAATTTAGTTAGCAGCATCCATCTTTTGATAGTTTTTTATATGTCTACACGGACAACTTATTATTACCATCTGTTGTCTCTATTCAATATTCATAAGCTTTGCAGAGATTAACTGAGGAACTGTAGCTCTTAAGGTCCTTTGACATTTTTTTTTGGGCAGACATTAAGAGCTATGGTTCTGCAGCTATGCAGAGATGAGGTGTTACAATAATTCTCTGAAAATAAATAAAACATAGTACAGTACATTATAACACCTCATCTCTGCAAAGCTTATGATTGGACAAACTTTCTCATTTCTGGGTGTGTACTCTAGTAGTATTGATGCAGTCGGACATTGTTAGTTGTTGCATTAAATTGAATAGAGACAACAGACATGACAGATGAATTTAGTTAGCAGCAACCATCTATTGATAGATAGGGGGAGTTTTTTATGTCCTACACCAACAACTTAATGCTCTTGGTTGGACGGTGCCCATCTAAGATGTGATGCCAGCAAATCAATACTAGTAAGCATGTAAACTTAACATGAGCATTGAATATAAAAAAATGGCCATGATAAGGGAACTGAAGCATATTTCTCCTTCAGTCCAAACATATCAAAGAGAAATATGTTGATTGATTCAGTCATTCATATCCAGTGATAAATTGTTCAGCTACATTGAGAAAAAAAAATCTGCAACTGCAACAGATGAAAAGCAAATCTATATTATACATGTACTTCAATAACTATGATCAGCACTATTTCCTAAATAGAAGTGGAAGATAATATGCATTATACAAACAATTACTTTGTCCTAAGAAACATATTGTGGAAACATAAAAAAAAATCTGTCAACTAGATTGTAAAGTTACTGTAAAGCATGGAAACTAAGCTTTCTAAAGGCAGACGCAGCTCCAACTGTGGCTGCTGGCAGCTTCAATGCTGATCGACAAACATAAAAAAATCTGTCAACTAGATTGTAACTGTAAAGCATGGAAACTAAGCTTTCCAAAGACAGACGCAGCTCCAACTGTGGCTGCTGGCAGCTTCAATGCTGATCGACAAACATAAAAGCTTTTATTTTTTGGTCAAGTAAAAATAAAAAATAAAGCTGACTTCACCAGCACAAACAACTTGAAATATTTGATGCAATATTTCCTTATTTTTGTATAAATTATGTGTAGGCGAAATAAATCATAACCAGGTATTGATCAGTGTAAGTGTCTCTTCATTCATTTTATTAGAGCTCATTTCCTTACAATTAATAAGTTAGTCATATTACAAGTGCTTAAAGTCGAAGGTCAAAGAATATTAAAAATAACTCATTCATTGTGCTATTTATAATTATATTTAAAATAAATTTATCTGTAAATCAAAAACATAAAATAAGTACAATTGTAATCTTTGTTGACAACACTGGAAACTAGAAAAATACCTTTAAACAATTGTGAAAAAAGTATATAATACAGTACAACAGAATGTTTTCCATAATTTAAATTTTCATCAATCCTTGGAGATTTTTGCTACTATTGATATAAATCTGATTGATCAGATGTTTGCTTTACGTCCAGAGAGCAGTATTTCAGCTATATTCAGGACGATGATTTCTTCTGCCTAAAAATAAGACAGGTTTGCATACTTTTCACATCATTTCTTATCATTCAATTTTATATATTTTTTTTGTGAATGAAAGACTTTTTTCCTTGGTTATTTGATGAAAAAATGTATATAGCAACTAACATGACTAAGGATTTTATTCATATTATTTTAACTTAAATGAAACAACAAAAAAGTTATAAATTCTAATAATCTGATCTGAGAAACATCAGCCAGCAATTTAAAAATAACATGTGTATATTTGATTTTTTACATGTATACAGACAAGGTGTTGCTGCTGCCAAGTGGTTAAGTTAGTTAGTAAACTACAGTATATCACACTGGAGTGTGAACACCAAGGTTGCTTGTTTAAGCCCAACTTTGGGCCAGGTGGGCTCCACTCCAATCTTTACTGACAAGTGAAGGATTGCTAGGTTTCTGTATATATGGTCAACTGCTATCAATTGGTACAACAGCTATATTGTACATACAGTATACCCCCCTCCCCCCTCCCAATCTAAACTTCACAGCATCAAACAGCTAAAAAATTGCTGATAGTGGCATTAAACCCCATTCAAATAAAAAATAAACAGAATTACTACCGCTACATTGTATAAGTTTCAACTGTTTACAAACTTGTACAGGTATTTTTTAATCAAATTAAAATGAAAGTTTGATCAAGAATACAATGTAAATAGTGACAGATAAAGGACTTAATTTCTGCCAAATTGTGTCAGAAAATACGCCAAAGGGTAATGTCACAATAAGTAAAATCAGGTGAAATAAGATTAAAATTTAATTTATCAATATTTGATAAATAAGTTGATACTGAACAATCAAACACTCCCTCCATGTACCTCAGTAGATAAGGTTCAAACATTATGATACGATCTTCCACCACGTGTATTCATATTTTGTGAAAAATTAGTGAAAATTTTTAAAATCTAGATTTTAATTTGAAAATGAAGGAGAAATCTTCTTCTACTGTGGAATTAATAGCAGTTTCCAATGGCAAACACGGTACAGTTCTTTAAGTTATCAATCACCAACAAAACTTTGTATTCACACAAGTCACAATTTACTTACTTTCACTGATAGCCAGAAAATGTCATGTAAGTTTTTACTGTACAAGTACATGTATAACAGGTTATATTTAATTTGAAAAATATGCAAAAGTGTATAAAATTAAATATACATGTACATGTTTCTATGTAGGCTTAAAAAAATAAAGGCTTATGCACATGTACTTGTAAAAGATCTACTAAATACTAAATAAACAACTACTTCATGAATGTGGAAAAACCACACACGACAGTCTATATCGTTTATTGTAAGGAAAAACCATTCTCTAATTTTGAAGTAATTTTTCAACCGCTTGACCGGTGTGGAAAAAATATTTCTTGTCACTAGTGAATTTGTGCATTTGATTGGTTAAAAATAATAACGTCACAATAAGAACTCGTGACGTCATAAACAAAACACCTTCAATTTACGTAAAATTTGGGTTGGGAGAATTTGTACTTCGTTTCGCAAATTTACTACTTTTTAAAATTAGAGAAACAGAATCTTACATTAGTACTCTTGGATTATCGGATTTCTCCAATCTCGATAGTTAAATTATGGAAATTTAAGTCCTCGCCAAGGCTCGGACCTAAAATTCCATAATTTAACAATCTCGATTGGAGAAATCTGATAATCCACTCGTACCAATGTAAGATCCTATATTTATCAATATGTATTTATTTATATTCAATCAAAAGTTATTTATTAAAGTTGTTACTGCATGTAACTCATTTTCTTTGTATATGTATTTAGTACTATAACAATACAGGTTAGTAGAAACAGATTTGGGGGGCTCAATCCATGGAGCTGGCTGGGTTGTCTACAGGTGTCAGACAGGCCATATCTTCTCATTAAGCAGAGGCTGTCATGTTATAGTATACATGTAGAAAGCCTTACCACAGACCTTACTGGGTAACTTGTTAAATAGAGTCCATGCCTCTTTCATGCTACAGAAATCTCTTGTACCGATAGACCTTACTGGGTAACTTGTTAAATAGAGCCCATGCCTCTTTCATGCTACAGAAATCTCTTGTACCGATAGACCTTACTGGGTAACTTGTTAAATAGAGCCCATGCCTCTTTCATGCTACAGAAATCTCTTGTACCGATAGACCTTACTGGGTAACTTGTTAAATAGAGTCCATGCCTCTTTCATGCTACAGAAATCTCTTGTACCGATAGACCTTACTGGGTAACTTGTTAAATAGAGCCCATGCCTCTTTCATGCTACAGAAATCTCTTGTACCGATAGACCTTACTGGGTAACTTGTTAAATAGAGTCCATGCCTCTTTCATGCTACAGAAATCTCTTGTACCGATAGACCTTACTGGGTAACTTGTTAAATAGAGCCCATGCCTCTTTCATGCTACAGAAATCTCTTGTACCGATAGACCTTACTGGGTAACTTGTTAAATAGAGTCCATGCCTCTTTCATGCTACAGAAATCTCTTGTACCGATAGACCTTACTGGGTAACTTGTTAAATAGAGCTCATGCCTCTTTCATGCTACAGAAATCTCTTGTACCGATAGACCTTACTGGGTAACTTGTTAAATAGAGCCCATGCCTCTTTCATGCTACAGAAATCTCTTGTACCGATAGACCTTACTGGGTAACTTGTTAAATAGAGCCCATGCCTCTTTCATGCTACAGAAATCTCTTGTACCGATAGACCTTACTGGGTAACTTGTTAAATAGAGTCCATGCCTCTTTCATGCTACAGAAATCTCTTGTACCGATAGACCTTACTGGGTAACTTGTTAAATAGAGTCCATGCCTCTTTCATGCTACAGAAATCTCTTGTACCGATAGACCTTACTGGGTAACTTGTTAAATAGAGCCCATGCCTCTTTCATGCTACAGAAATCTCTTGTACCGATAGACCTTACTGGGTAACTTGTTAAATAGAGTCCATGCCTCTTTCATGCTACAGAAATCTCTTGTACCGATAGACCTTACTGGGTAACTTGTTAAATAGAGTCCATGCCTCTTTCATGCTACAGAAATCTCTTGTACCGATAGACCTTACTGGGTAACTTGTTAAATAGAGTCCATGCCTCTTTCATGCTACAGAAATCTCTTGTACCGATAGACCTTACTGGGTAACGTGTTAAATAGAGTCCATGCCTCTTTCATGCTACAGAAATCTCTTGTACCGATAGACCTTACTGGGTAACTTGTTAAATAGAGTCCATGCCTCTTTCATGCTACAGAAATCTCTTGTACCGATAGACCTTACTGGGTAACTTGTTAAATAGACTCCATGCCTCTTTCATGCTACAGAAATCTCTTGTACCGATAGACCTTACTGGGTAACTTGTTAAATAGAGTCCATGCCTCTTTCATGCTACAGAAATCTCTTGTACCGATAGACCTTACTGGGTAACTTGTTAAATAGACTCCATGCCTCTTTCATGCTACAGAAATCTCTTGTACCGATAGTCATTTTAAAATTACAGTCATCAAGAGTAACCACACTGTACAATGTGGCTTTTATAAAAGGCTTAATTTTGTGTCCTTAACCAACTCTTCACTTTTATTGTGCAATAGAAATTTTGTGTCCATTAATCCACCTCCGTTCCACATCCCATTTATTTTCTTAAAACTAAATAAAGCTGAAATACTTCTCACTAGACACTATACCAACAATCAATCAATCAATCAATCAATCAATCAATCAATCATTCAATCAATCAATCAAGCAATCAATCAAATGATGAAAATATATAAAAAGGAAAAAAATACAATGCATCTTCTTGTAGGTTTACAATAGGTAACTACATGTAGCAATTAAATGAAAAGTTGTTCTTACCGAGCTGAAAAGCATTTAAAATTTGACCAAAGGGAGATAACTTACCATAATAGAAACAGATTGCAGTGTTTTAGTCAGACCGTTGATGACCTCTCTGAACTTGTGCTTGCTGACATTAATTAAGCATTCCTTGTTTTGTTCCACATTTTGGATGGACTGAGTTGTGTGTAAACCAGTCTTTATAGGCAGCTAAAAATAAAATTTGTCTATGAAAATTATTTCTGAAGGCAAAATCACATGTCACTTATAAAATGATATGTATACTACTCCTAAGACCTAAATTAAACTATTGTTTGTTTGTTGTTTTCATTTACCCCCCAAAATCTGTACTCACAACATTTATTGCTTCTAATTTTAAGATATTTTTTTAATTGCTATAATTCGATCATTATCCTGAATATTCCAATTTTAGTGTAAATCAAGATCCATTTATGCTATTATATTCTAATTTTTGCTTGCTTTGATGTAAAGGGTTCACATGACAATTTTTATACAGAAACACAGAATCAAAGTTGATAAAATAAAATATTTTTCCTACCAACCCCATCCAAAGCTCTAAAGGTAAAGTTGGAAAACAGCAAACAAACATATTTTTAAGGTTGGTCTAAGGAACCATGTTTTTTTGGTTTTTTACCTTTTCCCAATTGGAAGTCGGCACGGAATGGACAAAAGTTAAAGCCTGTCTACCCAGTGAACCCTTTGTAGGGGACATGCTATTTGTTTGTAAGTCTGGTAAATATAATTAGGGGCTGCCCTACCCAATTCTAGTGGGAAAAAAGAATTCAACACAAGCTGTTCTTAACATGTGTGTGAAATACATGTACATTGTGTATACAAGTTTACTCCAAATCTATTTTTCAATAGAATTTAACTTTCTTAGTTTGAAATATTGTAGTACTGTTTCATAATGATCTATATATATACATGGAAATAGTTTACACCAGAAAAATTATTGATTTTTTTCTGACATATGTACATGATGAAAATGATATCTTTCTGTTTCTTGGGGGAAAGATCAATTCTGTCTTGGTTTTACATACTAGTATATATGTAACAGTACATATAGTTTATACTTGTTAATAATGCACACAATGATTTTTAATAAAATATTAATTAATGTAATGAATTTGAAAATTTTCTAAAACAAGTGTGGACTCACTGTGAGCACGCTCACAAAGCGATACCCTTAGCTTCCAAGTCCAATTATATCCCCTTAATGACAATCAAGGTCAATAAAAATCCTTCATGCACATCTACATATAATGTACTTCTTTTATGCTAAGTTTCATTAAATTTCATCAAGCGGTTTCGGAGGAGTTCCCCTTACAAGGGATGTGGACAGACGGACATACAGACAGAATGATTCCTATATACACCCCCCCCCCCCCCAAAAAAAAAAGTTTGCAGGGGGTATAATTACTACTCTGTGATGGATCCAGGATTTCTTTGCTCTAGGGGGATGCTGCTTCATAGGCTGGGCCTGGGCACCAGAGGCCCCACCCCTGGATTGGCCACTACTACTTCTTCAATAACAAAAGATCATAACAAAGCTATTAAATAACAGCTGGATATTGATGTTGAAATCTAACTGAACAAATTAAGGTTTAAATTAGTGTCTGTACTTTTATAATCAATAAGTAAACAAAGACAAGATAAATTACTTATCATTAAGGTCACAGATCATAATAATTTTACATACAATGACATACTATATATAATTAAGTTCAAGGACTTTCTTATCGACAAATTGACGACAACTTTTTTTGCTGTGTACATGTTTTTTTAAACAAACACAAACATTTCCTTAATAGTAAAATGGCCAAGTTTCACACCCTGTATCTGGATTCAACATCTGGAAACAACATAGGCTATTGGTGGGGTTCAAAATATTTGGATCCAGTTATCACGGAGGAAACTGCGTGTTGTCTAATATTTACCGTACATGTATATTGAGTGAAAGCTGTGCTATCTAGAGAGAACCCTCGACCTTCAGCAGAAAATATAAAGACAAATAAAATAAAGTTGCACTTCTGATTTTATATAAAAATTGTATGTTTTGGTGATTTGGAATTTGATTCTACTTTAATACAGATTTTTTATAAATTACATTACAGATTTGCAATTGTCGATAAGGTGATCTATCTCCACAATTATTGAACATGGTCTTTCTGCGGCCTTGGTGGCAGAGTGGTTATGGTATTTCATTTACTATTGATCATGTGGTCTGTCAACACTGAGGTTGCAGGTTCAAGTCTCACTGTCATGACTGTGGCAGGTTGTGCTCAACTCCAATCTTAACTGTCAAGGATTGCCAGTTTTCCTAATGAAGGTTGGGTGTTTCTCCTCGTACTCTTGCTTCTTCCGCCAATAAAAACTGGACGCCATAATATGGCTGAAAATTTGCTGAAAGTGGCATTAAACACAATTCAAACAAACACACAAAAACCTGGTCTCTGTTACTTTGTCGAGTCAGATGTACTTTAGAAATCATCAAATATATCAGTCAACATGAATATTTTTTCAGATCAATTTCTTTATAAACTTCAATGGCTTGCACAGATGCATTTGCTTCTGTAAAGAAATAATTGATTGACTCAATAACCTACATGTATTTAGGTTGCAATCAATTTCTGTCTCAGCCAGCGATTCTGTTTACACTGATCAAGATGCACTATTATATGTAAGCCAATTCAGAATGCATTGATCCAACCCCAAGTATATTTTGTGATATTGTTAACATTTGAAAAAAGTATAAGTGCTTGGGAATACAGGGGCGTAGCTGACCCTTTTGCCATGTGCAAGCAAATTTAATTAGGCGAGGGGTCTGGAAGCTCATGCATTTTGGGGGTTTAAAGAGTATAATCTATACATAAATTAAATGAAAAAAACGAACACTTTTTTTACCTTTTTATGTATAGCATTATGCTTAACAAATGGATCTCGTATAAAACAATGATTTTTTATCTAATTTTTTTGTATTTTGTTTTTTCAGTTTTTTTTACAATCTGATGTGCAAGCAAATGATTTTTTGCTTGTATGGGAGCTACGTGCCTGGAATAAAATTGATGTTGGTTGAGTAACTGGAAACCAATTTTTTTTTGACAAACAATGAACCATTCATTACTTGTTCTGCAAAGGTAAAACAGGTTGCACACATTTAGAAGAGACACTTCCAAATGTTCCAGATCAGTAGTACAAGTATGCACTAACTAAAGGTCCTTACGGCTAAATGGTTTTTTAGAGAATATTTAGGGTTTTTTTTACTTCAATCGAGCGATTACTTTAAATTTTAAATTTGGTCTATTTTATATCAATTTCTTAAAGAATTTTTAAATTATGTACATGTATAACACCACATAAACATAGCTATAAACATTGTTAGCCTTAAAAATAATTCTATTTTACTGTATCGGTACATGTATTTAGAAAAATTATTTTTGCACATACATTTTTTTTAATTTGTATTCTGTTTTTTTTTAACCATTATATTTCAGAGCAGATATATGTGTATGTTGTGAAGACTGTGTTATTAAAACATGCCATTTTACTTTATGATGCAGATTTTTTTAAGTGAATCTTTGTTTTTCATAATTAGCCCTTTACATGAAAAGACAGTTTTAGCAAAATACAGTAAGATGTAAACTCATTGTTCACTAAATTCATGATATTTTAGTTAATACTAATAACTGGGTCAGTTATTAAGGTCACAATTTGACCTACTTTGTAAATTCTTGTCCAATATCCGGCTGATACGATTTTTTATATATAATTTGCCTTATATTTTCTTAAAAATTGTTAGTAATTTTATAACCAACTCTGAAAATTGTAACAGTTTTCCAGGCTATATAGCTATAAAATTTAAGACAGGGCCACAGGAGGCAGTAAGGTAAAACAATTGTAAAAAATATCTATTTATGGTCCAAAGTCACTTTTTGAAACTATTCGATATATTGAACAATGAAAACTGACCCCCAAAAATGTATAAGTAGACAACACTACACTATACATGTACACTACAACTACTTTAATAATAAGATTATACAGTGAAACTTCTCTAAACCGGCCACCACTGGGACAGAGAAAAATGGCCGGTTTACAGAGGTGGCCGGTTTAGTGAAGTTTAATGAAATCTACCCTGATTTTCAGTTACCGCCCTATTGGGTACATAGTCGAGGTCCTTAATCAATTTTACTTTATCGTTAAGTTATCATAGCATGTTTCATTTGAGAGAAGTTAAAAAAATTCAATTGCAATGCCACTGAGAAATGTTCACTTCTACAAAAAAACTATTGATCACTCGAATTTCTTGATTCCGCTTGTACAGTAAACCAGTCCACTTTCAGTAACATTATTTTCCGTATCTTCCAACTGAACATTACGCATGGTTTTCAGTTTTCTAGAAGACTGAACATCTTCGAATTTCATTGCAAATTTTAGCTAAATATCAAATAATGATCATACAACTAGTATAATTGAAGAAAAATTTTGTCTGTTGTAAGAAATATTCCAAAAGTTTTGATTTTTACAATCATCTCATTTGATTTACCAGATGTAAACACACGTAAGCCACATTCAAATTTAGTTCGAAGGCATACAGTTCAAATTATATCTATTTTTAAAGATTTATTAACAAATAACGAAGAAATTATGTTGATGTTACCACGAATCGCAAAATGTATGCTTAGGTGGACGGATTTATCTGACTGCATCATATATTTTTTTAACAATAATATTCAATGACATTTTATTGATGTTAATCAATTTTTATTTTCAAACTATAATTTATTAGCTTGGACAAAGATCAAACTAAAAAAAATAACGTACTGATTAGTGCTTGTTAGTGTACACAACACTTAACACTAATTTTAAAAGGCCTCCAAAGGTGAACTATTATCTAATGATTTCCTGTTTCTTCAGTGATTTATGACAGGTAATTTTATAACTGGCCGGTAAACTGGGGTGAAACTTAAGAAAAGTGGCAGGTGTCCTGTTTGCCAGTTTTGTGAAGATAATTTACATTAACTTTAATGGGTAAGGGCAGGGGAATCCGTCCGACCAAGGGCATTAAGTTGTCCGTGTAGGACGTAAAAAACTCCCCAAGTCAAGTCAAGGGGAAACCGGTTTTCAGAGGGTCCGGTTTAGAGAAGTTTCACTGTAGTACATTGATTTGCATACATGTATCACAATCGTTGATAGTAGAGGATCCTTATAGGCTTTGTCTGTTATCAAATCCTTTTGCTGATTCAATAAAATTATTTAATAATAATGTGTACAGTACTGTGCAGCACAACAAGCTTGTCAAAATGAATAAAGCAATGGCCAATGCAGAACATGCTTGATTTTACTCAAGCCAAAAAATAGGGGTGACAACTCTTCAATTTAATAAAAATGGAACAAATAGAAGTAAGAATTTATAATTTGCACCATATGTGTTGTGATAATTGGTCTTAACCACCAAACTTTCCTGAATGTTTACCTGATGTGGGCAGTTCCCTTTAAATCTGATTTAAATACATTTCAAGAACATTTCAAATATGTTGGTTATACACCTAAAATGTACATGTAGCAAAGCGGATCATTTGAGTGTCATTTCAAGAAATTACTGTACATTGTCATGCTTAAATTAAGGTGCTCGTATTTGCAACAGAAGAACGCATTCCTTGGAAAAAACAAACTAGGTATCAGGCATATTTTTTTTAAGAGAAATATCAAAATTCACAAGATTTACATTTCAAAACTGGGTTAATTGTGTATTTTAACACAAAGTTTCATGTAATGCTAAATATATGATAAACAAAATAAAAAAGATATCTTTGAAAACTTATATTGTATGATGATGTCAATATATATGATAGAATTTATAATATGGCGATAAATCGACAGACGGATAATAAATTATGAAAAACGCCTACACAAAACCAATCCTATTTTTCAAGCAATACAAATTTTCTTGGGCATTCACTCATTTAAATCAAGACATATACAACATTTACCGGACATATTGTTTAAAAATTAGTGAATGACATTATCCCATTTAATCTGTAACGATTGAGTAAACAAACAGAAAATTCGGTCACACGCTCCAGGGCATTGTGTCGGTGACATTCATTCATAAATTTCAGAGCCAAATCTTTAAGCTGCGATTTTACTACGACGAAAACATAAACAATGATTAAACAATCCGCCATGACAATCATACCTGTGCATCAAAACGACTGATCAGAGCCTGCGCCCATTCCCCTGGTTTTTGTGTTGCCATCATTAGAAAGATGTTGAAAATAAAATCATTCAAAGCTAACCTCCCGGTCCTGTACCTGCCATGTTTATTATGTTGATATTATTTACGCATGCGCTTACAAATATTGACCTTATTTGGATTAATTCAAGAGATAGCAATGCAATCAGGCAGTTGTAACGTGGTTCTAACTTGTATAGAAAGTACGGCATTATATTGTTAAGAACAAAACAATAGACAATTATTTTTGTAAACTTAAAAACATAACACATCCAATAAAAGAAACCTATGTAGATATTTATACTAGTAATTTTGTATTTAAATTAATATTTTTTTTTAATTAACTTGTTCTGTTATAACTGTTTATTGAAATAGAGTACCATTACTATGAACAGTTTCTAGGTATTTGCGATATTTGAATACATGTGTTCATAATAATATTTGAAGACCCCATGTCAGGGGTTCTGAGACCATCGCCAGTTAGCTACCTGATTGAAGATTTGAAGATGAGAGCTTGGGAGAATGGTAAAGATACATTACATGAAATCGCTAAAAATGTGCCAAAACAAATAACATTGAACACAATACAGGTACATGAACCACTGGAACAGTCACATGAAACACGGCGGGTTGACCCCCCCCCCCCCCCCCAAAAAAAAAAAAATCCATGCAAAAAAAAACAAAAAAAAAGAAAATAAACTGGTTACTTTTTATTTTAATGCAATATTTCATATTAATATCAGCTAGTATTCTTGTTCGGCTTTTAACTTGTCGTCATTTAACTTCGAGCGTTCTGTAAGCCGCTCTAGTTTGTGAAATCTAATCAATTAATTTTTTTTTTTTTTGTTTTTTAGCTGAGTGAATACAGAAATGTTTGGTATCAACCATTTTTTATTATTTAAAAGTAAAAAAATTGAAAACTTTAGCCACTTTTTAGCTCATTCGGGTCAGGTGAGCTATTGCCATCACTTTGCATCCGTCGTCGGCGTCTATAACAGATAAACTTTTAATCACATTTTAATCTTCTTCACTGGAACCATGTGTAAATTGAAACCAAACTAAGTCACAATGTTCATTGTATGGATCTTTACAAAGTCTAACGGTTATTTATTCTGATTGGAAAACCAATATGGCCGCCATCGCATGGTAAACAAGTTTTAAAAGGCTTCTTATCTGAAAGTTTTACTTAATATTGAAACAAAACTTTAACATCAGGGAAATGCCATGTTCATTGCCTATAAAAATCAGATCAGCGATACAGGCTGTTAAGAGCCTCTGGTTTTTAACACTACCCACTTTTGAAATTAATTTATATATCGAAATATTATTCATTGAAGTTTATTTATTATTATCAATCAAGATCAGATTCTGCCATTTTTAAACAAAGAAAACATTTGACGTTTAAAGTAGAAAAGGGTAAATAAATAAATAAATAAATAAATAAATAAATAAATAAATAAATAAATAAATAAATAAATAAATAAATAAATAAATAAATAAATAAATAAATAAATAAATAAATAAATAAATAAATAAATAAATAAATAAATAAATAAATAAATAAATAAATAAATAAATAAATAAATAAATAAATAAATACAGTAATTTCCTCGTCAAGACATGATCTGTGTGAGTATGTTTGGTCTAGCCTGAAGTTTTGCAATAAACTTTTAAAATTGTTTAACTCCATTTGGACTTTGTTTTGGAGACATTTGTGTTGCCATGTTTCATGTTTGTATTTTTTATTACCTTAATTAAGTTTGATAACGTGCATAAAAATAATACAAATAGATAAAACTCAAGGAATATTTAAAATAACGTTGGAATTTCGAAGTAGAGAACTTTAAAAGAGTTCTTCTTTTCCTTTGAATTATAATGTATTTACAAAATTTATAATGGACCATCCTCCCAAGTCAGGGATTCTGAGTCCGTGTTCGCCCGATGATGGAGTGAACGCGAACTCAGACTTAGTATTAAGTAACGTTATGTAATCAGTTTTAAGTTCGTTTTCATTAAATACCTTTAGTTTCTAAGTTGTCCGAAGATACTTTTATTATATTTTTAGTTTAAATGTTTATGTTTACAGGCGCGGATCCAAGGAAAGGCGTGCCGGGCGTACGCCCCACCCTCTCCCCCTAAAAGAGATAGATAGAGAGAGATCGAGAGAGAACTAGAGGGTAAAACGAGAGAAAAGGAAAAGGAATATGATATTTCATTAAAGAAAATTCATTATTTATGGTCATAGTTGAAAAATAAAGCCAGCTAAAAGAAGGGGCAAAATTAAAAAAAATGAGTCTAGAAAACTTTGTCTGGATGGCTACCAAATGCTTAGAAACCCCTCGCCGAACTTTTACGCCTCCCCTAACTCAAATTCCTGGAATCGCCCCTGGTTTATGTTTCAATTTGTACAGAAGAGTACACATGTCCATGTACAAAGTGAACATGTGTCTATACTAAAAGTTTATTCAATTATATCAGCTGGTGACCTTACCCATAGATAACATGCACAAAATTGAATCCATATCTTACAGGTTTTACCATGGTTAATTTTGAAATTGCTTATGTTTTTAACTTTCTGTTTGGAGAAAAACGTCGAAACATTTATTAACTTAGACAGAGTTTGGCATAAAGAATTGCAATTGTAACACATAGTGCATGGGAACATTCCCATTATATTTTGTTATCTTGTTGGTAGAAGGTAGATCTTATGCAATGTTCTCCAAATTGTGTAATGTAGATGTTAGAGTTCTTCTAGGGTCGTTTTTCTAATTTATGATATGTATAACAATGATACGTCTTTACTGAAGACACAGTTGTTAAACGCGATTGGTTACTATTGATTGTTTGTTTGTGTGGTGTTTACCGCCACTTTCTGCAATTTGGCGATCAATATTATTGAGGGAGGAAGCCGGAATATAACCGGAGAAAACCACCGAACTGCGGTAGGATTCCTATTGAAAGAGCTGGTCAATAAATGGTTTATTTGATAGCGCTCCGACAAAATTTTAATATTTAATTGTCAGATATAATACCATTAGGTATGGCACACCAATTACTGAATTCGATAGTGTATAGGAGTCTACATTGTAACAGTAATATTAAGTGGAATGTGCATCAAGAAATTATTTAGTGTTTCTTAGCAGTTGAACGTACTAATAAATAAAAATTCAGGAAAACAGACACTTACAAATATATGTTGTTTGGAACAACATATGCCGCTCGTATCGTCTCGTGTGTAATAATCTAAATAGTATATTTATACCGAAACTGGAGTCTTTACACTAAAAATATATATAATTCATTTTATTAAATATACGCTCCTCTTAACATAAAAATTCTTTACAAAATTGTGTTGTTCAAATCTGATTTTTTTCCGTTTGACTTGTAATGACGTAGAAATGCTAAATGTGACGTCACAGCGGCTCTATGCTGATTAGAAACCTGAAGTATCCTCAAAGCATATACATACATCTCGTGTGGTACATTATAATCGACCATAATCTTAGAAAAGTAACCTCGAGTTCACATACCCGAACATATTACTTTATCATGGTATAATGAACTGAAAATAATCTCTACACAAGTGGTCATTAAAAACAAACACCAGGACTGAAGTATTACACATTGCAACATAATACTATAGGATAATTAATTGGGCGGAGTGAATATCCAAAATATGATCACGAGTGCCGCATAACGGATCTGATTAAACGAGTGCGCGGAACTTGTTCCGCGCACGATTTTAATCTGATTCTTTATGCGGCACGAGTGATCATATTTTGGATATTCAAGATGCCCAATTGATTATCCTATTTATTATAAAGATCAAAACTGTTTTCGTAAAATTTTAATGCTTAATCCTAAATTTTATGAACGGCAGATGAATATCTGTATAGTACAAAATTTTGGCGGGGAAAAAAAACCCGAGAGTGAAAATAAACGATAATTTTCACATGTGATTTACCGTGATTTCTGTCACTCGGAAAATTCGATATTTTATCTCTATCTATATAATAAGGCATTTTTCCTTTGATCTTTTTATGGATTAATCACACTTAAACTATACCATGGTTCTTGTCACCTGTTAAAAATACCCATTCAAATACAATTGAAGTAGGCGGGACATAGCCATGTTATAATCATCCAACTTTTTAGTTATTCCATAGTGTCTTGCCGTCATTCAAAATACCAAATGAACTACATAGATCGTCTTGACTGACCGTGTAGCACGTGATCGTGTGATAACACTAATGTCACGTCCATTTCAAATTCTATTGATTGAATTATTTTGTAAAACATATATACCACGCCTTTTACCAGTTAACGTATTTAAACTACTTGACGCAAGTGTTTCGTAGTTTAAATACGTTGACTGGTAAAAGACGTGGTATATAATACATATATCACACATATAAAAAATCTCGGTTGAGTTTATGTTATTTTGTAAATATTTATGTCGTTTTTAATAATGCCATTGATTTCGATCTTTATATGTGTCTAACCCTTGTGCATGTATGACCGAATAAAATATATAGATAGAATATTAGAATTACAGTCATTTAGTACCATAACCAAATCGTACCATTGCCATTTCGTACCCAAAATTACCAAATCGTACCAAGAAAATGCCATATCGTACCATAACTTATTACCATTTCGTACCATATGCAAATAATATCGTACCATATGTAAACAATTTCGTACCATGCGGAAAATTGAAATACTTTTATGTATAACATTTACAAATAATCGTAAAAAATCTTGAAATAAATCTAAAGAAGATATTTTCAATATTATTAATTTAAAAAAGGTTATTTGAAATAATTGTTATGTAAACAAATATGGCTTTATTATTCATTAATAAGATATGAAAGAAATAATTACTTTCACTGTTTTCTTTAGAAGCCATTCTTTTACTCACCATCTGCTTGCTACAAGGGGAACCCAAGCTACGTTTGTATGTAATGGAACCATTTTGAGCGTGTTTTTTTTACGAAACAATGCATCTAATTAAGCAATAAAATTTCAAAAAAAAACTGTGAACAAATAATTAAATGTTTAAAACAACCAATGAGAGCTAATTAAAAAATCAAGTGCTATAAAAGATAGCTAAGCTAATTTAAATAATGCCACCCATAGCTCAAGTTAAGTGCCTGATAAGATGACGTATAATCTTCATAAATAAAACGAAGGGCTCGCTCCTGTACTTTCTCCAGCTTTTGACTGAAAAAGCTTCAGAGGAAACAGTTCAAAACGACTCAGAAAGTATTATATTTGACCCCTGGAACAAGTACACCAATGAGGAAATATCTATAAGCAGACTGCTGCGTCTTTGTGCAAGACAAGTGTTTGTGCCGGATTCATAATCCCTTAAATAAAGACAATTGATTGTGACAATATTGAAAATAGTAGCTCACGTTTAAAATAGTTGCTAAGCTTTAAAACATATTTTTTTATCTGTGTCATTAGTTGTTATCTGATATTTTATGTTATGACGAAATGATGATGTTAATAAATTAAAAAATAAAAAAATAAAAACAGTTTTTATTTCTATTTACCACTTTGATCGAAAGAGCAATATTATGTTGAAATTGCATACAGGTTTTCATTAATACACTTCCCCATATGGTACGAAATTATCATATAACACTATCCCATATGGTACGAAATTGTCATAATACAATTCCCCATATGGTACGAAATGGTTATGGTACGAAATGGTTTTAATTATGGTACGATTTGGATGGTACGATTTGGTTATGGTACGAAATGACTGGTAACGGAATATTAAATAAAATCTGAAGTTCGCCTTCATTTGTCAATCGGTGAAATTATCCGCATTCTAACACTTTCCCGTCGTTTGATCAAACAATTAGAATACTATCGGCAACTTCCTGGTCGTTCACAGACAACAATATCATTGCCCTATTTTAACCTGTCACCAGCCAATGAGTCAACACAATTTTGTAAACACTATCGGATAAATGAGTCTAGTTATCGCACCATTTGACGATACATTTCAACTCGATGTCATGCCTGTTGATGTTTCAGATACTGCCCCAATCGTGCAGAATGCGGTCAACGAAAACAGGAACATCGAAACAACTCCAGACGTGACTACAGTAAATACAGCAAAAGAAGAAAATGTAGAATCAGGAACAACATCTGGCATAAGCCGATCAAGAGCCTATATCTCAGTGGCAATTCTGCTGACAATTAATCTGTTGAATTATATGGACAGATATACCGTGGCTGGTAAGGTTATTTACTGGTCACGGAGTAGTTCTCGCCGGCAAGTAATTCTCGCCACCCGATATACTAAAATTTTTTACAGTTTTTGTGCAAAATTGGCATTTTAAAAGTGATAAGTGTACCTGTTATGGATGGACGATAGCGAAATCTATCAAATGAAGCCTTTTACGGCTTTGTCATCAAATTTAATAGACAAATAAAGGCACATTTTCACCAAAGTGGTGAGAATTACTTCTGTCATTTTAATGGCAATAAAATTACTCATTGACCAGTAGTCTCCGAGATACTTATATACAACCCTACTTAAATATGCCTGCCACTAATTGTAACATATATTTCACCAAAAAAAAATGTAAAGAGTAAAAATATATCATTTTGAGCTTCAAAAATCACTTAATTTTTTATTTTTTTTTTATAGCATTTTCAGCAAACACCTAATGTTAGGTCATGTCCCTATGGACGGGTGTATATACCTGCTTTTATACACTGAACAAAATATCTTAATGGAAATATTTGTATGCAGTCCCACATTTTGACGATCTATTTATTTATTCATTCATTTATTGTATAAATAATTTACTTTTGTTTGAATGAAATAGTTGGAAATAGTTCCAAATTGACTATGCCTGCACAAGTTATCCAATGTTGTCTGCAAAATTTTCACAGTTACACTGAATTGGCTGATTTCTCAAAATTTTATTGAAAACTAGAAAAAAATACATATTCCTTCTAAAACTCTTTACATCATATTACACCAAAAAACTAAATATAATTCATAAATATGATGGCAGGCATACACTTTTTTACTTGCAGGCTTACATTTATTACAGCAGGTGTATTTAGTACTACCCCTTATACATATTATTTATGTGGACCATTATTGTCTAATAATTTTACTGATTCTGACCATGTTTGTCGTATGCTAGATATATGCTAACATGAGTTGTGGGAGGTCTTGGTCCTTGTTGTCCAAATTTACCATAGATAATAAATTGCTATTTATATCTTCATTACCTATATGATAAAGTATGAAGGAGGTAGAGCAAGGAGTGGTCTCTTTGAGTGTAAGATTGAACACAATTTTCAATTAATTTATCAGTATATCAATGCAACAAGACCAATTCACTCACATACATGATATATATGCTATGTTCGTGAATGAGTCGGTTGATATACCGACAAATGATATGGAGTGAGTTTGCCCAGAATCCTGTTCCCACCTGAGTCGTTTTGCCCAGATAACCATTCGCCCATGTCCATTCGCCCCTAATACAATACCATTTTCATTCCCATTAATTAATTAATTAACATTAGGATTATCCTTTTTTTTTTTTAAGCCAATTTATTGCAATTCTCTGGTAATATGGTAATTTATAGTTTAAAAATTTTTTTTGGTTTGATAAACTATTTTATGCATGGTTTATTTTTATTTATGCCATATGTTGTTTACTATTTTTTTCTTTGAAATTAAAAAAAAATATCTTAAATATGCATACATGCATACATTTTAATTTTTCATAAAACTTAACAACTTGTAAAATGTGTATATTATTTTATTTATAACATTTATTATTCTTTTATATAAAACGACCTGTTGCAAAACAGCTGGGGACAAACAGGTACTCGGGCGAAACAACCCAGAACCTTGATAAGGACTGTTTAAAAAAATGACCCCAAGATGTGAAGAAATGTCAAATTTAAACATGAGCATAGCATTTTTTGTTCATAATTTCCAAATGTGCATACGTTGAAGTTAACAAATCAAAAAAGAAATTAATGAAAAGGTAAGAAATTCAGTTTTACAATATTTTATTGAACAAATTTTGAAATATAAAACAACTTTAACATTTATACTTTTTACTTCAGTTTAACAATGTTATGCTTCATAGAACTTTTTTTCTGTTTTCTTAAACAATATAACAAATACTAATGACTTCCTGTGCAAGATATTGAACAATATGGAATTGAACTTTTTCAAAAAATAATTTTTTTAAAGAATTTTTGAAACATTCTTTTGTTATTTACCTCTTAAAATTGTTATTTAGTCAAAAGTAGTATTTATTTTTGCATATGGCAACACAATTATTAAATTGTACTTATAAGTCATCCCTGGAGAAAAAAAAATTCATGATAAAGTTAAGCCATTTGAAAATGATAGGTTGAAGAAAAAGTACTATGATTAGCCTGATTTTGTTGTGCTCCTGACACAACAAGTTAAAACAAATAAAAGAAGGAAATACATTCTTTAAAAAGGACTGAGGTAATTTTGTGATATTGCTTGGAACAAATTTCATATTTCTTAACATTTTAAAAAGGATATTTATGAAAGAACAAAATTAATATATGGGCTGTTTAAAAACAATGACCCCAACAGATTATGGTCCTCTAATCTTGTCAGATTAATAGATATATTATTTCTAAATAGTTGAAAATGTATGTCTAGTTGTTGGGAACACGTCTGCAAAAAAATCTTGAAGATATCTCAGAAAACAAAAAAGTTATGCAAAAAAAACATGTCAAAATTGTCAGGATTGCAACGCCTTTTTGTGGTTGTGACACTTTAAAAAAATGTCATTTTTGAAAAGATCACAAAATTGTCAACTATTGGGGTCATTTTAAAACCGCCCATAAATCATAGAATACTGTGTTTAATCCTTATAATTCTTCAAAATTGCATTAAGAAATTAATTTGCCTAAATCTCAATTCCATGTTTCTTGTGTATTTGATAGTGAGATTGTTCTTTTGTTGAAAACAACATTCAGTTGAAAACCTCTTCCGGAAGTAATATGGACCAATCAAATGAATGTATTTCTAAATAAGCAAATCATGTCAGAATTATTGATAGTAATTTTGCTGGTTTTAATATACAATGTACAAACTATTGAGCGATCAGCATTTGAAAAGGTTCGTTGTACTTTTTGGTTACAAAACCAACATGAGCAATGTCAAGAAGTTCATGTAAATACTGATTTGTTGTTGGGTGCAATACATGTTATTTTTCATGTTTGTCAAAGCAACCTAAATATATGTTTCATATAAATAAAGAAGGATCCACAAGTAACAAAAATTATCTAAAAAACAAAGTCTAGCTTTTCTATGCCATGTGTAGACAAAATTAACATTTTAAATATGGTTCATAACATTTTAATTCATCAGGTACTGTATAGAACTTCAATCAAGGTTTATGAGACATACACTATTCATACAGTACAGCTAATTTGGAATTGTATTTTTCCTCATCATGTGGGCTTCAAAATTTCCTTCACTGCCACTGCTCTCTACATCAGCACATGACTGACTAACTAGCACGCCATGACAGTCAGTGAATAGAACTACACTGTTTCCATGCTGGAGTGCTAGAAAAAAAACAGCAAATTTTCATGTAACTTTTCCAGCTAGAATGCTGATTGGAGGATAAAAGAATTTACTGAAAAATCATTTATGAAGCACATATCCAACTGAATCTAAGTTAATACCTTTTGTAAACTATGATTTGAAGTGAACAGTTTTGTACAAATACCCAAATCAATAATCTTTTATGTAAAAAATTTGTTATTTTTATTCATAGGTGTCTTATCTGACATACAAGGTTTCTATAGTTTGAGTAGCTCTGGGGACGGCCTTATACAGACAGTTTTCATTGCTACATACATGGTGTTTTCTCCTATTTTTGGTTACCTTGGTGACAGATACACAAGAAAGTATATCATGGCTGGTGGAATTGCATTCTGGTCATGTGTAACATTAGGAGGATCATTTGTTGACAAAGAGGTGAATACATTTTTCTACTATAATTAAAGAACTATTATCCTTCTTTTGATGTACCAAGAAAAGTACTTGAACATGTATGCAAGTTGCTCTTTACTTCACATGTCCACTTGTCATTTTTGTATAAAATTCTCCCTCCACATGCAGCCACCCTCACATATTGCTTAAAAAAAATTTTTTCATTAACACCATGCATGATATTATATATTATGACATTTTATTGACAAAGAAATATCCACAGAAATATTGTTTGTTTAAATTAATATTATATGCCACATTCAGCAATTTTTCAGCTACATGTACATTGTACATCTATGTCTTGGGGGGGGGGGGGCCTCAGTGACCAAGTGATTAAGGTAGTTCATCTACTATTGATCACATGGTCTGTCAACACTGAGGTTGTTGGTTCCAGTCTCATTGCGGGCAGGGTGCACTCGACTCCAATCTTATTTGACAAGGATTGCCAGTTTTCCTACCGAAGGTCGGCGGTTCTATGCGGGGTACTCCGACTCCTTCCCGAAATAAAAACTGGACGCCATGAAATAATATTCAAACTAAAAAATATGGCTCTTCAAATTTCCTTGGCTTCCCAGGCCATGAATTAAGGATTTGTAATAAACTAAATTGGAAGAAAATAATTACCAAGTATTATCGATTTACCTTGTGTGAACAACACATTTCCTTAGACGTGGAGTCTCCTTTGGAACTTCTCGAATGGCTTGAAATGAGGCAATGTAATTAGCAGATATTTTCCTTTTGCACCAAATGCGTGTGCATCATTAATAAAAAATAAATTAGGGATTTTCCATATTTATGTTCGAAAATACACAAATTTATATATAGAAAAGAATCGCTAAGTGTTAAAAACAGTCGATCGATTAATAAACATCAGTTTGCTCAGTTACTCTTACCGTTAAAGTGAGTAGGCCAGAGTAGGTAAAATAAATAGCACGCCACTCGGTCGTTCTTCCTGTTGATGTTTAGACGCTCGAGTCCTATTTTACATGCCTCGGGCATCTGTGGTGTGGCTTATTTCGGACACTGGGGTTGGGGTAATATAAAATCTAATTAATGAGTAAATTTATAATTCTTTATTTTTCAGCACAAATGGGCTTTTTTCTTTTTACGAGCATTGGTTGGAGTAGGAGAAGCCAGCTATTCTACCATAGCTCCGACATTGATAGCTGATTTATTTGTGGGAGAATTACGAACTAGAATGTTAATGATATTTTACTTTGCTATACCAGTAGGCAGGTATGCTGTTGAAATTGTCAATAATTGCTGTTTCTGGTTTGCAAAATCAGTTTTATGGTTGGAGGATTAGTAAGTTGATTCTCCATCAGCTGGTTTAAATTCACTGTAATGCAAAGAAAAATTCCATTGCACAATACCAAAATTTATAGAATGTTATCTTTAGAAAAACCATACATATAAAGGAGGATAACATGGTTTAATTACATAACAGTTTTTGGAAGCAATGATTTTGTGTTTGAATGATGTTTAATGCCACTTTCAGCTATTTTTTAGCTTTATCATGGCATCCAGTTGGAATTGGGAGAGGATGCCTGAGTACCCTGAAAAAACCTCATACCTTCGGTAGGAAAAATGGCAATCCTTGTTAAGGTTGGAGTTTAGTAAACCCTGTCCACAGTGAGACTGGAACCGGCAATCTCAGTGTTGACAGACCACATGATCAATAGAAGACGAACTACGTTAACCACTCGGCCACCGAGGCCCAGGGAGCCATTATTTAGATATTCATCAGGAATTGTTGATAGAAATATTTACATGTAGAATACAATTTTTTTTGTATTTGTTCTACATTTTTGGGGGAATTTTTATACTTTAATAATGTTAATTAATAGTACGTGTAGTAGAATATTTTTAGTGTAATTAAGAAAGAATCGTACACAATGAAACTGTTGCGATTAAGTAAAAAAACTTCCTCGACTATGGTTTTTACCCTTTTATCCCTTATAATTGGCACTTTTGATATTAAATCATGACATGTTTTCTAACCAGGCATTTTATCATTTTATGGTACCACGATGCTTAATTTTTTTACCTTGGTGCTATGTGATCTAACATAGTACTATAATTTCAAGGGGCGGGGGTGGTGGCTATCCAAAACAGTGACACTTTGTCATTATCTTCTGTTGTATTGTTTATTCTTTGGATTACATTGGTGAGCAATATCTTCGATTAATTATTGCTAATGTTAACCTGTCTATTTGTTATCATATAATCTGATCTCTCGAAGGTCTAATTGCCAGTTACCATTAGATTGATTAAATTATTATACTTGACATTCTCATAAAAAAGTTGAACAAGATAATAAAAAAATCTACCAGCTTTCCTTATTATTCATTAGTAGGAAACTATTAAATAAGTGGACAAATATTGTTCTTTTGCCGTAGCATTTTCATCGTAGGTTTTGTCATTAAATGGAGTGAAATGGACTGAATTTAACTGCTAATTGTTGAAATGTACAACAGATATTGTTTCCGCAAGTTTGATTTTGTTTATTTGTTTGAATGTGATTTAATTTTCTGCCACTTAAAGCAATTTTTCAGCTTTATCATGGACTCCAGCTTTATTGAAGGCAGAGTACCTGGCTAGAACTCCAGGCCTTAGCAGGAAAACTGGCAGGCAGAGTACCTGGCTAGAACTCCAGGCCTTAGCAGGAAAACTGGCAGGCAGAGTACCTGGCTAGAACTCCAGACATTAGCAGGAAAACTGGCAGGCAGAGTACCTGGCTAGAACTCCAGGCCTTAGCAGGAAAACTGGCAGGCAGAGTACCTGGCTAGAACTCCAGACCTTAGCAGGAAAACTGGCAGGCAGAGTAATTGGCTAGAACTCCAGACCTTAGCAGGAAAACTGGCAGGCAGAGTACCTGGCTAGAACTCCAGACCTTAGCAGGAAAACTGGCAGGCAGAGTACCTGGCTAGAACTCCAGACCTTAGCAGGAAAACTGGCAGGCAGAGTATCTGGCTAGAACTCCAGACCTTAGCAGTAAAACTGGCTGGCAGAGTACCTGGCTGGAAATCCAGACCTCAGCAGGAAAACTGACAGGCAGAGTACTTGGCTAGAACTCCAGACCTTATCAGTAAAACTGACTGGCAGAGTACCTGGCTAGAACTCCAGACCTTCGCAAGAAAACTATTCTGGCTTCTTCCCCAATAAAAACTAGACCCCATGATATAGCTGAAAAATTGCTGAAAGTGGCCTTAAACACCTTTCAAACAAACATATCTCAGCTTAATGTAGAGAGCATGAAATTCTTCCATATCACAGTACTATAATTTTGATGCTGGTAATATATATCAGTCTGTGAAAAACATAAATTTTTAAAAGCTTAATTTTATTTTTTTAGTGGTCTAGGATACATTGTGGGTTCAAATATTGCAAAAGCTTTTGGACATTGGCAGTGGGCTCTAAGAGTAAGTTGTATTAAATCTTAAAATTGTGTGAAAGAGTGCATGACCATGAATTGCTTTTAACATCATAACACTTACATTTTAATTTCCAATTATAATTTTTGGCCTTTTGTCTATGGTCAGGTGTTCTCACCCATACTCCATTTTTTATTCTCAAATAAAAAACTGCATAGAATGAAATATCTGACACATTGCTGTAAGTGTGAACACAGCATTTGTACTACTGATAATGTCATCAACATACAGAAAGCAGTTTCATAAAATGAACATACTTCTTTTCAAATAATTTTTTTCTTTATTTCTGACATTGTAAATTCAGAATAGGCATTTTTCCTTAAACTACTACCATTTATGTATTTCACAGAAAGGTATTAATGGCATTCCATAAAATAGGAAAACATCTAAGATTTTCTTTGACCAGAAATAGACAGAGGTTTTTATTCAGTTGCTCATAGGATAAATTAAAATGCTGCTTAAAATTGCCACAATAGAGTGAAGAATCAACTTATTAGGGCCCCACCACTTTGTGGCGGACGCCCTATAGTGATCAGTCTCTCCGTCTAAAACTAATCGTTTCCAGGCTGTAACTTTGTTATCTTTTGAGGTAGGCTTTTGATATTTGTAATGTGGGTAGATAAGATCAAGGCGATGTGTCGCATACCATGGTTGATGACCTTTGACCTTGACCTCAAGGTCAGTGGGGCCCACGGAGATGGGTACAATCTCACTGATATCTAGTTCTTTGCAGTCATAGCGAAAAGAGTTTGTATCAGAGTTGCATGATTTTCAAGAAAGATAATTCTTTGTTAAAATTCATTGGTTTTTTTCGCACAAGAGTATATATGTGAGAACATGCCACTGGTATTAAAGTGATCAAGATTTTTGTAAAATATAAACATACTGT
Organism: Limnoperna fortunei; assembly: GCA_944474755.1. Taxonomy (NCBI): domain Eukaryota; kingdom Metazoa; phylum Mollusca; class Bivalvia; order Mytilida; family Modiolidae; genus Limnoperna; species Limnoperna fortunei. The sequence goes on along the minus strand of OX104121.1, from coordinate 1,018,895 downwards.
TGGTGATTGGTTCTGTAACTGTGGTGGTAACTATGCCTCTATGTCAATTACCGATCTCATGAAACTGATTGATTTCCAAAAAATGTATGTTTCTCTTGTAACATTCTATTTCAGTTTCTAACTAAGACATACACATTTCTCTTTTCAGTTTACACCAGTTTTAGGAATAGTATGTGTGATATTAATAGTATTTATTCTGAAAGAGCCGCAAAGAGGCCACTCAGAGGGAGGAAGAAATCTACATAGTACATCCTTCTATAGTGATCTTTGTTATCTATTTAAAAAGTAAGTAATGAGGTGCCCCTGCCTTAATTATCAGGATTTTTTTGTGTTGTCTTTGAGACTGGAACAATGTGATACACTAGTAAAAATTCTTAGTCTAGATATGGCACAATTTATGGTCATCTGTTATTTGTTTTGCATAATGAAGTGTCAAAAACATGTAACCAATCAAATACTTGTACTGAAACAGATCTTCTGGGTTTTCAGAATGTTTATTTGTCAGTGATGCTAATTCCCTTTTCGCATGCAAGACGGGATAAATAATAAAAGCTAAACTGCTGAAACTAGTCGTACTTCAAGGATAACAGATAAACAATGCTGTGTCTTGATTGGCTGCTAAATCGGGAATTAGGTACCTATTTGTGAACCAATAAACTTAGCTAAGTTAGGATTAAAAACCCAGCATGATTACGGGGCGGTAGCAATCATAATAGGCCAACCACCATTCCTAGCCACCCGAGAAAAGCCGATCAATCACGAATCGGTTATAACCTGGTCCCCTGGTGCAATATTTTTCAATTACACAAGCTTTACTTTCAAATATAATACAGTATTGAGAATATTTAGTCTGGAGCCCCAGACTAGAATCGGATATGATGAAAAAAAGGGGAAAAAAAATATGCAAGATAATGGGAATCAAACTGTTTTAAAAGGAAAGTGGCATTGATTTGTGTATGTTTATCATAAAACTTAAACCGAGAAACACGGTGGAAATTGCCGGAAATTCCCGAAGCGTGACATTTTCGCGAACTGGTCTACATCAACTATATTGGTGAATATGATGCATCTGGGAACTAATCACAATGCATTCTTGGATACTGCCTCTTATCTGTATTTTATGGTCAATGACTCCTTTTAGGAGGAAAATTTAAATTCTTTTCCTGCTTACTGACAAGGTTCACATCAAATATCTTACCATATATGATGCATCTAGAGATGCTTAGCACAGTGCATGCTTCAATTCCTTCTGCTGACCTATATTTTGCGGTTGCCTGATTTGGCTATCTAAACATTGTGTACATGTAATGAAGTGATGTAAGAAATAAAAAATACATATTGCCATTTAACATTAAAAAACAGGACATATTTTTGTCCACAAAGAAAAATAAATCTTAGAGTCAGCTAGCTTTTTAGAAAAGCAAATACTTGTCACATATTAAACATTATAACAAGAGTAATCCAATATATGGCCATAATGATTGTAATAATTTGGCCATCTACCAATTATCAATAATGATACAACACTGGGGTGTTGAAATCATAGATACAGGGAGTAATTAGGTAATGATAAGTAAAGAGGTCAACAACAAAACAAACAAACACAAAAATAAAAAAGTAAGTAGCAGAAACCCCACTAAAATCCAAGGTTGAAATGTTGAATCCATAGGCTTTGGAAGTTAAGCAACTCATTTTCATGCATAGCATCCATCGTATCACTCATAGCATCCATCGTATCACTCATAGCATCCATTGTATCACTCTTAGCATCCATCGTATCACTCATAGACTCCATCATATCACTCATAGCATCCATTGTATCACTCTTAGCATCCATCGTATCACTCATAGACTCCATCAAATCACTCATAGCATCCATCGTATCACTTGTAGCATCCATCGTATAGCATCTATTGTATAACTCATAGCATCCATGGTATCACTCTTAGCATCCATCGTATCACTCATAGACTCCATCGTATCACTCATAGCATCCATTGTATCACTCTTAGCATCCATCGTATCAATCATAGACTCCATCGTACCACTCATAGACTCCATCGTATCACTAGTAGCATCCATTGTATCACTCTAAGCATCCATCGTATCAATCATAGACTCCATCGTATCACTCGTAGCATCCATTGTATCACTCATAGCATCCATCGTATCACTCTTAGCATCCATCGTATCAATCATAGACTCCATCGTATCACTCATAGCATCCATTTTATCACTCTAAGCATCCATCGTATCAATCATAGACTCCATCGTATCACTCGTAGCCTCCATCGTATCACTCGTAGCATCCATTGTATCACTCTTAGCATCCATTGTTTCACTCATAGCATCCATCGTATCACTCATGTTTAAATTCATTAATTAGTTATATCCACAGGTAGTTATAATCCAGTAAGAAGGAGGGAAAGAGGTAACAACAAAGGGGACATTCAATGATCATATTTGCAACAGATTTTTCTTGCTGTGAGCTAAATCATTAACCTTAATTTACAAGGATTGCTAGTGTTTCTGCCTAAGGTCCTGGTGATCTTACCCAAGAATTTCCTTCCCAGTACAATCTTGACATAATATAGCTGAAACATTGCTAACAGGGGCATTAAACCTCTTTTAACCAAAATAAACAAAACTGTTTTAGAACATGTCTTGACCTATACATGAAACCAGAAAAACGTGGCATTAAATTTACAAAAGATATTTGTGGGTATTGCAAGTCAACAATTTGTTCACATTTTTATACCCCCTGCAAACTTGTTTGGTGGGTATATAGGAATCACCCTGTCTGTCTGTCTGTCTGTCTGTCTGTCCGTCTGTCCACATCTCTTGTAAGCGCAACTCCTTCTAAACCGTTTGATGAAATTTAATGATACTTAGATTAAAGGAAGTACATTATATGTAGATGTGCATGAAGGATTTTTATTGACCTCGATTATCATTAAGGGGAGATAATTGGACTTGAAAGCGAAGCGGGGGGTATCGCTTTGTGAGCATGCTCACAGTTTAAACTTGTTGTATTAAGGGAAATTTAGGTTGTGTTGTTCTCATGAATTAAATATTAAGTATTATTAAATCTCACTTTGGAAAAACACTTACTGATTGACTCAAATAGTATCACGTGACCTAGATGTCTTGCAAGACAACACCGAAAATTTGCTTGCAGAGGGTGACAACCTCGAAACTTAACTGGAAATGGGGAGACAATACTATTGTCACCCTCGCAATCATGCGATCGGAATGGGAACAAAGTTTTGAAAACACAACATTATGAGAAATAACCACATTAAAAGCATGTTTGGTCTATAAAGTTGGTTTGTGTTGATTCACTCGGTTTAATAAAACAATTGTGGCCTTCTTAATCATTGGACATCCAGAATTATCAACTTGCATGGGTTGTCTTTAGCCCAAGGGAAGACAACCCAAGCAAGTTGACAATTCTGTATGTCCACCTCAGAAGAAGGCCATAATTGTATATTGTCTGTTGAATTTTCCTATATAGTAATGAAAAAATAAAAGTTAAATGTGACATTTGGAGTGAAAATCCATCAGCATGTTTATGAATTATAGGATAATCAGAGTGAATATTGAAAATCTGACCTGTAGTGCCCTAGAATGCATCAGATTAAACAAGTGTGCGGAACTTGTTCCAAGCACAAGTTTAATCTGAATGCATTTGGCATGAGTGATGTTTTATTGATCATCCTGCTGTTTATTACATTGACGAATATTTAATATATCATTGAAAACTTAGAGGAATGTTGTTTTGTTTGTTCTTGTGCGTAAATGTTTACGAGCTAGGTCATTAAGACATTCATTGTGATGTCACTTTTAGGTAGTTAAAAAACATAATTTATTTCACATGTGATGTAGCACAATTCATTTTACTGAGAAATCTCAGTATTTCATTGCTGCCAATGTAATAAATTTGTAATATCTTTTTCAGTAAAAGTTTTATGTTGTCAACCTTGGGATTCACATGTGTAGCATTTGTCACTGGAGCATTAGCCCTGTGGGCACCATTGTTTATGCAGAGATCTATATCTGTACAGGGAAGAAGTACGGATATAAGTATGTAAGTAAACCATAGTTGTTGGATATGTTTGACGATCTGAGTGTAAGTTTTGCTTAGGACAGTTTTTCTTGTTGTAAACGATCTGGGTACTGTTGGCATTTCCCAGGGTTCTACAACAGGGTGTCCTTAAGTAGTGGCTAGAGAATGTCTTCTTGATGCAGAGTTTCCACTTTATAAAATGGAAAGCCTGGCCAAGATGACTAGTGGGTCAGGTTCCTCATTAGCTAAATGCCCATTTGTAGAAGTTTGAAAGAATATGCTAATTGTAGCTGCTGGAAAAGTCTGAATTTTTTGTTTCTACCCAACTCTCCATACTTTTACAGTGCCAGACTAAATATTGATCTATCACCTTTCCCCTATTGATTTATTGTTTACTAAAATGTCCTCAACCTAAATATGGCTGAAATAAAGCAACCAACTCATCACAATTAACATAAAAAAGCAGGAGCCTTGGTGGCAGAGTGGTTAAGGTAGTTTGTCTACTCTTGATCACGTGGTCTGTCAACACTGAGGTTTCTGGTTCGAGTCTCACTGTGGGCATGGTGTCCACTAAATTAATCTTAATTGACAAGAATTCCTACCGAAGGTCTGGGGTTTTCTCCCAGTACTCCAACTTCCTCCCCAATAAAAACTGCATGCCATGAAATAGCTGAAAAAATGCTGAAATTGGCGTTAAACAATATTCAAACAAACATAAAAAGCACAATATTAAAAGAGACATTTTTTAAACTACTGAATGGTTATTAGAGTGAAACGAGTCCATTTTTTATTCATGAGACACGAGTGAAAATAGTCCATTTTTTATTCATGAGACAAAAGTGTAAAAAAATAGTTCATTTTTATTCATGAGACAAGAGTGAAAATAGTCCATTTTTTATTCATGAGACAAGAGTGCAAATAGTCATTTCATTTTTTATTCATGAGACAAGAGTGAAAATAGTCCATTTTATATTCATGAGACAAGAGAGAAAATATTCCATTTTTATTTATTCATGAGACAAGAGTGAAAACAGTTAATTTTTTATTCATTGACAAGAGTGAAAATAGTCCATTTTTTATTCATGAGACAAGAGTGAAAATAGCTCATTTTTTATTCATGAGACAAGAGTGAAAGTTCATTTTTTATCATGAGACAAGAGTGAAAATAGTCCATTTTTATTTATTCATGAGACAAGAGTGAAAATAGTTCTTTTTTTTCATAAGACAAAAGTGAAAATAGTCCATTTTTTTTTCATGAGACAAGAGTGAAAATACCTCATTTTTTATTTATGAGACAAGAGTGAAAATAGTCCATTTTTTTATTCATGAGACAAGAGTGAAAATAGTTCATTTTTTATTCATGAGACAAGAGTGAAAATAGTCCAGTTTTATTTATTCATGAGATTAGAGTGAAAATAGTCCAATTTTTATTCATGTGACGAGTGAAAATAGTCCATTTTTATTTATTCATGAGATAAGAGTGAAAATAGTCCATTTTTTATTCATGAGACAAGAGTGAAAATAGTCCATTTTTATTTATTTATGAGACAAGAGTGAAAATAGTCCATTTTTTATTCATGAGACTTATAGCCAATTTCATTATTTTATCGTTTTACATTTGGTCTTTTATCCTGCTGCACTGAAAATGTAGCCTTATAAAGGGTTGGCCTCTGGGAAGGGGACTATTATAAAGGGTTGGCCTCTGGGATGGGGACTATTATAAAGGGTTGGCCTCTGGGAAGGGGACTATTATAAAGGGTTGGCCTCTGGGAAGGGGACTATTTAATTAAAGGGATGTGTTTTGTAATTTGGCCTGTGGTAAAAGTGTGTCCTCTGAGGGGTAGGCAACTACTCCGTAAAGATTGCATTAAGTACAGTGGATTAATTTAATTTTAAGAATACTAATTTTCTTGTTGCAGAAAAAGCGACATAATTTCATGGTTTTACTGTATAGCGGCTTATTTTAGCGGGGTGCAAATTTCTGCGTATTTTAGCGGTCAAACTGAAATCGCCAAAATAAAAACCGCTAAAATTCATGATTTAAGAAACTCCAGTAAAATGTTTTATAGACGATCGGTATTGTAAATTTAATCAATAACATGGTCATTTGTCAAATATTGGTATTACCTAAGATTGTGTTAATTAATAAACTATTCATTAATGTCCTACGGCTAACTTGGTCAATATCTGCGCAAAATGTCTTAAATTATTTTGACTAATTAACAAATCTATTCATATGTTTAACCTGTGTTTAAAGATCAAAGGCCTGATTGTGATCTAGTTGTCAAATTGACACCTCGATTGACTGTCATTTAAACCGTTAAATAAACATGCGGATAAGCACTACAACAAACCACACAATTAATAAATCTGTCCTAATTACGAAATGGGTATGCAACATGATTTTACCTGTATATACAAAATTAAAATTATCAATTATAACTTATAGAAAATTGGTAGATTTGTAAAAAAATATGTTTAAAAACATTGGAAAACTAAACACTTGAACAGGATAAAATCATTTTATTTCAGGAGAATTTCTTCCTCCTCAGATTATTTATTCATCCTGTATATAAGTTTCCATCCGTAATTAAGTTTCTGTCTTTGTACATGAAATATAGCCTGTTTCCGTCCCCTTCCTATGTTTTTCCCTTGTTAACATACGTTCCAATTGGAAAATACACAAACATATGTAATCCGGGACAGCTAGACCGCCAAATTTTTTTCTATGGTTTTGCCCATTCGCCAAAATTAAAACCACCAAATTTTTTGCAATACATTTTGACCTAAAAACCGCCAAATTTTACACCCGCTAAAATAACCTGCTATACGGTATCATTTTTTCAGGGTAACGGAAAACTTTATTCTGTTTGTACTTAAATTTATGGAGTGAGATTTACAAAAAGTGTAAATCTGTCTAAAGTGTTGGAAGATCGAAGGGAAATGCATTCTGACATCAGAACTTATAATGTATTTGTAGTTCTTTGAGTCATTACATTCATGCAAAGGATAGATTGGAGTTGTCATGGTGACTTTATGTCATTTCTATTAATTAATTTAAATTGACTTTTCTATTTTTAGAGTGAGTTTAACATTTGGAGGCATAACAATAGCAGCAGGATTTATTGGAGTGTTCATAGGTGCAGAATCATCACGCAGATATAAGAGAATAAATCCTAGAGCAGATCCAATAATTTGTGCATTTGGTTTACTCACATGCACCCCATTCCTGTTCTTTGCTTTAGTTGCTTCTAGATATAATACTACTGCTACATGGGTAAGTCATAATACTACTGCTACATGGGTAAGTCATAATACTACTGCTACATGGGTAAGTCATAATACTACTGCTACATGGGTAAGTCATATAATACTACTGCTACATGGGTAAGTCATATAATACTACTGCTACATGGGTAAGTCATAATACTACTGCTACATGGGTAAGTCATATAATACTACTGCTACATGGGTAAGTCATATAATACTACTGCTACATGGGTAAGTCATATAATACTACTGCTACATGGGTAAGTCATATAATACTACTGCTACATGGGTAAGTCATAATACTACTGCTACATGGGTAAGTCATATAATACTACTGCTACATGGGTAAGTCATATAATACTACTGCTACATGGGTAAGTCATAATACTACTGCTACATGGGTAAGTCATATAATACTACTGCTACATGGGTAAGTCATAATACTACTGCTACATGGGTATGTCATATAATACTACTGCTACATGGGTAAGTCATAATACTACTGCTACATGGGTAAGTCATATAATACTACTGCTACATGGGTAAGTCATAATACTACTGCTACATGGGTAAGTCATAATACTACTGCTACATGGGTAAGTCATATAATACTACTGCTACATGGGTAAGTCATATAATACTACTGCTACATGGGTAAGTCATAATACTACTGCTACATGGGTAAGTCATAATACTACTGCTACATGGGTAAGTCATAATACTACTGCTACATGGGTAAGTCATATAATACTACTGCTACATGGGTAAGTCATATAATACTACTGCTACGTGGGTAAGTCATATAATACTACTGCTACATGGGTAAGTCATATAATACTACTGCTACATGGGTAAGTCATATAATACTACTGCTACATGGGTAAGTCATATAATACTACTGCTACATGGGTAAGTCATATAATACTACTGCTACATGGGTAAGTCATATAATACTACTGCTACATGGGTAAGTCATATAATACTACTGCTACATGGGTAAGTCATATAATACTACTGCTACATGGGTAAGTCATATAATACTACTGCTACATGGGTAAGTGATTTTATACTACGTGGTCTGTCAACAATGAGATTGTGGGTTCAAGTGTTACTGTGGGCTAGAGTTAACAAGGATTGCCAGTTTTCCTACTGAAGGCCGGGGTTTTCTACGGGTACTCCTGCTCCCTCCCTTAATAAAAAATGGACACCATTATATAGCTGTAAAATTGCTGTAAGTGGTATGAAACAACATCAATGAAACAAAGAAAACATTTTTTATGTTTAAAAAATAGGTAATTGTTTAAAAACTTAGTACACTGCATCATATTTAAGGATCGTGAATGCTTTGATTATGTATTGTGTTGTCTTTCAATAATGTTTACCTTCCTTGTTTAAACATTCAGCTGAGTTGTGATAATGTAGAAGTTGGTTAGCAAAACATTGGTTATTTCACCTTGGGGGTAATTTTCACTTATTTCGTTATCCCCACACATGGGTAGAAAAAACCCCATGCAAATATTTTGGAGATTAAATAATACAAATGTGTCTTTGTCACAAATACTCCCCCACCCCATGAAAATAATATGCAAACAAATCACAAAAATAATGCTCTGTTAAAAAAAAATGTTCATTTGATGCTAAGTAGACAGATTGTCAACTTTTGCTTTCTGTACATACTTTTAAGTTGACTTTATAACTGGCTTTAGATAAAATTAATTTCAAGTTCGAGTTATATCAGACATATTGTAAATAAATCTTTGGTTTTGATGTTATCTCAGTTCAATATAACTTAGATTCATAGTACACTAAAATGCACATTAAACATTTTTTACAGATACTCATTTTCCTTGGTGAAGTATGCTTATGTTTGAATTGGTCAATAGTAGCAGATATGTTATTAGTAAGTAAAAAAAAACTGTCTGGTAAAAGGGAAGGAAATTACAATTCAACACTGGCTATAAAGGTATTTTTACCTCATCTGGGCCACGTGAGCTTTTGCCATCACTTGGCATCTGTCATCTGTGGTCCATTGTCCGTTGTAAAACTTTTTCAAAAATCTTCTCCTCTGAAACCACTGGGCCAATTTTTTTCAACTTGGCCACAATCATCCTTAGGGTCCCTAGTTTCAAATTTGTACCCAGGGTGTTGATCAATGGACAAAGATGACCGCTGTTACTAAAACTAGAACATGGGTGTCAACGTTTTTTATCAATAGCTCAAAAATTGTATATCTATAGAGAAAACCGTTAATTCAAATTGATCAGCACATTAAGGTCTACAACAGTTGCTATTAGTGTGAAGTTGTGTAATTACTTCCTGTAGGAGTTATTACCCTTTAATGATGATTTTTGACAAAATTTTGGGTTATAACTTGAAAACTATAACAGCTAGAGTGAAACTGTAAATAGCAAAAATGATCAGCAATATAAGTTCTACAATTCACTTATTTAGTCTGAAATTGTCAGATGACTACTTATAGGAGTTTTTGCCCTTAAATGACAATTTTATGATTTTCTGTTTTTGTCCTATAACTTAAAAACTATAGCAGCTAGAGTGAAACTGGAAAAAATGATCAGCAATACAAGCCCTACAATTCACTTAATTGGCTGGAAATCATCAGATGACTCCATATATGAGTTATTGGCCTTAAATGACAACTTTTTATGAATTTTTTGGTTTTTGTCCTGTAACTTAAAATCTACAACAGCTAAATTAAACTGTAAATAGCAAAAATGATCAGCAATTTAAGTTCTACAATTCACCTAATTAGTCTGAAATTGTCCTTTACTCCTTATAGGAGTTATCGCCCTTAAATGACAATTTTTTATGAAATTTTCTGTTTCTGTCCTATTATTTAAAAACTATAACAGCTAGATGAATCTATAAATGGCAAAAATGATCAGCAATAAAAGTTCTACAATTCACTTAATTCGTCTGAAATTGTCAGATGACTCCTTATATAAGTTATTGCCCTTAAATGACAACTTTTTATAAAATTTTCCGTTTTTGTCCTATAACCTAAAAACTATAACAGCTAGCTATATATAGAGTGAAACTGTAAATGGCAAAAATGATCAGCAATACAAGCCCTACAATTCACTTAATTGGTCTGAAATCATCAGATGACTCCTTATATGAGTTATTGCCCTTAAATGGCAATTTTTTAATGAAATTTTCTGTTTTTGTCCCAGGTGAGCAACTACAGGCTCCTGGGAGCCTCTAGTTTGTTTAGATCATTTCAATTATTTATTGGTTTACATTTTACAGTTGAAGCTTTCAGATTTTACTACAAGGGCAAATGTTATTTCTGGTAAATTAATAATAATTTAGGATTTTAGTGGTTTTTAATTGTCTCCACTAACGTACCAACTAATTTGAGATGATTTAATCACCAAACAAATCCTGCAAATCTTCAGTTACAATACCCTAATCTTCAAATCGGTTTTTAATTATTCTTAGCTCACATGAGCCAAAGAAAAACTGTAAGATATTGATTTGTTGATTGTTTGTTTGTTTGTTTGAATGTTGTTTTAACATCACTTTCAGCAATTTTTCAGCTATGTCATGGCGTCCAGTTTTTATTTGGGGAGGAAGCCGAGTATCTGGAGAAAACCTCCGACCTTCGGTAGGAAACTTGTCAATAAAGATTGGAGTAGAGCACACCCTGCCCGCAGTGAGACTTGAACCCACAATCTGAGTATTGACAAACCATGTGATCAATATTAGACGAACTACCTTAACCACTTGGCCACTGAGGCCCCCAAGGAAAACTGTACGATATTGATTAGTTGAAGGGAACTACATATACTATGATTTAGTAACGAACAGATATTAGTCACACCTGATACTCTTTAATGGCTTGATAGGCCTAAACAAGAGGATCATCTTGAAGCTTATTTTATTATTTCAAAAATGCAATTATGGTTGAATAAAATGTTTACAAATCCAGCTTAGTGTATTAGTGATACTCAGGTGAGCATTGTGGTCTATGGGCCTCTTATTTATATTTGTGAAAGTAAATCGTATTGACACAGGTTTTCAAATACACCAATGTAATCCTTCCACCAATTGTTCATGGAAGGCAGTGATATGTATCTAACTTATCAACAGTGTATAAACATTGGGGATGCAAGTTTTAGACCAATTATTTAACAGGCATCCTTTAATCCAACTGTTTATGCAAGGATTCCCAATTTTTCTTTCAATTGCCATGGGTTCTAATCTGGTACTCATCGCTTCCTCCCAACTAAAACTTGTACTTTAAAAATGGCCAAAATTGTTTGAGTCATAAAATCTCATTACAATAAACAGAAATGAAATTTTCAATATTTAAGATATATTTCCGATGTTTGGTAAAATTTAACTTATTTTTGCAGTACTGTGTTATACCTACAAGACGTTCAGCAGCCGAGGCAGTACAGATTTTAATGTCTCATGCGTTAGGTGATGCCGGCAGCCCGTATCTGATTGGTATTGTGAGTATATATAAATAGCATATTAATGTTTGATCTATTAGATGACACTAGTCCTTATCTAAATGGTCTTCTGACTATTTATAAAACAGCATATTTGATGTCTGGTGTTCAAAAACCTTTTAGTCCGTTTCTTTGTATTGTGTACATATATTGTATTGTGTACATATATACAATATTATACTAAACATACTTTTTTTCTCTATTTGTCTTTGTATTTTGTATTTCATATTTCCTTATATTGCCGGAGCTATAGCTTGGAGTGATTGAAAGTATAATACATGTATATGAAATAATTCATGATATGTTGGGCCATATGGTATTATATGGACCGGGAACACATCTCTATATAATATATGGAAATCAGCTTCGCTTTGGTCCATATGATATTTAAAGATGAACTCCCAGTCCATATAATGCCATTTGGCCCTCAGTATCTTGAAATATTTGCTTAAAAGCAGTTTTTATAGTTTCATGTGTTAAAAAAATTATTGTAGTCATTACACTATGCATTATATCTGATTTTCATGCATCATGTGTAAGGAGGTGATAGGGGTAGTAGATAAATCAAAATCCTTATCTACATTTAATTGGTGTTGTGAGTATATATATACCTCGGTGGCCAAGTGGTCAAGGTAGTTCGTCTACTATTGATCACGTGGTCTGTCAACACTGAGATTGCGGGTTCGATTCTCACTGCAGGCTGGGTGTACTCGACTCCAATCTTAATTGACAAAGATTGCTAGTTTTCCTACCGCAGGTGGGGGGTTCTCTCCGGGTACTCTGGCTTCCTCTCCCAATAAAAACTGGATGCCATGAAAGAGCTGAAAATTGCTGAAAGTTGCTTTTAAACACCATTCAAACAAACAATATATATACAGTCGAACTTCGGTGGCTCGAACTCGAAGGGGCCGACAAAAATAGTTCGAGAAATCGGGAGTTCGAGAAACCGGGGCTTGTGATGTCAGAAATGATTCATGTGCGAACCGGATACGATATCGGTTTATATATTTCTGTTAATTTCCTGTGAAACATTGGATTAATAAAATTATGTTTCTTCATTGCATTTCATATATATATCTTATTTTTAAGAACATATTTTTGTTTTTATTAAAATAAAAATGTTTACTCTTATATTTCTTGCTTAATTTTGTACACGAGGATTGATAAGTATTATTGCATTACGTATTATGTCAATGACCTCGATTCGGATTTGATAGCAATTTATTGGCGCATATTTTAATTATTTAAAAACTACTTCAACAAACTTGCCTACAAAGGAGTACATAAATACAAATTGATGACATTAGGTTAATTATTATGGATTATATCATTAAAGATCAAGCTTGGCATTTTACAGGTATGGCTTCGATCTTTACACCTTTTACGACCAATTAGTCATGCAAGCTGTCAATAATTTCAGTTCGAGTTATTCATGGTTTTCTCAATGGATTTTTAGTATTGGGACTGCTGATTTAGTTCGAGTTTTCAAGAAATCGGTGTTCGAGAAATCGAAGTAATTTTAACATTGATTATATAGTGGAAAAGTTCCGTACTTTGATAGGTGTTCGAGAAATCCCGGGTGTTCGAGCCATCCGAGTTCGAGCTACTGAAGTTCGACTGTATATTAATAGCAAATTTACATTAATCTATTTATAGCACTGCAAACAAATAGCAAATAGCAGAGTATATAGTAAATGGCTTATCAAACTGCTTAGCTGAGTCAATTTGTCTGTCCACATAAAACCAAACTGTTTTTGAAGTGTTATCGAGGCAAAATAGTTTTTACTATATGTGCAAGTAACAAATTTGTATCTCTCTGAGTTAGGATCAGATAGGACATTGTCTAATTAATGTGTTATGAATGTACTATTACATACAAACAGCAGATTTGTATGCCTCGGGTTATAAGGTGATACACATGGAAATATTGTTCACGTGAAATCGGGATTAACGTGAATTTCACGTGAAAAGTTCACATGATTTAAACGAGCACAATAATGTGAATTTCATGTGAAATATATTTAACATGAATTTCACGTGAAATTCACGTTAATATCATGTGAAACTCACTTAAATTTCATGTTAACTTTTTCACGTGAATTTCACATGAAGATTCTAAAAAATGAGAATTTTTTCTAAATATATATAGAATTGCATGAAAGTTAAAGAACATTAAAAATGTTGAGAACATTTTCTTCACGTGAAATTCACGTTTATGCTCATTTAACTTGAAATTCAGGTTAAATTTTTCACGTGAATTTGACATTATTAATTTCATTAATTGGTGTTTTGAAAACACTAGCAGATGGAAATATATATTATGCATAGGAATGTTTAAAATTCTAATATACTGTTTATTGCATTACAAATGGTTTTGAAGTGCAGCAAATGCAATGTCAGAAAACAATTTTGAACATTACATATAACCATGCATGGTGATTTTACTTGCAAAGACTACTATAAAAGCTGAATTTGTTCAAACAAACAAATTAAAAGAGGTCAATGCCCCTTCCCTCTTCTTGTTGATGTGTCATATGTACTACATATTACATATCAAAAAAGGTTGAAGCCATTAAAATCTAATCAAATTAGACTGGACCAGAAATTATCAACAGTTAAAGGGGATTTACTCAATTTATCAGGGTGCTTGTTGGCTGAGTTGTTATGGTACATGTAGTTCTTTTAACTATTGTTCACTGCCAGGTCAACTACCAAAGGTCGGGGGTTCTCTCTGGGTACTCCGGCTTCCTCTCCAATAAAAACTGGACTCTTTAATATAGCTGAAAAATTAATGAAAGTGGCATTAAACATCAAACAAACAAACTGCCAGGTCAACAATGAGGTTGGGAATTTGAATCTGATTTCAGTCAGGTTGTGCTCAACAAGGACTGCCAATTTTACTGCCAAAGGTCAAGGGTTATCCCAGGGTACACTGGCTTCCTCTCCCAGTTAAAACTGGATGCCATGATATTCTTCAAAATTGCTGAAATTGGCAAAATCCTAAAACAACAAACACACAAACAATTTATAACTAATAATGGTATACTCTATACTCTCTGTCTGTCTGTCAGCACTGAGATTGCAGGTTGGAGTCCCACTCCAGGTAGGGTAGGCTAGACTCCAATCTTAATTGACAAGGATTGCCAGTTTTCCTACTGAAGGTCGGGTTTTCTGAGGGTACTCTGGCTTCCTCCCCATTAAAAACTGGACGCCATGAAATAGGTGAATGATTGCTGAAAGTAGCTTACGTTAAACATCATTCAAACAAACAATATTTGTTAGATTTTGATATACATGACCCTATTTATACATGTAAAATGTGGACTTGTTTTACAGATTAGTGATGCTTTAGCCAAGAATTACAAAGAACCACCCAGTACGCCTAGTGTACAGTACCCCACACTACAGAAGGCGTTGTACATGACACCATTTGTATGTGTTCTTGGTGGTGCATTTTTCCTAGCTACAGCTTTATTTATAGAAAAAGATCAAAAAGAAGCAGAAAAAATAACAAAAGGTTTGTATTTAAAAAAAATTATTGTTTTGTTTATATATTGTGGTAGACATTGCTTATTTGAAAAACAAAGAATGTATTCGTATGAAAAAACTTTTATAGCAAGTGCTGTTGTCTTATTTATAGTGGACCACATGAAACCTTTCTGTGTATGAGTTGGTGTTGGTCAGGGTATTTAAGATGAACTGCCCCATTGTTTTAATACAAGCCTATTGTTCTCTATGGAGATAATTCAATGAGTGCTTTTAATCTGACAAGGAAAACTCAATCAGTCATTAATTAATTTTCCTATTTTTAACAGAAAAAATACCTCCTGTGATATTTAATGGAATATGTTAGTAGGAAATACACACAAAAATTAGCATGTATTTAAAATTTAAATTAATTGTCATGTTAACAAGTCTATTACTGACATCAAATTGTAATAAGATAATAACTTGGTCTTACCCATTATGCATTATAGGCCTATTTTTTTGGCCGGATTTCACAGAGTGAAAATCCGGGTTATAGTATGGTAATATTGGGCGTGCGGGGAGGGGGGGAAATTTTCGTAACAGATTTCTCAGCAACTACTAATCACACTCTCTTGAAATTTGGTATGCACAATCAGCATGGCCTCCCATAATGTGGGATTCGATTTCAGGTCTGTTGCTCACCTACTTCCTGTTAACCAACTTAGTTGATTTTTAAGGAAATCCGGCCATTTCTGTCTTTGATCGATTTTTTATCAGTATATTGGTTGATTTTCTCTGATAGGATTCCCTTTCAGATTTTTAGTTCCCATTGAATAAACTGCAGAGAGAACAATGGCTATTGTATTTAAACAATGAAGCAGTTCATCTTCCAATTTAAAATTTAAATACCTGACCGACACCAACTTTGATACAGGAAAGGTTTCATTCGGTCTGCTATAACATTCTGTGACTCCAAAAAAACCACAGGTGTAAAGACTTGTGCTAGTAAAATTAGAACATGGCTTTAACAAAATAGTCACTTTAATATTGTTTGTATTGCAGAAAAACAAAAAACAATGATCGGAACTTTGTCTCATTTATTCTGAATAAGTGCTAATGTGTTGTTAATAACTGTGGTATATTATTAAAATTTTTGGGAAGGTTGCGTAGCAAACTTTCCCCTTGCTAACGCTCTGATACATAGAAACTACTGCGACCGGCGTGTAATCAAACCTTACGCTCGTAAAATATAGGTCACATTTGAGGAATCTATCAATTACATGAATAGGCGCACCACATTTATCTTGAACAACTTTACTATACATTTCCTTTCGTATTATGTCTCATTTACTGTATAATTGATAACTAATATTACGATTAAAACTAATATTCCATGTTCATCCGCGAGAGACAGACTCGTTACACTTTTTGGTTTCGGAAATCAACGCGACATTTGGCAATCCTCGCGATAGATGTTTACTGAACCGACAAATGTAGTACTGACAGTGGCACCAGTCTAATAATATTTGACGACGTTATTATGATTGAAGTGATTTAATGATTATTTTGTGCGATCGTGTGGTCGTCGTTTCATACGGTTTTGCATTCTATTTTTTACGTGTTTAATTAAATGAAAATGAACACAAAAGTGTGTGCTTTGTCATGTACAGATTTGCAGAGCGGCACCATCTATAAATTTTTTTAAGGTTGGGAGAATGGCACGTAGAAGTTTCGTAAATAAAATACAAGTATATTTAAATATATAACAATTTCTAACTAATAAAAATGTATTGAAATAGATATTTTGTGTTTGTGACACAAGAATAGTAAATGGATTATTCGACATCGGTGATCAATTGCACTCACCATGTCGCTACATTATTCCATAGTAAAAGCTGACACAATATTTGTTTCCGGCCCTTTTGATTAATCTTTATAATTGGTAATTCATGCTGAACCATTAACATTTCTCGTTACACGAGTCGAAATTGGTCACCACCCATCGTAACAAGCCAAAAAACGAACCAATTTGCCGTGCATGTTTACCTCACGAAATTGCCATCGTTTCAGACGATGTTGCATTTTTATGCTTTAAGTATCTAATTAAACGAAAGGCAAAACGATATATTTTTCTTCATTTTGTGTGTTCCTTAAAACAAAGGACGATGTGATCAAGGCAGTGTGTTTTAGCAGAAGTTTTTTGAGTGACAAATAAAACCTCTTAGCACGTATGGTCGATCTTATGTTCCTTATGAAGATCCAAAAAGGTGCAAATTGAAATCAGCAATTATTTTTTAACATTTGTTCAGCGTTTTGAAATGCTGGTTTTTAATTTGATAGAGTGATTTTCCAAGGTTAATTTTGACCAAAATTAGAATGGGTGTAACTTGGAGCAAGCGATTATTGTCCAAAACCTTGGGGTGATGTCGTTTGCGGTTTAGGCGCGAATGCCATAGAACGTCACGAAAGCTGGCGATCTTTGCAAACATCGTAAGACACTTAAAAATGCAAGCAGAAAAGCACTCCATTTGATTGTGTCTTTTAGTATAAGCTATTAACACACTGTTTAAATTTAAAACAAACTAGTTGACATGCATTCTGATTATAAAGATATATGTTGCCTCATACAGTCGTTTTTGGTTGTTTGAATCCGGGGTATTTATAAAAATTGATTTACATGCGCTTTTGAATAATAATGGGTCGATCTTGTTATAGTGTGTGGGACTCGATATAACAAAATTGACCCAGTATCATCTGAAAGCACATGAAAATCGTCATTCACAGATCCCTTTGCTGTAATTGTGTAATACTACTTTCAGCAATTTTTCAACTATATTTGAGCGTCCTGTTTTTATTGAAGGAGAAAGCCAGATTGTAGGAGGAAGACAGATTGTATAAGTCTTTTAATAATTGTCAATCAGATTGAAGTTGAGCACACCCTGGCAGCAGTAAGATTCAAACAAGTGCTGACAGGCATTCGATCAATAGTAGATGAATACTTCCTTAACCACTCGGCAACTGAAGCCCCGGAGTATTACAGAAAGTAAATTATTTTAGTTTTTAATATTTTAGAAGCTTATGCCATCACTTACACTTATAAGGAAACATTTACATATATGTACCTGTATTTGTTTGTTTTGTTTGTTTGATGGTGTTTAACGCCACTTTCAGCAATTTTTCAGCTATATCATGGCGTCCAGTTTTTATTGGGGGAGGAAGCCGGAGTACCCGGAGAAAACCCCCGACCTGCGGTAGGAAAACTGGCAATCCTTGTCAATTAAGATTGGAGTCGAGTGCACCCTGCCTGCAGTGAGAATCGAACCCGCAATCTCAGTGTTGACAGACCATGTGATCAATAACCTGTATTTGAGGCAAGTTATATTCCAACCATATAACAGGTGCGATTTTTATGTCTGAAATGGGCAGCAGCAATTTTGTCTTATTTATTAATATATTAATAACATTTATTTGCCATTCTTTGATGTGGGGGATACCCATCTCTTATCCGCAACTACTTGCACCACTGAGTGGGATTGGGTGAAACTTTTGCAGAATTCTTTGTCATATGGTGGAATTGTGCACCTGATTATTTACAGTTTGGGCAAAACGATTTTTGGAGTTTCCAAATGCAAAGCCCTGGACATTGCCATTCAAGACATAGGGGAGCTGGGGCTATCAATTATGGAGATTGCAAAGTTTTTTCTAGGCTTTTAAATTTATATCTAATATGTTTCTAAATTTACCTGATTAATTTTACATTGGTTTGTTTTATTGCCTGTCAAACATGAGGCAGGAATCTCATTTCATAATTGCGAAGCAACCTTTCCTTCGGTGCAGTCTGCACTTTGATTGTAATGTGGCCTTACTTTAGACATGTAAATGAAAAAAACATTTTATTATCTTTGGTGGACATTTATTTTATCCACTAATTTAGGCCTGTATTTTAAAATCTGAAGCAAAACTTCTGAAAAGGGTACAGGGAGGAGAAGCTTTATCTTGAAATGTAAACATTTAATATTCCTATGTTACTTTGAGATGTAAATTTTAGGCTATTCCTCACTACCTTCAGGTGGATTGTACTCTGATGATGAGGCAGATTTTACAGATGTAGCCGATTTGCTGGATGAGGATGATGATGGATTATTAGCGTATGCGTAAAATGTTGTGCGTGTGTGTTTCACTACTAACATCTAATTATTTATATTTCTTAGATATGCATGGTTTATTTAGATGCATCAGCTTACTTGTCATAATCTGCAATTCTCTGCATCAATTATTCTTCTCATTCATTAATATTTTATTCAGTAAATAGTTAAGTTTCTGCTTGGCCAAAGCAGATTTCTTGTTGATTGATGCCTGACTAAGACAGCTTTGTTGTTACTTAATGGCTGACATAGGTAGCTTTGTTGTTTTTGACAGTTGACAGTAGGCATCTTTGTTGTTGTTAGTGTACTGCTGCTAAGCTGAGCCAGTTTTTTTTGTGGTTGCTGCTTGGCAACATTGCTGTAGTTTTCTGGCCAATACAGCTTTATTGATAGCTGCTACATGTATTGGTCCATGCCAGCTTGATGTGTGTTGCCCATTTTTTTCCAGCCTTGTGGGTTTCTGTCAGTCTGAGGCGTCTTTGTTGTCGGTTGCTGCTGGTCAAAGCAGCTTTATTGGTGGTTGCTAATTGGCTATGCCAGCATTATTTGTATTAGATATATGAAGCATATCATATACGTACTCAAAGGATGTTTTTTATGAAAACTACAGGTTAGGATTGGCTTAGAAAGGTGATATATTTACCTGTATATTTGCAGCATATTGTGGCTTACATGTGGTAAATAATGTAATGTAATTAATGCACTCAGTAATTACATGTTGTGATAAGTAAGCAGGTTTACAGTGTTGTGGAGGTATTCATGCTGTTAATGCTTGTTTTAATTGTAAGAAATTTCCAGTGTTTTTGTGTGATATCATGTCATGGCTGGAATCTGATTTTGGTTGTCATAGCTTTTTTCTTATTGCATGATTTTTGTTCAATCAAACAAAGGCAGTTAAAAGTACATAACGGACTGTCATAATGAGCTTCACATATTCAGACACAGATGTTTGATGCAGAGAGTTTTGATTTCTTCCTATTTTGATCCTGTTTATTCTGCCTGTTTTCTTTTGTTACTAATACTTAACAGATTTTTCATTTATTTTGTAGCACTGCATTATTTGAATAAACAAGTATTTTTCATCTAATAGAGTTGATTGAATTTTTTTAATATAAAATATTATCAAGCAAATATAGTAACACATTTGTATATAGTTCCTGGCAGGGAAAGTTATTTTTATCTTTGTTCTCATTTTATCTGTCTTGTGTATCATGTTTGTTATTTGTTTCACTAAAAATATTTATTTTATTTATATATTGTACTTTAACTTATATACCAGTAACATAAAAAAGGTTTTTTCACTACATTCCTAAACAAAAATTTAAAAATTTGAAAAAACTCACTTAGATGAAAAATACATAGCTTTTTTGGACTGGAATTTTTCTTGTTTTTTGCTTTTTCTATTCACCTTTCAGATTTTTTTAACACTGCATGAACTTTGTTTTATTAAT
Organism: Limnoperna fortunei; assembly: GCA_944474755.1. NCBI lineage: Eukaryota > Metazoa > Mollusca > Bivalvia > Mytilida > Modiolidae > Limnoperna > Limnoperna fortunei. Next base: position 998,020 of record OX104121.1, on the reverse strand, counting down.
GTTATGGTTACAATGATATACTCAATACACAATATTAATATGACCACAGGTGAATTAACAGTTACCATAGTAACTTAAATCACAGCCCTTTGACAAGATGTTACAAAATGGATTTAGATTGTATTGTCTTCAGGACATTATGAACAAACAATGTTGGGAAATATCTTTTTTTTCTTGCAACAAAATGAGAAAGGAAAGCTCAGATGAGTGATGAATTTCATCTTAAGTGTTTATAAATAATATTGACATTTTTGTTAACATGTATATGTATTTGTTTGGGTTGTAATTACATGTGAATTATTGAAACACCCTGAAGCTGTAACTTACAGGTGTTTCAATAATTCACATGTTAAAATGTCAATATTATTTATAAACACTTAATATGAAATTCATCACTCATCTGAGCTTTCCTTTCTCATTTTGTTGCAAGAAAAAAAAATTAATTACTTTTTCTTTAAAGATTTGTTATCTTCATAGTTCAATGACCATTTCTGAAGCAGGCCAACTTTTTTTTCTTCTTTTAAAATATTTTTTTGTTTGGTTTGCACACAATCATACTTTATATTGTCAGGTACATATTTTCAATGTATAAATCTACATACATGTATTTACAGTTTCTTAAGGTCTATCTGAATCCCACAGAGAAAGTCTCAAATAAAAGAAACAGCCATGGCACCAGCACTGAATTAATTAATTAATTAATCATTGTGTATTTTTTATTTGTAGAAATGGTGGTGGCAGATGAAGTTACAGGAATAGGCAATCCAGGTGTCATTGAAGATGATATATCAATTACCGTAGCAACACCAGAAAAACGTCAACCAATATAAACAATTAAGATTTTAACTTCCTCAATATGGTACACATAAAAATAGCAACTCCACAAGATTTGAAATGTGTAAAATATGAATTAAAAACAAAGTACTCATTTGTAATAGTATTATGTCAACAATAAAAAACAGACTGTGTTTTATATATAAATAATTTATCTTGGGCATAATAAACTTGTTTATGCTAGAATGTTGATACTCTAAAAATATAATCTTTAAATCATAACTAAAAAGATAAACATTTTTTATTATTGAAAATATTATAGTGAGTATTATTTTTATAAAATGTTAATAAAAAATAAATTATTATTTTCTTTGAGAGGAAAGGGAATCAAGTGTTTGAGTTTGAGTGTTCATTGAATGATAAAATGGCTAAGTTTATGTGAATTATCTCCCTTATATCATTAATCTGAAAACAGAAAAATAAATGTAGAAATTTTAATATATGTTCATTTTACTTATTATAACAGATACTGAAATCTTTTGAATAATTAATAAATATTTCTAAGGATTGAAACAAACAAAAATAAAAACTAAATGAGATTATTGTTTTGTTAATTCCATGACATTTGTCTTGTTTTCTATTTAAGTAGGTATTTGTATTAAATGCCTTTCTGTCAGTTACATTGAATCCTAATTTTTTTCCTCTGCCAAAAATTGTTGATGCTTTATCATAAGATATTTATATATGGACTCAGAATATAATTATAATTGTTTACACAACTACCATTTATCATACCATTTAAACCTGTTTTTATACTACACTATGAAAGTTCTTTAATTTTTGGTAAAACAATTGCGATGTTCCAATAAAATTTTCCTGGTTCTCAATTGTCTAAACAATATGTTGAAGCCTTATTTAGGGTTTTTTTTAAACTGAAGTTGTCTTAATTTTAGTACCAGACATTTATATATTTACTCACAGTTAATTTATAATGCTTTAAATTATGTGTAAGAAAATTGCATATTGTGATGAATTGGGTAAATGTTGTTTATTATCTCCCCTTTTTATAAGATGGTTGTTATTTCCTAAAACATTAAGGTTCTTGATATGTAGGCCCTTGGATTAGTTTTCTGGTTTTATAGAAATTCCAGGGTTTAGGATTCATGAATTTGTAGATTACCTAGCACTTTGAAACTTTTATTTACAATTTAATACAGCCAACTGTTTCAGGAGTCCAATCAAAGAAGCACAGAAAAGTAATAAAAAAACAGGTGGCACAGTTATATAAATTATTGTTCATTTTATTTCCAAGAAATAAATTATCCATCAAGATCAAGGATATAAAACAAACAATAATATTATTATCATTGTGGCCTCATGTTACCCTTAGAAACTGGCAATAATATTTAGATTCAAAGGATTTATGGGCCTGGTACAATCAAGAAAAATGTCAAATCAGGGATATAATATATAATATTCACTGCAAAGGGATCTGTAAATAATGGTGGTATTACTTAATGCAAAACTAATCAAATATAGGGTATAGTGTCTTTACTGAATCCTGGGTAAATTATAATCCTATGTAACACTCATTTATGCAAGGCACAGTATTAGAAATCTTTGTTAATTATATCTGTCATAACTTTGTACCTGTGTATTCCAAAGTAAAGTTTCATTCCCAAAGCGGTACAGTTTAAACCTGTAGTATAAAATGAGGATTGTTCCATTGCAATGCCCATGGTACCAAGTAAAGGTGGTATTTAAATAAACTATCCATCCATAGAGAAACTATTGTGTTTTTGCTTAATGCAGTGTTAGAACATGAATTGATAAAATTTCAAAATAGCATTCCAAAACTGTAATTTTATTTTTTCTCCATTGGATAACTTGTATGATTTATTTTAACCTTTATTCACAAAAATGTAAACAGTCATTATACATAAAACATTGCTTTCAATGGAAGTATTCATAATTATACTGAAAATGTAACAATTTTCCCCAGGCTCTTTAAGCACTGCTGTACCACTGCTTTATTGTTTTGAAATGGTGCTATCTGACCTGCCGTCATGTTTCAAAGTCATGCCACAGTGCTATCCAGTGACACATTTCGTTGAGTCCGCCATAAAAAATGTGACCAAAATGCTGATTTGTGATTAAAACTGATAACATGACAATATGTCCTTGGATTCATGTAAACCTACCTTCTAATACAAGGACAAAAAAAAAACACCAAATGATCAAAATATTTGCTTTAATGTAAATATATGTATACTTCAAACAGCTAATAACCTATTTTCCAACTTGAATTTCCACATCTTTCAACAAAAATTTGCTGATTAGTGGTAAACATATAGCTTCCTTTGTTGTTTATGCTTCTTGTAAATAATGCATTGAATAAGTCAAAAACATTAAGTAAATAACAGTTCTTCTGACAATTGCTTACATGTGTATTTTGTTATTTCCTTTGTAGATGCACATATTTTTTTGTACCTGTATAAGTGCTTGTTACATCTATCTGTTGTATTTTCACTTTCTGTATAATTTTATACATTGTAACTTTGTATACAAATTGAGATCAATATTTGATCTGGATGTCAGTAAGTGCTGTAACACATCATGTACATATTTCATCTAATGTTATTTAATATAATGTTTGTTTTTGTAGAGGGGCAGCTCTACTTGTCTGCAAGACAACAGAAATTGTTTTGAAATAAAATATACGGTACTTCGTTAGCTGTGTATCGTATCATTGAGAATATGTGTGTCACAAAAGATCCTTAATTATACACCAGCTTCAAAGAAGACCGGGTATACTGATTTACCCCTGTCCCTGTCCATCATTCCTTCCGTCTGCAACATAACTTTTGTAACAGCTTTCTCTGCAACTACTCATCAGAACCACTTGAAATTTTATATGTGACTTTACCATATAACCCTATATTGCAAGTACAGATTTCAGGTCTGTCACATGTTTACTTGTGTTAAATGACAGTCAATTCAATGAAGTGAATAGTGGGGGTATACCTAGTGAGCAGTAGCTTACAGGTTCCTAGTTTGTTCTGTTTTTTGTAACCAGGTTCCCTCCTTCTTATTAGAATATGACTTATTATCGGACTTTAACCTGCCACATGTGGAGAAAAAGTTGCTTACCCTTCCGGAGCACTTGGATTCGCCCCTGGTGTGTAGTGAGTTTCATTTCACTCAATATTTGGTGTTTGTGTTGTGTGTTTGTTGGTTTTGTTGTCCCTTCTTTTTTTAACCTTGGTTTTGTCTGTCCTTGACACTTCATTTTGTGATACTTCCTCATAATTTTTTTTTGAGCAAAACTATAAATCGGTTTACTGTCTGTAATGTTATGGAAGGTCACGCTTTAATAGTTTTTAAATAATGTGACCTAACAACCAAGATGGCCACCATTACTAGACATCAATGTCTAACAGCCTTATAACTATAATATGTATATTATTACTTCATGATCTGAAAGAAATATGGCAGAAATGACACACAAATATAAGTATTTGTGTCCTGTGGTGTCGCATAGCCTAGGTCATCAGTGTAATGGTTTATCATCATCCCCAAACTTTTTAAAAGGAAATAAACAAAACCTGCACAGCTTCTTATTGATAAACACACCAAAAGTGTAACTGCATGGTGTGCTCGACTCAAAATTTTAAACACGACTGACAGGTCTGGGAATTAAGTAACTTAAACATCCTCAACCAATAAAAACTTGACATCATGATATGCTGAAAGAGGGGTTCAACGTTATTCATAAACAAACAACAAACCTAACATGCAATAGATGTTTTATTTTGCTCTTAAGGAATTATTTTTAACCGAAAAGAGAAACATGACCTATCATATTTGCAATGACTCCCAACATACTGGACAGAATGAAACTAATTTGCACAAATTTATTACCATCAATTGTTGATGTAAATCAGCTATTTATAGTCGTTTTCAGCTAAAAAAGGCAATTGGAGTTTTTTATTATCTTTTGATTCAAACCAAACTTGTACAAATTTATTCATAGGAACTGTTGTTGTCGATCAGCAATTGTATTTTCTCCAATGAATTCTTGGAATAAAATAATAATTGTTACCATAACGTCACTCTGTTGTAGTTCGGTGAAGTTGGCTTCTTCAATAAACAAATCTATACTTCTATAATGTTTTTCTGTACAAAGTACTTGTACATAATACAAGAAATACAGTTGTCCTGCAATCGCCGTTTTTGTCTCGCCTGCGATGATAATTGCTGGAGGCGAGACATATATATGAGAATCCTCCGGCGTCTTTAAAACTTGACATTTTGCTTAAATCTTTGTAAGCTTAAGTCATAATTTGGTCCAGTGGTAGCTTATGATGAGTAATTGTCAGTCGTTCACTTGTCACCTGACAATTGCCTCAATTTCGCTGGCTAGTGGCTAAGCTAAAGTTGTTGGATTAGGTCAGTTCCTTAGTACCCATGCATGGTAAGATGACAATGTTTGGTATAGGTTGCCGATGAAAGGTACATCTCTCCATGACCTTGACCTCAATTTCACGGTCCTTACTTCGTAGGTTAAACCAGGTTTTATAGCCTGCAAATCTTTCCGCGTCCATTACACTGTAGTGTGTGCGTTAGTGTGTTTATGAAAAGGTTGGGTATCATGGATCTATAGTTAGTAATAGCTAGGCACATTCAATATGTGTTATACCTCCTTTCAATGCTATGCATATAATATACATTTATCAAACTGTTTTAGTATACATTCTTAATTCACGTTGATAAAAAAAATAAGAAATCAATGGACCAGATATAATTTCAATTGAATTATTTTGACAGTAAATTTTTAACAAAATGTGTAATTTACTCTGCAATTCCATGTATTCTTAACATCAAACCAACGCTCACGTAAATGTTTTATATGAAATTTGGGATTATAGTGGACCAGGAACCTGTATTTGAGTTGACAGCAAGTCTTGACAAGGCTAATTTTATGGCTTTGTAGGCAATTTGTCTAACTAAAGAAATAATAAGTAATATAAATTATATTTGGATTTTGAAAAAGTTCTGAAGAAGTTTTGAACTATTTAAAATCAAGATCGATATCTTAAATTTCATATATTTTTCCACTATAGAACAAAAAGGCGAAGTATGCTAGGTTTATGGTATGCTAGATTTTCAGATCGACAGCATATTAATAAGTTTTGGAGGATGAGTTTTAGCAAGTAATCGGATTCCAAAGGGCACAAACACCATTCCTTTGTCGATTTGCTCCTGTATACTTATGAAACTGAACTTCTTATAAAAGACAAGAAGCAGCCTTAAGTTTGTCTTTTAATTTTACGTACATTTATGATTGCCTATCAATTAACAAACATCTATTTGCGGAGTTCATATATCGTCCAGAACTGGAAATTAAAGAAACCACAGAAACAGCTTCATCTGCATCCTTTCTAGACATGTAAAGCATGACCAATACACGTTTATTGACGTTCTTTTATTGGTTTTATATCAAGTTGAATCCAATTATCATCATAACAAATGTTTATCTATGTTTCATTTAAATTGTTGTCAGCAACGAATAAATCAGCGAAATTTATTGTGTCACGTTTAAGAAATTAAGGTACGTAACACCGTTTGTGAGCGCTGAAACACTAAAGACATATAAATGCTATAAGCCGAACATGTTACTATTGGCCAACCGAATCTAAGCTTACACACTAACATCTTGAGGCTTTCACAAGCTGACCACTACATGTTTTAAACGTTGCCATGTTGTCCCCTACATTGTTTTAAAGTGGCTTCAAATTAACAAAATGGTGCTTTTAGACAAGAAACTTATTTAACAAGTACAAATAAATGAACAAGTTTTAATTTAACCCGTTTTATACATTGAATTGGTGCGAAATAAAAGTACCGTTATTTCTGTCGATGGCTGTTGATAAACTTACTGTAGTAAAGGAAATTTTTTTTTCTTTTAAGTTGGTTATTTTGACCCTAACTATACCTTTATACAAACCATCTATTGAACAGGTTTTTGTAAAACCATTTGTGCAACAACTGTGATGTTATAGTGTTGCTCCGCTTCTTATTTGTATATCGAAGAACAACGATTACTTTTAACTTTATTAAATCACGTCCGTTCTTTACAAAATCCAAAAAGCAAGAGACAATTACGTCACACATTATGTAAAACATAATTCAAAAATGGTAGGGAAACGTAAGGTTCCCGGAAAATAATTATAGTAAATGAAAATAGTATTTAAAGGGAAGTAACTCTTAAAATTGTGATAGAACAATAGTGAGATTTAAATGAACAACTAGACCATGCCATACTACCATATAACACAACCAATTTTATAGACAACACTAGTACATTAACATTTTAGGCTAATTTTGGCATATTTTGGACTCTCACTAAAAAAATTGTACTTATCCCTATTTATTTGCTGAATTGTGGCCCTAAATTCAGCAATTTGTGCCAAATGTAGTTTCCAGCCAAAGGTTTTCATTGTGATGCCAAATGGTTGTGAGAAATTGATCCAAAGTTCAAACTGAACAGCACAGTTTAAATTTTACCTATTTTTATCTTTGCTAGCCAAGGGTTACGATCCGATCGTATCATTACTCTTGGCTAGCGAGGATGATGAGCATTTGCAAACACAACAAAAACTATAACAACAACAACAATGTTTATTAATACCAATCAAGGTGCCCACTTTGAGCGAATCAAAATCACATGAATTATGAAAACAAAATTAATAGTACAATTAAGGAAATAATTATTATGATTAGGAATACATATGATGTAATTAAATACAATACTTGAGTGACAAACAAGAGGTTCCCGCTGTGACCTGGGAATATATCTGATAATTTTCATCATGGGTTAACTATTTATTATTTATTGTTTCTATTGTTATTATTACATTTTTTCTGTTTATTTTTACCTTGTGGGGTGACTCTGCTTTGCTATTTAATATATTTTTTCTTTCTTCAAATAGAGAGTGTAACATATTAGCAAGGATGTCAGCTACTAATTTGTCCTCAGAGGAAAGGAACCATATGAATTTATTTTCATCTGATAATTGACCTAGGTTTTTAAAGTTATTATTGAATTTTTGTATATAAATTTCTCTTATATTTGTTAAAGATGGACATTTTAAAATGAAAATGGAATTCATCCTCGACTTCTGTTTCGCATAGTTTACATATTCTATTTTCTGCCTTAACACCTATATATCTTCCCTTCTCAATTTCAAGATCATGTGCACTAACTCTGAATTTAGTAATGATTTGGCGATTAGATTTTGAGCCTATATGTAAATAACTTTCGAATGTAAAACTATTTTTAAATTTTTTTTATGTTCTTATCCCAGATGAATTTTTACTTGTTCCCTGGATGCTATTTATGTTATTTAACCACTGGTTTTTAAATACTACTATTAAGTTTTCTTTCACCTTATTTATATATATACGGGTACAATCTGGTTTAGAAAAGAGAAACAACTCACGATTTATGTCTTATAAATGCAATCAGCTTTTAAAATTGCAATTTTAAGTAAAGTTCACAATTTTGTTATATTTCAACGCAACTGTGTGAATTATATTTTCATCCGTTTTGTCATTCATCTGACATTTTTAGTTACATTTCATAATAAATTCTGCCCAAAGTTCGCCTAAATCGCATGTCAATATATCTCTTTAAAGTCCCCCAGTCTTCAACTCTATATATGGTATACTGTTCTAAATTTAAAACTGGACATACATGGCAGCTGAAGGTTCCCAGGGATCGATCCACAGGCGGCTCAGCGCGTCGGCAAATATGGAACGCCGAACAGCAGACCATAGTTGGAGAATGCCACACTCCTTGCAGGATAAATAACCTTTGGTACTTTTAGAACAAGATTATGTACATTATAGCCGCTACGACATGCTTAATTTTCCAGGCGTAGGCAATATTCCATCCTTTTTCAGTGGCAGTATTTCCAACTTTTATTTAGTGTTTGGTCTCGTCCTAAATATAGCTAAAATTCTAGTTCTCCTCACTGGACATCTATCAATCAATCAAAAACCTAAAAAGAGAAGGATCACATAACTGTAAACTTAAATTAAATTCCATATGCCCATACTCAATCATATAAGAAATGTTTTTATTCAATTTCAGGATGCATTAAATAAATCTCTCCCCCCCCCCCTTTTTTTCTTTATTCAAGAAAATGGTGAACAATGATTTGGAGAGGCCTTCAAACCAATATATTAGACCCCCGTAGACTTAATATGGTATTCTGCCAGCTTCGTAAAATGTTTTCCAATCTGACTCAGCACATACACCAATCATATCCGTCTGATAGTCCGCATTGTATTTGTGCAGTTAACAAATAAGTGAGTTTTTTGTATGCCCCATTTATGTGCGGCATAATCTTTTAGATGTTGTAGTTTTATTATTATATTAATAGTATTTATAAAACTAATAGATTTAATTGATAATTCCTTGCAATTTATTGGATACTGAATATCTCTCGACTCATGTTTTATGCTCCAGTTTACTTTTTCGCGTTTGGCTATTTTCATACATTTTCCCACGCCAATCTTAATTTGTTTTACATAATAAGTATGTTTTGGACCTTTGACAAGCACGTGATCAATAGCAGATGACTAAGTAACTATCTAAACCACTACTGCACTAGGCTACCGAAGCACCCCTCACTTACTGGTAGTTTTAGAAAATACAGGAATTTTAGAACAACCTATACTAGGCGAACACACATGAAAAGTTACAAAAATGACCTTTTACGTCTTAAGCAACTATACCGTGAAAGTATAACACTCTTCATTTGTATCAACATCCGTAAAATGAGACCACTCAGGAAACATTTGTATAATAGATAAAACGTAAGCGGAAAATACTTGAATCTCTTGAATAAATTTATAAATCTACCTCATGAGTGTAATGCACTCCACTGCTAATAATGAACGATTTTTAACAACAAATAAATTGAAATCAATGGGGTAAAAACTGAATTAACACAATTGGTCATATAAATCATAATTAATTGGTATGACTCAACGTAAATGAAGTCGAAACCCTGATTAAGAGAAATTAACGCTTGAGTTCTAGATTTACAAATGTGCTTAAAATACATCCTAGTAAATAATTTCAATATGTTATTGCAGCTTCGTAAACAGCTGACTGGAAATACACGTTTATTTACAGAGGACACGAGTACAAATATCGAAATATGGTCAAGTTAAATCTTAATTTTATATGCATTTCTTTTCGGTCTTTTCGTTAATTTCCATATAGAAATAGATACCGTTTTGAAGCGGTCAGTAATATATAAGTTGTATACCAATAAAATGGTAAATGTAGTTTCTCTAGTAAATGCTTATGTCCGAGTTTTTATAATTTTGTACAGTTGGAATTAAGCACATGTCTTTTATACTACTTCACCTATGTTTATTTTAGCATGTAGGTTTCTCATTATGGTTGTGTATACCATTATGAAATGTTGACATGTTAGTGGACCTCTTTTAGCAAAAAAGTACTAATTAGCACTAGGGTTAGCAGTTGATTTTTATAAAGATTTTGCATACATAAAAACTAACAAAATTGTTTGGAATCTAAAAAATATAGCAAGGATTTGTTAATGGTTATTTTTTGTTATTTCATTTAAAAATAGTCTGTAATTGTAAACGCTTCTGATTATTTCGCTGTTTAACATCTATGTAAAAATATAAACTTGGGGGGGGGGGGGGGGCCTTCTCAGGGTTTCCGTAAAGTGCAGCTTTTCATAGAAATAGTACAGTAAAACTTATAAAAACTACATTTTTATTACTGTTATTTTTATAAACAAGAAAAAAGGTAATGTAGTGAAATTCTTTGGCGGCATATTTGGGCTCCTGAAATGAAAACCTCCGAGCAGATTCTAAGGTTGTTCTGGTTCCTGCGTTTAAACGCGAAACAATGGGGGCTCGTGGCAATGGATCATTTCTGAGAGTAAAAATAGACGCCGGTTGGTTGCTTTATGCAAGGGGTTGAATTATAAAAGGCTTTTTTCCATTATATGTACCTATTCTGAATGTCTAATATGTAATTTTACAGGTGATTTTTAAAAACAAATGATTGTCAGGGGTTTTTCTTCTTGTACTGCGGCTTATTCCCTAAGTAAGATAAAGCTGAAAAATTGCTGTGAATTGGTTCAAATGGCGGTTAACCATATTCAAACAGAAACGTGCAAAATATTGACATGACTACGAAGACCACTCGGCCACAGAGCATCTTTTTGATAATTATGATCATTATACCAACTTGTGATAATGTTCATTCCTGTCTTACAAGTAGATGTGTAGAAGTACATTTAAATGATGATTGAAATGGAATCATTTGTTATTTATTCCAAAAAGCCCACGATAATAGTTGGCACAAGATAAAACATTTGAACCAAATACCTTGTTAGCAACATTATAAAATGAACACCTGTTCAGATGCTACATTTTAATTAAGCAACTAACAATTAGTACGTTATTTACATTTATATATTTTCAGCTATTTAGGCGTACAGCTGCCAAGAACGTATCCCGAATTGAGCTTTAAACAGACAAACATAGACAGAATGTTTATTAGAATTCAGCGAATCTGCCCAACGAACACAAATTATCTAATTGAAATCACATACTAGAAATACAAACAAACTAAATATACAACTTTTAATTTTTACTTTACTATAACACTGTACAAAATGTGTTTTTAATGTTCCCAAATTTAAATTTCGGAGACTTCGCCTCGTATGTTGTTTTTCCGCTTAGTTTTCCTTCGGTGAAAGTGTCCATGTTTATAAACTGGTTTACAACATTATTTTCTTCCTCAGCAGCTTCGTTAGACAGCACTATATTATCAAACGATTCCGTCTTCACCACCAGACAACAACTTAAATTGTTTCTGCGCTTATTTTTTCTAGTTTCATTCATACTTGAGATCTTGTCTGTGTCTTCTTTTGGTGCCTCTTTGCTTTGGGTGTTCTCACAGATTTCGATGTCATCATTGCATAAGATTTGTAGAAGCTCTTCAGATGGGAGGTAACTCCATTCTTCTTCATTTTCATCACTAGAATTTACTGTGCCTGTCGAATACAGGTAACAAAACTCAATAAACTATCTTGTCTATATATTTGTTTACTATGGTCTGATATTTTTTATCCCTTAAGAACAAAATTCACATAAGTAACTGCATGTTGGGTTCATTATATAAAACATATATACAATTTAAACATTATTGAGTGAAAATATTTAAAATTTAAAAATCTCCAGTTTAAAATTAAAGAGTGTTTAATCCTTTGGTTTTTCTATTAAGTGCCGATCAGTATTTCAACCAAAATTTGCATTAATTTTTGTCCCACAACGCCTTACGTACTATTTTGCAATACTTCATTACTTGGGCTTCGTAGTTCGACAAAGAATAGACTGCACGCGTAGAAGAAGTATTCAAGATTGTGTTTGTTTTGTTAGATTGAATGATGTTTAACGCTAAGGTCAGCAATTTTCAGCCTTTATCATGCCGTCCGTTTTTTATTAGGCGAAGAAGCCCAAGTACTAGAAAAACAACGCCGACCCGCGGTAGAAAAACTGGCATTCCTTGTCAATTAAGATTGTAGTCGAGTGCACCCTTCTCCTAGTGAGACTCTAACCAGCAAACTCAGTGTTGACAGACCACGTGATCAATAGTAGATGACTTACTACCTTAACCACTCGGCCACTGTCAAGATTGTGGAACGAACTTTTATAGTAAGAGGTTAAGAAAGGGAGATGTTTGCAAATTTGGTAAATACACTGAAATGTGGTACCTGAATAGAAATGCTGATAAAATCATTATACCTATATGCTTTGCTATAAAGTGAGGAGTTTTTCTATGTTTTCATTGGTCCCTACTACAGTTAGTATTGTGCAAAAATCTTATTACAGTTATTTGTATTTTTTATATTTTCTTATAATTGTTACTTTTATCATCAAAATCTTGTATCCTTTGTGGAAAGGTGACTGGCTTTGAGTTGAGTAGACAGTCGCCCATCGCTTTTATCCCTAATCTTTTGTTTTTACATTAACCCCTGTTATACTGCTATTTTCTGAACGAATGAATCAATCAAAACATTATAAATAGTTGTGTTTACAGTTTCAGACATCTCTCCACCCCCTACCCCCCTTCCCCCCAAAAAAAATTCTTTTCACAGGACTGTGAAACCGACATTAGTAATACAAGCCCTTTAAATGCTACAATTTTCCGAACAGGATGCAATTCCATTATATGACGTCCTTCAAGTTCAGACGCTTTTGAAACACATGTCACAACCGTATTACGCTATTTTTCTACTAAAACGCGTCAAAACGGCAATATTTCGAACTGCAAGGATTCAAAAATATCATAAGGTCGTTTTCATCAAAAGGTTGGGCGGTGGACATGGGCTGTACCCGGATATTAATTTAAGAACTTTCGGATATTGTCGGCCTACAATTTGACCTTCCGTCGACATCTTGCGTCCATGACGTCATTTGACGACAATTTTTCTTTTTTTTTAAGTTTCATTGTTAATGCTTATAAATATGTTGTTTCGCCTAACATATAAATGCACAATTCACATGCATTGGTTTTTTGTCAGATGATAAACAAATGTCATTGATTTTACAGGAAAAATAATCCGCAAGATGGCGAGTCAGAACTAATACACTTATAATACTCAACTACTCGGACCAGTCACGGTTGGACATACTGTCAATGACACATACATATATGATAAAGGTGCATTCGTCTTTTATTTCACAGTGATCAATTTTTTAACAAGGGTTGTTTCAATTTATACTTTTACCATACATTTTATCATATAGCATGAACTTATTCTTACCTATTTGTTTAAATTTATGTTTCAAAGGAATTTCTACCTCATCTCCAAGATTCCACACCGATCGCACATGCGTAGGACATGTTCCACTACACAGGGTCCTGTTGGGTCTCTCTTCCCATCTGTACGCCTTTGACTGGTCTTTTTGTAACTGTATCACGACCCACTTCCATTCTAGCTTGGCATTTTTCGGAAGTTCAACTGCCGCTAACCATCTTCCTGATTTTTGCGGAATTTCCTTTGCAATAATTGCGTTTTCAACATTCCAGTTCCCAAATATTTCAGACGACCCGCATACTGCAAGACGCTCATTTACATTTTGCGTCACGTAGCGTGTCTCGAAAACAAAAGACACGTTTTCTGAAGAGTCTTCCAGTTCCATGTATTCGGTTGTCATTCGCTCTTCTATACTACGTCACCAACGTCATGACGTCATTCTATTGTTGTTGCATGGATGCACAATAAAATGATTCTATGCCGCCTTACGTTTCTACTGAATAAGTAGTCGAGAAAAAAATTAAAATATGAAGAGAAGTAGGGATTGAAAGACATTTTTGACATCGGGATTAAAATCTTTTTTGTTTCGCGGGAATTGTGCATCTCGGGATCAAAATATGTCGATATCACGGTGTAGAATGGTAACGGACTTATCGCGTTTTTTTTCTTTTTACATAATTGGCAAGATAAGATATTTAATTTGCCAATTATGTAAAAAGAAAAAAACGCGATCTTATCTTATCTTACTAGGTTTTATTGCATGTTATTTGTATGAATTTGTGTGTTGATGTAAATGGTATAGCATCATACAATAATCCAGGGGCATGGCTAGACTAGTTGCAATGTGAATTCACAAAATAACTAGACTAGAATAATTTAGCCTATAGGGTGAAGGGGGCATGTCCCCCCCCCCTCAATAAAAAAATGAAAGCAAATTTAGTGCAATTTGGTGCATTTTGGAGAGTTCTACTTTAGGTGCTTTATTTTGTACTGCAAATGTACAGTTTATTGATTGCAGGGATATATATTATTTATTTTTGGTCAAAATCATGTTGATTCAGTCGCATGTAGGCAGCTACCCCCTCTGGACTATCAAATAATTATCGCAGCACAATCACTATGTACGGAATTCAAATATTGGGAGATCTATCTGCAGTCATATTCTAAAAAGAGAAAGCGCGTGCGAGTCGTTTTTGTAGCAAGCTTAGTCTATCCCGAAGAAATTGGTAACGTTTGCAAAAATCAGTATAATCAGCTCCAGTCTCCACGCAAATACGATTCTGGGTATTCTACGTCAACCACAATAATATCTGTGAACCAGTTATGTTCCCTATGCCAGAGAGCGTGCAAGCTCTTGCATTCCTGATCAATTGAGAAATATCTACAACGTATGCCAGAAAAACTGGAATATTGCAGCATCAGTAAAGAAAAATTATTATAATTTTAAAATTAAAATCGTCTCATTTGTCGTTAATTCTTCCGCCGAAATGACCATTGGCGTCATATTCAAGGTGTAAGTCTACACGCCGGGTATTCGGACACACAGAACAGGGTGAATACTGTGCTTAATACGTCGAATTAGAAGTTCAACTTTTCAAAGATAATCAAGTATGCATTGGGGTATCTATATTGACCATAAAAACTTTGTAACTTGCTCTTCGCGAGAAGTTACAATCAACGAAAGTTGGAAATATACTTTTTCCGAAGTAATTTCCGTGTTCATGACGTTCCTGTGGATTATTTCTCCAGTAAAAACAGACAATACTTTAATCCTATTTCAATACGTTCAGAATGAAAATAACACACCTACCTGAACACGATGTTTTCATCCACCTCACCCGTTCTTTTGTGTTCCACCCTGTTCTGTGTGTCCGAATACCCGGCGTGCTTTATAGAGAAAATAGATTGATTGTTTGGATGGATGTTTGCTTTATGTCCAGCGAGCAGTATTTCAGTTATGTTCAGGAGTTTTGTTACATACATTAATAGGTTTTTGGCGACATGCAATCAAGGCCACATATTTTGTAACAAATAACAACTTTTATCGAGACTATATTTCTGTCTTCATACAATACAACAATTTATTAATAAGAAAAATCATCAAAAGAATATTTTCCGGGTGTGTTTAATGATTATTTATAAACTCAAAAGTACTTGATGCAAGAAAGCGACATGGTAAATTTGAGCAGTACTGTACACAACTAATAAAAGTAATGTATGCAAGGTCAAAACTCAAATGTCAAGATTGGGTGAACCTTCCGTCTCCAAAACATCGACATTGATACATTTTCTGTACAAGAAATAATTTATTGAGACTTTCAGTGTTCACTGAATAAATATTCGACTTGAAAGTTTGACGACATGTTTTTCTTTAAAATGCAACATTTACGATGGAATGAGACCTCATCAACGCCATCTTTGTCCCAAATTATTTACATTTGTACCGTTTGTTAAATCTGCAATCCGAATTGGGATAAAGGACTGGTTTTCGTTTGTTTTAAAAATATTCGGAATTCTGAATACATTGATTTATGTATTATTTTATTTTGCAAAGATGTACATGTGTAAATCGTGTTTACTGTTAGGACATCATGATGGTCAGCTGCAGCAGCACAGGCAGCCATGGAATATTAACTGTTTACATCACGAAAAATGTTTAATACACCATTAAAACAGTAGCAAGAAGTTCATTATTGTTGGACATACTTACAATGCGTAATTTATACAATTAACAATTCAGATGAAAGCAGATTGAATGTGCATTTATGATATAATATTGGACATGCGTTAATTATATAATTAAATTCAGATGAGAGCAGATTTAATGTGCATTTATGATAAAAGTACGAAATAGTACGAAATGTTCATTTGTTCAACACATTTACAATAAATGGTTATGACACATAATCACGTGCACATAATGTAATGAATACAACAATATGATCGTTCACCTAGCCAGCTTGATCGCGTAAGAATATATGAACAGAATTATATTTTTATTCAAATGCAAAGAACAAAATTATTACATTTCGCAATACAAAACATACTGTTTTTCACCTGAAAAATAATCAAAATAATATTACAGATAGAAAGTACTTACTTCGGTAAATGCAAACATCGAACTATATTATCGCGCAATAGCTCAGTAAACCGTACCTGAAATTAGTTATAACCCCACGTGTGATACAATGCAATGATTTGAGTTATGATAATTCTACTGCAAACAATGCGCATTCAGATATATGCAGGTTTACAATGCTTTTTAAAATTATTTTAGGTACATAGTAATTTTAATTCATGATTGATTTACTGAATGCTTTATTTTGAATGTTTTGGCAAAAAATATTTCAGCTTTTTAGACGAGAAAACATCTGAAAATATAAAACTGTGAATGAGACGCGTCATCGTTAATGTGTTTTGAGTCATTAGAAATCAAAAAGATTTGTTTTTCGTTTGAATATTGTTTAACGTTCAGCAATTTTTCGGCCATATAATGGCGTCCAGTTTTTATTGGGGGAGGAAACGGGAGTGCCCGGAGAAAAAACTCTCTAACTTCGGTAGGAAAACTGGCAATCCTTGTCAATTGATTGGAGTCGAGCGCACCTTCGAACTTGGGCAGCACGGTTCGTCTGTCCAGGACAAGTTCCGGGTGTTCTGGCACACATCGCAAACCATGTGGTTATGGACATGTTCCGGAGCGGAAATAGTTTATTCAATGATTGGTTTCTTTGGGCTTTAAAAAACCATTATAATCTTTCTTAGAATCTCTAGCATATTTATGGAAATAAATCATCACAAGTTCTAAAAAAAACTAGCGACGATCGATGCACTGATACACTTTATTATGTTGGAAGCCATCTTACTACGCCACTGTTCTGTTTGCACTACCTCTAAAATCGGTCCAGGCAGAACATGTCCTGAACACTGTTCCGTTTCACTCGATTCCTGTCCAGAACGTTCTGGCTGTGCAGAACAGCAACTAGTGCAGCCCTAGTGGTGAGAGACCACTTGATAAATAGTAGACTAACTACCTTAACCACTCGGCCACCGAAAAATTTAAAAGTGGTAGCTTGATTAAATAGTTCCTTAATGTCCTGCGAATAGTATTAAGGATATATTCAGGCTGTCAACTGTCTGAATTTTTCCTTAACGTCAGAATATGACTGTCACTAGAAAAGAATGTAGTAATATTAGGTCGTTGCAATGATGCTACTCTTCCTTGAAATCATTGAGTGGTCTTTATCAAGCAAGGAGTGTGGCACACACTGAACACCTTAAGTAGTATGCACATCCAGGGACAGTCTATACTAGTACTATACTACAGTTAGTATAGACTGTCCCTGGCACATCTACAAATGGGAAACAGAAGAATTTATTATGGTCCTATTTTTTCAACATATTTTCAAACGTTATATTTTGCACTGTTATATACTGCTCAGAAAATATAGATTTGTTTGTTTGAATGGTGTTTTAACGTCACCTTCAGCAATTTTTCAGCTATTTCATGGCGTCCAGTTTTTATTGGGGGAGGAAGCCGGAGTAACGGAGAGAACCCCCGAACTGCGGTAGGAAAACTGGCAATCCTTGTCAATTAAGATTGGAGTCTAGTACACCCTGCCTGCAGTGAGAATCGAACCCGCAATCTCAGTGTTGACAGACCACGTGATCAATAGTAGACGAACTACCTTGACCACTCGGCCACCGAGGCCCCCAGAAAATATAGATGCAAATTGATAATTAAATGTAAATCCCTTATTAAGTCCTTTACTGATCCCTTATCAAGTGCTTTTGTGATAATAGTGATAATATAATGCAGGCTTACCCTGACAAGTGGCAGGTTTTAGCCATTTGAAAAAGAAAGTGTGAGTAAAGTGTTTTTAGTGTACCTAATAAGTTTTCATTTGAAGAAAGGGTAACTTTATTAGGTGTCACTAAAGATTATTTTCATTAATGTTTCAAACATATGTAAGACTGCTGCAAGGTAACTTAATGATCTCAAGCATATTTTAAAATATATAGGCAACTTACTTTTTATGACTTGTTTATAAATGAGGATTTCAACATTTCTTAATACTTTTTTTAAAGATGTATATAAACATGTATATAAACTTCTGGCATTAAAAACTTGAAGAATGTGGATGATTGCCTTAGAATCTTTGAATATTATTAAATATCTTTATTAATACAAGTTTATACCCTGAAGGGTTGAGAGCATACAAACAAATATAAGTACAAAAAGGTCACAAAACATATAAACAGCATGTAAATTATATAAAGAATATAACAATACCATCAAAATTACTGTGGTGAATCATGCAATTGAAGTTTACATTTTTCTTAGTATAAGTGACTTTTTAACAAATGGAGCAATGTATTGCAAATGATCCGATAGTGACAATATTTCAAAAAGTTTATTATTTTCGTTTGATTCATTATCTATTTGAAAAATATAATTATTTTGTTTCTTAAATTCTTCTCTTATGGAGTTGTATTTTGTACATCTAAATAAAAAGTGTTTTTCGTCTTCTAATTCATTTAAATTACAGTGTTGACAGATTCTGTTTTCTCTTTAAAGTTCAGATTTTAAGTCAAGACAACTCAAACAATTTCAAATATGTCAATACTGCAGTGGTACCACAACCTAGAACTTCTTATGGTAAAAAGATTTTTTTAAATATGAGGCAGCAAAAATCTATTTTCCAACGGAGATCAGAAAGATGACTTTGCTTAGTTAAAAAATTACTTTTACACTTTGGAAGGAGGAAATCTTTGTTTATTTCATGTAAATTTTAGATATCTTCAGATTGGATATCTTAAATATTTAATCTGTAATGCTTTGGAAATATGCTTATGGCTATGCCTGTTGTGCTGACATGAATACATTTATGCTTAGTTATAGCAGTATTTATGTCCTGTAACTGCATATGCTTTTATTTATGACACAACCCCGGTTTATGCAAGGGTTCGTGTTAATAATTTTTTTTGTTTTTGTGATATATAATTAAATAATGTTTTTATCGCACAGTGTAATTTTCACAAAATTAAGAAAACCCCATCTGATATCTGGCCAAGACTTGAGATCATCATGATCAACAATAAATGTCTAACTTCTATGACCATTTCACTCCGATACTGAGGCTTAACTTATATATAAAATATATACACGGTGAGAAAGTTGTCTGTAAAATGTGCTTATACCACTTTTTGGACATGTTTTAATGACAAAATAAACTACAGTTGCATAAATATAGACATTGGTAAGAATTATATACAAACAATGTTCTAAACTGATAACACAAATCTTTTTTTTTATTTTCAAGTGAAAGAGATAATAAATTGTAATTAGACTACTGTGTATTATTTTGTGACCATCATTTGTCTCAGTTTTGTTGTGAGAACCATCCATTTTTCTTTCCAATTCTGTAAACTGTTACCTTCTACTGTTACCCATGGCACCAAATACTGAGCTGGCTGATTCCACCTGTAACATTAAACTGTTATCTTTACCAAACTGCTGGTTATATGAATTCTACATATAACATCATAAAAAGCTTCCACCCAACATCCCATTTTTAAATCACAGAATGCAAAAACATGCTAACTTACAATACAAGACTTTTATACATTACAAATGTGTGGCTAAGAATATATATTAAACTAATGGCCAAAGATATTCACAACAGATTATCTGTAGTATTAAGTACATACTCAACAAACAGCTGAGTCATGAGTGCATGAAATGCCTGATTGAAAATAAAGACAAGAGCTGCACACTTCACTGATGCTTAATTCTATCTGCACGAATGAGACATAATCACATGTATCAAAATTTGAATAAAATTGATGAAGCTTTTTTTGAGTTACCTTCTGATAACTAAAAAATTCCCCATTTTTTCATCCCATTACTCTATAACAAAAATAGGAATTTTACCAAACAATAAAAAGAAGCTCACATATATCTAAATAAACAATTCCCCAAAATTTCAAGAAGTTTAGAGTTCCCCCTTTTTCACCAAGAAAGTCCCATAACTCCATAGTGAAAAGTCATAAATTTACCAAAAAGTATACAGACCATTAGGCCAATATAATTAACACCTTTGCAGTTTCAAGAAATTATGTGAAGGCATTCTTAAGATGTCAGACAGAAAAACATTCGTATACCATAATATGTCCAACATAGACAGGCTTAAAAGAAATATGGACATGCAATAATTTACTAATAGAGATAAATATCACAAGTGGAAAGGCTAGAAAAAAATATCTTAAAACCCAAAAGAAAAAATATTATGTCTTTACTGAGGCCTGGGAATTATTTATCTGTTTTCCAGAAGTTATTTGATAATTTTTCACCAGAGTTCCAGATTTAGGCATTTGTTCACAATGTTACCAGGGTAGGTAGCCATTTGTGTATATTTATATGTACCTGTGACATCAATGATATCATAAAAAGCTATCTTACCTGATTAGACAGAGAAATCTCCCCAACAGGAAGCCACATTTATTTCCAAACCATGGGTTAGAAAAACAAAACACAAATCTCATATATAACTTGTTTGAAAATGGCTTTTGGTTGGATTAAAATATGGACAGAAAAAAAACGTATCTAGTGACTACTAAAATATATAATGGGAGATTGTGAACACAATAACCATGATGATGATGAGTAATAATCAAGGGTCCAGAAACGGTCATATTTGCCGGACATGACCAAAATTTACACTAAAATGACTGACTAAGATTTGCTCAAATCAAACATCTAAAAACTAATATTTTACATGCAATAATCATTTATTGGATTTAATCCCTTCAATTTCGGCTATGTATACGTAGTTGTATTTAAAAATAAACCCGAAGGATATTTCTTGTCACTGACATGTGTTTATTGACCAACGACAGGAGATTACGTAATAAGGTAAACAGGAAACAGATATGTTATCCATATCGTAAACATACTATTGCAACAACATTTGAAGCAACAGAGATTAAATATAATAGATTGTTTCTATATAACATTGCTAAGAAAATAAGACATCTTTACAGTACAAGTGCAACTTTAATGAAAAACATGTGCGGTCCAAATTGTACACCAGGCAAGTGCCAATGTCACTAAACGTTACATAAATCAAAAGAAAAAACCAATTTGAAAAAAAAAATATTTAAAATAATGTGAACAAAAATGATTGTTTCATTTAAAATTAAAAACTTGTAAAAAGCATTCATCGCCATCACAGAATAACCCATAAATTCTGGTTTGAACTTGTGGCAATTAGGTGCCAACTTCCTACTTCCGGTTAATGCAAGTTTTGGTACAAAACTACCCCAGACCAATATTCACTACTTTGGAATTTGATAATTTCTTAGGGGGAAAAATGACCGAAATGGGCAGGGAAAACTTCCAGCCCTTGTAA
The DNA here is from genome assembly GCA_944474755.1 of Limnoperna fortunei. NCBI lineage: Eukaryota > Metazoa > Mollusca > Bivalvia > Mytilida > Modiolidae > Limnoperna > Limnoperna fortunei. Next base: position 975,960 of record OX104121.1, on the reverse strand, counting down.
TGATTAATGTACATGTATATGAAAAATCCTGACCACCAAATAATTTCACAATTCAATATTATAGGATTGAACACTGTTTTCAATGGATTTATCGGTATATCAACAAGACCAACTCACTCACAAACAAATAAAAGTCCGAAGGACTTTTATGATATGTTTGTGAGTAAGTTGGTCTTGTTGATATACCTATAAATCCATTGAAAACAGTGTTCAACCATTATAATTCTTAAAAATTGCGTTAAGAAATAAATTTTCCTATTAAGGTTTTCTCAATTCAATGTTTCTTGTGTATTTTGGTAGAAGTGATCGTCGACCGAACGTATGAATATTTTGTTGATTTTTACGTACCAAATGTTTTTCATAAACCATCTTTTGATTTTCACAAATACAAGTAAGTTTTAAATTAAATCTTCAACTTTATTTTCTTCATCGAACACAATATTAGTTTTAAATCGAACAAATCATTAACGTCAATTTATCATAAAAATAATTTATTATTAACTATTAAGGAATTGACAACAACACTTCGTAGGATGCAATTCGATGTTTTTTTTGTTCGACTAGTTTCGATTATAAAAATAATTTGTAATCGCCATCAATATTGAATGCCGCCATCTTTGTTTACATTGGTTACGCTAAAAATAGTTCGGTCAACGTCGTTTATCCCAAAATAAATAGAGTCAACTTCATTTATCAAAAAATAAATTTTGTTAAAACCGGAACTAATCTAGACCAATCAAATAAACATATTTCTAAATATGCATATCATATTAGAATTATTTCATGAGAGACAGCAAAAATACCCTCCAAATACATTTACTTCTGTTAGCAATTCTCCAGCTACATTATGGCATTCAGTTTTTATCAAACAGAAGCTGAAGTACCCATTATTAGCCCTAACCTTGGACAATAGAACCATGTGACAAAAAAGAAAAAAACACAGGTGTCTAACCAAGTTTGGTTTAGTTTTTACATATTTAAACATGCCTTCATGCTTAGATACCATATGTAATAATTTAAACAAACCAGTCATTAATGGCATCTTTGACTTGAACACAATCAGCCAGAGCTTTTCCTGTATTGTTGATCCTCTGGTTCAGTAATGGTAACATCTTATCTAACAACTGTTGGTCATGTTCATGTACATTCTTACACAATTCTGTAAAACAAATTTTTGATTTCATTTTTATTAAAATAATAACAGCGACTATAAAAAATCTCCAGAATGAGCATATTTACTGGTTTTAATGACCAAAAAACTAAATGAATCCAGGCAAAGCAAGTTAAATTTAAATATTAAATGATTTCTTCGAAATAAAAAATCTTATTATTTGATTGATAAATGTTTACATCTAGCAAGCGGTATTTCATCTATATTCAGGACATTATAAATATAAACTTTGGAAAAACAAATGTAAAATTATAAATTGTAAAAGTTAATTTATTTCTGATTTCACTCAATAAATGTAAACTCAATTATATACAACTAATAATCTCTTTATTGCCTGATGTGTTACGGCAGATATAAACTAAATTATACAAAAAAATCAAAACAAAAATAGAGAGGATGAAAGTGTCTTACAATTTGTCACACAGCCATACCTTCTATTTGTGAAGATGAAATATCATCCTTTGACCAATGAATTTTCTGCTGTGACTTTTCATACTTCATTCTTAGACAGTGTGGAAGTATACATTCTGGGGCCTTAAAAATATAACCATAATAAATCGTTTATTATCCAACATGACTTACGTTAAGCAAAAGAGTTGTAATAAATAATTCTTAACACATAAGTAAAAAACAAGTGTGGATGCTATTGCTCAAGCAATACTAAAAAGTGACTTCCCAGCAAATAAAATATTCTAAGTCAATTGTCATAATTTTGACAAAAACCATCAGACCATAACATGAATCAAACTTGAACTGTAACTCATTATGATTGACTCAGATACCAAATATCAGCTCAATAGCTGCAAGCATTTAAAAAAAACGAGTCCAGAAAACTGTTATCTTTTAGAAATTTTCCAAGTCCAAGGACCATAAGTTCATACTGATCGATGATCCAGTTAATAACACTGGTACCCCTTTATGCTGGATGGTGCTCAATATTTATAAGATTATTGTTGAATGTACATGTATATAGTAGTATAAAAATTTCCTATTGAATGTCACCCAATGCAAGCATGCAGTTTTCTGATGTATCCTACACAGTTAACTATAACTTTTAAATCGCAACCACTGATGAGCAAGAACAGAATTCTAATAATTTTTTTAAGACCAGTTATACCTTTTAAAAAAGCTTTATTACTTGAATTATGTTGAATATTTGTACACTTGCTATGTTGTTTTGTGCTTGGAAAAATATTCACACACAGATTTACCTTATAAGATGGGAATTGTACTGTCTCCAACACTTGCTGTAGCTGTTTGTAGGCTGGGTTAGATAACTGATTGATAGAAGTGTCTAATAATGGTGTCTTCATAGCACTGGAATTATTTTTGGAAAGACAATAAGGTTATACATATAAAAACATATTTCAAAAATTTACATATGAGAATAGCAAAAACTAAAATTCTATTCTGCAAAGGAAATAAAACTTCACAATATAAATAAAAAGGTTAATAATTTAGATTGAAATGGAATTTGATTACAATATGCAACCTTCATCCAAGATAAGACAGTTTAGAGAATTGTATTTGTGGTAACAAGTCTAATGCAGAATATCACCCCAGTGTTAGAATTCCTTTAACAGAAATAAGTACAGAGTTGTTTCACATTCATTTAAATGAAATTGAATACTTCACTGTTTAAATATTATACAGTCAACCCTCTTTACAACGACCATGTTAGTTTCCGGCCATTATTGACGTTAAACTGAATTTGCTGTTATAATGAATTGGTATTTTTGTACTTTGATTATCTCCCTTTTTTATTTGCGTCTATTGAAAATCGTTCAAGTCTGTTCAATATCCAAGCTTAATAACAAAAAAATAATAAAATGCTTGTTTTCTTGCCGATATTTAATTGAAAACCTTTCTTTTTCTTTTTTTTAAAGAAAATTAATTGTAAGTTATGATTATTTACATTAGACCGATTTTCGGTAATTATCCTATTTCAGATGTGCTACTTCAATCTTAACACACTTGTAATTAAGCCAATAATTTTCTGAAATATTTGAAGATTTAAATATTAAATGTCACGCAAGGTTAATTACGAAATAGCAACAGGTGTTCACCTGTGCAATTAACCGTTAAAAAAATAAATTCTCCGGACAAAGATAATCTTTCACAGGTAAATCTTGATAATTTGTCGTTGTAACGAATTATTTAATGCTAGCTTTGGTATATTTGTTACCGACAGACGCAGTCGGAGTCGGAAACCGAATATGTCGTTGTATCGAGCATAAACAACACGTGGACACGTTTGTTCCCACTGAAATCCTGTCGGATGTCGAATATTCCGTTAAATCGAATGTCGTTGTAACGAGGGTTCACTGTATTTGTAAGATCCATTGTTTTAAGCATGACATAATAAATGGTTGACTAAAATTTATTTTGTAACAATTTTTAGAGGCAAACTGTGTAATTATAAGTTTCATAACTGGTGAGTGCTGAAAATTGCAAAATATAAATTAAAATTATGTACCTCAATTTCAATGTTATAACAATTGAGCTAATGTAAATTATATAAAGAGAGTTAATATAAACAGATTTTTAAATCTCACGAGTTATGAAACTGTTTTCTCTTATGATTCTGTATGGATTTAGCAGTGCAACGACACACGCTTGAGCAAAAATTGTCTTTGTATTCCTTTATGACGTTAACACTTCGCAAGCAACATCACAGCTACCCCGACACAACTGATGTTTAGGGACACTGATTCAATCATACCATATAAATATGTGATACAACTTTATTCAATCCTTTGAAACTAAGAATGATATTTTTAACCAGGAAACTATGGCTTTCCTGCAAAGAAACAAGGTTTTTGTTCTATCTGAGAAAATATGTCATTACCTTTCATTTATAACTGTAAACAATAAATAAGGCAGACTTAATGCCATAAACTTGTCAATTTCACTGATCACTGAACCATGTAATCCAGTGGTCAATGCTTTTGTCTCTGTACAATGACTGGACAATGATCTGTGTATGTACTGGTCAATCTGAAATAGAAATGTGTAAATATAATTGTAATTATTTCCTTTACTTCCTCAAGCTGATATAAAAAAAACAACCATGTCTATAGTTACTTTCTATTCATTGAAACTTTAGATTATTTACACAAATATTGTATAATAATTTTCATTTTCTTCATCTAACTGGTCTACCAAGCATAATTTGCCATTCCTAAAATACTTTTAGGTAACTATTGTCAGCAAATATTTATACATGTATGTGTACAAGAAGAAACAACTACAGACCATTAATATGGCAAAAATTGCTATCTACTGCATATATTACAAAATACCATTTAATAATTCCATAGCAGCAGTATATACTTTTATTCATAAAATATTCATAAACTTGTAGCAACACTTTTCTATACTTGAACAATGTAAAGTTACCAAAGGGAAATAATCCTTAAATAATTAGAAAAATTCAACTAAAAAATACATCAGACAATAAAATAACTGTTTAATAAATAATTTACCATACTCTAAGAAAGTTTGTCAGATCTATTCAGTAAGAGAAAAAGTAAATAATTACACAAATAATCTGTAGATAACCCCAAAAAGGGAGGGTGAAGGATGGCATGATTACTGAATTTCAAATGTTGAGTTTGACAGGAAAATGAGAAAACAATGAATAGGTCTACAACCAACATGGAACAAACCACAAGTAATAAGCTTCTTATTATGATCATAACATGTAGGGAGAGTCACACATTTCTCAGGCAGTACCATATTCACTACAAAACAGGGAAAGTCTGAAAAGGTTAGCTTTTGTACTGACTAGTACTGAATTTTACTCAACCGGTTTGACTTTGTATTAATTTTACTCAACTTTACTCGACCTAAGTCTGAACAACTACTCAAAAGTTCTGAATTTATACTCGACCTGTCTGAAATGTCTGAACAAGTCTTGACCTGATCTCGACACTGTCTGAATTAGTCTTGACCTGTTTGAAAAGTCTAAACAAGTCTCAACGTTATCTCGACCCAGTCTGAATCAGTCTCGACCTGTCTGAAAATTCTGAACTAGTCTTAACTGGGTCTCGACCAAGTCTGACTCAGTCTTGACCAATCTGAAAAGACTGCATGGATTAAACTACCGTAAAACGGTGTTTATAGTCCGCATTTACGTATTGTCCGCACCCCTTTCTTGGACCAGAAAATTGCGGAAAAATTCTTATATGCATGTACGATCTGCACGTACAAGTTTTCACAAAACGTCTCAAGATGAAGACATCCAAGTCCGACTTGGCCGCGCTTCTTAACAAGTTTTTACTTAAATATGTAATTTATTCTCTTTTTAAATATCATTTATGTTTATAATTTTATTAATTTCTAGTGATTGTAGTAAATTAAATTAAAACTAGAGCGATTCTCAGATCGTCTATTTTGATCGTTGTTAAAACGGAAAATCACACATTTCGAAACCAAAACAATTTGTCAACTTTGATTCATCAACCAAACAAAGAAAACAAAAAGATAACAAATTTTATTTTAATCCCTGAATGATTGCAATTAAAACATCGATCTTCAAACACTTGAGGTTACATAACCGACACCATTTGCATTTTACGCAATACAGGTTACACATCTGCTATTTTCATATCTGTTTTAATTTTTATTCGTCCTATAGAATTAATATAATATTACTAAAAATAATTTAAGTACAAATTAATATCATAACAACGTATACATATGGAAGTTTGTAAAAGAATTATGTTAGAATAGTACGCAAATACCGCGAATGACACTACAACAAAATGGCCACCGCCATTGACAACAATCAACGGGACGAAAAAACCCGATCGAGTCTGTATTTATGTATAATCCGCACCATTCCTTTCCAACGAAAATTAAAAGAAAAAAACTGCGGACAATACGACCCTAATTACGGTACTTGTTTAAAAATAAATCAGTACAATTCAATTACCTCGTTTCTTTGATCTTCTAATCTAGAATTAGCATTATGATTCTGTCTGGCCAGCACCTGAATCAGGTTTTGTTTTCTTTCCTATAAGATAAACAAGTACAATGTGTCCATATGCAGACTGTGTTAAAATAAAATTTATATATCATAGTAACCTGAATGACAAACTATAACCCATACTAAAGGTCAATGGGCTTGCAGGATGTCGATGATTGTCCAAATTTTTCTGCATTGTTGTAAAATAACATTTTATGTACAATGTTTCTGTTTAGTCATGGAATAAATGAAAAATAAAACCACAAAAGTCTGAAATTGCAGGGTTGCAAAGCAAGTGCCTAAATTAACAGGGAATGGTTTACAATTTGTTGAATGAAGGTTTTGTCATGTAAAAAAATGATATACACAAAAGAGGTACCAACTTCTGCAAATGTTTTGAAAAATGACTAAATTCTCAAGTCTGGAAAATTAGGAAAAAATTCTCAAACAATACCAAAATAGCAGGTGCACTACTTCAATACATGTGCAATGTTCTGTGAAGTTTCAGAGATCTAGGTTGAGAGCTGTAGGAGAAGTTGATTACACAAAATAGGTACCATCTTCCAAAAATGTTCTATAAAATGACTTAGTTCTCAAGTCTGGAAAATTAGGAAAAATATTCCAGGAACACTTCCATAATAGCAGGTGCACAGCTTCAATACATGTGCAACCTTTCTTTGAAGTTTGGACCCGTGAACTTAAAACCAATATAACATTGAAAATAAATGATAAACTATTGGTAATGGTAGAGGTCAACAGGAGCACTGTGTTCTTTTTTTCCCCAGTTTAGAATTTCTTATTCTGCACTGAGTCAAGTAGTAGAGTGTGTTATAACTATAAAATCTAATTTTTTTCCTTGGAAATAAGTAAACTGTGCCTTTAATTATAGTTTTGTTTTAATAATTGTTTTCCATTTGTTGGTCTAAATTGAGGACGTGCTACTTAAACAGTTGTAAATGACGTCCACTGATACCATAGGGATCATTGATGTATTAGTTTGTTGTGTTTTGTGATACATATTCAACACTAATAAACTTCTTATTTAGTCTAAAATGTTCTACTGTATTTACTGTCAAGGTTTTGACCATGGAAATAGGTACCTTCAGAAAATTGATATTGATTTCACTGAAACTTACTACTATCTGTTTGAAATCTTGAATCCTTTGAAATTTGGCACATAAAACGTCTTTTTCTTTCATAGATTTGGAGATAACTTCTCTCAGATGGTTGGCTTCACAGCTCAGACTGGCTAATATGGCTTTCTTGCCTACCAGATCTATATCACATTCTACCAATTCTCTGTGGGGGTAGAATTGGTAAAAAAAGCGATAAATTTCATTTGCTGTTTTCATACTTTGTTAAGTAAATATAAGATCTCCATTATAATTAAGTACATAAAGCAGTTTTTTCTAATGCATGATAAACTACATGTAAGTCTTAGGTACAAAACCTGCCCTTTGAGTCAATAAATGTTCTACATGGGAAAGAAGACAACATGCAAAAAATTTATATGTTCAAAAAATTTTTAATGAATAATCACGATATTCTATTCTTGGTCCAACATAATACAGACCTCTTTTGTCTGTCATCTGTGTTTACTGCTAAAGTTGTCAACAAACTATTCAAGCATTTAAGCAATTCTACCAAGTAATAAGAATAGTGTCCTCTCTATTAAAAGACCACGCTCATATATACCAATGGCTATAGATTCTTTGTTTGTTTGAATGTTTATGGCCACGTTCAGCAATTTTTCAGCTATATCATCACGTCCAGTTTTTTTTTCGGGAGAAAGCCAGAGTACCAGAAGAAAACTCCAACCTTCGGTATGAATACTGGCAATCCTTGTCAATTAAGATTGCAGTCAGGTACACCCTGCCCACATTGAGACTCGAACCCGCAATCTCAGTGATAACAAACTACCTTAACCATGCGGTCACTGAGGCCTCCCAACAGAAATATTTTAGAACATCTCTTACCTGGCGAGTTTTAAATCTTTATGATTTTTAAAAACAAATTGTAATTTGGTGTCAATTTCTTCTCTCAGTTCAGTAAACTGATGTTCTAGTTTCCATGCTTCATTTAAATACTTTTCTGTTTCTACAAATCTCTTGATCTGGCTGACTTGGTTTTCCTGGGTTTTAAAACAGCAATGTTTGGAAAACAGATCAAAGGGAGACAAATCAGATTTTACTTTTAAAAAATCAGAAGATGTAAGTTTTGATTTATGCCACTTACAGCAGTTTTTCAGCTACATTACAGGTTTTTAACTAGAAAACTAGTAATTTTTGGCAATTAAGGTAGCAAACCCTATGCACATCAGCACTAAAACTTTCAACCTCAGTGTTGACAAATATAATCATTCAGCAGAATAATAGGTACCTTCATATTATGTTGTTTCAATGGTTTGTGAGAAAATTCATCTGCATACTATGTCACAATGTACTGCCTAATGTACTTAGATAATAATGTATTATTTCATAGGATCACAAAATGTACAGGAAACAATTAGAAAGATCAATAAAAATAAGTATGAATTATGGAAAAAAAAAAATAAAAGCAGTATAATATAAGACACAATCCAAGCCGATTAAATACCTCCAATAACTGATGAACACTCTGTAATATATTAGGTGGTGTTGATTCATCTCTTAGTTGACCTGTTCTTTCATATTTAAATCTACAACCCAAAGTTTAATAAAACTTAATTTGGCATTTTGTGGTGAATTTCTGAAGGTAAACATTTCAGTTGATTGTTTGTTGAATGGTGTTTAATGACACTTTTAGCAATTTTCCAGTTATATCATGTCATCCAATTTTTATTGGAAGAGGAAGCTGGAGTACCCGAGAAACTCCCCCACCCCAAACCCTTCTGTGGTAGAAAAACTTGTAAATTAAGATTGAATTTGAGCACATTTAAGATTGATCTGCCCTATGTGAGACTCGAAGCTTCAACCTTGTGTTGACAGATTATGTGATTATGTGATCAATAGTAGACTAACTACCTTCACCACTTTGCCACAGAGGCCCCCTATACAATGGAAACTTTTATCACACTATCGGAATTCCAACATGTCTTACCACAGAAATTTCTAAGATAATTTGTTTCAATATATTTAAGTATCCCTATTTTCCAATATTTTATTTCAACTTTATGTGCGGTTGCCCTTCGATGAGATAGGGATGGGAAAATGCATCTTGTTTAAAGAAACATAAATAATCTATAGCAATCGGATGCATATGGTTAACATGCTTTCAAGGTTAATTCCAGTCTACAGAAACAAATACTACTTCAATGGCAGTGTGTTTGTGTGTAACTCATTATAGTTGTTCTTTTAACAAAAAAAAGCAAACAGGGAGTCACTTTGTAATCACATGTATCGTTGGTTGCATACATCAATTTCACCAAAATATAATATAGCAGTGAAATTGCAACTGCGAGTATTTATCTTTCCTTTAAGTGCCTTCCTTGGGTACAATGTATCTTTAAATGCAAACAACCCCAATTATTTGAGTTAAAACTATATTCAGAATAAGTATAATTACTCAAGTTGACCTATATTAAGCTTTAACTATTATTTCAAACTGCTAGGGTTTTAATATGTCCATTATCAAATAGAATCAAGCTGTTTAATTGTCCAAGGAAACTGGTGTTCATATATACAAAGACTAATAGGTTCTTTCATACGTTTTTGGGAAAGACTGGTTGATCTTTCACGAGTGATAAAAATTTTATGTCTTTTCGCGAGTGGAGCGCAGCGAAACGAGCCAAAAGACATAAGAATTTCTATCACAAGTGAAAGATCACACGGACTTACCAAAAACCGTATGAAAGTACCTATTTCTTCTGTAAACCAACAACTTTCACATCGCTATAACCTATAGACTCTCCATTGTTTTAGACTCTATTGTCTCTGACGTCCAATCAGAATGCCAGAAACAAGAATGTCAAACAAGAACGTTGTTATGCTTCCATAACAACGTTCTTGTTTCTGGCATTTTGATTGGATGACGCAGCAAGTACAGATGTGTGCACGTGAGCTCATCTGTACTGGGTCATCTGTACCAGTAATCGGCCATTTACGGAAGAAATATTATACCTTAGTTTTTCTGCATCTTTTCTTATGTCAACTTTTGATGTCATATCTCTCAGGGTGAATGACGATTCTTGTGTATTAGTTACCAAAGCATGTAGTATCTGTGTAACACTGAACTCACTTAGAACTTCCTCTATGGACTTCCATAATGTATCTTTCTTTGACTGACTACACAATAAAATAAAAATGATAAAAATAGATTTTAAAAATTGAATCAAAGTAAATGAGCTCCCATTTGAGATAAAATCTTAAGTTTAGGGCATGTGTAAATTAGTATGACTCTATGTCTGCCATGAATTTTTTTTATTATTATAAACCAAAAGTCATTTTAACCTTTGAACATGTTTTTATGTTTGTATGCCACTTTTAGCTGTGGCTAAGAAGTATTTTAATTAATGGGTTCAACCAATCATTTAATGTTTAATGTTTCTGTTCCATGTCAGTACATGTAGGTTATGGTTATGCCCTTTTGTTAATCCTATCCGTTTTTTTTCATTCATATTAATTTTAGTGATTTATTGTTCTGGAATTGTGACGATTATATATAGGATCTTACATTGGTACGAGTGGATTATCGGATTTCGCCAAGGCTCAGACTTAAAATTCCATAATTTAACTATCAAGATTGGAGAATCCGATAATCCAAGAGTACTAATGTAAGATTCTGTTAAAGTAGTAAATTTGTGAAACGAAGTACAAATTCTCCCAACCCCAGTTTTACGTTCATGACTTGAATACGCGGTAAATGGAAGGTGTTTTGTTTATGATGTCATGAGTTCTTATTGTGATGTTATTATACAATAGTTGCTTATATAAAGGGCATTGTCATGATATCTTGACTGCACAAGGGAGAGTGGTATTGCCTGAAACATTGATAATGCCTGAGCCAAAGGCGAGGGCATTATCAATGTTAAAGGCAATACCACTGTCCCGAGTGCTGTCAAGTATCATGACAATGCCAGTTATATAAGCAACTATTATATTTATTTTATTGAAGAGTTATGAAACCATGTGTTTAAGACTGTATTATTTATTTGTAGATGCTTGCTGTATGATTTGAATGTTTGGCCTCATGATATATCATTGTTTGGCATATTTAGGCTATACACAGTTAGTTTTCTAAACTTTATGACATTTTTTCCTCATTTGGGTTGTACATGTACATATATTTTTTTTATAAATTTAAAATAAACAGTTTTATGTTGCTTGTTACAGGAGAGGGCATTATCACAGTGTGATAATGCCCTCATGTCAAATTACTGCAAATTAATTAATAACAGCTGACCGTGTTTTATTCAATTGAAACAAACATAATTTTACTGATATGAAATAATTATTTTTAACCAATCAACTGCTGAGAACAACAAATTCACTAGTGACGAGAAATATTTTTTCCACACCGGTCAAGCGGTTGAAATATTACGTCAAAATTAGAGAAATTGATTTATCTCCTCTTTAGTTGCAAATAAAAATCCAATTCTTGAAATATTGAAATTGCCACCACTTTTATGATGTATTTTAATTTGTAATTTAATATTTTGTTCATTTCATTTTACTGCTTGTAGTTATTTGCCCGTCAAGCATGACAGACACAGTCAATTATGTGGAAGTGTCAAGAATTATACTTTTTTCTGCATTAACATGCTTGTGCTAACTATGAATTTGTTCAGTATTGTATTGAACAATGATCCACACTTATAATAGCCCTTAGTTTAGGTTAAAAGTACCGTTAAGTACAAAAAAATTCATCGGTGAAATTACTTACAATTGTTGATTATACCTGAGCGCACTTTTGTAAATAATTAGTTTATTAAATAATGACATGACATCAAAAAACTTCACAGTATGTGAACGCACTCTAGGGTAATATCTGGAATTGGGAAAGTGCTGTCTAGACCAATCAGGAAAAGGCAAAATTTAATACTGTACTATATAAACAGAGCAAATAGGTGTTAAACCAACAACAACAACAAAATCCTATAGCATCAATGACTTCTTAATGTAATATCCCTTGTATTCTAAACAGACATGATTTATCTGTTTAATTACACCGAATATCATGATTTCAAAGAGCGGTGAATACTAGACCACTTGCGTGCTGTTTGTTGACTATACTATCGGAACATTTCTGGTTTTCAAAATCGATTACTCATGTTAGGTTTACTTTGAGGTAAAAGTCAAAACTTCCGAATGAATATTTCCAGCATAATAATATGCGAGGGTTATTTTTAAGCAAATACCACGGCACAGAGGGTAATTTTTTGCTGAATACCCAGGTGATGACGAAATTGATGCAAAATGAGGAAATTTGCGAAAAATACACTGTCTATTGACCAATCAAAAGTCAGCATTTTTATATGAGGTGTAATTATAATCAATAAACCTTACCGGTCGGATGGGTTTTAAAGGGGGAGGATATATGTACATACAAAACAGTTTTATCTGTTCCAAATTCTCCCTGTAACATTTTCTGAAGGAATTGTCCAATGTCCTCACAGGTTTCTCTGACTTGTTTCTGTAAACGAAGATCATTTTCATAACAAATACTTATATTAACAAAAACATAAATCAAATCTTATAGAATGCTTGCTGTATGCTTGAAATCAGTAAGCAACCAGACTTAATTCTGAGTTCTTTAATCCACCAATACATTGCTATATGGTATCATTATGCTCCTCTAATCATAGATGAATTGTTAAATATTTGTTTAATAATGAACACACAGACCAATAACAATTTTCATTGGGTTATAACAAATGCAATGTTTATTTGCTTGTTTGTTTAAAGCCACTTTCAGCAATTTTTAAACTATGTCATGGTGTCCAGTTTTAATTAAGGGAAGGAAGCCAGAGTACCCGGAGAAAACCCCCTTACTTCGGTGGGAAAACTGGCAATCCTCGTCAATTAAGTTTGGAGTCGAGAGCAACCTGCCTGCAGTGAGACTTAAACATGCAATCTCAGTGTTGACAGACTATGTGATCAGTAGCAGACTAACTACCTTAACCACTCAGTCTCAGAGGCCCCCAGGTTTTATATATGTTTTGGAATATTATATGTAAATACCCCTTGTCTGGTTTCTAAAGCTGTACTGGTACTGTAATGATCATCATCTGTGGAACTTGTCTTCCTACTGTAGTACTCAGATCCTTTTCTATAATACATATATAATACACATGATACATGTAACCAAAGAGACATAGAATATCGTAAAATGTATTGTAAATGTAAAACATTTATTAATAAATGTAACATTTTTTACCAATACACACCTTTTATATCACTATACATAAAATGCAGAAACAATGTCACAGAACCTCTACAAGAGTTGTTCTGTATGTGGTACCCAAGAAAGGCAATCTATATATGACTGTCATAATCAAGTATTAACACAAACAAATTGGAATGCCCTACCCACTATCTTCTACTAGTCCCTCAATTTTATTGTATATTTTGTTTGTTTCTTTCTTTGAAAATGGTTTCATGCTACTTCAGCCATTTTTTATCATGATATCCTGTTTGTATTGAGGAAGTAAGTTGAAGTACCAAGTGAAAGGTTAACATTAGGTAGGAACATAAATAATTTTTGTTAATTGTGTTTGGAGTCTAGCACACAACTGAAGCAGAAATAATTTGAAAAATTAACAGATGGTTGTGATTATATTCTTCGTTAGTCATATTTCAGTCAAACAGTATTTCTGTCAAATTTGTTGACAATGTGACACAAAGAAACATGAACTTGATAAAAAGGCTAAACGATACACAGGAAATTGATCAGGTCTGGTATTACAACTGCGGAATATATGGTAGGACAAATGAAGGACTGCAATTGAAGTTTGGTACATATGATGACATCCAATTCAGACTACAGAAAGGGGAGTAACTGTGAAAGCGAAGAACTTAGACCTCACAAACTGTTGAGAACCCTGAAGTTCAAATAACAAATAATGTAGTATATGTTTAAAAAAAAAAAAAAAACCCTTCACCACTGTTCTATTCTACTAGTAAATTATTCCACAAAAATATTAAAACTTCAATCAGTTGGGATTTCATTATTATTTTGACAACTTTTAATTTATAACAGACAATGTTAGTATAGTCAATCTAATGTTCAAGCAATAACACAATTAAATCTGAGGTATAAAAACGAAATATCAATGTTGTTAAATCCTGTTAATACGGTGCATTATATGGAAATACATGTGTACTTATGAGACTTTGTACTTTGTTTGTATTGGATTGCTGCTAGAGTTGAGAGGCCACAACACATGTCTTGAGACCAATGATGTTGTGACCCCGCAACTCTATCAATCCAATACATAACAGGACAAAAGTACCTTGGTAATTAATACCACTTAAGTATATACAGTCTTATTTTTTCTATAATGCAAGGTGCATCGTACATTAGAGTCATACAATTTTGGTACTCGTACTTTTTTTTAAAAATTTTCTGAGAACATAAGTGTATTGCAAAAAAGATGATACAGAAATTAAATGTTAGCAGGCATCCTGAAACTAAACTTAGTAATTTTTAACTTATTTTCCCTTTTTGATAGAAACCCTATACACTTTTTATGTCTGGCTATTAAACACTGTGGTTGTGAATATTACATGTCATGTTATCTGTGTAAAGCGTTAAACCAGTTTATAAGTATACTCTTGTTAATTAACAGCCATTGTAGTATATGCATTACCCATAGATTCACTGTAACTCAACTGTTATATATTGGATGTAAAACTATTTATTTTAAACTTAAACTGTCATGGGGTCCCTAAAGATACTTTCAGTCAATTGCCAAGGGCTGGGTGACCTGTCAAAAAGAATAGATGTGTTCAATTTTCTCAAATCAGAAAAACACAACATATAT
Source organism: Limnoperna fortunei (assembly GCA_944474755.1). NCBI lineage: Eukaryota > Metazoa > Mollusca > Bivalvia > Mytilida > Modiolidae > Limnoperna > Limnoperna fortunei. The sequence goes on along the minus strand of OX104121.1, from coordinate 960,861 downwards.
TGTCTTCAGGATACACACTTTGATGCTGTACAAGAAATTAACATTCAAACACTGTGGGGTTTTGAATGTTACTTTGCATCCTTCACTACAAACTCTAGAGGAGTAGCAATTTTTTTAAATAACAATTTTGAATTCGAAGTTATTAAAGAGAAGAAAGATGGAAGTGGTAATTTTCTAGCCTTAGACTTATTGGTGAATAAAACACGTTTTACATTAGTTACATTGTATGGCCCAAATAAGGACTGTCCTGCTTTTTATGATCATATAATGTCAGTAATTGATGATTTTGAAAATGAATATTATGTAATATGTGGTGACTTTAACCTGGTTTTGTCTCCTGATCTAGACTATAGTAATTATTTGCATACAAATAACTCAAATGCAAGAGAAAAGTTATTGCAATTGATAGAAACTAGGTCACTTATTGATCCTTTCAGAGAACTTTATCCAAACATACGAAGATTCACGTGGCGAAAGAAATCTCCACTGAAACAAGCAAGATTAGACTTTTTTTCTTTTTTCAGATGGCATGTTATCATTTTTGAAAAATTGCTGTATTGAACCAAGTTATCGTTCAGATCATTCTAGAATATTATTGGAATTGGAGTTTTGCCCCTTTGTTAGAGGAAAAGGGTTATGGAAATTTAATAATTCATTACTGTATGATGCAGAATATGTAAAGATAATTAAAGATAAAATTTTTGAGGTTAAAAAACAATATTGTGTCCCTGTATATAATTATGAAAGCATAAATGATATAGATAGTAAGATACTTCAATTCACTATAGATGACCAGCTCTTCCTTGAAACACTGTTGATGGAAATTCGTGGCAAATCCATCTCCTATGCAAGTTTTAAAAAAAGAGAAAAGTGTAATAAAGAAAAAAAGTTAAGGGAGGAGATAAAAGATATTGAGGAGAATTTAGATAATGGGTCAATACAGCAATTGGAAGACAAAAAACAAGAGTTGGAAAATATTAGAAAAGAGAAATTACAAGGTAAAATTGTTAGATCTAGAGTTCAGTGGATAGAGGAAGGAGAAAAACCAACCAACTATTTCTGTGGTCTAGAATCTAAAAATTTTACCAGTAAAATTATCCCTAAAGTAGTAAAAGACGACGGAGAGGTTGTAACAGATCAGAAAGAAATTCTAAACCAGGTTAAAGAATTTTATAAAACTCTTTATAAAAGAAATGATAACAATTTTGTTAATGTTTTAGATGAGATTAATACAGGTTTATTAGATGTTAATATTAGAAAGTTAACAACTGAAGAAAAACATAATTTAGAGGGAGTTATCACTATTGAGGAAGCTGGACAAGCTTTGAACAAAATGAAAAATAACAAGACGCCAGGATCAGATGGGTTTTCTAATGATTTCTTTAAATTCTTTTGGAAGGGTTTAAAACACTTTGTAGTAAGATCATTAAATACCGGCTATAACAATGGGGAACTTTCTGTTACTCAAAAACAGGGTATTATAACCTGTCTACCAAAGGGCAATAAACCACGACATTTCTTGAAAAACTGGAGACCTATATCTTTATTAAATACAGTATATAAGATATGCTCTGGTGTATTAGCAAACAGATTCAAAACTGTGCTAGACAATCTTATTCACACAGACCAAACTGGGTTTATTAGTGGAAGATACATTGGGGAAAACATCAGATTGATTTATGACATCATGCAATAAACTGAAGAAAATGATATTCCTGGCCTCTTGTTATTAATAGATTTTGAAAAGGCTTTTGATTCCATTTCATGGACATTTTTGTCAAGTGTTTTGAACTTCTTTAATTTTGGAGAAGCCATCATTAAATGGACAGAAGTTTTGTATAAAAACATTAGCTCATCAGTTATTCAAGGGGGCATCTTTCAGATTTTTTCTCCATTGAAAGAGGTTGTAGACAAGGAGACCCTTTGTCACCTTACTTATTTATTCTATGTGCAGAAATTTTGGGCATAAAAATAAGAAAAAATCATGATATAAATGGAATCGAAGTCATCCAGGTTGAACATAAGTTGTCACAATTTGCAGATGACACCTCATTGCTTTTGGATGGTACTGAAGCTTCATTAAATGAAGCATTGCTTGAACTTGAGTGGTTTGGTAAGATTTCAGGACTTAATATTAACTTTTCTAAAACTCAGGTGGTCTGGATTGGGAATAAAAAGTATTCTAACGAGGTTCTATGCACAGAAAGAAATCTTTCATGGGGAGCCACGTCCTTTAAATTATTAGGTGTCAATTTCGATGTCAACCTGGATAAAATGATAAAACTCAATTATGAGGAAAGTATAAGAAAGATTAAGTGTATAATAAATCAGTGGTCAAAACGTAATATCACAGTGATTGGTAGAATAACTGTTGTTAAAACACTTCTTCTGCCAGTTTTGAACCATTTTATAATGTCACTTCCAAACCCAAATGATAATATATTAAAGAGTATTAATGATATTTTTTACTCATTTGTGTGGAGTTCACCAGTTTATAAGGTTAAAAAAGATGTACTTCAAAAACGCTATGAAGAAGGTGGCCTAAAAATGATCAATGTTGATGCTTTTGTTCAAGCAATGAAATGTACTTGGATTAGAAGATTATTTAAAAATGATATTACATGTAATTGGCAAAATATTTTTTTCTCTCATGTAGATCAAGCCAAATTTTTTACATTTGGTTCAGCATATATAAGTCAAATAAAAGATAATATCAACAATAATTTTTGGAAAGATGTTTTAAGAGCATGGCAAATGGTAATAGAAAAGGAAAAAAAATAGGAGTTGGGAGCATTTTTTAGCTAGTCCTCTCTGGATGAATGATTTGTTTACAGTAGGGGGAAACCCATATTCTATAAGGACTGGCAGGATGGAGGTATTTGTTTTGTAAATGACTTAGTAAATGAGAATGGATCCTTTTTGAAGTACGAAGAATTACAAAATATTTTCCATTTGAATTTGGATGTTATGAAGTATAACAGTATTATTTCTTTACTTTCTAATAGGTGTAAGCAGTTTGCAAAAGGTAACTGCAAAATTGCCTCCCCATTCATTCCATCATCTGTTGTGACCATTCTCAAAAGTCGAAAAGGTTCAAGAGATATGTACTCTATTTTTAACAGGAATGAGTCCATATCCACAGGAAATGTGAAATGGAACACCATTCTAAATTTAGATATGGATCATTGGAAATCTATTAACAAATTACCATTTGTTGTTACAAAAAATACTAAACTACTTTGGCTTCAGTATAGAGTTAATCAGAGAATTTTGACAACAAATAAATTTGCCAACAAAATAAACATCACCTCCACTCCTTTTTGTACTTTTTGTAAAAATGAAATAGAAACAATAGAACATTTGTTGTGGGAATGTGAATGTGTACAAGATTTTATCAGTGAAATTGATCAATGGCTCCTTCAAAATGGTATAAGCACAGCCTTTACAAAAAATAATTTTCTCTTAGGTAATATAAAACATTGTTGTAGAGGTGATCCAGAAAACAATATTATTCTTTGGATGAAGCAATATATTTATAATAAAAAATGCTTCAATAAACATCTTAATGTGTTGTGTTGGAAATGAAAGAAAAACTAAAATATATGTATAATATTGAAAAAATGACAGCTGTTAAAAACAAGTGTTTAGAAAATTTTGATAAATTGTGGAATTGCTATAGATTTTTAAAAACAACCCACAACTCAACAAATATTGTATAATTGATGACATATAAGCCAGTATGACATGATTACTATCATTGGTTTTTTTTTTTTGTTGTTTATTTATTCTTTTGTATTTTTGTTATTATTATTTTTTTTTATATCGGTGCTATTATTATTTTAATTTTTTTTTGCATCTATTTTTCGTCTTTTTTTTACTTTTAATAAAACTCAACAAGATACATACATACTCAGTGTAAAACCAATATATGTATTAGTATAATCTCTCTAGAGATGTTGTATTTTTCATAGGTTTGTACATCAGATAATTATATGTTATAATGTATGACATGTTGATTAGAAAAATAAAAAGTTAAAAAAAAAAAAAAAAAAAAAAAAAAAAAAAAAAAAAATATTTCAGTCAAACAAATCAAAAAGAAGATATGCAATAGTTAATAACCTACTTTGCTTTGCTAACTAATTTATCAGCCTGCTGGGTTATTTTTCTTGTGTATTCATCATAGTGTTTGGTGGTATCATGGGTAAGATTTGAGTACGTCTGTACTAAAGCTCGCTGTCTTTTTAAATTATTGATAGTAGAACTGGCAGACTGGTACTCTGTTTCTGTAATGACAATAACATTATAATATATTTTCAATTTATTTTTTAGCTATTTCATGTTGAAAAAAAAAAGAATTACTGATCAAATTAGCTTGAATTTTTATAGTGCCCTCACACTGAGAATTTAAAGCATATACTAGTACAAATATGAAAGCTTCAACAAATAAGCTCTATTGAGCTTTTAACCTTTTAATACACAAGCAAAGCAAAAATAACAAAAATATACATAAAAGCAGACAACATATTATTATAAAAGTAACACCCAAGTTAAAAGATTTCTGGTCTCCAACAATGTGCCTCTGAAGACAAAAAAGAAATTATTTGAATTTCTTAGATTTTCCTTCGTTGCCCTCCAACAGGTGTTTAATTCTATTTCTCCCTAATTTAAAAAAAAATCTGGTGCCGTTTTGTTGGAAGATATCAACAAAAAGAGTTATCTATTATTTCAAAATCACAACAATCAGAATCTGAGTATAAAGTCATAAAAGTTGTGTGAGCAGGAACTTGTAACTCAATATCACGATCACAAACTAGTAATTCTTATTGAATTTGTGTAATAATTACAATCTACAGAATACATGTATTATGATGCACATATACATAAGACATTTCCAAATTTTTAATAATAACAATCTTACGCGCTTTATAGTGTTCTAAAAGATACAAATATTATATTTGAAATGGTACTCGGTCAGTCTCTCGTTTCATTGTTAATAATTTCCACAATATTTTTTTTTAATTATGTAGATGAGAGGGTGATTGATCAGATTGTAACCATCTCATCTATATTTCATCTTGGTTGACAATATTTTCTGGAAGGGTAACATTCTAATCTTTCACCTTTTCATCTAAATTAAGTTAATAAATATATGTGTATTTTCACAGCAGCCTCAACAGTGGGATTTGTTTTTCCCATTGAAGTTCATAGTGGGATTAGACACAAAGTGGCAGAAAATCTAGCATTTTAACCCTGCCCACCCTTAGAAGTTGAATGGCAGAAAATCAAGCATTTTAACCCTGCCCACCCTTAGAAGTTGAAACTGTATTTCTTCTGATCAGAATAAAAGATATTAGTGTACCTGCCACTGTGGACAGGTAAAGACATAATACACCTGAGTTGTTATCTACCTTTTGTGTTGACAATATTAATTTTCTCCTTACCTGCCTCTATGACTTCCTGTTCTATTCTATGAAAATCATTATCAAGATGGTTTATGTCTGTTAGTAGTGTAGTTATCTCCCCTGTTAGTTTATTTCTTTCCTGTAGCAGAGCTTGCTTTTCTTCATCAAATTTATTGCCTGATTTATATTTAACTTTGTACGATTTATCTGCATAACGTTTTCTTTGAGTAGTTAAGACCAATATAAACATAATTAAAGAACCTTATTGAGCATGCACACATACGAACATGCTTGAGCTCCCACATACCAATCACGTTCCAAACAATTATGATCAGTAGTTTGAAAGAAGGAGCGATAATAAGTTGTTTCATACATATATTTTGAAAAATTTCAAAAGGAGAATATCTCTTACAAAAGATATCCTATGAAAATATCCTGTCAATATGCACAACTGCATAAGGAGTACTTTATTCCTACCAAGTTTAATAAATTCTGATCAGTAGTTACAGAATATTTATGCTTACAAGAAGAGGACTGACAGACCCATCAAAAACATTAAACTTACTAATCATAAAATATAATAAAAACCTAAATGGAAGCAGAGGGCTTTTATAACAGATTGAATAATCAACAGATGCTGCGATTGTGTAAGTGGGTTTTAAAGACATTGTAATTGATAAATTGTGTTTATAATGCCACATAGCTTTTGATAATAATGAATAAACAAAAATATCAACAACAGAAACTTTAATAGGTCGGTTTCCCATAGCAAGTCAGTCATTTTTGTTTCTCAAGGGGTTTAACATTGTTTACAAACATTCGTCTGCTTTTGTGACGTACAATCCTATTTGGACAAACGAGACTTTAGGTCAAATTTTACTATGTGAAATAGCCCTATTTAAATGAAAATTCTGCCACATTTCAAAACCATGATTAAATGTTGAAAATAAGTGTTGATTTCAAAAAGTGATATTTGGGATCTACAAAAGGGCCATAAACTCGACCAAACGAGGAAATCAGTTTTCATTTGTCAGGTAAAAAACCGCTGCAAAAATAGAGGAAACTTTTAGTATAGACCACTTGGCCACCAAGGCATATTTCTTTGGTTTCTTTTGTGTTTGCTCTGGTTACATGGAGATGCCCTCATTAGTTCTGAATAACATTTTATAAAAATTCTGGGGAAAGGAAATGGAGCAAAACCTCAGAGACCTCTAGAGACTGTAGTGGCAAATAAACGACTGTATTGTAAATAAATAAATTCCGGAAAACTAATGTTGCAATTGCAATAAGAAGCCTGAGAGTTATAGTCGTCAATTTTCACCCCAAGCATACAACATAAGGATACAATGCCAAGTTCCCTTTGACTTTCTTCACTGTTCTAAAAGACAAAAATGAATACATTTAGACAATGAAAGATGTCATCTTATTTTACACACAACAAACAATTTCATGGTTTTATAATGCACTTTTTTCAAATACACATTTCTTGAAATGGACCACTAACATCTGCAATTAAACCAAAAAAAAAAAGTTTAATCTACTGGTAACTAAGAACATACAATTTGCATCCCGAGTTAATTATATTTAACATTTCCTCAGCAAAACTAACAATAAGAAAGAAAGACTAATTGGTGTATGTACAGTAAACCATGAGGCATTATTAAATATGAGATCAGTATTTTTATGTACTAACAACAAAATAACAAAGGGTAAGAGAAAACTAATTATATCAAAGTTCTACATGTTTATGCTAAACATTTTTCTTTGAATCAAACTTCATGAAAATATAGTAGTTTATCAGAATCAAAATTATAAATATATTATATATGAAATATTCAAACTAAGAATATGCCATCTGCATATACACAGTAGAGTGAAGAATTCATTGTAAAGAATTATAGGTTTATTAAATAAAAATTATTCTTGACTGCAATATTTGATACCTAAAACTTATTTTGAATGTAGTTTCTAACATGTTTATGCATGTCTATAAGTTTACACCACAGATACATAAGAAAATAAATAAATGAGATGACGAACATATTTTGTCTTTGTTATTATCTGATGAAAGCTACTTACTGTGCAGACCTTACACTTGACAATATAAATTTCCAAACATCTGCTGATGGTCCTCTGAAAATTCTGTGAAAAACAAACAAACAAAAAATAAAACTACTTCAAGAAGTCTTGCATTTCATATGCATAAGAATCACAATACAGTTCAAAGGCTACAATTAAATTGAAGGACCAAAAATTTATTTAAGAATAATAAGGCAGAAAACTAATCTTTCATAAACACATTACAGTTTTGTTTTAGGATATGTTAAACTCTACATAAATGTACACAGTTTTGCCGACATTACCTAGTAGCTAGCTCTCACGATTTTTGCTGTAAATATCAGTCATTACTTTTGCCACTATGATTTTTTAAATTGGCAAATATTACCCCTATGCAATTTGCAATTAAAACTCCAAACTCAAAGTCCAACAAACTTCAGCTAAAGGTAGTAAATAAATATTTGTGATGAAGAAATTATTATGCAAACCTACACTCACTTCTAAATTGAATTGATTTTAACATTTGAGAAATAATACGAAAACTAGGTGAACAGGTAACAACACCCAAAAAATGAAAATTTCTTAGATGAAAATTATGCTCACAATGTGGGTTTGCATCAATATATTCAATGAGTTTTAGTACAAATGTATATCAAGAAAAAAATATCTATATCATATTACTTACTGTTTAAATTGGCTTGCACTGGGTAATGGTGTGTTTACATGACGACCCTGGGGATGGAAGTGCATCTCTTGAATGGCCCAAGAATGTAACTTCGATGCGATATCCTCATCAGAAGCCATGGTCTACAATTATGTAATCGTAATATAAAGTCTTGTAATAGTAAATTTGCATGCATTTTTGTAGTGGTTTCTTTCTAAGCTAGCAACCAATCTTTGTTTTAGTAGGGAAAGTTCTAGTAACTATCGAAAGCAAACTTGTTTTCAGTTGTTTCAAAAAAACTAAGACCAAAAGACAGCCTTTGCATTATTTTCAAATTATCTGACAAAAAGGACAAGTCTCTCAATTCAGCTACATGTATATTATCCCAGATATGCCTCAATTAATGCACAGCATAAATTCTGGTCGTTTCATATCATGTGGTTTCGTCCTGATCCTATTTTAGTTAGACTGTAATAAATATAGATTGCATATAAAAGTCAGTTATAAAAAGAAATATAGCATTAATAAATTAAATTACCATATTTTCTGATGTTAAGTCAACACTTTTTTCTTGAGAGTCCTAGCCTTGACCTATCATCCCAATCTACTAATTTAAGGCTTAATCAGAAGTCAGATGTGGAAAACACAAATTTTGTGCACTGATGATTTCAGTTTTCATAAGATGTAGTATTCAAATGACACTGTAAGAAATGTTACTGCATTCATTTTTGCAGTGAAATTTTATGAGCTTGCCACTTTAGTCATTGACGAAATCCTTTGAAAATTGATGATAGATTCCTAAATCAATTTCGTCACCTGATTTCCAACAAGTTCTAAAATTTTTGTAACAAATTTATTCTACCAAGTGTAATACCCCACTACCACATATTTATGACCCCAAAGCCAATTAACAGGAAATTTAATTATTTCATCTCGATAGTTTTAAACAGGTGTCAATCCTGGAATCGATGTTTTTACAGGTATTGGTAATCCGATTTAAATGATTTTGTGATGCAGTTGGTCAATATCTGGCAAACAAAAGTGTGGTAGATCGTACTGATGCGCACAGACTTCCACCTTTTGGAATGCAAATAAAAATTTAAAAGATTTTGCGTATTTAACTCATTTCTGGTATGTTTTGCTGGTTTCAAATGGATTACGCGCCATTTGCTTACATCCGAGATACGTCCAATAACCAATGGTTACCACTTAGAAAAAGAAGAGAACAACAGCCCTTAATGAAAAATTGTAACCGATATACAAATGCTTTTACATAAGTTTTAAAATAATAATTCTTTGAAAATTTATACACAGGGGTCAACACACTCTAAAAAAGTAGGGAGAAGTGACTTCTCCCTGGCAGCCAAACAGGAAGAAGTCAGGCCCTGATAGGGAGACTTCAGGGAGACACTAGGGAGAAGTCAGGGGACAGTACAAATAATTAATTTCGCAGTAGTTACATACATTTTTCATTATTTACATCAATTTCCAGGATTATTTCTCTTGTGTTTTTAAACCATAACACACTTAGCTTCAGTTTTTTTTCTTTTGTTTTCATTATTATTCAATCATGGTATGCAATATCAAACAGCACATAGCCTTTATCATTAATCAATGAAAAAAGCACCAGATATAGAATAGGGACTATTTTTCTATCTACTTCAGTACTTGTAGCCATATAAGGTATTCACATCTTTTATTCTTTCAAGTGCAGCTCATATACCAAAGAAAATTGTTAAAGTACAATACACTTTGAAAGAACTGAAGTTTGAAACCAATTAAAAGTGTTTGTTTATAAAAAAAAATTACAATTTTTCATTATGGGCCGTTGTACATTACTTTTCTTAGTTGTTCACTTCGGTAATAAGTCACATCAGGTAAATAAACAAATGGTGTGTAATACATTTGAAAGACGTAAATCGTTTGAAAATATGTTATTGAAAATTATTTGGACCAGATTTACAAGTATCTTATGTGAACTATTGGGCGACTTTGACTTTGCTTTTGAGGCACCTTAGGGTGACTTCAGGTCCTACTCCTAGTAGGGTGACTTTGTCGCCCACTTCGCCCAGTGTGGTGAGCCCTGTATAAACATTTTGTTATAATCATGCTTTAAACAAATTTATACACTGTAATTGAAAGAATATAGTTCTTTAAAGTGTACAATTATATTTCACCAGTACAATGAATGCATGCTTCTAAGCAAAAGCTTATATGTGCATCTGCTAAAATGACTAAAGCCCTCAACATGCACAATATCCAAAAAAATTCCCTGATTTTTGTATAAATGAAAGATATAAATTATGCTTGCACATGTTTTGTTTGTCTTTATTTTCTGCGATTTTGATACAGGAATTTATTGCTTTATACGGAATGGAAACGGGAGAAACTATGTTTCGGATACTCCTATGAATTGAGTTATTCATGTTATTGTACAAGCAAATGAACATCCAGAACATGCGCATTAGATGATATTTCTTAGAAAATTGATCAAAGACAGAAATGGCCAGATTTCGTTAAACAGGAAGTAGGTGAGCGACAGACCTGAAATCAAATCCCACGTTATGGGAGGAATTGCTGATGCTGCATACCAAATTTCAAGAAAATGTGATTAGCAGTTGCTGAGAAAACCGTTACCAAAAGTTTTTCCATGCCCGCACGCTGCCCACCACATGCTAGACATTCACCATACTACAACCCGGATTTTCAATCTGTGAAATCCGGCCAAAAATGGCAATATATATTACAGCAGTTTCGTGTATTTATATTGAGATATAGAGATTAAATACTTAACAAAGTTAATGGTAACAAATACCTTGACTTATTAAAAAAAAGTTTCATTCAAATCTGAAAAAAAAAAATACCTTGACTTACGGGACGAATTCTACTTATCTATGTTTTTTTACCCGAATTTAAAAAAAAAACCATCAATTCGACTTATCGTCCACATGGACTACATGTGCAAAAAATACAGTCAGGGATCATGCTGGGTCAAAATTATAGGGAGAAGTCACTTCTCTTTTGGGTGGCTGACAGGGAGAAGTCTGTGGACAACAGGGAGAAGTTGCATTATATGTCGCAAAAGTGTCCTGTTTACTTTGTTTTTTTTTTTTTAAATAAGTGTTGGCATTTGCATTTTTATTGTTATATGTTTTTTCAGGAGTTTGATTTATTGAGGATAAAGTATCAAAGATTTGATTAACTATTCAGTATACTTATGTCACACATTTTCATAAATACATGTATTAAACATAACAATAAAAACTGAATCAACTGTTACAAAACTGTTCATTAAATAAATGTTTCTTTGTCATAGATACACAATTTGATTGATTTATCATGAAGTACTATTAGAACTAGAAGTAGAAAATTACATCATTGTGACACATATTAATTATGTAAAATTGTAAAATTCATATCATGATTAAAAGTATTTAAACATATTTAACTTTAATTTGTTTAAAGTAACTGCAAAAATACTAATTTTAATACGTTTCTGTCATTGCAAAACTCATTCACCACTATCAGCGTAGTATATTTGCAATCTCCGTCACCAAATTCATATCGCCTCCGGAAATTTTCACATGTTCTTGTGCTCTGAACGGTTTCTGGTCGTATTTTAAACCTTCGCTTTATATACCAAATAAAATTTAAAAGGTACCAGTTGAACTTTGGCGCGTAAACTTAATAAACATGACGCTGTATCAAAAATATGAAGATTTCTTACCAAAATGGGAATACAATTTGAAAGGCGACATTAGGCAATTCTACAAATGAAAGGGTGACTTCACTTTGCTTTTGAAGATGGGACCATGATAAGGCGACTTCTTCCTCCGAGTCGCCCCTCCAACGTGAGCCCTGTACAGTAACAAAAAAAGCCCCTAAAATACATAAACACAATGACATAAATGCCTGTGTTCATTTTTAGTGGATTAATTGTCTGTGAATTGGGGGTTTAAACATTTATTAATTTTTTTTATTTCATATTATTTAGTCTTCACAATTTATATAATAATAATGTTTCAAGACTGGATAGCAAAAAAATGTATAAAAATGTTTTTACTATACTGTTTAATTATTAATAGGTTGTTTTTGTTGTTAAGTGATCAAACCATATACATGTATTGATAATTAACAGGGATGTCATTATCTTTAGAATAAACGGAGAAATAGGGAGTATTAACCGGCGGAGGGGATGGTCTGGGGGGGGGGGGGGGGGACGGGGGTTTGACTCAGCCATAGTCAATCTTGATATCTTTCCACAGTCACCTCTTTTTTATCAGTTTCGTAGGATCGATTATTATTGAAATGTGACTGATGATAACTATTGCAGTTTTTCCTGCTTCCGTTTACTACATATGGAAACACTGAGAACCCCGAAAAAGGTGTGTTGCATTTTGGGAAGGCGTTGTATAGGATTATTACTACGGAATGGTTGTTCAGTATGCATATTGGCACGATTTTATTAAAATTATGGCACCATTAATTATCCACGGAAGGGCGATCAACAAAAGCATTTTCAAAGACGAAAAAGTTGTCACTAGTTAGGGTTTCTGTGTCCACGAAACCCTTACAAAATTAGCTAGGAAATTCCTGGACTAGAAGTCACTATTTTGATTGGCTACATCATACCTTAATGTAGCCAATCAAAAGCTCGCTTTCATTCATGACTTGGTTAACATGGTTAAGGGATATCCCGATATCGATTGTAAATAAACCAAACTGATGTGTTGCGTAGACCATGTGAAAATCAGTGTATTTTATATTAGTGTAAATAGTTTGTTATTACCGCGTTTTTTATTAGTTGTGTTACGTCAAGAATGAGTAAGAATGACAACTGCCAAACACTAGCTTCTTTGAAGCAATTTCATTAGTTGATATTTTGAAGGATTGACGCCATACGAAAATCTTCAGGCCCGGGAATTTCCTAGCTAAGTTTGTCAGGGTTTCGTGGACACAAAAACCCTGATTTGTGAGGACCAGACGAAAAACAAAATTTCTTCAATAACAATTGTTTCCCGCTCTAGAAATTCCCGATTGTGGATTTAAATTAATTCGTCTATATTTAGATACTGGAAAATCATCTCGCTTTTATAATTTACGGAAAAGGCACGGAAGTATTTGCAGTACATATATGTACTTCAAATGGAAATTTATGAAGATTTGACATATTTTTTATTTGAAAGTAGCCGGAGATAATAGACGCCTTCTTATGACATCCCTTAATGATTAAGCATAAATACCGATTAAATAAACAAATTATTTAATTCAATTTTATGAGATAATTAGGAACCTTTTAGTAAATTAAGTCTTTCATCAGTTTTATTTATTTGCTGAACAATTGTATACTGCATTTACTAAAAGGTACACCCCCCTGTGCCAGGGCTCACCACACTGGGCGAAGTGGGCGACAAAGTCGCCCTACTAGGACCTGAAGTCGCCCTATGGCGCCTCAAAAGCGAAGTCGAAGTCGCCCTATCATTTCCCTTAAGTCGCCCGATGGTTCACATAAGATGAATGTAAATCTGGTCCAAATACTTCACCCTGACTACCAATTTATCAGTAAATGTGTAATTCCAATAAAAAATGGCAAACAATATGCGTATTTAACATATTTTCAAACGATTTACGTCTTTCAAATGTATTACGCGCCATTTGTTTATTTACAGGATGCGACTAATTACCGGAAGTGAACAATGAAGAAAAGTAATGTACAACGGCCCATAATGAAAAATCGTAATATTTTTGATAAACAAACACTTTTAATTGGTTTCAAACTTCAGTTCTTTCAAAGAGTATTGTACTTTAACAATTTTCTTTGATAAGTATTTGAGCTTCACGTGAAAGAATAAAGATGTATAGTAATTATTGACATCATGACAAGCTCTGTAGATGGGTGTCCCATGAAGCAATTTGGATCAGCACAACTTTGATTTTAGGTTATGTGCTGTTTGATATTGCATACCATGAATAATAATGAAAAAGAAAGAAGAAAAAACTGAATCCAAGTGTGTTATGGTTTTAAAACACAAGAGAAATAATCCAAGAAATTGATGTAAATAATGAAAAATGTATGTATGTATGTAACTACTCCGAAATTATTTATTTGTACGGTCCACATGACTTCTCCCTAGTGTCTCCTGAAGTCTCCCTATCAGGGCTTGACTTCTCCCTGTTTGGCTGCCAGGGAGAAGTCACTTCTCCCTACTTTTTTAGAGTGTGGTGACCCCTGTTGTGCTTGCATTTTTTTATTATTCCATATTGTATCTCTGTAGTGTTAAAATCCAATTTAAAACAATTCTACACGATAACACATCCATATTTCATATCATGCCCATGTTGTTGACATGTCCCAAATCGTAACTTTAAATGGCATTTAAACAAACTTCAAGACTTTTCCCGCCTTAACTACAGACGATATTACCTGAGAGATTACGAACAGATAACAATGAACTCTTCCAAACATACACTTCCTTTGTAATTTAATTTCAAAACTCTAAATAACTGTGGAAAATAAATGTTAAATTTAATTTACACATTTTTGGATCTACAAAAGGAACATAAGCTGGACCATATTCTGTAAGCAGTTTTCATTTGTCACGCAAAAAACGCTCTTCAAAATACGCAAATATTAAGTATAGGTGTAAATTACTCAACATCCAACTCAACTTTTGTTATGTGTCCTATACTCCGTATCCCATACAAAAACATATGAAAAAATGCAACATAATTAACATTGTAACAGTGTATATTGTATTATTTTAATAGTGATCTCCCTTTTTTTTCATAGTTCTCATTTAAAGTGCTTATTTGTGTTAAACTGTCAAAGTAAATTGTTACTTTTAATTAAATTGATAATTGTATGATGATTTTGTTTGAATATTTACATGTCGATGTGAATGTGTTATTTTTCTGAGTAATGTTTGCAAATTCAGAGTTAAACGTTTATCTTGATAAACACAGTTAAATTAATTTCTATAGGTGTTTTGAAAGTAAGTCTAAGGAACATGGTTTTCCAACAATAAAATGCAGGCTAATCCTGAAAAATTTCAGGCAATTGCCATTGGAAATAAAACCCATGATGCAAATGTTGTTTTTAATCTTGAAAATATTATAATTAATTGTGATGATGAGGTTAAACTGCTGGGTGTCACCTTAGACTTCAAATTAAATTTACATTCTCACATAACAAACATTTGTAAAAAGGCTGCAAGGCAATTGAACGTCCTAAAGCGGATAGGAAACCATTTGAATCGGCTTGGAAAATTAACTATCTACCACTCTTTCATTATGTCTAATTTCAGTTACTGTCCGCTTACCTGGCATTTCTGCTCAGAACAAGACGAATGAGAACAATTGCCTTGGAGACCTTTAAAATCATAAATAAAAAAAGTCCTATATTTTTACAAGATTTGATTGTTTTAAAAAATAATTCTTATAACTTTAGGTATTCAAATACAGCAGATCTTCCAAGACCCAGAACTATTAGGTATGGGAAGAACTCATTCAGCTATGAGGCTGCCAGACTGTGGAATGCACTGCCAAATGAGGCACGAATAATGACCTCCTTTGAACAGTTCAAAAATTATATTGCCAGCTGGTGTGGGGGGCAAAAATGTGTTTGTACAGCATGTAAATCACAGTCTGTGTGACTTTATACCAGCACGAGTTCTTTCATGAAAACTTTGCTCCATAGATTATTAGTTATTTATTTATTTGGTTTATTCTGCTAGTCTTTCTTAATTCTTAGTTTTATAACAGTGCTTTATATGCTTTTTATTTTGTGCTGTGTTTGTGCTCGGCTTTTAAATTAATCTATTTAAATATATGTTTTAGAGCATGTATTTTTATGCTGCTTATGCTTATCATGCTTTTATGTACTGTGTATGCTTTCCTTTATTTGTGATCTGCTTTGGTGCTTTTTTTTCTGGTTGTTGGAAATATATGTTTATAATATATGTTCCTATGCTACCTGCTTTTAGTTTAGTGCTTTGTATGTTATTTTATGCTCAGCTCTCTAAAATGAATATATTCTTAATATATGTTTTTAAAATGCATGTATTGTTACATGTATCTATGCTACCTGCTTTTAGTTTTAGTGCTTCTTGGTATGTTTTTAAATTTATGCTCAGCTGTCTTAAATGAATCTTTTCCTAGTATATGTTTTAAAATGCATGTATTGTTCTGCTGTCCATCTGTAATACCTTGTTTTATATACCTTGTATGAATGTACCTTAATATGTATGTTAATCTTGTGCTGTCATGTTATGTTTTGTGATTTGTTTTGTTGGAAAATATTAAGTCAGTTAAAGAGCTCAAAAGAGCTCATGTTATATGTTTGTTACTATGTATATATTATCCGACTCTAAATAAAATTTACTTACTTACTTTAAGGGTTGTTGCTGCTCAATTAATTTGAAGGTATGATAGAGCTAGTATTTAGTTTTAACAATTGGTAACATTTTCTATTGAATCAGATGCAGAAAAATTGTGAGTGATTTAGATTTTGTCTAGTCATTTTTGGATTGCAAAAATGTTTATATTCAGGGATAAAAGTGCTTGAGATATTATATATAATTATTTTGATACTTTACACACTTCACTTGTACATTTATTTGCAACTGTTATCCAATGTTGTTTGTTTATTAAAAGTAAAACTCGCTGTTTTATATTTTGTCTACTGCCAACATTCTTTAAACTCAGATCCCAGAGGACGAACTGATATGGTCTTAAAAAGCCCCACCATGTGTCTATGTGACATTACTTGGCGTCCGTGTCATGATGACATGTTAGTGTTGGGCTTACATATGGTGCGCATTTCATGCCATATCTACATATGGGCTTAAAAGACCCTTTTTGTACCCAGCAGGGTTGTGCAGCATATAGGCGCTCAGCCCTTATGTTACAACATAATACAGGTATAAAAGATCGGTACGAAAAAACCCACTTAATTGACCCATTTCCAGTTTTACATGATTTATCTCCCCTTTTACTTCCTGTTAAAAAAACTACGGCTATCATTACTAAAAGACTATGATATTGAAATAAAGATTTTGGATTGTTTTTATATTGTTTGTCTATGCCAATTAAATTTTTGATCTAATTAACCTTATTAGTAGATGTTACTATAGCCATAGGCAACAGGTGAGTTTGAATACAACACGGATGTCACTGGTTACTTGATTATTCAAGCTTTAAAACAGCTGGGGTTCTAATTAGCATCAGGTAAATAGGGTAAAGAACATTGGTTAATTAATTAACGATCACGTTTACACAGCAGGCGGTTTTAATAACCTTCCTCACTCAGATATTGACACCTGTCATTCAACTGAAGCGTGAAAATTTATCAAAGACAATTGTCCATTTCAAAAGGTTTCAACAGGACAAACTGCGGCTGTAGCCACAGTTTTTAGTACCGGAAGTGGACACTAGGTGGTATGGTATACTAGGCTACGTCACAGAATCCCACTTGGCTACTGTGTGACGGGGCAAAAAAACAAGGTACGAACAGCTTTATGTACGAAACGACCCAGCAGTCACCTCTATTAACAACAGTGTGGGAGTGGGACCGAAATGTAAGCGGCCCCTAGATGGCGGCAGGCATAAAAATGAAGCACATGGACTTTCGACTATTTTTGATGTTTCTAACGGTGAACCTTAGCCTATTTAATATAGGAGTTAGGTTAACATCACACTTATCAGTTCGACCAGTGTTCCATAACGTCATCGGGACAAATGGACCTTCAACAAACTCAAAATTGGTATGGAAAAATCCAGACAACGTGCCACACACAACAACGAAAAAAACTTTCTCGATAGAAATTCCTTCAACTCTGAACATCTACCACACGTACTATGATATGAACAAATTACAAACATCATTAATTGCCCAAAGTGGGGACATACATCCTCAACCAGGCCCTGGGACAAACAAAACCACCAGAAAACCGAGATACCCATGTACAATATGCAAGAAAGGGGTGATTGGTTCCAGCAAAGCCGTAACGTGCGATTCTTGTAACGAGTGGACTCACGTGAAATGCACCCAAAGTATCACGGTTGTTGAGTATAACAAATACGTTGACGAAGCTCTGACATTTAATTTTACGTGCAATCGATGCTTGGCGAGTACAATGCCGTTCAACGAAAGCGAAGATATTGAATATGGTCAAACGATGGACCAACGTACAACAGCCAGTAATTCAACGTTCCATGAAGTAGGACGTAACGATGCTGACGATTCATTCGATGGTAACTTTACATCAAAAGGCTTACATTTTTTACATATTAACTGTAGATCGTTACTACCGAAGATGTCAGAAATACGTATGATGGCGACTCGGACTAAAGCCTCCGTTTTAGCCATCACTGAGACCTGGCTTGATGACAGTATCACTAACTCAGAAGTCGGGATCGATAACTACAGCATCATTCGCAAAGACCGAAACCGACAAGGTGGAGGGGTATGCCTTTACATCAAAAGTGATATTGCGTTCTCTCCTCGTCCAGACCTTCAAAACAACAAGATAGAATCCGTATGGACCGATATATTTCTTCCAAAGACAAAACCTATTCTGATCGGGAACATCTACAGACCACCGAGACAAACTGATTTTATGGACAACTTTGAGGAAGCTCTGTCGAAGATTAATCCAGATTGTGAATCTTTTATTTTTGGAGATTTTAATATATGTCTCATAAATAAATTGTCATCATTAGCAAAATCATTTATCAAAATGTTATGTAGATATAGTATGAAACAAATTATAAAAGAACCTACAAGAATTACAAGTAGTTGTAAAACACTTTTAGACCATATTATTGTGAGTAATGAAGAGAAAATAAGTCACTTTGGTGTTTTATTGTCAGGTGTTAGTGACCATTGTATTACATATTGTACAAGAAAAGTTGTCAAAAGTAAAACTAATGTTGTAAACAAAATAAGAGTAAGATCAACAAAACACTATGATAAAAACATTTTTATTGAAAAACTTTCAAGATTGGATTGGTCAGAGTTGTTCCTAAAAAGACAAGTCAATGCTGCATGGGCTGAGTTCAAACAAAAATTTATTTCAATTCTAAACGAGGTTGCACCTTTTAAAGATATAAAAATAAAAGGGCGAACAGAGCCATGGTTGACGTCTGAAATTCTCCAACTTATCAGAGAAAGGGACAAAACATTTTCAAAATATAAGAAAAAAGGAAATCCTATCGACTACAAAAACTACTGTAGTTTGAGAAACAAAGTTCAAAGAGAAACTAAAAAAGCTAAAGAAACATATTTTGAGAACAAAATTGAAGAAAATAAAAACAACCCTAAAACATTATGGCAACATATGAAAAATTTAGGTTATAGTAACAAACCGAAAGAATCAAGCAAAATTGTTATTCAGGTATATGGAGAAGTGTGTCACGATTCGAAAAAGGTAGTTGACTATTTCAATGATTTTTTTACAAGCGTAGCTGAGAAACTAGTAGCAAAATTACCGGAGGCAAGGAATATTTATCATTTCTCCTCAGAAATTTTTAGAAAATATTATAAATCAGTTTTCTCAAAAAATTTGAAGTTTGAACTAGCTCCAGTAAGCGAAGACTTCGTCTATAAACAGTTTAAAATTTAAATGCAAGTAAAAGCACTGGTCTGGATGGTATTCCATCAAAATATCTAAAAGATGGAGCAAGTGTACTTACAAAACCTGTGACATATATTATAAATCTATCTATTGTAAGTGGTATCGTACCTGATGATATGAAAGAAGCAAGGGTTTGTCCAATTTTTAAAAAGAATAGCAGGTTAGAGGTCGGAAATTACAGACCAGTTAGTATCTTAGTTATAATCTCCAAAATTTTAGAAAGAGCAGTATATTGTCAATTAGAGTCATACTTAACTAAAAACAATCTATTATATGACCTGCAATCAGGGTTCCGAGGTAATTTTTCTACAGATACATGTTTAATTCATTTATTACAGTCTTCCCGAAATGTGCCGGTCCGCCGGACCCGACCGGCAAAAAACAGCCAAATTTAACTCCGGTCCGGCAAATTTGTTAAATTTACAACAAAAATGTTAAATTGGTCCGGCAGTATTTGTGTGTAGGTCCGACAACCCAAGAACTAATTTCGCGAAGACTGTTATTAGATCATGTAAAATCACAGACTGCAGTCGGACTGTACACTGGCATGATAATGCTTGACTTACAAAAAGCTTTCGATACAGTAGATCATTATATACTATGCAATAAACTTAAAGTTATGGGAGTTACATCTGTTAAGTGGTTTGAATCATATCTGACTGACAGGCAACAACTTATTAGTGCAAATGGCACCCAGTCAGATTTTCGTAAAGTATCATGCGGTGTACCACAAGGTAGTATACTAGGTCCCCTTTTATTTTTATGCTACGTCAATGACATGTCTGCCAGTGTGGGGTCTGACTGCAAGCTGCTCCTTTATGCTGATGACAGTGCCATCTAGTGATGGAACGATTATCGCCTACAATCGATAAACTGTCGTTTTTCACCCGCCGATCTTACTAATCGATGTTCAAAATAAAAATCGGATGTCGCAGACATCGCCGATCGAAATACAGAAATTCAATTCTGTCCGGTTTTGTTCTGTAATTAACCTGTCCGATCCGTTTCCGGGTATAGTAAAATGGATGACAAGGTCGAAGCGGTCGATCATGACCCAAATAACAACAACTACGAGACTAGACAAATTTATTCATACCCTGGAAAAACCAAATCCAGGGTTTGGGAATATTTTGGATTTTATAAAATAAAAGAAGGACCGCCATCAAAGCAGAAAAGATTTTCCGATTATTAATCGATTATGTCTTTTCGATAATTTCCGATAATCGATTATGAAAATTTTCCGATTCCCCAACACTACATGGCACTTATATTCGCATAAGGATCTAAATGTAATATCTCAAAAACTGGGAAGGGAACTTCAATCATGCAGTAATTGGTTGGTTGACAACAAACTATCACTTCACTTAGGTAAAACTGAGTGTATTTTATTCGGTTCTAAACGTAAACTGCGAAAAGTCAGGGAATTCTCTGTGACCTGTAATGAACATACTATAAATTTTCAAAAAAGTGTAAAATACTTGGGCATAAATATTGACCAATTTATCTCTGGTGATATCATTGTCAAAAACATCATACAAAAAGCCAATGCTAGATTGAAGTTTCTTTACAGGAATGCCAAAAGCTTATCTACAAATGCAAGAAAGACACTGAGCATGGCACTCATACAATGTCATTTTGATTATGCATGTTCGTCGTGGTATTGTGGTATTAATAAATCTTTACAGAAAGAGTTGCAAGTTATGCAAAATAAGATTATAAGATTCATCAATGGATTTGATAATATGAAAAGGGTTGATTATCCTGTTTTCTCTTCAACAGGTTTTTTGAATGTACAATCAAGAGTACAACAAATGCGTTTAAATCATGCACATAAAATTTTTTATAATAAGTGCCCTAGATATATGAAGAGTAATTTTGTAAAACTTTCAGATATCCACACTTATAATACAAGGACAAGTGAGTTTAATTTTTATGTACCTCAAGTTAATTCTCAATCATCAAATACCTTTTATTATAAGGCCATTAAGGACTGGAATAGTGTACCGTTAGAACTGAAAAGAATTAAAAATGCTAATAGTTTTAAATCAAGTATCAAAAAATTCCTTTTTGAAAAAATGAAAGAAAACTTTGAAAGTGAATTTATTTATTAATATTTAGTAGTTGTTATACATTTTACTTTTTATTAATTTCAATTTGCCTGCCTAAATCTTGCGTCGGCCAACTTGTTAGTTTTTGGTTTTTAGCCCTAATCAAGCAGGGTACACTAAAGGACCCCATTGGAAATAAGCTGAAAAGCTTTAATGGGCTTATCCCAGGTTCAGACATAACCTACTTTTTTACGGCTACCAATTAAATTTTAACAAACTAGCCTAGATGCATTCATGGCAAATTTTATTGCAAATAAGATGTCATAAGATTATGTTTCATATTGTATGACTGTAACTTAATAATGTATGTTTGCATTGTGTAAAACTGTGGATATGTGTATGAATCTGAATAAAACTATCTATCTATCATGTCTATCTATAATGAATGGTGATATGTCATCATATGCAAACGACAATCACTCTGTCTAAATTACCGCTTCTTTGAATGCAAACGAATGTTGGTACGTTTGGTATTTTCTTCTATCGTTTGAAAAAAATATATTCGGTTGGAATATGTATGCAATCAGTTTGTAACAACACACTGAACAAAATTATCATAACCTGAACCTGTTTTAAACTGTCAATATTTGCCGCCAATGAAAGGGAAATAACTGCAATAAAAAACGAATACATAAAACAATGTCAACAGTCCCGTTCAATCCACAGTCTTCTTGCTTCACTAATGTTTAAAATGTCCTAACGACGTTGATAAACAGTCATAACTTATTTTTATTACCATATAAATTGATTTTAAAGGGGTTCATGACACCTACAATAAAACAATAAAAAATAATTTGTTATTGAATTTTCTTAATCATGCCACATAGTTTAGTGTCAAAATTTCTAATGTATAAAACAGAGAAGAGAATAAAAAGCGCAAAAAATAGAAACTTGAATTTTTTTGCATGTGTTAAATGTTGTTCAGCAATAGGTATACATTTTAGTGATGGAAGAAAAGTGGTCTGTAAGTTTTTTTGTTTTTTTTTTTGGTTGTATTGGGAATAAATGGTCAAAATACTAATTGGTTTTTTTTTTGTTTTTTTTTGAGGGGGGGTAGTCTCCCTTGTTAAAAATGGCAAAGGTGCATTACTTGTGCCTATAACCAGGGGTTAGTGTAACTAACTTGTAAAACTCCTTGATTTACAGGTTCCTGCTCATATAACGAACTAATTTATGCGAACGTTTTGTATTTCAACTATTAATAAATTGTAGTAATGATATAGGCGCATATGACTTCCATTATTATTTTAAATTTTAATGAAATAGGGGTTGAAGGAAAGAAATTTTTATTGATATACCAAATACGTCATATATATTTTGAGCTTTAACAAAAATAAATGCAAAAAGGGGGGGGGTGGTAACTAATGATAATTTTACAGATCTGCGGACAGATATTTGAAAACCCACCCTATTCATATATTTTTTGACGTTATAAAGTGGGACCTAATCATGTATTGAATGATTAAATCAGACCTATTCATATATAACATGTATATTGACAAAAAAGTCCATTTAATACGAAAATGTTCATAAAACAAAATTAAAGCGTTATTTAAGACATTAAACTTATCATACTAGTATATTTGTTGGCGGCACAATAACAAATAAAGCCGCACCTGATTCCTATCAACACATTAACACCACTTTATAATTACTGCGTGACACATGTCCTACCATGTTCTTTTCAAACTTTGCAAATGCATTAACACCACAATCATAACAATTTGTTATTTGTTGAACTTTGTATTATCTTATAGTCTTTTAATAATTCCCCATCAATTCCGGCGGCATGCTGTTCACGCTCAAAACTAGCAGTTTGACCTAAACTTTGCAAGAATGATATATGGCATGTTGGCAACAAACGATCCTCATTTTGAATAGATCCAATAATACATGGCCTCTGTTACTAAAAATGAAAAATACCGGGGTATAAAAAAGTCACTTAAAATGGCTTATAACTCAAAAAGACAGGAAGCACAGGAAACATCTGATGGATAATAAGCTCTTCTGATTCAAAAGTTCTACAAAAGTCTATCATGTCGAAGTTGTCAGATGACCCCTTTTAAAGGGTTATGCCGCTTAAAATCAAAAATCGTGGTTTATTTAAAGTGTTTGCCTTTTAGAATGATAACTATTGCAGATAGACAAAAGCTGTTGCTTGCTGAAATGTTAAGCTCAAGAAGCTCTACAAAAGTTTTCATAGTTGTCAGATGACCCCTTTTAGGAGTTTCGCCCCTTTAATAAAAAAAAATAGTTTTTTGCTTATTGAATTTCAAAAATCTTTTCATCTGAAACCACTAAACCAGTTTGCCTTAAACTTTGCAAGAATGATTTATTGCATGTTTGCAAAACAGACCCTCATTTTGAATGGATCTAATAAAACATGGAAGCTGCTATTAAAAATGAACATGTGGTAAAATCACATATAAAATGGCTTATAACTCAAAAACTATGAAAGATAGAAAAAATCTGATGATCTTAGGCTCAAAAGTTTTACAAAAGTCTCCATTAAGTTGAAGCTGTCAGATGACTCCTTTTAAGGGTTATGCTCCTTAAAAGAAAAAAAACCATATACAACTATTAGCGACATCACATGACTTGTGTGACGTATTCGTGTAAGCCATATTGGATTTTCCACTCAATAGACTGAAATCTATGGGACGATTGAAAAAACGTCGATATCTTGTTGAATAAATAAAACATATATTTTTTGCAAATTGTTCCCGGTTCTATAGTAATTTATCTTTCGAATGATATAAGTTTTATCGGTTTAAATTACTTGAAAAAAACTTCACATTTTGTTTGAAAAAATTGCATAAATACAGCTGGTAGCATCGTCGGAAACCCACGTCAGGTCGCGTTCTCACTTTGCTACCACGTACCGTCCGTGGGCACACTTATAGATATTTTTTCGTTTACATTCATTGAATTTCATTAGCCAATGGGAAAGACGTTTATTGGATAAAACTACTTTGATTAGTTTATACCCTTCGCCGGAAGTACAAGGCGACCAATTAAAATAGGACATTGGATATTCATAAAAACGAGAAAATATCTACAAGTGTGCCCACGGTCGGTAAGTGGTAGCAAAGCGGGAACGCGACCGGACGTAGGTTTCCAACGATGAGCTGGTATGAACTGTGTTTCTCACATATATACGAATAGAAGACACATTTATGTTTTTAATTTTTACATTTTTAACACTTTAATTGCTGATCTTCATACTTTCCATTTCATTGGAAATTCGCTCATTTTAAAATTTTTAACAAGGCGGATACATCCGAGTTCAGACAGGGGATAGAATTGTGTGGCATTGTTATGGTCTAATTATATCTAAAAAATTTGAAACATGTTTCACTTAGAAGTAAATATTTAAACAATTAAACAAAAAACATTTAAGTGTATTTTACTTACAAAATACTGTTATTAGAAAGAGTAGAATTAACTGCAATTGTTTTGTCTTGTCTTGAATTGAAAATGTGGTAATTAACTTTCAGATAAACATTTATTAAGTATTTCTATAAAAGATAATTTCAAAATTATCCCCATTGTTTTTGTCGCATTTTTCTCAGTCATAAAGGTAGTCAAAATGCAAGTTTTAAGGAATAAGCTTTGCAATAAACATCCTGTACAGAGAATACAAGTTAATAACAGTACGTAATCTTTATCAGGATGACCCAGCATGGGTTTAATTCCAACACTAAAGGTGTTCTAAATAACACATCTGTCGCAAATGTTTATTGGGTAACCATAATTCATTTTTTTTAAATTATGAACTATAGTAATAGTTTTTGAGAATAAAAAAATGATGCCACTGGGAAACAATAATAAACGAGGAACTCCATTAATGATAAAGATAAAAATTTAAATTAAAAGTATATATTAAAAAATGAGAAAAATGTCTTATATTAATAATATGACAAAAAATAAATACAATAATTTTATTATTAATAATAGCAGTTTGCTGCATTCTAAAATTTTGATGTTAATGATTAACAACAGTCGTTTATTGGAAAGCAGAGTTATCGAACCTAATTATGACAGTGTCATGTTTTTTTAATGTGGTTGCCTTTAAGAATGAAAACTATTAAAGATAGAAAAAAGCTGTGGCTTGCTGAAATGTTCAGCTCAATAAGCTTTACAAAAGTCTTCATTAGACCGTAGTTGTCAGATGACCACCCTTTAAAGGTCAGAAATAGTGGGTTTTTTTTGCTTATTGAATTTCAAAAATCTTCTCACCTGAAACCACTGAACCAATTGCAACAATGATATATTTTGTGGCATGTTGACAACAAGCTATTCTCATTTTGAATGCATCTAATAAAAACATGGCCGCGGTTACCAAAATAGAACATATAATAAAATCACTTAAAATGGCTTATAACTATAACAGATAGGAAAAATCGTATGGATCTTTAGAATCTGTCGAAGTTGATCCGAGGTCTGCGGTGGTGGTTGGCGCTGGTGCACACGTTTGTCCAGTTGGTCCCATAAGATGTCAGATGGGATTCAAATACGGCGATTTTAAAGTCCATGGCAACACATGAATTTTATTCCGTCCAAGAAAGTCTCTGGTAAGTTGAGCTGTGTGCGGCCTAGCATTATTCTGCTAGAATAACTCCCTCTGGTGGTCGATAATAGGAAGAAGATGTGGTTGAAGGATGTTGTCTCTGTACTGCTTTAGCCGTTAAATTGTGTGGTACGTACAAGCTCTGATTTCTGTCATCTGAGATCGCCGCGTACAGTATGACGCTACATTCGCCGATCTATCCCCTTCCTTTTAAGATGATTGCGCGAATCATTCATTTCGTCCGCGTTAAATATGTGTTCTACCATCAGTCTTATGTAGCAGGAACCTCGACTAGTCACTAAACCCGATTCTTCGCCAGTTTC
Source organism: Limnoperna fortunei (assembly GCA_944474755.1). Classification (NCBI taxonomy): domain Eukaryota; kingdom Metazoa; phylum Mollusca; class Bivalvia; order Mytilida; family Modiolidae; genus Limnoperna; species Limnoperna fortunei. Next base: position 934,103 of record OX104121.1, on the reverse strand, counting down.
GGAAAGTCCAGACCATCAACTTGTTGCACCATCTGACACGTTCCCATCGATGTAAATATAACGCCGTTAAAACTGCTCAAAATACGTGGGTCTAATTCCATGTTGTACGAGTCGGTTTCTGACAGTTTGGGAGCTGATTCTTCGCACTCCATGTATCCCGACTCAGTTAATTGCGGTTGCTGTGACTGTTCGATTATGTCGTTTGAACACCCGGATGTATAGATCTTGGTATTCTGTAGTTAATCATTTTCTAACACTTTTTTGGACGGTAATTAGTGGTACAGGTCTTTTGAAGTCGGGCCCATATTAATATAGTCTTGAAATGGTACTTTGGTTTACATTCTCGGTCCGTGGAACTTCACTTTAATTGGGATACTCCAGCTGTAGTCGTCTAATGATGATGTTTCTGCTAGCAGTATCCAACCTCGGCACGGCATAACTGTTACGTTTTTGCAAGTTTGACCATCAGACCTGTTCCTTTTATACGCTATCGATAGACTTTCAATCGCTAAGGTGTAATAAAGAAACTGAATACAGAAACTATTTTTCACCAAAATACTAAGCACAGCATTTTGACTTGAAAGAAATTTGTTTTCCTTGTGTTAAGTGAGAAGAACAACTAAGTGCCAAATATATTAGCCAATGGTAAGTAAAGAAATGTTTGTGGTTCAATCACCCGTCTCTTGGAATGTGAAAACCAGTAAAACCAAACTAACCAAGCTAAAAATTCGTCCGTCAATAGATCCGAGAGAATCTTCATAAAATAATTAAGTTACTATCTATTGATATTAAAGAAAAGTTGATATTAGGTTAGTATATTCGTTGCAAAATTTAATAATCACATAATAAAATTACTGAAAACATATGGTAAATTCTGTATATAGAACTGTAGGCTGTCCCATATATTTCCGCCGTTTTGACAATTGACTCGGTCAACACGACGGGTGCGACATGTGGAGAACATATTTCCTAAAAAAAGAAGCACCAATTTTTACTCCAAAGTTTGTCGTGATTTTTATCCCTTTAAATATGCTCTCCTCAATGTTTCTTTTTTATACCTCTCTATTAGTTTCTCACCACCTTCTTCTTCTTTCTGTTTCAGCACTGCATCAATTCTGATGATTGCGTGCCCGGCTTTCTCTGTTATATAAAATAGTATCTATGATTTATGTTAAAAAACTTTGAGGGAGATGAACGGTCAAAACTTGAAATTTCTGTAGATAGCACAATCATTTAATTTCAGCATGCGATTCTTACTTCTGGGAGATTCTAGTCTAGTCCTTTGAATTTCCACAAACGTCTGTCTTGAGGCCATATGTATAATGCCGATTTGTCTTTTGCTCACAGAGAACTTCAATTTCCTAATTACGTTTATAACAAAATGCGGAACCTTGCAGAAAATTTTAGTATAAAAACCAGAAAACACATTGTGCATTATTGGCTTGGGATTGCATTGCATTTTGACAGACCGGAACTTCCGGTTGTCTTCTAACCAATATGGCCGATTACGGTGAAGACGATAATTATCAATCTGGCGATAGAAATAGGTCTGTACAAGATCTGTAGGCAGACGTTTCCGATTGTGGTGTGCTCGGAATCATTTATTTAAGTGTCTGCTGTAGCTGACAGTCAATTAAAACCGGATCGAATAGAATTTGGCATTGTTTGCATTAAATATATTTAGTCGTACAACACACGTGGATGCACTGTCAATGATCTCTACAAGCTTAATTAATGAGATATTTATTAATGTTTATTACTGTATTTTATTTTATACTGAAGTCAAGTGATTTTTCTACTCTAAATATCTCAGACGGGTATTATTTTTTTCTGTAAAGCAATAAAATAATACAACCGCAAGTACCAGATAGTGCTAGTAAACTACACAGCCTAAATTATTTTTAAGCGAAAAATTTATAAATGTAGAAATTAGCAGCTATTGAGCTTTGTAAATTAAAATAATTTTAAAAGCAATGCATCTCTTCCATAATGCACATAATTTGCTCAAAATTAGGCTTGGGAAGAAGTTCCTGGGTGACTCACAGTTGCAGAACTCTGAGAGCATAGAAAAAAAATAATGGAAATGATGACTTTTCAATTTAAAAAAAAACCTAGTGTCCACTTTTGACACTAAAAACTGCGGCTGCAGACGCAGTTTGTCCTGTTGAATTTTGAAATGGACAATTGTCTTTCATAAATTTTCACACTTAAGTTGAATGACAGGTGTGAATATCTTTTTTTTGTTTGAATGGTGTTTTAACGCCACTTTCAGCAATTTTCCAGCTATTTCATAGCGTCCAGTTTTTATTGGGAGAGGAAGCCGGAGTACCCGGAGAGAACCCCCGACCTGCGGTAGGAAAACTGGCAATCCTTGTCAATTAAGATTGGAGTCGAGTACACCCTGCCTGCAGTGAGAATCGAACCTGCAATCTCAGTGTTGACAGACCACGTGATCAATAGTAGACGAACTACCTTGACCACTCGGCCACCGAGGCCCCCTTATTTAATGCCATCATGTAAGCAGGCAGTGGTAAATATTGCAAAAGACCACAGTACCAGATAGTAACTACATAACATAAATTTGTACAAATTTATAAATAGAGAAATTAACAACTATTGAGCTTTGTAAATTCAAATAATATTTAAAATGATGCATATCTTACATAATGCACATAATTTGCTTAAAATTAGGCTTTGCAACAGGTAAGAATTGGGTTACTTATAGTTGCAGAACTTGAAAGCGTAAACAAAATTGTAATTTGCTGTAACATGCAATCCGTTAAATTTTACTAACATAATATTTAAAAATGTTATTGTCAATAACTACACATTATCTTACGCCATAATGTGAACAGGCATTTGTAAATATTGCAAATCACCTACTGTGTGCACAAGCAGTCAGTTGTATGTTTAAGAATGGAGATTTGAAATAAATAAAACATAAAAGTACATGTACATGCAACAAGTGATCTAACAGGAATTCACCTATTCAAATACTGTCCATTTCATATAAATTGGTATTAAGTTTTAATTTGTTTTTTTTTTTTTAAATGTTTAACACGTCTATCGGCAATATTTCAGTTATATCATGACATCCAGCTCTTGTTGGTGAGGAAGCGGGAATACTCTGAGAAAACTGGCATTGAATCCTATATATTTATGAATGGATTCGAGTACACCCTGCCTGTAACCTCATTGTTGACTTACAGCAAGATTTTTTAGAACAATTGGGTGATTCTTGCTACACAGCACTTGTATAAACATTTATCCAGTTGCTAAGATCCAGTTCTAAATGAATGTTTACAGTCATGTAAGTGAGTGGTGCATTTTGAAGTAACTGTTTGTTGGCCATGAGTAATGACAGTATTGTTATCAAGAGGACACTTGTGAGGTAACAAGTGGAGACCACAAAATGCTTAGCATCATGTGGTCAAGTGTTACTAAAAAGGCCCTTTAAATGTTTTGTTTTAGTTGTTATTTTTTTAGGGATTATAGAAACTGTTTATGTTGTATTTCAGGGGAGATCATTATAATAATAGAGGAGGCCAACACAGGGGATATCGAGGAGGTGGCGGTGGGGGGAGAGGTGGTGGAGGTGGCCATAAGCCCCTTCCCACTGAACCCCCATATACAGTTTATGTTGGTAATTTACCCAATGGCTTGGTACAGGGAGATTTAGAATTAATTTTTAAAGAAGAAAGAGTAAGTAAATGTCTAAGATGAATTACATTTGTTAGCTGCAATTCTTGTTTGAAGCAAATGTTCATTTGTGTAACTTGAAGAAATAATATGAATGTAGGCTCAGCCTAAATGTGAGCATTGCACATTTTATATATCATGACTTTACATCAGAGCACCCTAACAGTGCCTCTGCATTCCATTGGTGATGAGATGTCACAAAAATGTCAATTGCAAATGCAGCAATTCAGAGATTGCAAAAAAATTGACTGAAATTTTTGTTGTTATTTAAAAAAAAACACTTTAATTTTATCGATGTCAAAATGATTTGTGTCTACTTTTTAATTAATTTTAGTGCTGTTCTACGATATTTTTTTTGGATAGCTCAGCTACTATTCTAAATGGGTTTGTTTATATAGATCACGTGACTTTTTATACACAGATGCATCTGTGATGATCGATAATACTTGAACTAGTAGTTTCTGTCACATTTGTTTTTTTCTTTTGTACATAAGAACATAAAGAATGATAATCAAGATTTATTTTTTAGAGGTTAGGTAGCCATATTGTAAAGAAACTCCCATATAAAAATTAAATAGAGGTGTTTTTTGAGGGGACGCTTTGTTGTTAAGTTTTGGCTGTTAAATATAGAAATATATTAGAAATACTGATATTTCTTAAAACATTTTTGAATTTCTCATTACTTTCAATTTTCTTAAAATGTTGTGGTTTTCTTCATGAACTATGACTTCCTCCCCAGTAAAAACTGGATGACATGATATACATGTGATGTAGCAGAAAAATTGCTGAAAGTGGCATTAAACACTTTTTAAACAAAACAAACATTTCTTTCAATTAAAATAATCTTTCAATGAATCCAGTCCTGTGTCATTATATATACATTTGTATATTCAATACATGTGTACTTCAGCCATTTAAAGGTATACACAATTCTGAAAAGTAAGTGCCAAAACATACATATAACTACTTAATTTACATATATTGTTCATAATCGGGGGTTGGGCCTTGGTTGGATAATGGTAGTTGACCTGTCAAAACTTACAGTACAGTCAACGTGATGCTGTGATTTTCCCTGCATTTGCAAATGAGTGGAAAATGCGTGGTAATTTTTAGGTTTGATGCATTTGCGTGGAAACACGCAAACTGGATTCTGCCCACGATAATACCACGAATAATATGTCCACGCAAAATTCGTGGATGATGCAATGACCACGCAAATTAATCTATATATAAAAATTCGCTGTGTAACATAGACGATGTTTTTAAACTTGACCTGCACGTATTTGTTCAATCGTATTTATGTTATATACAATGTGTATATTTCTTTTCCAGGCACAACAGAATTGTTACTTGTCATACATTATAATAAAAATATCTTTATATTCTTTCTTTCTTAAATCTATCTATCTTCCTTTAGTTATTCATGTATGTTGGTAAAATAAACATCGTGTCCGTAAATTTTCTTTTTTTTAAATATACGGTATGTTAATTTTCAAGGCTCCATAAATGCTACTTACTTTAAGTAAACTTACTTGAAGTAATAAATAAAAACGAAAATTTTTAGATACTTTGTATGAAACCAACTACCAAAAACTTCACTGCATGTGTAACATAGACGATATTTTTACTTGACCTGCAAACGTATTTGTTCAATCGTATTTACGTTATATACAATGTGTATATTTCTTTTCCAGGCACAACAGAATTGTTACTTGTCATACATTATAATAAAAATATCTTTATATTCTTTCTTTCTTAAATCTATCTTTCTTCCTTTAGTTATTCATGTATGTTGGTAAAATAAACATCGTGTTCGTAAATTTTCTTTTTTTTAAATATACGGTATGTTAATTTTCAAGGCCCCATAAATGCTACTTTTTTATTTTAAGTAAATTTACTTTAAGTAATGAATAAAAACGAAAATTTTTAGATACTTTGTATGAAACAAACTACCAAAAACTTATATACCTACAAACGGCGATTGTTAAGTTTCAAATATTGCATTTCCGAACGATCGCAATTTAAAAAAAATATATATCGAAAGTATTGCTCAATTGTTAGAAATATTTCAAATATCCCAACCATATGTTATATCTTGTGTGCTTGTCTTTATCATTTTAGACAAGCTGGTAAAATTTCATTTAAATATTAACGGAAATCCTTCCAATTTAGTTGCACCTTATAACTAAGTACGCTTATTGTGATTTATTAAAGATTTATAATCATTCAAGGTTGCAATCACACTCTTATGTACTACTCTCCAGCATTCAACACCTTACGGCAGGAGACAACTTTGTTTTATTGCCATATTGCATTATACGCAGGTTTCAATTAACAAATCTACTTCCAACACTTCCCGAGTCATCGTACATAAATGTTTTGCATTTATTTACATACGTGCACCTGTGTTAAATGTACGTGATATTTTTGTTGATATGCTACATATGTAGCTATGAGATACAGGTGAACCTAAGTATTCAACACTATTTATAATTTTCAGATCTTATTTTTGTTTCCATCTCCGCCCATGAACATTCTTCATCATAGACTACTTCTTCTGCCTCTTTGGTGCAAATATTTAACAATTTCCGTTTTCATTTACTATTTGAATGTGCGTTTTTTGTTTATTTTTATTAATTAATCTTTTTTTTTTTTTGGCCCTGGGGGGGGGTCGGGGGGGGGGGGGGGGGGGGAACGCAAACAAAAAAACCCGTCAAAATAGTATTTGAAAACGGGAATTGTGACATATTTCCACCTAAGAGGTAGAAGAATTCGGCCTATGTTGTTCATCAAATATGTTCCACCCAGGTATCGTTATAATAGAATGTACATAATTGTATTTTCCTTTAGTAGGAGGGAAATACACCTGCTGCGAAAGCAAACGTTGCCTTCCATTACACAAATGCTCAATAGAATTTGGCTGAAATATACAAGAAACTGCAGTATTAAAAATGAGGAGCATTCACATAATATTTTTACAATGTACTGTCGATGCCAAATTTTCAACTTCAATGATCTTTCATAATAATTGGGACAGTACACCTAACCACGTGTTGACTTGATCAATTCCGAATGCAGTGAATTTACCTGTAAAAAAAATTTGCTAAATAACCAATACTCCATTCCGAACTAATATAAGTAATCATTCAATTAAATATATTGTAATACATCCACAGTTTCTGTATATTTCTTGAAAATTCATAGAGAAAATGTAAGTACGATGTTCGAAGACAACTTCTGCTTACCGCATTATGTGTTTCCCGCCTTGAGAATTGGCACGTGCAGTTTATGTAATTACAAAAGGTGTGTCAGTCAAGAAATGAATACACACGTTTAAAATAAATGTACGAATCCTCATTTGTATTAATAAAAATAATTTTTACTATAATTACTATTTATAATAATAAAGATATAAACAAGATTTTTCGATCCATGACAGAATTGCAAAACTTCATTCCGAGGTAGCAACGATCGTTAGAAAACCGTATTAAAAACCGTAAGACAGTTGTATTTGATTATTTACTGTCCCATTCGTGGGTTGTATATTTTTTTATATATATCCATAATTATTTGTTTTTCAAAATTCGAGTCTGAATTCGAAATATTTCCTTTAATCGTTAAGTGATATACGAATCTATGCACGTTGATTTTTTTTATAAGTGAATGTTTTTTTTTCGGTAATAAATGTCGATTTATTCGCAAAATGACATTACCTGTAAACTTTTTCTTGGACATATTGTCACACATAATACGATGAACCAAACAAACTTAACAGTTTAATTTATATAGTGAAAGTTTATGAATGTTCCAAAACTAGAAACACAAAAACCGCGTATGCTTCATAATTATAAAATGCGTATCATAAGACAAGGTTCATTTTTTCTAACTGACAAACAACGGGATAGCTATTTAAAGCGGCTCATATGATTAAGCAACATACACAAGTATAAATAAATGCAGGATTTTCTTCCGTTTTTAGGGTTAATAAATCCCAAACGTTCTTTTTCTCTACACACTTAATCACTTATTGAAAAATGTGTTTCTTTTATGATACGGGTATTGAAAATTTAAAAAAATGAACTGATTTTGTTCTGAAAACACGTTAATTCTTTTGGCAAAAACGGCACTGCAGGCGATGCTTTTCAGTATTTGTTTTAATTGAATAAATTTACCTGCCGGTTTAATCGTATCATGATATGAAAATTTACGTCGACGAAAAGTATCCTCAATATATTATTTGTACAAAAGAAGATAATGTAACATATACTTGTATAAACTACTGAATAGCGTTCATGTATACCGATAACATGTATAAATCGCGCCCACTCAAAATTTTTCGTGTTTTTGCGCGGCATCCACAAATCCCGTGGAAAGTTGAAAAACTCAATATTTTTCCACGCAATATTGCGTGGGTAAAAAATTAGTGATTCGTGGGCATAATTTGAGTGGATTTTGCGTGATTACCACGCGTGGGCTATGGAAAATCACAGCATTCCGTTGACTGTACTGTAGGTTGCAGGTTCAAGTCTCATTGTTGACAGGATGTGTTCGACTGCAATCTTGTTTGACAAGGATTGCCAGCTTTCCTATCATAGGTCTGGTTTTTATTTATGTACTCTGGCTTTCTCCCTAATAACAACTGGACAACATGATATAGCTGAAGAATTGCTGCTAAACCACCGTTTAAACAAACAAAAAACATTCCAATTTTAACTTCAATTTCTACTGGGCAAAAAACCCACCTGACCTTTTAAGGACATTTTTTACCAAAGGAATGTTTAAGTATCTGGCAAAATGATTGCAACAGAATATATGATGTGAAACTTGTGCAATAAAATGGACTATAAGATTGTTGTAACTGCCAAACCGTATCTCTTCATGTCCTTAAAAAAGTTTTGTCATTTGGCGGACCATGGTTCCTAGCTTAGATTGTTGTTGACAAAAGTTGTCTTCTTATTTCAGGTACGAAGTGTACGGCTTGTTCGAGATAGAGAAACAGATAAATTCAAAGGTTAGTTTAGCAAAAAAAGGATGCCTGTGTGTAAAGACGGAACAGTTTAAATATAATGCATGTGTTGTAATGTCCTTTTTTTCACCAGTAATAACCAGACAAGGCTGTCGTATTTGAAAATTTTCAATAGCAACAATTGCAATACAGAAAATTTAATAGCAAACTTTACTTCAAACAATGAAAACTGTGTATTTGGTTAATTCATCCCTGCTGTATAAAAAAGAAGTGATGCAGCATTGGATGCTGTTGTAAAGTGATTGAGAAAGTTGTGTGCCCTGTGCAATATAGGCATTAGACAGAAAAATGGCACAAACAAACTTTTCTATTAATGCGCCCACATGCATTGGTTTTCAGGTTGTTAGTTTGTTTTGTAAATGCCACTAAACAATTGTTGAGATGAGACAACAAGTTGTTTTCTTTTTCATTTTAGTTTACAGCGGAATAAAAATTGGTCAACAAAAGATATTTTTAGCAGTTTTTTAGTTAAAATTTTATTCCATCATTTCTTAACTTAAAAACAAAACTAAAAAATATAAGGTCAATAAATGATATAAACCATAGAACTTTCAGTCTTGAGGTTGTAACTGCACATACAGATGACATCACAAATTTTAGGAAAGGATCCAAGATGCAATACTGTTACTTTTGACAAGTTGTATATGTTTATTGAAAACAAAATCCAAGATTATCTTGAAAACAAAAAACATTTCAAAAATTCCAAACAATGTTTGCTTTGAGACTAAGACTAAATGCACACACTGCAATGAGCATAAATTAGAAAATGTGTTGATGAATACCATTTATAAATATTTGATGAATTTAGACTAGATTATATACATGTATTGGCCATAACTTAATTGCGTGCATGAAATATCACATTGGTGAGATACCTTATATACAAAAGTAAAAAAGGTTTGGTCAGAACTTAAATATGCACATGAATTATCATACCAGTCAGTGTTCCAGCTAGGATTTAAAAATAGAGGGGCGCATGAGAAAGGCACATTTTCGTGTATTTTCATATTTTTTAGTGTGATTGCGGTTGTTGCACTTTTATTATTTGAATAAGTGTTCTGTTACTCTTTTGCACCTTTATTTTCATTTTAAAGTAAAATATTAAATATATTTGTGCATTTAATCAACTGAAAAGTGACTGCCAAAATACTATTTGTTACTGTGTTTCAATCTTTGTGGTTGTACCTTTAACACTAGCAGCATTGTATTTGCAAGTTCCTGAACTAAGTTCATATCCAAGTTTGGCCAGTCTAAGACAGTGAGTGCACACACTAACAAACATACTAATGAGAAACCTTCAAATAAGCATTGTTTCAATTTTTTTTTAAAGGGCCATGGGCCAATCACAAAAAACCTTTCACTGGTTCTAATACACACTAAATATAGGTATTAACATTTCATGTCTATTAATTTTATTCTTTCTAAATATGACTAAAATAGTACTGGCTGGATGTTGATTGATCAGCAATTAAATATTATGTATTTCAGGATTTGCCTATGTAGAATTTGAAGATTTAGACTCATTAAAAGAAGCTCTTACATACGATGGGGCTGTAAGTATGCCACACAAAAAATCAACTCTATGAAATGTCTTTTGAGAAGACAAACATTGTAAGAACCTTAAGCTCTTTAATTTACATAAAATTCCTGCAAGGTAAACATGGACAGTTTTAAATAATGCTACTTACATATGTATATTCATAGAAATCCTGAATTTGGCGTAAAACATAAATTAAATATGGTAAAATTTATATGAAGAATTTCTCGTGATACCTAACAATAAAGAGCCATATGAAAAGGATTCAGCACACTATAAGGAGATAATTAATAAATGTAACAGTTGTCAAATAGGTTTATTTATTGTTTTTTGTTTGTTTGAATGTAGTTGAGGCCAAACACCAAAATATGTTTATTTGCCCTTCTGTTTTTTGAATGGGCGGGCAGGTTGACAAAAATGTTTATTTTTATTCAACATTGTAGTTTCTTCAGTGTCACATGCGAATATTGTTATACCCTCACTTTGCAGAAGAGGGATTATACTGGTTTACCTCTGTCTGTTCATCCTTCCATCTGCAGCATAACAGTTTTCTCTACTTGTCACAACCACTTGAAATTTTATATTTGACCTTACCATGTGGTCCTATATTGCGAGTACTGATGTCAGGTCTGTCTCATAACTACTTCCTGTTTACCAGCTTAGTCAATTTTTAACATTAGCTGTCAATGGGTGAAAATTTTCGTTACCGTTTTCTCAGCAACTACTTATCACAACCACTTGTAATTTTATCCAAAATACGAAAATCTTCATCCATTGACCACTAACTTAAGAGATGGGAATTGCAGGAAAATACTGAGCGAGCAGTAGCTCACAGGTTCCTTGTTAATTCATAAAATGAAAACATCAAAAGGTTTTAAAATACACACACAAATCCCACAGGTAAAGGACACATTTGACTTTGATCTATTTATATCAAGTATGGAACAAAGTTGGTACTGAGAAAATATTAACAATTTTGTTTTTCATTTGTTAATATAATTTTTCAGACTGATTTTTTCAGGTTGGTTGGGGAAGTGCAAACAAGCGCAATTTTATTTTAGGCCTTATATACCACATGTTTCATTTAATCATAGCATTTAGATTTTATTTGGGCTTGAACGACAGTACCATGTAAAAGCCCCAGAATTGTTTACTGGTTGGGGAAGCTGTTGCTTCATCAGCAGTGTTTTTCACAAAAAGTCGTAAGTGCTGATGTCACATGTCTTTTCTTCTGATGTTCCAACTTACAATAGATTTTACACTGACAATTTTTTGTGAAATCCACTCCAGGACTAAAGACTATCTGATCATGTTGGGGGGAGTTTTCATTTTGGGACATAGGTTGAGGGTTATCAATGACCTCCATTTATTAAAGAAACATAATTGGTTGTTTGTGTAACTGTCAAACCATTTGAGGAAACGTCCATTATCATGTGAGGCTTACTGAGAATGCAGTATTTTCATTGTAGTTATTTGAAGATAAGCACTTAAGAATAGATATTGCAGACAGCAGAGATAAATCGAAAGATGGAGGAAGGGGAAGAGGTCGTGGTGGTCCAGGTTAGTATAGTGTCACCTTGGCAACAGACTGATTTTTCAGATAAGAATGAAGAAATATATGTATGAATTACAAAATTTGAAGAATGTAACTAAAATCAGTACTGGTACCCAAGAAAAAGTTTATGTAATATATAAGAGACCACAAAAAAAGTTATGCTTATGTGTTTTTATACACTCCCTAACGATATGAGTGTCTGTCAGTCTGTCCGTTCCTCTGTGGTTTCCAGATGATAACATGTCAACAGATTTGTTCAAACTTTGCAGAGCTGTTAAGTCCTATAAAATGAAGACATTAAATTATCAGCACAATACAATACAAGTTTTTGAGTTGGGCCAATCTGAAATCATTTTTATATTTCCAATGTCAAGGTAAAAATTGTCTGAGATGGACTGGTATCGTGCTCAGCTGTTTCTGTAGGCTGATATGTAATTCAGTTCTGAGATGGACTGTTATCGTGCTCTGCTGTTTCTGTAGGCTGATATGTAATTCAGTTCTGAGATGGACTGTTATCGTGCTCTGCTGTTTCTGTAGGCTGATATGTAATTCAGTTCTGAGATGGACTGTTATCGTGCTCAGCTGTTTCTGTAGGCTGATATGTAATTCAGTTCTGAGATGGACTGTTATCGTGCTCAGCTGTTTCTGTAGGCTGATATGTAATTCAGTTCTGAGATGGACTGTTATCGTGCTCAGCTGTTTCTGTAGGCTGATATGTAATTCAGTCAAATATGTTCATGAATATTAAAAACAATGCAGCAGTATTATTTAATGTGTCATTAGATGCCCTATTTTTTTTATGCATGAAGCATATTCATGGTTGTTTCAATTTATGGCTTCTAACATTTCAGTGTAAAACTATTGCATGTTATAAGTGGTATATTTTATTATTGTGGATCAGATAAAACACAAATTGCTAACATTATTTTCTTTTATTGTTTTGGTTGCTAATTAGTAAATAATGTACTCATTATTTTTTGGCTTCTTTTTTAGGGGGCTTTCGTGGTGGAAGAGGAGGCCCACGTGGTGGTAGAGGTGGGACGGATGGAGGTGGGGGTTGGAGTGATAGAGGAAATGATTTTGATGGACAGCATGAAAGGCGAGGGGGTCGTGGGGGCTATAGAGGTGGTTTTGATGGAGGAAGAGGTGGTGGATATGAAGGAGGAAGAGGGGGAGGCTATGAACGTAGGGGAGGATCATTTGGTGGTGGACGACAAAGAGGGCATGACCGTCCTGCTGGTAGAGAAGATGAATTTAGAGAACCTTCTCCAGGTAATCATTGAAAAGTTTTAGAAACAGAAAATAAAGAGAAACATTGTATTTTATTATGAATCTATTCTGTTGCCATCAGCACCTTTCTTGCTATCATGTCCAGAGGGGGGGTCCATATTCATATATGTGATAAATCTCATTTGTAACAAAAGAACTTTCAGTCATATACTTATTTTGAGAATAGTTATAAAAACTTGTTAAAATGCAATTTGTGAGCTAAATTGTATTGTTTATGGCTACCATTAGTCATTTGAAGCTGTAGGATAAAGATGGGTAATTTAAAAGGAATCAACAGTTTTTGTTTGTTAAGCTGCTGCTGGAATTTCATCCACCTCTAAAATACATGTTTGCCATGTATAAAGTATGGTTTTTAGCTTGCCCAAGCTTTTACAGTGAAAATTATTAGTTTTTTTTATATTTTCTCTTGTCATTGTTGTAAGATTTTCACATTTTCGTCATCTCCAAATTCAATAAAACTTGGCACACGAGTCCTTGAATGAATTTTTCTCATCAAAGGGGAGACAATTAAATTGTTAAATAGCATGTCAAAATTTTAAAATCTTCTCAGGTACTTCTTGTGCTTATGTTGGAATAAAAAAGGTGGGGCATATGGAGAGCCTAATTATACTTAAATTATCAGTCTTCTGGCTAATTTTTTTGGTCACAGTTCAACTGGGCCTGTACCTACATAATTTTACAGGCCCACAAGAAAATTAACAATCCCGAAATATTTCATGTACATTTTTATACCCCGCCACACGAAGTGGCGAGGTAATATGTTATACACTCAGTTTCGTTCTGTGTCTGTCCGCCCGTCCTTCCCCCGAAGGTTTCCAGATGATAACTTGAAAACGCCTCAAGGGATTTGAATGATATTTTGCACAGCTGTTCAGTACAATAAAATACAGGTCAAGTTCAATTTTCAGGATGATCAGAAAAATATTATTGAAGTATTGCCACTTTATAAATTTTCAAATTTGACAATAATGAAATTTTCTGGTCTAAGAAAGATAACTCATTTCTTGCTGTCTCTATATACTAGTATATAGTGGATGTATAGTATATACAGTATAGTATACTAGTATATACAAATATATTTAACTATTGATGAATATTGTGGCTGGGTATCATTTAATGTCCCATTAGATACCCTATTTTTAAAGTGTCAATACTAAGAAATATTCAATAAAGTTGTAGTACAAATCAATAACATAATTTTCAGCCATTTGTTCTCTTGAAAATGACATTAGAATTGTCTCTCAATGAATAAAACACTGAGAACTTGTTTTTTCATTAAATGTTGGTATGTGATATTTGATTTTTATATGGGTTTATCTTAAGCAGTTTAACTTAAATTATTAATAAGTACTAATAAGTAATGAAAGACTAGAACAAACAGTTTGATTAACTTCTTTTATCCCACATTTCCATAAATATTCAACATTACAATGAAAACAAATCAACTGCCACAAGACAGTTAAATTAAATAAATCTTTCTTTGTTATTAGTAAATAAGTTGATAGAAAATGAATACATTTTCTAACATATACTTAAGGAATACTTCAAATTTCTGAACAGATTATACGATATAATATGGTTTGGGTCTGCGAAGCGGTTTATGAATGGTGTAAACAGACCCGAACCATATTATATCATATAATCTGTTCAGAAATTTGAAATATTCCTTATAATTTAATTTTAACTATAAATCATCAATTTTTGCGGTAAAAGCGTCGATGACGTCGTGGAACTATTTGAATTTTAACGGCGTTAGAATAGGTCAAAGGTCACGCAAGTTATTTCTTATAATATGGTTTGCCCGATTTGAATTGACCAATCAGATTTCAGCTTACAAAGCAAATTAAATTATTATTATATATTCTGTTGAAGTAATGTATCTAGTGAATCCCTACAATTTGATTGGTTAATCAAGACGGGGATATCATACAGTATTCCCTGTGACAACCTGGGGATATTAAAACCAGTTTCAAAATGGCGTCTATTCATTGAATAATTTATTTGTTTTACATAATATAAATAGTTAAAGATAATATAAAGATATCAAATATCGATTTTAAATACATGCATTTTACGGAATCTTTCATCTCCGTCTGTGATTTTTCTTGAAATTAACAAGGGAGATAACCGATAACTTGAAGTCTTCAAAAGGGCAAACAAAGGCATTTGCATCGCACTTCGAAAGTGAAATTTATCATTAAAAGTTTAGCTGGGAATAAAAAGTCGTAAAAAAATAAAGGTAAGGGGTTATAAAATTTAAAATGCCATAAAAAGTTTTGTTGGAAGCTTAAATGTGTTGAATGGTAGGTTCTCCGATAGTCGGGTGGTCCAAACTAAAGCATGAGAAATGTCTAATCTAATTATATACTCTAGAATATTAGTACAAGAAGACTTCAACAGAATATAATTGTTATTCGGGCTTCTAACTGGTATTTGCTCTTAATTTTCTGCAACCCTTTATATAAAAGGTACAAGTCATAAAGGAACCAGCTTTACTAAGACTGGTTACAAAATATATTGAAGTAACGGGACCAGTTTCATTTTAGGTATCTATTATGGTTTTTTCAAGAAATTATGATATGGGAAGTTAAAATAAGCAAATGATAGGCATCTCTGGTGATTTGTATATTATCAAAATGAATTAACAGCTTATTTCTTGGCACACTCCAGTCATATTTCAGCGATTATAGGCTTCTGACTTGATTTTACATGCCGCAGGCATCGGATTACTAGTTAAATGGAAGACTGCATTATTCATTCATTTGCAGTGTTTGACGTGTGAGCTATTGTCAGCACTTTGCAACCGTCATCATCACTGGCGGCCTCGTCTGTAACCTTTTTACATTTAAATCTTCTTCTCTGAAACCACTTGGCCAATTGAAACCAAACTTGGCCATAAAGTTCATTGGATGGACCTTTCAAATGTGTTTTTTTATTTGAATTGGAAAACTAATATGGCCACTACCACAGGACTTAGTTTAACATAGGACCCTATCGGAAAAAGTTTTAAAAGGCTTCTTGTCTGAATCGAAACAAAGTTTATTAACAATATTGTTTGGATGGTCCTCTTTAAAACTTATTGAAAATTACAGGACCTAGTTTTACTTGAGGGCAATGCCATTCTCATTGCCTATAAAATGAGATGAGCGATACAGGCTCTTAGGAGCTTCTGGTCTTTAATAATATTGCAGCATGTGATCTTAATTCTCATTTTGCTGCATAAATCTGTTGATGTGCCCAGTAGTTAATAAAAACAAGTGAAGATTGAGTGTGAATTTCTTACATTCTTGCAAATGTAAGAGTTATGCCTCTTTGTATATATCTACAGTATTGTACATTGAAAAATTGTACAAGCCTTAAATGGTGAGAATTGCAAGTCAATGCCAGGGATTTCTCGCCTAATTTGAAGAAAGTACAAAGTAACTTTATATTTTCTGATGAAAATAATTTTTACTGTATAATGATGAAATACATTTTATACTGAAAAAAGTGCATTTCCTCAGATTCTTGTTGAAAATTAGTGTTATAACAAAAAATCCTAAACACATATTGTATGACAACATATTGTAAATAAAAATAGAATGTTTATTTTTTTTATATGAAGTAACTGTGGTGTGACTGTCAGTGTATTTTTAGAACCTTGGATGAATTTGATTATCAATCTTTGTCAAAATATTATATTCTCTATATATTTTACATAGAAAAATAAATAAACAACCTGACTATCTTGTACACAAAAGAGTATGTATTTTTATTAGGCCTTATCAATTTGGTTATGGGCATGGGTCTGGAAACGGTCATATTTGCCGGACATGACCGAAATTTACACTAAAATGACCGACTAAGATTTGCTCAAATCGGACATCTAAAAAGTAATATATTGCATGCAATAATCATTTGTTGGATTTAATCCCTTCAATTTGTATTATAAATCAACCCTAAGGCTATTTCCTCTCGCTGACATGTGTTTATTGACCACCGACTGGTGATTATGTAATAAGGTCAACAGGTGTCAGATCTGCTTCATCCATATCGTAAACATACTATTGCAACAACATTTTGAAGGAACAGAGATTGAATATAAATAAATATTTAATATTTAATATAATAGACTGTTTCTATATCACATTGCTAAGAAAATAAGACAACTTTACAGTACACGTGCAACTTTAATGAAAAGCACGTGCAGTCAAAATTGTACACTACACAAGCGCCAATGTGACTATACGTTACATAAATCAAGAGAAAACCAATTTGAAAAAAAAATCATTGAAAATAATGAGAACAAAAATGATTATTTCATTTAATAATAAAAACTTGTAAAGAGCATCGATCGCAGAATAACGCATAAATTCAATTCGGGTCCGAACTTGTGGTAATTAGGTGACAACTTCCTATTTCCGGTTAATGAAAAACTCGCCATTTTACAATAAATACTTTTTATCTAGGAGAATGTATCGCTACATATATTTTCTTTTTCACATTATGCATACATCGTAGGAGCCATCCCAAATTCCATGGTACAACCCCCATATTCACATTATCGTGACGAATCGACCCGACGTGCAAACAAGTTTCGGTAGGAAACGACCCAAGACCAATATTCACTACCATGAAATTTGGTAATTTCCTAGGGGGAAAAATGACCGAAATGGACAGGGAAAACTTCCAGACCCCTGGTTATGGGTTCTAATATTTGTTGGTAATTCTTACTTTCTTCATTTCAGAATCAGCAGCAGCCCGACCTAAATTAAAACTAAAACCTAGAACTGTAAAAGAACCTGTATTAGTGCAGGCTGACACTGAACGTAACGCTAGCATATTTGGCACTGGTAAACCTCGAGATGAAGTCGTTGCTGATAGTAGTACTAGAAGTAGAAATGCCAGTGAAGGAAGTAATCATTGAAAACAAATTGTATATACTTTCATGTTAAGGTAGGTTAATATTGTTTGTTTGTTTGAATGATGTTTAACGCCCTTTTCTACAGTTTTCAAGCTATATCTGTTTTTATATGGGGGGGGGGGGGGGGGGGAAGAGTACCCCCGACTATTGGTTTGAAAACTGGCAATCATCGTCAATTAAGATTGGAGTCTAGTACACCCTGCTTGCAGTGAGACTCAGTTTGAATGGTGTTTCATGCAGCTTTCAATCATTTTTTGCTATTATATATCAACCTGTCTGTGTCTGTCTGTCCGTCTGTCCACATCCCTTGTAAGCGCAACTCCTCCTAAACCGCTTGAAGAAATTTAATGAAACTCGGATATCATTAAGGGGAGATAATTGGACTTGAAAGGGAAACAGGGGATATCCCTTTATGAGCATGCTCACAGTCCACACTTGTTGTATCCAGTTTTAATACGAAAGGTGTAATACCCAGTGAAATTCCTTGGCCATCTGTAGGAAAATGGCAGTCCTTGTTAATTAAGATTATGGGATTTGTTTTTTGCTGGTGTAACTGTATTTTCATAAGCTTTTTCTGTTACAGAAATGTAAAAGTGCTCCATTGTCTCCAGTATCCAGAATCAAGCGCTTTCCGAGGATTCTGTCGAGAGGCTTCATGTTAAGAGATTTATTTGTATACCCAACACCTGAGAGAGAATTCTGTGAAACTTTCAAACAGTAGTCAATGAAATACGTGCAGACTGGCTTTATTTAATGAAATTACCTTAGTTGGGTCTTTGATAATGCAGACAATAATTAAAAATGTATTAATTATGTTACTTAAGTGATCTATATATTCTTATCTAATCGATTTACCAACATTTTGAGCATGCCCAATTGGCAGCCTATTGCATGCCATCAAATTTGAAATAGAAAAATGACAACTACTGTATACACATAGTTAAATCATGATAAAATAGCTGAAAGCTGATAAAATGACAAAATTAAGTTTTTAAGCTATTGCATTTTTTCTCATTTTGTTGTTTGATATGTACATTTTATATTCAGGAATGTTATATGAATTTCAAGGACTTTTTCCCTTGATATATCAGTCTCCCTGGTAACAATTTTAAGGCTGTGTGTGTTGTTATTCCTTTGCCGTTTGTTATGGTATGTACAGAATCAACCTTCGTTAAAAACCTGTTTATCAAGTTATTTACATTGGAAAATTCAGTCAGATGTTATTATTTATGATGAGTTTAAATATTAAAATCATGGTTAAATTATCAGAGATATGTTTTCTTATAAATTGGTTAAATGATGAAAGATACATGTATAAAGAAGTAGTAATAAAGGTAGTATTTGCATATTTTTATTTAATTTTGAAATACTTCAAGGAAAATGCAACTTTCAATTCGGGTCATTTTTTATTCCAATTATTTTTATGGTACACAGTATTTTAACCATATTTGAAGATTGTTTAGGGGTCAGCTTTATCATCAAGTGGGGTCAAAATTGATAGTGCACAATATACAAGAATTAACGATCAATAAAAGTAAAGAACATACTTTCTAAAAGTTACAACCTCTACCTTAAATTAGGCCAGATATGTAAGAACATTTTTCTGACCAAAGAGGCTAATGCAATTGAATTGTATGAGACCTTTGGTGTGTCAATTTCCATGGTAGGGCATATTTTCTGGACAGCTATGGTAGTAGAATATATGACTTAATAAATCCTTTGTTTGGAATTTTGGACCTTAATGAGTAACCTGAATGCAGATTGGATGTTTAGTGTAGTGGCTATGTTATGAGAATGTTGTTCATGTGCAAAAATCTTCACTTATATTATATCCCCCAGGTAAAATTTTCTCATGTCAAATTTATTAAAGGAAAATACTGTTTTATTGTAGTTTTGTTTATAATTAAAGGTTGTTGTGCATTTATAAAGAAATGATCTTGATTCTTTGAATGATTGTTGATTGCATCTCATCTCTTCAAGTTTTCATGTAATTATCCAAAAAATAGTGTCAATATTACTTTGTTATGTTACTGCTTACTGGTAAAATTGGCTAACAAATGTGAAAGTTACTCCAGTACTCATATAATGGTGAACTTGATCCAAAATGAACACTCGTTCATGGTAGTCAACTGAACACTCATTCATTAGTCATGAATTAGCCTTGAATGATTTGTTTTTCCTATATACATACAAAATGGCATATATAATAAGTAAAAATTGTGAATCCCATTTAAAAAAAAACTTCATCAACATAATTTTTCACTAATACATAATTTAGTCTTGTATCAAAAAGTAATTGCACAAAAATTCTTTGAAAATTGCCCAAAACAAAATATAACATTGCACAAGCTTGCATGTTTGAAGGACGTATTGAAAATGATGAAATAATCATTTTATAGCCCAATTATAAAACATAAAATTACATGTTATACCAATAACGACACGATTGGCAAATATAGCCTACTTACGTTTGGTTATGTTTTATATAAATATAATGTTGTCTTATAATTATAGTGTATACAAATGTTGTCAGTCAATGACAACTAGTCAATCCCTCATGCAGTTATTTTTTTTACTTTTGTCTAAAATATTGAGAGAAAAACAACATATTTTATTAGTTGTTCAATTTTGATCAGACTGTTATTAGTGAAAAAATGGTTACATTAAGTAGGTTTTAGGTTTATTTCAGTCTAACTTGCGAAGCTATGATAAGGAAAACATATTTCTCTAAAGACATTACTATATTTTTTGTAATTGTAATAGTTATCGCTATTTTGCAGTATTTTCCTTTGATCTTTGTGTGCGATATTATTCCATATCACTCTACTAGCTTGAGATGGGCCCATCTCAGCTCGCTGTCAAGACGTCGTTAAGTTACATTATGACCTCACAATGTTACAAAACAGCGATAAACAGATTATTTACGTTTTATGAAACTCGATGCATTTTCTCGACGCCCTTCGATGAGATATGAACGAGAAAACGCATCTCGTTTCAAAAAACGTAAATAACCTATAATTATTGAATTCTCAAAACATTGATTATTCCTTGGTTGGGTTTTATATCCTAAGAGAATAATTATTACTCTTAGCTTATGTCTAACAATGAACAAATAAATGAAGGAAATGTGAAATTAAGCTTATTTGAATGAATTGTACATTTTATCATAAAGTAGCGCTTAGGTCATGGTGTTAGTTTAATTGTACATATTCTACATTTGTTATACTACAGTTAAAATTTGGTTTAGTTTTGTGAATGTAGTCAGAAAGATCATGTAGGAATTAGTTGTCATAGAAATATTTTAATATTTTGTTTCCTGAAAATATTAACTGGACCCAGTTTAATTGCAGATGGGGTAAATTAATTGAGCATACAATGACTTAACTGATAAGTTGCCTAAAAAAAGGAAAAAAACAAAAAACCCACAATTTAACTTGAAACCTGTCATGAGGGTTGGTTTACCATAAGGTTTTTTCACAGGTAATTGATGTTTGAATTTTTTTTTAATTTCAGGTCAGCGTTCACACGTTTTTTATTTGCATTAACTTTCTAGGAGCAAATTATTTTTTTATACGTGTGAAAATTTTTGCTCAAATCCAAAATTGTCTGTTGATAAATTTTAAACTTGTTGATTCTTTTTGTGAAAATACTTTTTGTATGTCTTTATACGTTTTTTTGCAAATTATAAACAACCATTTAGCAATAATGTGAACATTATTTATGGAATATTCGGTCATTCTCTTTCCATCCTTTCTCACTTAAAAAATGCACAAAGATTAAAAAAACAGGTCTGCTAAAATGTCACAGAGAGGATTAAAAAAAAGCATTTTTAGGAAGTCATATTAACTATGTTTTTTTTACCTAACACGTAAATAATGCCATATTTATAGTACGACAAGTTTGACTTTCTATTTTCTTGTTTATCAAGTGATAATGACTGAGACACCTTCATCGTACATAATTCCTAAAAAACTAAAACAAGTTTGTGATATTTCCAAACTGTATTATTTGCTTATAATAATAAATTTAAAAAAACAAAACTACTTTTTAAAGTAAAGAACACCCCGTATCGTCAGAATATGCATTTTTATCTGAAAACATTTTTCACAAATAGTTAAAATTCTTGTCAGTAGTACTCAATGCTACAGTTCTGTAATTCAATTAGGAGATGACATGTATTGTTCTTCTCTTATAATAATAGTATACTACAAGTTTTTCATAATTTTCATGTTAGAAATTGGTTTGCATTATTACGTTATACATATAATTTTGTTTTATTAAGTGATTTTCGCCCATTTAAGTAATAATACATTTTCATTTGAAATTGTTTGTATAAACCATTGGTGACCACTATTTATTTGAATGTTCAGTATTCCCTCAGTGATGTACATAGTAAATGTGTTCACATGTACTATTCTGTATAATGCTGTACAGATGGCTCTGTACAAAACAATTATAATAAATTTGTAACATATCAAAGGAACATTGTTTGTTGAAGTGAAGACATGGCCAAAAGGATATTAAAGTTTGATCTTTTACTCTCTCCATCCTCTCCAACTATCCATGCCTGTTATAAATAAGAATAACATTTAATTTGTGATCTTGTGCCTGCTTCACACTTGATTTTCTCAGTATGGCAATGTAATATTTTACCAATTTTATCATTGTCACTCCATTCAATGCATATGTCGATTATAAATAAAATGGGTTCTTTGCAAGATCTGATTTACCAAGGCCATATTTGCTCTATATTAAAGCGGGGTCTTCTGTGGAGAGTTAAGGTAAATAGTCAACATATGTGCCAACATAAAAAGATCAATGTTCTTTATTGCAGAAGGGTGTGTTCCAGCCTGGCCCCAATTTACAAGGATTGCCAATTTTCCTGCCAAATTTTGCAGTTTTCTCTGGGTGTTCTGGCTTCCTACTTCAATCTTATTTGTATAAATTAAACATCATTTGGCAGAAATATGTATATAAACGATGTAAAGCTTCACTTGTACACACAAATTTAATGCCCGACATTCATCAATCATGGAATACTGTATTGTGAAGATTTTAATTTAGAAATACTAAATATGATAACGTTTTACCGTTTAAGTTGTTGAATGAAATAAATATCTAAACAAGTAGGGATTGAGTACAAGTTATAACAATGGTATTAGGCCTTTTAACCTCATAATTGTATAACATACAATATTCTGAAAAATCTGAAATCATGAGTTAAGTCCACATTCAAATCCCATTCCAAAAAAACTCGATCAGCCTCGATACCTCCTTTTGAAGATCTATTCACTTGCTTAACTTAAATGGGGAGGGAGTTCATTTTCCCAAAACAGATAACAGTAAATTAAAAATAATAACAGATTACAGCAATTTAAATGAGAAAACAGAAAAAAGTAAATCGAAAAACAGATAACGGAAGAATTGAGGAATTTAGAGTGTATAACAGAAAAAAATCGATAAAACAGTTTACATTATCATCGTGTCTATTAACAGATAACTTGCTTAAGTTTAGAATATCTATAAGTTGATTAATGGAATGTCTCATCTGAACTGTCTAATTGGTATAAATTATTACATGTAAGAAATTAATGAATTAGTGATTGAGACGTACTTGAGATCACATTCAGTGTTAAGGAATCATTATTACCTGATTAAATTTATCTTTAGGTAATTATTAGTATATTGATGTATGTGTGCTAATTAAATTAATTCAAAATATAAGAACACGGGTTTTGGTGTTTTTTACAATGAAGCCAGCCAATTAAATTACTTGTAACTGAACTTGGATATAGAGATGAATTCCATAATCAGTAATTGTCAATACTTTTTTCAAGCGACTCTTTACATTCAAACTATCTGATTGGTCGAAAACACTTAACCATGTTCTAGTTTCTTTTTACTCGAATGGCTAATTATAGTTAAACAATAAAACAATATTTTTTTCATATGACGTGTACACATGCCATATTGCAAATATGCTACAATAAGCTGACAAGTGAAGTTAAAGTTATGTTCTAGGGTGGAGATTCGAGACATGGGAAAGGGTTCTATGCAAAGGTTCTGCATTTTACGCTAATCTTCAAACACGTTAACTACCTGTTGCTTAGATATCGATATTATCAAAGACAAATTTAAACCTAGCTTTGAAGACAATATTGTTGTTGTCATAAGATGTGTTTGTTTGAATGATGTTTTACGCTCATTTAAGCAATGTCCAGCTATATTATGGCTTCCAGTTTTTATTGAGGGAGGAAGCCGGAGTACCCGGAGAAAACCAGGACCTTCGGTATAAAAACTGACAATCCGTGTCAATTGAAATTAGAGTCGAGTACAGCCTGCTCGCAGTGAGACCCGAACCAGCAACCTCAGTGTTGACAGAACACGTGATCAATAGTCGACGAACTACCTTAACCACTTAGCCACCGAGGCCCATCTTAAGATGTGAAAAACAATACTGATCTTTTAAAGTAACACAATGAAATAGGCATTAAATAAAGACGTAAAACATTGCTGCAATTGAATCGACATTTTACATGTTTTATTTCCTTCTTTTATTTAAAAACACAAAAACCAAAAAAAAAAAAAAAAAAAAAAAAAAAAGACAATGAAACATTTATCCACTAGATCTTTTATTTGTTTCCTATAGAAAACCACTTATCTTAAAATTCCGGTGAACTCATCCGTGTCAGTCCATAATAATCGTGTTTTAAAATTGTATACACACTGAACACGGAAGTATAAAACACGAATAAAATATTTTCAACACAGTGGAGTTGCACAATTTATGTACTAGGCAAGTACCTGTATTGTTATTTTTTACAAACACACCCACATATGTTTCGCACTAAGCAGGATATAAGGTAAAAAAGGTAGTGGGTATAAAGCATGTCACTTTATTATCATATATTGTCATTGGCTACTTTAATTTACTTAGAGCAACGCAGAATTTCTATTTATTTTATTAATTTTCCCATTGTAATGTAGTCATTCAACAGGCACATATACCAAACACATATTACAGTAATTACCATGGCATAGCAACAAAACATAAAACAAATCGCGTTAAAATCTGTGATGACTGATATATAGCTGTTGGATATAAAAATTCTTTTAGGGAGAGAGTGCAAGTCTGAAACAACCTGAAACGGCATAATATCCATATTTCTTATTTTTTATCTAAATTTTGCACCGTAAATGGGGCGTGGGTGGGTACTAAAACATAGAGACGAGAAATAAGGTCAAATAAGGAACCTTCTCGCCCTGTAGCCTCAACAAAACGCAAAACTATCAAGCCTCATCAATGAATGAATGAATGAATCAATCAATCAATCAATCGTTACCTTTTGGATGGTTTTAATACATAAAATATTGATGTTAGACATTGTGACTTAGTGTTATGCAGAAAAACGACGAGGAATAAATTAACACATACTGACATGGATTTTTTCTATTTAGAGAATAATAGAAAAATAATCAGGATTATGTGTAAGTTGTACACTTAGAGGTATTGCGTACTAATTATAGATTGTCGAAAGTGTTTACTGAGAGTACTTATCAAGTGTGGTCTACTACTTCTAACAGAGAACAATATAATTATTATGCCATGTATTTAAAATGGTTCTCCATTATTATACTAATCATACTTTATACTTGGCAATCATGCGGAATTCTGAAAACCATAACAAAAATAATGAAAATCAACATTAAAGTTATTTCTAGGTCAACATACAATACAAAAATGCATAAGAAACAAGAAACCGTTAAAATATAAAATAGATCTGTTATTTGTTTTGCATGTAAGACCATTCTTTTATGTATTAGATAAAAAATAGGCGTAGGTCATGAATCTGTCAAATTTATTTATTTTGAAAAAAGTATTTGTAATTTAAGAAATAGAGACTTTCCTATTTTGTCTTTAATAGAATTTTAATTGATTCGGTGATTAAATTTTTATAAAATTATGTTGAAATATGTAGAAATTCTTATTGTTCAATTTTCAACACCCGTGTGAGTTGTCATCTTTTAAGAGTGTGAAAAAATGGCGGGAAAGGATTAGAAAATCGATAATATTAATACATAAGAGTAATGTACATAATAATACATATACATAATAGGTATGGATTTGTGCATTCCTACAAAGTCCAGGACCATACACAATACACTAAATTCCTTTTGTCTAAGAACAATTTTATTTTGACAGATACTTTTTCAATTTCCCAACTCTCATTTACTCAAAAATATGAACATAATATGACGTTACAGACAGGAAATGTGGTTGTACTAGACAACCCTTTTTATTCGCTTAAGTTGAATTTAGCATCAGTAACAATATAAATGCAAATTATGAAAAACATATCTTATTTTAAGTTTGACCTATGTAATTCATTTTTAAATGTACATATTGTGATGAGGAAACATATAAATTTCTACCTTATTTAATAATATAAATGTTGTTTAAATGCCGTTTTCTAAACTTTTAAATAAAAACAAATCCGTGCTATTTGGTTTAGCACTGCAAACTATATGTATCTGATTTTAGGATGTTACAAATTAAAGTGATTTTAACTTTCTAAAAATGCATACATACATGTTATCTACTGTTCTATGTTCATTTCGTTATTGAATTATATTGGCGCATGTGAGGAATTTAGTGATTTAGCATGTTTCAAAGTTTAAATTATGATCAAAAGACATCACAACATATCACTAACAGCTAACAAGAAACAAACAACTGGTTATAATTGGTATTTCAAACATCATTATACCGCAAATTATAGTATGCATACCGACAATGCAACATTCTACCTCTATATGTTATTCGAAAAGCAGGAAATCAGCAAGCCTCGGAAGAATTTGACAATTTTATGTGTTTTCATTGAATCCCAGAATCAACATGGTATTTATTTTCATAAGCATAAACACAAACAGAAACACTTAGATAGATTAACATACACATGCTCGCCCATTCAGCAACACATACACATACAGTATTTGATGAATTGGAAGTAGTCAACAGAGGAAGGTTTTCTCAATACTTTAAGTTGATGTTTTATGAAAAATTATTGTGATATTTTGTATTTCTGTTTCAGCACTCAGTTAAAAGCGTACATTTTTTTTCTTAAGCATGGCTTCAAAATCTAATGACTGGCAGAGTGCACTCAGAACGAATAGAGTTAAAATAGTGAAAGGCCTGTCTAACGCAAATGCCGTAGCTGACTGTTTATATAGCGACAAAATATTGACAGAAGAAATGCGTGATACAATCTTTGTAAGTTAACATAGGGAGGTAAACATGATACCAAAACATTTTTTTTCATTTTTCCTGCATAATTTTATTGAGTGAAGTTTGATGGACAAATACTGCTACATTTTATATAATATTTAATATTTGTGTCGTTTTCTGCATGCAAAGCTGCTGGTGTCTTCTCTTTGATTGGAGCAGTTATAGACAAATACATAAAATGTTGACATTGCATGGTGAAAACAATAAGTGTGCATATATTATATGTTAAATTTTCAACGTATTTAACATGATACCGGCAGTTTTGTAAATGCAGTATCAACCAATCGCCAAAGAGTACTTTTACATGCGCGGAATATCAACATTTCAGGGTTACAAATTATCTTATCATGTGGAGATGATAAAATTATGAACGCGACAAGCTACAAACACGCAAAGCAAACCACGGATATAACCACGGATACCTCTGCAAAATGCAATGAATGGAAACATACAGAATACTCCGCAAGAACAACCGAGAATATCAAATGTAATACAAAATGTAAAGAATTGATATGACGCAAGCATACAAAATACAAACAACGTAAGAACAAAGAAGACCAGAGAACGATCAATTAGTAAAAAATATAACAAACGCTACTAATAATCATATGATATTATCACACAGTTAAAAGTTTGTTTTGTCAAAAGCACACTGGTATTATTCATAACCACAATAGATATTTCGTTTTATTGCAGCAAATAAATGAAACTGAAAGGAAAACAAGAGAATTATTGGACATCCTTAATCGTCGAGGAAAACGAAGTGTAAGCTGTTTATACAACGCTTTCCAACAAACTGCAAATGAAGAATTGGCCGATTTGTTGATCGATCATGTGCGAACAATTGAAGAGAATGACAATCTAAATGAACCTAAAAGTAAGTTTATTTTGTTGTTGCAGGGGCATTAAGACATAAACATTTGTTTAAAAAAAACATATCAAAATTAGAAGAATACCAGCTAGATAGTTAACGGCCCAAGTCCATTACCACAAAATTACACAACCGGAGAAAACAACGGAAAACACATCTTACAAACTACAGGGAAGGAGTCAGATCAGGAGGGTTGGAATCCGTCTGTAAGCAAAACCCGTCGTGCGAGTCATATAATTTCAAAAAGTTCATGTCTTGGACAGCTGGATTGTGCTGCTTAATCTGTAGACAAAATAAAACCGTATTTAATTTTGAAATGAAATTTTGATCGGATAACTCCGTATGACGACCAGACATCTTATTGAGGATTGATTTTATTTTAATTTGGCCAACTGTTGTTTCGGTATTAAGTGTGGAATCGAAGAAAAGCGGATATTTTTTCCGAACGTTTCTTTGTTTATTTTAGTTTACTTATAAGATGATAACAGTATATATTGGGGTTTTTAGACAAAAAAGTCCAATAAAACTGAAATAGTCAACTATATTTTGCTAGTTAAAGGATGAACATGTAACTGATCTATCCGGGCAAACATTTTGTTCTTTTCCGTTCTATGCTAAAAATGTTTACGCAACGCATATTATATTATTTGCATGAAACACAGAAAGAAACCCCTTACATTGAATGATGCAAACAGCATTTGCACTTTTTTGTATATACTACAGACTGGCCACCTACAGAAGCTGAACAGGAAAAGATGGTTCAACAAAAGCTATTGACAATAAAAGACCTCAAAACTCCTTGGTTACACGAATATTACAAAGATGTAAGTCTTGAATTCAAATGTGATAAGGCGTGGGACCATTTGGTGTTTCATAAATTGTTTTTTAATTCCTTATTTCCCAATCCTGTCAGAGTAGGAACAACGCGATTCTTTATGAAATAGAAAATTGTAATATGCTGCAGGCCCCAGTCTGGTTTTTTGCCAATGAATTTTAACTCTACTCTTAAGAGTTTTTCCTCGTATTTGCCGTACATTATTACAATTTTTGCCAATCATTTTACACATACACCATGAACATCTTCGTTTTTTAGATAAAATCATATCTTGCATTTATTCATCATAAGGACGACCTTAAGAACGCACTCATCAAAGTCAAGTGAAATTACAAATTACAAAAGAACAGAAAGTAAGTAATCCGAACCCACTAAAATATAGGTGCTCCGGACGATTAAGCAGTGCCCGACTCTAATTAGACAAAAATCATTGTCAGGTATACGAAAAGTCCTATAGTATTTGATATATTGATTTTCCTTAACGATCAGTTAAGTCATCATGACGAACATAAAATTTCCGAGAAGGAATAACATCAACCTATGTACAACAGTCCCTTGTTTGAGTAGTTTAGTAGTCAACAGCAGTGGGCGGTCTAGAACACCGCAGGATTTAGCTTAACGTATAACTTGTGAAATCGACACTCCATACGCTAGAACTGCTGGAATGTTGCATCCGATGTACAGGAAGATTACAAATAGAAGGATGAAGTCATAACGTTAGCTGTAGAGTCTAGTTTGAAGTTTTCTCAAATCTATATTTAGAAGTAAGAGGTCGACCTAAGTGTATTGGCGGTGTCTTTAATTTCAAGCTTAAGATTGAAAGCAAATAGTTACCTCATTTGACATTGTTCATTGATAAAACATCACCAATTAACTGATGACAAGCCCACATAATAAGCAAATAAAGCAGAAAATAAGCGTGTTATTGACGTTTTTGTTAACTCCTGTATCATAGGGTTGTATTTTGTAACATTCTAAGTTAGTTAAATGTATTTGAATTTTAAGACTGTTTTGTGAACAGAATCCCAGAAGTTTCAAATGATTGTCTAATTCATTATTTGCAGGATGTGTACAAAATGCAAAATAAAAAAAGAGGTAAAGTGATTATTATTAACAATATGACATTTACCAATAAACGATTGGGAGAAAGAAAAGGATCAGACCAGGACGTGAAAAATATGACCAACTTATTTCAAGAACTTCAATTTGAAGTAACTACAAATCAAAATGATTTGACTGCTGAGGTAAGCAAAGTATAACTGGAAAATTGTTTGTTGTCCTTATTAAGGTATTTTCAGTTTTAATGTTCGAAAAGTGAATGCAGAAGACATGGTTACTGCGACATATACTATTATTGTGAGTATTTGATCACATTTGAACGCACTGTACTTTTCAGGTTTTCAATAAGCTATAATTTGAATTTTTGAATGTCTTACAACAGAACAAAGATGAAGCTAATGATAGTCAGAACCCTTTATTCATATAACATAATGGGTAATTCTCCAAAAAATATCAGATGCCATATTATGACACAAAAGGTAACAAATGGAAAAAAATATAAAGTTACTAAAATATTAAATAACTAATTTGATATTGGTTGTTTATACTGAGAACAGTCGCTCAATGAGGAATTTGATTCATTATGTTCTATACAAACAAAGATAAAATGAATATTCTTCCGTAAATGGTCGATTTCTTGTACAGATGAGCTCACGCGCACACATCTGTACTTGCTGCGTCTTCCAATCAAAACGCAAGAAACAAAAACGCTGTTATGGAAGCATAACAACGTTCTTGTTTGACGTTCGTGTTTTTTTCAATTTTTTCTACTTTTTGCATGCACACTAGAAATCTGTTTACTAGTTCGTGCACAGGTAACGTAACTGCCGATCAATAGGTATCCAACGTTGCCATAAATGATATGTATTCTATATTGTTTTTTTAAGATTTTGAAATCTAGTGATGTTTCGTGTAGAATTGTGTTAAAAATCCTATTTGTTATCACAAATGTAATCTTGAAAGTTTATTACTTCAATATTGAAAAAACTCAATATTTCCTCTTTTAGCGAACGATGTCATAACGGGCTCTACTCTTGTTATTACCATGCACCGTATTCAGTGAAGTTTCAGCTGAGCTATTTCTATTTGAATAAGGACTTATCGGTTGTTTGTCGACTGATTTTGTTAAATATATTTTACGGCCAATTTTTGGTTTGCATCATTTAAACATATGTTGATAGAATTAAGGTTTTGTATCTTTAGATCAACGCTTATTTTGATGTAGTGCTTTAACATTTTACCTTGTGGACGTTAACGGTTGTTGATTTACAGAGCAAAAACTATGATATGCTAGTTTTTCCTATTTCAATTAAAAACTTCACGGCCTTAAATAATTATAATTTATAAGCCATCTGAAAAAGAATTTACAAAGATATAACACCTTAAACGATATTTAGCTTTAATTAAAGTATTGACTATTTTCTTAACAAAAGGTTTTTTGCACGGTACTTCGGTAAATCCAGTAATTAAATCCATAGGTCATCAAATATTTGCAAAAAACTCAAAGTGACAAAATACTATATGTTTTTTATTGGCTTCGGCTACATGAACGTGATGGTTTATACCGACATTTAATATTTTTAGTTCATTTTTGTGAAACGTTGTTTTGGTTTTTTTAAAGCAAATCGGTAAGTTTTTAGAAGATGAAAAAAAGAAAACCGTTTGGAAAGAAATGGAATGTTTGGTCCTTATTTTGATGAGTCATGGAGAAGCTGGCTGCATCTACGGAAGTGACGGCAAGACAGTAAAATTGGATGATTTGACAAACATATTTTCTAGTGCTGTGTGTGAAGACTTGGATGGAAAACCCAGGCTTGTTTTTGTTCAGGCTTGTCGCGGAGGTTTGTTGTTGTTTATATACAATGTATTGGAAAGATATCAAAGATTAAAAACAACGCATATTTATTTAGAATCTTATAAACACGAAGGTACACAATTTGGTCAGACAAACTGATTCCAAATTTATTCGAATCTATTAGAGGTAATCGCATTTTTAAAGTATCCTGATGAAAGGCGACCAAGTTTGTTTTACGGTCAAGAACTAACCAGACGATTTTAATTTCAAAATTAAAAATTTTCCTTACCTTTGCAGCAATATTTCAGCTTCTTCTGCATACTGTGTCTATATTTCTCAATTCAATGGATCAGGTTTGCAAAAGCTTGCATCGAGTGTACTCATTTTTGCAAACGTCAATTTCTTCGGTATAAACTTATAAACCAAGTTTACAATAAAAAAACGACTCGTCCGCTATAATTTTACTATAGATACAACTTCCTTGTCTGAAAATATCTCGCTTGAAAATATTGTTGCAGATTGTTTTTCAAATTGAATTCAGT
This sequence comes from Limnoperna fortunei, assembly GCA_944474755.1. Classification (NCBI taxonomy): domain Eukaryota; kingdom Metazoa; phylum Mollusca; class Bivalvia; order Mytilida; family Modiolidae; genus Limnoperna; species Limnoperna fortunei. Next base: position 901,705 of record OX104121.1, on the reverse strand, counting down.
GAACAGTGAATGTGCGACGATGACTGTTTGAAACACTTATTAGTGACTAGTGATATATGATACCCATCTATTTTAATCAACTAACCAAAACACATTGCCGCTTGATTTTGTTCAAAAATCTTGTTTTTTGCTGATTGTATGAACACTATTGAAGATAGAGAAAATTGTTTGCTTGCTGACATGTTCAGCTCATTAAACTCTACAAAAGTCTACATTGGACCGTAGTCGTCAAATGACCCCTTAAAGGAGTTATTCCCTTAAAAGATAAACAAGGTTTGTTTTTTTTCTGCCAATCGGAAATTCAAAATGGCCGCAGGACATATTTTCACATATGACCATATGTGAAAAAGCTTAAAAAAAACTTTTTCTTTGAAACCAGTTTACCAATTGAAACAAAAGTTATTAGGAATATTTATCGGATGGTCCTCTACAAACTTATTTATGCCAGTAAGACAGTAAAAACGGCCACATCATCATTTCAGATTAAGTTTGACAGATGCCATCTTTTCTGAAACTTTCTTTATCTGTTGGCTCTCTTGAAAGTTTATGTTTGGTTATTTGATCAAAAATCCACGATGGCTGCAATTGTAGGAATTAGCATAGAAACCTGCAGGATAACGTTCAAATAGCTTCCTATCTAAATCCATTTAACCAGTTGAAACCAGACTGGATGGTTTTATTTATGCCAGTAAAAAATTGAAAATGACATCACTTAGTTTAACATCATGGAATGCTATCTTCATTACCTGGAAAATCAGGTGATCGATACAGGCTCTTGGGAGACTCTTGTTTTTTATCTTTGTGTGCGCACGTGTATACCTTTATCGTATAAAACAGGATTTCGCAGAACTACGTGTATTGCAAATCTTCTGTTTTACCATTCAGTTGTATAAGTATATTTAGTATTTAAATTTCCTACTATATCGCACACAGCATTTTTACCTTCTCAGTTGTACAACTTTTGTCATTCTTACAATGAATTCCTGAATATACTATTTAGATGCGGTGGTTAAAGACACTTATTAATTTTCTTTTTTGTGTACACAATCTGTAATCAATCGTGAATATAGATTAATCGAAATTGATTAATATTAAAGACGTATGTTTTCATTTTTTATTATATGCAGAATTTGTTTAGATATATTCACCACATCTAATAATTTGCAAGCAAAACTAATTTTACAGTTTCTAATTATAAATCGTTATTATTATGACAATAGTACTGACAGAAAATTTTATAAATCAATTGGACAATTAGTCAAATCAATCAATAAATCAGATCGCCCATATTCATTAATGCACGGCTAGGTGACAATTTAATTGATTTGGCGCTATTGGAGTGATCTGCCTGATCGGTGAGCGTTACCTTATCACTAAAACTCAAGATTTTTTTCTTTTTTCCGTTTTAATTGTCGAATGATGACAGGTTGAGGGATTCTGTGTTATTTTAAACACAACGGGATAAAAAATATATATCATGAACCACAACAGCAAGAAAATTGGTTTAAACTCCATCATAAAAGGAGGACAAAAAATTTAAATAAATATATTAAATTTGTTTTCTTTTATAAAAGTTTCGAAATCTATGTTAAGTGCAATAAAAGTTTATATTTTGTTTGTTTGAATTGTGTGTTATGCGACTTTCGGCTATTTTTTCAAATATAACATGGCTTCTAGATTTCATATGGAGGGGAGCCGGAGTACCAGGAGAAAATTCCTGACCTTCGGTAGAAAAACTGGCAATCCTTGTCAATTAAGCGCGACATGAGACTGGAACCCGCAACCTCAGTGTTGATAGACCAAGTGATAGTAGACAATCAAGAAATTGCGCACTAACGAATTCGTTAGCAAAACAATAAACTATTTTAAATCAAAATATGTTGTCCTTGTGCATTTCAATTTTGTCAAAACCTTCAAAATGCCTAACATGCTTTTACGTTATATATATGAGATGCTCCACATTTGTCTTTTTGTAGAAAGTAAAGGGGATGCAGAGTGTATTGACCCGAAAAAGTTTCGTGACGCAAAAGATGCATCGGAGATGAAGGAAGGTGCATCAAAAGATGAGTTGGATTCCGAACCTTTTAGACCACAGTCAGCACTTAAGCAGGATATGAAACACCCAGCAGCAGACTTCTTGGTAGCCTTTGCTACACCTGAAGGTATGTCACACATGCATTTAACGAACAGTCATTTTTTTAATTGAAAAAACCTTTTGTACATTAATGATGAAGGAACTGCGTTTCTGCTATGAATAGAAAAAAATCGAATTATGACACTACTTGTGCATGACGCTAGATTGATGGCAAGTACAAGGTAAAAGTTTGTAATGATTATGGAGATATTGAACTAGTCTTGTTCAAACCGGAATGTGCCGTTATTCAATGTTTTGTATAGCCCAAAGTATGTTTTTTGTAAGTTCAATTATTTAAAATATCGATAGTGTTTTTTCGTACACTAGCCACTACGACTTGTTTAAAACAAGTTCCAAGTTTCCTGTCTTGGCACTTCATAGTTATAATTTTACTTGTACATAGAATGGAAAATAGGAAGCAAAAATGTTGGTGAGGAAGTCCTCTGCTATTTCTGATATTGGACAACAAATTTATGTTTAGATATTCTTAACTTAATTTTGATTTCTGAATAGACTATTCCATTAATAAACAGCTACTTACACACATATATTCATATGAATTAATATCATAATTTTGCTTTACAAGATATGTAAATCATTTTGAAAACAAATTCATGTTTAATCAATATAGGAGAGCACATTAATATTTGCCCAATATAAGAGATCACACTTATGTTTAATTTATATTTGAGAAAACAATGACGTTTATCTGATTGGGGAAAAGATGATGTTTTTAATCAGTGCGTATTTTTGTTAACCTGAAGCAGAATCTAGAATAGAATAAGTTTTTGAACGATACAAAAGAACACATTAGTGTTGATGTAATATAGAACAAAACACATTTATGCTTATCTGATATAAAGAAAACATTGCTGTGCACCTGATAAAGGACCACATTAATGTTTACCTGATGTAGGAGAGATCATTAATTTTAATCTCACATGGGAGAACACATTATTTAATATGTGATATACAAATAAATGTTTAGTGGATGCAGGACACCATGCGCTATTTTTTTGTGAAAATTTCACAATAAATAGAACATTTATGGTAAATTTAATAATAATTTATTATTTGGAAGATGAGCAGCTGGAGTGCCAATTTCTGTCATTATTAACTCTTAATTCCCATAAAATTTAAAATGTTTATGAAAGTATTATGCCTATATTATTACTTCACTTTATTAATGGTTTAAATAAACAATTTTCGCATAAATGAGTTCGGTATTGGCAAAAAAGAAAGTGAAATTCTAACACGGGTGGTAATTTGGACCAAAACAATACAATTTTTAGCACGTTTTGACCAGTTATTTCCCAATGGACAAACATTTTACTCAGAGACCCTATTTGTCATTCCATCATTAAAATGTACACCCCCAATTGTGACGTATCTTCATCTGAACAATATTTATGTGGTATGTCATGAGAAATTATGGTTTTAATTAAGTTCAACGCCACTCAGCAGTTGTTCAGTTATATAATTGCGTCCAGTTTAATTGGAGGATGAGCAGATATAGTGCCAAGCAGACCTTACCAGCATTATCCATAGGTGACAAAAAATTGTGTAACTACCTTCGGCAGGAAAACTAGCGATTCTCGTCTGTTTAAATCAGTAAATCGGTTACATCTAGAAATAACCTTCAAATTTACCAACAGAAGACAAATACAATTTACAATTTTAGTTATTTATTAACTATAGTAAATTACAGTTAATTAATTAAATAATCGCAATAATGTGGTTAAATAGTAACTTAGCTGTCCTTCAAAGTTCCAATTTTTGTCCAAAATGAAATGCCCAATCAATAAACGAACTTCTTAAAGTTGTATCCAAAATAAGCTGAATTCTTATAACAGTTTGAAAAATATAAGTCCACTGGTACGAAATATTAAGTCCAATATCTATGAAGTATCCAAAATAATTTCCAGCAAAAAGTTATTAAATAATTTCTACAAAACAAGATCTGTATCCAATAATACGAATGAAAGTCAGAACAAAATCTGTCTAGAGAATCTGTTTGTTTGTTTGAATGGTGTTTTAACGCCACTTTCAGCAATTTTTCAGCTATTTCATGGCGTCCAGTTTTTATTGGGGGAGGAAGCCGGAGTACCCGGAGAGAACCCCCGACCTGCGGTAGGAAAACTGGCAATCTTTGTCAATTAAGATTGGAGTCGAGTACACCCTGCCTGCAGTGAGAATCGAACCCGCAATCTCAGCTAGAGAATCTGTCCCCAAGTCCTTGATATATATATCTCCAATGTAAAAGATTACAATATAATTACTTTATGATTTTTTGTTGTAAGCAAATTTAGGTCAAACAAATAATAATAACATATTTAAGGCCAAATAAAAAATACATCACAACAAAGAACACCCTGTTCTTAAAACTAGTAACACTCGAAGTCACGCCTCATTGTTAAAAGACACGTAATCAATAGTAAATCATTAACTTTCTGAATTGCCGTCAAACCACTAAAATACGCTTTTCTGATCTTGTTATATTTGTATATATTGGTTACGAAAATTCCATCGTCACACGCTAGTACACATGTAATATGTCTATGGCTACGATTCACCCCGGTTAATGAAGAAATACCTTTATATAGCGGATTTGGCCGAGGGGTCTACACCGATGGACATAGTGCAGGCGAATTGGTGCCACAGTGTCACATGATTTATTTTTAGTTATGTTGCCTTTCACCAACCCCAAGCACCCACACTTAGATAAGTGATTTTAGAGACCACATTATCATTGTATTCGATATATGGTTGTTTCTTTTTTATATAGAGTGTATTGTTTTCATCCTCTTACAGGTACTCTTTCCTACAGACACACTGGTATTGGATCCTGGTTTTTATGTGCTGTAATGTGGGCGTTTAAGTACTATGCATACAAAGAAGAGTTGCATCATCTTCTAATCAGGGTAAACTTTATAAAAATTAAAACTGTCTCCTCATGCCAGCATATGCAAATACTATTTGATTTTCAGACAAATGTTTAAAATGTGATGAAATTTAAAGTTTACACCGCAGTTTAGTATGTTTGAGAACCTAGACTGCCGCCACCAGAAGACTTGTAGCGAACATGCAGGGGTTGAGCTAGGAATTTTGAACAATTATTCACTTTTGCATACGCCCATTTTGAAGTAACGCTGATTCAAAAAGACACTGCTATTTGATTTATTGACTGTTATCTGTATTTTCATAAACATGTATGTCTATTCACATTAGTTTTTCGTTTACAGGTTAATAGAATTGTTGCAAGAGGGAAAGGATTGCCAGGATGTGAAGCTAAATTTACTGTATCAGAAGTTAGGTCAAACTTAAGGAAGAAATTGTACTTCTTTCCTGGTGTTCATGGTAATCCAGCGTGTTTAATTGACAGTTAAGAAGAAATTATATCTTGACTATAAATAATATCGAGTTTCGTACCATATCATTGTTATCACTGACATCAATATATAATATTTTATACATGTAATAAATTACAGTAAAGAACGAATAAATGCAACAGTTATGTTACCTACAGAAACCAGTCTTTCAAACGTTGGCATATACCTAGTATAGTATTAAAATAAATGCCTTAATCATTCAATAAGCGTCTCTACATAACATGAGTCGTGCACTACTAAAAAAGAGGTTAGAGGTATTTCTGTTGGAAAAAAGCTGTTGAAATAAGTTGCAGAAATAATTATTTAGGAATTTAATGTTTTGTTTCACATCTGATCTCAAATGTTTATGTCACCTGGTTTTTAGTGTATTTGTGATAAGTTGTTGGCAATAATAACTTAACACCCTACTAATTTAACTATTACTAGTTAACAAAATTAGTTTTGCTTTTCAGTACAAGGGAAAGATTTGGTACTCGAACAATATATTTACATTTCTTAAACTAAATAAATTGAACAAATTAAGTTCTACTGAATAAAATATGTTTAAGGAATATTTCGAATTTCTGAACATGTTTTACGATATAACCTAGTTTGGGTCTGTTTACGCATAATAAACCTCGAATCCGTTTACGAATTGTGTATACCAGATTATAGGGTTTAAGGTGTTTAGAAATTGAAATTTTTTTTAATAATTTATTTGGAACGATTAAACTTGTTAATTTTAACGGTATAAACAGCGATGACGTAACGGAATTTAACGGGGTAAGAATAGGTCATGTGACCAGGCAAGTTATATCAAATTAAAAGGTTGCTTTATTTGAATTGGCTAATTAATTTCAGCCTACAAAGCAAATACAATTATTATTATATAAATGCTATTGAAGGGGTATTAATAAAGCATGCAAAATTTAATTTATCATTTGCGTTCCTTGGTTTCAACTGTTAATATAAGATCACTGAGAAATATTTTCTGATTTCTCATTAACAAACGGTGATAATATAATTTCGCTTTCAAGATTTTGTAATGTTTTGTTTTGTATTTGGTTTTTGTGAATTCTGATTGTTATTAAACTGCATGCAATAAATAAATAATTAGATTTTGTTTTTATAAGACAATTTGCATTCGGTTTGTTATGGCGGCCTTTTTCGTAAACGCAGAATTTCTGATTTGTAAGCTATTGCTTATTTGATTATATAACTTTGGATTTTTCGTTGCTTGGTGTGTTCGAAAGTGTTCTGTTAGCTATAGCGGTTTGCGGTTTTACTTGGAACTGCTTTTCTTTTGAAATAGAGATGATCATGGATCTAGATATAAGTATCGTGTGACACTTAAATCGTGAACTGTTTCAAGAAATGCTACTTAAGTGGAAGAGCTGTTTCGTAAAATAAACTTATTAATGAAGTGGTTTATTTAAGAAAAAAGAAATTTAAGGTAACGAGGAGTATTTAATGGACAATAAGTAATGGACTGTAAAAACAATGTCTAAACAAAAGAGGGGACAACAACAAAACACACAGACATACAACACAAAATAAATAACTGAGTGACACGAACACCACAAAAAAACCGGCCGCGAGTCCAGGTGCTTCGGAATGATTAGCAATTCATTATTCACGCGAGGCATCCGTTGTGATTGTCATATCCGAGTTGTCATAATCCATTAAGGAGGGAAAGTGGATATGACAGAAGATACAAATAAATGGTCATTTGTGATACAGAAAGTACGTAACGGTCAACGAAGTTATGATGGCGACAGTAAAACGTTCTAAGTTATGACTTTAATATTGCCATCTTAAACACTTTTTTTAAGTGTCATTCCTGTCATCAGACTACCTTAACACGAACCCCACTAAGACCCGGGAGTGAGTCCAGTTAATCCTGTTTGCTCTACGTGTGAAACCTGTCGTGTTAGTTATATTAATATCTGGTAATTAGTCTTATCCGAGGATAGTGCTTACGACAAGCGGAACAAATCAATGCTCATTTGTGATCAGTAGCCTTTCTTTCAGCAGAAAGGAAATGCAGGGTCTTGAGTATTTTTCAATTGGGAGGTGTTTTCTCTATATACAGGTGCTGGTGGAAAGTTGCCATAAAATTAGTAAATTCACTGTTTTGGTCAATATACATTTTTAAGTAGGCAATTAAAGGGAAGTTGTATATTAACATGAATGCGTTCTACCACAACATAACACGAGATTTGTATTTGTTTGTTTGATTGGTGGTTAACGGCACTTCAAGAAATTTTTCAGCTATACCATGGCGTCAATTATTTATAACGGGATGAAGCCGGAGTATGCGGAGAAAACGCCCTGCCCACAGTGATACTCGAACGGGCAACCTTAACCACTTTGCCACCGAGTCTCTACAATTTTTAGAACTTTCATATAAAGCCTTTTAAAGAAGAAGTCTCTATACTGTTTTATGTGCAATATTTCTTGCGACGTTACTGTGTCGAAATGTCATCATTATTTAAAATCTTCCTGCAGCACTAGCATTCAGACTGGCTGATCGCATAGAAAAGATCTATTGAGATACAAGAAAAATACATCGTAACGAGGCACTTGAAGAAAGACTCGGATATACGAGTAATGGAAATATTACATTATTCAAACTTGAAAGACAAGAATCAGAAATATTTTTTCATAGGATCAGATAAATCCATTTCTTAATCAGCGTTTTTAGTTATCAATATCTTTTTCAAATTTTGTTTGGCTACTATTGATCACGGGGTCTGTGGGCACTGATATTATGGGTTTGAGTCTCAATGCGTGCACAGTGCGATAAACTGCATTCTTAATTGTCAACGATTGCCAGTTTTCCTACCATATGTCCGGGATTTTTTCCTGGTATTCCGGCGTTGTCCCCTAATTGATTTGGTTACCGTACATTTGTACAACATGGTTTTGAATAACGCAAATCGAGGTAAAATACGAAGACATTCTTTTTCATGATTTTTCCAAAAGGTTAATTTTTAATTTTTGCAGGTTGAGAAGATATAAAGAAATTATTTTTAAACTGATTCTATACAGTGAATTAGCTAGGGTAAATAATGTGGAAGATTTTTCTCAGCGAAGGGTCTGGAACAAAGGGGTCCAGATACAGAAATCCTACAGACGCTCCAGGAACCAGCACTTTTTTTTTACGTTGGGCCTCTGTGGCCTAATGGGTTATGTAGTTAGTCATCTGCTTTTGATCACCGGCCTGTAAGCACTGATATTTCAGGTTCAAATCTCACGTAGGGAAAGGCTTGCTGGAATCTTAGTTGACAATAGTCGCCAGTTGTCCTACTGTTGGTACCAATTACCGCAGCTTCCTTTCCCAATAAAAAGTGACAATATAAATGAAAAAATGCTGAACGTGCCATTTAACTTCGTTACAAAACCAATCAATTTATGCAAAAATATACGAAATGACAACAATTATATATCTCCAATGCCTTTTATTCCATGAGATAATTTTATTTTAACTCAAAATGCACTGTACGACCTTGTAACAATGTTGCAGTTTAGAAACATTGACAAAATTTATGCAGTGTCAAAATTTGCTGCAAAACATGTTTTTTTCTGACAGCTGATAATGAAAGTATATCTGACGTAGCAAATTTCAAGTAGCAGGAAGATAGCCCTCCAAAAATGTTATGTTAAAGTCAGTCTTACGAAAATATTTTAGTTTATCGACACATACAAGAAATTTTCCTGGAGCGGCGATGTATAAATTTACACTGTGATATATAATTCAGATAGTTTCAATAGATTTATATGAATCGTTACGTTTACCAATTTAACCTGCGCTTCATAGAACTTCTATTGTATTCTGTAAACTATAAATCCGACGTGCAATATTACAAGGTACGCCACTGTGAGGTGCATTTGACTATTGAAAAGTAAAAAAGTGTTTATACATATAGACCTCTTACATTACAAAAATATAATATATTTATTTATTCGAATTCTATAATAATCTGAGGGGTTCTACATGGCGTATAATATATTTATGAAGTTTTTGGATGCACATTAGTTGTTTAATGATGAATGAATGATGATTCTAATTTATTGAAAATCCAGATTTGTGACATGTACAGGAAAAGCAACTGGGCGTAACTTTTGTGAAACTGTTTGACGCAGAGACAAATTTATAGCAGTGTGTATACTTCATTTTTAACGTTACATTTACAAAGTGTGCGCTGCTTTTTTAATGCTAATCAGGGCCAGTGACAGTGATCACTTTTGATTGCAAAGAGTAAGCCCAACTGTTAGAATTAGATTTTTAACACTGTCAAATTTTTGCTTACCCTCAGCAGGATTCGAACTCTCACCGTTGTGACACTGTGGCACCAATTCGCCTGCACTATGTCCAGCGGTCTAGACCCCTCGGCCAAATCCGCTATATAAAAATATAGCTTCATGAACCGGGGTGAATCGTAGACATAGACATAGTACATGTGTACTAGCGAGTGACGATGGAATTTTCGTAACAAATACGAATTAATCTGAGAGCAATCTAATTCATCATCATTTTTGTATAGATTATATAAGATGACAAAGTTACTTGTCACAGTCACAGTCACAGTCACAGTAAGTAAATTATATACAAACGTCTAAGTATTTTGACAACCATATAATATATCTATACAGCGGATTTCAGAAGCATCAGAATACAAGGTTAATATTAAATATTTATATATACATCTACAAATTTTATCACAAACAATACACTTAGAAAACTATAAACTAGATGTATAATCTGTTCCGCAGGAAAAACCACTCATGTTGTATTTCCTGTTAACATGTCGTGTGGTCCATTATAACGTAGCATGACTAATCGTGTCCTTATTTCAACCTGGAAGTATAAAACGCTACAAAGATCTAACATTTTACTATTTTCAACACTGTGAAGCTGCACACTTTATATTAGTTAAGTACGTTACATGGTTTTGATGTTATTTTATTACTACCTTAATTTCAGAAACTACATGCGTATGTTTGACTACATGGGACAGGAAGAATTTAATGCAGAGGGTAGCCAGGTCATTTCAATGTCATATATAATATGTGTTTTATAATAGATATTTGACATGACTTGGCGACATGCATTTTACCTTTTTTATTTCATTGTTTTCCCATGCGTAAGAAACAGTTTAAAAGACATTTATACTAAAAACAATATAAAATTATAATAGCAACAAAACAATTAAAAATTCGATGGTTCTAAATTTAGGAAAGATTTTGCATGATTAAAGTAGAGAGTGCTTTTTACAATATGTTCTCCGTGGTTTGGTCCAATTTTAATTGACAAGGATTGGTAGTTTTCCTACCGAATATCGGGGTTTTCTCCGGTTACTTTGGTTTCCTCTTTCGATAAAAACATGCTGGACGCCATTACATAGCTGTACAAATGCTGACAGTGGCCTAAAACATCATTCAAACAAACAAAAATAATGTTGTGGTAATTATACTTCACACACAGCCACCATACGGAATACTTGGGTCTTATTTATTGACTGCTATTTTGTAAGCTTTTCTTTTAATTGGGCCCTTACCGAGAGGGTTCTTAGTGCTCGACTCACGGAGCTGCCAAGCGCAGATACAGGACTCAAATTTTGGAGCCATCTCGCTGGGGATGTCTGGTCATAATTCGAAAAACCTCGCCGCGAGCATAGGGGGGGTGGGGGGGGGGCGTGTGTGGTAAATATCACGCACGGAAAGAACCGGCCTATAGATTTTTTAAAAGTGTTGCCACCACAAAAAGGCCAAATTCTCCCATTCCGGTGCTCTATACTTTTCCAGTAGCAGTCCAAATTAAGGTCCTGTTGGTCTGTACGTTTCCTTCTTTATTTATTGTTGGTAACTAGCTCTCGTTCAGAATATAGCTTAAATATCACTTGCTTTAAACAGCTAAATTCGCCATTCCTGTCCAATCGGACAGATCGTCTATAATCTCTAAAAACTAAGCATTCACCATGTAAACGAACTAAATGTAAATGGTGGTCAGTATGGCTTTTGCTATAGATTGCTATCGAAAGTTGTTGAATATCCATAATATTAAAATTGCAGTTTTCCTATAACGAAAGACTCAATGTATTGTAAATGTCAAATAAATCGCCTATTACGTTTAGTTTGTATTGAGCAATCTATAAGAGCTGCATTGGCCACTATACAAATGTTCCTCCAAAACATTTCCAGTGGAATTCTACTACAAGTTAAATAATGTGCATTTAACTTTGATTCATACACAGTGTTCATATACATTCGTCTTCATAGCGGATTACTGTAAAAATGTTAATGTTGATAATCATTCTCGCTAACGAATTTAAAGAACATAGTAGACAACCTTACAACAACTGCTTAGCGTCAAGCAGAAAAAATCTAGCTCAAAAGCCAATTCACTGATGTAACGTTCATGGCATTTTTTTATGGCTTAAATGTGTTAATACTTGCAATAATAAATTAGTAAAGGAGATGTCTTTTCCTAGAATGGCTAATTAGAGTAAAACAATCAGGGTTTTGTGTAAGCTGTACACAGTGCAATAATTGTAATTAGTATTTACTGACAATTAGTAGCAAGTGCAGTTCACAACAGCTAAACAACAGCTGACATGGACAGATATATATGATTCAAGAAGTGATTCAAGATTTTATAAATTATTATAAGTAATAATTATTATAAATTATGTGAAGTATACAAGGGCTCTTTACAAAGGTTTTCAAACTTTTATGCTAATCATACATGTACACATTCATTATTTCTTTGCATGTTCTAAATATACTAAATATTAGAGACAGATTATTTGATAACCTTGCCTGTCTACCAAATTACTGTCCAGTAAATTTAGAACTTTTAACTGGCAACCCGTTATTTTCCACCGAACAGAACGAACAAGTTTTTAAACATGTATATGAATATATCAAAGGGCCAGAAAGATTACATATTGTTTAATGCATTAAACACAAGGTTTTTGAATCGCACTTATCATCACCTCATCCTGATCATCCTTATTCTTTATTTTTTCTAATATCTGTAATATTTTTTCTTTCCTTATACCTTCTCTCTTTCTCCTTGTACATATGTTACTTTACACATATGATATACTATAAATTATATTTAATTGTATGCATGCTCAACGAACGTTCTTATTGTAATATATTGTATATTTGGAGAAGACTTCATAAGAACTTGTGTCTTATCTTATTTGCATATTTGAGCAAATAAAATATGTTTAAACTAAACACATTTTGAACTGTTGGTATTCCTTTTTCCTAGACAGATGACTGCTAAACTACTCCCACAACATGTTGTTATACCTAGGTTGATGTTATCTCTCCAGAAGTTCTATGGTCGTCACCATGACTAAATAGATCGTCATGGGAAACCAATCTCTCAAATACAAACGGACATTTTTGCTTAGTCGTGTAGGTAGTCTTTCCTATTCCTGCATTTGACTTTTTCGTACACATGACAATGAATAACTCGACGGGTGTCTAATTAGAGGCAAGCACTGCTTACTCGTCCAAACACTTGAGTTCATCCATGGTTTTATTGGGTTCGGGCTACTCAATTTCTGTTTTTATGTTTTCATTTTTAGTTTTACGCTGTATATGCTTGTCTATATCCGAATTCATGATTGTCCCTTGATATTCGGTTTTTGATGTTTGGTCATTTTTTGCTATTTTCTTCTTGTAATGGCCGATAGTTTTGTAATCTTCTCAAATAAAACTATAATCTTATAAGAATTTTTCACTTGATGGAATAATGCTGGAATGCATAGAACCTGGTATCAGTATTATCTAAATATGATCAGTCTTGTTTTGAGGACAATTATTTTATTTTCATAAGCTGTGACAATTTATATTGAATCATATAAAGCACATAAGGAAATCGGCATTTAAATACTAACTAGGTTTGAAAATAAGACATTGTTGCAATTGAATTAGTTATTGGTTTCCTTCTTTTCATCACAAACAATTAACATAAAAAATATTAACTAGATGTATAATTTTGTTTTGCAAGAAAACATCTCATGTTACATTTCCGGTTAACTTGCCGGCGTGGTCCATTATAACTTAGCATGACTAACTTCGTCGTCCTTATTTTAACCTGGAAGTATAAAACGCTTGAAAGATCACATTACACTATTTTCAACACAGTGAAGCTGCACTTTTAAAAAAAATAAGTTATTATCTGGTTTTGATTTCAGAAACGAATTTACATGCGTAAGTTTGACTACATGGGACAGTAAGAATATAATGGAACGGGTAGCCAGGTCATTTCCGTCTCATATAATATTATGTTTTTATAATAGACCTTTGAAATGAGATGTATTTTTTTTTTATTTTATTATTCCCCCAATGCTTAAAAAGCAATTCAACGGACATTTATACTAAAAAATAATATAATATTATTAAAATAGCAATCAAAGCAATTAAAAGTTCGAGTTGAAACCCAATTGTGGTTTCTGATAATTATACAGAAATATATAAGTGAATATATATGTGTCATGTAGGCAACTAGAATAAGTTACGGATATAAGTGCATTTTAATACGCCTTTCATATTACTTTTTGAACGGTAAAGGAAGGAGAGTAAAATATATATAGGTGATTTATATATAGGGTTTGCAAATAAGGTTCACCACAGCTAACGTGGGGAAGATGTAAATTTGGAAAGAGACTAGTCAATTTGCATGATTAAAGTAGAGTTTGTCTGTTTGTCTGTGCGTTTCCCTCATTATTTATTGTTGGTAACTAGATCTCGTACTGAATGTAGCTGAAATATCACTTGCTTGTCGGTACACAAAGATTGATCTTATCATAGAAACCACAGTAAAAAAGAAGTGTGACTTTGATCGAATAATGGTTAAATACATCGTCACTGGTATAGATATGATTTAAGCGTTATTGTTTGCAGACAATGATCGTATTTTCTTAATATGTGACAATGCATATACGATCATAAAACTATAGCAAAAACCAAGAAATCATCATTAATATATTTCATTGTAAAGAAAAACACATTGTAGCAATCAAATTGACTGTTCATTTCCGTTGTTTCATTAAAATATTATATCCGTTATTGAGTTGCATAAAAGTAATGGATTTTTTATGTATTACACGTGTAACCCCTCTTACTGTCGTATATATTTTATCTATTTATCGCGCCAAATATCAAAACAAATCGTTGTTCTATGACGTTGCAAAATTTGCCCTGTCGCATCTTATATACGGCTTTAATAGTTCATCTATTTCCCGCCTTTTACACATTATGTCCCGCAAATATCAATTGAATAGCGCGTTTTAATTATAAGCTTAAATTTATAAATATCAGTTTCAAAAATGAATATGTATTAACGAAAATGAAACAGAAGACATTGAGCTTGAATATTTAATATTTCTAATGTAAAGAGTTTACGGAGATCTCTATAAACAGATTTGTAAGCATACTTTATATTATCTTTTGTTTTTCCTAACTATAGTGCTCAACATATCATCTGTTAACTATGAGATAACTGACAAAAACGCATTCAAATAGAGGGTATTAAATAATATCTAAGCCCTTATTTACATAGTGAAATGAAATTAAAAAATTAAAATATATAAGAGGATTCTTTTCAGGTTGCAGATTTTAAAATAATTTATTGTTCAAATTATACTTAATGATTTTTAAAAAAAAAAGAAATCATTGACACATTATCCCATATCATAGTCCCGAAATCTGAGGCTAAATTTGTTCGTAGACATCAGAGCGACTCTACTCTGAATTGGGACGACATTTTCGATGATGGCGTCAATGAGGCGTAATTAACGTGTTATCAGTTGTGTTGTTTAGTTGGATCACTGTCTCATAGACATATTCAAAACATGTCATTAACTTTTCATTATTCTTATTATATTTAGATCACAAAACTACCGTGTTTTGGTGAGGATTTTTTTTAGGAAATAATTGTCGATTTCAAAACATAATTTTTAAGGTCTACGCAAGGAGCATATCTCCTTATAATATCAAATAATAACATATCATACCATATCATATAATAACTACACATAAATTGACATGTTCCTTAGGACAATGTCGGTTTAACACCTGATGAGATAGTTGCATGGTGTTCTTTTCTTATAAACCATATTGAATTTAAATAAAACTGTTCTGTATGCTCCGATGTATTCGTATCGAATTAAAAGAATATTTATTTATTTATTTATTTTATTTTATTTTTTTGTTCCTTTTTAATTTGACTACTAAATTACAGTTTATATTATGTAAAATAAATTCAGAACCTGTTTAACGCAATATTGAAGCAAGCAACAGGAACTTTTTTACGTCAATTATTCATTAAGCCATTTAAAAACTATTAATGCACAGTTATTATCCTTATGGCAGAAAGATGTTATTTAGTGTTGCAGTGTATTAAACGTAAATAACGATGTACATGTAAAATCAAATTGCACCAGGACTGTAAGCTAATACAACAGAAAAACCATACGTCGAACGATAACACAAACGATACACCATACGATGTACGATAAACCACACGATGTACGATAAACCATACGATATACGCTAATATAAACGAAAAACCATAAGATGAACGATAGAACAAACGCTCCACCAGACGATGCACGCTGGAGTAAACGATGAACGATATACTATACGTTATTCATTGCCATTGGGGTCGAGAGCATCCTGGCCGCAGTGAGTATCGAACCAGTAACCTCAGTGTTGACAGACCACGACAGTACACGAACTGCGTATGTAAGCAGTCACACATATAGTTTACATAGTGCAGTTAGTCACGTGACATAAAATATTAGTTAGTCTGCAGCCAAATATGTCAATGGAAATTCCGGAAACAAAATGATTTTACTGGATTGAGCAAAAACAAATGCATATATTGTAAATATCGCAGCAAAACAGGAAAGTCTGAAAAGGTAAGTTTTTGTACTAAATTTTACTGACAGTATCCAACCAATCTGAAAAGACTGAGTCCTGACCTGAACTCAAATAGTCTAGCGTTGAATGAATCTGTCTTTACCAGTGTGGACAGTATGAAAGAGACCCGACCAGTAAAAAAAGACTTACTTAGTCTCATCCTAATCTTGTTATTATCTAAATACAACCTGACCATTCTGAAAAGACCAAATAAGTCTCGACCCAGTCTCAAATAGTCTTTTATATAAAGTAATATGGTACTTAATAACAATACAGGATACGCGCGACTTTATTTCTTTTTTATTTAAAAATCCGTCAACACAAGCAAGATTTATTCAAAATCTAACAAGATTTGAGCAGCCATAAGTGTTATGAAATTTAAAGGACACTTATCTTTTGTTAATATTTTAAATATAGAGTTCTGTAAACTATATTAACTGGAGAAGAAGATTTATGAGAAATCTAGTTCTACATAAAAAACGAAATTAAATTTAGGGCATTTAGTTAAAAAAAATATTTACAAACATAAGATACAATATTTCAGTTTCGGATCTCTAAAAGAAAGATATGAAATATGAGATATTAATATCTGTACACAATGATACGGTTAAATCAATCATCAATCAATCAACTTTAGCCACTGAGTTCCATTTGATTCTTCATAAAGTAAGTAATAGACGTTTATATATAGACCTCTTGCATTGAAAAATATTTAAAAAATAGTTTTTACATAAGGTATAATAATATTGTGTAGTGATATTATACACATTTGATTTGTTGTGTTAATGATGTAGGTCATGCATCAGTCATGAAATCATGAAAACATACTATAATCGCCAAAGTTGGTCTAGAATTAATACTTAATTTTAAAGTACTATGCCTTACTCCTTATTACTAAATAATAAAATTAAGGTTAACTTTGAAAGTCGTTTTGTGACTAAGCTAAGACAGCGGTGTTGCTATAAAGATTACACAAAATAACCTTCATATTTTTAAATAATGCCTGTTTAACTCTTTTCACTGTTAATTTGGTTAACTTGCAAACTGTATGACTAAAATAAGTAAACACTGCGATAAATTTTGCATCATTCGAAAACATTGAATTTTTTTCCTGAATTGCTCTGAATTTAGTACAATATTAACACTTACTACAAATGAACAATATATGTTTAATTTTATGTTTTTCATATCGAAAAAATATTTTTCAAAGCAATAAACTATTAGAAGTACACGATTTAGTCCAGTGTTGGTTTTCGTTATGTAATAAATAAGTCTATTTTGAAAAAGATTAATGTGCCTTAAAATATAATAATGTTTGTGAACTGATTCACTAGTATCGAAATGCAATCATTAGGTGTCGTCATTTAAGATTGATGTCGAGCGCGACCTGCACGCAGAGACTCTCGAATCATTAACCTCAATTTTGACAGCTAGACCACGTCATCAATAGAAGACTAACTACTTGAACCACTCGACGCACGAGGCCGATAAAGTGAGTATATATGCAGCCAATAATATCAATGGAAATTACTATACTGGATAGAGCAAACAAAGTGCATATACTGTACATATCTAATCTAAACAGGAAAGTCTTACCGTCTCCACCATAACTGAAAAGACTGAGTCTCGACCTGAACTTAATTAGTCTCATGTTGTCTGAATCAGTCCCGACCAGTCTCGAAAGTCTAAATGAGTCTCGACCAATCAAAAAAGACTAAATTAGTCTCGACATAATCTTGTTACTATCTGAAACAGTCCTGACCAGTCTGAAAAGTCTAAATTAAGATACAATACTTTAGCTTGGATGGATAAAATACATATAATTAATATATGTATAAAATGATATGGTTACATCAATCCTAATGATGCTGTAAACAGAAGATTAATTGAACCTACCTGAACAACATCTACATTGGAGAGGGGGGTGCCAAAACTAGTGTAGGGACAGGATTTCAAAGTACAACAGATATAGCAGCATTCTAACTAGTAAAACCTACTTCAGTGGTATGGGATACCGGTTTGATATGCCTTTGTTTTTTTTCAGACACAATTTGGCTATTTCTTTATTAAATAATTTAAAGCCTAAATATAATCCACTTTATCTTTGGTTCAAATTCTAAAGCCTAGAGGATACATTTTTTGTAATAGTCCTGTTAACGAGCATGTAAAGCCAGAGGATTTAATCTTAGCTGTTTTGGTGAAACATTGCACGTGTACAATTATGTAGAGGGAAAAGAAGGGTGGTGTGCTATCAAATATTTTTAGTTTATCAATTCTACGAGTCTATGGTCTTAATAGTTTAAAGTTGAAATAGAAGTACTTAAGAAAACATGTAGGATATTTTAAGTTTTGAAATGGATTTTAAAAATAAAATATCCCACTGAGGTTGTTTAGAAAGGGCCAAAGAGTTAATCTAAACATTTTTACCTTATATTTTAAATTTTCCTGTAACACCACAACTGTTTATTTTACACTCCAGCAAACATTAAATAAACAGTATTAGAGGCAATAACACTATTTAAGGGGGAATTGAAAACTACTTGCTGTCTAAGCCTGTTTTAAGAAAATGTCTTGCCTAAAAGCAAATGTTCGACATGGTAACAATATTGTAGTTTAAAAACGTTGACAAATATTTATGCTCTTTCAAACTTCGCGGCAATTTTTTTTCTGAAAGGTAATAATGAAAAAAATATATAGTTTTTAACCAAATAATGAAGTTTCAAATTTTGAATTAATTCAACATAACGTAAAGCGCAGTAAATTAAAAGTAAAAGAAATATAAAGTGTAAATAACTTGTTATTTTTTAATAAAATGACCCGAATGTTAGTTAAAAGTCAGTCTCACGTCATTATTATATTTTTATTTTTACTTGAAATTTATCGTATACATGAAATTTATCGGGAGCGGTGATGTGTAAATTTGCCCTATTATGTATTATTGTGATCGTTTCAATAGATTTCGTCGAATCGTTATCTGTTCTAAGTAATCTGCGCTTCTTAAAACTTCTGTTATATCCTGAATGTTTTAATCCAACACGCAATTGAAAACGTTCGCTACTGTGAGTTCCATTTGACTTTTGATAAAGTAAGTAATTGACGTTTATACATATAGACCTCTTGCATTTAATTATATATAATATACTTAATTATGCGAATGATATGTTAACCTGAGAATTTTGTACATCGTGTATAATATTACATGTATTGTGAAGTTTTCGGAATGCACAATAGTTTTGTTAATAATGAAGGTCGGGCATCATTAATTCCAAGTACGTTACTGCAGATTTGTGCCTTGTATCCGGCAAAAAATTTTGGCTAAACTGTTTTAAAGCTCTTTTCCGCAACAATGAATTTATAGCAGTTTGTTTACTATCTTTTAAACGTTTGCTAAGCGAATGTAATATTATAACGTTACATTGTTATACTGTATTGTGCTTTTAGTGCTAATCGGGGGAAATCGTAACTTTTGATTGTATTGTGTTTGTACCAACTAAATATATATATAGGTAGAAAATAGAAAATTATGTCATATTATAAAAGTACATGTATTCACAATGTAGCAAATTGGTTAGAAACAAGTATACTTTGCAAAAAATATGGGCTCCGAAGTTGATGCATTTATCAATGGGGAATGTATAGGTTGTTTTCAACTGGCTGAGTGTATTTAGTTCATCTTAACCAGTGAACCTTTAAAAGTTAAAAGCTTTTCACCTACAATAATGAGTATCTACTAACCTTTTGTTAACGTAGGTCTGATGTTTTGTTCTTAACGTACATCAGAACACAGCTGTTGAAATTACCTCATAATTGTACGAGGACTTTCCTGTTTAATATATATTGCGAATTAAAGTGACATCAAAGCGTAACTTTATGATAACAAAATTACACTAACGTCTTTTGAATGCAAATAAATTTCTACTGTACAACTTTATTATTCAATTGGAAAGATATTGACATTTACGATTTAATAACACGAATCACTTTGTTTGGAACTTTAAATACTAATAAGTTATCTTGAAGTTTAAACGTATATATAGACAGTGTGTATTTTCATACTTATATGTCAACATAAGCTACTTTTTATAATAAGAGTATGTAATGTAAGAAATGGTTCTCAGTGTTGCCCAGTGCGTCGCCAGGGGCAGAATAGTGGATGTCTTCTCTTTGGGGCTTGTCAGTTCATAATACCATTTGTCTTGATCATGGGTTGTTCCTTTATGGCGATATAAATTAGACTTTGAGTATACTGTTTCTCACAGGTATAACATGAATAGGTTTTAGACTTGTTCATCTTAAGTAGACTACAACGAAAATGGTCATACGTGTGACCAACATTATATTTATAAGATTAAAATAATTATTTTTAAATCGTCCGGAATGTTTGATTAAGACTTGCGTCA
Source organism: Limnoperna fortunei (assembly GCA_944474755.1). NCBI lineage: Eukaryota > Metazoa > Mollusca > Bivalvia > Mytilida > Modiolidae > Limnoperna > Limnoperna fortunei. The sequence continues at coordinate 880,859 of OX104121.1, read as the reverse complement.
AGGTAGCCATCGCCCACCGACGCCTTGTATCACTACAAATCGGAGCTGCACTCACCAGGAGGCTGCATGCACTCAGAAAGGAAATTCCCTGTCATCGCGGGGACATATCATGTTACTTTCCTTTCCATTATAAGCTATGATATCGGCCCTAGACTGGAAGACATATTACATGCAGGAAGCTATCTCAAACCTTCTATACCTTCTATAAGTTTTTTTATTCTTTAAAGTTATAATTATTTTATTAATGCATAATTGGCAGGTAGGTAAGGTCCTATGAATTTTATGTCCAGGTAAACCAGGGTGTCGTCGAAACGTAAATATAACCAATTATATTAAATATAAATTAATGAATGTAATATTTAATATTGTCATGAGAGTTGAATTCACCTTAACGTTTAATTCTGTAGTTTTTTCTTTTGTTTGGTATTCACAATTGTTCCCTTAACTGTGTAAAACACATTAATATGATGCTATACATAAGGTGGGTTTCACTTGTCAGTATATATGCTTAGAATCGTAATTCTAATTATTGCCCTTTGTGGTACAGTCCAACAATATTTATATATATTATTTTCATACTTAAATCAAAATCATTAAAGAACGGGGAGAAAGGTGTACACTGTTAGACAACTTTGACACTTTCTAGATTTCTATTTATAGATTTAGACTTTTCCATCTCAGTTGTCTATTTATAGAACATCTAAACTATTAATTAATCTGGATTGAAAATACGTCTAATTACGGTTAATTAAATCAGATGATTTAACAGATAGATAATCAACTAATACAAGACCTAATGAAAAGTTTCCTTATTGAAGTAATTAATTTAAAACTTTCATTAAGGGGTATCCTCCTTTTCACTGGGAGTATACCTTTTTATTTTATGGGCAAAACAACTAAAAGGCAGTTGTCAGTTTGGAAGTATAAAAGCGAGAAAAGAATGTTCGGGAAGTAACAAATAACATTTAATAAATTCATTTTAAATAAATTTTAATTTACATGTAACCTTCTTTCTCTAGCCTTGAAGGGCTTTAGTTAGTTAACGAACATGTATGTAATTATTTCACAAAACACCAACACCAACTTCAATAAAATAAGCACTAGACTAGGAAGTTTATAATTTAGTGTCTTTAAAAAGCTTAAGGCTGATTGAGACAATAACAAGATTAGTTGAAATCAAGTCGAGACTTTGTGAATTATCGAGACTCATTCATTAAATGATGATACTAGTCAAGACTGGGTGGAAATTAAGTCGAAACTCATTCAGTCTTATTAAACTGGTCATGTACAAATCAGTAAAATATAATTCAGTGCAAAAAATTTACCTTTCAGACTTTTCTTCTTTCGTATATATAGTGCAATGTTCTATAAGTGGAAATATTGGGTTACATGTAAAATGTCAACATTACATGTACAATTTTAAAGGTCCACTACATTTTTGAACATAAATAAACTTGCAGCTATTTTACTAACTAAAGCAAGAAAACCTATTTAAAGTACATAAGGGAAGACTTTTTGTTAAAAAATGTCAACTCGAAATGAGAAATTGTTTATGTCCACCAGACTTTGTAGACCCAATTGGTACAGAACTGATCCCTTTAGAGAAATAAAAGCCATAATCTTAAGATAATTCCACTGGTTGATAAAACAAAACATATATGGTATGTAGAGTGCGTTATATTGTCCATAATATACATATATCTTACAAAAAGTTTATGAATATTGAATTTCAGTTTATACGCAGTTGTTTAAGAAATTTCTTCATAACAAACATGTGTATTTTTTGCATTTAAACTATATAATGTTTATATTTAATTTCTAAAGACGTATTAAATTACAGTAGCTGACTAAAGGCACATTATATCGGTTAAATGCGGTTTGATTTAAAAACTGGTAAGCAAAATCAGGCCTTACAAAATCGCTCAATTATAATTAAAAAATTTCATGATAAATTCTTAAGATGTTTAGGCTCATTTTGTATAACAAGGCATGTCCATTAAATATAAATGAATTGTAGTTTAACGTAGATTGAAAGGTTTAATAAATTTTTTAGGGGCAATTTTTATTCTAATGTTTGATATAATTTCCATTTCCATAGCTGTGGATTAAGGTCAAAATCAAATTCTTTTAAAAAATTATATGTCAAGTTCACAGTATTTCTAACCTTATATGAAACACTGCACTATACTTTCCAACTTTTGTGGCTTCAACTAGTAGCTGGCTCAATGGTAAGGGTATCCTCTGTTCTATAAATAGATTTTCCTCTATACTATGAATTTTTTTCCACAAACTCTAAGTTTTCAATATAATCTACACCTTTCAAAACAAAAGCGCATAAATGTGTGTAGCAACAGAAATCTGTGCAATAAAACAGTTTCTAGCTTCCAAGAATTTAATATCATAACCCAGAATAACTGAACACAACAATAAATGTTTTTAATTTTGAAATTTATCTTTAGTAGATTTATTGTTACATCCAGTTTAACTCTAACTCAAAGTGTTATAATAACTACGTAAAATAAATGGATGCATGGAGAAAATATTCTGTCATTTATGTGGTTTTTAATTTTTATAAGTAAAACATATTGCAACGATATTTAACGTGGCCTGGTATTTGCTGTTATTGCAAGGCCTTTGCTGTGCACGTTCACTGAAATATTCATTTGTTAGTTATAAAACAAAATTAAATGTTTGTTTAAATGTTGTTTAACACCGCTTTTAGCAATTATTCAGCTATATAATGGCGTCCAGTTTTTATTGTGGATGAAGCAAGAGTATCCGGAAAAATTCCCGACCTTCGACCTTTGGTAAGAAACAAATTCTAATTAAGAAGGATTGGAAGTTGAACTAACGTTCATGTGAAAATATCAAAAGTCACAAGAGTTATATATCCATCTTGTTTGACTTTAAATCTATGAGCTAATTTTATATTAACTTTAAGACCATTGAGGACCTGTAAACACTTTTGTAGTTGAAATATAAACTCACATTTATGCATTGTAAAAATTTGACGCAAAACATGTTGTTATGAAAAACTGATAATACAAAAATTATGAAGTCTATATCCAAATAATAAAGTGTCTTTTTTAATTAAAATCAATATATAAACAAATTGCATGTATCAAGAATATATACCCCTAACTTTGTAAATAACCAGGTAAAATTATTGTTTAATGTACACGAATGTTATTTAAAAGTCATTCTCATGTCGTTTTTCTATTTACTTTTTTTAAAAGTTTATCTTTAAACACATGTAATTGTCGCAAAGCAGTGATGTGTAAATTTGCACCGATAATCGAGACTGTTTCAATGAATTTCTACGAATCGTTTCTTGTACTAAGTAATCCGCGCTTCTTAGAACAATTATTATATCCTCAGGTGTAAATTCGACGTGCAATAGACAACGTTAGTCGCTGAGTTCCATTTGACTCTTGATAAAGTAAGTAATAGCCGTTTTTATTAAGACTTCATGCATTGAAAAATACTTAAAAAATAGTTTATCCATAGAGTAAAATTATGTTGTGAAGCTCTGAATACATATCTGATTTGTTGTGTTAATGATGAAGGTCGTGCATCATTCATTCCAATCAAGTTATTGAAATTTTATGCCTTGTACAGTTCTTGGCTTAACTGTTTTAAAACTTCATAAGCGACAACTTTATAGCAGTTAGTATACTTCTTTGTTAACGTTAGCAAATCAAATGTAATAGTAGTACGTTACATTGTCACAAGGTGTGCCGCTTCTTTAATGCTAATCGGATCAGTGATCACTTTTGATTTTAAAGCGCTTCTTCTAATGATATATATATATATTAAGGTAGTTCCTCTGTTAGTGATCACGTGGTCTGTCGACACTGAGGTTGACGATTCGAGTCTCACCGCGCTCGACTCCAATCTTTTTGGACAAAAATTGCCAATTTTCCTACCGAAGGACCGGGGTATTCTGCAATGATATAGCTGAACAGTACTGAAAGTGGCGTTTAACATCCCTAAAACAAACGAAAACACAAAATAAACAAAATGGTAACAAAAGCACACTTTTTGCAAATTTGAGTTCAAAAGTTGATGCTATTGTTGATAAGGGACATATATAGTTTCTTTTCAATTGGCTGAGTGCATTCAGTTAATTCAACAAATTATTCAAATCTAACAGTTTTTCAGTTACAATAATTAGTATCGACAATCCTTTTTTGACGTAGGTCTAATGTTTTTTCTTAAATTTCATATGAAAAAGAACATCGGAGCATTGAATTTTCATAATAACTAGTTTCAATGTAATGCTAATTTAATGGACAGTAATATAAAAAGCGTAACAAAAAGATTAATAAAACTGTGTTTTTTACATACAAATTAATATATATATAGGAAGGGAATAGAAAACTATGTTACCTTATACAAATACATGTGTTTAAAACGTAACGATGGCTAGATGGCTAAGTTGTTAAGGTAGTTCCTCTGTTAGTGATCACGTGGTCTGTCGACACTGAGGTTGACGATTCGAGTCTCACCGCGCTCGACTCCAATCTTTTTGGACAAAAATTGCCAATTTTCCTACCGAAGGACCGGGGTATTCTGCAATGATATAGCTGAACAGTACTGAAAGTGGCGTTTAACATCCCTAAAACAAACGAAAACACAAAATAAACAAAATGGTAACAAAAGCACACTTTTTGCAAATTTGAGTTCAAAAGTTGATGCTATTGTTGATAAGGGACATATATAGTTTCTTTTCAATTGGCTGAGTGCATTCAGTTAATTCAACAAATTATTCAAATCTAACAGTTTTTCAGTTACAATAATTAGTATCGACAATCCTTTTTTGACGTAGGTCTAATGTTTTTTCTTAAATTTCATATGAAAAAGAACATCGGAGCATTGAATTTTCATAATAACTAGTTTCAATGTAATGCTAATTTAATGGACAGTAATATAAAAAGCGTAACAAAAAGATTAATAAAACTGTGTTTTTTACATACAAATTAATTTCTATTGCACAGTTTTTTCAATTCAAATTGACGGAAAAAGACATTTAAAATTAAATGACACGAATTGCATTGTTTTAGGATTTAAATAATAATAGGTCATCTGGAAGAATAAACGTATATAAAGACAATTCGTACTTTTAAACATATTATATGTTAACATAAGAGTAACCTCTAAATGTTGTCTGTTTTAGTGCTACCATCGCGTCCCCAGGTTGCGCATAGGTGATGCCCTTTCGTTTGGGTGTGGTCATTAGATGGAAAGCGTGTCAGCAGAACGTAGTGGGTGACGTGTTTGGAGACTGCCAAGCTTCTTGCACGATAAAAGCCCCTTTGGTAGATTTCGAAAAAGAGTTCATTGTAACCGTTTTTAGCATTTAAATTCCCCATCCCTATCAAAATAAATAGATCGTCTGTAATCTCCCAATACTAAGCATGCACCTTGTAAACGAACTACAGGTAGATGATGGTCATTATGGCTATTGCTATAGATTGCTATCGAAAGTTGTTCAATATCCATATCATTAAATTTTAAGTTTTCCTATAACGAAAGACTTTATTCATTGTAAATGTCAAATAAATCGCCGATCACGTCCAGCCTTTATTGAGCTGACTAGAAGAGCTGTATTGGCCACTATACAAATGTTCCTCAAAAACATTTCCAGTGCAATGCTATTACAATAAATAAAGTCCTTTTAACTTTGATTCTTAAACAGTGTTCATATGCATTCGCCTAATTCATTTCGGATTACTGTAAAAATGCTAATGTTGAAAATCATTCTCGCTAACGAATTTAAAGACAACCTTACAACAACTGCTAAGCGTCACGGAAAAATCTAGCTCATAAACCAATTCAATGATGTAACGTTCATGGTCTTTTCGAAGGCTTTTGTTAATACTTGCAGTACTAATTTAGAAAAAGAGATGCATTTTCCTAGATTGGCTAACTATAGTTAAACAATCGGGGTTATAATGAGTAATAATAATTATTTTAGATTGTAAATAGTGTTTACTGAAAGTTATTAGCAGTACAGTTTACTACTTGGAAAGATTCGCGGTTTTGGAAATTATAATACAAGGCACATTTGAAGTATATTGGGGTTGTTGACAAAGGTTTTCAACATTTCTGCTTATCATACAAATGCTGAACTCTTGTCTTCCTTTTGTTTTGACAGATGACTGATGATTACTACTAAATTCCCAAACAACAGTTTGTTATACCTAGGTTGACGTTGTATCTCCAGAAGTTCTATGGTCGTCACCATGACTTAATTGACCGTTCTGTGAAATCAATCTCTCAAATACGATTGGACATCTTTGCTGAGTCATGTAGGTTGTCTTTCCTATTCCTGGATTTGACTGTTCCTACATATGACAATGAGTAATTTGACGGCCTCCTAATTAGAGGCAGGCACTGCTTACTAGTTCGGAGCACGTGAATTCATTCATGGTTTTATTTGGTTATGGTAACTCACTTAATGTTTTTTGCGTTACGCTCTGTATGTTTGTCAATATCCTTATTCGTAATTGACCTCTGACTCTCGGCTCTTGATTTCGGTCCGGTTTCTTTGCTATTTTCTTCTTTTTTTATCCGACAGTTTTTTAACCTTTGAATAAAACTAAAATCTAAAATGTAACAAGATGGATTATGGTGAAATGCATGGAACCTGGTATCGGTATTATCTAAGTATGATCAGTCATGTTTTTCAGACAATTATTTCATTTTTATAAGCTGTGAAAATTTATATTGAATCATATAAAGTATTACGCATATAAGGAAATCTTTTCTAAGTTTGAAATTAGACATTGTTACAATTAAATTGAGTGATGATTTCTATCTTTTCATCACAAACAATTAACATAAAAAATATTAACTAGATTATTATTTGTTTCGCAAGAAAACCACACATGTTACATTTCCGGTTAACTTGTCCGTGTGGTTCTTTATAACTTAGCATGACTAACCTCGTCGTCCTTTTTTAACCTGGAAGTATAAAACGCTAGAAAGATCACATTTCACAATTTGCAACACAGTGAAGCTGCACTTTTTTTTATAAAAGTAGGTAAGCACTAATCTGGTTTTGATTTCAGAATCTTAATTTACATGCGTAAGTTTGACAACATGGGACAGGAAGAATCGAATGGAATGGGTAGCCAGGTCATTTCAGTGTCTTTTGAAATGAGATGTGTTTTGTTTTCTTTTATTTTATTATTTCTCCAATGCTTAAGAAACAATTCAACAGACATTTATACTTAAAAAAACAAAATAATATTATAATAGCAATCAAACACATTAAAAAGTTCGAGTTGAAACCCAACATATGGGGTTTCTTTTAATTACATACAAATATATAAATGAATATATAAGTGTCATGTAGAAAACGAGTACAAGTTACGGATATAAGTGCATTTTAATATGCCTTTCATGTTACTTTTGGTTGGTATCGGAAGGAGAGTAAAATAAATATAGGTGCGGGGTTTGCAAATAAGGTTCACTACAGCTAATGTTGGAAGATGTTATTACGCATTAAGGTGATGGTTCTAAATTTGGGAAAGATTAGTCAATTTGCATGATTAAAGTAGAGTGTGTTTCCAACTTTGTTCTCCATGGTTTGGTTCAATCGTAATTGACAAAGAATGCCAGTTTTTCTACCGAAGGTCGGAGATTGCTCTTAGTACTCTGGTTTCCTACCTCAATAAAAACTGGACTCCATGACATAGCTGAACAAATGCTGAAAGTGCCATAAAACACCATTCAAACAAACAAAATATTATGATTAACATAATTCACACAAAGCCACCATACAGACTCCTTGGGTTTTTTATTGACCGCTTTTTTGTAATCTTTTCTTTTGACTAGAACCATACTAGGATTTCAAAAACGAGTAGCCACCACAAAAAGACTAAATTCTCCCTAACCAATGCTCCATACTTTTCCAGTAGTAAACCAAATTTAGTTCCCGTTGGTCTGTACGTTTCCCTCATTATTTCTTGTTGGTTAATTAAAATTCAATACACTATATAATTCATAAATTTATATAAGAATATTAGAAGTGATAACATTTATATATCTTTCTCTTATGACTTTGTGGGCAAATTTATATTACATGAAAGATCACGTACCACTTACTTATAATAGTGTAAAAATAACAATATATTTAACAGATTGCCAGAATCAGGTATATAAGGAATCACAAACATTTATATAAACAATATAGAATTATTGACAATTGACGATGTTTAATCAAGAATTGATTTTGAGAAAATAATATATTAAAAATTTATATTGAGGATAAAATCTATTAAACATCGTAATTGTTTAGACTCCAATAATATTTGTTGAAAAGACACTTGTGAATCCTGGTTACACATTGAGCTCTTCAGTCAAAGTAAATTTTGTAACCTATGTATTCTTAAAGACGCTTTTTATATTGATAATAAAAGAAAAAATCCCAGTTAAGGGAGTACGAGTCTGAGAATTTTGTAATTAGAATGGTTCAAATTGGCTCAGAATATAAAGATAAGATACTAAATGAAATGTTTTCATGTTTATTTAAGACATCCATGTAAAAAAAATAATGTTACAATACAGTAAGCAAAGGGAGGTAATTCTTCCTATTTTCATCCACAAAAAAACTATCTTGAGGTCAAATTCTTCCAAAGAAATATAATACCAAAATGAAAACCATTAAACACCTACAAACAGTAATATATGTACTTTTCTAGCAAAAGAAGGACAAATAAGATTTTTGAAGGAAAATCAAAATATACAGCGCCACCTACACAGAGGATTTTTGATAAAATTTACACTTTTAATGATATAAAGGGGGGTACAAAATGTGAAATTGTAATTAAAACCAAAAAGTGCAACTTATTTTATGAAAAGGAGTATCTTGCTTGCTTAAAAATCATAACTTGAAAAAAAAATGTTGGATTATGAAAATTAACCCAATTTTTATTCCTCAAAAACAGGATTTTTGATAAAAATCAAACTTTTAACGACATAAAGGGGGGTACAAAATGTGAAATTGTAATTATAACCAAAAAGTGCAACTTATTTCATGAAAAGGAGTATCTTGCTTGCTTAAAAATCATAACTTGAAAAAAAAATGTTGGATTATGAAAATTAACCCAATTTTTATTCCTCAAAAACAGGATTTTTGATAAAAATCAAACTTTTAACGACATAAAGGGGGTAAAAAATGTGAAATTGTAATTATAACCAAAAAGTGCAACTTTTTTCTTGAAAAGGAATATCTTGCTTGCTTAAAAATCATTATTTGAAAAAAAACATGTTTGTTCAAGAAATCTTACCCAATTTTTATTCCAAAACAAACAGGATTTTTGATAAAAATTAAACTTTTAATGACATAAAAGGGGGAAAAAAATGTGAAATTGTAATGAAAACCAAAACGTGCAACTTATTCCATGAAAAGGAGTATCACAAAAAAATAAAAAACATGTTAAGAAAATTAACCCCATTTTTATTCTAAACAAGATTGCTACATGAACACGTAGCTAATGTGTTCCTATGACCTAAAATGAACAAGGTCGATAAAGTCCCATAACTCCTGTAAAAATTGTTCAATGTCAAAGAAAATTTCATTTTTGTCAGTATTCCATTCAACAACATCATAAGCAGGCTGAAGAACTGGTGCTGGAATTTCTTCAATATCGTCTGTTTTCTGCTCTTCAAAGTTAATATCTGAGGCATAAGTTGCACCTTCCCGAACTTCACTTGTTGCTAGTTTCTGAAATAATAAAAATAACTATTTCAATATTCATTAATGACCAGGGGTAGACCTTCACGTAGCAAACATATTATTGATTTACATTTGACCTTTATCTTTTATAGTTTTTGAAATAAAAGACGAACAAATATGAAAAAAAATAAAAATTCTGTGAAAAGGGGCAATAACTCCTTTATTGGTTTCAGGATTTCCTTCAAAACTGCATGGGTAGATCTTCCAATTCTAAACAATGTTACCGTTGTTAGTTGTTTTATATCTGTATTTGTTTTCGAGTTATTTTCCAAAACTGTAATCTAACATATGTTCTATTTTTAGCATTGGCAACAATGTGTTTTGACTGACCAACTAATCAAACACACTTTTAAGAAGTCATACCCTGGTCATACAAAGTCCAGCTATTCTGATTTCCTATAGTTATTTGTGGTTTGTCATTTGTTTTTATGGGGTTTTCTAGTGAAATGTTGTCTGTGGTTATAATTTTATGTCATTGTAGATTTCTGTTGCCATTTTTATTTTAATTTTGCTATGATTCAAATTTGAAATTTCTCTCAGATTTTAAATCTTTATTGTTGTCTCTGGAAAAACTCACGTAAACTGTTTAAGAACTCATTGCCACATGATATAAATAAAAGTGGCTCTCTATGTTCATTTCATATTTTTATTGCATTTTTGACCTTTCAGTAAAGGGGGGTGGCTAGAGCTCTTCAAAACTAGTTTCACCAGACTTCAGGTTTTTGGGCCTGTCCAAAGTCAGGAGCTGTTGGTAATAATGTGTCTTTGTGTCATTTTACATTTTAGTTTCTATCTTGGAATCGCACCAATCTATTCTTCTATTTTTTTAGCAACAGCAGCCATGTTTTTCAACAAATCTATAACTTGAAGGATAATTTTCTACCACACATGCCAAGGAACAGCTATACCAAGTTTGATTGCAATTAAACTTATGATATTAGAGGAGTTAAAGATTTTATTACAATGTATAAAGGCTGTAAAAATGGTCAATTTTGGCATTCTAAAGGGAATAACTCCTAAAAGGAATGGACCTACAACTTCGAACCAGTTATGGAGTTTGTAGATCTTTATGTGCCTACCAATATGCAATTTAAATTTTTCAAATATCTTTTATGGTTTCCAAGATATTGAGCTTTACAAGAGCAAAATTTGGAAAAATCAGAAAAAATGGCAATACTCCTACATAGGTCGTTGGATCTTCTTCAAAATTTCAGGGCAGGTAGATCTTGAGGTGCTGAACACTTTTACCCACAATTTTGATATCTGTCACCGTTTTTGAGTTATTTGCAAAAAGCTGCAATTTACCTCTATGTTCTATTTTTAGCCATGGCGGCCATGTTTTTTTACAAATCACAAATTCAAATGATACTTTTGTAGCACATATACCAATAAACAGCTGTATCAAGTTTGGTTGCAATTGAACTTGTGTCAGAGGAGTTAACGTTTGAAAAAGTTAACGGACGGACAAGCGATGCCAAATGATGGCAATAGCTCACATGACCATTCGGGTCAGGTGAGCTAAAAATGGGAAGCACTGAAGCAGGCTTTTGTGCAAAAGAATTAAAAAAAAAATTTCTAGGTATACAGGCCAAACCATATATTTAATAAATGTGAATAAAAAGATTTAATTAATTTCCAACTCAGGATTTTGAAGTATAAATTACTCATACAGTCATGAACAGATGTGTATATCATACTACCCTGATCATGAGCTTCTCATATGGTCCAGAGCATATATCAAACATTCTGGTACTTTTACTTTTTCAATTCAGTTTATCCCACAAATTTAAATTGCATGCATTTCTTTGTTTTTAAACCTTTTTTGTGTATCTGGAATACTGCCATAAATAACACATTAAGATTTTATCATGATAGCTTAAACTACAAGAAAGTTACAACATTTAGAAAATTCCAGACCATGTTAGTTTCACCTAACAAAATCCTTGGAGAGAAGATCATGTTCAGTGATGGGTTAATATATTTTTATTATGAAACAAAAAATATATACCTTTAAAATTGCAGATAATCCAAAATTTTGAATGCTGGCCATGTGTCCTAGTTGCAGGGGTAGTCCACATTCTGTGCAAGCTGTTAGTCCATCTGCCAGAACACCCAGTTCAACTATTCTTCTTCCCTCACGCTACTCCTTGAAATGCATGGATGCATCTGGATGGACCACCTCTTCATGATCTACTCCTAAGGGTGGTGCTAAATAAAAAGTCATAATGAAATACTGGCTATCTTCAGAATAATCCAATACTCATTCAAAAAAAATCATGGGAAACGCCCACTTCTTACAGGAAGTGACACCATTAAAGCTTATTTTTTGTATTGTTTTGAATTGATTTTATAATTTACATATAAGGCCTGCATGTAATAATTTTTTTTTTCATTGGGGGTATTATACAATGTGCGAAAAACATTTTTTCATACCTCAATAAAAAAAATTATAACAGTCAGTACTTAAATAACTTATTAATGGGAGATAACCCCCATTGTGATATGCAAATTCAGAGTTTTTGAAAAGATATTTCGCATGTCAGACATTCAAATTGACAACCTCAAAATGTTTGTCAAGCCCAATTTTTGTCAATCCTTTATATAGCTTTTACACCAAAAATTCAAATTTTGTTTCAGACTATATAGCTAAGGACTGCCACTTTTCCTGCTGAACTAAAAGTTGTTTCTTGTGATTTGTGTTTTAAACATTTTTGTTTTTCATACATGTTTTATGTTTTTCTGTTCCCCCCTTTACCATCTTAACCAACCTCAGAGAAATGCTGGTCAGATTCAAGAATCATACTTCTCATTTTCAATTTACACACTAGGGAATTGTGAATTTTCACCCTAATATTAATATTAAATACATGTAATTGCTCTTCTTCCAGTTGAGTTTTTGAAATATTGTCCTATAGGATTTTTTGTCTAACAGTTGTAAATAATTTATAGTATAGCAGAGTCAAATGGGATGGACATTGGACAATATTTCAGTTCTACTTCATGAACAATGGAGTGTACAGTGATCTACTTATTCTGGCAATTCTGGGCATGGTCATGGGGTCTCTTAAAAAACATACTGATTACGTTCATGTAGCCTATACTGTAGGTCTAGAGGTAAATTTACTTCTTCACTGGCTTGAAAAATGTACAATTTGTCTGTGAAAGGGGTAAAAAGGTTGACGCCCGGTCAATTGCGTCAGTATGAAAAGACAGTTGATGAAACTTGGAATTGTTTTAGGGAATTATTTACAAGTGTCTTAAATAAAGTTGCTCCTTTAAAGGAAGTTAGGGTTAAACATAGGAAAGAGATGAATTGTTATCTAATTATAAAAAGACAAATAATCCTGAATATTTTAAAAAGTTTCGCAATAAAAGAAATAAAGTTCAAAGAGAGATCAAACTAGCAAAGTCAAACTTTTTTTCAGATCAGATCGAAGAAAATAAAAATGACCCTAAAAAGTTATGGAAACAACTAAGAGATCTTGGTTATAAAGCCAAAGCTAAGGAAGCAAGCATTGTTCTGAATGTGAACAATGAATTGTGTCATGATTCTAAAACCATAGCAAACTATATTAACAATTTCTTTACAACTGTAGCGTCAGAATTAGTTAAAAAGCTTGCTAAAGCAAAAGGTTTATACTCTGTAACATCTCAACTATTTTTAGATTTTTACAATAAGAGAAATCCTAATAAGAAGACATTTATATTACAACCTGTAACGGAAGATTTTGTATACAAAGAGTTAAATTCTCTTAATGCTACCAAAAGTACTGGATTAGATGAAATTCCTGCTCGTTTTATAAAAGATGGTGCTCCTATATTAAAAACAACTATTAATTTTATTATTAATCAGTCAATTTTATCTGGAGTTATTCCGCTTAGTATGAAATATGCTCGAGTCAAACCTCTTTATAAGAAGAATAGTCCGCTTGAAGTTGGAAATTATAGACCTGTTAGCATTCTAAGTATAATTTCTAAGATATTAGAAAGAAGTGTCTATAATCAGTTAGCTGATTTTTTGCATGAAAATAATATGTTGTATAACTTACAATCAGGTTTTAGACAAAAATATTCTACTGATACATGTCTCATACATTTGTTGGATTATTTAAGAACTAATAACGCAAATGGTATGTTTACAGGTATGATCATGTTAGACCTACAGAAAGCATTTGACACTGTTGAGCATAGTATATTATGTAATAAATTAAAAATAATGGGTGTTGATTCGATAGACTGGTTTAAGTCATACTTATCAGATAGAGTACAATTTGTGTCTGTAAACAATACTATGTCAGAACCTATGAATGTAACGTGTGGAGTTCCCCAAGGTAGTATTTTGGGACCTATGCTGTTTTTAACTTATGTAAATGATATGCCAATTAGTATTGATAACGAATGTAAACTAATTTTATATGCAGATGATAGTGCAATTTTATTCTGTCATAAGGATCCAAAGATTATATCTGAAAAATTAGGCTCTGTATTAGAAAGTTGTTCCGATTGGCTTATTGATAATAAACTTTCACTACACCTTGGAAAGACGGAATGTATGCTTTTTGGTCCACCAAGAAAACTTAAATGTATATCTGAGTTCTATTTAACTTGTTATAATCATGTCAATCCACTGACTGTGTCAAATATTTAGGTGTATCTATAGATAAATATCTTAACTGTGAATATATTGTATCTAATATTATACAAAAAGTAAATTCTAGACTTAAGTTTTTATATAGAAATGCAAAATGCCTGGACACCAGATCAAGAAAGACTCTCACAACTGCTCTTATACAATGCTATTTTGACTATTCCTCTTCATCTTGGTATACTAGTATTGGGAAAGGGGCAGCAAATAAATTGCAAGTACTTCAAAATAAAGTTGTGAGGTTCGTTCTTGGTCTGGGGCCAAGAGCTAGTATAAACAATGATATTTTAGATCAAGTTAACATGTTATCTATCGAAAACAGAGTTAAACAGCTGAGACTCAACCATGTGTATAATATTTTTAATGGAATTGCTCCAGATTACATGTCATCCGGTTCCTTTCGTAATTTTAACAACACCAGAGGATCATCAAACTTAAATTTTTGTGTTCCAAATTCAAACATTTGTAGCAAGAATACATTTTTATTTAATGCCATCCATGACTGGAACAATCTACCAGGAGAAATTAAAGTTTTAGACCAGAAATATTCTTATTAAAAAGCTGTCAAGCAACATTTAAAGGATGAAGCTAGAAACCATAAAAATAGCGATTTTTTATTCTATTGATTACTTATCTTAAATCTGACAGCTTTTTAATATATCTTTATTTTTATTGTAAACAAAATGTTTTTTAACAACACTAATTTTGATATATATTTTGTGACTTTTAGATAAAGGGACCCCATTGGAAATAAGCTTTTAGCTTTAATGGGTTTATCCCAGGCAATCAGGGTACATTATAGTCAACTTTACCGTGTCCATACGACGGGTTTTTGCTTGACAAAATTTGAAAACTGCTACCGCGTTTGGTCGAGTTTATGGTCCTTTTGTATATCTCATATTACACTATTTGAAGGTAACAATTATTTTCCACAGTTAATCGGCTTTTTGAAATGCGGCCGTTTTTTAATTTCGCCAGATCGATTTTCCATACTAAATTTTGACCTTGTTTTGAACGGAACTGTACGTTAGGAAAATTCCATTGTTGTCTATTTGAAATCCTTCTGGTGTTGTCGTCTGCAGTTGAGGCGGGAAAAGTCTTGCGGTTTGTCCGAATACCATTGTACGTTACGAAAACAGACGAACGTTTGTAAACAACATTAGACCCCTTAAGATACAAAAATGGCTGACTTCCTATGGAAAATCGATCTAGCAAAATGAAAAAAAGGCCGCATTTCAAAAAGCCGATTAACTGTGGAAAATAATTGTTACCTTCAAATTGTGTAATATGAGATATACAAAAGGACCATAAACTCGACCAAACGCGGTAGCAGTTTTCAAATTTTGTCAAGCAAAAACCCGTCGTATGGACACGGTCAAGTTGACTATAGTATATATTGATTGACACTTGTAACATGTAATGTTTTAAATTTATATGTATTCTTATCATGCTATGTATTGTGTACTTGATTTTGCCTGAATAAATATTATTATTATTATTATTATTATTATTATTATTGCGACTATGGATTATGGTAGCAGGGCCCCCATAGCTAGCATACAAGTTTGTCGGTCTCTTTCACTTACTCGGCAAAGTTTGACGTGTAGGATAGGAGTGCTCTGATTTACTTTGCCGCCACCGCTCCGTCTGTGCTTCTGCAACATTCTTGTATCGTTGTTTGTATTTCCTGGCTGAAAATCCGCCTTTCTAAACCGGCCCATACTTCGTCTGCAGCGATACCCGCGATTTGTTTACCTTGCCGTAAAATGGCGCGTCACAGTCAAACTGTCGTAATCGTAAATAACTCGTTAATAATTTTTATTCAAATCAATTTTAATTAATACGAATTCATAACTACGTCATTTATGTTACAATTATTGTTTTAGTTTGATTAAAATTCACTAATCGATATTTTATTGATTTACTAAATAAGAGCGGATCTACCGTAACCTGGTCCCCTGGTGCAATATTTTCATTTACGCAAGCTTCACTTTCAAATATAACCCCAGGTCACCACCATTTTACTAACCAGTTTGATTGGTTGTTTAAAACGCCATGTTTTAGCTAACCTTTAGCGCGTTTTGTTCCGTCAGAAAAGTCTGTCAGAATAAAATTTAAATAAGTAGCTACCTACTTCTTTTTTCTTCAGCTTTCGAGTAAAACTGACCATTTCGCGTAGAGTTATTTCCAAAAACGAGACAGAAATTTATGATCATTCTTTTGATAAACTGTATTTTTATTTGAATTTGATTGCCGGACGTTACGTCATAATGCTTTGTATCGGAATTACGTCAGTTACAGTTAATACTGACGTAAATTTTGAGGCGTTCCGAATGTTGCAAGCCGGTCAAAATTTTGACCGGATTCATTGCTGGTGACCTGACTGTACATTAGAACCGGAAGTCCGCTTACGGTATTGAGAATATTTAGTCAGGAGCCCAGACTAGGATCTACCGTAGCAAAATGCTGAGACTCGTACTCCCTTAAGGATAAGTATTAAAAATATTAGTTACAGATAAGAGATTTTGTAGTAACAAGTTTATTCAACTGTAAAAAACTAAAATTTACTCCAAACATTTAGCATACATATAAAGACATAAATAGCATTCGCATAAAGTTCAAATTGTGCACATTCATTGCTGTTTAAGAAAAAGGCACTTTATTACAGTATTGTTAAAAACTTTCCGATGAAGTTACACTAATGTTAATATCTTTACTGCCCATCACATTGTTGCAAGAAAGCTCGTATCCACATCAGCATACACTGACAAAAAACAAAAAAGGAAAGGGGAATTGACACAAAAAAGATAAATGACAAAAATATCGAAGGCAGACCACTATGTGAGTGTCTGAAAAAAATCACTTTATAGCAGTCAACAGACAGCAATACACATATGTGTTAAACAGAAACGTAAATGATAAATTAAGAAAAAATATACCAGTTGAACTATACCAATTACATATACATTTTTGTTTAGTTATTTGCAGCATTAGAGCGATATTATAATGGAGACAAAACTGTCTTAAAAACAGTATATCTGAAAAAGTTTTGGTTGTATCGTTAATTCAGAATATAAATCGGAGTAACGGAATCAATTGTTGCAGGCGACATACTTAATTATTCGCTTTGATGAAATTTTGGTACAATTACCAGAAATATATCGAGCATCTCTTGTTAAATAATCAAAAAACGATTTTTAGTTGAACATTACGCTTTATGTAACATGGTGTGTAATATAATCCTAAGTGAATCAAGTGATTTAAAGAATATTTTGTGTATTTTTACAAGCAAATTTCTTTATTGTTATTTTGACACTACACTATTAAATACTGATCCGGATATTCGTTCCGATTTGATTTCAATATACAATCGATAAAATAAAATCCGACTGGTGTGCAGACGCAATATTTAAAATAAATTGCTATTTCAAATGTGTTTTTCATATGTATTGATATAAATATTGGCGCAACCTAAATGCAAACATCGCACAGTTTTTGAATCATGATGGTACTTCGTAATGTCCTGCGCTAATGTGTTGGTGACGTAATTAAAACAATTTCAGAGCGTTTCAAGATTGCAAAAATGTTTATTGTTGTTTTTAAACAAAACACGCACTTTAATCGATGCCAATTTTTTAAAGAAAAAGTTAAATTACCCTTTCTTCTCTTTTTTTTTTATATTTTCTGCGGATAGCTCTGCTACCTTCGGAAATGGATTCGTCGTATGGATCACGTGACGTTTTTCATACGCATTTTACCTTATAACTTGCTCTAACAATTTTAACGACTTTTTTCCGGTCAATTTGGTTTGTGTTGACAACTTAAAAGCTCTAAGAACGTTACTAATTGATAAATATTTTCTATGGAAACAATTACTTCTAATTAAGGCGTAATTGTAAAGATCGTAAATAAGTTGACATGGACTGTAAGGTTAGCAATTTGAACCACACGTTGTCTTAAAGATTTAATTTTAATCTTTTTCCTTAAATCACTGGGCCAGTTGAAACAAAATATTACCACGTTGTTAAATGGACTATCTTTTCAAGATTCGAATGGTTTTAACTGGTATCCAGGCTGTCTGATACAAATGAGAAAGTATAACTAAAAGAAAACATTTGAAATACTTTATTTGTTGACGTAAGATTGAAAAGAATACACATTGAGTGGTTCCCTACATAGTAAATGTTTTTGTTCCATAGGAAATTTGATTTCTACCACTGGTACATTCCTTATATCTTAGCATAGAAACTATCATCTTGTCATTTGTAATATTTTTATCTAAAATAAAGTTGCATTTTTTTCAATACAGAGGTACAAGAATGTCTACAAAGAAATATGACTGGAGAAATGCATTAATTAAAAATAGAACTAATATAGTGCCAAACTTGGCCAATGCGGATGCCGTAGCTGACTGTTTATTTAGCGATAAAATACTTACATCCGAAATGTTCGAAACAATCGTGGTAAGTATTAATTTACGTATTGGTTAAATGGAAATATACACCTGTAAAAAATTGAGCACCCCGGAATATTTTTGTTTTTCGTTTAGTAAATACAGTTAATTTTTGATGATTTTTGTGTGAACGTTCAGGTGTGAAATTTTAATCAAGCGCTTTTTCTGTCCACGTGAAGCTTGCTCCTTCATCACGTCTAAAGTGCACATATCGGTATTTAAATTCCGAATTTCTAATTGCAAAATAATTTAAAGTTAGCATGGCAAGGAGGCGGATATCATAAGCACAGAGATTGCAAATCATCTAAATGCATTCCACTGGTATGTCTTACAAGGCAATAGGACGTCAGCTTGGCTATCATTATACAGTCGTTAGTCGTTTCGTCAAAAACACGCTGTCTTGCAAGATGTTAAAGACTATTCACGATTTTGTCAACCATCTGTGACAACCCAATGTGAAGATAAAAGCCTTGGTAGTTTGGTTAAGCGTCATCCGTTTGCAGCAAGCACCTGTCTCAAGCCACAATGGTTACCTGGTCGTAATCTTTTAGCCAGAACAGTACGAAATTGTCTTAAAGCTACAAGATTAAGGTCAAGGAGATTTATTAAACGGCAACCTTAACGGAGAAATGTACACCCGGGACGTGCTTACACCTGTAGTTGTGCCTCATTTAGAAAACCACTCGTTAGAGTCAAGACCAGTTTTCATGGGTGACAACTTTAGACTTCATCGTTCCAGAACAATAAGACCATTTTTAGAGAAAGAAGTTATGACCACTCATCTGTGGTCAGCAAAAAGTCCAGATCAACCCAATAGAGCATTTATTGGATCAATTGGGTTAGCGATAACACGCTTTGGGACCTCCACAGAACATATATATTTAGAAGCTCAATTACTCCTGGAATGACGACTGATAACAATTCAACAATTCGACGGCTAATTATCAATTTGTTATTTATGATCGGCGTTTTCAAGTGTGATTGGACAATTAAATAACAGTTTGGAGCGTTCGGTGACAATACTTCTAAAAGACTACGTGAAAGAGCAAAGACCGTTTATATTTTGATGAAATGATATGTAAATACAATAATGTTTGTTGTTAAAATAATGTTTTAATTGTGTCCACAAATGCATATTTGGTTTGCTATACAAATTAAAAACGAATGGCAGTCCAATAGTAGTCCAAAATGTTCGAATAAGTATGACTTTTAAAAATCTAAGGTTGCTACAGTTTTTTTCCAGCTGTGTATAATTTGACTACTTTCTTACTAATACAGTTGAGATAACAGATTAAGAGATTTAGTGATATTGTTGCCATTTTCGAATGTTTCAGTCTTTTATGTCAGTTTGCGTTCACTAGATGGTGATGTATGATTTGCTTGAGGATTTTAAGGTGGTTTAATTAGCTATTTCTGTGTTTTCAATTTTACTATTTGAACAACTTAAACTATGTGGTGTATATAGAATGGTAAAATTATTTCGAATTATATCTAAGGAACTTACAATTAGTACATAAAAAGATCATAGGATAAGTCTGAACTGATGACCCAAGTCAAGAATATTCTTCTTTGTCATCTTCCGTTGTATGTCATATTTTATAGCAAATAAAAGAAACTGAAAAGAAAAATAGAGAATTGCTAGACATTCTTGCTCGTCGAGGGCAAAATAGTGTACTCTGTCTGTACAAAGCGTTCATGAAAACAGGAAATGAGGCGTTGGCTGAGTGTTTACATAGCCATCTTAAAATTATTGAACAGAGGGAAAATTTAAATGAACCTCAAAGTAAGTTTATTGTACGCATACATGCTCATTTTAATTCAAAATTTTTTATCAATTTATAGAATAAATGTTAACATGTATGGCACTGAGGTGAAGGTCCCAAACGATGAAACTATACATTAAAAAATCTCAACTTTTTACATATTAATATTATTGATACAGTTTTTTACCAATGTGCGCTTTAATACTTTGTAAATTATTTTGCTGGAAATCAACATTACTTATTATAAGAAAAAATGCAAAACAATATACCTATCGAACTATTTAAAGAATAACCATTATGCTGTTTTGTGTCTTTTATTTCTTTATACTAGTCTGCAGTTTAAAGTACAGTCATGAATCAGTCGATATTGGTCGGTCAATAGAAAATAGTATTAGTTATAATCATGTTTTACTGTACTGTTATACTGTTTTTCTAACCGCATGTAAATACTAAACCGATATTACGAACACCACATCCAAGTAAGCAAATTATTTTATACACGATAGTATTTAATTCAATTGTCAATCAAACAACTGAATGACAACCTTAAATATATTTGCCGTTTTTACAATGAAAGACCCCCTTTTTACCACTGTACTTTAGAGTGGCCACCAGAAGTACATGAGCAACAGGAGATGAAAAAACAACCGTTATTGACTATAAAAGACGTCAATGGTCCACTGGTGCATGATTATAACAAACTTGATGTAAGTAAATCTTTTTTAAAACAAGCCGCAAACAAGTTCCTTAAACGCAATTTGGTTTCCAAAGGTACTATGTTAGCAGGAAGCCAAATTTTTAGAGAGGCACATGCATTAGAGGATAGTAAAAAATAGTAAGACAATATCTTTATTAAAATTGATGTCACATTATATATTTAAATACGTCGTAAACATAAATGTCCGGAGAGAAACTTATTATCAAATAGCGTCTGTTATAACTTAGGAGATGGTGAGTATTGTCTCGATGTTACTAAAGATCTATTGCATGCAAAAAAATAGCACGAAAGCTGAACGAACAACAAGAGCTTACAACACAGGAACTATTACAATTACGGATTTAAACAAGCAAATACAACACGAAACAACACCAAAAGCACTAAGCAGAAAGTGAGTTATACGAGCAAATTCTCTGTATCTACCTTAACGAGCTCGAAACTAAAGACATCACAGATACATTCCGATTGGTCTCTATCCTAGATAAGAAATAGATGCTTCTAACATAATGCCTTCAAATTTTTAATTGTCTAACTTTTCCTTCATTGATAGAATAATTCCAAGTAGTAGCGAAGAATGGTTTTTACAATTTACAAAGTATATGTTGTGATATATCTTCCGATTGACTGTTGACTTTAAAGCTTTCAAACGGGGCTTTGCTGTATTCGATGTTATCCGTTCATACGTTGTAAATTTGACACTATGACAAAATGATCGTATTCGGTCACATATTCTTATGTACTTTTATCTTCCTTGACTTAACAAAAAGTAATTCAACGCGTTTGTGTTAATTCCCTTAAAGTTCTACAGAGCATGTGTGGTTATAATTGATTTCGGCTTACTCACTTTCTTTTTTGTTGTTGTGTTTTGTTTTGTCGTATGCAGTTGTCTTAATCCGATTTTGAAATCGCAGACAATTTTGGCTGATGTTGGGAGTGTCCTTGCTTTGTATGGATACTATTTCTGTAAATATTCAGTAAAAGTTTTGCTTAAAACTATTAATGCTGTTGTACAACAAGAACTCCCGGAATTTTCACATGACTATTGATAGCTGGGCCTCGAATGGTGAGTGGTTAATGGTAGTTAATTATCTACTATTGATCACGTGGTCTTTCAACATGAAGTTTTGGGTTCGAGTCCAACTGTTTGCAGGGTGTAATCGACTCCAATTTCAATTGACAAAGATTCCCAGTTTTCCTACCGCAGGTCGGGGTTTTTTTCGGGGTAGTAAGGCTTGCTGAAGGTGGCATTAACACCATTCAAACAGACAAATTATTGATAGTTAACTGTTTATCGTAGAATTTACAACATTTTCTTTGCAGGAGGTGTACAAAATGCAAAATAAAATTAGAGGTAAAGTGATTATCATCAACAATATGACATTTGATGACATAAAATGGAAAAATTTAGAAGGATCAGCCGATGACGTAAAAAAGAAGAAGAGATTGAAATTGGGAAAAAGGGAAGGGTCAAATCATGACGTGGACAATATGAGGGAAATGTTTGAACAGCTTCATTTTGAAGTAGTTACAAATGACAAAGATCTTTCTGCAGAAGTAAGCAAAATTATTAAATTAAAATTGTTTCTCGGTTTAATTCTGATTCAGTGATACCATTGGATATGTAAATACAGAAGACGTGGGTACCGCGAAAACTGCTTACCGTATAAGTGTTTTTTCGCGGTGATTTAAATTTCGCTATATTCGCGGTAGAAGTTAGAACACGAAAATAAACATGCGCGAAATATGGAGACAAATGAAAAAGTAATTCATAATGCTTACGGACCGCGAAAATAACATTACGTCAAAATAAACTCCCAGTTTTTTAACAAAAACGCTAAAATTTCCCCACGCAAAAAAACCCACTTATACGGTATAGGACCCCATTACGCACATTAAGTCAATAATTCTATTAGGGTTTTCGGCTTTCTCAATACGCCGTATTCGATTGAGAATCTTGCATTTTTGTTATTTGTACTGTCATAATAATTAGTTAATAAAAGCTACATGAACATAATAGACAGAATATATTATTCGTTTCATAACTTAATGGATACTTTGCTACAAAATATCTGCCGTCTTGATATGACTTAAAATGTAAATAATTAAATAATTGGGAAAAAATACATGCGAAAATTTTAAACGGAATAAAGCTTTGACATTCTTACGTATGCTACATTTAATTGCTTTCACTTGTTTTACAAATGTTTATTTTATCCAATGTTGCTGGGACTTGTTATCATTTAGGGAACTTTTTAATTGTGAGTTAACATGTTTTTGATATCTTAAACGGTTATATATATATAATTAGTAAAAAGGGCCTTTTAAATATTGTCACCATTTTAGCAAAATGTTGATAGAACTATTACGTCATAAAACTTATTTGACAAAAATTTCACAGAATTATTTTTTTCCCGTTATGAATAATGGTTTTTCTTTATTTTGATATTTAGCCTGAGAGGTTAATCAATACTTTTGTAACGTCCACATAAATTTTATGATACATTAAATGTTGAATTAGACACTTATTTTGCCTGATAGTTCTATAACATTCTCTTTGCTGACTTCCGCGGTCGTTTTACGTGTTCTGTAAAATGGACCCCGTGATAAATGGTAGTTGAACTACAGCAAAAAACCAATATTTCTTGTTCTTATTCTACCTTAATAACTTTACGAAAGTATCGAAGATACCACGGAGTATTAATTACAGAATTAGTCAAGGACAGACAAAACCATGCATATAAACAATAATGAAAACAAAACCACAAACAGACCCACAACACAAAAACTGAGTGACAATAAAACCAGAAGAGTAAGCAACTCTTGCTCCACGCGGGGCACTGTCGTGTGAATCATAAGATAATCAAGTAATTTGTCATATTGGGGGAATCATAATCATCCTGTAAGTTACGACAAACGTAACAACTGAATGATCATTTGTGACACATATTCCGTAAAGTTCAACAATGTCTATGTTTGTCTAAGTGATTACTTCAATATTCTCAATGCTGATTGGTATGTTTTCTGTCACCTGACAATATCTATCAACAAAATCAGTGTAGAAATTAGAGGCTCTTAAGTACCTGATAATTTGGGAGATGTATACTCCGCATGTAGATGCTGCTTGAATGTTAGGCAAATTAAGCCATCCTTTTTGTCGTTAGGTTTGGTTTTCATCAGGCCTTCATTGTCAATTTCTTAATGACGGTCACCGTTTGAGGCAGATATGGCTGTCTCTGTGGCGTCCTTAATTCCAAGTTCAATTGGATCGATGTTATCAACATATTCATCAAATATTGGATTATTCACTGAAAGCACGCCATTTATATAGCTGAATGTGAAAATTAAGGATAGGCCTTTGCCCTTGCTTTTTAAAATCCCCTTGTGTAAACTCAGTCTCGTACCTCCAAAAAAGGTCAACGAAAAATGACGGCACAAAGAAACATTGATACAATTTAAATGCGTGAAATAATCGATTGTTTTCTTAAGGATCGTCAAGGGTTTTACCGGGTTCTTCATCCTAATAAATTAATGATATCCCTCTTGTTCCAAAAAAACAAACATGCAACACAAAAAGGACATTAGTTTAAATGGGGTAAGAATTTGATATAAGCTGAATGCTTTGCCGACCTGGAGTTGATGTTTGTATACGGAAAAACGATTTGTTAAATTTATATTGTAAAATATTTCCGTGTTTTTTTTTCAAGGAAATGCATCAATATTTAGAAGATAAAAAAGATAAAACAAAATGGAAAGAAATGGAATGTTTAGTTCTAATTTTGATGAGTCATGGAGAAGGCGGAAGCATTTACGGGAGTGACGGCAGGACAGTAGAAATAAGTAAATTGATAAATATATTTTCCAGTCCTCAGTGTAACGACCTGGATGGAAAACCCAGGCTTGTTTTTGTTCAGGCCTGTCGAGAAGGTTAGTTGATAAAATACAATGTTAAAGTTATGCCGTTGTGAATGATGGCATTCCAATAGACAGCACATATCTATTTAGAATTTATCATCACGAAATCACATAGTTTTGATATGCGTACGGATTCCAAACTAATTTAAAATTTATTACCGCAATATCCTCTTATGGTAACATATTTTTTGTTTACTATCAAGATTTTTTAAATTTTACTTGATAAATTGTTGTGTTCATCGAAAATAATCAGTTTATTGATCTTAGTCTGTATTACATGATTTGCAAGAAACACACATATATCATTGTGGGATTTTTATGGAATAGTTATGCTCTTTTTTTAATTACATGCGCCCTTAAATATTCCGTCTATTCATAACAATAGTCTAGGACAACGGTGAGATGTACATGTATGAGTACAATTACATATTTTTAGAATTGATATTACTCATAATATATCTAGTCTATTTGTAGCTTAGTTTTAAAGACTGACATAGCTTCGACTTAGAATAATGACAGACATATATGAGCAGTGTGAATAGTAAATTATGATTTTTTGTTTAGTACATTGATTTTTATGCAATTTTGAAAATGTGTTTATGGGTCATTCTTCAGTAACAGTACTTTGCGCTTTACGTGCACTGGTAAATACAATACTTTGACTGATGGATGAAAGATTCACGAGAGATTTGTGACTGAGAAAAGATGATAAGAAATTAATTATTTATTTATGTATTGTCCCCCGACGCAACGCGATGGAGTGACTTAGTAATGGTCTGCGTCCGTGTATCCGTGCGCCCGTCCGTCACACTTTTGTGGACACAACTCCTGATAAACCGCTGAATGGCTTTTGTTGAAATTTTGTTTTATCGTTTGCCATCCTATGTAGTTGACGAAGTCACAACGAAATTTTGATTTGATCAATTTAAAAGGGGTTTTTGGACTTTACCGACTTTGTGCATTTTATTTCAGTAGACCTTTTTGTGGACCCAACTCTTCTGAAACCGCTTGATAGATTGCTTTGTTATTTAGAAGGATTAATTGTTATGATGTGTAGATGTGCATACTATACCGTCATTATGATTCGTAAAATTTGGCTGGAGTTATGGGACTCCGACCGTTTCAACATAATACTATAATGGTAGATCTTGTGGACGCATTTCCTATTAAACCGCCAGACAAATTGTTTTGATATTTAGTAGGATTTATTGTTACGATGTGCATACTCTGCCACCATTTTGAGTCGTCAACATTTGTAGGAGTTATAGGACTTTGACCATTCCAGTAAACGCTGCACTTAACAATTTATAATTTTATAATTTATAATTTTTACTACCATTTTCGAATGATTTCCGGAGTAAAAATATACATCATAATCCGCAACAGCACCCATTCGCCTGCATTATGTCCAGCTTTCTAGACCTATTTATAAAAATAGCTTCATTAACCGAGGTGAAGTGTAGAGATAGACATAGTGCCCGTGTACTAGCCTGTGACAAAGTAAATTGTCGCATTAAGTAAATTAATGGCAATGGTCCTGACTTGGTACAAGTTTTTTAGAAGAGAATTGTTAAGATGTGCATACTATACCGTCATTTTGATTCGTTTATTTCCGCCCATGGTCGGAAAATAATCTCGGAGATAAGTGTATGGATATTGACCAAAAATCGATCCCGATGTGATATGGTTAGCCTGTTTACACAGCAACAAAAATTTAGTGCCAGGAAATAGATTATCCTTTAATTATTCAACTATACAGATCTTGCGGGCAGAACTATAAATCGGATAAATGGTTGTATTTTTTAAACTTCAATTCGTTCACACTGCCAAACATTTCCTTATCCGACAACGTTTAAGTGGATAAGTATTTGTTTACAATCTGACGTCATCAGTAACATTGAGCTAACCTACAAACCAATCAATTGAATTAACTGAAACGTCACGAACGAATTGTGACGTAACAGATTCTTTGAAATGACGGTTCAAAATGGAGATCATTTACCTCCGAGGTCACTTTCCTGACCCTTTATAATAATGGCCGAGAAATGTTCGATTGCTGCATTTACTTTGTGTCAGTTTCTTATGGTATCGGACGAAAAAATCAATATCAGCATAAGGCAGATTTTGATCACTTGATGTTGATTTTAATCACGTGACACACAATTGCCGTCGATCTCACCTCTTTTCGCGAAAGCTTCGCTACGCGCTGCAATCTGTGCTCGCAATTAATAAATAATTTTTGTTGCTATTTAAAGTGGTATGGTTTTTTTTATTTGATGATACGCAGACTTTGTTCAGACTATACACTACACATAATACTAATTTGTGTGTAATATGAACTTATCATTTTGCAATCATAAATCTGTTTATCGTTCCGACAATGTCACTGACAGGAAATTTTAAAGATCGATTGGAACGGTCAGTCAAATAAATCAATAAATAAACAGATCGTACCTAATCCGACAATAGAAGGATAAGAAACTTTATTGATGATTTGACTGATCGGTTCCTGATGGGTGATGGATTGATGGGGGATCGTCGACAAGATGCTATAAACTAAAAAATCATGAATAAGAACTGCTTACCTTATTGCCTATATTCAGCCCGTCTTCGCCTTATATAAACAATGTGTAAACAAATGAATACTATGTTTTATTATTATTTCAAGCTCGTATACATTTTGCATAATATGACACGTGTTACGCAATTCAGAAGGTTTATATTAATATCACTATATAATTTGTATACTTAAATTACTACTGGTAGACGTTCATACTTTTTTTCTATAAATGACGCTCAACGAATTTTTTTATAGAAAACTGATGCCACGGCAATCTTGTGCAAGATAAACATATTTGGGTAAAAAGTACGATAACTAAAGGCGGTTTCGCAAATTGTGTTCGTATTTGTTTGTTTGTATATTGGTCTTGTTATTTTTAAAACAAGAAATTTGTTTTTATTGTGCAATGTAACTTTGATAAAACATTCAAAACATCTAAAACTGTGTTCCGTATATATGTAAGATTTAAAAGATTCTTAAATGTGCCACATTGTTTGTTCTTGTAGAAAGTAAAGGAGAAGTTGAGTGTTTTGCAGTGAACAAAACAAAGACTTGTGACAAGAAAGATACATCAGTGAAGAAGGAAGCTGAATCACAGGATGTGTTGGATTCGGAACCTATTAAACAAGAGCCAACACCTCAGCAGGATATAAAACACCCATTAGCAGACTTCTTGGTAGCATTTGCTACACCTGACGGTAAGACGCAAATACATTTCAAATACAAATTAATTTTAATATAAATTAAAGAAACTTCAAATCCCTCGATTCACGATACAATAACAATAGAGATTTTAAAAAAACACTACCCTCAGCTTTTGAAAACCCAAGTTTGGCGCCTTTTTTCATTTCATCATGTGCACGTGCGTAACAGGTAAAATTGTATTGAAATCATTTCAACATGGTACGTCGAAAACTAGCAGATGCAGAGAGATGCAGAGAGATGGCAAGCAGTTAGTATAATAAAGGCTGGAATGACATAGCGGCAGGTTTCAGATAGGTTCAATGTTAGCCATTCTGTCATCAGTAGGCTAATGAGACGATATAATGAAACTGGTATTGGAGGGGAAAGGCCAAAATCTGGGCGACTGAAGAAGACAACACAGAGAGAAGATAGACTGCTTCAAAGTCTTGCTAGACAACAATCTTTTACCACTGCAAACAGGTTGCGTAGTCGATGGAATATCTATGTTAAAATCAGTAGACGGAAAGTAAACAGAAGGCTAAACTCCGGAAGACTTCGAGCACGGAGACCAATAAAGCGACCAGCACTTACACAAAGACATAAGGATCCCCGGCTGCAGTGGACGCGTGACCATATCGGTTGGAATATTCGCTCTTGGAAATGAATCCATTATTCCGTCGAAATTCGTTTTCTTCTGAAACCAGTTGATGTTAGGATGCGGGTATGGCGTAACGCAACACAGCTTTTGATCCTGCACATGTTTTGGGAACTACAGCTTTTGGTGGTGGCGAAGTGACAGTTTGGGGCTGCTTCTCATATGACTGTAAGTTAGACTTGTATCCATTAGATGGCACACTAACTGTTTTAAAATACAGAGATCAGATTCTGGACCCCCGTATTGTGCCCCATTTTGATGCGCATCCACTTGGAAACAGACCATTTTTCATGGACGACAACGCAAGATCTCATAGAGCACGCATCGTCAAAAATTATCTTGCAAATGAAGCAATTGAGACATTACCATGGCCGGCCATGCCTCCGGATATGAATCCGATAGAGCATGTTTGGGACTATCTCGACCGGAAAGTAAATCAACGTGACCCTTCATTTCAGAACATTCAAGAATTGCGTAATACTTAACTTCAGGAGTGGCGGCAATTCCCAACGTAGACTTGTCCAGATCATGCGGAGACGAGTTCAAGAATTGCACCGGAAGCGTGGAGTATACACACGAAAATCTTTTCCTGTGAATAAGTGTTTAAAAATGATTTCTTACATCTTAATAACCCTCACCCTGCCAACTCTTTGTACGTAACATTTCCAGCGGTTCAAACTGAAACTTTTTTGAGTTATGATTTTGCAGTTTTATGGGATATTTCTACAAACGACATCTTGTTGCTGTTTTTACATTTTGAATAGTAAAAGCATTAAAACTTCTTTAAAATAGTAGACTATTTTAAACGAAACGTGTAATGAAAAATGGATGATTATATATTGATAAAAATATTGGTTTTCATCACCTCCGCTAAAATCCTGGTGGTCCCAAACTTATGGCCAAGTGTACATAAAGCGAAAAATGTTTGTGAGAAAGCCTTCAAGGATGGCTGATATATGAACATCATATTTCTTTTGCTTGAATTTTTTAAACTATATCATGACATCCAGTTTTTATTAGGGAAGAAGCAGGAGTACCCGAAGACAACCCCGACCTTCGTAAGAAAACTTACAATTCTTGTCAATTAAGTATGGAGTCGACCACGTGATCAATAGTAGACGAACAACCTAAACCATTCGACTACCGAGGTACCGTTATTTCCGTAGAAAATTGTGATTTAAACTTTTGTTTTGAATATCGACAATTCCGTTTTAAAATAACTTCTTGCAAAATTATATTAATCTAATGTAAACATAATTTAAACTTTACAAGATATGAGAAAAGAAATTATTTTTAATATAAAATTTACTGGAAAACAAATTCATATTTACGTCATGTTACTTACAATATTGTTTTTCTAATGTGAAGGACCAGATAAAAAATGCCTGATAAAGAAAAAACATAAATGTTTTCATAATATGAGAGAACACATTTATGTTTATCTGATATACAACAACACAATGATGTTACCTTATATTGAGAACACTCGGATGTTTATTTGGTATGGGAAAAGAGATTATGTGTATTTTATGAGGGAGTGCCTATTAATATTTAAAAGAAAACAAGGAAACAAATAAACAAAAACGGGGCTCCAATATAACAAAATGCTGAAAGTTGCATGGAACTTCAAATATCTGATATCAATGGAACAAAACATTATTGTAGAAACGATACAAAAGAACACATTATTGTTGATGATGTGATATAGAAAAAATGTATGCTTATCTGTTATAGTGTGATATAAAGAAAAATTTGCTGTCTGGCAAAAGGAGGCCCTATTAATGTTAACCTGACATTAGCGAGGGCATTAATTATGATCTCTTTTTGGAGAAAACGTGATTGATTACATGATATATAAATAAATGTTAATTGAATAAGGAGTAAAATATGAATGTTTGTCTGGTATACAATATACATTTTTTATCTTGTATCGATCTAGACTTCAGCCGAACCCTGATACCAGAATTTTTTCATGCATTCTATATATGCCTTTACTCCCAGTGTAACTGACTGTAAAACGAATTTATACTGGCGATGAAATTTTATTCCATAAACTTTTTTACCATTGAAAAGCAATGGATAAAACAAGACAAAGATGAATCAAAACTCCCGACCATCGTCAGTAAAACTAGCAATCCTTGTAAAATAAGTTTAGCGCCGAGCACCCCCTTACCCACAAAACCAATATGTTTGAATATAAATTATATCCGCCAAAAACGGAAAACCAGCAAGTGATGTCTGGTTAGATTAGAGTCGAGCACACCATCTTCTTAATAACAAACACAAATTCGCACGTAATCAATGGTAAATGACTTAATAACTGTACTGCCGTCAATGTCACTAAAATACGTTTTTCTGATCTGGGTAAACATGAAAATGTATCTACATACTAATGTGTAGTTGATATGAATACACAGAAGATCACATTAATGTTTACTTAGTTTAGAAAAAATGAATAGTTAAGTGATTTGTAAGAATACATTAGTGTTTGTATGATAAGTTAGAACACTTGTATTTCAATCTGATAGATCTATCTTAACCAGATATAGAGGTGTGTTATTTTTAGTTTTGCTGCCTATCGCCAACGTCAACCACCCACAGAGACAAATGTCCAAATACCAACATCTCTCGCACTCCCTCTCAATGTCGCCAATTTTATTTTACAGAACACATTTATATTTAATTGATATCTGAAAAGCACATATGTGTTGTAATTTACAATTGAATAGTCATCTTCTATAGTCGTTAATTGATTATTGCATATATGGTTTAATAAATATTTGATTGATATATGATTGTTTATATTTGTATAGAATGTATTAATATTTCTTTTGACAGGCACTGTTTCCTACAGACACAGTGGTATTGGATCCTGGTTTCTATGTGCTGTAATGTGGGCGTTTAAGTACTATGCATACAAAGAAGAGTTGCATCATCTTCTAATCAGGGTAAACTTATCATTTGTAAAAACTAAAACTGTCTCTTCCAGCATAACCATGACAGGCAATACGATTTGTGTTTCAGACACATGGTGGAAAAGCGACGAAAATAGAGGTTTACACAGCAAACCTATTTCTTGTGTCTGACAATGTATATTTTGAACCACCAAAAGAGACTTGTAGCAAACATACTACATGAAATTTTGCACAATGTCGGATTTACTATGTAGTACTTTCTCGTCAATAGAAACTGGATGCCATAGTACAAATGAACCATTGCATAAAACCCAATCAATCAATTAAAAAAACAATGGAAGCGTTCACATCCTATGGATGCATATTGAGTACATTTTACATCATAAAACTGTGAAAGCCATTTGGGAGGATTTAACATGTAGTCTTACGAAGGTACTAATTATTTAAATAATTCAATACGCAAAACAGGTTAGAATTAAACAGCCATTTGTTCTGTTAACAAATGAAAATGTCTTTCCCACTGTTCCTCTAAAGTCAGAATATATATGTAATGCTATGGGATTTTGTGTTTTGCTAAGCACACAATGTCACATCCAGTCATATAAATAAGTTATTGGAGTAAAGAAAGTGGTCCCGAGCCAAAAAATATATGACATATTTCAGTAAAGTACATCATTCTGATTTTAAAAATATTTGGTTTCTACGAACTTTTTATAACAGTTACATTGTGGCTATGGTATGACATTGACCTATGACCTTTGACCTTTGGCTCTAATTGAAGCTCTTTTCTTATTGATTACTTTAAATTACATGTTTACTTTAATATCTCTAACCGTTTTCGTGTTCTAAGCAAAAAATCGATTAACCGAAATGAGTCAGGGGCTGTAACTCAAAAACGGTTCATAGCACAGCTTCGGGCCAAATGTACCAAATTAACGTCTCGATAAGGGAATTATTTTTACCATTTATTGTCTGCTTCTATCTTTTATAGTTTATGAGATCATATATAAATGTTGGCAGTATCTCCATACTGCGGTACCACGATACCAAAGCAGTTTAAAATTTAAATGTTTAAAGAGCTTTAATTATTTGTGCCTGTTTAAGTTGTTACTTTCTTCGTTTTTTTACTCCATATCCAATATATTAATACGCATTTCGTACTGAAGTGTACAACAACTAGATATTACGCTTTAAACTTAAACAAGACACGGATTGGGGACATTGTTATTTGTTTTGTGTATTGTTAGTTGATTTTGCGTGTATGACTCGTTATTATTATTGTTTGTTTTTCGTTTATAATAGGTCAATAGAATTGTTGCAAGAGGAAAAGGAGAGCCAGGATATGAACCTAAATTTACTGTCTCGGAGGTTAGGTCAAACTTAAGGAAGAAATTTTACTTTTTTCCCGGGGTTTATGGCGACCCAATACGTTTAATTGAAAAATAAATACGTTGATTATAATGAATACAGTTTATATTGACGAGCTTCGTACCATATTAGAACATAGTTTTAATTTAATGTTTGATATTTTATAATAGTGTAATAATTACATTGATGGATAACAGTTACTTAGAAGGTCAAATAACGCTTACCAACATCATCTCCGGTAACCTGTCCTTTTGAAAATTGGAAGCTCTGTAATCTGTTTCATATCGGGTAAATATAAAGTGCTTTAATATCGTCTTTTCTGCAATAAGTAGCCATGGTTCAGCTTCAATCAGTCATTGTTTGATCAAATGATCTGCACACAATGATCTTGATGCAAAATAGACTATAGGTAAATCCCCACCATGTAATATTATTTAAACAACAGAAATCAATTTTCAAGTTTGACATTGTGATATTTAATAAACAATTTATATAATTAATGCTATAATCTCTTTTTGTGTTATATTAGCTGTCTGTATGTTGTAAATTCTTTCTATAAATAAATACTTTTAATAAAATATTATATACCAAGTTACTTTATAGTTATTACATAGGACTTAAAGAACACAATAGTCTGACTTGACATAAAAAAACTAAAAAACAAATAAAGAATTATCCCGGCTTATTTCCGCATTATTTAAAATAAATGTGTAGAACTGTTTCTGAGAAGACGCTGTTTATGTTTTTCCCAAAGTATTCTATGCTTAGTAATGTTCCATGGTGTCAGCCATATATGATTTAGGGACATATTGCAATGTTACAATTCTTTCTGCCAAGTAATTTGTCAAAAAACAAAATTTCATTAAGAGAATTATTATGTATGAATAACCATAGCAGCCATGTTGAACGACCTTGGCTTCATTTCTGGATAATTAAACATATGTGGAATGGTTTCTGAGAATAATGTAAGTATGTTCCAGAGTAGCGGCCATATTGATTTAGGATTGAAAAAACCTTAAATTATTAGGATCCATCTGAGCTACATTTCAACAATATCACAAATAAATCTGCCAAGCGGTCTATGAGAAGGTGTTTGAAATTTCAGCCAATAAGTTTTATAAATGACCCTGACAGATATCTTACAGTGACAAACAGCTGGAGTTTGGCTACACGAACGAGTGCTGTATCCTCCCTTTCAGATGTTTTTGGTGGTTGGCATGACCTAGGACGTTCGTGGGTAGTTGTGCTATGACGCAAGCTCTGTCCACTATTACGCATTCCAACGAACTGCCACTTCTCAGCTTCACTTAATTTCACTTTATCCATTGTCAAAATGTAAATATGAAGTCGAGGAGCACGAGATAAACACTAAATCGTTAAGCAAAACAATGAGGAGTTATTTAAAGTAACTTTCCGGTGTTCGAATGATGGCTTTAAATAACACAAAGTTAATATTCATTCAGATTTTTGAAATTATAAAAAAAAACTTGTAGGTGTTGCTTAACTTATGGCGAGCTGTATATAAACCGATCCCGTACTCGACTCCAATCTTGAAAAAAGTGCTAGTTTTCCTACCGAATGGGGGGGGGGTCCGGTTAGTCCGGCTTTCTCCCCAATATCAACTGGACGCCATGAAATAG
Source organism: Limnoperna fortunei (assembly GCA_944474755.1). Lineage (NCBI taxonomy): Eukaryota > Metazoa > Mollusca > Bivalvia > Mytilida > Modiolidae > Limnoperna > Limnoperna fortunei. The sequence continues at coordinate 845,801 of OX104121.1, read as the reverse complement.
CTGAAAAATTGCTGAAATGGCGTTTAACATCATTCAAACAAACAAACAAAAATAAACCGATCTCTTTAACTTTAACTAACACGTACTAAAGATAACGAGTCCAGAGAAAATAGTTTGTTCCTTTCTAAACACGACACGTTGTTAGCGAATGCAGACATCTACTCCAGTAAATACATCAATCCAATTATTTCTTATGGCTCTTTCTTGATCTATCTCTACAAGCGTAATACAAATCACTTTCGAACTGTGTACATTCTGTACATTTTAAGTCTAAAACAGGAAATAAAACGAGAAACAGGGCGTGACAAAACAGAAAAATAAAACAAAAAAAGACCGAAAAGAAATAAAAGGCTCTCAAGAGCCTGTATCACGCGCCGGTTTTTCAGGCAATGAAGATGGCATTAACCTGATGTTAAACTAAGTCTTGTAATTTTCAATTTTCTTCTGTCATAATTCTAATATGATTTGCATATTTAGAAATACGTTTATTTCATTGGTTGAGATTACTTCCTGTATAGGTTTTTAACGAAATTTATTTTTTTGAAAAATGAAGTTGACTTAATTTATTTTTGGATAAATGACGTTGACCGAACTATTTTTACCGTAACCAACGTAAACACAGATGGCGGCTTTTAATATCGACAGTAGCGATCAGCTTATAAATTATATGTTTGACGAATTATCATAAATGATCTGTTAAATTTAAAACTTTCCTTGTGTTCGATACAGAAAATAAGGTTATAGATTGACATAAAACTTAATACTTGTGTTTATTAAAATCAGCAAATGGTTTATGGAATAATCGTACGCAAAAATAAACAAAATATTCATACGTTCAGTCAATCCCGCTACCAAATACACAAGAAATAGGAAGTTGGGAAACACGTTAGATAAATTAATTCCTTAATGCAATTTTAAAGAATTATAAGGATTAAACACCGTTTTCAATGGATTTATCGGTATATAAACAAGACCAACTCACTCACAAACATATCATAAAAGTCCTTCGTTAAGCAAGTTTTTGAGTTATAAGCCATTTTATGTGATTTTACTATGTTTTATTTTTAGTAACAGCGGCCATGTTTTGTATTGGATCCATTCAAAATGTTGCCAACATGTCATATATCATTCTTGCAAAGTTAAAGCCAAATTGGTTCAGTATTTCAGAGAAGATTTTTTAAATTGTTTACGGACGACGGACGATGGACGACGAATGACACATAGAGATGGCATAAGCTCACAATGCCTTTAGCCAGGTTAGCTGAAAAAATACAAGGGGAGCAACATGAGCAAAAACAGAAACCAGTGATGCTGATACTTTATAATCAAATCAATAAATGTTTTGTAAACATGCAAAAAAGATTATGGCAACAGAAAATAATTATTTTCACACATGCGTTTTGCGTATGCATAAATTGATAAGATTTAACATTCCAATTCGTTGCCTCTATCGTATTAAATTACATTACAATTCGTTAAGGTACTAGCCTACTGCTGTTTATTGATTCCAGCTTCAATACATTATTTTCACATATCGTCCCTTTCAGTATGCGAAAAATATCGCATATACATGTATGTTGTTTCTTACAAATAAATTCTAAATAGTCGTAAGACACAAAATTTACTTCTACCTGAGGTGACTGTTAATCAGTCAAAAAATCACAAACTAACCATATTGATTCTTATTATGTTATTATGTTCAATCACATTTCTGGGTTAGATGGCAAAATTCCAAACCAGCTCACATCATCATTTTCATTTTAGAAGTAAGAAAACTTGGGTGTCAAGCATGGTTAGCTTGTAAAGTAAGAAAACAAAGTATTAAGAATCACAAAACAGAACAAAGGGTAGTAAGGACTCACTCTTAGGGCGGTCAAGTAGAAAGACGTTCCGAGTTTTTACTGCTTGCATCTGTACGTGAGATTTCCAAAGACATTAAAGGTGCAAAAATGAAAGCTGGTCCGATCAAAAGTATTCGCAGTCATAAACCGGGAACTAGTATAACTTAATATATAGGTTCCTGATAAACCGACAGAAAAAAGTTGATTGAATGGTTGCTTAATTTCCAGAAAGCAGTTCATGATTAGAATACGTAAACAAACTATCAATTATGGAATATAATTAAATAAAATATGGAGAGTTTGATAGAATTTAGTCTTTTTGTTGGGGAAATGATGCACATGATGTTGACATCTACGAAAATCTACAGAGAATATGATCACTGCTGATTGGGAAGAACAGGAAAATTGATTAGGTGAACCAAGTTGGCAAGAAAAATGACCAAAACATGACGACCGATTATGCTGTCTTCTTACGATGGGATGATAACATAAGCTTACAGAAATAAATCTGTAGACTGATCACAAGCAAGGGTTGATGTTTAGTTTTCACATTAAAAATGTGCTTTTGTTATGTTACAACATTTAGATTTGATTTATTCGAACGTATTTTGTCGGCTATATTACAGCGTGCAGTTTTTATAGCAAGAGAAAAACCGAGAACATGGCATGAAGCCAAGACCATAGGCAGAACAACTGGCAATCCTTGTTAATAAAGGTTGAAATAGTCAGGCTCAAAATAACAATCCAAGTGTTGACAGACTTGTGTTCAATAGCAGATGGTTCATTTTATAGAACAAAACGTCACCTAGGTCCCTTTTTACATTTTTAGATGCATAATTCTTAGCTTATACCTTATTATTGCAATCGTTCTTAACATACAAGGCTATACAATTATTTAAAATAAAGCAACGCTGCTATGTGTCATAATTTTAGTCACAAATTTAACAGAATAATTAAAAACATAATCTTTTACTATTCATTCTACTTTTAAAAGAACAACGAAATAAATTTTCTTGAAATGAAGACTAGTAGAAAGTATGGGTTTATTTAAATTATCTTACATAAAACGTTTTTCTCATACTCAATATAGAAAATATTGCAAATGATCAAACATCTCACTAGGCAAAACTTATATCATTATTTTAACTCTAGACATTACATCAGACAGGATAGTAACAATTTAAACTAAATATAGCTGATAGTTTGATCAAATTCAATTACATACACTTGGCAAAAAGTTAGGGACCACCAGGTTTTGCTTCAAATACATACGAAATTAATTGTCTCTGTTTCTTTGTACAAATGTTATCAAAAAAGCTATGTTTGTAGTATCTAATAATAAAAAATTTAAATCGCTCGATTCACGATACAATAACAATAGAGATTTAAAAAACAATACCCTCAGCTTTTGAAAACCCAAGTTTGGCGCCTTTTTTCATTTCATCATATGCATGTGCGTAACAGGTAAAATTTCTCCTGTTTTGAAACAATTTCAACATGGCACGTCAAAAACTAGCAGATGGAGAGAAATGGCAAGCAGTTGGTATGATAAGGGATGGAATGACAGTGGCAGGTTTCAGATAGGTTCAATGTTAGCCATTCTGTCATCAGTAGGCTAATGAGACGATATAAAAAAACTGGTATTGTTGGGGAAAGCCCAAGATCAGGGCGACCGATGAAGACAACAGAGAGAGAAGACTTGCTAGACAACAATCTTTACCACTGCAAACAGGTTGCGTAGTTGATGGAATGTCAATGTTAGAATCAGTCACGGAGACCAATAAAGCGACCAGGACTTACACAGGACATAAGGATGCCCGGCTGCAGTGGGCGCGTGACCATATAGGGTGGAATATGCGCTCTCTGAAAAGAAATCATTGGTCCGACGAAATTCGTTTTCTTCTGAAACCAGCTGATGGTAGGAGGCGGGTATGGCGTCAACGCAACACAGTTTTTGATCCTGCACATGTTCTGAGAATTACAGCTTGTTGGTGGTAACGGAGTGACAGTTTGGGGCTGTTTCTCATATGACTGTAAATAGACATGTATCTATTAGATGGCATGATTTAAAATACAGAGATCGGATTCTGGACCACCGTTTTGTGCCCTATTTTGATGCGCATCCACTTGAAAACTGACCCGTGTTCATGGACAACAACGCAAGACCTCATAGAACCCGAATCGTCAAAGATTATCTTGCAAATGAGACAATTGAGACATTACCATGGCCTGCCATGCCTCCGAATATCAATCCGATAGAGCATGTTTGGGACTATCTCCATCGGAAAGTGAATGGACGTGACCCTCTATGTCAGAACATTCAAGAATTGTGTTTTATGCCAGTCTTACTTAACATAGCCAGTAAAACAAACCCCCATGGATGGGGTTGCTCTGTTTGATGTTACCAATATATATTTAAAGGCTTTGTAGAACAACACATTATTTGAACTTGAAAAGGTCATTTATTGCTTAAATGACAAAGATTGAATTGAAAATAGTTCTACTTTAATATATACAACATAATCATAAAAACAGTATTAATATTATCATAAAAACAGTATTATCATTATCATAAACAAACAGTATTATCACAATGACAGTTTTTACATCAACAGAAAATCAACATATGGGCAATATTAGAGTAACATCAAAGGTGGGAAAAGGAAAAAATGCCACATAGTGCCATTTGAAATTTGCATTGTACAACTATTAAAAACCACAACAGGTTCATAAATTTAAACATTTAAGAATATCAATTAAGTTCAAAGGGCAATAACTGACATAAAATCATTTATAACTATAAATGTCATATATTTTAATTCAGGAGTGGAGTGACAGCAATTCCCTCAACGAAGACTTCAGAGACTTGTCCAGAGCATCCGGAGACGAGTTCAAGAATTGCACCGGAAGCGTGGTGGATACACACGATACTGACTCTTTTCTTGTGAATAAATGTTTAAAAATTAAATGATTTCTTCTTACATCTTAATAACCCTCAACCTGCCTACTCTTTGTATGTAACATTACCAGCGGTTCAAACTTAAACTTTTGTGGAGGTATGATTTTTGGAGTTTTATGGCATATTTTTACAAACGACATCTGATTGAACTTTTCTATACATTTTGAATAGTAAATTCATAAACTTCTTAAAAAAGTCGACTATTTAAATGAAAAGTGAAATGAAGAATGGATGGTTATATATTGATAAAAATATTGGTTTTAAAAAATCACCTCCGCTAAAATCCTTGTTGTCCCTAACTTATGGCCAAGTGTATATTATGGGGAAATTATTTGATTTTGCAACTTTTATAAACAAATATGTTTATATTAAATATAAACTGTTCATAATTTAATATTTATTTGCTTTGATAGGTAACCTCAGACAACAAAATTTGTCACTCGTAAGTTTCTCTCGTAATAAACCTCCATTTAGCACCATTTTTAAGCCTTATCCTTTTATGCCAGACAAATGTTTACTCAATTATAATTATGTGAAAACTATTTGATTTTATCACTTTTATAATTAAATATGTTATATTAAATAAAAACTGTTCATAATTATCTTCTTGAGATAAACTATAGGTGTCCTAGTACAATTTGGTAGGAATTCTGGAGTATTAACTGTAGTTTAATTGTAGTTCCAAATCGGAAAATTTAAATTGTGTTGCTTTTAGAGCATAAACTTATTTCAAACTACATAATAGTATCTAAGATTAAAGCATAATAAGCTCTATAAAATATTAAGTAGACAATTAATAAAAGGAATTCGAGGTTTAATTTTTACATTACAATATAGATCAAAAGTAAAGTCACACAGAATAAGAGAAGTATTTATCAACATTCTTAAACTCTGTCTGTTTATAAATAGCACGTCCATTATCATGACATCAAAATTTTATTCAATGCTATTATATGTAAATTCAATTTTTCGGTGTGTGCCAGAAATCACTAAAATGGAACAATGTAATAATAAGAAGCCCTATACATTGGTTTCCTGCATTACTATTTGAAATATGCCTAGATAACGTCACCTTTCAAAACATAACATCAGCAAATATTAAAGAATCTTTAAAAGAAATATCTCCCTACCTAGTGATTTTAGATTATTAGATGGGAAGTATGTTTAACAAATTTGTCTACTGAACATGTATGCCATCCAAGTCATTTAAAATTATTCCTAAAATACCAAACATTAAAGAATATGACAATGATGTAAAGTATTAAGTACCAATTCTATTTGACTGCTCATGACAATATAGAATATGCAGTATAGCAATTAAAACAAAAGTTAGACAACAGTAAATTCTGTGTAAGCAGTACCAAGGAAGGTGTAAAAGAAATGGGTACTCGATATACAATTCCTATTTATGAGGGCTTGCACTGGGCTTCGGAGCATTTTTAGAATTTTGTGTTTTAAATGGTAGCAAAATGTTACATTAAGCGAATATTTTCACATCTTAATTTGCCAATTTATAATACAGCACACTATATTTGGGATATTTCGCCTCAATATTGTAATGAAAATAAACTTTGAATAATATATTCTGAGAGACTATTATCTAATTAAACGTTTCTTTTTTATTAAACAGAAAATATTGCAAACATATTTGCTATAATTATGCTAGTACTTTATTTCTAATTTTTTGTATTTAATTTTGTTCTCTGATGATACATGTACTGAAGATAAGTACATGTATCATCAAAGAAGAAAAGAAATCTTAAATTATAAACCTTTGTTTTATATGCTGACAGAAAATAATGGAAAATAGAACTAAAGCAGTATTTAAATATTTTACTGTGTCATCTTAGATGAAAAGTAAAGTCGGTGCTCAATTCTGTGAAGTTTAATGTCTGTCCTAATACAAGATCAATTCGTTAACCTTTAAGGAGATATAAAGTATTAACTACATGATTTTCCGAAAGCAAATAATTCATTGCTTATAGAAAAAGAGTTTCTGTGTTAAATTGATTAGATATACAGGAAAATCACTACTAGTCCATGCTATATATTAAGACAAAAACATGCTCTACGAACGCTGTGGTAAAGGGGATTTACTCTGTAATATAATTTACTATTGTTTTAAAAAAACAATATATCTCATAAGGTTCAAAAATACACAAGTAATTGTGATGTCTTGGTTTTATGCAATACAAGAATGCAAAAAATTCAGGTTTTTATATAGTTTTAATGTTTTAAAGTGTGCTTGAGATTTACTGCAAAACAATGCAATATGACTTTAAATGTATTGTTAAAAAGCTACCATTAACTGTGATTATATATTATATATTATTTTCACAGAAAATAGTTCGTCTACTATTGATCATGTGGTCTGTCAACACTGAGATTGCGGGTTCGATTCTCACTGCAGGCAGGGTGTACTCGACTCCAATCTTAAATGACAAGGATTTCAAGTTTTCCTACCGCAGGTCGGGGGTTATCTGCGGGTACTCCGGCTTCCTCCCCCGATAAAAACTGGACGCCATGATATAACTGAAAAATTGCTGAAAGTGGCGTTAAACACCATTAAACAAACAAACAATATATTATATGTGATTGAACTATAATACATGCATGTAAAATGTTTCCAAGCTGAACATACATAGAAGCAATGGCTTTTATTTAAAGGTATTTAAAATTAGCAACAGAAAATTAACGTTGTTTTTTCGACAACTTTTTTATAAACAAGAGCCTCCCTCATTCTCTTATACATGTATAACAGCTGCAATCAATAATGCTACCATTGTGACAAGTTCATATGCAAATTTATATAAAACACAGTAAAAATTTATGACGAATGATTCTTGCACAACTTCATGAACAATATTAATCAACAATCAAGTGCTCATCAGTTTATCCTCTGAGCTCCGGAAACAATTCTTGGATCAAGATATCAAGGAACATACACTACTGGCTAAAAACATTACTGTAAATACCAGTTGCAGTCGTTTTTCGTCTGTCACTGACTGAGATTGACTGCAAATAACTGCAAAAATGTCTGTAAAAGACTGCAAACGTTGTGTCAGACAATAATTTTTACTGCGGCAGTCATTTTATGCCTGTCACAGACATATTTTGTCCGTCACAGACATTTTTTCCGTTGGCGCAGTCATTTTTTGTCTGTTACAATGGCGTAACCGTTGTATCAGTCAAAAAAAGGTCTGTGGCAGTCATTTTTTCCGTTGACTCAGTCGAAAAACACAGACATTTTCTCCGTTGTATCAGACAAGATACGACTGTCACAACGCCTGGCAATTATTATTGTTAATTTATTAACTGCCGTCGATTAATATTTTTTTATTTCACATGTTTTATGAAAATTTTCGGAATTTAACAAAAAATATCTCTATTTGGAAATTGTACGTTCGCACAATTACGATAACAAATGTTATTAAATAGTTATGTTAAAGATAAATGTATGTTTAAATAAAGCGGTTTCTAAAAAATGAAGACTGCTGAAAATGTTTGCATTTGTTCAATTCTTATTTTAAATTATTACACTGAATTTATCAATGGTTTACTTACACATCTGGTGAAATTAAAACCCGCATTAAAGCCATAACAACGATTCCATTGGAAACATTTGTACAATAATGTTTTCTTAAAAAACGGACAAAGTTAAAAAAAAATACATATAATAAAATCGCCAATTTCCTTAATTATGGCGGAAACTGTTAGTATTTTATTTAGTACGGATACATACATTAAATTGTGACATTTTAGTCGTTATTTTTTTGCTGTCTTTCAATATTAAATATTAAATAATTAAAAAAAACTAAAATAATGTTTGTTTTCTAAGCTGCATCTACTGTCGTTTAAATGGATCTGGTAATTTAGTTACGACTATAAAATTGTACATGTACAATTAAAAAGAATGATACATGTTGTTAATTAGGTTACAGGTAATATCGCATCGCCGCCTAGCTGATCAAAGATAATGTGCATAATACATTTTGCCACACGATCCGGTGTTTTTCCGCGACCATGCAGAACAAGGGTTGATATTGTGTAATATAATAATGTAATAAATACATTTATAGTTATGGATGTATGGGTACTGTCTTCTAAAATACCTGTTCCTGCCCACCCCCCCCCCCCCCCCGTGGTAAATTATGAACTTTGTACACACAAAACACTACATGTAATTGTAAAGGTGTACTTTTCTTATTGTCAACTTTGACAAGCAATGGAGAGCATTAAAATTATTACAAAGAAATGCCCCGGAAAGACCCGACGATCTGTATAATATATATAGCATGCAACTGAATCGAGTGCGCCGTTTACTTTAAGTCGTACAATATTCTGTCAAGCACGAAACATAATAAACAAGAGAATTAAACTACACAGGGACTTTAGAATTTACTAGCCCATCGGTATAGTATAATAAGAAAATGAAATTATTACTTCAAAATTATTTTTAAAATGTATTTTTGAAAAAGTTGTACACGTTGTTGAAACAATTATTTCTACTTGTAGTAGAGACCCTCTAGTTGTAGAGTTAGGGTTAGGGTAAGGTCATCATACGGAAAGCCTGACCGCTGACCGTAGTGGGTAACGTGTTTGAAGATTGCCACTCCCCTAGCACGATAAAGCCCCTTTTGCAGATTTGAAAAAAGAGTAGGCTCATTGTAGCTGCTACAAAAGGCTAAATTCTCCGCTTCTACACAAACCTTCATACTTTTCCAGTGGCAGTCTAAATTGTGTTACTTGTGTCCCACCCCACCCCCTTTTTCCGTTGATTAATTGTTTGTTTACTTAGTCTTGTCCTGTATATCGCTGAAATACTACTCGCTGGACGTAAAGCAAACATCCGATCAAACTTATCTATCTATTTCGGTAATAATTGGATATCACATCGTTTAGTTTGAATTCTAACACATTATTTATGCGATTTCATTACCACACTTGGACTTTTGATTGATTAAAAACAAACCTTTAATATATTTGAAAGGTGTAAGTTTTCATATTTTAATACACGCTAAATATTTATTGGTTTTTTTTGTTTGTTTGAATGGTGTTTTAACGCCACTTTCAGCAATTTTCAGCTATTTCATGGCGTAAAGTTTTTATTAGGGGAGGAAGCCGGAGTACCCGGAGAGAACCCCCGACCTGCGGTACGAAACTGGCAATCCTTGTCAATTTAGATTGGAGTCGAGTACACCCTGCCTGCAGTGAGAATCGAACCCGCAATCTCAGTGTTGACAGACCACTTGATCAATTGTTGACGAACTACCTTGACCACTCGGCCACCGAGGCCCCCTAAATATTTATTAAAGAAATTAAAAGACCGTGTGCACAATAATATACTATAGTTTTTTTTATTTCAGTTCTGTGTGTCGTTTTTTAAAATCTGAACTACAGAATTATTGTTAATTTTGTTAATTACAATAACCGAATACAATACAGGTCGTGTATACGTATATGTCTTTGAAGTGTATTTATTACTTGTGTACATATGCGCAGGGACAATGTTCGTGGTGTACTCGAACCAGTAAAAACTAAAAGAAGTCTGATTTTCAAATTCCTTTATTCAAATTTGTAATGGTTTATTTCGTTTTATGATGTAAAAACCTTGTACACTTCTCGATAGAATAAAGGAAAACCCTACCATGCAAGCTGGAGAAACCATGCTTCAGTGTTACTAACTGGCTGAATATGTATTGGCCCTTGTATTGATTCTAGGTTGGATGTGTAGGTCCCGAGACCCGTAGGGTCCAGGGCCAATACGATTGATCGATAATCGATAAAAAGCCACTACAGACCCCAGTTCGTAACAGTTTTGATTAAATAAAGTAAAAGTCGTTTCGCTAGCCTGTATGAACGGTCCTTATGACTAGCCAATCTATCATATGCTGGAAGGAGTCACGAAATAGCTTACTGGTCCAGAAGACCGGAGGTGAGATAGTATCGGGCAATACAACTTTCCGTATGGCCCTGCGGTTTGAACGATAAACAGTTATTAACCTTTTTATATTAGTACAGTGATCAAATATTAATCATCCCTATATTAATAAATTAGGGCCGATTTTACGTATTATTTAATGATATATGTTCTACGATAGAAAAACGATTTACGTTTAGCCATATACTAATGATGTACGAACGATGCACGAACGTCGTACGAACGATAAATGCCCGATGTACGAACGATAACATCGTTAACTTATGTTAGCACTCAAATTTGCAAATAAAATCGTACAACATTTGGGGAAAGGTTTTGCAAAGGAGACGATTTGTATATTTATTTTAGAAACCATAAACTTTAACTGTGTGTTGCCTAAAATTTCCGTTTTCTTTTTACAGAGACACCGAAACTGTCAGACACAGTTATATTTGTATATACTATATATTATACTTACAACTGCTCACTGGACATATATCGAATGATTTTTCTCGAATACATGTCAACTTTGTACGAAACGGCGCACTCGATTCAGTTTCATTCGATAAAGTGTGTGTCCGTTATTTGTTCTGTGGCACTTTGCCTTTCTTTGGTATGATTTTAGAGTCAATGTAAACAATTAAAAATAAACACCTTTAAAAATTTAGTGTTTGTCTGTAGAACAAAAGGGGTTGAAGTTTACTTACAAGATAACCGTACAATCTATAACTGTAAATTTATTTGGTCCGTAGAAAAACCGCAAACTACTATAGTTTTTACCAATTTATTTTTTCTAGTTTTAGAGATATTAGCATATTTATCTGCACGTGCCGATTTTAGTATCGTTAATTACCGGTCACCTGTATAATGTTTTCACATGATGCAGCCCAAATGTTTCATAAACGTGAACTTTGATCAGTGAGGCGGGATTACCTGTAACATAATTAACCACATGTCATCATATTTTGTTTAACTTTGTTTGCAGAAAATATTATAAAAATGTAGAAGATGATCAGATTACCAATAGATGTTTTTTGTTGAATTCCGAACATTTTCATAAAATAACTTGACATTTAGCAAATTAATCGACGGGTTAACAACAATACAAATAATAATTACCAGGCGTTAAAACATTTGTAATCGTAAAGTGTGCGAGAGATCAATTTCCAAATAGAGATTTTTTTTGTTTAATTCCGAATATTTTCATAAAAGAAATAAAAATTTAAGATATAAATCGGCCGCTGTTAATAAATTAAAAATAATAATTACCAGGCGTTGTGACAGTCGTAGTTTGTCTTTTACAACGGGGAAAATGTCTGTGACAGACATATTTTGACTGATACAACGGTAACGCCGTTGTAACGGACGCTTTTCGACTGAGTCAACGAAAAAAATGACTGTGACAGGCATTTTTTGACTGATACAACGGATACGCCATTGTAACAGACATAAAATGATTGCGCCAACGGAAAAAAATGTCTGTGACGGACAAAATATGTCTGTGATAGGCATAAAATGACTGTCACAGTAAAAATTATTGTCTGACACAACGTTTGCAGTCTTTTAAAGACATTTTTGCAGTCATTTGCAGTCAATCTTAGTCAGTGACAGACGAAAAACGACTGCAACTGGTATTTACAGTCATTTTTTTAGCCAGTAGTGACAGAAGACAACTGCAAAATAAACATATGTCATCAATATGAAGAATGTATTTACATGTAGAGTCTGCACAGTAACATTAAAATAATTCATTACTATTATTTAATCCTGTCGAAACCAGTAAGTCCTGGCTGCCATTGTATCCGGTACATAAATAAACGTTTAGTTAACTAGATCAAAGCTTAATTACAGAAAACTCACATGTGACATACTGAAACAATATAAGGACATAGTAGTTACATGATATGATAAACTGTGATGGAAACCATTTTCTAATTCCAACTGGTATAAAAAAAAACATCTCTATATTCATATTACTGCCTATTATTATTTAAACATTTTCTTGTGGGATTCTATGTTAAAGTAAGTCCAGCTGTGGCAACTCTCTATGATTTCTGACATAACAAGCCCTGAACATTTTACAGGTTCTTTCAAATATCATTCATATATACTATGACCTTATTTAGCCTTGCAGGTTATACGGAATCATTTGTACGTTTTTTACAAGGTCTTATACAAACAGAATCCTACAGTAACCTGAATGGCATAACAAACATGAATTTTGTACAGAACTAGAGTTAATAAATAACGGTTTTATTTGGTTAAAAAATTTCAGATAAACAGCCTATATTAATTGTTTCCAAATCATTTTAAAAACAAAAGTTTTTTTGTTTCAATAGTGTTTCAGCAATTTTTTCAGTTATATCGTTTGGTCCGGCTTTTAATAGGGAAAGACACAGTACCCTTGAAAATCCCTGACCTTCAGTAGGAAAACTAGCAATCTTGTTCAAGTAACTGGCAATCTTCAACGTTGAAATAGACCATAAAAATTATACACAGAATGCAGGGTTCCACAATGATTTTCAATTTTAATGACTTTCTTATGACTTTTCACAGATCTTTTAAAAGTTTTCAAAGTCGTTACTATGGACATATATCTATCTTTTTTCAGAATATGAACATTGTAAGGAAAATATATTCTTTATATATACATATAATCTTAACACATATGTTTTTTTTCTCAATAAACGTGCTCAAATTTAAATTGATTTACGGTAAATATTTTCTATCCTAAGTTTAAAATTTAAAAAAAAGTTAAAGTATTGTTACTGAAGCTTGAGCGATTTCACAAATCCTAATGATTGTATTCAGATTTAATGTTTTGTTGCAAATTCTCTTGCAACCGGAATTCATATGGCCTCCTGTCTAGTTGAAGTAAGGGCCAAAGTAGTGTGTTGAAATCTAAACCCTCTCATCCGAAATAAAGGCTGCAGCAGAGAGCGATCCCTCAATCGCGATACCTCCATCAACACGGGTTGCAACATACAGCATATATGTCGCATCTATAATGCTGAGAAAGCTTTTGTCATTCATCTCTACCTTTGCAAATCCTATAAGTAAGCCGTCTATCAAATGGTTAACAAAATTTATAATATAGTTTGAACGAAAAATAATTTAATAGAATACCTGACAAAGGGTAAGCCCTGACATGCCGGTTCATCGAAGTCGGGCTTTACGCGATTTCCTGTCTAGAAGAAATAAGATTAAATTACAATCCTGTCCGGTAATTAACACGGGTCGCAACACATGGCAAGTGTTGCCCCTGTTAGTAGCCTGTTACTAGAAACTGATGAAGCTGTGGGTCTATTCTACAGGACACCCGGTTCCATTTTGTTTATTCCGTTTACACGGTTCAGGAAATAAATGTGTGAAACCGGAAGAAACTAATTTTGAAGACAGTGTAACCTATCGTTAATAAACATGGATTTTCTTATCGAAAAAATATTAAAAAGTGTATTTTATTGTTACGGAAATGGTTATATCCGATATATACAGACGGGGAATGTGTTGTATAACATGTATTATACAGTAATTGTTAATCATATTAGATAATAGTATTGACTGTGTACATGTATATATTATTAACAGTTCTTCAATGCTTTGATTTATTATTACAGGTTGTGTCATCATTTATAAATATGTTTTATGTAATGTGATTACGTTTAGTATTTATTTTTTAAGCCCTTTATCTGTACAAATAACTTGTATCTAAGGGAGTATATTACACTTCTTTCCCTTTTCTGAATATACTCCATTTAAAACAAAACGGTTTGTCAAAATTTATGCAAGTAACACGATCTCTGGCTAACCACTAATTGTTGATTTGTACCTTTAACAAAGTATTAAGGAATTGTATCTTACGTGCGTTTGTTTATATTTTCATTTCCTATTTCACCTTTTTTAATTCTTGTTTTATTTATTTTCATTTTGCATTTTTCCCACCAGTTTTTAGAGTTTGAATAAAGATATCCACACTGGTACATGTATTTGTTTGTAGCAAATGTTTAATCTTTCTTAACAGCTAGTATATATTGTATATTCTAAACATAGCGTTAAAGCCTATCAAGTTTGATTCAAGATACAAGGTATTGTACTATATTTGAGTTGAATTCATTTAACGTATGACAACACTTAAAATGTACGTGATAGTTAAAATAATTAAATTACAGGTTCCGATTTTAGTACAAAGGTACGCGACATGGTGGAAACATTTCACCTTTTTCCGAAATATTGTTTGGTGTTAGAAAATTCTTTCTATATTAAATTAATCTAAAAGGTTAAATCAAATAACGTATTCTTTGTTCATCGTTGTTGCATGCTTCACTAAAATAATGTTGATCCAAAATAGTCCCACATTTATCCCTTTCCTTTCAGTAACGGCTAAAGGAAACTAATAGTACGCGTCAATTAATATTGGAGATGAGCATACCCTGCTCGAGCAGAACACCAGTGTTGACCTGCCAGTAATAAATGACTGTTAGCTAACCAAGTACCTTTAGCTCGTCAGCCGATGCCGTCATTCAGTTGTAGATAAATAATGGTCACAAAATGTTTCTGACACATAACTCCGAAAATAAT
This sequence comes from Limnoperna fortunei, assembly GCA_944474755.1. Lineage (NCBI taxonomy): Eukaryota > Metazoa > Mollusca > Bivalvia > Mytilida > Modiolidae > Limnoperna > Limnoperna fortunei. Next base: position 830,503 of record OX104121.1, on the reverse strand, counting down.
AAAGGCTCTTTTTTTGTTAATGGGCAAGTTAATATGATTTGTTTCCAATATTATATTAATAAATTGTACTTGAATACCGGATTTTGATTGTGTATAACATATTTTCTATCAGAAGATGGACTGAAGAGGAAAATCACATGCCGTAAGTATTGCTCGCGGAATGTTTTTTCCTTAAATGTAAAGTTACACAAATTTCATGTTGATTTATCGCTCGAAGGAAAAAATATTTTTGGTAGTTAATTCTTAATTATAAATTAATAGTAGCAATAAGATTTGTTCTGCGTCTAACATTTTTAAAGATTACTGCAATTATACTAAACCATGGATAATCCATGTTAAATACGCATGCAATTTCAAAGCTAGAAAACCAAAGTATATGCTAAATTAAGTCATCACGCAACCACTCGAGCACATATATCCTGTGTTAAAAATAAGGCATAAAACCGATAACAATAATATACATATGCAGCTTAAGGAATCCAGACCACAATTGACCACGTGATCATATTTAGAGTCCCGGACCTCGGTAATGATCGGAAATACTATTTGAGTAACTAACATTTTGTGCTCAAAACTGTTAACATTGACTCAAAGTAAAACAATAAATTTAATCTGTATCATTAATTAGCAATACCTTGATGCAATTTAAACGGTGACTTCAATTATGGGTCGGATACCTTAACAATTTATGTCATGTTATTCAATAACATATTTGCATTGAGCAAAGGATTACGTTGATGGTTTTAACGAATTTTGGGCCACTTTAAAAATCTAGGAAATAAATATTGCATTAGCAGCGAAATAATTTATTGGATATTACAGTAAACAATCCATTAGCCGCCAACTGCATTAAAGCAAAACACTTCCGATCTATCTTTAGATAATATTCAACAAGATTTAAAAATTTCTTATCGTAATTTAATTAGTGTCGTTGCCACTTTTCGTACATGAACAATGGTAATATGGTAAAGAGACAAACTTGACTTGATTTGTAAAAACTAACTGAAGTCAAATTTCTTTTTTTTTTTCTCAATTCATTTATTAAACTAGACTAAAACACGGATTTAAATTAAAATTCAAGACAATTTAAGAAATCGGGGTCTGATACCGTATGGAAAAGTATCTGCACTGATTTTTTTTAATTAAAAATAACCTTTACTACACCACTGTTTTGAACGCAATGTAAGGAAATTAGGTAACAAAGGAATTAAAACAAAGAGGTACTTATGGATTACTTGTGAATTTTGTTTCGAAAATTCTTAATTGTATTCCGGATTTTGCACTTTCCTAAAACTAAGATTACCTCCATTCTGGGGTTTACAATACTCATGCTGATGAATGTTTTTTCTATACAAGTAAATTATATCCGAGATTATGGAAAAAAATCAATAAATTTATTAAAACAATTGTATCTTGTATCTTGTCAAAATTGTATAATTAATAGAATTAATCAAATTTGTTTTCTCAATATGTCTGGTTTCGCAGCAAACTAAGATTCCCAAAATATGTACACATCTTCCTCCAGGTTAAGGGTATCCACCAATTGGTACAGGAGTCCTACTATTCCAGTCATAAACTTTCCACTTCAAAACATCGGGCAAAGTAAGGGTCAAATTGCCATATGTATAGATGTAAACATCTCTGCCTGGAGGGTTCGTATTTGACACTTTGGTGAAGTGGTTATTACGAGGCACCACGACTTGAAACACGAACTTTACTTTGAAAACATAATTCCGATTGTTCATATTATTTAGTGCTATTTGCTCCTGGGTGTGGCTAAATGGATCCAGGCCGTCAGGTAAACGTATGGTCCGTAATGCGCAAAATCGGTTGCTATGTGGATGACTTTGGTTTCCATAATGCCATTTTTACCGTTTACATCTGTATAATGGAATAATGTATTTGTTGTTTCATCTACAAATTATAAATATAATAATGCGTCAAACAGATTTGAAAAAGAGCAAAGAAATTAATTTTGTTGCATTTGACATTTATAGTATTTTAGTTCCTAAATTTTCACTATTGTTAATATTTTGGCAGAATTTGGTTTATTTAGAATTTCAAAATACTATCAATAGTTTTTAACCAGAATTTTTGTACAGCTTTGATCCTTGATATAATACAAGATCTAAAAATTAAACAATTTTAAATTGAAAATGTTCAAAATGATATACAATTATTGAATATAGTAAGAAACATATACATAAAACACGAGTATTGATTCTTCGCAAACAAACCACAGTCTAAATTTGGCATGCGAATAGAGACAATTGAATATTTTCAGGGTTATGCATTCCTGTCCAGACGTCTCAAAATTGAAAAAAATGATTGATTCGATGTTCGCTTTACTTCCAGTGAGCATATTCAGGACGAAAACAAGTTAACGAACAATGAATCAATTCGGTAAAGATGTACCAACGGACATACAGTTTAGAATGCCACTGGAAAAATCTGGAATATGACAATTGCCAAAATATTTGGGTTGTTGTAGCGGCTACAACGGGACTACTCCTATTGACTTTTACAAAGGTCTTTTTAATGTAACATCAACTTATGTTAATGAAGAAATGAAATCGTAATAGGTGACTATATGTCACCTCTTAACTATTTATAAATTTATGTTGTACGAAGTAAGTCAAATGTGTGTGCAAATAACTGACGTGATGATCGTAGTACGTGTAGAACGTATTTTTTCAAAATATAGCATGTATGATTTCGCAAATTTAGTTGTCATATATATATATATATATACAGTTAAGTATTTGTCAGTTTGTTATTTGTTTACCAGGGTCTCAGTGGCGAAGTGATTCAGGTTGTTCGTCTACTTTAAATCACGTGGTCTGTCAACACAGATTGTGAGTCTCATAGGGCGCACAATCCCCTATTGAAATTTAGCAGCCCGACCGTCTCCAGGTGGCGGATAGAGGAGACCTTATCGTTGGTTGGTTGTCAGGTCATAATAGGGAAAGGCTGGCCGCGGACCGTAGTGTTTGACGTTTTCAGAGAGTACCACGCTTCTTGCACGATAAAAACGCCCTGTGTAGATTTCGAAAAAGAGTAGGTTTATTGTAGCCGCAACAAAAGTCTTCTTTAACAAACTCTCTGCGATTTTCAGTTCAGCATGGAAGCAATTTTTATTCAGTGATAAAGAATGCCTGGTCGGCACTCTCGACCTTTTTTGACAAGGATTGCAAGTTGTCCTCCGGAAGATCGGTACCGGGTATTTCCGTTAAATTACCATCAATCCATAAATCGTCATTGTTTCTATTTTCTGTAACCGATTGTAAACTTTATATTGTCTGGTATGTTATCTGCCGATAAAAGTCTGAGTCTGTCCATGACAATAATCATTTAATTAAATAAATATTAATTACGTTAGCTTAACAATTAGCGAGCAGTATTGCAGCTTTAGTTACGACAATTTAACACAAATAAACTAGAATTGTATTGATGCAAAGGGATAGGACAATACTGAGGGACATCAGGAAATGGGGAGAGTTGTAAACGGTACGAAGAATCATTTAGCCAAAAAAAAATGCGCCTCCTTATCTCAATATTATACAGCTTTTATCAACTGTATTTGAAAACAATATCAGTGGTGAAAAATATTTTACCTGCGTTTGCGTTAACATTTGGTCGAGTTGCAATGGGCAACGCAATAACTAATAATACTAAGTAAGACAGCATTATTCCTGTATTGTGTGGTTATCTTTTTTCTAATTACTGGTCTATCTATAAAATAATAGCAATAAAACAATTGCATAGATACAGGAATATCAGAAAAAAACAACATCGACTTTAAAACAGCCTGCTGCTTGTAAGCATTATTTGCAGAACTGTTTTGTTTATGTCGTATCAATTTGAATGTAAAAATAATAGCATTTCATCTTGTTATCATACCTCCATATATAACATTTTAAAGAAAATTGCAAAGAAAACCAACCAAACAACATGAGCCAAGAGCCAAAGGACAATTACAGATCTTTATAAAGACAAAAACAACACAAAAATCCAAAACATATAACACAGAAAGAGAGTAACCCGAGTCCAATAAAACCATGGGTGCACTCAGGTGCTCCGGACGAGTAATTTAGCATAATTTAATTTACCATATCATATTCTCGTAGGACTGCATTATTCCTGTATTGTGAAGATATCAGTCGTTTTTAATAGCTCGTATGGCTATAAAATTGTACAAATGAAACCATTGCCTTGAAACAGGCATATAGTAGAAACCTAGAATTCCTGAATGTTCAACAGCATGTCTTACCATTTCCATCATTCCGGAAAGTACGAGCTTTTCCTGCATGCTCCGAAAGTTGCTTTCTTTTGTAGGAGAGAGAAAGAGTGCGCGGTTTTGGTACAACATTGATTTCTTCATTGAGAATAAAGTATTTGTGAAATAGGATTATTTTCTATATAATCTTATGACGCTTTCACAACCGGGTACTTTAGATGAAATATCTATGAAGTTATGAAATTAAGATAACCCGCGGATGGCCATTAAAGCTACTCCAAGTAGACATTGACCTTAAAAAGTACGTTCTTGACAATTTTTACAATACTTCCACATCCTATTTACATAGAAATGTTGTAGGTCTGTAAATCATAAACTTTCCATGTGCAAATGGTATGTCAATTTAAATCCAAGGTACGACATTTAATTTTTTGCTTGAAAACTATTTTAAATTTTCTCTAACGATTTTGCGGTAACTTTTGTTTATGACCACACGTTAGTGCCTATATTTTATATTCTTACACTGTAAACAGGCAGTGCAGAGTCAATTTTGATAAACTTGTTTTGTTCTCTGGTCAATAACGTATTTAACAGTGTGAGCAATGACCTTTATCAAATAGACAGAATTACAATTGAGAATATAACATCGCATTGCTAACGTTTAAAGTAAGTTATACAACTGTTTTAAATTTAGTGTAGGTACTCCCAAGACATCATTAAGAAGTATTAAAATATTTTTAACCCACAGTGTTAGTTTTAGTACAAGACAAATATAAAATAACTTTACTTGTATAAATAATGCACAATCGTGATCATTCACAACACAAATTTGCCCAAGAAAACTTCAACTAAGATAAAACGCTTTTGTGAAAATAGAGATCGTTGTAGTTTTTAATTTCTGAAAAAAAAGTTTCAAAACTTACCTTATCAACTGTCGAAGATACCTCACAATGGTGAACGCTGTTGATCGTACGTCGAATTTATACTTAATAATATACTCGTTCTAGAAACCACAGATTACCTAGTACAATAAATATTCGCAGAAATGTTATCATTTTAATATTTCAAAGAACTAGGTGTAGATAACTGTTGCAATGACTCATGTGTGATAAAACTAACAGGTCGTTACAAGTTGCTGGCTTCAACTGGTAGATATCAATATATCTCTTTTTAAACTTTAATATATTTCAAATATAAATTATAAGGCGAACGTTGTCAATTAAAATTATACTTAAAGATAACATATTAGTTCCATGATGCCCAGAATGCTGAGTGAAAATCAATTCGTAGAATATAAGGCTTTAACTTTCACGAATAAAAGACTAATTTGTAACCCATACAACACAATATTTACATTTTTGTATTTTTACACAACACTATATGTTCAACGTTATACTGAACCAGCAACATATAGCTGTATATTTTGATAGTCGACCAAGAGTTATACACGTTTATACAGTTAGGGAAAGTATGAAATATAGATACAAATATATAAATTTAATAAATTCATTGACATGAAGCAGACAATAAACACATAGCTGTCAATATTTAAGTACGTTTGTTGACCTTAATACTAAACACAGACCTAATATTAAGTGTAATGTATGTTTGTAAATTCAAGTTCGTTTATTGGCAAAGGGTACCAGTTTTTCCTCGGATGTCCAACAGTATAATATAGAACTAAAAGATTGATTTCGATTTTTGGCCAATGTGTAATGGGGGCCAGTTTCATATTGTTCACCGTATCATATAGGACTGAGCTTGGGTCCGATTGTTAAAAAGGTGTCTCGACATTTTTATTATAATCAGTTTCATCATTTGTAACCTTCTCCGCCTATCTATTTGCAATAAAACAGGACGACATGATATAGCTGAATAATTTCGAAACAAAACCAATATCAGCCGCCAAACAAGTGTGAATAACGTATGTAATTTTATATTCTCCAAGTTCAGGAAATAGATCAATCGGATATCGATTCTCTGTTGACTTTACTCATAAATAAGCTGCGCATCTATTCTTCTTTTCCTCAACAAATAGAACTCAGACGGCTGAACTTAGTTAATCAAGTAAATATTTAACTCGGACATCGACGCTCGGCTGATTACGTAACAATGCTGATTCCTTTGAAACTATGAAGATCTATATAAATTAAGGTATTTGTATGAAAGGCTACGACGGCCCACTGTGAAATTTAACTGTCAAGCTTACATAATAGTGATAACCATCATATCTTTTAAGAACACACTGCAAAAAAATGCTATGTCATAAGAAAGAACTACGGGCTGTTGCCGATTAAATATAAGTACTCACATATTTTAAATTGTACTGATTTTAACCCCAAAATTCTTTTTTTTAACTTTTTTATATGATTATTGGCACGTACTATTAAACATAACATGGTTATTTCATATACACATTCAAAGTAATTATGCAAAGTGATCTGACAATGCCATATTGTGCTCTCATCTAAGAAGGAGAGGCAATTTGTAAGTCTCTTTAATAACTGGTATTTATGCATGTTCCACTTTCATATTAATGTAGTATATTTTCCAGAATGACAGTTTCATCGTCGTTAAATCATCTTCATTTTCATTTCAATTCATTAACAGAACACACTTACAAAATTGATGTCCTAAGAAACTTGTTTGTCTAAATAAAAACAAACCAATCATTTCTGAGATGAACTTAACATTTGTGGTAATGTTACCTAATCGTTATCTAAGGTTATCCGTAGTCAAACGTAAACAACGACAATTTTTCAGTGTCATTCCTGCACAATATCAAAGATCACTCTTTCTGACAACATGGGGGGGAGGGTAATGTCGTATATACACTAATATGTATGTGCGACAGGAAAGGGCAACTTTATTACATCTCCAAAATATATTTAAAGGTAGCTTTTTTCATTGAAAAATATATAAGTGAGTAGTTGTATATTATCTAAATATATACATGCCTCAATTCTAATCTTAAGACTATGTAAACTACGGTGATTTTACAAATGTAGTGCTATATTAAAATCACTTGATCTAATGAAATGCTTATATGTGATCCTCATATGTTGTTATACAACCAATCAAACATGTGCCATGCACTGATAATAAGTGGATGTTAATGTGTTGATAGGAATGCCCACGATTGTTAGAATAAGGTGTTATTCTTTGTTATTGTGCCACCAAGAGAGACAAACAATAAAGAAGTTTTATGTCTTACGATGTCGCTTTAATTTTGTTTTAAAATCATTGTGGTAGTGAATGCACTTGTTTATAAATGGGGATGTACGATAATAAATAATGAGGGCCTATTTAGTAACGTCCGAAAATATATGAATATTGTGGGTTTTCAAATCTCCGTCCACATACCAGTACCTAAATGTATCCTTAGTTATTACCCGAGAATGACAAGGTGTGAATGATATAAAGGTCTGCTTAGCCAAACAGTCTACTAGGTAGTTCGTTTTATCTATATATATAATTTCTTTAGTAGTGAGAGGTAAAGTCTGAGATAAACACGAATAAAAACACGTTGCACACAGCTCAGAACTTAATTACTTTTTATCATTTAAAGTTATTGTCTATGCCCGGGTGTTTCTCTTAGATGTCTTTGTTCAGTCAACGCATTACAGACTACCTAACCGAATCCCAGTTTATAAAGAATTTAGTAATCAGTTATATCTTGTGTTGTCTGTTTTAATTATTAACTATAACCGGCTTCACATTACTTTGTTATATGGGGGTTCATTTCTTTCTTTTTCAAAAGTCAGCAGCTAAGTTAGGATAAAAAATATCGTAATTAACAACTGCTTAATTATTCAATTTTAACAAATTTTAATGTTTTAAGAGTAAAATTATTTTATTTATTTTAAGGCTGAAGTTTATATTTCCTCCTGTGATCTCTAAATTTGTTAATCATTTTAATTTTGCCTGTCTGAGAAGTTCTTTTCTCTTTAAAATGCAAATGAAAGAACAGCTATAAGAGTACATCAAGCAACCATCCAAAAGGTGCAACTTGTTAAATATCTCTTTTCCACTAAAATAATCGAAAAAAGACCAGTGTGGCAATCACACCTTGTACTTTACAACATTTATGCAAAGCCTTGGGACACACAACAACAAGCACACACACTAAAGCCAGCAAAACGAACAATGAAAAATTGAGAGTAAACTCAGGTGATCATAGTAAGCATTTCAAAACACGCCCCTTGCACATTATAGACCTTTATCTTTCCATAATGTCGGTGACAATCACTTTTTCTGTCAATTCCAACGTCCGCTTCCCGCTAAGACTGTTTTGTTCACGTACAAAATATTGTTACTGTACTGCTTGCAAGGCGTCACGCACTTTAACCCAGTACTGAAGAGCTGGACTTAACACAAACCTCAAAAGGTCATTATTTATTAAGTGACAACACACCAAATCACCAAACAAAATCAAAGAAATACCAAAGCATAAAATACTGGCTTTAATAAGTCACGAACAACGTTATGTGGCAAACATGAGTCCTCAACCAATCCACTCGGTTGTAATGCCATAATGTCATCGAAATGTACACAGCAATAAAAAAACTAAATAGCGAAACGGCCCACAAAAAACAGCAAAAGCGGTCCTTGTTTATAAAGTAAAGATAAAAGAACTTCTCCCTAAAACATTTGATGAGTCTTTACTGTGTCTATACTTCTCAATTGATCAGGTTTGCAAGAGCCTGCAAGCGAGTATACTGATTTTTGCAAACGTCACCCCTTTCTTCGTGATTAACTTCCTGGTAGGAAAATATTCGATCTCGTTTGAAAATATGGTTGCAGATAGTTTTTCCAACTTTGAATTCAGTGTACAGTGGAAGTGCTGCGATGAATGTTTGATACACCTATAAGTGACTATTGGTATATGATACTCATCTATTTTAATCAACTAACAAACTCATATTCTACAGTAATGGCAGCGGTAGGTTTGGCATGCCACAACACCTGGTTTAACACACCATTTCTTTTGAAATGCCTGTTCCAAGTAAGGGCCATTGCTGTCGTTGCTTCATGTTGGTTGTGGGTTCTGTAGTTTGCCGGTGTCTCAGACTTTGTGGATTGTCTTTTTTTGACAGTTTAATCGGTGTTCGACATTTTGTTATTACCTTCATTTATTCGTGAAACTGTATGCCTTATATTCTTTAAATTGATTTCTGAGCATCCTGGAACTAATATGTTATTTTGAAGTATAATTTGATTGACAACGTTCGCATTATAATTTTATATATGAAATATTTTATTGTTTAAAAACAGAAATATTCATATATCTACCAAACAGTTGAAGCCAGCAACTTGTTAGTTTTATCCTACCACATGAGTCATTGCAACGGTAATCTACACCTGGTTCTTTGAATGATAAAATAATTACATTTCTGCGAATCTATATTGTACTAAGAAATCTCTTGTTCTTAGAACAAATATATTATCATTAAGTATAAATTCGACGTAATTAAAAGACTATCACGATCTCTATTCACATAAGCGTTTCACCTATGCTGAAGTTTTCTTGATCATTCTTTTGTTGTGAATTATCACGATTTGTACAAGGAAAGTTTACTTATTAAAACCAACACTGTGAGTTAAACTATTTTAATACTTTTGATGTTTTGAGAGTACCCAGACCAAATTTATAATAGTTGTATACCTCACTTTAAATGTTTGCAATGCAATCTTATATTCTAATTTGTCATTGGGTCTATTTGATAAAGGTTATTGCTCACACTGTAAAACGTGTTATCGACCAGACCACAAACATGTATATCAAAATTAACCCTGCTTACAGAGTTAGAATATAAAATATAAGCAGTAACGCGTGGTCATAAAAAAGTTACCGCAACACTTGTGTTTAACCAAAACATTAAATATCGTAATTCTGATTTAAACTGACATACCATTAGCGCATGGAAAGGTTTTGATTTACACACCTACAACACTTCTATGTAAATAGGATGGGGAAGTTTTGTAAAATAAACAAGAACGTAATTTTTAAGGTCAATGTCAACTTGGAGTAGCTTTAATGTTTATCCGCGTGTTGTTGCAATTTCAGAGCGTCATATATATTTTGTCTAAAGAAATAGTCAGCAATTGCTCATACGCGATGTTGAATCTATCCTGCGGTTGGGAAAGCGTCCCACTCTGTCTCTCTCCTCTAAAAGAAAACAACTTTCGGGTCATGCAGGAAAAGCCATTACTTTCCGTAATGATAGGAAGTTAACGCATATGCAATTGAACATACAGGAATTCTAGGTTTTTACTATATGCCTCTTTCAAAGCAATGGTTTATTCGTACCATTTGTATAACCAGACGAGCTATTGAAAACTACTGATATTTATACAATCGAGGAATGATGCAGTCTTAAGGGAATACGATATGTTAAAAAATGTTATATATGGAGGTATGATAATATGATAAAAATGCTAAAAATTTTTACATTAAAATGATACGACATATGTTAAACATAAACAAAACATTGTTGCAAATAATGTTTAAAAGCAGCAGGCTGTTTTAAAGTCGATGCTGGGTTTTTTCTAGATATTCCTGTTTCTATGCAATGGTTTTTGTGATTATTTTTATACATACATAGGAATAATGCTGTCTCATTTAGTATCATTAGTTATTGTGTTGTCTATTGCAACTCTGCCAAAAGTAAACGCAAACGCAGGTAAAATATTTTTCACCACTGATATTGTTTTCAAATAAAATAGATAAAAAAATGTACAATGTTGAGATAAGGAGGCGCATTTTTGTGCTAAATGATTCTTCGTACCGTTAAAAACTCTCCACATTTTTTAGTTGTCCTTTAATAATGTCCTATCCCATTGCATCTACCCAATTTCTTTCTTGGTGTTAAATTGTCGTGACTAAAGCTGCAATACTGCTGCTTATTGTTAAGCTAACGTATTGAATATTTAATTATTTGAACAATGATGGTCATGGACAGAATCCGACTTCTATTGGGTAGATAACACACCAGACACTGAAAACAAAAATAATCAAGATTGGATACAGAAAACAAAAACAATTAGGATTTATTGAAGACAATTTAACGGAATAACCCGGTACCGACCTTGGGGACCTTGAAATTGCAGGGTGAAATGTGACATCGACAGTAATCAAAGAACAATTTTTAATCTTGCTAAATATTGTCTGAAGATAGATCGAAAGTGTTTTGCTTGAACGCAGTTGGTGGCGTATTGGATTGCTTACTGTAATTCATAATTGTGCTACTTATGCTATATTTATGTCGCTTGCTTTTACAATAGGCCAAATTCTTAAAAACATAAACTTAACCCTTTGCTCCATGCTAATCGGAAACCATAACTTAAGCTTTTTAAGCTGCATGTGTATATACTTTGAGTGATAACAATATCCATTGTGCATATTAAATAATCCATTAAATCAATGTTTTAATTGGTGTAACTTTACATTTTGGGAAAAAAAAACTTTTCGCTGAGTAATATATTACGGCATGTGATTTTTCTCAAAATACATTATCTGATGATAATACATTGTAATTTCTACCCAATCGAAATGCGGATTTCTCGTACAATTTATTAATATAAATTATATTGGAAACACATCATACTAACTTTAACTTGCTAATGCCCCATTAACAAATATATTGTGAGTTTTTTATCAGAAACATTGTGTGACCATTAATGATCTTAACATGAATTAGCGCATCGGTTGACGAGCTAAAGTTCTTTAGTCAGCTACCAGTCGTTTATTTATGGCCTGTAAACTCTGGGGTTGTGCTCATGCATAACTGCGTAAGGGTATGCTCATCAGCAATATTATCTGACGAGAACTTTCAGTTTTCTATCTACTGTCGGGGGTTTCAGAGTTCTTTGTCTATAATTAAGGTTTACTGAAGCAAATTCCATTATTTTTTAAAGAAAACTAACTCGCATAGCCCGTTACTGCCAGGAAAAGCTTAAATGTGAGGCTATTTTGGATCAATATTGTTTTCTTAGTAAATTGTCCTGTCAATAGAGGTCTTTAAATGACCTCAATACATGACTGTAAAGTTAACTACATGCGTGGGTTCTAACAAGACAATAGTGGAGCTCAAATACAAAAGTGGCAGATCAAAAAAGTAGGATTCAGAAGATATTTCATCACCAAAAATTCCAAACTGAAGGCATCAATACCAAGGGCAACGTAAAAATAAAATCCTTAAAGAAGAGACTACTAACAGTTTAAGAAAAATGTATGATCGTAATGGAGAAATGGTATGCCCAGAACGGTCACGGTGATGGCTAAAGAACATCTTTAAAGATGAAATCCCTTTAGTAACTTCAAACCTATGTTTGTGTACCTCAAAAGTTTACAACGCTGTCCGGTCTATTAAATCTATTGCGTAATTAACACTTTTGAGATTTAAAGTATGGTGTAAACGCCGGTGCTGCTGGAATGTTGATACCATTTAACGAAATGTTGTCAGGTAGAAATTTGAAGTGAGGCAAAGAAACAATTAATAACAAAAGGATATTCTGAAGTTTACAGGTCTGTCATCATACACGCAGAACTGGACAAAAATATAGAGATAAAAAATATAAAGATTATATACATCAAAGAATGGAGATTCGATTGCCCTGAATAGTTAGAATCTTTTGCTTCGCTAGCAAGACATGTGATTGTAACCGCGTGTTTTCTGGCCTAATACATAGACAAAATCCAGGAATCGTAGTATTTTTATTATCACAAATTTCCCCTAAAACATATAACAAAACATACTTAAATCACGTGACATAACAACATCACATTAACATAAAACGCAAATTCAACGAATGCAAATTACTATTGATCAATTTGGCCAGTGATCAGTATGATTAAAAAATATATATTTCAAATGAATATGAACTTGTATTTATATGAAACTTCTACTCATTAATATACATGTACATATCGTGAGGCTTACATTCTAAAGCACATTCATATTGAGCCTTAATAACAAGAACAACAGGTTAAATAAACATATAATACAGTAAACACAACCTATACAATTATAAGTGAACACTGCTTACCCTGTATGTGGTACAAAGGACCACTGAAGCGTTCTGACAAAGTATTAACTTCTACTGGTGTGTATGTATAAAATAAAATTCCTTCCATTTGTAGAACTACATAAATTTCAATATATTTACAATAAAATAAAACTTACCTACAGAGAATGTTATTATGCATAAACAAAACCAATTTATTTTTTGTATATTATTAGCCCTGATTTATAAAAACGAGTTACTTAGGTTTTAACCGAAAAGTTGATTAATTATAAGTTTAGTTCTAAATCATATGAAATTTGTTTAGATGTGTAAACACTAATCCAATTCTTTAAGATTTTCTACTAAATTTGTTATTTTTTTAATTAGAGCAGCTCTTGTACCTTAAATGCAACTTGACCGACATCATATATATCCAGAATCGTACGTGACAGGCCTGTGTTCTCTCAAAATTTCATGACCTCTTTAAAACCTTCCAGGAGAAAACCAGCTTTCGGGCTAAACCCCTCTCTAAAAATAGCTCTTTCTTTTCAGAAAATCTTGGTTGATAGGTTATGTAGTGCATGTGACATAAAACATACTAAACACCATTAGAACAGAGCAAGTTAGGACTCAAAATTTTTCTAATATATTCACCTTTCAGAAAAACGTTCATTCATTAAAATCCAGTTAGTAGTTTTTAATATACACTAAGATAAACATGTACAATTTTCATATATGTTCAGAAATGATTGGTCCTCTTTAGTGTCTTGACACCTAAAGAGCATGTATTTGTCAATCAAATTGTACAAAATTTTGTCTATTTGTAGCCTAAGTATATTTGACCAACACCCTCAAATTTCTTTGCATTCTATATAACAGTTTTAGAGAATCGCAGAAAAAGATTCAATGACTGTGCACATACTTAATCAGCACAAACTGTGTTTGCAGATCAAGTAAAGCCTTATTTGATATATATTCAATTCCCTAAGTTCAGATGTAAATTATAATGTATATCACACATTAACACTATAGTATAACATACTGAATACTAATTAAAACATACATTATATTTATATCTCACAATTTAAAAACAAATTTGAAGTTTCAGGTAGGGGGACCAGCCCCCCCCCCCCCTTTTTAGAGGGCATATTAGATCTCTTATAAACTTTAAATATCTGTAACATTCCTACTAAACCATATCATATTTCTTCTTGCTCAACAAGATAGAATTGCATCTCAACAAACAATAAAATTCCTAAAAGAACAATTTTAGTATGACTCTGTCCTATAGTATCAATTGACAAATGCCGCATCTAAAAAATACAAAATCGGCACCATATTAAATATTTGTGGCAACATAGATGTCTTTGTGACCTAATATTTAGATTGTCTGACTGGCCTGCTACTGCGAAACACTGAAACAATATATTTTTTAACTCCAAACACACTGTTCCAGGCAGAGAATACAGATTTTATTGACAAAAATCTAAAATGTTACATAATATAATATTTAGGCTGAAATTTGACACTAGCATGGTTTAGTACCAAATATGCATTTAAAATGAGTAAATGGGTTATAATCTTTCATTCTCAAACATTTTCAGGCAAAGGGAGGGAATATGAAAAATGGTGTTTATGTTCTAAAGGTGTGTAAATACTAATCTAATTCTTTAAGATTTTCTACTAAATTTGTAATTTATCCAGAATCGTACGTGACAGGCCTATGTACTCTCAAAATTTCATGACCTCTTTAAAACCTTTCAAGAGAAAACCAGCTTCCGGGGTAAACCCCACTCTAAAAATAGCTCTTTCTTTTTTAGAAAATCTTGGTTTATAGGTCATGTAGTGCATGTGACATAAAACATACTAAACACCATTAGAACAGAGCAAGTTAGGACTCAAAATTTTCTAATATATTCACCTTTCAGAAAAACGTTCATTCATTAAAATCCAGTTAGTAGTTTTTAATATACACTAAGATAAACATGACTATTTTGTTTTTAAGTACTATTTTCATATATGTTCCAAATTTGATTGCTCCCCTTTAGTGTCTTGACACCTAAAGAGCATGTATTTGTCCATCGAGTTGTACAAAATTTTGTCTATTTGTAGCCTAAGTATATCTGACCAACACCCTAAAATTTCTTTGCATTCTATATAACAGTTTTAGAGAATCGCAGAAAAAGATTCAATGACTGTGCACATACTTAATCAGCACAAACTGTGTTTGCAGATCAAGTAATGCCTTATTTGATATATATTCAATTCCCTAAGTTCAGATGTAAATGATAATGTATATCACACATTAACACCATAGTATAACATACTGAATACTAATTAAAACATACATTATATTTATATCTCACAAATAAAAAAAATTATAAGTTTCAGTTTGGGGGACCAAGCCCCCCCCCCCTTTTTTAGAGGGCATATTAGATCTCTTATAAACTTTAAATATCTGTAACATTCCTACTAAACCATATCATATTTCTTGTTGCTCAACAAGATAGAATTACATCTCAACAAACAATAAAATTCCTAAAAGAACAATTTTAGTATGACTCTGTCCTATAGTATCAATTGACAAATGCCGCATTTAAACAATACAAAATAGGCACCATATTAAATATTTGTGGCAACATAGATGTCTTTGTGACCTTATATTTAGATTGTCTGACTGGCCTGCTACTGAGAAACACTGAAACAATATATTTTTTAACTCCAAACACACTGTTCCAGGCAGAGAATACAGATTGTGTTGACAAAAATCTAAAATGTTACATAATATAATATTTAGGCTGAAATTTGACACTAGTATGGTTTAGAACCAAATATGCATTTAAAATGAGTAAATGGGTTATAATCTTTCATTCTCAAACATTTTCAGGCAAAGGGAGGGAATATGAAAAATGGTGTTAATGTATTAAAGTTGTGTAAACACTAATCCAATTCTTTAAGATTTTCTCCTAAATTTGTAATTTATACAGAATCGTACGTGACAGGCATATGTTCTCTCAAAATTTCATGACCTCTTTAAAACCTTCCAAGAGAAAACCAGCTTCCGGGGTAAACCCCACTTTAAAAATAGCTCTTTCTGTTCAGAAAATCTTGGTTTATAGGTCATGTAGTGCATGTGACATAAAACATACTAAACACCATTAGAACAGAGCAAGTTAGGACTCTAACTTCTAATATATTCACCTTTCTGAAAAACTTTCATTCATTAAAATCCAGTTAGTAGTTTTTAATATACACTAAGATAAACATGACTATTTTGTTTTTAGTACTATTTTCTTATATGTTCCAAATTTGATTGGTCCCCTTTAGTGTCTTGACACCTAAATTTATATCGGTAAATAGTTCAAACAATCAAATTACAATGAATGCTAACCCCCAAAAATAATAAGAGAATGACTTAATTAATTAGAAATGGAAAATGAACCAACCTGAATATGAAAATCGAAGATTCACAAATAGAATAGTCTCAGTTTGCATCAGATACCATACAACTATTTCAACGGCAAAGTGTGTCATCACCTCTACTTTTTTCTGAATAACCAGTCTGCCTAGTTCAACCCAGAAAACATTTATATAATGACCTCTGACCAAAGAAACTAACCAATTGGAGACATAAACTTTTCTCACCTAACCTGACCAATCTTGAATGCAGAATTATGCATCCTAAAGTGACCACTACCAATAGGGGCTCTTCACGGGTTAATAAAAGTACAACAAGTGGAACAAACCATTTACTGTAAAATATTTTATTAAGCTCTGTTATGAAATAAAGAATAAAACACCTATACATATTATTATACTATTTTAACACAATTATAATAAAACAATGACTCTGCCACATACTCCCCTGGCTGTTAAATGACGTCCTTGTCATTTCGAAAAGCTGAAAAGAGAACAAAATCTACGTTATAAATTAAAACATATTAAATGTGTGTACAAATTAAAATCAAATATTCTATCCCTTGGTGATGACAGCAAGTAATGCCTCACCAGCCTGTTTTTTTTAAACTTAAAAAATAAACTGTCACGCAAACAATTAGTATTGAATGTTGCCTTATCATGCCAAGACTGTGTTGCTGGAACTGCTGCCGTGGTCACAAAATCTCCTGAACATATCCAACTCGGTTAATGTCGAAGTCTGGTATATCATCTTTGTGTTTGGGCTTCATGTACAACCGGTTCATGTTTTACTGGCACCTCAGTATCTGTGGAAGCGATTACTGTGGTGTTATCGAAGTTGCGGTCATGTCCACCGTCACCACTTACAGTAGACTTAGCGTCCTCATCTGATCTCAACTCAAGTTCCTCCTTCTGAGTATTCACAAGATGCGGTGTGTTATAAGGTACTACTCTAAAAGGCAAAAATATCTCATCATCGCTCTCTGTGTCTTCCAAGTTGGATGGTTCAGGTTGTTGAGGTTGATTCTGCTTCATACTGCTCTTGTTTATGACCTTGGCACAGGTTTTCTGTGTGATCTTAGAGCTGGAATTGATTTACGTTCCTTAATCTGTCTAAAAGGCAAAAGTAAATTCTTGTGAAGTATGCGTTTCCGACCTTCTCCATTTTTCTTCTGCACAATGAATACGGGAACATCAGAGTTGGTCTGGTCTGAAATGGTGTAAATTTTGTCCTCCCACTTGTTAGCGATTTTCTGTGTTTCATCGTGGGCTACGATCTTTACCAGCACTCTGTCTCCTTTTATCCAAAATAGCTCATTTAGTTCTTAAATCATAATTGGCTTTCTGCTCGATTGGCTGCTTTGAAAGAAAGCTCATAAGCATGGACCAGCCTCTGTATTAGTTCTTGAATGTACTTGGATCTTGGTTGGTGACAGGTTTCTGTATCAAGCCCAAACGAATGTCCACAAGTAGGCTACGCTCCGTACCAAAACATAAAAAAAGAATGGCGAATAGCCCGTTGCTTTATGCCGTGTGCTGTTGTAGGCATGCACTAGCGTGACTTGTTTTTCCAATCGGGTTTTTGGTGCGGCTGTAAGGTCCCAACATGTCTGAAAGTGTTCTGTTAAAGCGATCTGGTGGTCCATTACCTATCAGATGGTATGGAGTGGTCCTTGATTCCTGTATGCCACGCAGTTGACATAGTCATGAAGTTTGCACCTTGGTCCGAATGTAATCTTTTAGGGATACTGTAATGGACTACAAAGTTGTTAATGAGTGGTCCATGCAGTTTGATTTTGGGTAGGCACCACCTGGGCAGTGCGAGTAAAAAGGTCTGTGATGATGGGGATGTTCTGTATACCTCCCTGTGTGTGGATCTTGCTTTCACTTTAAACATCTATCACAGTGTTGAATCCGGTCTTTCATATCTTTTGTCATGGATGGCTAATATAATCTGTGTCGAAACAAACTGTTTTTCCTGTCTCTTCTCGGGTGGGCCGTTTCATTATGTAATAGGTGAAGTACTGCGGGTACTTGGGTCATTATTTAGACCAGTTGTTGAATCTGTTTTCCATATACAATAATCTCCCTGACTAGCACAACAAAGTTTTGTCCCAGAGATCAAGACGACAGTTGACCCTTTTGTGGCTTTGAACCAGACTTCACAGTCAATTCAACGCTTTAAAGTAGGGTCTGCATTCTGAACTTGAGGCCAGTCAATTGAATTCTCCAAAGGTACATGTATCTGAAGGTCCATATCAACCATGTCAACCGCATCAATAACGTCAGATGAACAAGCCAGAGTGTCGATATATATTGCTGTTACTCCTCATAGATAGCCCTAAATAGAGTCTCTGGACAAAACTGTGTTGTTTGATGGTAATCGTGACAACGCATCTGCATCTGAGTTGCCTCTTCCAGGGTGATAGACAATACTAGTATCAAAATCATAGGCAGCTAAAGTTGATAACCAACGATGTCATATGGCATCAAACTTTGCTGACGTCAATACATACGTAAGAGAGTTGTTGTCAGTTACCACACGAAATGAGTTTCCATACAGGTAGTTGTGGAATTTGCCCGTGATGTCCCACTTCAGAGCTAAGAAATTCCATTTTATGAGCTGGATCATTTCTTTCGCTATAGTTAAAATTCGGATGGCGTATTCTATCCCTCTTTGTTTACCATTATGGTCCTGGTACAAAACTGCTCCCAACGACTGGCATCAGTATGCAGTTCATACGGCTTCTGATAATCAGGATAACAAAGGACTGGTGCTGATCCAAGTCGTCTCTTTAATTCATTGAAGGCTTTATCTTCTTGATCACCCTATGACCATTCTTTCTGTTCTTTCCTTTTTTTCCCTTTTTTGTTTTGGTGATGGCATGAGTTCCGTGAGAGGTTTTGCTATTTGCAACCTACAAATCACATAAACCATCTAACATCCTCTAGATTAATAATGACGTCGTCGATAAAGATGCAATATATTTTCATTTGCAGGTCATGGAGACAATCTTGCATTAATCTTTGGTACGTGGAGAGTTTGTCAAACGGAATGGCATGCGGTTATATTCGTACAAGTTGAATGGACCAACTGTGAATGCAGTCATTTCCTTATGTTGTCCACAAATTACTATCTGATGGCATCCAGTTGTCATGTCGCTGACACTAAAATACCTTTTGCCAGCTAAACAGCCAAGTATGTTTTTATGCGTGGTAAGGCACAAGCATCCTTCTTTGTCTTTTGGTTCAGCTGGCGGAAATCAACGCCAAGTCTTAAAATGTCATCGTTCTTTCTTTCAAGCACCAGATTTCTTGAAAACGGACTGTGATATTTTCTTATAATGCTTGCCCCCAAGAGCTGTTGGAGATGGCTCTTTACTTGACGATGAAATGGTCCTTTACTTCTGTTTAAATGGTCGTTCTTCCATTTCTAATTTGGGTTTCACCAAATGCGTATGGCCAACATCAATGTCATTTTTCAAAATTATATCTGTGTATAACGTGATCAATTCTTGCGCTCCATAAAGTTCTTCAGTAGAAGGGTTATCAACAGCAATCATTACCTGTTCGAATAATGGAATTTCAAAATCATTTTTCTCTTATTCTGGTCTGAAATAATTACTGGCTGTATCTCCGCTATTATACTTTTTGGCTGAATTGTTATTGTTCTGATGGTTACATTACTGATGTTCACCTCTATTCGACTGTGGTGGTAATTTACTAGAGTCGGAGTTATATCCAAGTCAGATGGTATGACGGACTTGGCTGTAGCCTGCAACAGACGGCGATGAATGGTATAAAATTCCCTTTATCTATAATTCCAGGTACATTGACATCTCCATTAGGTGGTATTGTTAGCAGCAAATTTAGCTAATGCCAGCTTGTTGGTATTCTTCTGCTCTTCATTCTCTCTCAGTAGTATACTGTGGAAGGATGTGTACAAGGGTGTAGTCAGTCTTTCACACGGAAGAAATCAGTTTCCATACTGCTGCTTGTAAATGTCAATCGTGTAAGTTAAAATGCTGATTCCCAGCTACCTGTCTGGGGCTGTTAGCATCTGCGCCTACTTCCTGCCCCTTTGTGTAGACTCCCGCATGTTTCAAGGTTGATTATTCATATTTCATCCTATATTCCTCACTCTGCAACCTTTAGCTATATGCCCTTCCTGTTCTCACCTTCTACAAGTAATGGGTGGATATGTCGTCTCTTGATTATAACTATTCTGCGAAACAGTGGCCCTTGAAAACTGTTGCTGCTGCTCTCTGTACTTACCTCTTCCTCTACCTCTATAATTATAGCTGCTTTTCTGTTTCTGCTGATAACCAGACTGTTGTTGATGTTGCTGCATCCTTGTTTCCAATCTGTCAAGTCTTGATGTAATTGCTTTCAGCATTACTTTAACTTCGTTATCTTTATCAATAGTACCTGGTGTTGACAATACAGCTTTCTTTGAAGTTCCTTTTACTGTTTTTTTTTACTATCAAGGCTATAATCCTTCTCTACTCTTCTTATAGCAACTTGTTAAGAATCGAATATTGCCTATTTTTTCCTTTTCGTAGTGATCAACAGCTTTAAGCTCTGCTTTAAGGTATTTCCACACCATATCGTGCAACACCATGTCAGCTTGATTTCTATCCACTTCTTTAATCTAAATGGCTTTCTCCATGATATCCCCAACTTAAAACTGCTGATACATCTTCATCCTCTCGTTGAGTAGCATTGTAAAATTCCCTCGAAACTGATTCCTTCTCTTGCATAACGCCAAACACACTATCCATCTTTTCTATAACTTCTTCCAATTCATCACAAAATAAACTTTCCCTTCATCATCATGTAATGATTTCCTGACTGACTGATTAAGTATCTCCTTGCTGTACAGCGTGTCGTTGATTAGACAAATCAGTTCCGACTTCCATAGGTCATAGCTAACCTCACCACTTTTAGAGATACAAATTGAGAGAAAAGTAGAAAAATAAAATGATCTCCCTTGCCTAACCAATGCACAACGTGGCTAGTTTAGAATCAATGTATAAATGCGCAATAATTAAAAATATTACAGCAAAATATTCAAATATAAATGTATTCTACAGCTGGAAAATAGTGTCTCACTTAGATATTTTCTTTGATCTTTGATGTATGTATGTATACGTGTATGAGCCTTCAGTTGTAAAGTTGTTATTTACATTTATGTGGGCGCCATTGTAATCGCCTTTGTAACCGCGTGTACTCTGGCCATATACATAGGCAAGCTCCAGAATTCATAGTATTATTATTCTTACAAACTTCCCCCTAAAACATATAACAAAACATATGCAAAGCACATTACATAACAAAATCACACTTACATCAAACGCAAATACAAACGAATGCAAATTACTATTGATCAATTTTGCAAGTGATCAGACTAAAATATATATATATTACAAATGAATATGCAACTTCTGAGGGGCCTCAAAAGCCGAGTGGTAAAGGTAGTTTGTCTACTAATGATCACGTGGTTTGTCAACACTGTAATTTGGGTTTGAGTCTCACTGACAGCAGGTTGTACTCGACTCTAATCCTAATTGACAAGGACTGCCAGTTTTGCTACCGAAGTTGGGGGTTATCTCCTGGTACTCCGACTTCCTCCCCAATTAAAAACTGGACGCCATGATATAGCTTAAAAATAGCTGAAAATCATTCAAACAAAAAAACAAGCAACTTCTATTTGTATGAAACTTTTCTCATTAATATACATGTACATAGCGTGAGGCACATTCATATAGAGCCTCAATAACAAAAACAACATGTAAAATAAACATATACTCAGTAAACACAACGTATACAATTATAAGTGAACTCTACTTACCCTGTATGTAGTACAAAGGGCCACTGAAGCGTTCTGACAAAGTATTAACTTTTACTGGCGTGTCTGTATAAAATAAAATACCTTCATAAGTCCATTTGTAGGACTATATAAATAGCAATATATATACAATTAAATAAAACTCAACTGCAGAGCAATTTTATTATGCGTAAAACAATTTGTTTATTATATTTTTGGAGCCTTGATATATAAAAACGAGTTACTAAGGTTTTTACCGAAAAGTTTAATTATAAGTTAATTTCTAAAAAAAATCGAAACTGTGTTTACATCGTCAAATAGTTTAAACACTCAAATCACAATTAATGCTAACCACCAAACAAAAATATTAAGAGAATGACGATTAATTGAAATCAAAGAATAAACCAATATACATATTTTCATACTTTATTAAAATACTCAATTAAAATTTAAAAAAATACTCTGCCACATTATTTTTATGTAAATCCGGTATGGTTCTGTAAGGGAAGAGTAAAATCTGCTGCTCAATCAATAGACGCAACAAATCATCACCTAGTTATAATATAATGTTTCATACCGAAAACAAGCCTCACTCTCAAAATTAGGTAATCAGTAAGACGAAACAAATCAACAAAAAATAACGAAAAACGAATAACACAAAGGACAAGCACGAGGGCATACAATACTAGCTTCGAACAAGATCATGTGGCAGGTGAACGGAAATGGATCACAAACCAAAATAACGCAGCCAAGCTGAAACGTATCACATCAATAGATTACATCTGCATAAGATAAAAGAAGCAACCTTAATTTTCAAAACCCCACACAAGATGTATATACTCAGAATTAGGTCGGAAATTTAGAAATTAATTAAATCCAGTAAAGGCAATGAATTGTTTTCTTCATTTAATGTCATTTTTCCATTGTAAAGAAATACCTTGTTACGAAAAGATGCTTGAGCGTATCGTATTAGCTGGGAAAATATTCTATAACATTTTTTTCTGGAAATTGGGATGTGTTAGAATATTTACTTAAATTAAACAAATATTTCCATATTCAGCCATGATGATGCAATATATTATTTTTAATTTGTCCCGACCAAAGACTGACTCAGCATTTACTTCTGACGACCTATCATTCTTTACTTGAAAATGAACTAGGATCGTGTTGTACATAGTTATATAAAGTCAAACTAACAACAATGTTCCAGGGAATAAATTATGCTACGCATGACGCGCGTTTAGTTTATTCAAGACTCATGAGAGACGCTCTACCCGAAAAATTTAAAAAATGCCAAACACTATATGAATATGAAGTGCATAGAACAAAAAATTGTCCCTACAATGGTTTAGTTTACCAATCCAAATACCTTCTTTTTTGTTAATATTTATTTTTAAACCTAAATAAGTTCCGAAAGTTTCAATAATAGGGCTACGCTTATTTCCTTTTTAGATTTTAAGATAAGAGTGTTGTCGTCTGCCAGTTGCGATATTTTTAGATTATGTATTTTTCCAATTTTTTAGCGAATTCATGCTAGTACTGACAAGTTGATTTTTGATTTGCCATTCTCCTGTTACTCCTGGAATTAAGATTATTACAAACTTCTATTGTTGGAACGTGCCACATTTTTTGAACTACACTCAAACTTCGGTAGGTTGAACTCGGATCGCATGAACACCCGGGATTTCTCGAACACTTATACAAGTACGTAACTTTTCCCCTATATAATCAATGTTAAAGTTGCTTCGATTTCTCGAACACCGATTTTGCGAAAACTCGAACTAAAGCAGCAGGCCCAATAGTAAAAATCCATTAAAAACCATGAATAACCCGAACTAAAATTATTGACGGCTTGGATGATTAATTGGTCGTAAAAGGTTTGAAAATCGAACCATACAAAAGCCAAAGCTTGAAGTAATCCCTAATAATTAACCTGTCTCCAATTTATATTTATGTAGCATACGCCTTTGTCGGCAAGTTTGTTGAAATGGATTTTAATTAGTTAAAAAATGTGACAATAAATTGCTATCAAATTCGAATCGAGGTCATTGACACAATTACGTAGTGCAATAATACTTATCAATACTTAGGCACAAAATTTAACAGTAAACATTTTTATTTAAAGAAAACATATACGTACGTAAAACAATATTTATATATAGAAATGCAATAAAGAAACAGAATTTTATTAATCCAATGTGACAGGAAACTATTTGAAATATATAAACTGATGTCGAATCCGGTTCGCTCATGAATAATTTCAGGAAAACTCAAGCCCCGGTTTCTCGAACTCCCGATTTCTTGAACAATTTTTGCCGACAGTATATTATGGCGTTGTGTTGTATTGTGGAGGAAGAGGAGACATCGAAACGAAAACTGATAATCTTTGTCAGTTGAGACTGGAATTGAAATCATCTTGCTTTATGACAGTCTGATATTGCAATCTCAGTGTTGACACATTGGTGATTTTATGTTAAATACCTAGAGCTCGCTGACACTAAGACTATTATATTTAAAATGCATCTTTATTAAGTTATTCCTCATTACATCAATTGTTTACTTCTTATAACAATTCTGTGTAAATACCAAAATTGCCATGATTAAATATACCCAATATGTTTTGTGTCTTAATTTTAGTTTAAAAACTATTTGTTTCAATGTTTAACCACTAATGTTAAATTTCGTATGAACTAGTTGACGTCAGTCCTTAATAACCCCTAAATAAAACTAGACGTTATGATAACACTGCAAAATTGCTGAAAGTATCGTTATACACCATTCAAAACAATCAATCAAGAATATAGTATTACTATGTAATAAAGCGTACATTTTACAGTTTAACTGTAAATTCCGTGGTAAATTGCAATTTTGGTTAGATGCAAACGTTTCTATTAGGAGAGATATTACAATGATAAAATAACATAAAACGACATAAATGCATCTTAATATGTTTTTACCTTAACTTTGCACGGTAAAAGTGAAGGAGTAAAATATACACCTTCCTGTAGCCGCTACAAAATGCAAAACTGCTTCTTTCAGAAGACAGGTATAGATTTCCTGTGTTTTTCGTACCTTCCTGTAGACAGGTATAAACCTTACTGTGTTTTTCGGACATTGCGTACGGAGATTTGAGACAAACCGCCCTGTTCATATATTTTCGAACGTTACAAAATAGGGCCTAATTATATATTGAATTAATAAATTAGGGCCCAGCGCCATCAAGCCTTTTTGAGTAAAAAATCTTACTCAGCTTGAGAATGTTCTCACTTGTAATATTCTCAGCAAATTCACCCCCATAAAAAAAAATTCTCATGATTTTTCTATCTCAAAGTTGAGAAAATAGTCAATTATTTGAGAAAAGCAAATATCATACTGAAGTAAAGCATTTACATGTATATGGGAGTGTGGGGTACGTGAGCGTGATTACTGAGGTTCAAATTCATGCTATTACTGACAAGTTGATTTCTTATCTGCCATTCTGATGTTACTTTTCAAACTAAGATTATTACAAACTACCATTGTTTTACGAACGTAGAACAATTTTAAGCAATATTATGGTGTCGTTTTTGTATTGTGGTGCAATTAAGAGGAGTCCGTCGAAACTAAAACAGGTAATCCTTGTCTTTTGAGGCTGGAATTGAGAACAGCTTGCTTGTTAGCAGACTGAAATCACATCACAACCCCAGTGTTTACACATTGGTGATTTTATGTTAAGTACCTAGAACACTCAGTTACTATTACATTTATATACAAAATTATTAGCATTATTCATTATTTCATGAATGGTTTATAATGTGTGATTACTAAAATTGCAATAATTAAATAAACCGAATATGTTTTGCGTCTTTATTTTATTTTAAAACGTATTTGTTTCACACTCATGTTAAATTTCCGATGTATCGGTTGGTCTCCGTCCTTGATAGCCTCGTTTTCATATGTGCATAATGAACACGGAAGTATACAACATTAATGAAAAAAATTTGATCACAGTGACGCTATAACATTTATGTCTGTGATAGGTAAGAACTTGTATTGTTTTAGTGCTATTTTATTATTACGTTGATTTTAGAAACTAGCTGACAGTAAGTTTTGACCTAACTGGATATAATATTTTTTTTTTTTGAATGGCGTTCAGTTTTTATTGAGGGAGGAAGCCGGAGTACCCGGAGAGAACCCCCGACCTGCGGTAGGAAAACTGGCAATCCTTGTCAATTAAGGTTGGAGTCGAGTACACCCTGCCTGCAGTGACAAACTGGATATAATAAAAAAAGGTGTATAGCTATAGATCATCTAAATATATTTTCAGGGGTTACAGTTATATACAAACACCCATAAATCTAATTTATTTAATTAAGTTTTATATGTTAGTAAAGCTATTCAAAAGGACCATATAGTAAACAAACAAGGGGCATCGGTGGCCGAGTGCTTATGGTAATTCCTCTATTATTGATCTTGTGGTTTGTCAACACTGAGATTGCGGATTTAAGTATCACTGCGGGCAAGGTGCGCGCGACTCCAATCTTAATTAAAAGATTGCAAGTTTTCCTACGGATTTTCTACGGTTTCTTTCCCCAATAAAAACTGGACGTCATTATATAGCTGCAAAATTGCTCAAAGTAGGTTAAACACCATTCAAATAAAGTTAACACAAAATATATATAATTACCAAAGCAAAAAACATGCAATATTCAACACAATCCCAGGAAAAACACAATAAACAACATAAAAAACAAGGATGACAGACGAGGAGATAAAACTTGAAACATTTAAACAATTTTGTGGCGAGGTTGAACACAATAATTTGCATCGAGAAAGCTATCGACAAGGAAAAACATCATTATGACTTTTTCCTACAATTGTTATTTACAATTAAACAATCAGGTTTTTGTAAGTTGAACACAATATCGTATTGCGTAATACTTAAAGATTGCAAAGTACTTAATGAGAGTAAGTGGTTTAAAATCAGGGAAGAATAATAAATTTGCAAGATTGAAATTAAATGGGGTATTTTGAAGGTCACAATATAATACATCGTTGTGATTGAATTGAAGTTCATTTTTTGCTCTTTTTTGCAACAAACAAGAAACTCTGAAAAATAAAACCCAGACACAGGTAATCTGTGATGGCAATAATTAAACCTCGCAATTCTACTTTCGTTTATCCATTGACCAAAATTACTCAACCTAGCGTGCATAAATAAACCATCTGTTAAGCACTACCATAGCCAATTAATTTGAACACGATTATTAATTGGACACAACATAATTGATTTTTCTTTGATTTAAACAAATAGCCGTTTTAGTACCCACGCTGAACCTCAATATACACAAATCATCTCGTCATTAAAGACACGAGACAACTGTTTCCGATCTTCAACAGAGATAAATCACTTTAATAAAGGAAATGTGTATTACGTTTGGTGTAGTGAGATTGTTTACAGACGACAAATATTTAACGAAAAACTGACAATTGCTGAGTAATTATTTGTTGTCATTGCATTTTTTGATACCTCAGCCGATCGCAAAAATATGAATTCGCATTTTTTGAGGTGGTCCCCGAATCGCAGTAATAAATGCACGCAATAATTTCGGAATTTACAGTATGTGTCGATTCCTGTATACAAAGCTGCTGCTTTCTTCCTGTTGATTGCAGCAGAAATAGACAAATAAACAAGATGCAAGCATCGTAAGGACATGAGCAATTATTGTACAAGTATTTCTTGAGCGTCGTGTGCTCACGTCAAACATAACCAGTTATGTCCCCCAGTATAATGTGGAATTATGACGTAGATTTCACTTTTTGAGGGAATTTTTAATCTATGCCGGAATCCAACATAACCAATTTTCTTTCGGGTGTCCCCAGTGTAATATGGAATTAAAAGTTATATTTCAACTTTTATGCGATGTGTAATGTGCTTGACTTCAATATAAACATTTACCGTTTTGGTCGTTTACAGCATTACATAGATTTATATCCTGCATCAACACTTTTGTATTGAAGAACACATCAAAGCTATGAAATTGTCCGTGTAGCCTTCAAAATTGTCAAAACCTTAAAGTTCCTTCTGCCCCAGGTATATGTTGATCTAAGTCATAATTTGGTTTCCAGTTCGGCATATTTTAGTTTTATTGTTCTATGCTCTTAATATTCATATAGTGTTTTCATTTTCAATGTGTGGGTAGAGCGCCTCTGATGAGTCTTGAAAAGACGAAACGCGCGTCATGCGTAGCAAAATTTATTGCCTGGAACTTTGTTGTATTTTGATTTTTGATCAATAATGTTCAAGCAAGATTATGACAGTAAATATATTGACAGCTTTATTTATAGATGAAAAAAGAAAGGTAAATTTTCTATTTTGTACTTCTTTTATAATTCGATACTACATTGGCCTAAACCATTTTCGTTTTGTCAAAAAGGATGGAAAGAGGAATTGGTTAAATATGACATTAATCGAAAGGTTCAGATTTGAACAAAATGAACATTTTATCCATATGTTAAATAAGACAAGAATAGAAAATTTTGACAGTGCATGAAACTTTTAACGTTTTGCAACTTATATTCCATATTTAACGTACTATTTTATAAAAGACTGATATTCAGACGTAGACTTAACATTAGAAATTATAATATACTCTGCCTATTTTATACTTTCGTGAGAGCGTGAGACATCAGACTGCTCCCCATAGATAAAACAGCGGATTCAGCACATTTCACAATCTTCCGATAATTGGCATTATTAAGTAGTTCCACTATAAATAAATCGCTTCTCTAGATATTTTGCTGCATGAAAATAATCATCTAGACCCCCACGCAAACACGTTCATCAAAATTTATTCTTTCCTTTCTAACATGTTAGAACATTAAATACAAACAGAAACGTGCAGTCATAACAAGTTACCGCAAAACTTGTTTGTATCAAACTAATACAGAAAAATTATAACAGTTTTAACCAAGACATTAAACATCGAATTTGCTTTTAAATTCGCATAACATTTGCTAGTAACTGGTTTTATAGACCTCCAAACCATGTAATAAACTAAAGTGGGAGTATTGTAAAATTGACAGGAACGTAATTTTTATGCATAAAGTTCAATGTACGAATTGAAATAGCTTTAATGATCATAATTTTATACATGTGTCATAATTTTATCGACTTAAACCATATTTATTACACTTCTTTTATGTAAGCTCTTATTTAACGGTAAGGTAACAATCATCTCTTCTACTTTTTAAAGCCCAATTGTGATGTTTGTGGGTCTAGTGTGCGTTAGTAAGTGACATGTTTCTTTGCACAAAGGATGAGTTTGAAGTTGAGGAAATTTTTTGTTAAAATTTTTGATGATGATTTAGTGGCTGATAGTTCAAATTTACATTACGTAAATTACTCCCAAGTCATCAAAACATAACTTTTTAAATGTAAAAAGTACACATTTCATGCACAGATCGCAAGCTGAAATTAATAAAAGTGCTAAAACATTCTGTATATTAATAAAATAAATTATAGCATAAATGGGAGGGTTATAGCGTGACTATAACGCATAACGGGCAGATTTGCTGCTCGTGAAGTGTCGATTTCTACTGTATTGTGTATCACCTCATCAAAATAAAATCATGCGATAAAAATCTGCCTAATGCTGATATTGATTGTTTCGTCCGCTAGTTGGCACCGCCATAAAAAAGTTTATGAAGAAGAGCATTTAGTTTAATGAGCAGACTTAAAAGTAAATTTGAAATCAATAAAAAAAATGTTATTTTTTAATTTCAGCAAAGCTTTCAGACAATTCTGTGAAACGTGCTGTTTAAAAACAGACAATCATATGACATTCATGTGACGTCACAATAAAATAGTCAGATGTCACATGACCACTGGAATTCATGAGCACTATTAGGGTGCTCATCTAGCCGTAAGATTTGTTTAATTAATACAGTTTGTCTAATACTTCTTAATGTATATAATATAATCGTCGCCAGCAACAGTACACAGCATGGTCTTGTTCATTATAAATGTAATAAAATACCATTTAGAACATTATATATGTTTAAAAAGCACATTTATCACCAAACAAACGACAGTTACCGACTGTAACATAAACAAATATACACAAATGAAAAAAAATTTTCTGCCAATATTAAACATTCAACCTAAACTGTAACTGATCCATAATTATTTTTCAGATTATGAACTTCTTGTTTGATATAATTCTAAAACATCCGACATGAATGGCACAATATTTTTCCGCCGTTATAACACATCCTAAAACATCCAACTGTATCTGGAAGTGATCCATACAAGCAAAATCCTTTCTAAAATCTGATTTCGTCATAGAAAACATTTTCATCACATAATTATTTCTAAATTATGAACTTGTAGTCTCACAACAATTTTAAAATTTCCGAATATAACATATTTTGAGTGTGCAATTTGACTTCA
The DNA here is from genome assembly GCA_944474755.1 of Limnoperna fortunei. Lineage (NCBI taxonomy): Eukaryota > Metazoa > Mollusca > Bivalvia > Mytilida > Modiolidae > Limnoperna > Limnoperna fortunei. The sequence goes on along the minus strand of OX104121.1, from coordinate 799,585 downwards.
TTCTAGATCAGCAGAGAAGGGCGGGGGCGGGGAAACTCTCTGCAAAAAAGTTTTAAATCTAATATGACCTACAGGCTTATGCGCCTAACACAAATATATTCATACGGTCTCTCCAAAAGAATTCTTGCCCAAGACTCAATTTAGAAAACACTTGGGGTGTGGTGGATGTGTAAAAACAGCTTTAAAAATAAGATACATTACAAAACTATTAGCATGCATTTAGTATACATTTATCCATAATCCTTGACACGTCAAACGATTCTGTGACTGTGGGTAGTTTGTTTCAAATTCTCTTGCTTATGTACCAAGTATAACACCTATTGTATTTTAAGAGAACCGACATTTTGCATTCTGTAATAAAACTAAATGCCGCTTAAATGCATTTGTTTTGTACAAAACGAATAGATGATTGTTGATATATATTTGACTACGTTGCTTCATGCTGACAAAGTTTATGAATGCTCGCATTTTAGTAATGCCAACTCCGTATTATATCAGATTATTATAAATACGTACCTCAGTGGGGCCTCGGTGGCCGAGTGGTTAAGGTAGTTCGTCTACTAGTGATCACGTGGTCTGTATAAGCTGAGATTGCAAGTTCTATTCTCACTGCATGCAGGGTGTACTCGACTCAAATCTTAACTGACAAGGATTCCAAGTTTTCTACCGCAGGTCGGGGTTTTTTTCGTACTCAGGCTTCCCCCCCCCCCCCAATAAAAACTGGACGATATGATATTGCTGAAAAAATGATGCAAGTGACGTTAAAACACCATTCAAACTATTATCATATGGATAATAGACCTAGGTATAACAAGTTGTTCAAGTAGTTTGTTAGTGAACAATAGTGACCGGATTTGAAATCGAAATACCGATCGCAGAATATAGCATAACGTATGAAGTTTAAAATGTGAACACACTACACTGGAATTCTTAAATGTTGTTATGGATGAATGAAAGCTGACATTTGGAAAGTTGAAGTCATTACAATTTTGGTACAGGCTTATTTGTAGTTTTGCCAGGTTTTGTCTTAAAGTAGACCTAAGTAAGAGGCCAGCCTAAGTGTATTGATGATGTCTAAGATTTCAAGATCTCTATTGTACATTAAATGCTAATAGTCACGGAATTAAGCTATGTACAGGGGGATAAATCTAGTTTAACAATCTAATTCAAACAAAAACAAAATATACGAACGTACCTCAGTGGGGCCTTGGTGGCCGAGTGGTTAAGGTACTTCTTCTACTATTGATCACGTGGTCTGTCAAAATTGAGATTGCGGGTTCGATTCTCACTGCAGGCAGGGTGTACTCGACTCCAATCTTAATTGACAAGGATTGCCAGTTTTCCTACCGCTGGTCGGGGGTTCTCTCCGGGTACTCCGGCTTCTTCCCAAAAAACTAGACGCAATGATATAGCTGAAAAATTGGAGTTAAAACACCATTCAAACAAACAAACATAACATACCGCAGTTAAAAAATAACATTTGTATCTGCGACTAACTATTCACTGAATATATATCTAGACCGATCGGCCACATCCGCCTTATATAATAAAACAAATATAGCTTCATTAACCGTGGTAAATCATAGACATAGTACATGTGTACTATCGTGTGACGATGGCATTTTCGTAACCAATAAGTATTCATCTGACATTAATCTAATTCAGCATTGTTAGGATGACAAAGTTACGTGTCATACAGTCACAGTAATTAAATAATATACAAGCGTCTAAGTATAGTGACAAAAATATATTATATCTATTTAGCGGATTTCCGAAACATCAGAAATACAGGACTAATATCAAATATTTAAATATCCGTCTACAAAATAAGCCCAACACTATTAGAATTAGATTTTTAACGCTGTCAAATTTTTGCTTTCCCTCAGCGCGATTCGAACTCCCACCGTTGTGACCCTGTGGCAGCCGAATCCTTTATATATAATCTTATAATCGGATCCGAAAATGACCAAAACCCGTAAATTTGACATAACTGTCACCAGTTGTACATAGAAGCTATGTATGATATCATTTTAGGCAAGTATACAACAAAGGGAAAGATACGTAAAGAAAGTGTCACAGTCTGTTATGTTTTATAAAGTGTTGCTAGCGGTAAGTTATTATCTTCATTTCTTGTTATGTCAACATTATTAAATATATGTAAAATAAAGGCTATATAAACATATGTTTGATATAAGCGTACGTTAAAATTATTAAAAGATACAAATAAATCTAAAAAACAGTCGTGAAATGGCACCGTGCGAAAATAACACTTTTACATTGTACGTGTTTAGGATAAGTAAATATTATTTCCGCCATAATCTTGATTGAACAGCAAGGCATAAATGTATTGGATTGTATACTGCTGTATTTTTGACATTTTGATGTATATTCAAACGTATACAAATGTTAAGGTAAAGTCAAGTTCGATGAATTGTAAAATGACCAAGGAAAACTGCAGAGTAAAGGTTGAGCTTTCTTACCAGAAACATTGGGGCAGAATGAAAGTAATATGGGTATGTGTACAGTAGTTTGACAGTTGTATCGCATTTGGTTTTTAGTTCCGTTCATGTTTTGCCAACCTACAATGTAAATTATAGGATTCATTTATTATAACTTGATTACATAACTTTGATGCACGCTTATGTTGAATACCTGTTTAAGGTTCTTGGTCTGTGTGTTGCCTTCGAGATGAAATGTCCAGAACCAGCACAGTGGTCAATGAGAGCCAAATTACATTGTATAAATCCATCATTTTATTACTGTTTGCTGTCAATTGATGGTAATAAAGGGACACACGTCGAAAACTGTTCAAAGGAGGACTTTCAAGCTCCAGGTAATTACTAAAGGTGATGGCCTCTTTAGAATCTTTAAAACGACTTGAATGTCTACCATGTTTAGCTTGAAAAATTGCATCCCAAAGCAACACAAAGGCTTTCATGTCGCACAAAATTTAATTTAATGTTGTATATCATTTATGTGATTTTAGGAAAGAGAATAGTTATCCGGGGGAATTTTGACGCATGTTATTGCTCTAATGACAAGTACCAACCCATCACATACTGGACAAATTTGGGGAGCGATTGTTTATTTTTGACGTCGACTTGTACAGAGGAGGGTCAGGTAGTAAACAGCGTTGATCAAAAACACGAAGGTGATAACTCATGCAGATGTGACCACACTACAGGTTATGACTTTGTTACAAGACCAAATAATCCATGCTTTTGCATACCATCACAGGAAGATTGCTCGTGTTATAAAAAGAATTGTTCTGCTATAACTTCAACATTATCCAGAGGTAAAATCCATTGCCTCATATTTGCGTATAAAGCTTAACAGCAAACAAAAATACTTTATGTATATCGTAAGACACTTGACTATAAAATGATGTTAACTACATTCAGTTATATTCAATAAAATGTTCCACGTATTCAAACTGAATTAAATTAACTATAGTATCCCTTCTCTAATAATGATAGTGAAAATAGAGAATCAGTCGTATATTTTCTTCGCTATTACAAATATTGAATAACATAAGAAGAGTTCTGACGTACTTTTTACTTTTCGTTTTTATGGATCCAACAGAAGTTTTCAGATCTTCGGTTTAGTTATAGATTTGCTTTCTTTTTTTTAACAAAGTGTTATTATACATTAAAGCTCATCAGACGACATAAATTAATCATGTTTCTCTAGATTTATATCGTCCAAATCAGAAACATTAAAGTATTGTGTTGTGAAAGATATTTTTGAAATGTGGTTATTTTGATATATTTTGATATATGTATATAGATCAAGAGTTATGGAAACTATTGTAACTTTCTGCATTTAATATTTAGATTACAAATGCATAGAAGAAATTCCAAAAGGCGTATCGGAACTCTGTACAGTACCTAATATAACTAGGTAAAGTTTGTCATATATTTAGTTTATACTTTTTGTAAGTTTAACTGGTGTTCCTTGTATCACTGTTTACGTTATAAAAAGAGAAATATGCCAATAAAAAGTAACAAGCCTGTTGAAAAAAAGGCGAGTATGGATTTAGCTTACCCAAAAGCAGGATTAATACACGTGGCTTTTATGACCAACTAACGTGCTTAAATATAAATATGGCCAGTGTCTATTCTGTTAAAAGTAGTTCACGATTTTTAGCAATAATGCAGTTTGAACTTAAATGAATGTCTGTTGTAGGGTTGGCACTTCTGAAGTCATATTTTCTATGTTTCATAAAATCAACAACACCGATCATGTCAGGAAAGGTATGTGCATTATGTCATTAGAGTGGTGGATTAAGTGCTTTGAACAGTTTGTCTGTTTGGAAATGATATTACTGATAACGAAGTATTATATAATAATGCGATCTATGTAATTAACCGTTAGTTGTTGAATGTAACTTCTATTCGTATTACAAATTAATATATTATCTTCCTGTATGATTTTACAGGAAGCCATGGAAAGACTGCTCTTGCTGTGTTGTTGGTCATAACTATATTTACTTGTAAGTATTACAACTTAGTGTACAAATACTGTACCACTGACAAAGGAGAAAAAAGAACAGTTTGTTGTGGTAGCTTGGTATCTGCTTATTCATCTATAAATCTTTTAAAGCGATGCAATTCAATGCACCAGCTACTAACAATTCTGTAAATCTGCTTACCGCAAAAATGCTGAAAGCTGTTGCATTCAAATTATGTTATCTATTTTATATCTGCTACATATGTTGACGTATGTGTGCCTTTACTTTTTACATTATTGATTCTAAATAGTTAACTATTTCGATGTTCAATAACATTTTATTAAAATGCTGGATACTAAAGAAAGTGGCACATAAGTCAAAGAAAACAAGATTGTCTCGATATGTTCACATCAATATGGCTATGTTTTTTAGAATTTATGTCAATTTATTCCATTGACTTGAAGGACAAGTTTACATTATTAAACAAATGACATTTATTTGCGACAAGAGTTTGATGTGCCATGTCAACAATCAAAGACTTGTCACATACTACAGTAATAGAAGCGGGAGGATTGACATGCCATAAAACCTGGTTCTTTTGAAATCCCTGTACCAAGTCAGTGCAATTGTTGTAGTTTCTACATTTTTGGGTTCTTGGTTCTTTAAGTGACCGATTCTCAGATTTCGATTTGTGGATTGTCTTTTAAACAGTTTCTTTAGTGTTCGGTATTTTGTCATTACCTTCTTTGTCGATGCATTTTTCAATAAACACATATACTGCATTAATTACCTAAATGATATTTCATAAATGAACAGATGTTGATCCGTGTAACGCGCTAAGTATGTTCGCTTAGTTATTAAATAACACAGCAACTGTAAACCGAGCGAACAAAAAAGCCAAGGCACAATTACAATCCAGATTTAGACAGATTTAAACATGTACAACACAAAATAGAAAGCAAAAACTCTGAAACAGAAAGTGAATAACACGAAACCAATAAACAACATTTGTGCACTGAGATGTTCTGGAAGGTGTCTCTAATTCGACTCTAGGAAAAGTTCATATCTAGGAATTGGAAAGACCACTTTTGACTCACGCATTGATTGCATTTTACAGACGATTTCTGATAACAATCAATAAAGTCATATTGAAGACCATAAAATTTTATAAGGGATAATAGACATAGGTACAACAAGTTGTTTAATTAGTTTATTAGTGAACACCAGTAACCGGATTTGAAATCAAAATACCGATCGCAGAATATAGCATAACGTATAAATTTTAAAATGTAAACACAATACACTGGAATTCTTAAATGTTGTTCTGGATGAATGAAAGCTGACATTTGGTAAGTTGAAGTCAATTCGATTTTGGTACAGGCTTATTTGTAGTTTTGCCAAGTTTTGTCTTAAATTAGAAGTAAGAGGCCGGCCTAAGTGTATTGGTGATGTCTTTGAGTTCAAGATCTCTACTGTACACCTCTACTGTACATTAAATGCAAATAGTCACCGAATATAGCAATGTTCAGGGAGATAAATCTAGTTTAACAATGACAAGAATTAATTGCTTGAATTTATTTTACGAAAGCTTACTTTTTTCCAGAATAAAATACAGTTTTTCTCGTTTCTTAGGTACTGTCTTCTTTTGTGCAAATGAGAAATACTGCATAAAAGGTAGGATGTAAGGATACGCCAAATTCATTTTGACAAATTATTTCATATGTTTTTCTATTTCTTTACATGACGTAATCAAACAATGCCATGTTTAACGTTCATGCAAAAAATTTTCGGAAAAGAGGTATAGTTCTTTCGAAATGTACGTTATCCTCTTTTAACATACTGATATTTGACTCGAAATTGGTATGTAACAGAAGAGCAAATTTGCATCTATATGTGGTACATGCAATCTTTAAACTTCATTTCAGCAACACTAACCCCAACAATACAGTTTTATGTAAGCAGTTAAAACTTTGTTCTTCAATTGTTGCAGTAAATGTAACCAAGGTTTTCCATAAATTGCGTTTTAAATCTTAATGCCACTGTAATAACTACAAGTACATGTAAACTGTATCAAGAAAACCTTTCGAAAGGAATGTTTGGTCCATCTTTGATAGTGGACTGTTAGTCCCCGATGGTATCAGACTTCGGTGCTGACAGTAATATCATTGATACTTTCAGTGAAATAGTATTGTCTAAATTAACAGCCCTAAACATTCCAAAAAATATTCTAATTCTATGATTTTATATTGCCAAAGTGAGGGGCCTCAGTGGCCAATGTGTTAAGGTAGTTAGTCTATTACGGATCATGTGGTTTGCCAAGTCTGAGGTGGCGGTTTCCTGTCTCTATGCACACAGGGTGAACTCGAAACCAACTGTCATTGACCAGGATTACCAGTTTTCCTACCGAAGTTCGAGATTTTTCTCCAGGCTCCGGCGACCTGTGCCAATAAAAACTGGACAACACGATATAGCTGAAAAATTGCTGAAAGTGGCGTTAAACATCATCAATCAAACAAACATATTTTTAAGGTGTATATAGCCTTAGCCGTATTTGGTAAATTGTTTCGGAATTTTGATGATAACAGCTCTACAACATCCTAATCATGTGGATTATAAATATTGTTTGGATTTCAGCGCAACCGATGAGTTTTGATGAGATGCAACGCACGTTTAGCATAGTAAATTCTATTAACCTCGATATCTTTAGTGACTTTTATTTGCAACCACAGGGTCGATTCGTCTGCTGGTGGACTGATAGTTTCCGAAGGTATCACCTGCCCAGTTGGGCTAAACGAAATATCAGCAAGATAATCATGTCTAAATTTATAGCCCTAAAATTTCGAAAATTATTCTAATTGTAAGGGTTTTCTATTTTCAAGGTGTAGATAGCCTGAGCCGGATTTTGTATAATGCATTTGAATTAAGATGATAAAAGCGCAACAACATCTTAATTATTTAAATTTTATATATCGGTTGGCCCCGATTAGTATTGATTTGACGAAACGCGGGTATTTTGTAATTAATTTTAACCTTGGTATCTTTGATGACATTTTATTTGCAACACTTTGTCGATGCCTCTTCTGTTGGACTGTTAGTCCCCGAGTTTATCACAAGCTCACCGAAAGGAATATAATTGATTTGTTCAGTAATATAGTCATTGTTTAAATTTACTGCCCTAAAACTTCGAGAATTTTTCTAATTTAAACTCTTCACCATTTTAATAATTTGGATTTAAATATTGTTTGGGTTTTGATCGCTACTGATGAGCATTGATTAGACGAAACGATGATCTGGCATAGTTAATTTTTTAATATTTGTATCTTTGATATTGTATTTGTATTGGTGAAAAAAAAACTAAATTTTGTACAATTATGTAATCATTACTCTTCAACAAAAGAAACAAATGCAAAACAGTCTTTACATAAGTTTGTATACAAGTAGCTGTACGTTGCTTGTTCATCAAATTCCACTATTTAAAGTTTAAGTAAAATTTTAACATAAAGGTTGTCAGTAGCAAAATGTGTTTCATAAGTACCTTGCTATAAGCTTCTAAAACACGTATGAGAATCATTTGTGAATTTGTCATCTCCTAATGATCACGTGTCTTTTGTTTAACACTATGGCTGCGGGTTCGAGTCTCAATGTGGGCAGGGTGTACTCGTCTCCAATATAAATTTACACGGACTGCCAGTTTTTGGGGTCGGGGCTTTTCCCGGGGTACTCTGGCTTCCGTCAGCAATGAAACAGGACAACACGATATAAAGCTAAAAAATTGCTGAAAGTGGCGTTAAACACCACCCAAACAAACAAGCCGATTAAAACAAATAGTAATAGACAAAATATTGTAAATGTAAAAGTGTTCGTGTAGTAGAAATTTTCGTAATTTTCACTTATTCGTAACAACTGTTTATGATCAAAGGTTACACTCATGCGTACAGTTTTGCTTTAAATTGAATATTTTAACCATATCAGTATTTAATTTTCAAATATGACCCCAAAGGGAATGCTTCTTGAAAATAACCTCGTTTGCAAAAGTTTTTATGTTTAGTGGTGATTATTTTTCTTCAATAAATTCTATAGGCAAGAGATGTGTTTCCTTCAAGACGACTTAGTCCTATGTACTTAAAATGTGAAATTTTTGGCTACTCGTTTAAACAAAATTGCTAAATTTTAAATGAAATGATTTTGGAGTGTCTAACAAAATGTCAAAAAAGATATCAAGGCTAAAACATACTCACTTAGCGGCCCAGCGCATACCCGGATGGCGGTTAAGGAAGGCCCTTTTGTTGAGGATTGCCAGATAATAACATGGATCATACTGAGTAACATGTTTGGAGAGTGCCATGCTCGTTGCAAGTTACAGACTCTTATTCTAGTTGTTGATAATAGTAGGCACGTTGCAGCCCTCTAAAATGTCACTTTTTTCGATCTTACCCATACCCCATAATTTTCCAATGGCATTCAACTTTTTCGCCCTTTGGTTGATCTTTCCTGAATTTATTAAATGTTTGTTCACTTGTCCTCGTCCTAAATATAGCTAAAACTGCCCACTGGATGCAAGCAAACATCTAATCAATAATTAATTCATTCAATTTACATACAAATACCCTACGTTTTCAGAGACTTGAAGGTATTATATGCGGGCAATTTCTTATGTTTCATGTTAGTTTGCGTTATTTACTTATTTACTTAAATATTTTTTAATACTCCTTTTTGTATTACACTTGATTTGAGATTAAATTTATAATACCTATGAAGTGATTATCATTAATAGACAAGCAGTTTTGTCAACCAACCATAAATCGATAAACAAACAGTAAAACAAACAATCTAAACAATATAAAATAATTAGAAACAAGAACATAAACTACAAACAAATTCGAATCAAAATTTAAAGAGTTAATTAAGAAGGCAAAAGGCTTTCCATTATTACTAAATATCGAACTGATTGAAAGTGCCACTCGCTTTTGTTAATTACTTTTTAAACTAGCTTTTTGTTACCAATTGACAGGTTGTTTGTAAACCACAGATAAAGTTTCAAGATCACGTTAAATTTCCTTATTTAAAATGAAAGAATGGTTCATTCAATTGCAACAAATTGAATCTTTCTTGATTTTTGTAATATAATGTTATCAAATGTTCAATTTTATCTGCAGACTATTTCAAGAAACCACTGGAGAGTCAGACTTGCATAGAGGGTTCTGATGCACATTTTGAATGTGAGATACGCGATGTCATCACAGACGTCCAGTGGATGAAAGACGGAAATAAAATTAATGCAACAGAAAAATACAAAATAGATATGACGGGAAATCTACTTAAGCTTACGGTAATCAATACAGAGCTTAGCGATGCAGGGGAATACTCTGTCAAGATCAACAACTGTATTCTTCGGAAGACACAACTTACAGTAAAAGGTAATTTTGAAATAATTCATTAAACATTTTAGGTTAGTTTTAGTGGTTTAATTGAGTGACATAAAGTAAAAGGTAGATATTTCGTTTGTTTACGCAGACATTTTCAATTGAAACAAATCAGGAGTCGTCTGCCAGGCGTTAAAGTGTGCAACCATTGACAACATGAGTATTCCTACCCTATTTATAACACCTAAATTGCATAAGAGTCTACACAAGCAGCGGCATATTAGTTGCAAGCAATCTGCACAACTATGTGTCTAGACTTTTGACATCAATTTTACCAGCAGTGAAATCTGGGTAATGTAGGTAGTGCGCCATAAGCGTATGATTAACTTAAATCTTATGTTAATTCCAATCAACTAAAGGTCATTTTGATATCATTAAATATAGGTAGGTCTCTGCGGAACTATAGAAACATTTGACAAGTCTACGTATTATAAGTCAGTCTATCACATATAAACATCGGTTAAAGATTTGTTTACAGGTTGCTAACAAAAGCAAACGGGAATATATCAGTACTTTGTTTTAGAAATACGATAATGTTTAATTAACAAACAATACATGAGTACTGTTCTGAGATTAAATATTCAAACCAGATTTGCTTTTACGCTGCAAATATAACACTAACTTGAAACGTTTTTGCAAGCAAATCCGGAAACGTTCATTTCTCTAAAAATAACCATGTATACAGTTTCGATATGTTCGGTGTTTGCATTTGTTTTAAGAATATTCCTATAGGCACTACATGTGCTCCAGGTTAAGCATACCTGTTCTTATATACTCAGCTTCAACCAGGCAATTTGTCTACTTATTCATTCGCAAAATTCTAAAAGCAAACTTACCAAAATAGGAAAATAGGGCAGGACATGCATTGCACAAACCTGATAGAGTATTGAAGGTTGGTATGATAGGATTAGCGTCTTTTCCTTTAAACATTGTAAAGAAAACTCCGTACGAAAGACATGAACTACAGATTCGAATTAATATGCATTCTAATATAAGGATGGTGATCCTTTTCAATTTCAGGACTAGGCTTGGGTGGTTATAATTAATGTAATATTAGGCGGCAGATTTAAATTAAGTTAAGTTTAAAAGATTTAAATATTTATTTAAATGTTATTTCCTGTGACGTATTCCAGCTAAACTTTGTACGTCTGTGTGAATGGGGCCGTGGGGTTATTTTTTACGTATAACAGGAACATAAAAGACCAGATTGATAATATAGAAGATCTTTTCATGTCATGAACTACGGATTGAAAAAAGTTCTTTCTAAATTAAATTGTGTTATATTTCTGTTCACAAACATGTAGAAAATGAGGAGCGGCGTTCCATTAGAGTTTTTCTGATTGGAAAGGATCGTGTAGGGAAAACATCGTTACTTAGAAGACTCATGGACGAAGGATTTGATGAAAAGCAAACAAGCACAGACGGAATTAAAGTAGATGTCCACAGATGTAAAATTGGCGCATCAAGCAAGGAATGGGTGATTGAAAAAGGTTTTTATTTATTACTATTGTAGTGTTTATTTAGCTAACAGTTTAAACAATGGTAGGGGAAACAAATTAATAGCACTCGTTGATTTTAGTTTGTATTGTGTTTATGTTCTGATTTTGTATTTGTTGAATATTTCGTTCTTTTATCATGAAAGTAATTTTAAAATAGAATACATTTATGCGAAATCCTTATATAGACAAACAAATACATTGCAAAAAAAATCAATAACAGAAAAACATAAAGTGAAAACCAGAACTCAATAAAAACCATGAGGGCATTCGGTCGCCCCGGACGAGTAACTCATTGTCATTTACAGGAAAAGGTCAAATTAGCAAGCAGTGAAAGTATTAACAAACAGATCATCCAACACTTATCAATGAGTTTAGGTTATATTATCATCCATATTCTTTTCGTTTTTGAATACATAACTAGCATCGAACATAAAACTTCAATAAACTTTGAAGTGCATTTCACTATACATAAAATATACTCACCTCGCCAAAGAATGCCCTAAATTTGACACAGAAATAAACTTTCACAGGCAGTCACTATTTTTTCTTAATCTGCCTCGCTCTAAATATGGAATTTAAATGAAATTTAATTCATATGCATTGCGCAGAACTGTTTTATTGCCTTGCACTATATATATAACTTGAGTGTGCTTTTAGTATACTGATTTTTGCTACCGTCACACATTAACGGACTAACAAACTAATAAAACCAAGGTTACAAGAAAAAACGATTATTCCGCGCTTTTAATAAGTTTTACTATAGATACCATCTCCTTTTTGAAAAATATTCATCCTGTTAACGATAAAACTGTTCACTTCGCTTCGATAATTTTTATTTAGTACCTAGATAAATAATATCCTGAAGGGGTAACCAAAATATCGATCGACATAAGTTTGTGAAACTTTACCGTTATTTACGGATAGGAATACTTCATACTTTTTTATGCGATTTTAAATTTTGCGGTTGAGTGTCAACCGCGAAATTAGGCAAAAATTAAATAACCGAAAAATTACAAGTTATACGGTATAAAATTAATCTGTAGACCTTAGCGATGCAAAATCCTCATTTTACAAATACAATCAAACCCCGACATCATAGCGATGACAAAAAACCATATTTGACAAATAACTTAAAAAATTATTATTCACAATTGGTGTCAACAATTGCGACATCTACAAAAGGTTTAAACAAATTAATTCAATTTCAAATTTTATATCAAGTTATAACAAAACAGGCATATACAAAGACTATTTGGACTATAAATTACATATATTTAACATAACCGTTTGTTTAGTTGGATAAGACAATAAGATTAAGGGGTAAATATTTACATGTAGAAATATTCTAGGTTTTTGGTTTTTTGGATGACTTCTTTATTCATACAAAGTTTTGAGTTAAAACTATTATCTGTGGTTAAACATGTAGAATCTGAATAAAGGTAGGGAGTTGAGGTAGAACAGGGAGGCATATTTTTAGCATGATTGAAAGATATTTCTATCATAATAAGATATGTCTCGCATTAATGGACTGTATATAAAAATTTATAAAGTAAACGGCTAAATAATTTTCTAGTCATTTATTATTATTAAATCAATTTACTTTAGTATTGAAACATTAGTACTGGCACGAAACACGCTCGATTTGATTTTAATAAATTAAATAATCGTTCATATATGTGTTATGCCGACAGAGCTTATACAGTACTACTCGACGGTTCATACATTGATGTAGTTTTTAACTTTTTAATTAAATTATCAACTGCTTTAAGTTGTCAGCAGAAGAAAGGTTAAGCAGCTGACAAACTTGTCACGAGAAAAATCGTTAATATTAACAGAAATGTCATGTGGACAAAAAATGTAAAAAAGAAAAATGTACAGTGGACAAAATAGTTGGGTGACAAAATTGTCGAGTGAATAAAAGTATAATGCGGACTAAAATTGTCAAAACCAAAACGGTTCAGTAGACAAACTTGACACGTATCAAAATTATCAAGAGAATAAATTAACCAGGGGACACACGTGACAAAATTGTCAAAGGACAAAATGTCAAGTGGAAAGATTGTCTCAAATATTGTCTAATAGACAGAAATATATTCTTCAAAAAATTGTCAAAATAACAATCCATGTAAACTTAGGTCTCACAAATTAATTCAACATATTGCTCACGTGCATTCCACTATGCATGATTTTGGGTCTTTTTCTTCGATTTTATAAACACAAAGTGGCGAGGTATTATGTAATAACCTCCTTTAGGATACGAGTGTCCGTGCGTTAGTTTGTCTGTCTGTGCTCGGTGTTTTCCTGATGACAACTTGAAAACGTGCCAACGGATTTTGTTTTAACTTGCACGGCTGTTCAGAACTAAAAAATAAAGTTAAATTTTTATCTCAATCCAATTTGTACTTTTCACGCACGCCAATGCAATTTTGGTTTGGTCGACAGTTGGCTGTTTTCAAATGATACCTTGAAAAGACGTCAACTGATTTTGAAATGTTCTTTTTATCCCGCACTTAATATGAACCTTAAATAAACGTCTACGTATACTTAATCTTAATATTATAATTTGTTTACTTTTTATATCTGGCATTATAAATATACACCTGGAAAAAAGTTAAGCACCATCGAATATTTTTGTTTTTATGAAGCGCGGTTTTCTGTACAAGTGAAGCCTGCTCCCTTCCTAAAGATAAAGTGCACTATTTTTCGTGCCACATATCAGTATTTAAATCCCGAATTTCTAATTTCTAAATCATTTAAAATAAGCATGGCAAGGAAGCGGATATTTGAAGCAAAGAGATGACAAATCATCAGCATACATTCCACCGGTATGTCTTACAGGGCAATAAGACATCAGCTTGGCTATCATCATACATTAATTAGCCGTTCGGTCAAAAACACCCTCAACGCAAGATGTTAAAGACCGTTCCCGATGTGGTCGACCATCTGTGACAACTCTACGTGAAGCTAAGAGACTTGGTAGATTGGTTAGGCGAAATTCGAATTTACTCCATGTAACTGATGGGCGAACCCATGTTTGGAGGCATCAAAAGACAACTTACACGAACGGATAAACATTATTCCAGCAGTGCCTTTTGATGGGAGCTCAATTATGGTGTGGGGATGTATCTCACGTAATCTGGTAACAATCAATGGCAACCTAAGTGGCGAAAGTACACCCGAATGTGCTTACACATGTAGTTGTGCCTCATTTTGAAAACCATCCGTTAGAGTCAAGACCTTTTGTCATGGATGACACCTCACTGGCAATAAGCGACACGGGGTTGCAGCAGTCATTCATGCTAACGGTGGATATATCCGATATTGACCCTTTGACGGCTAATTATCAATTTGGAGTTTATGATTGACGTTTTCAAGTGTGATTGGACAATAACAGTTATGTGCTTTCGGTGACAATACTTTTTAAAGACTAAGTGAAAGAGCAAGAACCATCCTATTTTGATGAAATGATATGTAAATGAAATAATGAGTGTTTTGGTTAATATAATGTTTCGTTGTGGCTAACAATGAATATTGTTGTTTGCTAGACAAATTAAAAACAAATGGAAGTCCGATATTATTCCAAAGGTGTATATATGACATGAATAAAACTAGGGTTGCTTATATTTTTCTAGGTGTATTCAAAACTTGAGGAACATAGTTTTCTTCGATAATATATCGCACTAAATATGATTTTCTTTATCTTGCACTGAATATGAATATTCAAGGACGTTCGCGTGCATTTGCGATAAACATAAATAAGTTTTTTTTTCTATTTGGTACTAAATATAAAACTTGACAATGCACTTGTATTGCACTAAAGATAATTCATCGTTAATATCGAGCACTAGACACAAACTTCAATAAACGTATACGGACTTTGCACTTATCAACAAATATGTTTTTCATTTTTTATATCCTGCCTGATTATTTAACTTCTGTAAACTTTAACGTGTATTGCATTGAACATGGTTTTACATGCCATTGAGTAATATATAAAAACCTCCAAAAAATCTTTGTGAATTGCACAAAAGGCCTTAGTTTCTTTTACATCTTTTACATTGCACGCACTTAATTTGAAGCTTTAAAACAAATTTGTCCATCCATTTTTCATGTCTTATATTTAATATGTAACTTTAATCAGCTTTCACATTGTACAAAACAACAAAATAAAAAATATGAAAAAGAATACAATAATACGACCGTAGCACTAAATATAATTTTGGTTTTTTTATTGTCTTCGTCATTACATAAAACTTCAATGAAGTTATCGGTGCTTTATATTTGACATAAAATATAAATGGAAGAAGAATTTAACATAGTTTTCAAAGGCACTGCACTAAATATTTTTCACTCATTACTCATAACATTATTAAAAATAATAAAAACACAAATACTACAAATAAAATTGTACATGCATTACGCTTAACACATTTTGCCCCCCTTTTGAATGTCTCGCATTACATGTACATATACGAAATTTTCATATGCATTGCAATTATATTATAATCTAACATATATCCTGTTTAAAATATAATTTAAACTAACTTTACGGACAGTTTTAATCCCGTTTTCTGTCTTTTCTTTAGAATTTCTTTGTTCACAATTTTTGTTTAGGTTGAAATATCGCTTTACCATCTCATTGCTTTAACGAAAAGCTTAGGACCTTGTACCTTTCTCCACATTTAACATACTAAAATCTCATAACGACGCTTGCGTTTTATGGGGCAATGTTTGTTTTATGTACTAGTGATAAGAACAAAATACCAAGAATATCTTCTGACTTAATAATGTTATGTCAGGAAAGATTTTCTCCTCAATATATTTTTAACATTAACTCACAGTAAGATTAATCTCTTTTCCAATTGTAAACGTCGTTCTTGTTTTAGAACATAAATCTATAGTAATTAATTCTACTTACATAACAAACCATTGTTATGAATTGATAGTTTTTGTACAGAATTGTACTGACTAATTCGACTGGCCTTCAAGTTTGAAAAATTACTTAATTACATTTGACCTTAGCCTTGACTGTTCTAAGTAGACAGAGAAAATCTTAATTAAGTCTGTCTTTGCGCTCGACACTGTCTTCACTGGCATAGATATTCCGAATTGATTTTGACCTATTTTGACCTGCCTTAATTATTCTGAAGAGATTTTGACTTGAATCGGGTTAAATCTTAACTTTTTCCAATGTTTTGACCTTTTTAGGAAGGAAGTTTATACTACGATCAAGAAAAAAATATCAACCTTTAAATACTTCAAATATTAGAATTGAAATGGCAGACATAAATTATGACATGCAGAAAACACAGTTGATTATTTCCCACCATAGACCCATTCTTTTAGAGGACAATTGATTCATTCTTGACTACTGAAAACATCCATGATACCAATTGTGTTAAAATATAGTTTACCTAATTCCTTTCTTAAGCGTTTTTGGATCTGTTTAAAACTGCATTCCCTGACTCATTATTATAGTTGCAATTTGTTTAAATTTGCATGTAATAGACCTATATTTGCAATATATACTGCAAGGTAATAATGCTGCAAATTTAATATGACGGAACTGATTTATTTAAAACGAAGCAGGTTAAATATCAATTTAACTGGATTATCACAGGTGTAAAACATTCTTAAAATTTGTATCTAGAAATTATTTTAAAATCACATTTAAAGAACTAGAAATTAGTAACTCTTTAATTGGACCAGTATAGTTACTGAAAAATGATGCGTACTACATATTTCTTAAGCTAGTTTACATGTGGAGTATAGCGATAATCATTATGAATTAAATTTATCTATACCATTTAAAATCCATTTCCATATATTCACGAACATGTTAATCAACTCTTATCGTGTTTTAGTAATAAACAATATGTGCTGTTAGAGTAACTTGAAATACTGATTTTAATATGGGTTGGAATTTTGTTTGGTCGAAAAAGCATGAGAGAGCGAATGGCATATTTTTATGACAAAAATCGTAGAAAATACGCAAAAAGTGGTAAACATGTCTATTTTAAAACAAACATATAATGTATTTTTCTGTTTTTTGTCAGATTCTAATGTAAGAAAGGCATTAGTTAAAAGACTTGCAGAAGTATATAACCCAAATACAAACAAAACACAGATTACGAAAACTGATTTGAATATATATACTGAAGCTCAAGACCGATCATCAGCTATGCAAGATGGAAAACCAAAAGGTATAACAAAACACACAAGAAAAATTATAAGATCGATGGCTGTGCACTTTATGGAAGAATGTTTGTTTCACGTTACTTGAGATAAAATACATTACTAAAAAAATCTCAGTTATTCTCAGGTCAGAAAAGCTGCGTACGTTTTCACCTTAAACATTTATGTCAGTAGAAATTTTTGTCTTCTTTATCTAAACCTGCATACTAGCTATCAGGAAGTTGTATGGTGCAGAAAATAGCCATAGGGAGAAAACAAAATTGTTGCCGACCATTACAACTGTTGGTTCTAAAAACTAATAAAGCTATAGTATAATATTTCCGTATTGTATTCTTCAGTGTACTACTCTGTATCAACATCCAGTCGTCTTGTTGAAATTTAAAAGTATAATACGAAAATTTGAATAACTACATGTTAACAATTAATATAAGTTTGTAATATTTCATTTGCTATCAGAAATCTCTAATTTTAAACAGTTTTTGTTTTATTTTATTTTGAATTTGATTGAAAATCTGTTTTTAACGTGGATTTTAGTTTGAATTCTTCATCTGACATTTCAAAAAAACAAGAATAAAATATAAGTTCATTGGTTCTACCGAACAAATGAGAGGTTTTCCACTTATTGCAAAAATGACCATGCCCTTGACTTTGGTTTTATGAAAATAGACCTTTCTTTTCAAAATAAACAAACGAAAGAAAAAACCATTGGGATATCTTTCAAAATAAAAAAGGTCATAAAATAGGACGTTAATTGACATAAATGACCTTGACCAGCAAGTTTTTGATATTTGCATACTTAATGCTTTAAAAACAAAGCATTTATTAAGATTTACCATTTTATTTACACGAAAAAACAGAATTTCCGAAAAATTTGTTTTGACCTTGACTTCTGTCAATATGACCTTGACCATGCTGAGGGTCAATAAAGGACAAACAAACAGTGAAGATCCTATGTTAATTTGTCGTATAATTATGAAGAAATGACTATTTATCATAAATACCAAAATTTATAAGATGACCTTGACCTTTGACCTTGTTTCTATTTTCAAGGTCAAGGGTCATACTGGTCTATAGTGAAGACCCCATGCCTCTACTATCAATAGTTGATCAGTAATTAATGAAAACCTAATTATCAGTGGTTGTAATGGGGGATAACTCCTATAAGAGGAAGTCAGATCCTTTCCCTATAATGTAAAATAGTTGCGCCTTTATGAGACCAACATTTTATCCTTCCTAACTTATTGCCTATCTTTTACCATTTCAAAGAAATAGCGATGACAAGACAATGTCAAAATTTCAAACATGACCTTGACCTTTGACCTTGTATCCATTTTCAAGGTCAAGGTCAATGATGACTAATGATATAAGGTTTCATATAAATATCTGTTATAGTAACTGAGATATAGTGATATAATGTTATTCACAATATATTTTATTGGTCTAGGGGAGATAACTCTCATAAAAGTGTCAAATAAAAAAGTGACGATTCAAGATCCTAATATGATACACATTTTGGTACAGGTTTCAATTCTTTATCTATTATGGTTAAGGAGGAGATCCGCGCACAACACAAGGTCAAAAATTAGAACGTGACCTTGACCTTTAACCTTGTGACCTTTTTCAAGGTCAAGGTCAATGACGACCATCTATGAAATATCTAGTTTCTATCACCACTGGTTCATGAGTTACAATGGTACAAAATGTACTTCCAATAAATAAGGGGAAATAACTCCTTCAAGGAGTCGTCAAAATACTTTGCGCGATATGTAACAAATTGTAGCAATCAATAGCTGACCATTTTGCAACAACTTTCATTGCAAAATCTTTTACGGTTTCATAGTTTATCTGCACACAAGCTTTTCTGTAACAGGGGAGATAACTCCGTAAAGAACAAGTGTTCGGTGTGCCAGGGTCAACTGCGAAAGCGTAATGTCTAATACATCCATAGTACAAAATGTCTTTACAACATGTCGCGAAACAAAATTTATAATGGGAAAAGAACTTGGCAGAAAAAAAGAATAATAATAATAAATATAAGTTCATTGGTTCTACCGAACAAATGAGAGGTTTTCCACTTATTGCAAAAATGACCTTGACCATGACTTTGGTTTTATGAAAATTGACCTTTCTTTTCAAAATAAACAAACGAAAGAAAAAACCATTCGGATATCTTTCGAAATAAAAAAGGTCATAAAATAGGACGTTAATTGACATAAATGACCTTGACCAGCAAGTTTTTGATATTTGCATACTTAATGCTTTAAAAACAAAGCATTTATTAAGATTTACCATTTAATTTACACGAAAAAGCAGAATTTCCGAAAAATTTGTTTTGACCTAGACTTCTGTCAATATGACCTAGACCATGCTGAGGGTCAATAAAGGACAAACAAACAGTGAAGATCCTATCTTAATATGTCGTATAATTATGAAGAAATGACTATTTATCATAAATACCAAAATTTATAAGATGACCTTGACCTTTGCCCTTGTTTCTATTTTCAAGGTCAGGGGTCATACTGGTCTATAGTGAAGACCCCATGCCTCTACTATCAATAGTTGATCAGTAATTAATGAAAACCTAATCATCAGTGGTTGTAATGGGGGATAACTCCTATAAGATGAAGTCGGATCCTTTCCCTATAATGTAAAATAGTTGCGCCTTTATGAGACCAACATTTTTTCCATTATAACTTATTGCCTATCTTTTACCGTTTCAAAGGAATAGCAATGACAAGACAATGTCAAAATTTCAAACATGACCTTGACCTTTGACCTTGTGTCCATTTTCAAGGTCAAGGTCAATGATGACTAATGATATAAGGTTTCATATAAATATCTGTTATAGTAACTGAGATATAGTAATATAATGTTATTCACAATATATTTTATTGGTCTAGGGGAGATAACTCTTATAAAAATGTCAAATAAAAAAAGTGACGATTCAAGATTTTAATATGATACACATTTTGGTAAAGGTTTCTGTTCTCTGTTCACACAACAAAGGGTCAAAAATTAGAACATGACCTTGACCTTTGACCTTGTGACCTTTTTCAAGGTCAAGGTCAATGATGACCAACTGTGAAATATCTAGTCTCTATCACCTCTGGTTCATGAGTTACAATGGTACAAAATGTACTTCCAATAAATAAGGGGAAATAACTCCTACAAGGAGTCGTCAAAAGACTCTGCGCAATATGTAACAAATTGTCGCAATCCATAGCTGACCATTTTGCAACAACTTTCATTGCGAAATCTTTTACGGTTTCAAAGTTTATCTGCACACAAGCTTTTTTATGACAGGGGAAATAACTCCGTAAAGAAAAAGTGTTCGGTGTGACAGGGTTAACAGCGAATGCGTAATGTCTCATACATTCATAGTACAAAATGTCTTTACGACATGTCGCGAAACAAAATATATAATGGGATAACAAAACTTGGCGGAAGAATAATAAGAATAAATATAGGTTCAATCGTTCTAAAGAACGATTAATAGGCTTTCCACTTCAAAAGAAGACCTTAAATAAATGACCTTGAAACCAAAAAGCTAAGAAACATACGTAATTTGTCTATAGCAATTAATAAGAACAAAAATTATTAAAAAACTATTTAGATATCTTTAAAAATAAGAAAGGTCATTAAATAGGACGTAAGAAAACTTGAATGACCTTGACAACTGATCTTTTAATCTACGTAAATATTACTTATAGGCAATAGCATTAAAAGAAGAAGCCATTCAAAATACATAGTACCATGAAAAACATTTATAAAGGACTTTGACCTTGACTTTTACAGCATGACCTTGACCATGCTGAAGGTCAACAGTGATCAACATTGAAGATTTTATGCCAATATCTCTTAAAGTCATTAAGATATGACTACTTATAATATATACAAAAAATTAGAAAATGACCTTGACCTTTGACCTTGCATTTGTTTTCAAGGTCAAGGGTCCTAATGATCCATAGTGAAGACCCCATGCCTCTACTATAAATAGTTGATAAGTAATTAATGAAAAACTAATTATCAATGGTTGTAATGGGGGATAACTCCTATAAGATGAAGCCGGATCCTTTCCCTTTAAATAGAAAAAAGTTGCGCCTTTATGAGACCAACATTTTATCCTTTATAACTTATAGCCTATCTTTTACCGTTTCAAAGTAATAGCGATGACAAGACAATGCCAAAATTTCAAACGTGACCTTGACCTTTGACCTTGTGTCCATTTTCAAGGTCAAGGTCAATGATGACCAATGATATAAGGTTTCATATATATATCTGTTATAGTTACTGAGATATAGTGATATAATGCAATTCACAATACATTTTATTGGTCTAGGGGAGATAACTCTTATAAAAATGTCAAATAAAAAAAGTGACGATTCAAGATCTCAATATGATACACATTTTGGTAAAGGTTTCAGTTCTCTATCTGTTATAGTAAATGAGGAGATCTGCACACAACCAAGGGTTAAAAATTAGAACATGACCTTGACCTTTGACCTTGTGACCTTTTTCAAGGTCAAGGTCAATGATGACCAACTGTGAAATATCTAGTCTATATCACCTCTGGTTCATGAGTTACAATGGTACAAATTGTACTTCCAATAAATAAGGGGAAATAACTCCTACAAGGAGTCGTCAAAATACTTTGCACGATATGTAACAAATTGTCGCAATCCATAGCTGACCATTTTGCAACAACTTTTATTGCGAAATCTTTTACGGTTTCATAGTTTATCTGCACACAAGCTTTTCTGTAACAGGGGAGATAACTCCGTAAAGAACAAGTCTTCGGTGTGACAGGGTCAACAGCGAAAGAGTAATGTCTTATACATCCATAGTACAAAATGTCTTTACGACATGTCGCGAAACAAAATTTATAATGGGAAAAGAAAACTTGGCGGAAAAAAATAAGAATAATAAATATAGGTTCAATCGTTCTAAAGAACGATTAATAGGCTTTCCACTTCCAAAGAAGACCTTAAATAAATGACCTTGAAACCAAAAAGCTAAGAAACATACGTAATTTGTCTATAGCAATTAATAAGAACAAAAATTATTAAAAAACTATTTAGATATCTTTAAAAAAAAGAAAGGTCATTAAATAGGACGTAAGAAAACTTGAATGACCCTGACAACTGATCTTTTAATCTACGTAAATATTACTTATAGGCAATAGCATTAAAAGAAGAAGCCATTCAAAATACATAGTACCATGAAAAACATTTATAAAGGACTTTGACCTTGACTTTTACAGCATGACCTTGACCATGCTGAAGGTCAACAGTGATCAACATTGAAGATTTTATGCCAATATCTCTTAAAGTCATTAAGATATGACTACTTATAATATATACAAAAAATTAGAAAATGACCTTGACCTTTGACCTTGTATTTGTTTTCCAGGTCAAGGGTCCTAATGATCCATAGTGAAGACCCCATGCCTCTACTATCAATAGTTGATAAGTAATTAATGAAAAACTAATTATCAATGGTAGTAATGGGGGATAACTCCTATAAGATGAAGCCGGATCCTTTCCCTTAAAATAGAAAAAAGTTGCGCCTTTATGAGACCAACATTTTATTCATTATAACTTATAGCCTATCTTTTACCGTTTCAAAGTAATAGCGATGACAAGACAATGCCAAAATTTCAAACGTGACCTTGACCTTTGACCTTGTGTCCATTTTCAAGGTCAAGGTCAATGATGACCAATTATATAAGGTTTCATATATATATATCTGTTATAGTTACTGAGATATAGTGATATAATGTAATTCACAATACATTTTATTGGTCTAGGGGAGATAACTCTTATAAAAATGTCAAAAAAAAAGTGACGATTCAATATCTCAATATGGTACTTATTTTGGTAAAGGTTTCAGTTCTCTATCTATTATAGTAAAGGAGGAGATCTGCACACAACCAAGGGTCAAAAATTAGAACATGACCTTGACCTTTGACCTTGTGACCTTTTTTAAGGTCAAGGTCAATGATGACCAACTGTGAAATATCTAGTCTATATCACCTCTGGTTCATGAGTTACAATGGTACAAATTGTACTTCCAATAAATAAGGGGAAATAACTCCTACAAGGAGTCGTCAAAATACTTTGTGCGATATGTAATAAATAGTCGCAATCGATAGCTGACCATTTTGCAACAACTTTTATTGCGAAATCTTTTACGGTTTCATAGTTTATCTGCACACAAGCTTTTCTGTAACAGGGGAGATAACTCCGTAAAGAACAAGTGTTCGGTGTGACAGGGTCAACTGCGAAAGCGTAATGTCTTATACATCCATAGTACAAAATGTCTTTACGACATGTCGCGAAACAAAATTTATAATGGGAAAAGAAAACTTGGCGGAAAAAAATAAGAATAATAATAATAATAATAATAAGAAACAGAAGAATAACAGTAAGGCTTCCCACTCGGAAGTGGAAAGCCTTAATAATATAGGTTCATTTGTGACTTCGCCACAAATAATCATGGCTTACCACTTCCATCGACATTTTTTACACCGCGGCGTAAAAAAATTTCAGTTTTTTTTTGTTTTTTCTATATAAAAAACCATAACTGCATAAAATATACGTGAAACGCAGCAGAAAACCATGCAAAAAACACATGTCACATCCTAGGCTCGAACCGACGATGTCAGTCTTGCTAGCCCATCGTTGTTACCACTGGACCACGGAAGACGATATCCAGAAAGTCAAATTTTGACGTATATATACCTTCAATGTGTTTTCTACATTTAAAATACAAAGACATTTTGTAATGTTTTCGTGTATTTACAAATGAAATAAATAAGAAAGACAGAAAATTGTTTGATTTTTATTTATAAAATAAAAATAAAACGCATTGATTTGACTGGTGGAAACGACTAAAGTCACGTGACAATTCTATATATTATCACGAAGTTGGTTTTTTTTTTTTTTTTTTTTTTTTTTTGGTTGAAAAGATGACTTCTCAGGACGTCAACAGTGTTGCTATTTTGACAGTTTAATTCAAAGGAATGTTACTTTCAATTCATTGTAATAGGGAAACCGTTTCTTTGTTCGGTAAAATACTGCAGTCGTGCTTACCGGACGACACTCGATGGCATTTCAAAATAAATGCTCAAGTAGAAAAAATGTTTGTTTCAGCTAGAACAACTCATGAAGACATAATTCAGATGTATATTTTAAGGATTTATCAATGCACAAACATTCAACCGCTGAAATCTAGGGGGTACCGATGGGGCCTCGACATTTGATTTTTTCTGCCGATTTTCGATTTTGTTGACATTTATGCACATCCGAGATACTTGGTTGGGGTAAAATCGACATTCTAAATCGATTGGCGGCATTTTCGAAAGGCTAGGATTTATGGTTTTTCTGAAAATCGCGATTTTTGCATGAAAAACCTATCTTCAACTTTCATGACCTGGAAATTTTTTTATCGTTCGTCAGAATGATTTCTACTGTAGCGACAAGTCAAGGACATCGATCCCCGAACTATTTGGCGTCCATTTTGTTTCACCATTCTCTGTGGTCTAGGATGAAATCTGCACACTACATTCTTATGGGGTCCCTTAGAAAAACACCCCCCCCCTTTATTTTTGCAAGCTGGCGGAATACCCTCAAATTCCCCATGTTTTTGCCCATGCCTGGCACCAAATTTTATTGCGACATGTAGCAAGCTAAAAAAACAAAGCGAATCCAAAGGTACAAAAATTCACATGTCGCTGTACTGAAACCCAGGTGACCTTGACCTTTGACCTTGTGACCTTGGGCAAGGTCAAGGTGAAAGTTGACCTTTTACCTATTACAAGTTATTGCCTATCTTTTACCGTTTCAAGGGAATAGCGATGGCGAGACAATGTCAAAATTTCAAACGTGACCTTGACCTTTGACCTTGTGCCCATTTTCAAGGTCAAGGTCAATGATGACCAATGATATAAGGTTTCATGTGTATATCTGTTATAGTTACTGAGATATAGTGATCTAATGTAACTCACAATGAATTTTATTGGTCTAAGGGGAGACAACTCTTATAAAATGTCAAATAAAAAAAGTGACGATTCAAGATCTTAATATGATACACATTCTGGTAAAGGTTTCAGTTCTCTATCTATTATAGTAAAGGAGGAGATCTGCACACAACAAAGGGTCAAAAATTAGAACATGACCTTGACCTTTGACCTTGTGACCTTTTTCAAGGTCAAGGTCAATGATGACCAACTGTGAAATATCTAGTCTTTATCACCTCTGGTTCATGAGTTACAATGGTACAAAATGTGCTTTCAATAAATAAGGGGAAATAACTCCTACAAAGAGTCGTCAAAATACATTGCGCGATATGTAACAAATTGTCGCAATCAATAGCTGACCATTTTGCAACAAATTATATTGCGACATCTATTACGGTTTCAAAGTTTATCTGCACACAGTCTTTTTCATGACAGGGAAAATAACTCCGTAAAGAAAAAGTGTTCGGTGTGACAGGGTCAACTGCAAAAGCGTAATGTCTCATACACCCATAGTACAAAAGGTCTTTTCGACATGTCGCGAAACAAAATTTATAATGGGAAAAGAAAAGTTGGCGGAAAAAAATAAGAATAATAATAAATATAGGTTCAATCGTTCTAAAGAACGATTAATAGGCTTTCCACTTCAAAAGAAGACCTTAAATAAATGACCTTGAAACCAAAAAGCTAAGAAACATACGTAATTTGTCTATAGCAATTAATAAGAACAAAAATTATTAAAAAACTATTTAGATATCTTTAAAAATAAGAAAGGTCATTAAATAGGACGTAAGAAAACTTGAATGACCTTGACAACTGATCTTTTAATCTACATAAATATTACTTATAGGCAATAGCATTAAAAGAAGAATCCATTCAAAATACATAGTACCATGAAAAACATTTATAAAGGACTTTGACCTTGACTTTTACAGCATGACCTTGACCATGCTGAAGGTCAACAGTGATCAACATTGAAGATTTTATGCCAATATCTCTTAAAGTCATTAAGATATGACTACTTATAATATATACAAAAAATTAGAAAATGACCTTGACCTTTGACCTTGTATTTGTTTTCCAGGTCAAGGGTCCTAATGATCCATAGTGAAGACCCCATGCCTCTACTATCAATAGTTGATAAGTAATTAATGAAAAACTAATTATCAATGGTAGTAATGGGGGATAACTCCTATAAGATGAAGCCGGATCCTTTCCCTTAAAATAGAAAAAAGTTGCGCCTTTATGAGACCAACATTTTATTCATTATAACTTATAGCCTATCTTTTACCGTTTCAAAGTAATAGCGATGACAAGACAATGCCAAAATTTCAAACGTGACCTTGACCTTTGACCTTGTGTCCATTTTCAAGGTCAAGGTCAATGATGACCAATTATATAAGGTTTCATATATATATATCTGTTATAGTTACTGAGATATAGTGATATAATGTAATTCACAATACATTTTATTGGTCTAGGGGAGATAACTCTTATAAAAATGTCAAAAAAAAAGTGACGATTCAATATCTCAATATGGTACTTATTTTGGTAAAGGTTTCAGTTCTCTATCTATTATAGTAAAGGAGGAGATCTGCACACAACCAAGGGTCAAAAATTAGAACATGACCTTGACCTTTGACCTTGTGACCTTTTTTAAGGTCAAGGTCAATGATGACCAACTGTGAAATATCTAGTCTATATCACCTCTGGTTCATGAGTTACAATGGTACAAATTGTACTTCCAATAAATAAGGGGAAATAACTCCTACAAGGAGTCGTCAAAATACTTTGTGCGATATGTAATAAATAGTCGCAATCGATAGCTGACCATTTTGCAACAACTTTTATTGCGAAATCTTTTACGGTTTCATAGTTTATCTGCACACAAGCTTTTCTGTAACAGGGGAGATAACTCCGTAAAGAACAAGTGTTCGGTGTGACAGGGTCAACTGCGAAAGCGTAATGTCTTATACATCCATAGTACAAAATGTCTTTACGACATGTCGCGAAACAAAATTTATAATGGGAAAAGAAAACTTGGCGGAAAAAAATAAGAATAATAATAATAAATATAGGTTCAATCGTTCTAAAGAACGATTAATAGGCTTTCCACTTCAAAAGAAGACCTTAAATAAATGACCTTGAAACCAAAAAGCTAAGAAACATACGTAATTTGTCTATAGCAATTAATAAGAATAAAAATTATTAAAAAACTATTAAGATATCTTTAAAAATAAGAAAGGTCATTAAATAGGACGTAAGAAAACTTGAATGACCTTGACAACTGATCTTTTAATCTACGTAAATATTACTTATAGGCAATAGCATTAAAATAATAAGCCATTCAAAATACATAGTACCATGAAAAACATTATAAAGGACTTTGACCTTGACTTTTACAGCATGACCTTGACCATGCTGAAGGTCAACAGTGATCAACATTGAAGATTTTATGCCAATATCTCTTAAAGTCATTAAGATATGACTACTTATAATATATACAAAAAATTAGAAAATGACCTTGACCTTTGACCTTGTATTTGTTTTCAAGGTCAAGGGTCCTAATGATCCATAGTGAAGACCCCATGCCTCTACTATCAATAGTTGATAAGTAATTAATGAAAAACTAATTATCAATGGTTGTAATGGGGGATAACTCCTATAAGATGAAGCCGGATCCTTTCCCTTTAAATAGAAAAAAGTTGCGCCTTTATGAGACCAACATTTTATTCATTATAACTTATAGCCTATCTTTTACCGTTTCAAAGTAATAGCGATGACAAGACAATGCCAAAATTTCAAACGTGACCTTGACCTTTGACCTTGTGTCCATTTTCAAGGTCAAGGTCAATGATGACCAATGATATAAGGTTTCATATATATATCTGTTATAGTTACTGAGATATAGTGATATAATGCAATTCACAATACATTTTATTGGTCTAAGGGAGATAACTCTTATAAAAATGTCAAATAAAAAAAGTGACGATTCAAGATCTCAATATGATACACATTTTGGTAAAGGTTTCAGTTCTCTATCTATTATAGTAAAGGAGGAGATCTGCACACAACCAAGTGTCAAAAATTAGAACATGACCTTGACCTTTGACCTTGTGACCTTTTTCAAGGTCAAGGTCAATGATGACCAACTGTGAAATATCTAGTCTATATCACCTCTGGTTCATGAGTTACAATGGTACAAATTGTACTTCCAATAAATAAGGGGAAATAACTCCTACAAGGAGTCGTCAAAATATTTTGCGCGATATGTAACAAATTGTCGCAATCCATAGCTGACCATTTTGCAACAACTTTTATTGCGAAATCTTTTACGGTTTCATAGTTTATCTGCACACAAGCTTTTCTGTAACAGGGGAGATAACTCCGTAAAGAACAAGTGTTCGGTGTGCCAGGGTTAACTGCGAAAGCGTAATGTCTAATACATTCATAGTACAAAATGTCTTTACGACATGTCGCGAAACAAAATTTATAATGGGAAAAAAAAGTTGGCGGAAAAACAATAAGAATAATAATAATAATAAATATAAGTTCATTGGTTCTACCGAACAAATGAGAGGCTTTCCACTTATTGCATAAATGACCTTGACATTGACTTTGGCTATATGGAAATTGAATCTTCTTTTCAAAATAAACAAAAGAAAGAAAAACCATTCGTATATCTTTTGAAATAAAAAAGGTAAAAAAATAGGACGTTAATTGAGATAAATGACATTGACTACCAAGTGTTTGATTTTTGCATATTCAATGCTTTAAAAACAAATCATTTATTTGTATTTACCATTTTATACACACGAAAAAGCAGAATTTCCAAAAAATATTATTTGACCTTGACTGCTGTCAATATGACCTTGACCATGCTGAGGGTCAATAAAGGACCAACAGTGAAGGTCCTTTGTCAATATGTCTTAAAATTATGAAGAAATGCCTATTTATCATAAATACCCAAATTTATAAGATGACCTTGACCTTTTACCTTGTTTCTATTTTCAAGGTCAAGGGTCATAATGGTCTTTGGTGAAGTCCCCATGCCTCTACTATCAATAGTTAATAAGTTATCAATGAAAAAATAAATATCAATGCTTGTAATGGGAGATAACTCCTATAAGATGAAGTCAAATCCTTTTCCTTTTAATAGAAAAAAGTTGCGCATTTATGAGGCCGACATTTTATCCGTTATAAGTTATAAGCTATCTTTTACCGTTTCAAAGAAATAGCGATGACAAGATAATGTCAAGATTTCAAACGTGACCTTGACCTTTGACCTTGTGTCCATTTTCAAGGTCAAGGTCAATGATGACTAATGATATAAGGTTTCATATAAATATCTGTCATAGTTACTAAGATAACGCTATATACACTATATTTAATTGATCCAGGGGAGATAACTCTTTCAAAAGTCAAATCATTTATAGTGACCTTTCAAGACCTTAATACGATACACATTTTGGTAAAAGATTTATTTCTGTATCTCTTATGGTTCAGGAGGAGAATCGCACACACCACAGTGTCAAAATTTAGAATGTGACCTTGACCTTTGACCTTGTGACCTTTTTCAAGGTCAAGGTCAATGATGACCAACTGTGAAATATCTAGTCTCTGTCATCTCTGGTTCATGAGTTACTATGGTACAAAATTTACTTCCAATAAATAAGGGGAAATAACTCCAACAAGGAGTCGTCAAAATACTTTGCGCGATATGTAACAAATTGTCGCAATCAATAGCTGAGCATTTTGCAACAACTTTCATTGCGAAATCTTTTACGGTTTCAAAGTTTATCTGCACACAAGATTTTTATGACAGGGGAAATAACTCCGTAAAGAAAAAGTGTTCGGTGTGACAGGGTTAACTGCGAAAGCGTAATGTCTCATACATTCATAGTACAAAATGTCTTTACGACATGTCGCGAAACAAAATTTATAATGGGAAAAGAAAAAACTTGGCGGAAGAATAATAAGAATAATAATAATAAGAAACAGACAAAATGCAATAAGTCTTTCCACTGGAAAGTGGAAAGCCTTAATAATAAGAAACAGAAGAATAATAGAAAGGCTTCCCACACGGAAGTGGAAAGCCTTAATAATATAGGTTCATTTGCGACTTCGCCACAAATAATCATGGCTTACCACTTCCATCGACATTTTTTACACCGCGGCGTAAAAAAATTTCAGTTTTTTTTTTGGTTTTTTCTATATAAAATACCATAACTGCATAAAATATACGTGAAACGTAGCAGAAAACCATGCAAAAATCATGTGTCACATCCTAGGCTCGAACCGACGATGTCAGTCTTGCCAGCCCTCGTTGATACCACTGGACCACGGAAGACGATATGCAGAAAGTCAAATTTTGACGTATATATACCTTCAATGTGTTTTCTACATTTAAAATACAAAGACATTTTGTAATGTTTTCGTGTATTTACCAATGAAATAAATAAGAAAGACAGAAAATTGTTTGATTTTTATTTATAAAATACAAATAAAACGCATTGATTTGACTGGTGGAAACGACTAAAGTCACGTGACAATTTTATATATTATCACGAATTTTTTTTTTTTTTTTTTTTTTTTTTTTTTTTTGTTGAAAAGATGACTTTTCAGGAGGTCAACAGTGATGCTATTTTGACAGTTTAATTCAAAGGAATGTTACTTTCAATTCATTGTAATAGGGAAACCGTTTCTTTGTTCGGTAAAATACAGCAGTCGTGCATACCGGACGACACTCGATGGCATTTCAAAATAAATGCTCAAGTAGAAAAAATGTTTGTTTCAGCTAGAACAACTCATGAAGACATAATTCAGATGTATATTTTAAGGATTTATCAATGCACAAACATTCAACCGCTGAAATTTAGGGGGTACCGATGGGGCCTTGACATTTGATTTTTTCTGCCTATTTTCGATTTTGTTGACATTTATGCACATCCGAGATACTTGGTTGGGGTAAAATCGACATTCTAAATCGATTGGCGGCATTTTCGAAAGGCTAGGATTTATGGTTTTTCTGAAAATCGCGATTTTTGCATGAAAAACCTATCTTCAACTTTCATGACCTGGAAATTTTTTTATCGTTCGTCAGAATGATTTCTACTGTAGCGACAAGTCAAGGACATCGATCCCCGAACTATTTGGCGTCCATTTTGTTTCACCATTCTCTGTGGTCTAGGATGAAATCTGCACACTACATTCTTATGGGGTCCCTTAGAAACACCCACCCCCCCCCCTTTTTATTTTTGCAAGCTGGCGGAATACCCTCAAATTCCCCATGTTTTTGCCCATGCCTGGCTCCAAATTTTATTGCGACATGTAGCAAGCTAAAAAAAACAAAGCGAATCCAAAGGTACAAAAATTCACATGTCGCTGTACTGAAACACAGGTGACCTTGACCTTTGACCTTGTGACCTTGGGCAAGGTCAATGTGAAAGTTGACATTTTGTCCATTACAAATTATTGCCTATCTTTTACCGTTTCAAGGGAATAGCGATGGCGAGACAATGTCAAAATTAAGAACGTGACCTTGACCTTTGACCTTGTGTCCATTTTCAAGGTCAAGGTCAATGATGACAAATGATATAAGGTTTCATGTATATATCTGTTATAGTTACTGAGATATAGTGATCTAATGTAACTCACAATGCATATTATTGGTCTAAGGGGAGACAACTCTTATAAAATGTCAAATAAAAAAAGTGACGATTCAAGATCTTAATATGATACACATTTTGGTAAAGGTTTCAGTTCTCTATCTATAATAGTAAAGGAGGAGATCTGCACACAACAAAGGGTCAAAAATTAGAACATGACCTTGACCTTTGACCTTGTGACCTTTTTCAAGGTCAAGGTCAATGATGACCAACTGTGAAATATCTAGTCTTTATCACCTCTGGTTCATGAGTTACTCTGGTCAAAAATTTACTTGCAATAAATAAGGGGAAATAACTCCTATAAGAAGGTGAAAAATTCTTTAATGCGATATGTTATAAAGTGTCGCAATCCTTCGCTGAACATTTTGGAACAACTTTTATTGCGATATCTTTTACAGTTTCAAAGTTAATCTGCACACAAGCTTTTTTATGACAGGGGAAATAACTTCGTAAAGAAAAAGTGTTCGGTGTAGCAGGGTCAACTGCGAAAGCGTAATGTCTCACAAACCCATAGTACAAAAGGTCTTTTCGACATGTCGCGAAACAAAATTTATAATGGGAAAAGAAAAGTTGGCGGAAAAAAATAAGAATAATAATAATAAATATAGGTTCATTTGTTACTTCGCCACAAATAATCATGGCTTACCACTTCCATCGACATTTTTTACACCGCGGCGTAAAAAAATTTCAGTTTTTTTTTTGTTTTTTCTATATAAAAAACCATAACTGCATAAAATATACGTGAAACGTAGCAGAAAAGCATGCAAAAATCATATGTCACATCCTAGGCTCGAACCGACGATGTCAGTCTTGCCAGCCCTCGTTGATACCACTGGACCACGGAAGACGATATGCAGAAAGTCAAATTTTGACGTATATATACCTTCAATGTGTTTTCTACATTTAAAATACAAAGACATTTTGTAATGTTTTCGTGTATTTACCAATGAAATAAATAAGAAAGACAGAAAATTGTTTGATTTTTATTTATAAAATACAAATAAAACGCATTGATTTGACTGGTGGAAACGACTAAAGTCACGTGACAATTTTATATATTATCACGAAGTTGTTTTTTTTTTTTTTTTTTTTTTTTTTTTTGTTGAAAAGATGACTTTTCAGGAGGTCAACAGTGATGCTATTTTGACAGTTTAATTCAAAGGAATGTTACTTTCAATTCATTGTAATAGGGAAACCGTTTCTTTGTTCGGTAAAATACAGCAGTCGTGCATACC
Source organism: Limnoperna fortunei (assembly GCA_944474755.1). Lineage (NCBI taxonomy): Eukaryota > Metazoa > Mollusca > Bivalvia > Mytilida > Modiolidae > Limnoperna > Limnoperna fortunei. The sequence goes on along the minus strand of OX104121.1, from coordinate 766,101 downwards.
GGACGACACTCGATGGCATTTCAAAATAAATGCTCAAGTAGAAAAAATGTTTGTTTCAGCTAGAACAACTCATGAAGACATAATTCAGATGTATATTTTAAGGATTTATCAATGCACAAACATTCAACCGCTGAAATTTAGGGGGTACCGATGGGGCCTTGACATTTGATTTTTTCTGCCTATTTTCGATTTTGTTGACATTTATGCACATCCGAGATACTTGGTTGGGGTAAAATCGACATTCTAAATCGATTGGCGGCATTTTCGAAAGGCTAGGATTTATGGTTTTTCTGAAAATCGCGATTTTTGCATGAAAAACCTATCTTCAACTTTCATGACCTGGAAATTTTTTTATCGTTCGTCAGAATGATTTCTACTGTAGCGACAAGTCAAGGACATCGATCCCCGAACTATTTGGCGTCCATTTTGTTTCACCATTCTCTGTGGTCTAGGATGAAATCTGCACACTACATTCTTATGGGGTCCCTTAGAAACACCCACCCCCCCCCCTTTTTATTTTTGCAAGCTGGCGGAATACCCTCAAATTCCCCATGTTTTTGCCCATGCCTGGCTCCAAATTTTATTGCGACATGTAGCAAGCTAAAAAAAACAAAGCGAATCCAAAGGTACAAAAATTCACATGTCGCTGTACTGAAACACAGGTGACCTTGACCTTTGACCTTGTGACCTTGGGCAAGGTCAATGTGAAAGTTGACATTTTGTCCATTACAAATTATTGCCTATCTTTTACCGTTTCAAGGGAATAGCGATGGCGAGACAATGTCAAAATTAAGAACGTGACCTTGACCTTTGACCTTGTGTCCATTTTCAAGGTCAAGGTCAATGATGACAAATGATATAAGGTTTCATGTATATATCTGTTATAGTTACTGAGATATAGTGATCTAATGTAACTCACAATGCATATTATTGGTCTAAGGGGAGACAACTCTTATAAAATGTCAAATAAAAAAAGTGACGATTCAAGATCTTAATATGATACACATTTTGGTAAAGGTTTCAGTTCTCTATCTATAATAGTAAAGGAGGAGATCTGCACACAACAAAGGGTCAAAAATTAGAACATGACCTTGACCTTTGACCTTGTGACCTTTTTCAAGGTCAAGGTCAATGATGACCAACTGTGAAATATCTAGTCTTTATCACCTCTGGTTCATGAGTTACTCTGGTCAAAAATTTACTTGCAATAAATAAGGGGAAATAACTCCTATAAGAAGGTGAAAAATTCTTTAATGCGATATGTTATAAAGTGTCGCAATCCTTCGCTGAACATTTTGGAACAACTTTTATTGCGATATCTTTTACAGTTTCAAAGTTAATCTGCACACAAGCTTTTTTATGACAGGGGAAATAACTTCGTAAAGAAAAAGTGTTCGGTGTAGCAGGGTCAACTGCGAAAGCGTAATGTCTCACAAACCCATAGTACAAAAGGTCTTTTCGACATGTCGCGAAACAAAATTTATAATGGGAAAAGAAAAGTTGGCGGAAAAAAATAAGAATAATAATAATAAATATAGGTTCATTTGTTACTTCGCCACAAATAATCATGGCTTACCACTTCCATCGACATTTTTTACACCGCGGCGTAAAAAAATTTCAGTTTTTTTTTTGTTTTTTCTATATAAAAAACCATAACTGCATAAAATATACGTGAAACGTAGCAGAAAAGCATGCAAAAATCATATGTCACATCCTAGGCTCGAACCGACGATGTCAGTCTTGCCAGCCCTCGTTGATACCACTGGACCACGGAAGACGATATGCAGAAAGTCAAATTTTGACGTATATATACCTTCAATGTGTTTTCTACATTTAAAATACAAAGACATTTTGTAATGTTTTCGTGTATTTACCAATGAAATAAATAAGAAAGACAGAAAATTGTTTGATTTTTATTTATAAAATACAAATAAAACGCATTGATTTGACTGGTGGAAACGACTAAAGTCACGTGACAATTTTATATATTATCACGAAGTTGTTTTTTTTTTTTTTTTTTTTTTTTTTTTTGTTGAAAAGATGACTTTTCAGGAGGTCAACAGTGATGCTATTTTGACAGTTTAATTCAAAGGAATGTTACTTTCAATTCATTGTAATAGGGAAACCGTTTCTTTGTTCGGTAAAATACAGCAGTCGTGCATACCGGACGACACTCGATGGCATTTCAAAATAAATGCTCAAGTAGAAAAAATGTTTGTTTCAGCTAGAACAACTCATGAAGACATAATTCAGATGTATATTTTAAGGATTTATCAATGCACAAACATTCAACCGCTGAAATTTAGGGGGTACCGATGGGGCCTTGACATTTGATTTTTTCTGCCTATTTTCGATTTTGTTGACATTTATGCACATCCGAGATACTTGGTTGGGGTAAAATCGACATTCTAAATCGATTGGCGGCATTTTCGAAAGGCTAGGATTTATGGTTTTTCTGAAAATCGCGATTTTTGCATGAAAAACCTATCTTCAACTTTCATGACCTGGAAATTTTTTTATCGTTCGTCAGAATGATTTCTACTGTAGCGACAAGTCAAGGACATCGATCCCCGAACTATTTGGCGTCCATTTTGTTTCACCATTCTCTGTGGTCTAGGATGAAATCTGCACACTACATTCTTATGGGGTCCCTTAGAAACACCCACCCCCCCCCCTTTTTATTTTTGCAAGCTGGCGGAATACCCTCAAATTCCCCATGTTTTTGCCCATGCCTGGCTCCAAATTTTATTGCGACATGTAGCAAGCTAAAAAAAACAAAGCGAATCCAAAGGTACAAAAATTCACATGTCGCTGTACTGAAACACAGGTGACCTTGACCTTTGACCTTGTGACCTTGGGCAAGGTCAATGTGAAAGTTGACATTTTGTCCATTACAAATTATTGCCTATCTTTTACCGTTTCAAGGGAATAGCGATGGCGAGACAATGTCAAAATTAAGAACGTGACCTTGACCTTTGACCTTGTGTCCATTTTCAAGGTCAAGGTCAATGATGACAAATGATATAAGGTTTCATGTATATATCTGTTATAGTTACTGAGATATAGTGATCTAATGTAACTCACAATGCATATTATTGGTCTAAGGGGAGACAACTCTTATAAAATGTCAAATAAAAAAAGTGACGATTCAAGATCTTAATATGATACACATTTTGGTAAAGGTTTCAGTTCTCTATCTATAATAGTAAAGGAGGAGATCTGCACACAACAAAGGGTCAAAAATTAGAACATGACCTTGACCTTTGACCTTGTGACCTTTTTCAAGGTCAAGGTCAATGATGACCAACTGTGAAATATCTAGTCTTTATCACCTCTGGTTCATGAGTTACTCTGGTCAAAAATTTACTTGCAATAAATAAGGGGAAATAACTCCTATAAGAAGGTGAAAAATTCTTTAATGCGATATGTTATAAAGTGTCGCAATCCTTCGCTGAACATTTTGGAACAACTTTTATTGCGATATCTTTTACAGTTTCAAAGTTAATCTGCACACAAGCTTTTTTATGACAGGGGAAATAACTTCGTAAAGAAAAAGTGTTCGGTGTAGCAGGGTCAACTGCGAAAGCGTAATGTCTCACAAACCCATAGTACAAAAGGTCTTTTCGACATGTCGCGAAACAAAATTTATAATGGGAAAAGAAAAGTTGGCGGAAAAAAATAAGAATAATAATAATAAATATAGGTTCATTTGTTACTTCGCCACAAATAATCATGGCTTACCACTTCCATCGACATTTTTTACACCGCGGCGTAAAAAAATTTCAGTTTTTTTTTTGTTTTTTCTATATAAAAAACCATAACTGCATAAAATATACGTGAAACGTAGCAGAAAAGCATGCAAAAATCATATGTCACATCCTAGGCTCGAACCGACGATGTCAGTCTTGCCAGCCCTCGTTGATACCACTGGACCACGGAAGACGATATGCAGAAAGTCAAATTTTGACGTATATATACCTTCAATGTGTTTTCTACATTTAAAATACAAAGACATTTTGTAATGTTTTCGTGTATTTACCAATGAAATAAATAAGAAAGACAGAAAATTGTTTGATTTTTATTTATAAAATACAAATAAAACGCATTGATTTGACTGGTGGAAACGACTAAAGTCACGTGACAATTTTATATATTATCACGAAGTTGTTTTTTTTTTTTTTTTTTTTTTTTTTTTTGTTGAAAAGATGACTTTTCAGGAGGTCAACAGTGATGCTATTTTGACAGTTTAATTCAAAGGAATGTTACTTTCAATTCATTGTAATAGGGAAACCGTTTCTTTGTTCGGTAAAATACAGCAGTCGTGCATACCGGACGACACTCGATGGCATTTCAAAATAAATGCTCAAGTAGAAAAAATGTTTGTTTCAGCTAGAACAACTCATGAAGACATAATTCAGATGTATATTTTAAGGATTTATCAATGCACAAACATTCAACCGCTGAAATTTAGGGGGTACCGATGGGGCCTTGACATTTGATTTTTTCTGCCTATTTTCGATTTTGTTGACATTTATGCACATCCGAGATACTTGGTTGGGGTAAAATCGACATTCTAAATCGATTGGCGGCATTTTCGAAAGGCTAGGATTTATGGTTTTTCTGAAAATCGCGATTTTTGCATGAAAAACCTATCTTCAACTTTCATGACCTGGAAATTTTTTTATCGTTCGTCAGAATGATTTCTACTGTAGCGACAAGTCAAGGACATCGATCCCCGAACTATTTGGCGTCCATTTTGTTTCACCATTCTCTGTGGTCTAGGATGAAATCTGCACACTACATTCTTATGGGGTCCCTTAGAAACACCCACCCCCCCCCCTTTTTATTTTTGCAAGCTGGCGGAATACCCTCAAATTCCCCATGTTTTTGCCCATGCCTGGCTCCAAATTTTATTGCGACATGTAGCAAGCTAAAAAAAACAAAGCGAATCCAAAGGTACAAAAATTCACATGTCGCTGTACTGAAACACAGGTGACCTTGACCTTTGACCTTGTGACCTTGGGCAAGGTCAATGTGAAAGTTGACATTTTGTCCATTACAAATTATTGCCTATCTTTTACCGTTTCAAGGGAATAGCGATGGCGAGACAATGTCAAAATTAAGAACGTGACCTTGACCTTTGACCTTGTGTCCATTTTCAAGGTCAAGGTCAATGATGACAAATGATATAAGGTTTCATGTATATATCTGTTATAGTTACTGAGATATAGTGATCTAATGTAACTCACAATGCATATTATTGGTCTAAGGGGAGACAACTCTTATAAAATGTCAAATAAAAAAAGTGACGATTCAAGATCTTAATATGATACACATTTTGGTAAAGGTTTCAGTTCTCTATCTATAATAGTAAAGGAGGAGATCTGCACACAACAAAGGGTCAAAAATTAGAACATGACCTTGACCTTTGACCTTGTGACCTTTTTCAAGGTCAAGGTCAATGATGACCAACTGTGAAATATCTAGTCTTTATCACCTCTGGTTCATGAGTTACTCTGGTCAAAAATTTACTTGCAATAAATAAGGGGAAATAACTCCTATAAGAAGGTGAAAAATTCTTTAATGCGATATGTTATAAAGTGTCGCAATCCTTCGCTGAACATTTTGGAACAACTTTTATTGCGATATCTTTTACAGTTTCAAAGTTAATCTGCACACAAGCTTTTTTATGACAGGGGAAATAACTTCGTAAAGAAAAAGTGTTCGGTGTAGCAGGGTCAACTGCGAAAGCGTAATGTCTCACAAACCCATAGTACAAAAGGTCTTTTCGACATGTCGCGAAACAAAATTTATAATGGGAAAAGAAAAGTTGGCGGAAAAAAATAAGAATAATAATAATAAATATAGGTTCATTTGTTACTTCGCCACAAATAATCATGGCTTACCACTTCCATCGACATTTTTTACACCGCGGCGTAAAAAAATTTCAGTTTTTTTTTTGTTTTTTCTATATAAAAAACCATAACTGCATAAAATATACGTGAAACGTAGCAGAAAAGCATGCAAAAATCATATGTCACATCCTAGGCTCGAACCGACGATGTCAGTCTTGCCAGCCCTCGTTGATACCACTGGACCACGGAAGACGATATGCAGAAAGTCAAATTTTGACGTATATATACCTTCAATGTGTTTTCTACATTTAAAATACAAAGACATTTTGTAATGTTTTCGTGTATTTACCAATGAAATAAATAAGAAAGACAGAAAATTGTTTGATTTTTATTTATAAAATACAAATAAAACGCATTGATTTGACTGGTGGAAACGACTAAAGTCACGTGACAATTTTATATATTATCACGAAGTTGTTTTTTTTTTTTTTTTTTTTTTTTTTTTTGTTGAAAAGATGACTTTTCAGGAGGTCAACAGTGATGCTATTTTGACAGTTTAATTCAAAGGAATGTTACTTTCAATTCATTGTAATAGGGAAACCGTTTCTTTGTTCGGTAAAATACAGCAGTCGTGCATACCGGACGACACTCGATGGCATTTCAAAATAAATGCTCAAGTAGAAAAAATGTTTGTTTCAGCTAGAACAACTCATGAAGACATAATTCAGATGTATATTTTAAGGATTTATCAATGCACAAACATTCAACCGCTGAAATTTAGGGGGTACCGATGGGGCCTTGACATTTGATTTTTTCTGCCTATTTTCGATTTTGTTGACATTTATGCACATCCGAGATACTTGGTTGGGGTAAAATCGACATTCTAAATCGATTGGCGGCATTTTCGAAAGGCTAGGATTTATGGTTTTTCTGAAAATCGCGATTTTTGCATGAAAAACCTATCTTCAACTTTCATGACCTGGAAATTTTTTTATCGTTCGTCAGAATGATTTCTACTGTAGCGACAAGTCAAGGACATCGATCCCCGAACTATTTGGCGTCCATTTTGTTTCACCATTCTCTGTGGTCTAGGATGAAATCTGCACACTACATTCTTATGGGGTCCCTTAGAAACACCCACCCCCCCCCCTTTTTATTTTTGCAAGCTGGCGGAATACCCTCAAATTCCCCATGTTTTTGCCCATGCCTGGCTCCAAATTTTATTGCGACATGTAGCAAGCTAAAAAAAACAAAGCGAATCCAAAGGTACAAAAATTCACATGTCGCTGTACTGAAACACAGGTGACCTTGACCTTTGACCTTGTGACCTTGGGCAAGGTCAATGTGAAAGTTGACATTTTGTCCATTACAAATTATTGCCTATCTTTTACCGTTTCAAGGGAATAGCGATGGCGAGACAATGTCAAAATTAAGAACGTGACCTTGACCTTTGACCTTGTGTCCATTTTCAAGGTCAAGGTCAATGATGACAAATGATATAAGGTTTCATGTATATATCTGTTATAGTTACTGAGATATAGTGATCTAATGTAACTCACAATGCATATTATTGGTCTAAGGGGAGACAACTCTTATAAAATGTCAAATAAAAAAAGTGACGATTCAAGATCTTAATATGATACACATTTTGGTAAAGGTTTCAGTTCTCTATCTATAATAGTAAAGGAGGAGATCTGCACACAACAAAGGGTCAAAAATTAGAACATGACCTTGACCTTTGACCTTGTGACCTTTTTCAAGGTCAAGGTCAATGATGACCAACTGTGAAATATCTAGTCTTTATCACCTCTGGTTCATGAGTTACTCTGGTCAAAAATTTACTTGCAATAAATAAGGGGAAATAACTCCTATAAGAAGGTGAAAAATTCTTTAATGCGATATGTTATAAAGTGTCGCAATCCTTCGCTGAACATTTTGGAACAACTTTTATTGCGATATCTTTTACAGTTTCAAAGTTAATCTGCACACAAGCTTTTTTATGACAGGGGAAATAACTTCGTAAAGAAAAAGTGTTCGGTGTAGCAGGGTCAACTGCGAAAGCGTAATGTCTCACAAACCCATAGTACAAAAGGTCTTTTCGACATGTCGCGAAACAAAATTTATAATGGGAAAAGAAAAGTTGGCGGAAAAAAATAAGAATAATAATAATAAATATAGGTTCATTTGTTACTTCGCCACAAATAATCATGGCTTACCACTTCCATCGACATTTTTTACACCGCGGCGTAAAAAAATTTCAGTTTTTTTTTTGTTTTTTCTATATAAAAAACCATAACTGCATAAAATATACGTGAAACGTAGCAGAAAAGCATGCAAAAATCATATGTCACATCCTAGGCTCGAACCGACGATGTCAGTCTTGCCAGCCCTCGTTGATACCACTGGACCACGGAAGACGATATGCAGAAAGTCAAATTTTGACGTATATATACCTTCAATGTGTTTTCTACATTTAAAATACAAAGACATTTTGTAATGTTTTCGTGTATTTACCAATGAAATAAATAAGAAAGACAGAAAATTGTTTGATTTTTATTTATAAAATACAAATAAAACGCATTGATTTGACTGGTGGAAACGACTAAAGTCACGTGACAATTTTATATATTATCACGAAGTTGTTTTTTTTTTTTTTTTTTTTTTTTTTTTTGTTGAAAAGATGACTTTTCAGGAGGTCAACAGTGATGCTATTTTGACAGTTTAATTCAAAGGAATGTTACTTTCAATTCATTGTAATAGGGAAACCGTTTCTTTGTTCGGTAAAATACAGCAGTCGTGCATACCGGACGACACTCGATGGCATTTCAAAATAAATGCTCAAGTAGAAAAAATGTTTGTTTCAGCTAGAACAACTCATGAAGACATAATTCAGATGTATATTTTAAGGATTTATCAATGCACAAACATTCAACCGCTGAAATTTAGGGGGTACCGATGGGGCCTTGACATTTGATTTTTTCTGCCTATTTTCGATTTTGTTGACATTTATGCACATCCGAGATACTTGGTTGGGGTAAAATCGACATTCTAAATCGATTGGCGGCATTTTCGAAAGGCTAGGATTTATGGTTTTTCTGAAAATCGCGATTTTTGCATGAAAAACCTATCTTCAACTTTCATGACCTGGAAATTTTTTTATCGTTCGTCAGAATGATTTCTACTGTAGCGACAAGTCAAGGACATCGATCCCCGAACTATTTGGCGTCCATTTTGTTTCACCATTCTCTGTGGTCTAGGATGAAATCTGCACACTACATTCTTATGGGGTCCCTTAGAAACACCCACCCCCCCCCCTTTTTATTTTTGCAAGCTGGCGGAATACCCTCAAATTCCCCATGTTTTTGCCCATGCCTGGCTCCAAATTTTATTGCGACATGTAGCAAGCTAAAAAAAACAAAGCGAATCCAAAGGTACAAAAATTCACATGTCGCTGTACTGAAACACAGGTGACCTTGACCTTTGACCTTGTGACCTTGGGCAAGGTCAATGTGAAAGTTGACATTTTGTCCATTACAAATTATTGCCTATCTTTTACCGTTTCAAGGGAATAGCGATGGCGAGACAATGTCAAAATTAAGAACGTGACCTTGACCTTTGACCTTGTGTCCATTTTCAAGGTCAAGGTCAATGATGACAAATGATATAAGGTTTCATGTATATATCTGTTATAGTTACTGAGATATAGTGATCTAATGTAACTCACAATGCATATTATTGGTCTAAGGGGAGACAACTCTTATAAAATGTCAAATAAAAAAAGTGACGATTCAAGATCTTAATATGATACACATTTTGGTAAAGGTTTCAGTTCTCTATCTATAATAGTAAAGGAGGAGATCTGCACACAACAAAGGGTCAAAAATTAGAACATGACCTTGACCTTTGACCTTGTGACCTTTTTCAAGGTCAAGGTCAATGATGACCAACTGTGAAATATCTAGTCTTTATCACCTCTGGTTCATGAGTTACTCTGGTCAAAAATTTACTTGCAATAAATAAGGGGAAATAACTCCTATAAGAAGGTGAAAAATTCTTTAATGCGATATGTTATAAAGTGTCGCAATCCTTCGCTGAACATTTTGGAACAACTTTTATTGCGATATCTTTTACAGTTTCAAAGTTAATCTGCACACAAGCTTTTTTATGACAGGGGAAATAACTTCGTAAAGAAAAAGTGTTCGGTGTAGCAGGGTCAACTGCGAAAGCGTAATGTCTCACAAACCCATAGTACAAAAGGTCTTTTCGACATGTCGCGAAACAAAATTTATAATGGGAAAAGAAAAGTTGGCGGAAAAAAATAAGAATAATAATAATAAATATAGGTTCAATCGTTCTAAAGAACGATTAATAGGCTTTCCACTTCAAAAGAAGACCTTAAATAAATGACCTTGAAACCAAAAAGCTAAGAAACATACGTAATTTGTCTATAGCAATTAATAAGAACAAAAATTATTAAAAAACTATTTAGATATCTTTAAAAATAAGAAAGGTCATTAAATAGAACGTAAGAAAACTTGAATGACCTTGACAACTGATCTTTTAATCTACGTAAATATTACTTATAGGCAATAGCATTAAAAGAAGAAGCCATTCAAAATACATAGTACCATGAAAAACATTTATAAAGGACTTTGACCTTGACTTTTACAGCATGACCTTGACCATGCTGAAGGTCAACAGTGATCAACATTGAAGATTTTATGCCAATATCTCTTAAAGTCATTAAGATATGACTACTTATAATATATACAAAAAATTAGAAAATGACCTTGACCTTTGACCTTGTATTTGTTTTCAAGGTCAAGGGTCCTAATGATCCAAAGTGAAGACCCCATGCCTCTATTATCAATAGTTGATAAGTAATTAATGAAAAACTAATTATCAATGGTTGTAATGGGGGATAACTCCTATAAGATGAAGCCGGATCCTTTACCTCTAAATAGAAAAAAGTTGCGCCTTTATGAGACCAACATTTTATCCATTATAACTTATAGCCTATCTTTTACCGTTTCAAAGTAATAGCGATGACAAGACAATGCCAAAATTTTTAAACGTGACCTTGACCTTTGACCTTGTGTCCATTTTCAAGGTCAAGGTCAATGATGACCAATGATATAAGGTTTCATATATATATCTGTTATAGTTACTGAGATATAGTGATATAATGCAATTCACAATACATTTTATTGGTCCAGGGGAGATAACTCTTATAAAAATGTCAAATAAAAAAAGTGACGATTCAAGATCTCAATATGATACACATTTTGGTAAAGGTTTCAGTTCTCTATCTATTATAGTAAAGGAGGAGATCTGCACACAACCAAGGGTCAAAAATTAGAACATGACCTTGACCTTTGACCTTGTGACCTTTTTCAAGGTCAAGGTCAATGATGACCAACTGTGAAATATCTAGTCTATATCACCTCTGGTTCATGAGTTACAATGGTACAAATTTTACTTCCAATAAATAAGGGGAAATAACTCCTACAAGGAGTCGTCAAAATACTTTGCGCGATATGTAACAAATTGTCGCAATCCATAGCTGACCATTTTGCAACAACTTTTATTGCGAAATCTTCTTCGGTTTCATAGTTTATCTGCACACAAGCTTTTCTGTAACAGGGGAGATAACTCCGTAAAGAACAAGTGTTCGGTGTGACAGGGTCAACTGCGAAAGCGTAATGTCTTATACATCCATAGTACAAAATGTCTTTACGACATGTCGCGAAACAAAATTTATAATGGGAAAAGAAAACTTGGCGGAAAAAAATAAGAATAATAATAATAAGAAACAGAAGAATAACAAGAAGGCTTTCCACTCGGAAAGTGGAAAGCCTTAAATATAGGTTCATTTGTTACTTCGCCACAAATAATCATGGCTTACCACTTCCATCGACATTTTTTACACCGCGGCGTAAAAAAATTTCAGTTTTTTTTTTGTTTTTTCTATATAAAAAACCATAACTGCATAAAATATACGTGAAACGTAGCAGAAAAGCATGCAAAAATCATATGTCACATCCTAGGCTCGAACCGACGATGTCAGTCTTGCCAGCCCTCGTTGATACCACTGGACCACGGAAGACGATATGCAGAAAGTCAAATTTTGACGTATATATACCTTCAATGTGTTTTCTACATTTAAAATACAAAGACATTTTGTAATGTTTTCGTGTATTTACCAATGAAATAAATAAGAAAGACAGAAAATTGTTTGATTTTTATTTATAAAATACAAATAAAACGCATTGATTTGACTGGTGGAAACGACTAAAGTCACGTGACAATTTTATATATTATCACGAAGTTGTTTTTTTTTTTTTTTTTTTTTTTTTTTTTGTTGAAAAGATGACTTTTCAGGAGGTCAACAGTGATGCTATTTTGACAGTTTAATTCAAAGGAATGTTACTTTCAATTCATTGTAATAGGGAAACCGTTTCTTTGTTCGGTAAAATACAGCAGTCGTGCATACCGGACGACACTCGATGGCATTTCAAAATAAATGCTCAAGTAGAAAAAATGTTTGTTTCAGCTAGAACAACTCATGAAGACATAATTCAGATGTATATTTTAAGGATTTATCAATGCACAAACATTCAACCGCTGAAATTTAGGGGGTACCGATGGGGCCTTGACATTTGATTTTTTCTGCCTATTTTCGATTTTGTTGACATTTATGCACATCCGAGATACTTGGTTGGGGTAAAATCGACATTCTAAATCGATTGGCGGCATTTTCGAAAGGCTAGGATTTATGGTTTTTCTGAAAATCGCGATTTTTGCATGAAAAACCTATCTTCAACTTTCATGACCTGGAAATTTTTTTATCGTTCGTCAGAATGATTTCTACTGTAGCGACAAGTCAAGGACATCGATCCCCGAACTATTTGGCGTCCATTTTGTTTCACCATTCTCTGTGGTCTAGGATGAAATCTGCACACTACATTCTTATGGGGTCCCTTAGAAACACCCACCCCCCCCCCTTTTTATTTTTGCAAGCTGGCGGAATACCCTCAAATTCCCCATGTTTTTGCCCATGCCTGGCTCCAAATTTTATTGCGACATGTAGCAAGCTAAAAAAAACAAAGCGAATCCAAAGGTACAAAAATTCACATGTCGCTGTACTGAAACACAGGTGACCTTGACCTTTGACCTTGTGACCTTGGGCAAGGTCAATGTGAAAGTTGACATTTTGTCCATTACAAATTATTGCCTATCTTTTACCGTTTCAAGGGAATAGCGATGGCGAGACAATGTCAAAATTAAGAACGTGACCTTGACCTTTGACCTTGTGTCCATTTTCAAGGTCAAGGTCAATGATGACAAATGATATAAGGTTTCATGTATATATCTGTTATAGTTACTGAGATATAGTGATCTAATGTAACTCACAATGCATATTATTGGTCTAAGGGGAGACAACTCTTATAAAATGTCAAATAAAAAAAGTGACGATTCAAGATCTTAATATGATACACATTTTGGTAAAGGTTTCAGTTCTCTATCTATAATAGTAAAGGAGGAGATCTGCACACAACAAAGGGTCAAAAATTAGAACATGACCTTGACCTTTGACCTTGTGACCTTTTTCAAGGTCAAGGTCAATGATGACCAACTGTGAAATATCTAGTCTTTATCACCTCTGGTTCATGAGTTACTCTGGTCAAAAATTTACTTGCAATAAATAAGGGGAAATAACTCCTATAAGAAGGTGAAAAATTCTTTAATGCGATATGTTATAAAGTGTCGCAATCCTTCGCTGAACATTTTGGAACAACTTTTATTGCGATATCTTTTACAGTTTCAAAGTTAATCTGCACACAAGCTTTTTTATGACAGGGGAAATAACTTCGTAAAGAAAAAGTGTTCGGTGTAGCAGGGTCAACTGCGAAAGCGTAATGTCTCACAAACCCATAGTACAAAAGGTCTTTTCGACATGTCGCGAAACAAAATTTATAATGGGAAAAGAAAAGTTGGCGGAAAAAAATAAGAATAATAATAATAAATATAGGTTCATTTGTTACTTCGCCACAAATAATCATGGCTTACCACTTCCATCGACATTTTTTACACCGCGGCGTAAAAAAATTTCAGTTTTTTTTTTGTTTTTTCTATATAAAAAACCATAACTGCATAAAATATACGTGAAACGTAGCAGAAAAGCATGCAAAAATCATATGTCACATCCTAGGCTCGAACCGACGATGTCAGTCTTGCCAGCCCTCGTTGATACCACTGGACCACGGAAGACGATATGCAGAAAGTCAAATTTTGACGTATATATACCTTCAATGTGTTTTCTACATTTAAAATACAAAGACATTTTGTAATGTTTTCGTGTATTTACCAATGAAATAAATAAGAAAGACAGAAAATTGTTTGATTTTTATTTATAAAATACAAATAAAACGCATTGATTTGACTGGTGGAAACGACTAAAGTCACGTGACAATTTTATATATTATCACGAAGTTGTTTTTTTTTTTTTTTTTTTTTTTTTTTTTGTTGAAAAGATGACTTTTCAGGAGGTCAACAGTGATGCTATTTTGACAGTTTAATTCAAAGGAATGTTACTTTCAATTCATTGTAATAGGGAAACCGTTTCTTTGTTCGGTAAAATACAGCAGTCGTGCATACCGGACGACACTCGATGGCATTTCAAAATAAATGCTCAAGTAGAAAAAATGTTTGTTTCAGCTAGAACAACTCATGAAGACATAATTCAGATGTATATTTTAAGGATTTATCAATGCACAAACATTCAACCGCTGAAATTTAGGGGGTACCGATGGGGCCTTGACATTTGATTTTTTCTGCCTATTTTCGATTTTGTTGACATTTATGCACATCCGAGATACTTGGTTGGGGTAAAATCGACATTCTAAATCGATTGGCGGCATTTTCGAAAGGCTAGGATTTATGGTTTTTCTGAAAATCGCGATTTTTGCATGAAAAACCTATCTTCAACTTTCATGACCTGGAAATTTTTTTATCGTTCGTCAGAATGATTTCTACTGTAGCGACAAGTCAAGGACATCGATCCCCGAACTATTTGGCGTCCATTTTGTTTCACCATTCTCTGTGGTCTAGGATGAAATCTGCACACTACATTCTTATGGGGTCCCTTAGAAACACCCACCCCCCCCCCTTTTTATTTTTGCAAGCTGGCGGAATACCCTCAAATTCCCCATGTTTTTGCCCATGCCTGGCTCCAAATTTTATTGCGACATGTAGCAAGCTAAAAAAAACAAAGCGAATCCAAAGGTACAAAAATTCACATGTCGCTGTACTGAAACACAGGTGACCTTGACCTTTGACCTTGTGACCTTGGGCAAGGTCAATGTGAAAGTTGACATTTTGTCCATTACAAATTATTGCCTATCTTTTACCGTTTCAAGGGAATAGCGATGGCGAGACAATGTCAAAATTAAGAACGTGACCTTGACCTTTGACCTTGTGTCCATTTTCAAGGTCAAGGTCAATGATGACAAATGATATAAGGTTTCATGTATATATCTGTTATAGTTACTGAGATATAGTGATCTAATGTAACTCACAATGCATATTATTGGTCTAAGGGGAGACAACTCTTATAAAATGTCAAATAAAAAAAGTGACGATTCAAGATCTTAATATGATACACATTTTGGTAAAGGTTTCAGTTCTCTATCTATAATAGTAAAGGAGGAGATCTGCACACAACAAAGGGTCAAAAATTAGAACATGACCTTGACCTTTGACCTTGTGACCTTTTTCAAGGTCAAGGTCAATGATGACCAACTGTGAAATATCTAGTCTTTATCACCTCTGGTTCATGAGTTACTCTGGTCAAAAATTTACTTGCAATAAATAAGGGGAAATAACTCCTATAAGAAGGTGAAAAATTCTTTAATGCGATATGTTATAAAGTGTCGCAATCCTTCGCTGAACATTTTGGAACAACTTTTATTGCGATATCTTTTACAGTTTCAAAGTTAATCTGCACACAAGCTTTTTTATGACAGGGGAAATAACTTCGTAAAGAAAAAGTGTTCGGTGTAGCAGGGTCAACTGCGAAAGCGTAATGTCTCACAAACCCATAGTACAAAAGGTCTTTTCGACATGTCGCGAAACAAAATTTATAATGGGAAAAGAAAAGTTGGCGGAAAAAAATAAGAATAATAATAATAAATATAGGTTCATTTGTTACTTCGCCACAAATAATCATGGCTTACCACTTCCATCGACATTTTTTACACCGCGGCGTAAAAAAATTTCAGTTTTTTTTTTGTTTTTTCTATATAAAAAACCATAACTGCATAAAATATACGTGAAACGTAGCAGAAAAGCATGCAAAAATCATATGTCACATCCTAGGCTCGAACCGACGATGTCAGTCTTGCCAGCCCTCGTTGATACCACTGGACCACGGAAGACGATATGCAGAAAGTCAAATTTTGACGTATATATACCTTCAATGTGTTTTCTACATTTAAAATACAAAGACATTTTGTAATGTTTTCGTGTATTTACCAATGAAATAAATAAGAAAGACAGAAAATTGTTTGATTTTTATTTATAAAATACAAATAAAACGCATTGATTTGACTGGTGGAAACGACTAAAGTCACGTGACAATTTTATATATTATCACGAAGTTGTTTTTTTTTTTTTTTTTTTTTTTTTTTTTGTTGAAAAGATGACTTTTCAGGAGGTCAACAGTGATGCTATTTTGACAGTTTAATTCAAAGGAATGTTACTTTCAATTCATTGTAATAGGGAAACCGTTTCTTTGTTCGGTAAAATACAGCAGTCGTGCATACCGGACGACACTCGATGGCATTTCAAAATAAATGCTCAAGTAGAAAAAATGTTTGTTTCAGCTAGAACAACTCATGAAGACATAATTCAGATGTATATTTTAAGGATTTATCAATGCACAAACATTCAACCGCTGAAATTTAGGGGGTACCGATGGGGCCTTGACATTTGATTTTTTCTGCCTATTTTCGATTTTGTTGACATTTATGCACATCCGAGATACTTGGTTGGGGTAAAATCGACATTCTAAATCGATTGGCGGCATTTTCGAAAGGCTAGGATTTATGGTTTTTCTGAAAATCGCGATTTTTGCATGAAAAACCTATCTTCAACTTTCATGACCTGGAAATTTTTTTATCGTTCGTCAGAATGATTTCTACTGTAGCGACAAGTCAAGGACATCGATCCCCGAACTATTTGGCGTCCATTTTGTTTCACCATTCTCTGTGGTCTAGGATGAAATCTGCACACTACATTCTTATGGGGTCCCTTAGAAACACCCACCCCCCCCCCTTTTTATTTTTGCAAGCTGGCGGAATACCCTCAAATTCCCCATGTTTTTGCCCATGCCTGGCTCCAAATTTTATTGCGACATGTAGCAAGCTAAAAAAAACAAAGCGAATCCAAAGGTACAAAAATTCACATGTCGCTGTACTGAAACACAGGTGACCTTGACCTTTGACCTTGTGACCTTGGGCAAGGTCAATGTGAAAGTTGACATTTTGTCCATTACAAATTATTGCCTATCTTTTACCGTTTCAAGGGAATAGCGATGGCGAGACAATGTCAAAATTAAGAACGTGACCTTGACCTTTGACCTTGTGTCCATTTTCAAGGTCAAGGTCAATGATGACAAATGATATAAGGTTTCATGTATATATCTGTCATAGTTACTGAGATATAGTGATCTAATGTAACTCACAATGCATATTATTGGTCTAAGGGGAGACAACTCTTATAAAATGTCAAATAAAAAAAGTGACGATTCAAGATCTTAATATGATACACATTTTGGTAAAGGTTTCAGTTCTCTATCTATAATAGTAAAGGAGGAGATCTGCACACAACAAAGGGTCAAAAATTAGAACATGACCTTGACCTTTGACCTTGTGACCTTTTTCAAGGTCAAGGTCAATGATGACCAACTGTGAAATATCTAGTCTTTATCACCTCTGGTTCATGAGTTACTCTGGTCAAAAATTTACTTGCAATAAATAAGGGGAAATAACTCCTATAAGAAGGTGAAAAATTCTTTAATGCGATATGTTATAAAGTGTCGCAATCCTTCGCTGAACATTTTGGAACAACTTTTATTGCGATATCTTTTACAGTTTCAAAGTTAATCTGCACACAAGCTTTTTTATGACAGGGGAAATAACTTCGTAAAGAAAAAGTGTTCGGTGTAGCAGGGTCAACTGCGAAAGCGTAATGTCTCACAAACCCATAGTACAAAAGGTCTTTTCGACATGTCGCGAAACAAAATTTATAATGGGAAAAGAAAAGTTGGCGGAAAAAAATAAGAATAATAATAATAAATATAGGTTCATTTGTTACTTCGCCACAAATAATCATGGCTTACCACTTCCATCGACATTTTTTACACCGCGGCGTAAAAAAATTTCAGTTTTTTTTTTGTTTTTTCTATATAAAAAACCATAACTGCATAAAATATACGTGAAACGTAGCAGAAAAGCATGCAAAAATCATATGTCACATCCTAGGCTCGAACCGACGATGTCAGTCTTGCCAGCCCTCGTTGATACCACTGGACCACGGAAGACGATATGCAGAAAGTCAAATTTTGACGTATATATACCTTCAATGTGTTTTCTACATTTAAAATACAAAGACATTTTGTAATGTTTTCGTGTATTTACCAATGAAATAAATAAGAAAGACAGAAAATTGTTTGATTTTTATTTATAAAATACAAATAAAACGCATTGATTTGACTGGTGGAAACGACTAAAGTCACGTGACAATTTTATATATTATCACGAAGTTGTTTTTTTTTTTTTTTTTTTTTTTTTTTTTGTTGAAAAGATGACTTTTCAGGAGGTCAACAGTGATGCTATTTTGACAGTTTAATTCAAAGGAATGTTACTTTCAATTCATTGTAATAGGGAAACCGTTTCTTTGTTCGGTAAAATACAGCAGTCGTGCATACCGGACGACACTCGATGGCATTTCAAAATAAATGCTCAAGTAGAAAAAATGTTTGTTTCAGCTAGAACAACTCATGAAGACATAATTCAGATGTATATTTTAAGGATTTATCAATGCACAAACATTCAACCGCTGAAATTTAGGGGGTACCGATGGGGCCTTGACATTTGATTTTTTCTGCCTATTTTCGATTTTGTTGACATTTATGCACATCCGAGATACTTGGTTGGGGTAAAATCGACATTCTAAATCGATTGGCGGCATTTTCGAAAGGCTAGGATTTATGGTTTTTCTGAAAATCGCGATTTTTGCATGAAAAACCTATCTTCAACTTTCATGACCTGGAAATTTTTTTATCGTTCGTCAGAATGATTTCTACTGTAGCGACAAGTCAAGGACATCGATCCCCGAACTATTTGGCGTCCATTTTGTTTCACCATTCTCTGTGGTCTAGGATGAAATCTGCACACTACATTCTTATGGGGTCCCTTAGAAACACCCACCCCCCCCCCTTTTTATTTTTGCAAGCTGGCGGAATACCCTCAAATTCCCCATGTTTTTGCCCATGCCTGGCTCCAAATTTTATTGCGACATGTAGCAAGCTAAAAAAAACAAAGCGAATCCAAAGGTACAAAAATTCACATGTCGCTGTACTGAAACACAGGTGACCTTGACCTTTGACCTTGTGACCTTGGGCAAGGTCAATGTGAAAGTTGACATTTTGTCCATTACAAATTATTGCCTATCTTTTACCGTTTCAAGGGAATAGCGATGGCGAGACAATGTCAAAATTAAGAACGTGACCTTGACCTTTGACCTTGTGTCCATTTTCAAGGTCAAGGTCAATGATGACAAATGATATAAGGTTTCATGTATATATCTGTTATAGTTACTGAGATATAGTGATCTAATGTAACTCACAATGCATATTATTGGTCTAAGGGGAGACAACTCTTATAAAATGTCAAATAAAAAAAGTGACGATTCAAGATCTTAATATGATACACATTTTGGTAAAGGTTTCAGTTCTCTATCTATAATAGTAAAGGAGGAGATCTGCACACAACAAAGGGTCAAAAATTAGAACATGACCTTGACCTTTGACCTTGTGACCTTTTTCAAGGTCAAGGTCAATGATGACCAACTGTGAAATATCTAGTCTTTATCACCTCTGGTTCATGAGTTACTCTGGTCAAAAATTTACTTGCAATAAATAAGGGGAAATAACTCCTATAAGAAGGTGAAAAATTCTTTAATGCGATATGTTATAAAGTGTCGCAATCCTTCGCTGAACATTTTGGAACAACTTTTATTGCGATATCTTTTACAGTTTCAAAGTTAATCTGCACACAAGCTTTTTTATGACAGGGGAAATAACTTCGTAAAGAAAAAGTGTTCGGTGTAGCAGGGTCAACTGCGAAAGCGTAATGTCTCACAAACCCATAGTACAAAAGGTCTTTTCGACATGTCGCGAAACAAAATTTATAATGGGAAAAGAAAAGTTGGCGGAAAAAAATAAGAATAATAATAATAAATATAGGTTCATTTGTTACTTCGCCACAAATAATCATGGCTTACCACTTCCATCGACATTTTTTACACCGCGGCGTAAAAAAATTTCAGTTTTTTTTTTGTTTTTTCTATATAAAAAACCATAACTGCATAAAATATACGTGAAACGTAGCAGAAAAGCATGCAAAAATCATATGTCACATCCTAGGCTCGAACCGACGATGTCAGTCTTGCCAGCCCTCGTTGATACCACTGGACCACGGAAGACGATATGCAGAAAGTCAAATTTTGACGTATATATACCTTCAATGTGTTTTCTACATTTAAAATACAAAGACATTTTGTAATGTTTTCGTGTATTTACCAATGAAATAAATAAGAAAGACAGAAAATTGTTTGATTTTTATTTATAAAATACAAATAAAACGCATTGATTTGACTGGTGGAAACGACTAAAGTCACGTGACAATTTTATATATTATCACGAAGTTGTTTTTTTTTTTTTTTTTTTTTTTTTTTTTGTTGAAAAGATGACTTTTCAGGAGGTCAACAGTGATGCTATTTTGACAGTTTAATTCAAAGGAATGTTACTTTCAATTCATTGTAATAGGGAAACCGTTTCTTTGTTCGGTAAAATACAGCAGTCGTGCATACCGGACGACACTCGATGGCATTTCAAAATAAATGCTCAAGTAGAAAAAATGTTTGTTTCAGCTAGAACAACTCATGAAGACATAATTCAGATGTATATTTTAAGGATTTATCAATGCACAAACATTCAACCGCTGAAATTTAGGGGGTACCGATGGGGCCTTGACATTTGATTTTTTCTGCCTATTTTCGATTTTGTTGACATTTATGCACATCCGAGATACTTGGTTGGGGTAAAATCGACATTCTAAATCGATTGGCGGCATTTTCGAAAGGCTAGGATTTATGGTTTTTCTGAAAATCGCGATTTTTGCATGAAAAACCTATCTTCAACTTTCATGACCTGGAAATTTTTTTATCGTTCGTCAGAATGATTTCTACTGTAGCGACAAGTCAAGGACATCGATCCCCGAACTATTTGGCGTCCATTTTGTTTCACCATTCTCTGTGGTCTAGGATGAAATCTGCACACTACATTCTTATGGGGTCCCTTAGAAACACCCACCCCCCCCCCTTTTTATTTTTGCAAGCTGGCGGAATACCCTCAAATTCCCCATGTTTTTGCCCATGCCTGGCTCCAAATTTTATTGCGACATGTAGCAAGCTAAAAAAAACAAAGCGAATCCAAAGGTACAAAAATTCACATGTCGCTGTACTGAAACACAGGTGACCTTGACCTTTGACCTTGTGACCTTGGGCAAGGTCAATGTGAAAGTTGACATTTTGTCCATTACAAATTATTGCCTATCTTTTACCGTTTCAAGGGAATAGCGATGGCGAGACAATGTCAAAATTAAGAACGTGACCTTGACCTTTGACCTTGTGTCCATTTTCAAGGTCAAGGTCAATGATGACAAATGATATAAGGTTTCATGTATATATCTGTTATAGTTACTGAGATATAGTGATCTAATGTAACTCACAATGCATATTATTGGTCTAAGGGGAGACAACTCTTATAAAATGTCAAATAAAAAAAGTGACGATTCAAGATCTTAATATGATACACATTTTGGTAAAGGTTTCAGTTCTCTATCTATAATAGTAAAGGAGGAGATCTGCACACAACAAAGGGTCAAAAATTAGAACATGACCTTGACCTTTGACCTTGTGACCTTTTTCAAGGTCAAGGTCAATGATGACCAACTGTGAAATATCTAGTCTTTATCACCTCTGGTTCATGAGTTACTCTGGTCAAAAATTTACTTGCAATAAATAAGGGGAAATAACTCCTATAAGAAGGTGAAAAATTCTTTAATGCGATATGTTATAAAGTGTCGCAATCCTTCGCTGAACATTTTGGAACAACTTTTATTGCGATATCTTTTACAGTTTCAAAGTTAATCTGCACACAAGCTTTTTTATGACAGGGGAAATAACTTCGTAAAGAAAAAGTGTTCGGTGTAGCAGGGTCAACTGCGAAAGCGTAATGTCTCACAAACCCATAGTACAAAAGGTCTTTTCGACATGTCGCGAAACAAAATTTATAATGGGAAAAGAAAAGTTGGCGGAAAAAAATAAGAATAATAATAATAAATATAGGTTCATTTGTTACTTCGCCACAAATAATCATGGCTTACCACTTCCATCGACATTTTTTACACCGTGGCGTAAAAAAATTTCAGTTTTTTTTTTGTTTTTTCTATATAAAAAACCATAACTGCATAAAATATACGTGAAACGTAGCAGAAAAGCATGCAAAAATCATATGTCACATCCTAGGCTCGAACCGACGATGTCAGTCTTGCCAGCCCTCGTTGATACCACTGGACCACGGAAGACGATATGCAGAAAGTCAAATTTTGACGTATATATACCTTCAATGTGTTTTCTACATTTAAAATACAAAGACATTTTGTAATGTTTTCGTGTATTTACCAATGAAATAAATAAGAAAGACAGAAAATTGTTTGATTTTTATTTATAAAATACAAATAAAACGCATTGATTTGACTGGTGGAAACGACTAAAGTCACGTGACAATTTTATATATTATCACGAAGTTGTTTTTTTTTTTTTTTTTTTTTTTTTTTTGTTGAAAAGATGACTTTTCAGGAGGTCAACAGTGATGCTATTTTGACAGTTTAATTCAAAGGAATGTTACTTTCAATTCATTGTAATAGGGAAAGCGTTTCTTTGTTCGGTAAAATACAGCAGTCGTGCATACCGGACGACACTCGATGGCATTTCAAAATAAATGCTCAAGTAGAAAAAATGTTGGTTTCAGCTAGAACAACTCATGAAGACATAATTCAGATGTATATTTTAAGGATTTATCAATGCACAAACATTCAACCGCTGAAATCTAGGGGGTACCGATGGGGCCTCGACATTTGATTTTTTCTGCCGATTTTCGATTTTGTTGACATTTATGCACATCCGAGATACTTGGTTGGGGTAAAATCGACATTCTAAATCGATTGGCGGCATTTTCGAAAGGCTAGGATTTATGGTTTTTCTGAAAATCGCGATTTTTGCATGAAAAACCTATCTTCAACTTTCATGACCTGGAAATTTTTTTATCGTTCGTCAGAATGATTTCTACTGTAGCGACAAGTCAAGGACATCGATCCCCGAACTATTTGGCGTCCATTTTGTTTCACCATTCTCTGTGGTCTAGGATGAAATCTGCACACTACATTCTTATGGGGTCCCTTAGAAACATCCCCCCCCCTTTTTATTTTTCCAAGCTGGCGGAATACCCTCAAATTCCCCATGTTTTTGCCCATGCCTGGCCCCAAATTTTATTGCGACATGTAGCAAGCTAAAAAAACAAAGCGAATCCAAAGGTACAAAAATTCACATGTCGCTGTACTGAAACCCAGGTGACCTTGACCTTTGACCTGTGACCTTGGGCAAGGTCAAGGTGAAAGTTGACATTTTACCTATTACAAGTTATTGCCTATCTTTTACCGTTTCAAGGGAATAGCGATGGCGAGACAATGTCAAAATTTCAAACGTGACCTTGACCTTTGACCTTGTGTCCATTTTCAAGGTCAAGGTCAATGATGACCAATGATATAAGGTTTCATGTATATATCTGTTATAGTTACTGAGATATAGTGATCTAATGTAACTCACAATGCATATTATTGGTCTAAGGGGAGACAACTCTTATAAAATGTCAAATAAAAAAAGTGACGATTCAAGATCTTAATATGATACACATTTTGGTAAAGGTTTCAGTTCTCTATCTATTAAAGTAAAGGAGAAGATCTGCACACAACCAAGGGTCAAAAATTAGAACATGACCTTGACCTTTGACCTTGTGACCTTTTTCAAGGTCAAGGTCAATGATGACCAACTGTGAAATATCTGGTCTATATCACCTCTGGTTCATGAGTTACAATGGTACAAATTTTACTTCCAATAAATAAGGGGAAATAACTCCTACAAGGAGCCATAAAAATACTTTGCGCGATATGTAACAAATTGTCGCAATCCATAGCTGACCATTTTGGAACAACTTTCATTGCGAAATCTTTTACGGTTTCATAGTTTATCTGCACACAAGCTTTTTTATGACAGGGGAAATAACTCCGTAAAGAAAAAGTGTTCGGTCAGCCAGGGTTAACTGCGAAAGCGTAATGTCTCATACATCCATAGTACAAAATGTCTTTACGACATGTCGCGAAACAAAATTTATAATGGGAAAAGAAAACTTGGCGGAAAAAAATAAGAATAATAATAATAATAATAAGAAACAGAAGAATAATAGAAAGGCTTCCCACTCGGAAGTGGAAAGCCTTAATAATAAGAAACAGACTAATAACAATAAGTCTTTCCACTGGAAAGTGGAAAGCCTTAATAATAATAAGAAACAGAAGAATAACAGTAAGGCTTCCCACTCGGAAGTGGAAAGCCTTAATAATATAGGTTCATTTGTGACTTCGCCACAAATAATCATGGCTTACCACTTCCATCGACATTTTTTACACCGCGGCGTAAAAAAATTTCAGTTTTTTTTTGTTTTTTCTATATAAAAAACCATAACTGCATAAAATATACGTGAAACGCAGCAGAAAACCATGCAAAAAACACATGTCACATCCTAGGCTCGAACCGACGATGTCAGTCTTGCTAGCCCATCGTTGTTACCACTGGACCACGGAAGACGATATCCAGAAAGTCAAATTTTGACGTATATATACCTTCAATGTGTTTTCTACATTTAAAATACAAAGACATTTTGTAATGTTTTCGTGTATTTACAAATGAAATAAATAAGAAAGACAGAAAATTGTTTGATTTTTATTTATAAAATACAAATAAAACGCATTGATTTGACTGGTGGAAACGACTAAAGTCACGTGACAATTCTATATATTATCACGAAGTTGTTTTTTTTTTTTTTTTTTTTTTTTTTTTTGGTTGAAAAGATGACTTCTCAGGACGTCAACAGTGTTGCTATTTTGACAGTTTAATTCAAAGGAATGTTACTTTCAATTCATTGTAATAGGGAAACCGTTTCTTTGTTCGGTAAAATACTGCAGTCGTGCTTACCGGACGACACTCGATGGCATTTCAAAATAAATGCTCAAGTAGAAAAAATGTTTGTTTCAGCTAGAACAACTCATGAAGACATAATTCAGATGTATATTTTAAGGATTTATCAATGCACAAACATTCAACCGCTGAAATCTAGGGGGTACCGATGGGGCCTCGACATTTGATTTTTTCTGCCGATTTTCGATTTTGTTGACATTTATGCACATCCGAGATACTTGGTTGGGGTAAAATCGACATTCTAAATCGATTGGCGGCATTTTCGAAAGGCTAGGATTTATGGTTTTTCTGAAAATCGCGATTTTTGCATGAAAAACCTATCTTCAACTTTCATGACCTGGAAATTTTTTTATCGTTCGTCAGAATGATTTCTACTGTAGCGACAAGTCAAGGACATCGATCCCCGAACTATTTGGCGTCCATTTTGTTTCACCATTCTCTGTGGTCTAGGATGAAATCTGCACACTACATTCTTATGGGGTCCCTTAGAAACATCCCCCCCCCTTTTTATTTTTCCAAGCTGGCGGAATACCCTCAAATTCCCCATGTTTTTGCCCATGCCTGGCACCAAATTTTATTGCGACATGTAGCAAGCTAAAAAAACAAAGCGAATCCAAAGGTACAAAAATTCACATGTCGCTGTACTGAAACCCAGGTGACCTTGACCTTTGACCTGTGACCTTGGGCAAGGTCAAGGTGAAAGTTGACATTTTACCTATTACAAGTTATTGCCTATCTTTTACCGTTTCAAGGGAATAGCGATGGCGAGACAATGTCAAAATTTCAAACGTGACCTTGACCTTTGACCTTGTGTCCATTTTCAAGGTCAAGGTCAATGATGACCAATGATATAAGGTTTCATGTATATATCTGTTATAGTTACTGAGATATAGTGATCTAATGTAACTCACAATGCATATTATTGGTCTAAGGGGAGACAACTCTTATAAAATGTCAAATAAAAAAAGTGACGATTCAAGATCTTAATATGATACACATTTTGGTAAAGGTTTCAGTTCTCTATCTATTATAGTAAAGGAGAAGATCTGCACACAACCAAGGGTCAAAAATTAGAACATGACCTTGACCTTTGACCTTGTGACCTTTTTCAAGGTCAAGGTCAATGATGACCAACTGTGAAATATCTAGTCTATATCACCTCTGGTTCATGAGTTACAATGGTACAAATTTTACTTCCAATAAATAAGGGGAAATAACTCCTACAAGGAGCCATAAAAATACTTTGCGCGATATGTAACAAATTGTCGCAATCCATAGCTGACCATTTTGGAACAACTTTCATTGCGAAATCTTTTACGGTTTCATAGTTTATCTGCACACAAGCTTTTTTATGACAGGGGAAATAACTCCGTAAAGAAAAAGTGTTCGGTCAGCCAGGGTTAACTGCGAAAGCGTAATGTCTCATACATCCATAGTACAAAATGTCTTTACGACATGTCGCGAAACAAAATTTATAATGGGAAAAGAAAACTTGGCGGAAAAAAATAAGAATAATAATAATAAATATAGGTTCAATCGTTCTAAAGAACGATTAATAGGCTTTCCACTTCAAAAGAAGACCTTAAATAAATGACCTTGAAACCAAAAAGCTAAGAAACATACGTAATTTGTCTATAGCAATTAATAAGAACAAAAATTATTAAAAAACTATTTAGATATCTTTAAAAATAAGAAAGGTCATTAAATAGGACGTAAGAAAACTTGAATGACCTTGACAACTGATCTTTTAATCTACGTAAATATTACTTATAGGCAATAGCATTAAAAGAAGAAGCCATTCAAAATACATAGTACCATGAAAAACATTTATAAAGGACTTTGACCTTGACTTTTACAGCATGACCTTGACCATGCTGAAGGTCAACAGTGATCAACATTGAAGATTTTATGCCAATATCTCTTAAAGTCATTAAGATATGACTACTTATAATATATACAAAAAATTAGAAAATGACCTTGACCTTTGACCTTGTATTTGTTTTCAAGGTCAAGGGTCCTAATGATCCATAGTGAAGACCCCATGCCTCTACTATCAATAGTTGATAAGTAATTAATGAAAAACTAATTATCAATGGTTGTAATGGGGGATAACTCCTATAAGATGAAGCCGGATCCTTTCCCTCTAAATAGAAAAAAGTTGCGCCTTTATGAGACCAACATTTTATCCATTATAACTTATAGCCTATCTTTTACCGTTTCAAAGTAATAGCGATGACAAGACAATGCCAAAATTTCAAACGTGACCTTGACCTTTGACCTTGTGTCCATTTTCAAGGTCAAGGTCAATGATGACCAATGATATAAGGTTTCATATATATATCTGTTATAGTTACTGAGATATAGTGATATAATGCAATTCACAATACATTTTATTGGTCTAGGGGAGATAACTCTTATAAAAATGTCAAATAAAAAAAGTGACGATTCAAGATCTCAATATGATACACATTTTGGTAAAGGTTTCAGTTCTCTATCTATTATAGTAAAGGAGGAGATCTGCACACAACCAAGGGTCAAAAATTAGAACATGACCTTGACCTTTGACCTTGTGACCTTTTTCAAGGTCAAGGTCAATGATGACCAACTGTGAAATATCTAGTCTATATCACCTCTGGTTCATGAGTTACAATGGTAAAAATTTTACTTCCAATAAATAAGGGGAAATAACTCCTACAAGGAGTCGTCAAAATACTTTGCGCGATATGTAACAAATTGTCGCAATCCATAGCTGACCATTTTGCAACAACTTTTATTGCGAAATCTTTTACGGTTTCATAGTTTATCTGCACACAAGCTTTTCTGTAACAGGGGAGATAACTCCGTAAAGAACAAGTGTTCGGTGTGACAGGGTCAACTGCGAAAGCGTAATGTCTAATACATCCATAGTACAAAATGTCTTTATGACATGTCGCGAAACAA
Organism: Limnoperna fortunei; assembly: GCA_944474755.1. Classification (NCBI taxonomy): domain Eukaryota; kingdom Metazoa; phylum Mollusca; class Bivalvia; order Mytilida; family Modiolidae; genus Limnoperna; species Limnoperna fortunei. The sequence goes on along the minus strand of OX104121.1, from coordinate 737,650 downwards.
AATTTATAATGGGAAAAGAAAACTTGGCGGAAAAAAATAAGAATAATAATAATAAGAAACAGAAGAATAACAAGAAGGCTTTCCACTGGAAAGTGGAAAGCCTTAATAATAAGAAACAGAAGAATAATAGAAAGGCTTCCCACTCGGAAGTGGAAAGCCTTAATAATATAGGTTCATTTGTGACTTCGCCACAAATAATCATGGCTTACCACTTCCATCGACATTTTTTACACCGCGGCGTAAAAAAAATTCAGTTTTTTTTTGTTTTTTCTATATAAAACACCATAACTGCATAAAATATACGTGAAACGTAGCAGAAAAGCATGCAAAAATCATATGTCACATCCTAGGCTCGAACCGACGATGTCAGTCTTGCCAGCCCTCGTTGATACCACTGGACCACGGAAGACGATATGCAGAAAGTCAAATTTTGACGTATATATACCTACAATGTGTTTTCTACATTTAAAATACAAAGACATTTTGTAATGTTTTCGTGTATTTACCAATGAAATAAATAAGAAAGACAGAAAATTGTTTGATTTTTATTTATAAAATACAAATAAAACGCATTGATTTGACTGGTGGAAACGACTAAAGTCACGTGACAATTTTATATATTATCACGAAGTTGTTTTTTTTTTTTTTTTTTTTTTTTTTTGTTGAAAAGATGACTTTTCAGGAGGTCAACAGTGATGCTATTTTGACAGTTTAATTCAAAGGAATGTTACTTTCAATTCATTGTAATAGGGAAAGCGTTTCTTTGTTCGGTAAAATACAGCAGTCGTGCATACCGGACGACACTCGATGGCATTTCAAAATAAATGCTCAAGTAGAAAAAATGTTGGTTTCAGCTAGAACAACTCATGAAGACATAATTCAGATGTATATTTTAAGGATTTATCAATGCACAAACATTCAACCGCTGAAATCTAGGGGGTACCGATGGGGCCTCGACATTTGATTTTTTCTGCCGATTTTCGATTTTGTTGACATTTATGCACATCCGAGATACTTGGTTGGGGTAAAATCGACATTCTAAATCGATTGGCGGCATTTTCGAAAGGCTAGGATTTATGGTTTTTCTGAAAATCGCGATTTTTGCATGAAAAACCTATCTTCAACTTTCATGACCTGGAAATTTTTTTATCGTTCGTCAGAATGATTTCTACTGTAGCGACAAGTCAAGGACATCGATCCCCGAACTATTTGGCGTCCATTTTGTTTCACCATTCTCTGTGGTCTAGGATGAAATCTGCACACTACATTCTTATGGGGTCCCTTAGAAACATCCCCCCCCCCTTTTTATTTTTCCAAGCTGGCGGAATACCCTCAAATTCCCCATGTTTTTGCCCATGCCTGGCACCAAATTTTATTGCGACATGTAGCAAGCTAAAAAAACAAAGCGAATCCAAAGGTACAAAAATTCACATGTCGCTGTACTGAAACCCAGGTGACCTTGACCTTTGACCTGTGACCTTGGGCAAGGTCAAGGTGAAAGTTGACATTTTACCTATTACAAGTTATTGCCTATCTTTTACCGTTTCAAGGGAATAGCGATGGCGAGACAATGTCAAAATTTCAAACGTGACCTTGACCTTTGACCTTGTGTCCATTTTCAAGGTCAAGGTCAATGATGACCAATGATATAAGGTTTCATGTATATATCTGTTATAGTTACTGAGATATAGTGATCTAATGTAACTCACAATGCATATTATTGGTCTAAGGGGAGACAACTCTTATAAAATGTCAAATAAAAAAAGTGACGATTCAAGATCTTAATATGATACACATTTTGGTAAAGGTTTCAGTTCTCTATCTATTAAAGTAAAGGAGAAGATCTGCACACAACCAAGGGTCAAAAATTAGAACATGACCTTGACCTTTGACCTTGTGACCTTTTTCAAGGTCAAGGTCAATGATGACCAACTGTGAAATATCTGGTCTATATCACCTCTGGTTCATGAGTTACAATGGTACAAATTTTACTTCCAATAAATAAGGGGAAATAACTCCTACAAGGAGCCATAAAAATACTTTGCGCGATATGTAACAAATTGTCGCAATCCATAGCTGACCATTTTGGAACAACTTTCATTGCGAAATCTTTTACGGTTTCATAGTTTATCTGCACACAAGCTTTTTTATGACAGGGGAAATAACTCCGTAAAGAAAAAGTGTTCGGTCAGCCAGGGTTAACTGCGAAAGCGTAATGTCTCATACATCCATAGTACAAAATGTCTTTACGACATGTCGCGAAACAAAATTTATAATGGGAAAAGAAAACTTGGCGGAAAAAAATAAGAATAATAATAATAATAATAAGAAACAGAAGAATAATAGAAAGGCTTCCCACTCGGAAGTGGAAAGCCTTAATAATAAGAAACAGACTAATAACAATAAGTCTTTCCACTGGAAAGTGGAAAGCCTTAATAATAATAAGAAACAGAAGAATAACAGTAAGGCTTCCCACTCGGAAGTGGAAAGCCTTAATAATATAGGTTCATTTGTGACTTCGCCACAAATAATCATGGCTTACCACTTCCATCGACATTTTTTACACCGCGGCGTAAAAAAATTTCAGTTTTTTTTTGTTTTTTCTATATAAAAAACCATAACTGCATAAAATATACGTGAAACGCAGCAGAAAACCATGCAAAAAACACATGTCACATCCTAGGCTCGAACCGACGATGTCAGTCTTGCTAGCCCATCGTTGTTACCACTGGACCACGGAAGACGATATCCAGAAAGTCAAATTTTGACGTATATATACCTTCAATGTGTTTTCTACATTTAAAATACAAAGACATTTTGTAATGTTTTCGTGTATTTACAAATGAAATAAATAAGAAAGACAGAAAATTGTTTGATTTTTATTTATAAAATACAAATAAAACGCATTGATTTGACTGGTGGAAACGACTAAAGTCACGTGACAATTCTATATATTATCACGAAGTTGTTTTTTTTTTTTTTTTTTTTTTTTTTTTGGTTGAAAAGATGACTTCTCAGGACGTCAACAGTGTTGCTATTTTGACAGTTTAATTCAAAGGAATGTTACTTTCAATTCATTGTAATAGGGAAACCGTTTCTTTGTTCGGTAAAATACTGCAGTCGTGCTTACCGGACGACACTCGATGGCATTTCAAAATAAATGCTCAAGTAGAAAAAATGTTTGTTTCAGCTAGAACAACTCATGAAGACATAATTCAGATGTATATTTTAAGGATTTATCAATGCACAAACATTCAACCGCTGAAATCTAGGGGGTACCGATGGGGCCTCGACATTTGATTTTTTCTGCCGATTTTCGATTTTGTTGACATTTATGCACATCCGAGATACTTGGTTGGGGTAAAATCGACATTCTAAATCGATTGGCGGCATTTTCGAAAGGCTAGGATTTATGGTTTTTCTGAAAATCGCGATTTTTGCATGAAAAACCTATCTTCAACTTTCATGACCTGGAAATTTTTTTATCGTTCGTCAGAATGATTTCTACTGTAGCGACAAGTCAAGGACATCGATCCCCGAACTATTTGGCGTCCATTTTGTTTCACCATTCTCTGTGGTCTAGGATGAAATCTGCACACTACATTCTTATGGGGTCCCTTAGAAACATCCCCCCCCCTTTTTATTTTTCCAAGCTGGCGGAATACCCTCAAATTCCCCATGTTTTTGCCCATGCCTGGCACCAAATTTTATTGCGACATGTAGCAAGCTAAAAAAACAAAGCGAATCCAAAGGTACAAAAATTCACATGTCGCTGTACTGAAACCCAGGTGACCTTGACCTTTGACCTTGACCTTGCCCAAGGTCAAGGTGAAAGTTGACATTTTACCTATTACAAGTTATTGCCTATCTTTTACCGTTTCAAGGGAATAGCGATGGCGAGACAATGTCAAAATTTCAAACGTGACCTTGACCTTTGACCTTGTGTCCATTTTCAAGGTCAAGGTCAATGATGACCAATGATATAAGGTTTCATGTATATATCTGTTATAGTTACTGAGATATAGTGATCTAATGTAACTCACAATGCATATTATTGGTCTAAGGGGAGACAACTCTTATAAAATGTCAAATAAAAAAAGTGACGATTCAAGATCTTAATATGATACACATTTTGGTAAAGGTTTCAGTTCTCTATCTATTAAAGTAAAGGAGAAGATCTGCACACAACCAAGGGTCAAAAATTAGAACATGACCTTGACCTTTGACCTTGTGACCTTTTTCAAGGTCAAGGTCAATGATGACCAACTGTGAAATATCTGGTCTATATCACCTCTGGTTCATGAGTTACAATGGTACAAATTTTACTTCCAATAAATAAGGGGAAATAACTCCTACAAGGAGCCATAAAAATACTTTGCGCGATATGTAACAAATTGTCGCAATCCATAGCTGACCATTTTGGAACAACTTTCATTGCGAAATCTTTTACGGTTTCATAGTTTATCTGCACACAAGCTTTTTTATGACAGGGGAAATAACTCCGTAAAGAAAAAGTGTTCGGTCAGCCAGGGTTAACTGCGAAAGCGTAATGTCTCATACATCCATAGTACAAAATGTCTTTACGACATGTCGCGAAACAAAATTTATAATGGGAAAAGAAAACTTGGCGGAAAAAAATAAGAATAATAATAATAATAATAAGAAACAGAAGAATAATAGAAAGGCTTCCCACTCGGAAGTGGAAAGCCTTAATAATAAGAAACAGACTAATAACAATAAGTCTTTCCACTGGAAAGTGGAAAGCCTTAATAATAATAAGAAACAGAAGAATAACAGTAAGGCTTCCCACTCGGAAGTGGAAAGCCTTAATAATATAGGTTCATTTGTGACTTCGCCACAAATAATCATGGCTTACCACTTCCATCGACATTTTTTACACCGCGGCGTAAAAAAATTTCAGTTTTTTTTTGTTTTTTCTATATAAAAAACCATAACTGCATAAAATATACGTGAAACGCAGCAGAAAACCATGCAAAAAACACATGTCACATCCTAGGCTCGAACCGACGATGTCAGTCTTGCTAGCCCATCGTTGTTACCACTGGACCACGGAAGACGATATCCAGAAAGTCAAATTTTGACGTATATATACCTTCAATGTGTTTTCTACATTTAAAATACAAAGACATTTTGTAATGTTTTCGTGTATTTACAAATGAAATAAATAAGAAAGACAGAAAATTGTTTGATTTTTATTTATAAAATACAAATAAAACGCATTGATTTGACTGGTGGAAACGACTAAAGTCACGTGACAATTCTATATATTATCACGAAGTTGTTTTTTTTTTTTTTTTTTTTGTTTTTTTTTGGTTGAAAAGATGACTTCTCAGGACGTCAACAGTGTTGCTATTTTGACAGTTTAATTCAAAGGAATGTTACTTTCAATTCATTGTAATAGGGAAACCGTTTCTTTGTTCGGTAAAATACTGCAGTCGTGCTTACCGGACGACACTCGATGGCATTTCAAAATAAATGCTCAAGTAGAAAAAATGTTGGTTTCAGCTAGAACAACTCATGAAGACATAATTCAGATGTATATTTTAAGGATTTATCAATGCACAAACATTCAACCGCTGAAATCTAGGGGGTACCGATGGGGCCTCGACATTTGATTTTTTCTGCCGATTTTCGATTTTGTTGACATTTATGCACATCCGAGATACTTGGTTGGGGTAAAATCGACATTCTAAATCGATTGGCGGCATTTTCGAAAGGCTAGGATTTATGGTTTTTCTGAAAATCGCGATTTTTGCATGAAAAACCTATCTTCAACTTTCATGACCTGGAAATTTTTTTATCGTTCGTCAGAATGATTTCTACTGTAGCGACAAGTCAAGGACATCGATCCCCGAACTATTTGGCGTCCATTTTGTTTCACCATTCTCTGTGGTCTAGGATGAAATCTGCACACTACATTCTTATGGGGTCCCTTAGAAACATCCCCCCCCCCCTTTTTATTTTTCCAAGCTGGCGGAATACCCTCAAATTCCCCATGTTTTTGCCCATGCCTGGCACCAAATTTTATTGCGACATGTAGCAAGCTAAAAAAACAAAGCGAATCCAAAGGTACAAAAATTCACATGTCGCTGTACTGAAACCCAGGTGACCTTGACCTTTGACCTGTGACCTTGGGCAAGGTCAAGGTGAAAGTTGACATTTTACCTATTACAAGTTATTGCCTATCTTTTACCGTTTCAAGGGAATAGCGATGGCGAGACAATGTCAAAATTTCAAACGTGACCTTGACCTTTGACCTTGTGTCCATTTTCAAGGTCAAGGTCAATGATGACCAATGATATAAGGTTTCATGTATATATCTGTTATAGTTACTGAGATATAGTGATCTAATGTAACTCACAATGCATATTATTGGTCTAAGGGGAGACAACTCTTATAAAATGTCAAATAAAAAAAGTGACGATTCAAGATCTTAATATGATACACATTTTGGTAAAGGTTTCAGTTCTCTATCTATTAAAGTAAAGGAGAAGATCTGCACACAACCAAGGGTCAAAAATTAGAACATGACCTTGACCTTTGACCTTGTGACCTTTTTCAAGGTCAAGGTCAATGATGACCAACTGTGAAATATCTGGTCTATATCACCTCTGGTTCATGAGTTACAATGGTACAAATTTTACTTCCAATAAATAAGGGGAAATAACTCCTACAAGGAGCCATAAAAATACTTTGCGCGATATGTAACAAATTGTCGCAATCCATAGCTGACCATTTTGGAACAACTTTCATTGCGAAATCTTTTACGGTTTCATAGTTTATCTGCACACAAGCTTTTTTATGACAGGGGAAATAACTCCGTAAAGAAAAAGTGTTCGGTCAGCCAGGGTTAACTGCGAAAGCGTAATGTCTCATACATCCATAGTACAAAATGTCTTTACGACATGTCGCGAAACAAAATTTATAATGGGAAAAGAAAACTTGGCGGAAAAAAATAAGAATAATAATAATAATAATAAGAAACAGAAGAATAATAGAAAGGCTTCCCACTCGGAAGTGGAAAGCCTTAATAATAAGAAACAGACTAATAACAATAAGTCTTTCCACTGGAAAGTGGAAAGCCTTAATAATAATAAGAAACAGAAGAATAACAGTAAGGCTTCCCACTCGGAAGTGGAAAGCCTTAATAATATAGGTTCATTTGTGACTTCGCCACAAATAATCATGGCTTACCACTTCCATCGACATTTTTTACACCGCGGCGTAAAAAAATTTCAGTTTTTTTTTGTTTTTTCTATATAAAAAACCATAACTGCATAAAATATACGTGAAACGCAGCAGAAAACCATGCAAAAAACACATGTCACATCCTAGGCTCGAACCGACGATGTCAGTCTTGCTAGCCCATCGTTGTTACCACTGGACCACGGAAGACGATATCCAGAAAGTCAAATTTTGACGTATATATACCTTCAATGTGTTTTCTACATTTAAAATACAAAGACATTTTGTAATGTTTTCGTGTATTTACAAATGAAATAAATAAGAAAGACAGAAAATTGTTTGATTTTTATTTATAAAATACAAATAAAACGCATTGATTTGACTGGTGGAAACGACTAAAGTCACGTGACAATTCTATATATTATCACGAAGTTGTTTTTTTTTTTTTTTTTTTTTTTTTTTGGTTGAAAAGATGACTTCTCAGGACGTCAACAGTGTTGCTATTTTGACAGTTTAATTCAAAGGAATGTTACTTTCAATTCATTGTAATAGGGAAACCGTTTCTTTGTTCGGTAAAATACTGCAGTCGTGCTTACCGGACGACACTCGATGGCATTTCAAAATAAATGCTCAAGTAGAAAAAATGTTTGTTTCAGCTAGAACAACTCATGAAGACATAATTCAGATGTATATTTTAAGGATTTATCAATGCACAAACATTCAACCGCTGAAATCTAGGGGGTACCGATGGGGCCTCGACATTTGATTTTTTCTGCCGATTTTCGATTTTGTTGACATTTATGCACATCCGAGATACTTGGTTGGGGTAAAATCGACATTCTAAATCGATTGGCGGCATTTTCGAAAGGCTAGGATTTATGGTTTTTCTGAAAATCGCGATTTTTGCATGAAAAACCTATCTTCAACTTTCATGACCTGGAAATTTTTTTATCGTTCGTCAGAATGATTTCTACTGTAGCGACAAGTCAAGGACATCGATCCCCGAACTATTTGGCGTCCATTTTGTTTCACCATTCTCTGTGGTCTAGGATGAAATCTGCACACTACATTCTTATGGGGTCCCTTAGAAACATCCCCCCCCCTTTTTATTTTTCCAAGCTGGCGGAATACCCTCAAATTCCCCATGTTTTTGCCCATGCCTGGCACCAAATTTTATTGCGACATGTAGCAAGCTAAAAAAACAAAGCGAATCCAAAGGTACAAAAATTCACATGTCGCTGTACTGAAACCCAGGTGACCTTGACCTTTGACCTTGACCTTGCCCAAGGTCAAGGTGAAAGTTGACATTTTACCTATTACAAGTTATTGCCTATCTTTTACCGTTTCAAGGGAATAGCGATGGCGAGACAATGTCAAAATTTCAAACGTGACCTTGACCTTTGACCTTGTGTCCATTTTCAAGGTCAAGGTCAATGATGACCAATGATATAAGGTTTCATGTATATATCTGTTATAGTTACTGAGATATAGTGATCTAATGTAACTCACAATGCATATTATTGGTCTAAGGGGAGACAACTCTTATAAAATGTCAAATAAAAAAAGTGACGATTCAAGATCTTAATATGATACACATTTTGGTAAAGGTTTCAGTTCTCTATCTATTATAGTAAAGGAGAAGATCTGCACACAACCAAGGGTCAAAAATTAGAACATGACCTTGACCTTTGACCTTGTGACCTTTTTCAAGGTCAAGGTCAATGATGACCAACTGTGAAATATCTGGTCTATATCACCTCTGGTTCATGAGTTACAATGGTACAAATTTTACTTCCAATAAATAAGGGGAAATAACTCCTACAAGGAGCCATAAAAATACTTTGCGCGATATGTAACAAATTGTCGCAATCCATAGCTGACCATTTTGGAACAACTTTCATTGCGAAATCTTTTACGGTTTCATAGTTTATCTGCACACAAGCTTTTTTATGACAGGGGAAATAACTCCGTAAAGAAAAAGTGTTCGGTCAGCCAGGGTTAACTGCGAAAGCGTAATGTCTCATACATCCATAGTACAAAATGTCTTTACGACATGTCGCGAAACAAAATTTATAATGGGAAAAGAAAACTTGGCGGAAAAAAATAAGAATAATAATAATAATAATAAGAAACAGAAGAATAATAGAAAGGCTTCCCACTCGGAAGTGGAAAGCCTTAATAATATAGGTTCATTTGTGACTTCGCCACAAATAATCATGGCTTACCACTTCCATCGACATTTTTTACACCGCGGCGTAAAAAAAATTCAGTTTTTTTTTGTTTTTTCTATATAAAACACCATAACTGCATAAAATATACGTGAAACGTAGCAGAAAAGCATGCAAAAATCATATGTCACATCCTAGGCTCGAACCGACGATGTCAGTCTTGCCAGCCCTCGTTGATACCACTGGACCACGGAAGACGATATGCAGAAAGTCAAATTTTGACGTATATATACCTTCAATGTGTTTTCTACATTTAAAATACAAAGACATTTTGTAATGTTTTCGTGTATTTACCAATGAAATAAATAAGAAAGACAGAAAATTGTTTGATTTTTATTTATAAAATACAAATAAAACGCATTGATTTGACTGGTGGAAACGACTAAAGTCACGTGACAATTTTATATATTATCACGAAGTTGTTTTTTTTTTTTTTTTTTTTTTTTTTTGTTGAAAAGATGACTTTTCAGGAGGTCAACAGTGATGCTATTTTGACAGTTTAATTCAAAGGAATGTTACTTTCAATTCATTGTAATAGGGAAAGCGTTTCTTTGTTCGGTAAAATACAGCAGTCGTGCATACCGGACGACACTCGATGGCATTTCAAAATAAATGCTCAAGTAGAAAAAATGTTGGTTTCAGCTAGAACAACTCATGAAGACATAATTCAGATGTATATTTTAAGGATTTATCAATGCACAAACATTCAACCGCTGAAATCTAGGGGGTACCGATGGGGCCTCGACATTTGATTTTTTCTGCCGATTTTCGATTTTGTTGACATTTATGCACATCCGAGATACTTGGTTGGGGTAAAATCGACATTCTAAATCGATTGGCGGCATTTTCGAAAGGCTAGGATTTATGGTTTTTCTGAAAATCGCGATTTTTGCATGAAAAACCTATCTTCAACTTTCATGACCTGGAAATTTTTTTATCGTTCGTCAGAATGATTTCTACTGTAGCGACAAGTCAAGGACATCGATCCCCGAACTATTTGGCGTCCATTTTGTTTCACCATTCTCTGTGGTCTAGGATGAAATATGCACACTACATTCTTATGGGGTCCCTTAGAAACATCCCCCCCCCTTTTTATTTTTCCAAGCTGGCGGAATACCCTCAAATTCCCCATGTTTTTGCCCATGCCTGGCACCAAATTTTATTGCGACATGTAGCAAGCTAAAAAAACAAAGCGAATCCAAAGGTACAAAAATTCACATGTCGCTGTACTGAAACCCAGGTGACCTTGACCTTTGACCTGTGACCTTGGGCAAGGTCAAGGTGAAAGTTGACATTTTACCTATTACAAGTTATTGCCTATCTTTTACCGTTTCAAGGGAATAGCGATGGCGAGACAATGTCAAAATTTCAAACGTGACCTTGACCTTTGACCTTGTGTCCATTTTCAAGGTCAAGGTCAATGATGACCAATGATATAAGGTTTCATGTATATATCTGTTATAGTTACTGAGATATAGTGATCTAATGTAACTCACAATGCATATTATTGGTCTAAGGGGAGACAACTCTTATAAAATGTCAAATAAAAAAAGTGACGATTCAAGATCTTAATATGATACACATTTTGGTAAAGGTTTCAGTTCTCTATCTATTAAAGTAAAGGAGAAGATCTGCACACAACCAAGGGTCAAAAATTAGAACATGACCTTGACCTTTGACCTTGTGACCTTTTTCAAGGTCAAGGTCAATGATGACCAACTGTGAAATATCTGGTCTATATCACCTCTGGTTCATGAGTTACAATGGTACAAATTTTACTTCCAATAAATAAGGGGAAATAACTCCTACAAGGAGCCATAAAAATACTTTGCGCGATATGTAACAAATTGTCGCAATCCATAGCTGACCATTTTGGAACAACTTTCATTGCGAAATCTTTTACGGTTTCATAGTTTATCTGCACACAAGCTTTTTTATGACAGGGGAAATAACTCCGTAAAGAAAAAGTGTTCGGTCAGCCAGGGTTAACTGCGAAAGCGTAATGTCTCATACATCCATAGTACAAAATGTCTTTACGACATGTCGCGAAACAAAATTTATAATGGGAAAAGAAAACTTGGCGGAAAAAAATAAGAATAATAATAATAATAATAAGAAACAGAAGAATAATAGAAAGGCTTCCCACTCGGAAGTGGAAAGCCTTAATAATAAGAAACAGACTAATAACAATAAGTCTTTCCACTGGAAAGTGGAAAGCCTTAATAATAATAAGAAACAGAAGAATAACAGTAAGGCTTCCCACTCGGAAGTGGAAAGCCTTAATAATATAGGTTCATTTGTGACTTCGCCACAAATAATCATGGCTTACCACTTCCATCGACATTTTTTACACCGCGGCGTAAAAAAATTTCAGTTTTTTTTTGTTTTTTCTATATAAAAAACCATAACTGCATAAAATATACGTGAAACGCAGCAGAAAACCATGCAAAAAACACATGTCACATCCTAGGCTCGAACCGACGATGTCAGTCTTGCTAGCCCATCGTTGTTACCACTGGACCACGGAAGACGATATCCAGAAAGTCAAATTTTGACGTATATATACCTTCAATGTGTTTTCTACATTTAAAATACAAAGACATTTTGTAATGTTTTCGTGTATTTACAAATGAAATAAATAAGAAAGACAGAAAATTGTTTGATTTTTATTTATAAAATACAAATAAAACGCATTGATTTGACTGGTGGAAACGACTAAAGTCACGTGACAATTCTATATATTATCACGAAGTTGTTTTTTTTTTTTTTTTTTTTTTTTTTTTGGTTGAAAAGATGACTTCTCAGGACGTCAACAGTGTTGCTATTTTGACAGTTTAATTCAAAGGAATGTTACTTTCAATTCATTGTAATAGGGAAACCGTTTCTTTGTTCGGTAAAATACTGCAGTCGTGCTTACCGGACGACACTCGATGGCATTTCAAAATAAATGCTCAAGTAGAAAAAATGTTTGTTTCAGCTAGAACAACTCATGAAGACATAATTCAGATGTATATTTTAAGGATTTATCAATGCACAAACATTCAACCGCTGAAATCTAGGGGGTACCGATGGGGCCTCGACATTTGATTTTTTCTGCCGATTTTCGATTTTGTTGACATTTATGCACATCCGAGATACTTGGTTGGGGTAAAATCGACATTCTAAATCGATTGGCGGCATTTTCGAAAGGCTAGGATTTATGGTTTTTCTGAAAATCGCGATTTTTGCATGAAAAACCTATCTTCAACTTTCATGACCTGGAAATTTTTTTATCGTTCGTCAGAATGATTTCTACTGTAGCGACAAGTCAAGGACATCGATCCCCGAACTATTTGGCGTCCATTTTGTTTCACCATTCTCTGTGGTCTAGGATGAAATCTGCACACTACATTCTTATGGGGTCCCTTAGAAACATCCCCCCCCCCTTTTTATTTTTCCAAGCTGGCGGAATACCCTCAAATTCCCCATGTTTTTGCCCATGCCTGGCACCAAATTTTATTGCGACATGTAGCAAGCTAAAAAAACAAAGCGAATCCAAAGGTACAAAAATTCACATGTCGCTGTACTGAAACCCAGGTGACCTTGACCTTTGACCTGTGACCTTGGGCAAGGTCAAGGTGAAAGTTGACATTTTACCTATTACAAGTTATTGCCTATCTTTTACCGTTTCAAGGGAATAGCGATGGCGAGACAATGTCAAAATTTCAAACGTGACCTTGACCTTTGACCTTGTGTCCATTTTCAAGGTCAAGGTCAATGATGACCAATGATATAAGGTTTCATGTATATATCTGTTATAGTTACTGAGATATAGTGATCTAATGTAACTCACAATGCATATTATTGGTCTAAGGGGAGACAACTCTTATAAAATGTCAAATAAAAAAAGTGACGATTCAAGATCTTAATATGATACACATTTTGGTAAAGGTTTCAGTTCTCTATCTATTAAAGTAAAGGAGAAGATCTGCACACAACCAAGGGTCAAAAATTAGAACATGACCTTGACCTTTGACCTTGTGACCTTTTTCAAGGTCAAGGTCAATGATGACCAACTGTGAAATATCTGGTCTATATCACCTCTGGTTCATGAGTTACAATGGTACAAATTTTACTTCCAATAAATAAGGGGAAATAACTCCTACAAGGAGCCATAAAAATACTTTGCGCGATATGTAACAAATTGTCGCAATCCATAGCTGACCATTTTGGAACAACTTTCATTGCGAAATCTTTTACGGTTTCATAGTTTATCTGCACACAAGCTTTTTTATGACAGGGGAAATAACTCCGTAAAGAAAAAGTGTTCGGTCAGCCAGGGTTAACTGCGAAAGCGTAATGTCTCATACATCCATAGTACAAAATGTCTTTACGACATGTCGCGAAACAAAATTTATAATGGGAAAAGAAAACTTGGCGGAAAAAAATAAGAATAATAATAATAATAATAAGAAACAGAAGAATAATAGAAAGGCTTCCCACTCGGAAGTGGAAAGCCTTAATAATAAGAAACAGACTAATAACAATAAGTCTTTCCACTGGAAAGTGGAAAGCCTTAATAATAATAAGAAACAGAAGAATAACAGTAAGGCTTCCCACTCGGAAGTGGAAAGCCTTAATAATATAGGTTCATTTGTGACTTCGCCACAAATAATCATGGCTTACCACTTCCATCGACATTTTTTACACCGCGGCGTAAAAAAATTTCAGTTTTTTTTTGTTTTTTCTATATAAAAAACCATAACTGCATAAAATATACGTGAAACGCAGCAGAAAACCATGCAAAAAACACATGTCACATCCTAGGCTCGAACCGACGATGTCAGTCTTGCTAGCCCATCGTTGTTACCACTGGACCACGGAAGACGATATCCAGAAAGTCAAATTTTGACGTATATATACCTTCAATGTGTTTTCTACATTTAAAATACAAAGACATTTTGTAATGTTTTCGTGTATTTACAAATGAAATAAATAAGAAAGACAGAAAATTGTTTGATTTTTATTTATAAAATACAAATAAAACGCATTGATTTGACTGGTGGAAACGACTAAAGTCACGTGACAATTCTATATATTATCACGAAGTTGTTTTTTTTTTTTTTTTTTTTTTTTTTTTGGTTGAAAAGATGACTTCTCAGGACGTCAACAGTGTTGCTATTTTGACAGTTTAATTCAAAGGAATGTTACTTTCAATTCATTGTAATAGGGAAACCGTTTCTTTGTTCGGTAAAATACTGCAGTCGTGCTTACCGGACGACACTCGATGGCATTTCAAAATAAATGCTCAAGTAGAAAAAATGTTTGTTTCAGCTAGAACAACTCATGAAGACATAATTCAGATGTATATTTTAAGGATTTATCAATGCACAAACATTCAACCGCTGAAATCTAGGGGGTACCGATGGGGCCTCGACATTTGATTTTTTCTGCCGATTTTCGATTTTGTTGACATTTATGCACATCCGAGATACTTGGTTGGGGTAAAATCGACATTCTAAATCGATTGGCGGCATTTTCGAAAGGCTAGGATTTATGGTTTTTCTGAAAATCGCGATTTTTGCATGAAAAACCTATCTTCAACTTTCATGACCTGGAAATTTTTTTATCGTTCGTCAGAATGATTTCTACTGTAGCGACAAGTCAAGGACATCGATCCCCGAACTATTTGGCGTCCATTTTGTTTCACCATTCTCTGTGGTCTAGGATGAAATCTGCACACTACATTCTTATGGGGTCCCTTAGAAACATCCCCCCCCCTTTTTATTTTTCCAAGCTGGCGGAATACCCTCAAATTCCCCATGTTTTTGCCCATGCCTGGCACCAAATTTTATTGCGACATGTAGCAAGCTAAAAAAACAAAGCGAATCCAAAGGTACAAAAATTCACATGTCGCTGTACTGAAACCCAGGTGACCTTGACCTTTGACCTGTGACCTTGGGCAAGGTCAAGGTGAAAGTTGACATTTTACCTATTACAAGTTATTGCCTATCTTTTACCGTTTCAAGGGAATAGCGATGGCGAGACAATGTCAAAATTTCAAACGTGACCTTGACCTTTGACCTTGTGTCCATTTTCAAGGTCAAGGTCAATGATGACCAATGATATAAGGTTTCATGTATATATCTGTTATAGTTACTGAGATATAGTGATCTAATGTAACTCACAATGCATATTATTGGTCTAAGGGGAGACAACTCTTATAAAATGTCAAATAAAAAAAGTGACGATTCAAGATCTTAATATGATACACATTTTGGTAAAGGTTTCAGTTCTCTATCTATTAAAGTAAAGGAGAAGATCTGCACACAACCAAGGGTCAAAAATTAGAACATGACCTTGACCTTTGACCTTGTGACCTTTTTCAAGGTCAAGGTCAATGATGACCAACTGTGAAATATCTGGTCTATATCACCTCTGGTTCATGAGTTACAATGGTACAAATTTTACTTCCAATAAATAAGGGGAAATAACTCCTACAAGGAGCCATAAAAATACTTTGCGCGATATGTAACAAATTGTCGCAATCCATAGCTGACCATTTTGGAACAACTTTCATTGCGAAATCTTTTACGGTTTCATAGTTTATCTGCACACAAGCTTTTTTATGACAGGGGAAATAACTCCGTAAAGAAAAAGTGTTCGGTCAGCCAGGGTTAACTGCGAAAGCGTAATGTCTCATACATCCATAGTACAAAATGTCTTTACGACATGTCGCGAAACAAAATTTATAATGGGAAAAGAAAACTTGGCGGAAAAAAATAAGAATAATAATAATAATAATAAGAAACAGAAGAATAATAGAAAGGCTTCCCACTCGGAAGTGGAAAGCCTTAATAATAAGAAACAGACTAATAACAATAAGTCTTTCCACTGGAAAGTGGAAAGCCTTAATAATAATAAGAAACAGAAGAATAACAGTAAGGCTTCCCACTCGGAAGTGGAAAGCCTTAATAATATAGGTTCATTTGTGACTTCGCCACAAATAATCATGGCTTACCACTTCCATCGACATTTTTTACACCGCGGCGTAAAAAAATTTCAGTTTTTTTTTGTTTTTTCTATATAAAAAACCATAACTGCATAAAATATACGTGAAACGCAGCAGAAAACCATGCAAAAAACACATGTCACATCCTAGGCTCGAACCGACGATGTCAGTCTTGCTAGCCCATCGTTGTTACCACTGGACCACGGAAGACGATATCCAGAAAGTCAAATTTTGACGTATATATACCTTCAATGTGTTTTCTACATTTAAAATACAAAGACATTTTGTAATGTTTTCGTGTATTTACAAATGAAATAAATAAGAAAGACAGAAAATTGTTTGATTTTTATTTATAAAATACAAATAAAACGCATTGATTTGACTGGTGGAAACGACTAAAGTCACGTGACAATTCTATATATTATCACGAAGTTGTTTTTTTTTTTTTTTTTTTTTTTTTTTTGGTTGAAAAGATGACTTCTCAGGACGTCAACAGTGTTGCTATTTTGACAGTTTAATTCAAAGGAATGTTACTTTCAATTCATTGTAATAGGGAAACCGTTTCTTTGTTCGGTAAAATACTGCAGTCGTGCTTACCGGACGACACTCGATGGCATTTCAAAATAAATGCTCAAGTAGAAAAAATGTTTGTTTCAGCTAGAACAACTCATGAAGACATAATTCAGATGTATATTTTAAGGATTTATCAATGCACAAACATTCAACCGCTGAAATCTAGGGGGTACCGATGGGGCCTCGACATTTGATTTTTTCTGCCGATTTTCGATTTTGTTGACATTTATGCACATCCGAGATACTTGGTTGGGGTAAAATCGACATTCTAAATCGATTGGCGGCATTTTCGAAAGGCTAGGATTTATGGTTTTTCTGAAAATCGCGATTTTTGCATGAAAAACCTATCTTCAACTTTCATGACCTGGAAATTTTTTTATCGTTCGTCAGAATGATTTCTACTGTAGCGACAAGTCAAGGACATCGATCCCCGAACTATTTGGCGTCCATTTTGTTTCACCATTCTCTGTGGTCTAGGATGAAATCTGCACACTACATTCTTATGGGGTCCCTTAGAAACATCCCCCCCCCCTTTTTATTTTTCCAAGCTGGCGGAATACCCTCAAATTCCCCATGTTTTTGCCCATGCCTGGCACCAAATTTTATTGCGACATGTAGCAAGCTAAAAAAACAAAGCGAATCCAAAGGTACAAAAATTCACATGTCGCTGTACTGAAACCCAGGTGACCTTGACCTTTGACCTGTGACCTTGGGCAAGGTCAAGGTGAAAGTTGACATTTTACCTATTACAAGTTATTGCCTATCTTTTACCGTTTCAAGGGAATAGCGATGGCGAGACAATGTCAAAATTTCAAACGTGACCTTGACCTTTGACCTTGTGTCCATTTTCAAGGTCAAGGTCAATGATGACCAATGATATAAGGTTTCATGTATATATCTGTTATAGTTACTGAGATATAGTGATCTAATGTAACTCACAATGCATATTATTGGTCTAAGGGGAGACAACTCTTATAAAATGTCAAATAAAAAAAGTGACGATTCAAGATCTTAATATGATACACATTTTGGTAAAGGTTTCAGTTCTCTATCTATTAAAGTAAAGGAGAAGATCTGCACACAACCAAGGGTCAAAAATTAGAACATGACCTTGACCTTTGACCTTGTGACCTTTTTCAAGGTCAAGGTCAATGATGACCAACTGTGAAATATCTGGTCTATATCACCTCTGGTTCATGAGTTACAATGGTACAAATTTTACTTCCAATAAATAAGGGGAAATAACTCCTACAAGGAGCCATAAAAATACTTTGCGCGATATGTAACAAATTGTCGCAATCCATAGCTGACCATTTTGGAACAACTTTCATTGCGAAATCTTTTACGGTTTCATAGTTTATCTGCACACAAGCTTTTTTATGACAGGGGAAATAACTCCGTAAAGAAAAAGTGTTCGGTCAGCCAGGGTTAACTGCGAAAGCGTAATGTCTCATACATCCATAGTACAAAATGTCTTTACGACATGTCGCGAAACAAAATTTATAATGGGAAAAGAAAACTTGGCGGAAAAAAATAAGAATAATAATAATAATAATAAGAAACAGAAGAATAATAGAAAGGCTTCCCACTCGGAAGTGGAAAGCCTTAATAATAAGAAACAGACTAATAACAATAAGTCTTTCCACTGGAAAGTGGAAAGCCTTAATAATAATAAGAAACAGAAGAATAACAGTAAGGCTTCCCACTCGGAAGTGGAAAGCCTTAATAATATAGGTTCATTTGTGACTTCGCCACAAATAATCATGGCTTACCACTTCCATCGACATTTTTTACACCGCGGCGTAAAAAAATTTCAGTTTTTTTTTGTTTTTTCTATATAAAAAACCATAACTGCATAAAATATACGTGAAACGCAGCAGAAAACCATGCAAAAAACACATGTCACATCCTAGGCTCGAACCGACGATGTCAGTCTTGCTAGCCCATCGTTGTTACCACTGGACCACGGAAGACGATATCCAGAAAGTCAAATTTTGACGTATATATACCTTCAATGTGTTTTCTACATTTAAAATACAAAGACATTTTGTAATGTTTTCGTGTATTTACAAATGAAATAAATAAGAAAGACAGAAAATTGTTTGATTTTTATTTATAAAATACAAATAAAACGCATTGATTTGACTGGTGGAAACGACTAAAGTCACGTGACAATTCTATATATTATCACGAAGTTGTTTTTTTTTTTTTTTTTTTTTTTTTTTTGGTTGAAAAGATGACTTCTCAGGACGTCAACAGTGTTGCTATTTTGACAGTTTAATTCAAAGGAATGTTACTTTCAATTCATTGTAATAGGGAAACCGTTTCTTTGTTCGGTAAAATACTGCAGTCGTGCTTACCGGACGACACTCGATGGCATTTCAAAATAAATGCTCAAGTAGAAAAAATGTTTGTTTCAGCTAGAACAACTCATGAAGACATAATTCAGATGTATATTTTAAGGATTTATCAATGCACAAACATTCAACCGCTGAAATCTAGGGGGTACCGATGGGGCCTCGACATTTGATTTTTTCTGCCGATTTTCGATTTTGTTGACATTTATGCACATCCGAGATACTTGGTTGGGGTAAAATCGACATTCTAAATCGATTGGCGGCATTTTCGAAAGGCTAGGATTTATGGTTTTTCTGAAAATCGCGATTTTTGCATGAAAAACCTATCTTCAACTTTCATGACCTGGAAATTTTTTTATCGTTCGTCAGAATGATTTCTACTGTAGCGACAAGTCAAGGACATCGATCCCCGAACTATTTGGCGTCCATTTTGTTTCACCATTCTCTGTGGTCTAGGATGAAATCTGCACACTACATTCTTATGGGGTCCCTTAGAAACATCCCCCCCCCCTTTTTATTTTTCCAAGCTGGCGGAATACCCTCAAATTCCCCATGTTTTTGCCCATGCCTGGCACCAAATTTTATTGCGACATGTAGCAAGCTAAAAAAACAAAGCGAATCCAAAGGTACAAAAATTCACATGTCGCTGTACTGAAACCCAGGTGACCTTGACCTTTGACCTGTGACCTTGGGCAAGGTCAAGGTGAAAGTTGACATTTTACCTATTACAAGTTATTGCCTATCTTTTACCGTTTCAAGGGAATAGCGATGGCGAGACAATGTCAAAATTTCAAACGTGACCTTGACCTTTGACCTTGTGTCCATTTTCAAGGTCAAGGTCAATGATGACCAATGATATAAGGTTTCATGTATATATCTGTTATAGTTACTGAGATATAGTGATCTAATGTAACTCACAATGCATATTATTGGTCTAAGGGGAGACAACTCTTATAAAATGTCAAATAAAAAAAGTGACGATTCAAGATCTTAATATGATACACATTTTGGTAAAGGTTTCAGTTCTCTATCTATTATAGTAAAGGAGAAGATCTGCACACAACCAAGGGTCAAAAATTAGAACATGACCTTGACCTTTGACCTTGTGACCTTTTTCAAGGTCAAGGTCAATGATGACCAACTGTGAAATATCTGGTCTATATCACCTCTGGTTCATGAGTTACAATGGTACAAATTTTACTTCCAATAAATAAGGGGAAATAACTCCTACAAGGAGCCATAAAAATACTTTGCGCGATATGTAACAAATTGTCGCAATCCATAGCTGACCATTTTGGAACAACTTTCATTGCGAAATCTTTTACGGTTTCATAGTTTATCTGCACACAAGCTTTTTTATGACAGGGGAAATAACTCCGTAAAGAAAAAGTGTTCGGTCAGCCAGGGTTAACTGCGAAAGCGTAATGTCTCATACATCCATAGTACAAAATGTCTTTACGACATGTCGCGAAACAAAATTTATAATGGGAAAAGAAAACTTGGCGGAAAAAAATAAGAATAATAATAATAATAATAAGAAACAGAAGAATAATAGAAAGGCTTCCCACTCGGAAGTGGAAAGCCTTAATAATATAGGTTCATTTGTGACTTCGCCACAAATAATCATGGCTTACCACTTCCATCGACATTTTTTACACCGCGGCGTAAAAAAAATTCAGTTTTTTTTTGTTTTTTCTATATAAAACACCATAACTGCATAAAATATACGTGAAACGTAGCAGAAAAGCATGCAAAAATCATATGTCACATCCTAGGCTCGAACCGACGATGTCAGTCTTGCCAGCCCTCGTTGATACCACTGGACCACGGAAGACGATATGCAGAAAGTCAAATTTTGACGTATATATACCTTCAATGTGTTTTCTACATTTAAAATACAAAGACATTTTGTAATGTTTTCGTGTATTTACCAATGAAATAAATAAGAAAGACAGAAAATTGTTTGATTTTTATTTATAAAATACAAATAAAACGCATTGATTTGACTGGTGGAAACGACTAAAGTCACGTGACAATTTTATATATTATCACGAAGTTGTTTTTTTTTTTTTTTTTTTTTTTTTTTTGTTGAAAAGATGACTTTTCAGGAGGTCAACAGTGATGCTATTTTGACAGTTTAATTCAAAGGAATGTTACTTTCAATTCATTGTAATAGGGAAAGCGTTTCTTTGTTCGGTAAAATACAGCAGTCGTGCATACCGGACGACACTCGATGGCATTTCAAAATAAATGCTCAAGTAGAAAAAATGTTGGTTTCAGCTAGAACAACTCATGAAGACATAATTCAGATGTATATTTTAAGGATTTATCAATGCACAAACATTCAACCGCTGAAATCTAGGGGGTACCGATGGGGCCTCGACATTTGATTTTTTCTGCCGATTTTCGATTTTGTTGACATTTATGCACATCCGAGATACTTGGTTGGGGTAAAATCGACATTCTAAATCGATTGGCGGCATTTTCGAAAGGCTAGGATTTATGGTTTTTCTGAAAATCGCGATTTTTGCATGAAAAACCTATCTTCAACTTTCATGACCTGGAAATTTTTTTATCGTTCGTCAGAATGATTTCTACTGTAGCGACAAGTCAAGGACATCGATCCCCGAACTATTTGGCGTCCATTTTGTTTCACCATTCTCTGTGGTCTAGGATGAAATCTGCACACTACATTCTTATGGGGTCCCTTAGAAACATCCCCCCCCCCTTTTTATTTTTCCAAGCTGGCGGAATACCCTCAAATTCCCCATGTTTTTGCCCATGCCTGGCACCAAATTTTATTGCGACATGTAGCAAGCTAAAAAAACAAAGCGAATCCAAAGGTACAAAAATTCACATGTCGCTGTACTGAAACCCAGGTGACCTTGACCTTTGACCTGTGACCTTGGGCAAGGTCAAGGTGAAAGTTGACATTTTACCTATTACAAGTTATTGCCTATCTTTTACCGTTTCAAGGGAATAGCGATGGCGAGACAATGTCAAAATTTCAAACGTGACCTTGACCTTTGACCTTGTGTCCATTTTCAAGGTCAAGGTCAATGATGACCAATGATATAAGGTTTCATGTATATATCTGTTATAGTTACTGAGATATAGTGATCTAATGTAACTCACAATGCATATTATTGGTCTAAGGGGAGACAACTCTTATAAAATGTCAAATAAAAAAAGTGACGATTCAAGATCTTAATATGATACACATTTTGGTAAAGGTTTCAGTTCTCTATCTATTATAGTAAAGGAGAAGATCTGCACACAACCAAGGGTCAAAAATTAGAACATGACCTTGACCTTTGACCTTGTGACCTTTTTCAAGGTCAAGGTCAATGATGACCAACTGTGAAATATCTGGTCTATATCACCTCTGGTTCATGAGTTACAATGGTACAAATTTTACTTCCAATAAATAAGGGGAAATAACTCCTACAAGGAGCCATAAAAATACTTTGCGCGATATGTAACAAATTGTCGCAATCCATAGCTGACCATTTTGGAACAACTTTCATTGCGAAATCTTTTACGGTTTCATAGTTTATCTGCACACAAGCTTTTTTATGACAGGGGAAATAACTCCGTAAAGAAAAAGTGTTCGGTCAGCCAGGGTTAACTGCGAAAGCGTAATGTCTCATACATCCATAGTACAAAATGTCTTTACGACATGTCGCGAAACAAAATTTATAATGGGAAAAGAAAACTTGGCGGAAAAAAATAAGAATAATAATAATAATAATAAGAAACAGAAGAATAATAGAAAGGCTTCCCACTCGGAAGTGGAAAGCCTTAATAATATAGGTTCATTTGTGACTTCGCCACAAATAATCATGGCTTACCACTTCCATCGACATTTTTTACACCGCGGCGTAAAAAAAATTCAGTTTTTTTTTGTTTTTTCTATATAAAACACCATAACTGCATAAAATATACGTGAAACGTAGCAGAAAAGCATGCAAAAATCATATGTCACATCCTAGGCTCGAACCGACGATGTCAGTCTTGCCAGCCCTCGTTGATACCACTGGACCACGGAAGACGATATGCAGAAAGTCAAATTTTGACGTATATATACCTTCAATGTGTTTTCTACATTTAAAATACAAAGACATTTTGTAATGTTTTCGTGTATTTACCAATGAAATAAATAAGAAAGACAGAAAATTGTTTGATTTTTATTTATAAAATACAAATAAAACGCATTGATTTGACTGGTGGAAACGACTAAAGTCACGTGACAATTTTATATATTATCACGAAGTTGTTTTTTTTTTTTTTTTTTTTTTTTTTTTGTTGAAAAGATGACTTTTCAGGAGGTCAACAGTGATGCTATTTTGACAGTTTAATTCAAAGGAATGTTACTTTCAATTCATTGTAATAGGGAAAGCGTTTCTTTGTTCGGTAAAATACAGCAGTCGTGCATACCGGACGACACTCGATGGCATTTCAAAATAAATGCTCAAGTAGAAAAAATGTTGGTTTCAGCTAGAACAACTCATGAAGACATAATTCAGATGTATATTTTAAGGATTTATCAATGCACAAACATTCAACCGCTGAAATCTAGGGGGTACCGATGGGGCCTCGACATTTGATTTTTTCTGCCGATTTTCGATTTTGTTGACATTTATGCACATCCGAGATACTTGGTTGGGGTAAAATCGACATTCTAAATCGATTGGCGGCATTTTCGAAAGGCTAGGATTTATGGTTTTTCTGAAAATCGCGATTTTTGCATGAAAAACCTATCTTCAACTTTCATGACCTGGAAATTTTTTTATCGTTCGTCAGAATGATTTCTACTGTAGCGACAAGTCAAGGACATCGATCCCCGAACTATTTGGCGTCCATTTTGTTTCACCATTCTCTGTGGTCTAGGATGAAATCTGCACACTACATTCTTATGGGGTCCCTTAGAAACATCCCCCCCCCCTTTTTATTTTTCCAAGCTGGCGGAATACCCTCAAATTCCCCATGTTTTTGCCCATGCCTGGCACCAAATTTTATTGCGACATGTAGCAAGCTAAAAAAACAAAGCGAATCCAAAGGTACAAAAATTCACATGTCGCTGTACTGAAACCCAGGTGACCTTGACCTTTGACCTTGACCTTGCCCAAGGTCAAGGTGAAAGTTGACATTTTACCTATTACAAGTTATTGCCTATCTTTTACCGTTTCAAGGGAATAGCGATGGCGAGACAATGTCAAAATTTCAAACGTGACCTTGACCTTTGACCTTGTGTCCATTTTCAAGGTCAAGGTCAATGATGACCAATGATATAAGGTTTCATGTATATATCTGTTATAGTTACTGAGATATAGTGATCTAATGTAACTCACAATGCATATTATTGGTCTAAGGGGAGACAACTCTTATAAAATGTCAAATAAAAAAAGTGACGATTCAAGATCTTAATATGATACACATTTTGGTAAAGGTTTCAGTTCTCTATCTATTAAAGTAAAGGAGAAGATCTGCACACAACCAAGGGTCAAAAATTAGAACATGACCTTGACCTTTGACCTTGTGACCTTTTTCAAGGTCAAGGTCAATGATGACCAACTGTGAAATATCTGGTCTATATCACCTCTGGTTCATGAGTTACAATGGTACAAATTTTACTTCCAATAAATAAGGGGAAATAACTCCTACAAGGAGCCATAAAAATACTTTGCGCGATATGTAACAAATTGTCGCAATCCATAGCTGACCATTTTGGAACAACTTTCATTGCGAAATCTTTTACGGTTTCATAGTTTATCTGCACACAAGCTTTTTTATGACAGGGGAAATAACTCCGTAAAGAAAAAGTGTTCGGTCAGCCAGGGTTAACTGCGAAAGCGTAATGTCTCATACATCCATAGTACAAAATGTCTTTACGACATGTCGCGAAACAAAATTTATAATGGGAAAAGAAAACTTGGCGGAAAAAAATAAGAATAATAATAATAATAATAAGAAACAGAAGAATAATAGAAAGGCTTCCCACTCGGAAGTGGAAAGCCTTAATAATAAGAAACAGACTAATAACAATAAGTCTTTCCACTGGAAAGTGGAAAGCCTTAATAATAATAAGAAACAGAAGAATAACAGTAAGGCTTCCCACTCGGAAGTGGAAAGCCTTAATAATATAGGTTCATTTGTGACTTCGCCACAAATAATCATGGCTTACCACTTCCATCGACATTTTTTACACCGCGGCGTAAAAAAATTTCAGTTTTTTTTTGTTTTTTCTATATAAAAAACCATAACTGCATAAAATATACGTGAAACGCAGCAGAAAACCATGCAAAAAACACATGTCACATCCTAGGCTCGAACCGACGATGTCAGTCTTGCTAGCCCATCGTTGTTACCACTGGACCACGGAAGACGATATCCAGAAAGTCAAATTTTGACGTATATATACCTTCAATGTGTTTTCTACATTTAAAATACAAAGACATTTTGTAATGTTTTCGTGTATTTACAAATGAAATAAATAAGAAAGACAGAAAATTGTTTGATTTTTATTTATAAAATACAAATAAAACGCATTGATTTGACTGGTGGAAACGACTAAAGTCACGTGACAATTCTATATATTATCACGAAGTTGTTTTTTTTTTTTTTTTTTTTTTTTTTTTGGTTGAAAAGATGACTTCTCAGGACGTCAACAGTGTTGCTATTTTGACAGTTTAATTCAAAGGAATGTTACTTTCAATTCATTGTAATAGGGAAACCGTTTCTTTGTTCGGTAAAATACTGCAGTCGTGCTTACCGGACGACACTCGATGGCATTTCAAAATAAATGCTCAAGTAGAAAAAATGTTTGTTTCAGCTAGAACAACTCATGAAGACATAATTCAGATGTATATTTTAAGGATTTATCAATGCACAAACATTCAACCGCTGAAATCTAGGGGGTACCGATGGGGCCTCGACATTTGATTTTTTCTGCCGATTTTCGATTTTGTTGACATTTATGCACATCCGAGATACTTGGTTGGGGTAAAATCGACATTCTAAATCGATTGGCGGCATTTTCGAAAGGCTAGGATTTATGGTTTTTCTGAAAATCGCGATTTTTGCATGAAAAACCTATCTTCAACTTTCATGACCTGGAAATTTTTTTATCGTTCGTCAGAATGATTTCTACTGTAGCGACAAGTCAAGGACATCGATCCCCGAACTATTTGGCGTCCATTTTGTTTCACCATTCTCTGTGGTCTAGGATGAAATCTGCACACTACATTCTTATGGGGTCCCTTAGAAACATCCCCCCCCCTTTTTATTTTTCCAAGCTGGCGGAATACCCTCAAATTCCCCATGTTTTTGCCCATGCCTGGCACCAAATTTTATTGCGACATGTAGCAAGCTAAAAAAACAAAGCGAATCCAAAGGTACAAAAATTCACATGTCGCTGTACTGAAACCCAGGTGACCTTGACCTTTGACCTGTGACCTTGGGCAAGGTCAAGGTGAAAGTTGACATTTTACCTATTACAAGTTATTGCCTATCTTTTACCGTTTCAAGGGAATAGCGATGGCGAGACAATGTCAAAATTTCAAACGTGACCTTGACCTTTGACCTTGTGTCCATTTTCAAGGTCAAGGTCAATGATGACCAATGATATAAGGTTTCATGTATATATCTGTTATAGTTACTGAGATATAGTGATCTAATGTAACTCACAATGCATATTATTGGTCTAAGGGGAGACAACTCTTATAAAATGTCAAATAAAAAAAGTGACGATTCAAGATCTTAATATGATACACATTTTGGTAAAGGTTTCAGTTCTCTATCTATTATAGTAAAGGAGAAGATCTGCACACAACCAAGGGTCAAAAATTAGAACATGACCTTGACCTTTGACCTTGTGACCTTTTTCAAGGTCAAGGTCAATGATGACCAACTGTGAAATATCTGGTCTATATCACCTCTGGTTCATGAGTTACAATGGTACAAATTTTACTTCCAATAAATAAGGGGAAATAACTCCTACAAGGAGCCATAAAAATACTTTGCGCGATATGTAACAAATTGTCGCAATCCATAGCTGACCATTTTGGAACAACTTTCATTGCGAAATCTTTTACGGTTTCATAGTTTATCTGCACACAAGCTTTTTTATGACAGGGGAAATAACTCCGTAAAGAAAAAGTGTTCGGTCAGCCAGGGTTAACTGCGAAAGCGTAATGTCTCATACATCCATAGTACAAAATGTCTTTACGACATGTCGCGAAACAAAATTTATAATGGGAAAAGAAAACTTGGCGGAAAAAAATAAGAATAATAATAATAATAATAAGAAACAGAAGAATAATAGAAAGGCTTCCCACTCGGAAGTGGAAAGCCTTAATAATATAGGTTCATTTGTGACTTCGCCACAAATAATCATGGCTTACCACTTCCATCGACATTTTTTACACCGCGGCGTAAAAAAAATTCAGTTTTTTTTTGTTTTTTCTATATAAAACACCATAACTGCATAAAATATACGTGAAACGTAGCAGAAAAGCATGCAAAAATCATATGTCACATCCTAGGCTCGAACCGACGATGTCAGTCTTGCCAGCCCTCGTTGATACCACTGGACCACGGAAGACGATATGCAGAAAGTCAAATTTTGACGTATATATACCTTCAATGTGTTTTCTACATTTAAAATACAAAGACATTTTGTAATGTTTTCGTGTATTTACCAATGAAATAAATAAGAAAGACAGAAAATTGTTTGATTTTTATTTATAAAATACAAATAAAACGCATTGATTTGACTGGTGGAAACGACTAAAGTCACGTGACAATTTTATATATTATCACGAAGTTGTTTTTTTTTTTTTTTTTTTTTTTTTTTGTTGAAAAGATGACTTTTCAGGAGGTCAACAGTGATGCTATTTTGACAGTTTAATTCAAAGGAATGTTACTTTCAATTCATTGTAATAGGGAAAGCGTTTCTTTGTTCGGTAAAATACAGCAGTCGTGCATACCGGACGACACTCGATGGCATTTCAAAATAAATGCTCAAGTAGAAAAAATGTTGGTTTCAGCTAGAACAACTCATGAAGACATAATTCAGATGTATATTTTAAGGATTTATCAATGCACAAACATTCAACCGCTGAAATCTAGGGGGTACCGATGGGGCCTCGACATTTGATTTTTTCTGCCGATTTTCGATTTTGTTGACATTTATGCACATCCGAGATACTTGGTTGGGGTAAAATCGACATTCTAAATCGATTGGCGGCATTTTCGAAAGGCTAGGATTTATGGTTTTTCTGAAAATCGCGATTTTTGCATGAAAAACCTATCTTCAACTTTCATGACCTGGAAATTTTTTTATCGTTCGTCAGAATGATTTCTACTGTAGCGACAAGTCAAGGACATCGATCCCCGAACTATTTGGCGTCCATTTTGTTTCACCATTCTCTGTGGTCTAGGATGAAATCTGCACACTACATTCTTATGGGGTCCCTTAGAAACATCCCCCCCCCCTTTTTATTTTTCCAAGCTGGCGGAATACCCTCAAATTCCCCATGTTTTTGCCCATGCCTGGCACCAAATTTTATTGCGACATGTAGCAAGCTAAAAAAACAAAGCGAATCCAAAGGTACAAAAATTCACATGTCGCTGTACTGAAACCCAGGTGACCTTGACCTTTGACCTGTGACCTTGGGCAAGGTCAAGGTGAAAGTTGACATTTTACCTATTACAAGTTATTGCCTATCTTTTACCGTTTCAAGGGAATAGCGATGGCGAGACAATGTCAAAATTTCAAACGTGACCTTGACCTTTGACCTTGTGTCCATTTTCAAGGTCAAGGTCAATGATGACCAATGATATAAGGTTTCATGTATATATCTGTTATAGTTACTGAGATATAGTGATCTAATGTAACTCACAATGCATATTATTGGTCTAAGGGGAGACAACTCTTATAAAATGTCAAATAAAAAAAGTGACGATTCAAGATCTTAATATGATACACATTTTGGTAAAGGTTTCAGTTCTCTATCTATTAAAGTAAAGGAGAAGATCTGCACACAACCAAGGGTCAAAAATTAGAACATGACCTTGACCTTTGACCTTGTGACCTTTTTCAAGGTCAAGGTCAATGATGACCAACTGTGAAATATCTGGTCTATATCACCTCTGGTTCATGAGTTACAATGGTACAAATTTTACTTCCAATAAATAAGGGGAAATAACTCCTACAAGGAGCCATAAAAATACTTTGCGCGATATGTAACAAATTGTCGCAATCCATAGCTGACCATTTTGGAACAACTTTCATTGCGAAATCTTTTACGGTTTCATAGTTTATCTGCACACAAGCTTTTTTATGACAGGGGAAATAACTCCGTAAAGAAAAAGTGTTCGGTCAGCCAGGGTTAACTGCGAAAGCGTAATGTCTCATACATCCATAGTACAAAATGTCTTTACGACATGTCGCGAAACAAAATTTATAATGGGAAAAGAAAACTTGGCGGAAAAAAATAAGAATAATAATAATAATAATAAGAAACAGAAGAATAATAGAAAGGCTTCCCACTCGGAAGTGGAAAGCCTTAATAATAAGAAACAGACTAATAACAATAAGTCTTTCCACTGGAAAGTGGAAAGCCTTAATAATAATAAGAAACAGAAGAATAACAGTAAGGCTTCCCACTCGGAAGTGGAAAGCCTTAATAATATAGGTTCATTTGTGACTTCGCCACAAATAATCATGGCTTACCACTTCCATCGACATTTTTTACACCGCGGCGTAAAAAAATTTCAGTTTTTTTTTGTTTTTTCTATATAAAAAACCATAACTGCATAAAATATACGTGAAACGCAGCAGAAAACCATGCAAAAAACACATGTCACATCCTAGGCTCGAACCGACGATGTCAGTCTTGCTAGCCCATCGTTGTTACCACTGGACCACGGAAGACGATATCCAGAAAGTCAAATTTTGACGTATATATACCTTCAATGTGTTTTCTACATTTAAAATACAAAGACATTTTGTAATGTTTTCGTGTATTTACAAATGAAATAAATAAGAAAGACAGAAAATTGTTTGATTTTTATTTATAAAATACAAATAAAACGCATTGATTTGACTGGTGGAAACGACTAAAGTCACGTGACAATTCTATATATTATCACGAAGTTGTTTTTTTTTTTTTTTTTTTTTTTTTTTTGGTTGAAAAGATGACTTCTCAGGACGTCAACAGTGTTGCTATTTTGACAGTTTAATTCAAAGGAATGTTACTTTCAATTCATTGTAATAGGGAAACCGTTTCTTTGTTCGGTAAAATACTGCAGTCGTGCTTACCGGACGACACTCGATGGCATTTCAAAATAAATGCTCAAGTAGAAAAAATGTTTGTTTCAGCTAGAACAACTCATGAAGACATAATTCAGATGTATATTTTAAGGATTTATCAATGCACAAACATTCAACCGCTGAAATCTAGGGGGTACCGATGGGGCCTCGACATTTGATTTTTTCTGCCGATTTTCGATTTTGTTGACATTTATGCACATCCGAGATACTTGGTTGGGGTAAAATCGACATTCTAAATCGATTGGCGGCATTTTCGAAAGGCTAGGATTTATGGTTTTTCTGAAAATCGCGATTTTTGCATGAAAAACCTATCTTCAACTTTCATGACCTGGAAATTTTTTTATCGTTCGTCAGAATGATTTCTACTGTAGCGACAAGTCAAGGACATCGATCAGCGAACTATTTGGCGTCCATTTTGTTTCACCATTCTCTGTGGTCTAGGATGAAATCTGCACACTACATTCTTATGGGGTCCCTTAGAAACACCCCCCCCCCTTTTTATTTTTCCAAGCTGGCGGAATACCCTCAAATTCCCCATGTTTTTGCCCATGCCTGGCACCAAATTTTATTGCGACATGTAGCAAGCTAAAAAAACAAAGCGAATCCAAAGGTACAAAAATTCACATGTCGCTGTACTGAAACCCAGGTGACCTTGACCTTTGACCTGTGACCTTGGGCAAGGTCAAGGTGAAAGTTGACATTTTACCTATTACAAGTTATTGCCTATCTTTTACCGTTTCAAGGGAATAGCGATGGCGAGACAATGTCAAAATTTCAAACGTGACCTTGACCTTTGACCTTGTGTCCATTTTCAAGGTCAAGGTCAATGATGACCAATGATATAAGGTTTCATGTATATATCTGTTATAGTTACTGAGATATAGTGATCTAATGTAACTCACAATGCATATTATTGGTCTAAGGGGAGACAACTCTTATAAAATGTCAAATAAAAAAAGTGACGATTCAAGATCTTAATATGATACACATTTTGGTAAAGGTTTCAGTTCTCTATCTATTAAAGTAAAGGAGAAGATCTGCACACAACCAAGGGTCAAAAATTAGAACATGACCTTGACCTTTGACCTTGTGACCTTTTTCAAGGTCAAGGTCAATGATGACCAACTGTGAAATATCTGGTCTATATCACCTCTGGTTCATGAGTTACAATGGTACAAATTTTACTTCCAATAAATAAGGGGAAATAACTCCTACAAGGAGCCATAAAAATACTTTGCGCGATATGTAACAAATTGTCGCAATCCATAGCTGACCATTTTGGAACAACTTTCATTGCGAAATCTTTTACGGTTTCATAGTTTATCTGCACACAAGCTTTTTTATGACAGGGGAAATAACTCCGTAAAGAAAAAGTGTTCGGTCAGCCAGGGTTAACTGCGAAAGCGTAATGTCTCATACATCCATAGTACAAAATGTCTTTACGACATGTCGCGAAACAAAATTTATAATGGGAAAAGAAAACTTGGCGGAAAAAAATAAGAATAATAATAATAATAATAAGAAACAGAAGAATAATAGAAAGGCTTCCCACTCGGAAGTGGAAAGCCTTAATAATAAGAAACAGACTAATAACAATAAGTCTTTCCACTGGAAAGTGGAAAGCCTTAATAATAATAAGAAACAGAAGAATAACAGTAAGGCTTCCCACTCGGAAGTGGAAAGCCTTAATAATATAGGTTCATTTGTGACTTCGCCACAAATAATCATGGCTTACCACTTCCATCGACATTTTTTACACCGCGGCGTAAAAAAATTTCAGTTTTTTTTTGTTTTTTCTATATAAAAAACCATAACTGCATAAAATATACGTGAAACGCAGCAGAAAACCATGCAAAAAACACATGTCACATCCTAGGCTCGAACCGACGATGTCAGTCTTGCTAGCCCATCGTTGTTACCACTGGACCACGGAAGACGATATCCAGAAAGTCAAATTTTGACGTATATATACCTTCAATGTGTTTTCTACATTTAAAATACAAAGACATTTTGTAATGTTTTCGTGTATTTACAAATGAAATAAATAAGAAAGACAGAAAATTGTTTGATTTTTATTTATAAAATACAAATAAAACGCATTGATTTGACTGGTGGAAACGACTAAAGTCACGTGACAATTCTATATATTATCACGAAGTTGTTTTTTTTTTTTTTTTTTTTTTTTTTTTGGTTGAAAAGATGACTTCTCAGGACGTCAACAGTGTTGCTATTTTGACAGTTTAATTCAAAGGAATGTTACTTTCAATTCATTGTAATAGGGAAACCGTTTCTTTGTTCGGTAAAATACTGCAGTCGTGCTTACCGGACGACACTCGATGGCATTTCAAAATAAATGCTCAAGTAGAAAAAATGTTTGTTTCAGCTAGAACAACTCATGAAGACATAATTCAGATGTATATTTTAAGGATTTATCAATGCACAAACATTCAACCGCTGAAATCTAGGGGGTACCGATGGGGCCTCGACATTTGATTTTTTCTGCCGATTTTCGATTTTGTTGACATTTATGCACATCCGAGATACTTGGTTGGGGTAAAATCGACATTCTAAATCGATTGGCGGCATTTTCGAAAGGCTAGGATTTATGGTTTTTCTGAAAATCGCGATTTTTGCATGAAAAACCTATCTTCAACTTTCATGACCTGGAAATTTTTTTATCGTTCGTCAGAATGATTTCTACTGTAGCGACAAGTCAAGGACATCGATCAGCGAACTATTTGGCGTCCATTTTGTTTCACCATTCTCTGTGGTCTAGGATGAAATCTGCACACTACATTCTTATGGGGTCCCTTAGAAACACCCCCCCCCCTTTTTATTTTTCCAAGCTGGCGGAATACCCTCAAATTCCCCATGTTTTTGCCCATGCCTGGCACCAAATTTTATTGCGACATGTAGCAAGCTAAAAAAACAAAGCGAATCCAAAGGTACAAAAATTCACATGTCGCTGTACTGAAACCCAGGTGACCTTGACCTTTGACCTGTGACCTTGGGCAAGGTCAAGGTGAAAGTTGACATTTTACCTATTACAAGTTATTGCCTATCTTTTACCGTTTCAAGGGAATAGCGATGGCGAGACAATGTCAAAATTTCAAACGTGACCTTGACCTTTGACCTTGTGTCCATTTTCAAGGTCAAGGTCAATGATGACCAATGATATAAGGTTTCATGTATATATCTGTTATAGGTACTGAGATATAGTGATCTAATGTAACTCACAATGCATATTATTGGTCTAAGGGGAGACAACTCTTATAAAATGTCAAATAAAAAAAGTGACGATTCAAGATCTTAATATGATACACATTTTGGTAAAGGTTTCAGTTCTCTATCTATTAAAGTAAAGGAGAAGATCTGCACACAACCAAGGGTCAAAAATTAGAACATGACCTTGACCTTTGACCTTGTGACCTTTTTCAAGGTCAAGGTCAATGATGACCAACTGTGAAATATCTGGTCTATATCACCTCTGGTTCATGAGTTACAATGGTACAAATTTTACTTCCAATAAATAAGGGGAAATAACTCCTACAAGGAGCCATAAAAATACTTTGCGCGATATGTAACAAATTGTCGCAATCCATAGCTGACCATTTTGGAACAACTTTCATTGCGAAATCTTTTACGGTTTCATAGTTTATCTGCACACAAGCTTTTTTATGACAGGGGAAATAACTCCGTAAAGAAAAAGTGTTCGGTCAGCCAGGGTTAACTGCGAAAGCGTAATGTCTCATACATCCATAGTACAAAATGTCTTTACGACATGTCGCGAAACAAAATTTATAATGGGAAAAGAAAACTTGGCGGAAAAAAATAAGAATAATAATAATAATAATAAGAAACAGAAGAATAATAGAAAGGCTTCCCACTCGGAAGTGGAAAGCCTTAATAATAAGAAACAGACTAATAACAATAAGTCTTTCCACTGGAAAGTGGAAAGCCTTAATAATAATAAGAAACAGAAGAATAACAGTAAGGCTTCCCACTCGGAAGTGGAAAGCCTTAATAATATAGGTTCATTTGTGACTTCGCCACAAATAATCATGGCTTACCACTTCCATCGACATTTTTTACACCGCGGCGTAAAAAAATTTCAGTTTTTTTTTGTTTTTTCTATATAAAAAACCATAACTGCATAAAATATACGTGAAACGCAGCAGAAAACCATGCAAAAAACACATGTCACATCCTAGGCTCGAACCGACGATGTCAGTCTTGCTAGCCCATCGTTGTTACCACTGGACCACGGAAGACGATATCCAGAAAGTCAAATTTTGACGTATATATACCTTCAATGTGTTTTCTACATTTAAAATACAAAGACATTTTGTAATGTTTTCGTGTATTTACAAATGAAATAAATAAGAAAGACAGAAAATTGTTTGATTTTTATTTATAAAATACAAATAAAACGCATTGATTTGACTGGTGGAAACGACTAAAGTCACGTGACAATTCTATATATTATCACGAAGTTGTTTTTTTTTTTTTTTTTTTTTTTTTTTTGGTTGAAAAGATGACTTCTCAGGACGTCAACAGTGTTGCTATTTTGACAGTTTAATTCAAAGGAATGTTACTTTCAATTCATTGTAATAGGGAAACCGTTTCTTTGTTCGGTAAAATACTGCAGTCGTGCTTACCGGACGACACTCGATGGCATTTCAAAATAAATGCTCAAGTAGAAAAAATGTTTGTTTCAGCTAGAACAACTCATGAAGACATAATTCAGATGTATATTTTAAGGATTTATCAATGCACAAACATTCAACCGCTGAAATCTAGGGGGTACCGATGGGGCCTCGACATTTGATTTTTTCTGCCGATTTTCGATTTTGTTGACATTTATGCACATCCGAGATACTTGGTTGGGGTAAAATCGACATTCTAAATCGATTGGCGGCATTTTCGAAAGGCTAGGATTTATGGTTTTTCTGAAAATCGCGATTTTTGCATGAAAAACCTATCTTCAACTTTCATGACCTGGAAATTTTTTTATCGTTCGTCAGAATGATTTCTACTGTAGCGACAAGTCAAGGACATCGATCAGCGAACTATTTGGCGTCCATTTTGTTTCACCATTCTCTGTGGTCTAGGATGAAATCTGCACACTACATTCTTATGGGGTCCCTTAGAAACACCCCCCCCCCCCCCTTTTTATTTTTCCAAGCTGGCGGAATACCCTCAAATTCCCCATGTTTTTGCCCATGCCTGGCACCAAATTTTATTGCGACATGTAGCAAGCTAAAAAAACAAAGCGAATCCAAAGGTACAAAAATTCACATGTCGCTGTACTGAAACCCAGGTGACCTTGACCTTTGACCTGTGACCTTGGGCAAGGTCAAGGTGAAAGTTGACATTTTACCTATTACAAGTTATTGCCTATCTTTTACCGTTTCAAGGGAATAGCGATGGCGAGACAATGTCAAAATTTCAAACGTGACCTTGACCTTTGACCTTGTGTCCATTTTCAAGGTCAAGGTCAATGATGACCAATGATATAAGGTTTCATGTATATATCTGTTATAGTTACTGAGATATAGTGATCTAATGTAACTCACAATGCATATTATTGGTCTAAGGGGAGACAACTCTTATAAAATGTCAAATAAAAAAAGTGACGATTCAAGATCTTAATATGATACACATTTTGGTAAAGGTTTCAGTTCTCTATCTATTATAGTAAAGGAGAAGATCTGCACACAACCAAGGGTCAAAAATTAGAACATGACCTTGACCTTTGACCTTGTGACCTTTTTCAAGGTCAAGGTCAATGATGACCAACTGTGAAATATCTAGTCTATATCACCTCTGGTTCATGAGTTACAATGGTACAAATTGTACTTCCAATAAATAAGGGGAAATAACTCCTACAAGGAGTCGTCAAAATACTTTGCGCGATATGTAACAAATTGTCGCAATCGATAGCTGACCATTTTGCAACAACTTTTATTGCGAAATCTTTTACGGTTTCATAGTTTATCTGCACACAAGCTTTTCTGTAACAGGGGAGATAACTCCGTAAAGAACAAGTGTTCGGTGTGACAGGGTCAACTGCGAAAGCGTAATGTCTTATACATCCATAGTACAAAATGTCTTTACGACATGTCGCGAAACAAAATTTATAATGGGAAAAGAAAACTTGGCGGAAAAAAATAAGAATAATAATAATAATAATAATAAGAAACAGAAGAATAACAGTAAGGCTTCCCACTCGGAAGTGGAAAGCCTTAATAAGAAACAGAAGAATAACAGTAAGGCTTCCCACTCGGAAGTGGAAAGCCTTAATAATAATAATAATAAGAAACAGAAGAATAACAAGAAGGCTTTCCACTGGAAAGTGGAAAGCCTTAATAATAAGAAACAGAAGAATAACAAGAAGGCTTTCCACTGGAAAGTGGAAAGCCTTAATAATAATAATGAAAAGTCATTTGTTCAAAGAACAAATGTGAGGTCTTTCCCGGCATTTTATTAGTGTTATGTCTAGGTATATGGTTGCTAATTTTGAAAATTGCTGCCCATAACCATTGCACTTTTGGTCCTTAATCGAAGGGCTTGTTGAGACGGTCACAAAAAACCTATGTTCACTATATTATCTCTGACGGTTTAAAAGTTTAAGCCATAAACTGATTAGCCGAAAAATGTCAAAGGCCATTACTTGAAAACGATTTGTCGCACAGTTTTCAATAATTTAAATCAAATGTAGATCTCAATGAGAGGAACATTTTTCTGATATATTGTCTGCTTAATATTTTTATGGTTTTTGAGGCATTTCGAAAACAAAATTTAGCCGAAACCTTCAAGGGCCATAACCTCTAAAACGGTTTGTCGCACAGTTTTTGAACCGTTATTTCAAATGTAGATCTCAATGAGAGGAACATTTTTTTGATATATTGTCTGCTTCAATTTTTTATGGTTTTTGAGTTATTTCGAAAACAAAATTTAACCGAAACCTGTCAAGGGCCATAACCTCTAAAACGGTTCGTCACACAGTTTTCGAACAATTATATCAAATGTAGATCTCAATGAGAGGAACATTTTTCTGATATATTGTCTGCTTCAATTTTTTACGGTTTTTGAGTTATTTTGTTAAAAAATTTAGCCGAAACCTGTCAAGGGCCATAACCTCTAAAACGGTTTGTCGCACAGTTTTTGAACCTGTATATCAAATGAAGATCTCAATGAGAGGAACATTTTTTTTATATATTGTTTGCTTCAATTTTTTATGGCTTTTGAGTTATTTCGAAAACAAAATTTAGCCGAAACCTGTCAAGGGCCATAACCTCTAAAACGGTTCGTCGCACAGTTTTCGAACAATTATATCAAATGTAGATCTCAATGAGAGGAACATTTTTCTGATATATTGTCTGCTTCAATTTTTTACGGTTTTTGAGTTATTTCGTTAAAAAATTTAGCCGAAACCTGTCAAGGGCCATAACCTCTAAAACGGTTTGTCGCACAGTTTTTGAACCTGTATATCAAATGAAGATCTCAATGAGAGGAACATTTTTCTTATATATTGTTTGCTTCAATTTTTTATGGCTTTTGAGTTATTTCGAAAACAAAATTTAGCCGAAACCTGTCAAGGGCCATAACCTCTAAAACGGTTTGTCGCACAGTTTTTGAACCTGTATATAAAATGTAGATCTCAATGAGGGGAACATTTTTCTCATATATTGTCTGCTTCAATTTTGTATGGTTTTTGAGTTATTTTGAAAACAGAATTTAGCCGAAACCTGTCAAGGGCCATAACCTCTAAAACGGTTTGTCGCACAGTTTTTGAACCTGTATATCAAATGAAGATCTCAATGAGAGGAACATTTTTCTCATATATTGTCTGCTTCAATTTTTTATGGTTTTTGAGTTATATTGAAAACAAAATTTCAATGGCGGCCATTTTGAAAATGGTGGACCAAACAATTTTTTTGATCCGATACATGTAATTAGGACCCTCATATCTACTTGGAAACCAAGTTTTGTGTAAATCCGACAACTTTGACGTTTTCGACAAACTTCGCGTCAAAATCGCGTAAACAGGAAGTGGATCGAAGAATGTTTTTTTGCATGACAAATCATGGCCATAAGTCAGGCAACATTTTCCTCACTTTAGATTTTTGATATCTGTCATGGTTTCTGAGTGTATCTGCACACAAGGGTAAACAGTGTTTGGGGAGATAACTCTGTTTCTAAAAATAGATCGGTGTCGCAGGGTGACTCAGGTCGAGCCCAGGTAGTGTCGGTTAAGTATGCCAAGTTTCAAAGCGATACGTCAAGACACTTTTTTGACATCTGTGGCAGAAGAAAAAAAAATAATAATAATAATGAAAAGTCATTTGTTCAGAGAACAAATGTGAGGTCTTTCCCTGCATTTTGTAGTGTTATGTCTAGGTATATAGTTGCTAATGACTTTACGGTCAGTTACCATGGTTTTAGTGTACAAAGCAAGTGGTCCTAAGTCACAAAATGTATGGTTGCTAAGGACATTTATTGGTTGCTAAGGACAAAATGTCACTTCCGGTCATACAATATGATATTTAAATTAATTTAGTGATCCCGATTCAGTTTCCCATGTATTGTCTGCTTCAATTTTTTATGGCTTTTGAGTTATTTCGAAAACAAAATTTAGCCGAAACCAGTCAAGGGCCATAACCTCTAAAACGGTTTGTCGCACAGTTTTCAAACCTTATATCAAATGTAGATCTCAATGAGAGGAACATTTTTTTGATATACTGTCTGCTTCAATTTTTTATGGTTTTTGAGTTATTTCGAAAACAAAATTTAACCGAAACCTGTCAAGGGCCATAACCTCTAAAACGGTTTGTTGCACAGTTTTCGAACTGTTATATCAAATGTAGATCTCAATGAGAGGAACATTTTTCTGATATATTGTCTGCTTCAATTTTTTACGGTTTTTGAGTTATTTCGTAAAAAATTTTAGCTGAAACCTGTCAAGGGCCATAACCTCTAAAACGGTTTGTCGCACAGTTTTTGAACCTATATATCAAATGTAGATCTCAATAAGAGGAACATTTTTCTGATATATTGTCTGCTTCAATTTTTTATGGTTTTTGAGTTATTTCGAAAACAAAATTTAGCCGAAACCTGTCAAGGGCCATAACCTCTAAAACGGTTTGTCGCACAGTTTTCAAACTGTTATATCATATGTAGATCTCAATGAGAGGAACATTTTTCTCATATATTGTCTGCTTCAATTTTGTATGGTTTTTGAGTTATTTCGAAAACAAAATTTAGCCGAAACCTGTCAAGGGCCATAATCTCTAAAACGGTTTGTCGCATAGTTTTCGAACCTATATATCAAATGTAGATCTCAATGAGAGGAACATTTTTCTCATATATTGTCTGCTTCAATTTTGTATGGTTTTTGAGTTATTTCGAAAAAAAAATTTAGCCGAAACCTGTCAAGGGCCATAACCTCTAAAACGGTTTGCCGCACAGTGTTCGAACCTTATATCAAATGTAGATCTCAGTGAGAGGAACATTTTTCTCATATATTGTCTGCTTCAATTTTTTATGGTTTTTGAGTTATATTGAAAACCAAATTTCAATGGCGGCCATTTTGAAAATGGTGGACCAAAAAAATTTTTTGATCCGATACATGTAATTAGGACCCTCATATCTACTTGGAAACCAAGTTTTGTGTAAATCCGACAATTTTGACGTTTTCGACAAACTTCGCGTCAAAATCGCGTAAACAGGAAGTGGATCAAAGAATGTTTTTTTGCATGACAAATCATGGCCATAAGACAGACAACATTTTCCTCACTTTAGATTTTTGATATCTGTCATGATTTCTGAGTTTATCTGAACACAAGGGTAAACAGTGTTTGGGGAGATAACTCCGTTTCTAAAAATAGATCGGTGTCGCAGGGTGACTCAGGTCGAGCCCAGGTAGTGTCGGTTAAGTGTGCCAAGTTTCAAAGCGATACGTCAAGACACTTTTTTGACATCTGTGGCAGAAAAAAAAATAATAATAATAATCATACGAAATACAGTAAGGTCTTTCCCTTGGAAACGGGAAAGACCTTAATCATAAGAAATACAGTAAGGTCTTTCCCTCGGAAAGGGGAAAGACCTTAATAATAATAATAAGAAACAGACAAAATGCAATAAGTCTTTCCACTGGAAAGTGGAAAGCCTTACTAATAATAATTAAATGTCAATACATTTGTTCAAAGAACAAATGTGAGGTCTTTCCCGGCATTTTGGTAGTGTTATGTCTAGGTATATGGTTGATAATGACTTTAAATCGAAGGGCTTGACATATCGGTCACAAAGAACTTATATGTTTACTATATAATCTGTAACGATTTAAAAGTTATTGACAAATAACGCAGTTTACGATATGTTTTTGGCCACCATATTAAAACCACTCAACCGAATATGTACTTCTTGGGATCAAATTGTAGGAATTTTAATTCTCTTTCAAATGAACCATATGTTTCACTCATCATCTGTAACGTTTAAAATGTTATAAAGCAAAAACCATTTTCAAAATATGAATCAAGGTCAATAACTCAAAAAACAACAAGTTTTACGCTTTCATATATGAACATTTTTTGTTCATTTCGATGTGACGAACATTTTTCCCTTGTATTGTCTGCTTCAATTTTGTACGGTTCAAGTGTCATTTTATAAAAACTGTTTACATTGTCGGCCATTTTGAAAATGGCTGTCCATAACCATTTGACTTTGGTCTTAAACTGAAGGGCTTGTTATGACGGTCATAAAACACCTTATGTTCACTATATTATCTCTGAAGGTTTAAAAGTTATTAGCCAAAAACTGATTAGACGACACGTGTCAAGGGCCATAACTCGAAAACGGTTTGTCGCACAGTTTTCAATCCTTAAATCAAACGTAGATCTCAATGAGAGGACATTTTCCTGATATATTGTCTGCTTCAATTTTTTATGGCTTTTGAGTTATATTGAAAACAAAATTTAGCCGAAACCTGTCAAGGGCCATAACCTCGAAAACGGTTTGTCGCACAGTTTTCGACACTATATATCAAATGTAGATCTCAATGAGAGGAACATTTTCTGGTATATTGTCTGCTTCAATTTTTTTATGGTTTTTGAGTTATATTGAAAACAAAATTTAGCCGAAACCTGTCAAGGGCCATAACCTCGAAAACGGTTTGTCGCACAGTTTTCA
Source organism: Limnoperna fortunei (assembly GCA_944474755.1). Classification (NCBI taxonomy): domain Eukaryota; kingdom Metazoa; phylum Mollusca; class Bivalvia; order Mytilida; family Modiolidae; genus Limnoperna; species Limnoperna fortunei. The sequence continues at coordinate 695,770 of OX104121.1, read as the reverse complement.
ACTATTATATCAAATGTAGATCTTAATGAGAGGAACATTTTTCCAATATATTGTCTGCTTCAATTTTTTATGGTTTTTGAGTTGTATTGAAAAATTTCAATGGCGGCCAATTTTTTGATGCGATATATGTAATTAGGACCCTCATATCTACTTGGAAACCAAGTTTTGTGTAAATCCGACAACTTTGACGTTTTCGACAAATTTCGCGTCAAAAACGCGTAAACAGGAAGTGGATTGAAGAAATTTTTTTTGCATGACAAATCATGGCCATAAGTCAGACAACATTTTTCCCACTTTAGATTTTGGATATCTGTCATGGTTTGCGAGTTTATCTGAACACAAGGGTTTTGGGTTTGGGGCAGATAACTCCGTTACTAAAAATAGATCGGTTTCGCAGGGTGACTCAGATCGAGCCCAAGTAGTGTCGGTTAAGTGTGCCAAGTTTCAAAACGATACGTCAAGACACTTTTTTCCTTTTGGCGTTGGAAGATTAAAAGAATAATAATAATAATAATAATAATCAGACGAAATACAATAAGGTCTTTCCACTGTAGTGGGAAAGACCTTAATAATAATAAGAAACAGAAGAATAACTAGAAGGCTTTCCACTCGGAAAGTGGAAAGCCTTAATAATAATAAACAGACGAATAACAGGAAGGTTTTCCACTGGGAAAGTGGAAAACCTTAATTATGTAAAAACAATTTCAAAAATTATATATATAAATATCGATTTTTATCAAATAAAGTTTTTTAATGCGATTGTGATATTTTGTTAATTATAAAATTATGTACAACGTAATGTATTTATTTGTTTTATCAGATTCTGATAAAAAGACAAAAAGGTTAACAGATATGTCTCCTTCCACTAAAGCGAACATGCCGCATAAAAACGTTTCACAGGCAAATATGGGAAACGAACAAGATTTACCCGAATCGACACACAAAACAAATGCCGTTGATTCGACGACGCATGCAAAAGACAGCATTGATTCAGATAAAACAGCACAAACATTGACAGATCAACATATTGCACAAATCTCAAAGGAACTTGATGATTTCTTAAAAGAAGTCAAAACATCTGCCCTGCCTGATGATACATTTTATGACGTTGGATTTTGGGATTTTGCCGGAGAGAAAGATTACTATGAAACGCATCAGGTGTTTTTAAATCCAAATGCATTGTTCCTGTTGGTTACTTGTGTTTCTGATGATAATACAAACGATCCTGCTCTCAAATCAGCTGCAGGTAATAGTGTTATACTATGTTATTGGGATTAATAAACGGCAGATAAATTCATTTGTGGGTATCAATTTTCGAAGTTTGACAATGGGTAACATATATTAGTGGTTTTTCGTTTGCTCAGTTACGTCTTTATGATTATGTGCAGAAATGAAACAGTAATGTGTATTAAACACCTATTGTTTAATTCGTACAATTGTTGATATCTAAAAAAATTTGTCTGTTACTAAATTAACGAATTGGTACGCTTTGAAGTTTTTTATTGTCTAAATAATCAATCTTGTCGGTGCGTTATATGAAATAAATTCTAACTAATGCACGCACGAGTTAATTTTAAAGGTAAATTTGGAATAAATCAATAAGAAAGACGTACTTGCGATGTTTGCAGTCAAACTCAAATAGTAAAACAGAAAAATGTAATATCATACCAAAATGTCGCAAACACATTTCATTAGTTTCGACAGCATTTAAACCGATTTCTCCCAAGGTCTGCCAGAACGCAATAATGCTTAACACCAGATGTACATGATGCTATTGACACAGTAAATGTATTTTACCAATAAAAAATAAAAATTGGAGACTATTACTTTTCTATTACGACACTCGAGCATAAGTTGCCAGATAATAAGTTAAGAATGGTGGGGCCGAGCATCAACAAATTTCTTGGGAAGAAAATTATTGAAACGTCTGCACGCATCATGACAGATGCCAACTTGAGTAAAAAAAGAAGGTAAGTTTAAAATAAATATTTAAATGTATAAAACAATTATTTAATGCATACTGTAAACCAGTAAACCAATTAATATTCGCGTAAGCAAACTTTCGCGGTTTGTATTCAATAGACTGATTCGCGAATACAAACTTTCGCGAAATTGATATCATAAAAAATAAATATTCGCGGATCTATAGATCTTTGTATAGAAAATGAGCACACAATAAATAATACATATTTGAGTTGTCGTCCTGATGTCTTCTGTTTTTTTATTGTCGATCGATTTTTATAGCCGACTGTTTTAAGTCGACAATTTTAATGAACCGTTTTACTGTTTTGGCCTGTAGGTGTACATAGTTCTTAATTACCAGGGAGATTGCTGTTTGCATAACGGCTAATAAGTCGTTTGATCTTTTAACACCTGACATAATTAAATAATTAATTCGTCCTTTCAAGTGCCAAACAGATGTCAATAACAGGACGATAAAATACAAATAATCAGATTTTAATTAAAACCTAACAAAGATAACTGTTTTATCAACCGGAAGTTGTCATTTTGAAATCGTAGTTTATTAATTCTAAATAAGATTTTACAAACACACTTGGTATTTCACACGACGTTAGTAGTGTCGCCATTCCTCATCATTCATTTTCCCAAACCTTTTCGCGGATATGAACTTTCGCGTTTGTTACATCCTCGCGAAATCCGCGAAAGTTTATATCACGCGAAATTTTATTGGTTTACAGTAATACCATAATTGTCAAGGCTACATAAAGAGAAGTTTGGTCGACAAATTGTTTCACTCCGTGGCATTTTTCGACACTTATTTAATTTAACGGTTATATAAAATGACATTGACAGAAGATCCTATTTGCCAATATTTTTGTACGCAGCAACTATGCATTTATTATTTTAATTAACTCATACGTTTTATTTTTATATGCACAGATAGCGATGACGAAATCGCAAAGAGGAAGTCCACACTTGTTAATATAGAACTAGATTCGTAGTGTGTGCATGACTTGTAACATCCTCACTCACGTATTTTTATGGCGGATGCACAAACCAATTCCGCCAGACTTAAACTACAACGCTATGGTGTATACATAAACTTCACCAAGAGTTTGTAATATTCTTCTAAACATTGAATACGTGGTTGAGGAGGAACTGCCACTAACATAGAAAATCAGAAAACAGATGAATTATTTTGTCTATAGAGCTTATCGAGGCGAGAAACTTTTGACACATCACAAGACGAATAGCATTTTCATGCTGTTTGTACCCGGAGCTTTAACCGATAAATTTCAACGTTGGGCATGTTCGTGAACCATGCGTACAAAGATCTTACTTCCGGAATTTTATTTAGCATATGTATTTTGGCAACAATCAGGACGAGAAGTCAATAAAGGTGAAAAGAAAATAGACTAGTCCCCGTGCATTTAAAAACAAATGCCGTCTTTATGTTTTTTTTTCTGTTATTTTAATTGCCTAACCCCAATGGGACAAATTATACCATGACACACGTATTGGCTACCCAGGGATGTACCCAAAGCAGCATATGACATTGTTGTTTATTGAACTCTTTGTTCCTTACACCTGTAATTATATAATGAAGTCAACAGGTGGTCAACTTATTAAAAGAGATCGGATTGTTTTTCGAAACATGATAGAGAAACCAACATTTTAAATGGAATATTATACTTCTGATGAATAACTATTTAGATAAAAATAATGAAAATAAAGGTCTTTTCCACTACAGTGTACAGACATTCTTGTATTTTTATGATTATCAAGGTGTTTCCCTTTTCCAAAAGGGAAGACCTTACTGTACTTCTTACGATTATTAAGGTCTTTCCCTTTTCCAAAAGGGAAGACCTTACTGTATTTCTTATGATTATAAAAATTTTACAGCCGCAGGTATTAAAAAAGTGTCTTGACGTATCGCTTTGAAGCTTGGCACACTTAACCGATACCACCTGGGTTCGACCAGAGTCACGCTGCGAAACCGATCTATTTTTAGAAACGGAGTTATATCCCCAAACACTGTTTACCCTTGTTTTCAATTAAACTCATAAACCGTAACCGATATCAAAACTCTAAGGTATGGAAATTGTCACCTGACTCCTGACAATGATTAATCACGCAAAAAAAAATTCGACCAACTTCCTGGTTACGAGTTTCTGACGCGAAGTTTATCGAAAACGTCAAAGTTGTTACATTTCCACAAAAATCAGTTTTCAAGTAGATATGAGGGTCCTTATTTCATATCCGGGATCAAATTTTTTTTCGGTCCATTATCTTTAAAATGGCCGCAATTCTGTGTTCAATATAACTCAAAAACCATAAAAAGTGAAGCAAACAATATATCAGAAAAATGTTCCTCTCATTGAGATCTACATTTAATATTAGGGTCGAAAACTGTGCGACAAACCACTTTTAATCCATTACAGATTATATAATTTTTTGTGACCGATATGTCACGCCTTTCGATTTAAGACCAAAGTCGAATGGTTATGGGCAGCCATTTTCAAAATGGCCGTTTCGTAAACAGTTTTTATAAAATAGCACTTTAACCGTACAAAATTGAAGCGGACAATTCATAGGAAAAAAGTTCGTAATGTCGACATCTACAAAAAATACTCAAAACTTGTAGGTTTTGAGTTTTTAGCATTGATTCCTATCAAGAAAATGTTTTTTTAATAAAAATGTTAAACAGTAACATATGATGAATTAAATGTATCGGTTCATCTGAAAGAAAAATTGTTTATAGTGCATTTTGACCACAAGTACATGTTCAGGTTTTGGTTTCAAAATGGCGTCCAACACTTTTTTTTTGGCCAATAACTTTAACCGTAACAGATTATTGCCCTTGATTCGTAAATGGAAAATGGTTATTATAACTTTTAAACGATAACAGATGATGAATGAAATGTAGGGTTCATCTAAAAGAAAATTTAAAGCCCTACAATTTAATGCCAAGAATATGGGAATCGGTCAACTATACCCAATATGGCGGCCAAAATGGCATGAGAAAAAGCCTACAACTTTTGAAGCATTGCAGGTAATAGAGTAAACATGTATACTTTTTGTGATCAGTAAGAAATGTCTACATTTTGAGGTCAAGGACATTCCATAGCAACAAGATAACGAGAAAAGTTAGTAGCAACCACATATTTTTAGACTTAGGTTTGTCTATTGTATATTATATGTCATTCAGAAAATCGGACTGTTACATTTTATCCTTACCAACCAAATATTTTCTGAATCGGGATCACTAACTGAATTCAAATATCATATTTTATGACCGGAAGTGACATTTTGTCAATTGCAACTGACTAAAAGTCCTTAGCAATCATACATTTTCTGACTTGGGACCACTTGCTTTGTTCACCAAAACCATTGCAACTGACCGTAAAGTCATTAGCAACCATATACACTAACAAAATGCAGGGAAAGACCTCACATTTGTTTGAATGACTTTTTAATCTTTTTCTTCTTCCGCGGAGGTTTGCCAAAAAGTGTCTCTATATCATTTCGATACTTGGTACCATTAATCGGTCATAACCGGAGAATAAATGGCTAATGTTCTAAGACCGATCTATTTTTGGTAACAGAGTTATCTGCCCGAACACGAAAACTCTTGTTAGCAGATAAACTCAGAAACCGTAACAAATTCTCAAAATCTCAAATGTACAAAATGTAGGCTGCCATATGGCGATGATTTAACACGCAAATTGTCTTCTTCCAATCAACTTCCTATTTACGTGTTTCGACATGAAAAATGTCGCAACGCTTAAAAGTTTTTTCTCAAAAACTGTCCTAGAGACTATATAGACCACCACCGTTGATTCTTAGTGACGTATATTACATTACAAAAATGTCAAGGTCAAAAGCCAATGTCAAAGGTCATTATTGGTTTTGTAAGTACTGTATCTCATAAGCTAAAAAGATCGAAGCATACAATAAATGAGAAAAATACTCCTCTTATTGAGGCCTTCATTTGGGACATTGGCCCGAAGCTGTACGACGAACCGTTTTCGAGTTACAGCCCTTGACGCGTTTCGATTTATCGGTTTTTTGGTTAAAACTTAAAAACGGTTAGAAATAATATAGTAAACATATAGCTTTAAATGATCAGCAGGAAAAGAGCTTCAATGTGAGCCAAGGTCAAAAGTCATAGGTCAAGGTCATACCATGCATTCAAGGTGACCGTTATAAAAAGTCCTTAGCAACTTTATATTTTAAAAATCAGAATGATATACTTTATTAGAATATGTCATTTCATGACCGGAAGTGGCTTTTTGTGCCTAGAAACGGAATGAGAGTTCTTAACAACCATATATTTTTTGACTCGCGACCACTTTCTTTACTTAAATAACTCATTTTTATGACTGGAAGCGACATTTTGTGCTATAGCAAGACACAAAATCCCATTGCATCACCTAAATTTTCTGACGCTGGATGAACAGTGGTAAAGACCTTCTCATTTGTTCTCAGAACAAATAGCGGTTTAATTGCTTATGTTATTCTGTGTCATTAACAATTAAAGGATCTTGCTTTCGATTAATGATTTTTACAATAAAAAGTTTTTTTGTTAAATATAAACTAAAAATACATAACATAAAGATATAATGTAAACTAGCAAAAAATGTGTTCATAAAGTTACACAAAAGTATGTTTATTCGTCGTGTTCTCAATTCTAGTATTCTTTCGTTTTTTAGGCATTCTTCTTTCAGAATATGACAGAAAAGAGGATATTAATTGCGTTTATAATACAGGGGCAAAATCGTAGGGACTGTTTAAAAAATTGCGCCGACTTCCCAAAAACGGGGAAATATGTTATGCTAAAATCCATCATTTCAGACTAAAACCGGGAATAAATTCGTTATTCCCGTACACATTCGGAGATAATCATTTGTTGCTATAACAAACTGAAGAGGTTGTAGAAAACATTATGATTAAAATCAATGTATACATATTTTCCAAATATATCGTTTTATTGATGTCTTATTCATATTATCAATTCTAATTTCACAACATATTCACAAGTAAAACAGCGTGCATACTGTCATTATTACAGATAATATTAGTTTCTGGTTGAATACTGTCCATTTGTTGGCATTTGAAGAAAAAGGCACATTGAATCCGTCAATTATAGTAGTCTGCACAGGCATTGACAAGTGGAAATGTAAAGACAAAGACGAGGTTTGTTTGTTATAAAATTTATTTCGTTAAGTATGCATTCATCTTATCTAGACTTATCAAAGCACTTAAACGTGAACGACAGAATTTCAGTACTAAAAACAGTATTTAAAGTTTTTTAGGTTTATTATTGATTGGGGTACAGTCCACAAAACCCACTGTGAGAATATGACCTCTGAAAAAGGAACACATTTTTGTAATCCTATTCTAAGCATGCGTGAATTTTTCTTCAAAAATTAATAAGCAAAACACGATTTCTATCTGTTTTTCAATTTGTATAGGGCCTTTGTAAAATTTAAGGCACATGCTATGAACGATACTTTTTATTTCAACGGTTGAGAAAGAATCAATGAAAATATATCTGCCAACGGTTGTTGACCAAGCGGGATATACCCTCTTATCAGTAGAGTGCGTTCAGACAGAGATGAGTTTTAAGGCAGACTATGTTTTTCCGACCTCGAAACTCGAGTTTTCTTTTAAACAAATGTGAGATATATATGTTATAGTGAAAGTCGGTTTATTTGCATGCATTTTCACAAGTAATAGCTGCCCCCCCCCCCCCCAAAAAAAAAATATATATATCTATATCAAGATTTGACTATAACTGTATTAAACCTGTAAGGTTTCTTGGGATTGGTGAATGATAAATGCTTCCGAATATCAAAGTATCGCGATACTTTTAAAAAGTAACGCGTTACAAATGAAAGACAAATTTAAAACGTTAGTTTAAAAAATATCCCGTTTACTTTTAAGAAGTATCGTGATACTTTGAAGAAGTAAAGCGACAGAGGTTGAAAGTATTGCGATACTTCTTAAAATGACACAATTATGACATGTACAGCCACGTTTACATATCTTCTAGCATAACTAGGATCAATATAGGTTAATTCATCGAATACAAATGTAGTCTCATAAGGACATTCTTGCAAACAAATCAAAACTTCTTGATATTTTTACTGCCACTTATTTTTCATTATTTGCATTTAAAATTAAAGTTTCTTGTAAAATAGATGCTGAAAATACGTAACAGGATGGAGAAGTCCTCGTGTAAAAAAGTGTTCGAAAAGGTTAACAAAAGAATACTTATTCTTCGTGTTCTCAATTATGGCCTATTTGTTCTATTTCTTAATACATTATACTTAAAATTAGGTAAATAAGACACTTAAATATAAAGTATAAAACAATTAAAAAAATATTTAATCTCACGTGATAATTGCAAGAATTTTAACTGAAGTAATGGTATTGTATTGTACCAGACAGTGTCATTTCTTTGTTCTCGTTTAATCTCGTTCCGGTCTCGTTTCTGAAGAGGAAATCATACGTTTGTAACTGAAGACTTAGCGAGTGTCCAATCCCGTTAGTTATACAAGTCCCAGCTATAATATATATGTGTGTGCAGATCGATTATGATGCTCGCGATACAAAAATAAAAGATCAGTTGATTACTCCGTTAGTCAAATCGTACAATGAAGGTTCGTAATTACGGCACAGTAATAAATGTACTACGTCAGCAAGTCAGAACCTTTCGAATGTCGTTCTCATAATTTATATAAGCAGCGCTAGTTAATGTTTAAAAAGGGTTAACGAAATCAAATAAAGCCACAATATGTAACCCTTCCCACTGACGCCGACCTTAACATAAAACATAACAGTCTTTCCTAAAAAACTTCAATCTCAAGGCACTTGCATTAAAAAGTGTCTGCCTGAAAATTGACTCATAAGGTGACTTTTTAAGGATCATTTAGATTCCTCTTAATCGAAAATGACGCCCCAGTTCCAAATTGTGAAATATAATACTCTATGAAGTCCACAAAAACTACCAATATGAAGAATCTAGAAAACAATTTCTTAAAATTGCACAAAAGATTCTCCCCTGGTGACACCAAAGTACTGTTTATCAAAAATAATAAAATAGTAGTTAGAAATGCTAACGTTATGAAATATAAAATTAAGATAAACGTAGACTAAAATTGACCAATGAAATCAATGTAAACATGTCAATGTTAAAATTGGAAGGAAATGAAGGCTACACAAATTTAAAATATTACGGCTTTGATCAAAGGTCATTAAACCTGTAGCAAAAACAAGAAATTTAACAGCCCTAGAGAATACTAAAATTGAAATAAAGATAGGTACATACAAACTATTACATAAACGATAAAAATGACTAAATTTACAAAGCAAAACCACTCAATTCAATTAATTGTTTTCATCTAAATCGAGGCATTCAGATTTTATTTGGGTATAAAGTCGGAATACTCGGAGAAAGCCCAGACCTTTGGTGGAAAAATTAGCATGCCTTGTTAATTAGGATTGGAGTACAGCACAGTGCCTCTCAACACTGATATTGCTTGAGGGAACGACATAACTGATTTTTGAACGAGAGCCCACATAGAAGGGTTCCAAAGCATTATGAATATGGTCTTCGAAAGCTAAATATTGTCCTAACTCAATTAAGATGTTCAGCATCAATATCGAATTATGACCTATACAAGGTAAATATTATATCTGATCAATCTTGTCGCTGTGGATCCTATCGCGAAGACTCAAATCATTACTTCTTTGAATGTTCGAGATATGCTTATACTAGAAATATATTATTTGAAAATCTTCAGTCGCTGCCAATTTACTGTCCAATAAATCTAAAATTCCTTACATCTGGTAATTCGCAATTGTCTAATGAGCAGAAATAACAAGCATATATTTGAGTATATCAAAGGGTCAGAAAGGTTCCCCATAGTTTGAATCATTTACTCACAAGGATTTGAAATCACACTCATCATCATCACATCCATCTCATCTATCACATCAATTTTTCTCTATTTAATTTCTTTTTTTTTTATTTTTCCTTAATATGTGTCATCAAAAGCTTTGTTATGTCTCCAACAAACATAATATAATTTGTATTCTATTACAATGTACGCTGCTCTATCAATATATTTTTGTAACATACTGTATACTGGAGAAGACTTAATGAGTTTGATTAACTTGTGTCTTATCCAATTTGCATGTTTGAGCATATAAAATATGTTTAAACTTAAAACTGAATGAGAGCCCATTCCACGACTATCGGTACCTTTCTAAAAAAACATACAGATTTATTAACTATAGCATATTATTTACAATCCCCGTGTAGCGAAATCACTAAAACTTTAATCTATTTAACTGTGTCCAAACACTTATCTATAATGAAATGACACTACAAATTAAAACTTTCGATGAAACAAATTAACATTTAAAGGTTGAGACATAACACATCAAGAATTTTATTGCTGAAATGACCAGCTGTTCTTATCTAAAATAAAAGTATTTAAAGAGCTAAACGCTATCTGAGAAACTAATAACAAAATTTATTTCACACTATTATAACAAATTGAGAAACAAACAGTAATTTAATAGAATTACGCAGAAATTTTACGGGGTATGAATGCATTATTTTTGGACGAAAATAATACATGTATGTATAGGCATGTACACCTTTTGTTGTGCATGTTAAATATAAGTAAAAACAAATATAATTAAAAACAAATATAATTAAAAATCTTATATAAACTAGTTATCCCTAGTATATATAGTGTGCATGCATATTAAACAGCAAATTTAAGGCGTAAACATTATGCGTGTTCAACATACAAACATGACCCTTGAAATGCCGAATTTAAGTGACTATAAGGATCTAACGATACATGTTCGTGGGGTGGATAATGCATCTACTATTGATCACGTGCCCGTGAACACTGAGGTTGTGGGTTCGATCTATTGTGGGTAGGGTGTGTTCAACTCCAACTTTAATTGATAATGGTTGACAGTATTTTTGCCGAATATTTTTAAATATTGTTATATATGCATTTAGTGTATAAGTATTAATTTTATTAAAGCAGGTGGTTTTTATTTTCAACTTTATACTTTTAATTTCCAATATAATCGTATAATTGGTTTAAAAGAGATCTTACGTTTCAAAACTATAAAAAATGTTCGAACGATGTGCACGGTTTTATCTGTTCCTGAGTTTTTATTTCTTAAACATTTCTTCAATTCTGTTTCTTAACATTCGTGATATCATTAAAGTTAGTGCCAATGTCATGAACATTTGTTGTTTAAGTCAAAAAAGGAACAAGTAATTAAATAAGTTTTGTTGCAGTTGAGACAAAGAAAAGACGAATTTAAGGATGAATTTTATGAGAAGATTTCTACACAACATAACCAAGCAAAACATGTTAAACAATTTTGCTTTGTTTCGAATCGAGAACCAGATGAACACGATTTTAATGCTTTGCGCAAGGTAATATACAACTATGGGATGGATCTGGAAACGTGCAACGAAACAATTCCTGCTAAATGGATTCCACTTGAACTTTTGTTGCATGCAGTAAGTGATGCGGGAGAAAACATTTTACCGTTAGGCGACATTAAGACACTAGCGGAAAAATGTTCAATAAAAAATGAAGGCGATGTTAAGCGTTTTTTAGAATACCAACACAAAGTTGGAAATATTATTTACCTAGAAAAAATCCCTGATTATATTATCCTTAGTCAGCAATGGTTGGCAAATGCATTTAAATGTCTTGTAACCAATAAAGTAGACGATCGCATACAAAACGACGAAAGTTGGAGAAAATTGAGAAGCACAGGAGAACTGGAGGAGGAATTGATTACACAACTGTTTGAAAAAGAAGAAACACTTCGGTTCAATAAAAATAAACAACAACATATTTTGAAACTAATGGAAGCATTTGACATTCTTGCTAAACCAACGGAGTCAAATACGTATTACTTGCCTTGCATGATCCAGAGGAAACAAGAATTAAATGAGCTGTATGCAATGTTTTCTGTAACAAAAACTCCAGATCATTGCACGCCGTGGTTGATTTTGGAATTTAATTTTATGCCGTTTTTCATGTATCAACATGTTGTTGTTTATTTTTTGAGGAGATATTTTCTATGCGAAGAAAAGTCAAGCAAGAAAAAAACCATATATCATAACAAAGCAGTCTTCTATATCGACAAATCAAGATCATATCTGCTGGTTGCATGCTATTTAGAAAATGCAATATCACTCCAGATTTGGAAGCGAGAAGATTTTAAGTCGGATATATGTGAAGAGCTCTTACAGTATTTAAAATGGGCAATCAATGAAATCAAGCAAAAATGTGTTGCCAATGATGTGCAGTATGCTGTAAAGGCTAAATGTTACAACGGCAACATATATTCAGATAAAGAAAGAAAAGGAGTCGACGTTATGACAAATGGTCGATATTATTGTGAAGAACACGGCGAATTCCATACGACGGAAGACCTGTCAAAGACATGGTTTAAAAGGTCTGTATATTTTAATCTTAGTTTTCTTTCCACTTTTTAACATACGCCCCAAGTACTAAGGCAGTAAATACTCGATAAAACTGAAAAATTGCAGAAAGTGGTCTAAAATTGCAAACATTCAAACAAAGAAACAAACAAAATAATTACATTATTTTTGGTTTAAACTTGATAAGACGAAACGTTCGTCTGGCGTAGCAAAGTTTATAACCTTGGTATTTCTGATTTAATTAGCCACCACTGTGTCAATGTTTCTGCTAGTATACTGTTGATTTATTCATTTTATTATTTTTTGTGGAAGGAGGGGGGCTGAGCGCAGCTTATTGAAGTGATAAATGTTTGCAACCCTGTATTTATATACTTCTATTCTACAAGCCACAAGTTTGCTTCTAGTTGTTTTGTGTTAGAAATGAAAATTGCTTATTGCGTTTAGTCGAGCTTATGTTTTTTGTAGATCCGAAAATGTTCAAATTGAATTCAATAAGTATTTTCCACAGTTAATCTCTGAAATTGAAATGTGGCAGTTTTAAAATTACGATAAGGCGATTTTACATAGCAAATTTTGACCTAAATTAGAAAATATCTGTTACGTGTTAGGATTTGAAATTACAATACCCTGTCGTGCCTTTAATCGTATCCTAGATATTTTCAAGCTAAGCCATAAATTATTGTCGTACATAATTCCGTAGCAACCACTTCATTTTTCAACTGCAATAATGTAGCTCCTGAGATAAATGATTTTTGGCGGAGCTATAAAGAGGTCTCATTATTCGTACTTGAGCAGCCCAAGAGTGAATCATGCACGAGTACAAATCCAAAGTTTGACAAACAAATGAAAAAACGCAAAAAATCAAAAGCCTAAAAACAGAAAGTGAGTAACACAAACCAAATAAGATAATGAGTGTACTCGGGTGTTCCGGGCAAGTAAGCAATGACTGTTTCTACATAGACACAGTTACCTATTGCCATGTTTAGGTAAACTCAAATCAGGTAATACGAAAAATTATATATGACTGAGTGAAAATGAGATAGATTTCCAATTGTGTCATGTTGATTTCGGAAGAGATAACATAGACCTAGCTACAACAAACGCTTGTTTGAAGAGCTTAGTAAAATCGTAGTATATAGAATAAGAGTATAAGTTATGAAACGCACACACCATAGCCCGGAGCTGATTATTGACTGAATAGGAGAGGTCAGCACATATGTTGTAGAGTATAGTTTGTAGTTTTCTTGAGTCTTTTGCTTGAACAATAACATAACGACACTTAAAACGATGTTCCACTAGTGCGAGAAATGGGACCTCTTTGAATCAAATATTGTGACAGGACAGGAGCTATATTATTGAAGCTATAGTCGTATATATTTACTTGCTGAATAATTTATGGCTAACAAATTTGCATATGAATGCTTCCTGTCCTACAATGTTCCTATCAAAGAACTCCCCCAAGCGAGCTCTAACGCTCATATTTTATTTCATTGGATACTTTTCTCGTCTTTAACTCTTTATTGCCGGTCACTCAGCTGTACATGCAGTTACCAAGCCGATCCCTTATACGTTTATTGATTCTTTAATTGTCATTCGTTACATTTGCAATTATTTTGTTGGGCAATTGGATGTTCAACTTTAATCTTCAGAGAAATTGAAGATAGCTCAAGTAAGGCCTTTTTTTTAAATAAATATTAGGTAAAGGTACTTGTAAACCGGTCAGTGTGTTACCAGCTATATAAAAAATTATTGAAATAGCCATTTTTGAACAGTTATCTAAATTTTAAATTTCATTTTCCTACTTTAATGTCTGCTTTTAGAAAAAGTTTTGGATGTCAATTTACCGTGTTAAAAATTATCGAAGATTTCGAAAAGGCTTCAGATGATAACAAATAGTTCGCAGATATGGATTTGTCAAAAGCGTTTGACTGCTTGTCACATAGTTTGATACTTCTTAAATTGAAGTCAAAAGAGTCAATACAATTATTAAGTAGCTACCTGTCAAATATAAAACAATGTGTAAAAGTAAAAAACGTATGTAGTTCTTTTAAAACCATGTATAAAGGTTTTTCGCAAGGATCAATTCAAGGACCTGTGCTTTTTACCATTTTTACTAATGACATATTTTATTCAGTTCATGGTAGTACAATGTACTATTATGCACATGATAACTCTCTTTCTTCTGCCGAAAATAATATAGACACTTTTATCCAAAAAATTGAGTGATAGTCTTAAAATGCTGAACTGGTTTTCTTACAATTTAGTGCAGGCCAATCCAGACAAGTTTCAGGCTTTGGCAATTGAGAAAAAACGTTAAAAAATAATTGCTGTAATTTAAATGGTGATAAGATTAACTTTAAATAAGGGTGAACTGCTCGGAGTAACAATAGATCACCAACTAAATGTTGATCAACACATTTCAGTTTTTTTTTCAAAAGCATCAAGTCAGCTTAACGCATTAAAAAAAGAATAGGTCGTTACTTGAATAAAATTGGTAAATTAACTGTTTATTATTCGTTTGTGTTATGAAATTTTAATTATTGTCCTATTACATGGCATTTCTGTGGAGAAAGGAACACGAAGAAAATAGAAAAGATACAAGAGTGGTTTATTTACAGAGACTGTAATTCATCATATGTAGTATTATTAGAAAGATCAATGTTACCATTCCTAAAAGTGTGTAGATTACAAACTATAGCACTAGAGACTTTTAAAAGTTTACACAAAGAAAGTCCAGCATATACAAATGATTCAATTAATTTACGAAATATGCTTATTGTTTTAGATATGCAAATACAGAAATAAGTCCACCAGTTAAAACTACAAGGTATGGACAAAAATATTTTAGGTTTTATGCTGCTAAACCATAGAATGAGCTAAGAAATGCGTTAGACAGGAAACAAATTATAATCCATTCTCAAAGCTAATAAGTACTTGGAATGGTAACTCATGTTAATGTAATGCTTGCTCTGAAGCTGTTTTACTGCTTTTTGCTTCTTATTAGATAAAAAATGCTTATTCTTAACACAAGACATGGTTTTTTTTTTACTTTTAAAGCTGGTGTTTAGATTTAAGCTGTTTTTTATTTATTTAAAGTGTATGTCACAATTAATACGGCCAAACTTTAAAGCGCTTTTTGCTTAGTGCATGCTTTTAACACCTGCTATTGTTCTCGTATTTAAGCTATCAATGCATAATATTTGTATGTATAAATTACTGCATTCATGTCTTGTATTGTTTCTAATGTGGTTTTTGTTATTAAGAGTCGATTTTAAAAGCTTTGAAGAGCTTATGTTGTGGTGTTTTCAACATATCGACTCTAAATAAAGTTGTCTTGTCTTGTCAATCCTGTAATGATAACTATTATAGTTTATTCCGTTAATTGAACAGTTGTCTGCTTACCTAGATCAAACAAGAACATTCCGGACTATTGTGACTTTAATCCTTGTAATTATCATGTATCGGGCTACTTGGTTTTGGTTGTATTTCCATGTTTTATGTACAAAAAGATATGTAAAAGTGATATAAGAGTATTCGAATTACCTTTCTATAGGTAACACCCCCTGACCGAAGTATATTTTTTAATATTTTTTAAGCAATAATCTAAGCGCTCAATTGTCCGTTATGACAATTATAAACCTCAAAACAGTTACATTTGGAACTGAAAACAAAAAGGTGAAGGTTCCATGTGCTTCTATTTTTTAATGACACGGATGAATTACTCCACACATTTTGGCAGTGTAATGACAGATGCGATGTTGTTTCTTGAAGATTCTTTACGAGAAACTTTACAACAAATGAAAATGTGATAATGTATGGGGCAACCATAGTGATGATTGTGACAAGATGCAATAGTATATTACATATATTGCAGAATACGCCTTCAGCAATACAAGTTTTATTCCTACGCAGAACTTATTGCGATGACATGTTAAACTTGTTTGATTAACATAAAAACAATTGCTAAAAGTAAAAATTAAATTATTCTACATAACATTTAATTTCTTGAAATTTGATTGGATAAATTTCACTTTTGTCACCAAAGATATATTTAAACCATATCTTTCTATTTTTAAACAATATATTATAGTAAGGGTTGACCTATTATGGAGAGGTTTTTGCTTGACAAATGAAAATTGCTTACCGCGTATGGTTCAACTTATGCTCCTTTTGTAGATCAATAAGAGTACTTTTCGAAATCAACAATTATTTCCTACAGATAATCAGCGTTTGGAAATAGGGCGGTTTTAAAAATTTTAATCGTGCTGTTTTCCATACTCAAACTTGACCTTCAGTAGAACGGAAGTCTACTTTAGGAACAAGCGATTGTTGTCTATTTGAAATCATCGGGTGATGTCGTCTGCAGTTAAGGCGGGAAAAGTCTCGCGGTTTGTCCGTATACCATTGAACGTCTCGAAAGCAGACGAACATGTGTAAGCAATGTAAAGGTCCCTTTAGAAACAAAAATGGCATAGTATAAAACATGGACAAATAAGCGTATCTAATTTTTTTCTACTGGATTTTTGTAATAAGAATGTAAAATATAAAATAAAACAAACTTTTCCAAAGGGGTGAGTCATTTAGCAAAGGTATAATGTTGTTTTTAAACGATATATGAGGCTTGTTACTATATTTGACTCATGCTACTATTTTTAAGGAATATATTTGGTTTGTTACTGAATATAGATCCGGATTTTGGGTACGATTGATAATGGTAAACAATATGTCAGGTGTACAGCAAACCACCACTAATAGGTGATTTGCTGTTGTTTTTAGGGGATGCAGGACACCATTTGCCATTTGTGGGAAAATTTTAAAATAGAACATGTATGGTAAATTTAATAATAAATTATTTCATTGTTAACTCTTTCCATAAATTTCCATAAAATTTAAAATTATAATGAAAGTCTTATACTTATATCGTTACTTCAATTTTTTAAAAGGTTCAAGTAAAATGTTTTCGCATAAATGAGTTCGGTTTTGGCATAAATAATGAAAATGAAATTTTAACACGGGTAAGGTTGTAATTTTGACCAAAAAATACCATTTTTAGAACTCTTTGACTAGTGTTTTCCGAATAGACAAAAATTAAGCTCAGAGTCCCCTTTTTTCTGTCCATCACTAAAATGTATTTCAATTGCTTGACATGATATCAAAAATTCAGAAAATTACATTCGACGAAACTTTTGTAATCTTTAATTTTAGTGCTTTTTATTCTCTTCTCTGTATAATCTATTAGAAACTTTTCAGTGCTTAAACCCTCGAAAATAAGCCGTGAAACCCTTTTTATTTTGACTTATGATAACTTGTACACAAATATTATAGGGCGAATGTGAAAGTGTCCTGCATCCCACCAATTGTATGTTGTTTAAATGTTAAAATAAAAGTTTTTGCTATCACTGTTTTTTTTTATTGAAAATAGCCATAAAAAAGTAAATAAGATATGCATTATAATATAATTGCACATTCCAACAAGAAATGTAACAGTAATTGTATTTATATGTAATATCACATCTAAGGACTTTTAATTCTGTCCATATAAAGCGTATTGGCCTCTTCCATAATATATCAATCTGATAATAATATTGGTATAATAAAATTATAGTTGCTTGCTTTCAACGAAAAACAGTAATTTACTAGTCATATCATCTGTTTATCTTTCAAAGATCTATAACAATTTAATATTTTATTAGTAAAACAAAAATTATAGAGCAAAAAAGGATTAAATTATGAATCATGATATTTAACGGAATCTGAGTGAGATTAGAAATTCGCAGATATACATATCAATTATGGAACGCGTATGCTTATTAAATACGTTTCGTGTGAATGCAGATACAAAAGAATTGGAGTAATATAAAACCAAGCGTGTTACTAAAAAGCCGATAGCTATTTCAATGAACTTTTTGAATAGTTTTTGTTTAGAGCCTTACAAAATGTTACTGCTCTTGCTGTCACTTTGCGTCTTATTATTCTTGGTATCGATAGTAACGCCGTCTTTTTATGATATATTTCCAAGATGGCTGCCCTACATCAGTGCACTTTCTAAGCTCCAAGAAGGTAGCTGAGTATAGTCTCCACTTCATCGTTTGGTCGTTCATAGTTTATTTTCCGGATTATATCTCCAAACTTGGAGCAGGGGATTTAAATACTGATTCTGCTTAGAGTTAGAGACAGCGCGAATAGAGTGAAGTGCACCAGAACCATACCTCTATCAACATACAATGTTGAGTAACACTTTATAGTTAATTTCCATTGTCGCGAATAAACTCAAAAATGTTAAATGGATTTACTTCAAACTTGGTTTATTAGATACATGTAATGAGTAGACGTGCAGTGCACAAGAAACATTATTCTGCCTACGTTGATGTTGAAGTTATTTACCTTTAATTTATTCCGAAAAGTAACATGAAAATAATTCGATGTATTTACTTCAAACTTGATATATATGCACCTGAGAAGAAGGTTATTTCTTTTTGTTTCTTCATTTAATAAAACATATAAGCTAATTCAAAACCCCTCATATCGGGAATTTGAAAATCCTACAATATGCTATCGCAATAACTGGTATATTGTGATTCACGAGACACCTGTAGAAAAAAGTAGAATTCATTGTCATGTATTTTTTATTCCTATTACTAATACAACTATCTTTTTTTTGTTTAATGTTAAACGTATGGTATATTGTATTTCAAGATACAGCTACAGCCTGTCCAAATAACTGAACTGTAACCTAGCTTACATCGTGTTGTATTTCAATGAATAAAGCCTGCCTTGAAAATACTGCCTGCTTGCTTTAATCATATAATAGTAATAAATACTTCTATTGAGAGCCGTTCGGATTTAGGAACTGCACTTGGGCCTGTATCAAGATACATATTCCATATACAGGTTTTTGCTAGTCTGTAAATCCAGATACTGCCTTCAATGGAAGTTTCTAGTCAATAATTATCTCATTTCTATAATGTACCATAACCATTTACCGGATGATTTGCAGTCTGTATTTTAAGCTACAGTTAATGTTCTACGAATAAAAGATTAAGGCCAGACTGTAACAATAATATAAAAAGGTGATCTGAATATTGACATACAAAATACCAATCAAGTTTTAAAAACCTGTAAAATATCAACGACATCAATAAAAGCAAAAACATAACTATCATTCAACACACATTTAAACTTGTAGGTACCTGTCTCATAATATAGAATTGGTTTTGTTTCTAATAAATGAAGTAAACATAATAGTAACTCGTGAGTATAGTCGTATCAGATACGATACGGTACGTTTATCTTGTTACAGCCGCTGACCTCATAAACGGATCCGTATCGGATCATTCATCACTCCGTAATTCTAGATAAGGTGGGTAGATAAGGCCCTAAATACTAAGTCCTAATAAATATATTCTCTTAAATAACCATTTTAAGGTTCCTGGATTACTACCTGTAATGCTGTGTAAAACGTCCCCTTAAGGGGTTTCAGTTATTTTGTGCTGGATTGGCCTTAACATCACACCATCGATTACCCATCATATAGACAAACAGAGAAATCAACTAAAAGTAGACAAACATAACACAAAACCAAAACGGAAAAAAAATCGAAAGTGAATAACAGCAGACATTCTTGTTTCCAAATCTATAAATACTTTCTCATCAAATGAATAAGTCTCGTGTATTAATATTGTTGAATTGCAACGATAGATTCATTTAAAAAATTGGTTTTTTTTCCACGTAACTGTGAAGCCTACAATTGATATATTTACCTCATTGACGACTTAACAAAAAGTGTTGGTTTGTCTTTTGCTGTTATATACTGTTTTTGGTTTTTCAATTGTTCATACTAGTTGTTTTAGAAGGCTTTTTTATCTACATGTACTGATTTTCGATTTTTTATCAGAACGACAGCAAAACTAATAGATTGGAGAAAAGTACTTTTTGACAATACAGTTGCAATAATGAAAGGAGTGGCTAATGTAGAAGCCGTAGCTGACATTTTAATCTGTGATAATATATTGACACTGGACATGTACGCTCAAATTATGGTAAGTAAACTTGGATGAGAGAGTCGAATGCCAACAAAGTCCGCACGACATATTTCTATTACCAAAATTGGGATAAAACGCATTAATGTTCATGCATTGTCGTTGCTTAAGTTTCTAGTTTATAGTTTCATTTTGTTATTATAGTTCGTTCTTGTATGTGCTCCGAAGTAAAATTAAAGAAAACACGTTTAAATCTACACACACATATACTATAATGTAATGTCAGATCAAATAAGAACAGGTGTAAGAGATTAAGAATATTAGGGTTGATGGATTTCATTTACTATTAGTGCGTATTTTGTGAAGTTGTAATATTTTACAGCAAGAAAAGGAAAGTGAGAAAAAAGCAAGAGAGTTATTAGATATCCTTGGAAGGCATGGGGAAACTGCTGTATGTTATCTGTACAAAGCATTCAAAGAAACGCAAAACGAGGCATTAGCTGATTTATTGATACCATATGTGGAAGCAAATGAAACGATTGAAAAATTGATGGAACCTAAAAGTAAGACTGTTACATAGATAAATGATCATTTACGACGTTTTTCTAGACATAACAATGTGTAACTTGACGATGTCTAATTAGAGGCAGCCATTGCTTAATTTGCAGAGCACTTTAGCACACCTATGGTTTTTATTTGGTTTTTGTTATACACTTTCTGGGTTTTTGTGTTTTTGTTTTGTGTTGAATATGTTTTTGAATCCAGATTTAAAGCATTTATATGCGATTTTGCTGCAATATCGCGCGAGAGAGAAATACAAACAAATTTAGGATAATTATTCATATGATGTATGATATATTCGTTTAAAAATGTGTACAACAACATCTAGATACATAATTAAAGCGAAAACAAAGTTTTACACTTTAAAAAATTGCACAAATATTTCGCCTGACCAACAGGCTTCGTCAGTGTCTTTACAACGAATGACATTAACAGGTAAAAAGTTCTTGTCGTTATACGTATGTGATGATGTATACGATATCTAGTAATTAACGAAAAAAAGTTTTTTGTTAGTACTATTACAAGTATGTACAGGTGTATAAATATGTAGCACTATTTATACGGTTACAATCAATATATATACAAAAGCAGTTTTCGAAGAAATTTGGACTTATTTTGACAAAATTTTGTGTTGAGAAGGATTTAAGTGTCCCTAGTGGAAATCCAAATTGGAATTTTTTCGAACGGGCATTTCAAAATGGCCGCCAAAAAAGCGTCAAATTTTAAACGTTGTCCGATTTTAATGAAATTTGATGTGTAGATTTATTTTAATGTCCTGAGTGGGATGCAATACTATCTATAGGGATTTTGGGCGACTTATGTGTTGGCATCCCAACACATTATTTTCAAATATTTATTGGGTTTATTCGAAATCAACTTGATACGAAGTACGCAATAACATTGCAACCTTAATTAATTCAACTATGTAAATCTGCAATCTCAAATTAACACACACGAGATGTATTTGTTTGTTATGCACCACAGAATGGCCACCTACTACAGAGGAACAGGCCGAACTAAAATTGATGACAATAAATAGCACCAGAAGTCCATGGCTACACGAATATAACAAGGATGTAAGTATGAAACTACAGATTTTCCTACATTCTCACCATAATTTATTTAAGTTTTTTAACTCACAAGATGAATTTAATTTTAAATTCTTTTCAATGTGATCTCACTCCATAAACCTACCAGATTAAAAAACATTGCTACATTAAAAAAAGTAATGTAGAAGCAAAGGTTGAATGTGACTTCTAAAAATATTATTAATCATACCCAAACAGGACTCGACTTCACAAAACGTTTCATCCTCCAGCAATTTGTTTACTGAATATCTGAACAAAAATTGAGGAAATCCGTAAATTGAATGTTTTCCGAAATCGGACTAGTATCATTGTAAGTCAGATATATTACCAAGAAAAACCTTCTTTTATTATCCAATCTAAGCAGACGTTATAAGTATTTAAGTGTTTCAGTAACTTAATGCATATCAAAAACGTCTTTTGTTCAGGACGTTTATAAAATGCATAAGAAGATAAGAGGTATGGTGTTTATCATCAACAATGAAAACTTTAAAAATTTTGGAAAAAGACTGGGTACTGTTCCGGATGGCAAAAATATGACAAAATTATTCCAGCAGCTTCAGTTTAATGTAATTGAGAGAAAGGATTTGCCCGCAAAAGTAAGCAAACAATATAATTTTATTATATAATAACTATTAAATAAATATACTAGTATTTACATGTTAAAGAAGTTTACAAAATGCGCTTCTGACATAATTATAATTAACAAATAGTTTTCAGAGAAGTCTAAAGTGAGTATAAGATGGGGCTCAGTTTAGTAATAGTTTCAAATAAGAATAGCCAGGTAACATATATGTTTTCACAATTTGCGTTTACTTTGCTCTACATGATCACTACTAAACTTTATATTACTTGTACACCAACAGATAACCAACGTTAGTGCCAGTATCTAAGTAAATTACAACTGACAACGAGTTTTGTGATATAAACAGTTTTTATGCAAGCTATTCGTTGCTATTAAAAAATTAAATTCAAAACAAGAATTTAGTTTTTCTACCTTTTATATATTCTATCAGAATAAACAGCGGACACATTTGCCAAGAAAAGTTCAATAATTACCTTCCAAACATTAAAAACGCCATATTACATTTCTTCTAATACTTTTTGTTAGGAAATGGTTAATTTTTTGGAAGCCGAAAGAAATAAAGTAGACTGGAATGAAATGGAATGTTTTGTATTAATTTTGATGAGTCACGGTGAAGATTGCAATATTTTGGGCTCAGATGATGAACCTGTGCCTCTCGAAACACTGACGGACTTATTTTCGTCTGCACAGTGCAAATACTTAGATGGAAAACCAAGACTTGTTTTTGTCCAGGCTTCTCGTAGCGGTGAGCATAACACTATATCAGAAACAAATTTAACCAATTTAATTAACTTTAAATTACTAACTATAAAAAATGATAATATTGGTTGGATTCATGGAAAATGATTCTTTTACAAAGAGAATTATAAACTTTAGACATTTGTTAATTCTGTGCATGTTTATAATATATGTGGTCGACAACGAATAATCACTATGTTACGCGGATATTTATTAAACTGCGCAGATAACGAAGATCTAGCCTTTAATATTATAATTGTCATCGATTTTGATTTCCATGAAAAAAAAAGAAATCATTTTTTTTAAATGTCTGTTTGTGTATGCATTTACTAAACGCAATTAATTGCTTCTTAGTTGTGTGTTTTTAAACAGTCCCTGCTCACATGTTATTTGAATTTGTCAATCGATTCCTTCCAAACCTCTTGAAATTCATTGAAAAAAGTTTGGATGTTTGGATATTTATTGCACCGACCTCCGTTGACAGAACTGATGGGTCTTTGTTATCTAACAATTGTTATTGAATCTACTGGATTACGCAATTTAAATTTTTATAAAAATTTATACCAAGTATATATATTGTTTTTTGTTTTTGCTTGAATGATGTTTAACCCCCTTTTCAGCAATTTTTCAGCTGTATCATGGCGTCCAGTTTTTATTGGGGAAGGAAACCGGACTACCAGGAGAAACCCCCGACCTGCGGTAAGAAAACTGGCAATCCTTGTCAATTAAGATAGGAGTCGAGTACACTCTGCTCGCAGTGAGAATCGAACCCGCAATCTCAGTGTTGACACACCACGTGATCAATAGTAGATGAACTACCTTAACCAATCAGGCCTCCGAGGCCCCTAGTATGGATTTTACTTATTGCAGTAGTCTATAAAACTATTTACACTATATTAATAGATGTTTTTTTTTGGTAAAAGATATTTTGTTAGGCCTCTTTAATGCTTTCGTTCAAAAGTTAATGGTCACAAATGTACTATATTTTTATTTATGATCATATACACAGTATACTTAAAATGTCCATTCCACTTTGTTCTTTAATAGAGAGCGAATGTAAAAAAACTGCAACGGATTCAAAAACATCTGAACAAAATCAGAAGGAGGACCAAACAGATTCAGTACCTTACAAACAGACATCGGACCAAAAAATAAAAGACCTAGCAAGAGCAAGAGACTTTTTAGTCGCCTATGCTACACCTGAAGGTAAGATGCTAATATATATATATATATATATATATATATACCAACGTCTAAGTATTGTGACAACCATATAATATATCTATCCAGCGGATTTCTGAAACATCAGAAATACAGGGTTAATATCAAATATTTATATATACGTCTACAAATTAAGCCCAACACTGTTTGAATTAGATTTTTAACACTGTCAAATTTTCGCTTTCCCTCAGCGGGATTCGAACTCACACCGTTGTGACACTGTGGCACCAATTCGCCTGCACTATGCCCAGCGGTCTAGACCCCTCGGCCAAATCCGCTATATAAAAATATAGCTTGTCTTCTGCGTAAACATTATACATGATTAAATAGAACTCTTATTATCACGTATTATGTGACAAATGTGATACATCGATGTAACAAGAATATTTGCCGATATTTAATATCGAGATACTGATATTATAAGAATCTAGCAGACAGAAATCTGGCAAAAAAAAGAAAGGTTGTGTTTAATTAGGTACCATAATGTTACTCCTTTTTTAACGGAGCTACAAATGGGTCCCATTACTCATAAAAGAGTAACAAAGAGGGATTCACATCGTGTGTTCTATGCATATAATCATCTATTAAACTGTTTTCATGGTTTGTTTCATGCATTTTGTATGTCTTTGCAGTTTTACTGATATTTCTACAACACTTTATTCGTTGGTTTTACATTTTATTCGTAATCATGGCATTGCTGACAAAATTTGAATTCCGGAAGTCCATAATTTCTGAATCGATTCGGTAAAAAAAATTCATTCCGGATCATTAAAGCTATATTCATTGCATTATCCTTGATAAAATTTTTACCGATACGATTCCACAATTCTACACTGCACAATTTCAATTCTTGCCAATGCCATCATTACAAAAAAGTGTTAAAGTTTAATTAGACATTATATAAATGTCAGTTGAAAGGCAGAGAAAGGAAAAATATTTTTTTAAACAAAGACATCATTTTAATAGCGGAACATATGTATAAATCCCAAGAGAGTTTTAGCTCCAATACGAGTAATGGGACCTCTTTATACATGTAGCTACTTCCATAAAAAAGCAGCTACATTTGTGTAGCTAGTGTTTAATGTGATTTGTAATCTTGTTTTTTTATTGCTTTTCGATTTTGAAGCAATCGTTTATGAATCGTCAACGCTTGTTGATGGATTTGATTACACACTAATCCACAAGCAAATAAGATGTCGTTCTTTATAACAGTGCCACTTAAAATTTCCAATTCGTAATAAGTATCGACAGATATAAGTTGTGTAACTATAATTTAACTTGCAAATTGCAATAAACAAAACTAATTATTATCGGGGTTAATACAGCAAACAAATACAAGAGTGTATTTGAGTAGATTTAGTTGCATGTAGATACATTTAAATGATTTATTTGGTTTAACAAACGCTTGTCGAATAGTTAACGCAGAAAATGAATGTTACAGGTGGTAATGATATCTATATGACAAAATTATATTGTGTTGTTTTGGAGAACTATGTAGTGTATTACTACGAATATGGTATGTTTTTGTACTTTTACGATAAGTTCCTAGAAGTCCTGCTAAAGAAGAAAGAAAAGACACTGGCCCAGACCTTTAATTTAACATTCCGCTGTATTAATGATGCTTTGTCCCTTAACAATTCTAAATTTGGTGATTATTTACATTCAATTGACCCTAGCGAGCTTAAAATTAAGACACCACCAATACACCAAGGTCAGCCTCTTTCTTAGACCTACCTAATACAATCAGGAAAACTACAAACTAATCTCTACGACAAACGTGATGACTTCAATTTTCCAGTTGGTTGTTAACTTCCCGTTAATTGAAAGCAACATTCTAGCAGCTCCTGCATATGGTGTGTACTTTTCACAACTTATACGTTATTCCAGATCTTTTGATCGGTATTCCGATTTTCTAGACCGATCACTGCTGTTGACTGCTAAACTACTCAAACAAGAGTTTGTCATACCTAGATTGATGTTATCTTTCCAGACGTTTATTGTCTTCACCGTGACCTAATTGATCGTTATCGGAAATCCGTGTCTCAAATTCGATCTGACATTTTCAACGAATCATAGGTAGTTTCCTATTCCTGGATTTGACGTTTTCCTAGAAATGACAATGAGTAACTCTAGGGGTGTCTAATTAGAGGCAGGAACTGGTTACTGTATCTGTCCCTTGACTTTTGACTCTTGTTGTTCGGTCGGTTTTCTTTGCTATTTTTTCTTAAATATTTAAGCAGTGTTAACTATTTGAATGAGTCATAATATTAGTGAATAATAAATGTTCATTAAGCTGTTGAACATTTTATAGGAGTAAAGTTAAGGAATATACTTTGCAATTACTGAACGTGTATTCTTATTGTATGTACTTCTTGTGGATAAAGACAAACTTAATACCAATACAAAATATAACATGTTTCTAAGCTCCCACTAGCTATTACTGATGAAAAAAGTTGCTCTTGGTTTTATACACACAAAAAACATTCCTCGTCTAATAAAATGAGCATATCATGTTAATAACATCCATTTGTTTCAAGCAGTTATATCATACCGACATTAGGTACTTAGCTGAGCTTGCATTCTCAAGATTGCAATCCTACGCCAGTGCACTTTTAAAAATTAAAACAAGCAATAGGTTTCTTTCAATTAAACATTATTACAAATTTCGGTTTTGTTTCAACGTTTTAACTGTTAATGAAAAACAAAATAGCTTTTTAAAATATCATGTTACTTTCTTATCTATTTATAATTAATTATAGAAAAAATGCTTTTTTACTAAACTTGGATTTCAAACGTAAAGCTATTTAAGAATTTAATAATAAGTTTTAAAATATTTCAATAATTTTAATACACAGGTACACCTACCTACAGAAACATACACACTGGATCGTGGTTTTTGACCGCAGTTATATGGACATTTAAAACCTATGCATACAGAGAAGAATTACTAAATCTTTTAATAAGGGTAAACATATACTGGTATTTATAGATGGTTATGATGGGGTGCAGGTACAGGATGCCGCAGTCTTGTTAGTTTGTTGCCTTTTACAGTTATGTTCTAACACGTTACACGTGTCTCGATAGACACACATTATTCAAAAATGTTTGCTCAAACGGACTTACCTATCTTATCTATCGTTAATATTTCACTATTTTACTATTACAAAATCTAATGTCAATAATAACTTTTTATTGTATTCCTTACAGTTTCTGTCTAATTTTCCCATCACATTAACCTTCGATTAAACAAATAATACGATACTTTTAAAGTTTACATGTGAGCTCAGACATATTTGATGTGATAGCCCCTTTTTAGAAAAAGCATCACTCTCCTTTTCTCAAAAGAAAATAAGACGCCCAAACCTCTATTTTTGCATACACGATAATGGTAAGCTTCATCAAATAGCTGTAGTATAATGTATTTCCATATTCAATATTCAATACTTTATATTTTTAAATATTTTTAATTTACTTAATTTGTAACGTTCTAGAAAGGGGTAGAAGGGTATATGGATAAAAAGTCAATTGTACAATTTTCATACAACGTTACTTTTACCATTTAGCAATATAGCTATTGGTAAATTGTTTTTATGTTAACACAGGTCAATAGACTAGCGGCAAGAGGAGAGGGCAAATCAACAGTTCTGTCAACTGTGTCGAAAATACAGTGTAGCCTGACGAAGAAATTTTACTTCTTTCCAGGTGTATATGATAATCCACCCCGCTTAGTGGAGAAGTGAAATAACGAACTTTTCATACACATTCATTAATAATGAGAAACAATTAATAACAAATGTCCATGTATACAGAGGCATACAAGGCCAGTTATTGGCAACTAGTAATTATAAATGTCATTTAGATTGTAAATATTCTGTTTAATTTTACTGACTATCATAAAACTATTAAATATATCACAATTATTATATCATTGAGAAAAGACTGTGCTTTGATTTATTTTTAAGATATTTCTTATTCTTTAATCAGCATAAAAATAACTACATGCTTTGAATACAAAACCAAAATATCCAAAATTAATTAAAACGTGTGTGTCGTTCATTCCTGACCACTCATCACATGAATATGGTACACAAAGTATTCTTACCCGAGTTGTAAACCAGATAAAATGTTTACCTGTGTAATTCCGATGTTTCAAAACAAAGATAAACCGGTTGATGTGGTACATTCACAAATATTAAAATAATGCATGATTATATTTGTCTGCATAGATAACGTGTGATTGAAATTCATGTGATGTTTTTTATAATTATTAAGTTTACTATGAAGAAATTAACCTGTTAAGGTTTGTTTCGTTATCCATTCCATTCTGGATTTAATAATTTAATAAAACGGAAAGCTCATTTTTTTAGGAATCGCTAAGTGTTTGACATGACCTTGTGTTTAACTAGCCATAGTTTTCAAGTTAGGCTTTATACATAAAGCTTGACGCAACATCAAGCAGCTACGTTTCTTCAAAACCAGGATCATTGTATTGTTATCCAACTAAATAACCCAAAAAAGCCCTGTTCGTTCTATTGGTTCAGTCAATTTTTACAGGCTATACATTTAGCGGCTAGCTAAGCTTGAGTGGAAAAACTCAGTGGGAAGACTAATAAAAAAGTTATCAAAGCTCCTAAATAGTGCCTATACACGGTTTTACTGACAATTTTTTTTGTTTAACATAATAAATATAAATTCATATATTTAATTTGGTTAGTACATACAAACGAAATAAACCCAAGCTATGGAGTATACATAGTTTATAAATATGACATGATAAAATTAATAACAAAAAATATATGGAGACAGCGTTCAAATGAAAGAACAACAACTCGAGTTATAAAATCAATTACCTTAAAAACTGTATTTATATCTACTTGATAACTTCTTTATAGAAAAGTCAGTGTAGCTATATTTTGATGTTATTTTAGACAGAAAGTTTGTTATAATCCACGCAATCAATTTGCGAAGGTTATAATGGTTTAACGGGTCGGTCCGTCAGTCTTATTCTTGTAAGCGCAAATCCTCGTCACTACTAATCAGAATTTTCTTAAACTTGATGGACTTGACAGCAATGAAGGACACCATATGCTGTTTTACGTATCGACAGGAAATTATTTTACGACATTTCTTGTAGGAATTATTCCCTTTTGAACTTTTGAATTTAGAAATTACTCAAAATATTCTTTGGAAGAGCAACTCTTCTTTAACTACTGATAAAATTATAAAACTTGGAAGGGATAAAGGACACTATATCTCGTTGTGCAAATTGACCGGAAATTATGATAGGATATCTTTTGTACTAGTTATTCACATTTTGAACGTAGACATTTCTCAAGATATTCTGGTAATCGCAACTCCTATGTAACTACCGATTAGAATTTTATGAAACTTGAAAGTAATGCAGGAAGCCATTTGTAGGTTTGCATATCGATAGGTTATTATGATATTTTTGTTGGAATTATTTCCCTTTTTTCTAAAAAAAAATTCCTGTAAAAGCAATTACTCTGTAACTACTAATAATAATTGTGTGAAACTTGGAATGAAAGACACCATAGGTAGTTATGCATTTCGACAGGAAGTTATGATATGATGTTTTCTGTAGGAGTTATTCTCCTTTGAACTTAGAAATTGATCAAAACATACGTATGAAACAACTCCTAAGCACTTCTCCTATTAAACTACTAATCAAAATCAAATGACATTAAATAGTAATAAAGGACATAATATTTAGTTGGTTATATCGGCAGTTATTATCTGATATTGTTTGTAGAAGTTATGTCCTTTTGAAGTTCAAACTTTCTCGAAATATATGTATAAAGCAACTCGTAAGATTATGACCTCTGAGCATATCGGTCACAAGTTAAAATAAACTTCGTAGTAATAGAGGACACCTTGGTTGCGCTTATAAGCAGAAAATTATGACCATATATATTTACTAAGATTTATGCCCTCTTTGAACTTAGACATTTCATAGACTTGTATGCACTTTTACACAAACTGATCACAATTTTATGCAACTCTATAGGTATGTGGGAGCGTGGGGTATGTGAGCGTACTCACTAATATTCCGTAATTAGCAAATTCATGCTAGTACTGACAATTTGATTTTTTATTTGCCATTCTCCTGTTACTCTTGGATTAACGATTATTACAAACTACTATTGTTGGAACGTGTCGCATTTTTTCAGCAATATTAAGGCATCGTGTTTGTATTGTCGAGGAAACCAGAGGAGACGTCGAAACGAAAACTAATAATCTTTGTCAGTTGAGGCTGGAATCGAGAACAGCTTGCTTGATTACAGTCTAAATTACAATTTCAGTGTTGACACATTGGTGATTTTATATTTAATACCTAGACCACGCTGACACTAAGACTATTACATTTAAATGCATCATTATTATTTTATTCCTTATTACATCAGTTGTTTATTTCATACAATAATGTTGTGTAGATACCCAAATTGCCATAATTAAATATACCCAATATGGATTGTGTCTTCATTTTAGTTTAAAAACTATTTATTTCATAGGTTTAACCACTCATGTTAAATTTACGATGAACTAATTGGCGTCTGTCCTTAATAACCTCGTTTTTATATGTGTATCATAAACACGGAAGTAATTATTAAGGAAATAATTTTCGAAGCTGCAACATTCATGTCTTAACCAAGTACATGTATTGTTTTAATGCTGTTTTATTATTATGTTGATTTTAAAACTAGCTACCAAAATGTTTTGAACTAAACTGGATATAAATATAAAGGAATGGATATAGTTATGGGTCATCTAAATATATTTCATAAGTTACTTTAATATGCAAACACGCATAATTATGATGTAATTTTAATTTTCCCTTATTAGGGAAGCCATTTAAAAGGCACATTTGATAAACAAATAAGGATCTTGGTGGCGGAGTGGGTAGGGTAGTTCCTCTACTTTGGATCACGTGGTCTGTCAGCACTGAATTTACAAATCCAATCTTAACTGAATGATAAAACGACATAAATTTATCTATATATTTTTTCTATCTTAACTTTGCACGTAAAAGTGGAGGAGTAAAATTTACACCTTCCTGTAGCCGCTACAAAATGCAAAGCTGCCTTTCATATTCGTACCTTCCTATTTAACCCTACGGTTGCCGCTATAAAATACAAAACTATCCATTCGATTCGTATCCAATCAATATTTCAATGAATGATCGTTTTTATTGGATGAGGAAAGGCGTAAATTTGTATATAAATAGAAATGTTATCTTACATAAAATAAAACTATTTATTCGTACTTCGTCTAGTTGGCTTAATAAAATAGTGAAGAATTTGCATGTATATAGTTGAATTAATCTTAATTGCTGAAACCGCATGAATACATGGCATGAAATGTATTTATGTTATCATGTCATGTAATTTTAATTGCCTCATTATTGTACTATTAATGGCACCGGGGATGGGGAAAGGGGGTACATAATGATACAGGTGTGCGGACGGAGATTTGGAAAAAAACCGTCATATTCTTATATTTTCGGACGTTAGAAAATGGGACCTAATCATATTTTGAATTGTTAAATCAGAGCCCAGCTGAATGAAACCTTTTTGAGTAAAAATTCATACTCAGCTTGAGGTTTTCTCAATTGTAAGAATTTGGCACTTTCTCCAGCGTTGCAGCTGCTGGTGTTCTTGAAATTTGTGGCAACTGGCAGACCTATATATATATATATATATATATATATATATATATATATATATATATATATATATATATATATATATATATATATATATACATGATTATTTCCTCTCTTGGCGGCAAAGTGACTTACATGTACAATCGCACCCTTTTCTATAGGCATTTCGTTTGATTTAGTGATTTTATTGGAGCAATTAGTATGTAAAATCACGGTGGTTTAGATAGGTTTAAGAGGATAATTGAGGCATGGATATATTTAGCTAATATACAACTACTCAATGATATATTTTGCAATGAAAAGCTACCTTGCGAATATTTAGGAAAGGTAAAAAAGTGACCCTATCTGGCTGCATATCCGTATTACACTATAAAAACCAAGCCCCCCCCCCCCCCCGTAATTATTAGTCATTTGTATGGTTGACTAATATTGTTTCTTAAGTAACTTCGTTTCTATTACTTCCAAAAACTGAGTGCATACATGTTATATATTTCATATTAAAGCATATTATAAGATAATAAAAACCAAACACAACACTTACAATTCAATTAAACACATAGAAGCAGGACAATAAATCAACACATTTCCGGACAAAAGTACAACAAACAACATAAGGTACACGAACACAAAACGAGGACATAAAACGTAAAACATTTAAACAATTATGTGGCGAGGTTGTACCCCATAAGCTGCATCCCCGAATCTATGACCCAACATTATCGAAAATGAAAAACATCAGCATGTCCTTTTTCTAGAATTGTTATTTAAAACTTAACAATCAGGTTTTTGTACGGTATACACAATGCCGTATTGCGTAATAATTTACGATTGTAAAGTGCTTACTGACAGTACATAGGAAGTGTGGTTCATTTGCTAAGAGGCAGGAAGGATATTAAACAGCTTCAAGTTAGTGTTTCAAGATCAGGGAAGAATAATAAATTTGCAAGATGAAGTAATTGGGGTATTTTCTAGGTAACAATATGACACATCGTTGTGATTCAATAGACGGTTCATTTCTTCTTTTGGTAACAAATAAGAAACCCTGAAAAATAAAAACCAGATATGTTATATTTGTCGAATAAAGCAACTCTTTTATGTATTGCAAGTGTTAAAATTAAAATTTATACTGAAACAATGAGAGTCATGAATCGGTTAAATTAGTAATAAAGAAAGAAAAAAAGAATTGTTAATTTATTTATGTGATAGAGACGAGCACAACTATTTGTTAAATTTTTCATATTGTGATTGGAGATATATAGAACTGTCTGCCTTATTTATTTATTTATTTATTTATTTATTTATTTATTAGTTACTTAAGCAAAATAAAGCCAATTTGATATGTCTTTATTCAAGTAAATATAACTTCATAACACTGCATACTTCATACATACCCCGTGTAATAACTGACTTATCCATTAGTTGAAAATACACGTTTGCTCGGGTTCTTTTTTTCATTAGTTTGTTTTTAATAAGCATGTGAGAACTTTACTGAAATGAACATTTTCAAAGTTTCTTTATTCATGCAAGGACAGAATAACAAATCACCAACATCTAACAAGAAACTAACAAGTGGAAAAACAGAATTCAGGACATTTCAACTGCAGGTGTACATTGTTGTCGATCCTCCAGGTTCACACATAATTGTAATTGTAATTTGGTATTGTTTATATTTTCTCTGTAACCAAATGTTTATGAGAATAAAGTATTCATGTATTCAAGTTTTCCGTCCCTTCTAAAGCATGGCAACAAAGAGTGCGCTCAGAACGAATAGAACCAAAATGGTGAAAAACTTGTCACATGCCAATGCAGTAGCTTACTGATTATTTAGTGACAAAATATTGGCAAAAGAAAAGAGGTTAACAAGATACAAAGAATATTTTTTATTTTTCCTGCATACATCTGGTAAATGAAGTTTTACGAAAGAAAAACAAAACATATTTAATAGAATCAATTGATTTCGTGTCGATGTCTGTATCTAAAGCTGCTGTTTTCTTTTTCTTGATTGCAGCAGAAATAGACGAATAGAAAAGATGCAAGCATTCAAACCATATAAGCAATAAGCAATAAGTGTACATTTATTATATCTAATTGACTACATATTTTATAAGATTTTATCAGGAGTTTTGTATACGTGGTACATGAGGTATCAATCAGGCAATAACAAGACATTTCAGGTAACATATTATATTGTGATGCAGATAAGATTACACGATATTTTGATTACATCTTACTAATGATATTTGATAATGACATATTTAATATTTTCAAATGGCGTTACCTTTATATTTTACCAATTTAGTCAAATTTCTCTTTGCCAGAACTTCTTCTTAGAATATCTGATTCACCAGTGACAAATCATTTAGAAAAGCAATATTAACTTGGGAGGGGCAACAGTCATAATGGCACCTTCAGCTCGAAGTATTTACAATATATCCACGTGTCTTTATTGAAAATATTCATGTATAAAAGAATGTAAGGATGAACATTTACTTAACTACTTCACAGTCACTATAGGCATATTTTTAATTAATGTTTATTTAAATTTTACAGCAATTCGAAATCGTGTAAAACTTTTTCAAAAATTGTTTCAGCATTTTTTCTACTTCTCTTTATTGTTTTAATTGTATTGTGTTTTACGCCACTGGTAGCAAGTTTTTAGCTATATCGCAGAGGTCAGAATTTTATTCTGTGGAGGAAGCAGGAAAACCTGGCAATCCTGGTCATAAAGATTGGAGTCAAGTACACCATGCCCGTGTTGAGACTTAAACCCGCAACCTCAGTGTTTACAGACAACATAATCAATTAATTGATTGATGAATAGACAAAGTGGCTATATCTACTATTTCAGTTTACTTCGAGCGATATCTGCCGTCGGGCTAAAAATGACAAGCAGATAGCAAACTAAAGATAATCAGCTCGCATGATATTAAACAATTATAGCCTTTAAATAAGGTCGATATGAAAAAATATCGACAGGAGAACGTATCTACAGACAAGAAGTTGGAGGTCGATATGTTACCTCATGTCGATATTTTTCATATCGACCGCATTTAAAGGCTACAATTGTTTTACTATTTAAATTGATATCGTATGCACATTTGTATATACTGGTGTTGTTAAGGAATTTAGTTCAAGATTTCTTTTGATTAGTTTAATGTTTTTAATATTTGTTGTCTAATGTATGAAAATATAAGCAGAAATAATAAAAACTTTCAATTCAAATAATATATTGTTGCAATAAAACAAGCAACATATTATATTATTTTTTTGTTTGTTTGAATGGTGTTTTAACGCCACTTTCAGCAATTTTTCAGCTATTTCATGGCGTACAGTTTTTATTGGGGGAGGAAGCCAGAGTACCCGGAGAGAACCCCCGACCTGCGGTAGGAAAACTGGCAATCCTTGTCAATTAAGATTGGAGTCGAGTACACCCTGCCTGCAGTGAGAATCGAACCCACAATCTCAGTGTTGACAGACGACTTGATCAATAGTAGACGAACTACCTTGACCACTCGGCCACCGAGGCCCCTCATATTATATTATTTTTTTATATTATATTAAAATGTTTGAATTTTTTTCAGAATGCACATACTTTCCTAACTTTCAAAATGTAAATAAACAAAAGTTAATTTTCATAGGCTGTTTAAAGGGGAATTCAAAATTAGTTAAAAATAGCTGTGCAATATCATGTTTTCTAAATATTCTTGAGTGCCCTTTCTGTGGTTTACTTTATACTGGCGATTCCAAACAACCTTTCACAAACGACTGAATGGTCAAAGGAGTGACCTAACTAATAAACAGTTTCTGTCAACACTTCATATTGTCCGACTAAACTCCAAAGGATTTTGATAACAAAATCCTAACTATCGAGCAAGTAGCGAGACTCTGAACGATAGGTCCGAGAGAGATTCTGGATTAAAGAGCTCTATACACCCCAATGGAATAAATAAAAACAATAAATATCATTCTAAAT
Organism: Limnoperna fortunei; assembly: GCA_944474755.1. Lineage (NCBI taxonomy): Eukaryota > Metazoa > Mollusca > Bivalvia > Mytilida > Modiolidae > Limnoperna > Limnoperna fortunei. Next base: position 659,486 of record OX104121.1, on the reverse strand, counting down.
ATAAATAAATAAATAACTCAAGATTATCAAGATTAGATGGTTTATACACTGACAACGGTACAGTACTCCATTATATAATGACTAATAGCTGTGAGACATCAGACTCGATTATGCCACCACCGGATGCTGATGTACCAATAACAAACTTTTATCAGTTATGTATAGATTGATATTGACACTGAAGAAGGCCATCAGTTGATCACAAATTTTGTCGTATTGATTATATATTTAATATATAGTAAAAACATCTCTATTTGTATCGTTGAATAATCCTCTAAACTTATGTATTATTTTTTGTTTATGCTATATTGTCATGTCGACGATCCGATACTTAGTAAGTGTGCTGGTTGGTAGCTTCCTTTAGACTTAAAACCGCTTGTTTTTCTTAATAAAGTATATTTCAAACATTAGTTACATTTACATGTTGTCTTTTCTAAGACCTGCCTATAGCGTCCCCATGTAGCGGATGATGGATGCCCTTTTGTTTGGGGACGGGTGAGGTCATAATATGGAAACCTGACCGCAGACTGTTGTGGGTGACGTGTTCGCAGAGTTCCACGCTTCTTGCACGATAAAAAACTCTACTTTTCAAAAAGAGTCAATTGTAGCCGATTAAAACAGCTAAATTCCTCGTGCCTATCAAATCTGACAGATCGCTATATTCTCCAAAAACTAAGCATGTACCTTGTAAACGAAATATAGGTAGATGGTGGTCATTGTGGCTATTGTTGCAAGATGCAATCGAAAGTTGTTGAATATCTATAATATTAAAATTGCAGTTTTCCTATAACAAAAGACTTAATTCATTGTGAATGTCAAATAAATCACAGATTACGTCCAGTCTGTAGTGAGTTATCTTTGAGGGCTGTATTGGCCACTAAACAAATGTTCCTCCAAAACATTTCCAGTGCAATGCTTCTACAAGTTAAATAAAGTGCTTTTAATTTGGATTCATAAACAGTGTACATATGGATTCGCCTCATTCATGGCAGGAAATCGGCCTTGAAATAATTTCTAGGTTTGAAAATAAGATGTTGTTACAATTGAGTTGACTGTTTCCTTCTTTTTACCACAAACAATAAACTAAGAAAAATATTAGTAGATGTATAATTTGTTTCGGAAGAAAAACCACTCAAGTTGGCCTTTATAACAAAGCATGACTTACCTCGTCGTCCTTATTTTAACCTGGAAGTATAAAACGCTACAAAGATCTAACATTTTACTATTTCAACACAGTGAAGCTGCACATTTTATATTAGGTAAGTACTTACATGGTTATGATGTTATTTTATTATTACTTTAATCTCAGAAAATTTACTAATTTACATGCGATGTTTGACTACATCAGACAGGAAGAATTGAAAGCAAGGGGTAAACAGGTCATTTCAGTGTCATATAATATTATTGTTTTATAATAGACCTTTGATATGGTCCTTTATAACGTAGCATGACTAACCTCGTCGTCCTTATTTCAACCTGGAAGTATAAAACGCTACAAAGATCTAACATTTTACTATTTTCAACACAGTGAAGCTGCACATTTTATATTAGGTAAGTACTTATATGGTTTTGATGTTATTTTATTATTACTTAAATCTCAGAAAATTTACTAATTTACATGCGATGTTTGACTACATCAGACAGGAAGAATTGAAAGCAAGGGGTAAACAGGTCATTTCAGTGTCATATAATATTATTGTTTTATAATAGACCTTTGATATGACATGACGACATGCATGTTACTTTTTTTATTTATTTTTTCCATGCTTAGGAAGCAATATAAGAGACATTTATATTGAAAAACCATATATAAAATTATTATAGCAACCAGAACAATTAAAAAGTCGAATTGGGACTCTTAATCCATGGTTTCCGTTAATTACGGTTTAATATATGTCGCGTGCAGGAAACAAGTACAAGTTACAGTAATAAATGCATTTAATACGCTTTTTATTTTACCTATGCACCGTAAAGGAGGGAGGGTAAAATATGTAGGTGCGGGTTAGCTAAAAAGTTTCACTACAGCTAACGTGAGAAGATATAATTTGGGAGAGATAAGAAAATTTGCATGATTAAAGTAGAGAGTGTTTTTCACAATGTTCTCTATGGTATGGTACAATCTTCATTGACAAGGATTGAGGGTTTTCCTATCTAATATCGGGGTTTTCTACGGTACTTATGTTTCGTCCCTCGATAAAAACAAACTGGACGCCATGACATAGCTAAACAAATGCTTGTAAAAAAGTGGCGGTAATCAGCATTAAAAAATAAAAAAAACAATGTTATGGTTATCATAATTCACACCAAGCCACCATAAGGAATCCTTGGGTTTTTATTTCGACCGCTATTCTTGTAATATTTTCTTTTATTTGGGACGGTTCTTCGTGCTCGACTCACAGAGCTGCCCAGCGCAGCTACATGACTAAATTGTGGAGTCATCGTCACTGGTACCGACATATTTTAAGCATTATTTTTTGCACAAAATGTTTTTAGTTTCTTTAGGTGTGACAATTTATAATAGATTATAAAAATTGTAACAAAAAACCGGAAATTAACATAAATATGATATTTATGTAAAACAAAATACATTGTTGCAATCGAATTGACTGTTCTCATTTGTTTCATTAAATTATCAAATCGGTTATTTCATTGCATTAAAAACCTCTTTTTATGTATAACACGTGTTAAATTTCCAGCTACGACTAAATATGTATAAGTCACGACTAAATTTGTTTTTTTATATCTGTATATTGAACCCGTTTGTATAAAACGCCAGTACATTATTTTGAACATTTCACGATGTTTAACATTGTGAAGCTTCAGAAAAATTTAAATGTTTGTAATATTATACAATTATGACCCTTAACGAAGGTAATATCCAGAATTATTAAATTGAGAAAGGGTAATTTTTCCGAGGTCCACAACCGAGGAAAAATCACTTTTCCAGATTTAATAATTTGGATATTACCTGAAGTCAATTAAAGGACATACCTGTATTATTATACTGAACTGAACACAAAGAAGAACAAATGGAATGTGTAGTCATAACTGCATAACCCTTTTACATTTGGCGCGCTTTGGAACAAATAACTTTTTATTTCTTTTTCCAAATTTGGCGCGCTCTGGCACGTCTAACAAATAAGTAGTTATTTTGTCTACGTGCAAATTCACAGAAAGTTATTTTACCCACGTTGAGTTTTCAGAGGGAAAAAGTTATTGCTCATAATATCTAATTTATTATACCCCCCGCAAACTTGTTTGGGGGTATATAGGAATCACCTTGTCTATCTGTCCGTCTGTCTGTCTGTCTGTCTGTCTGTCCGTCTGTCCACATACCTTGTAAGCGCTTCTCCTCATAAACCACTTGACAGATTTTGATGAAACTTTACATGAAGGAATTACATCATATGTAGATGTGCATGAAGAATTTTCGTCGCTGTTGGATATTATTCAGGGGAGATAATTGGACTTAGAATTTTTAAATATAGTATTCAGTGTGAGACCTCGTAAGCAAACCTCCTCCTTAACCGTTTAACCGTTTGACAGATTTTAATGAAACTTTACATGAAGGAAGTACATCATATGTAGATGTACATGAAGAATTTTTGTTGCTGTCGGATACTATTCAGGGGAGATAATTGGACTTGAAGCCAAGCGGGGGGTATCCCTTTATGAGCGTGCTCACAGTCAACACTTGTTTTAGAACTGGTTTCCATAGTAAAGTATAATAATATAAAATAGTACATTTATTGTTTTGATGTTATTTTTTATGAACTATTTAATATAAGTATCTTTCGCATGAACTGGATTTCCTACTTATTTAATTCATGTTCAGGAGTTAAAGAAACCATACAGCATGCACGAGTAGTTATATGCTGTTACAATTGTAACAAAAGTCAAATAGAACGTTTAAGTTTGAGTGTGTGGTTACTGAAAATCACGTTTTATTACATTAGTTTTTGTTAGAAAGAGAGTTGAAATAATGACTAGAATACCTTTAAACAACTTAAAATGCTTTGTTATATCACTTTTTAATTGTTTATTATAACCTTGACAACCTGCATAGTTAACTCTTTTGTAGTTTACGCAAACTGGTAGACACCCTGTGAAAGTAACAAGATGCAAAATTATCTATCCATTTATTATTTATTAACCAATAAATAAATCATTGTTTTTTTAATTATATGTCATTGTTTTTTCTGCAGTGCTTCATATGCTGTTCTTACGTTGGGCCAACGATGATACAACTATGGCCAACGTTGTAGAATAAAAACAAAAATAACGTTTTAAATTTTGTTTTGTTTATAAGAAAGGTCTTTATTTATTTCAAATTATTTAATAAACCACCTACTGTTAAAATGAGTTTATCTGCTATGTTATATATACATATTTTTTAATTCTTTTTCTTTTTTATTCAAATTTCAAAGTGAGCATTATTTCTATTTGACTAAATTACGTATTTGTCGCACACTTAAAACAGAAAACGAATGTTACAGGTGGTAATGATATCTATGGGACAACATTATAATGTGTTGTTTTGGACAAGCGTATTACTACAAATATGATCTGGTTTTTTTCTGAAATATTTAAGTAGTTCTTTTAACTATGACTAAAACATAAGATTAAGGAATAATGAGTCATTAGGGTGTTCAATATTGTATCAGAGTAAAGTTATTTTGTAATTATTGAACATGTATTTTTATTGGATGCATTTCTAGGTGATAAATACAAACTTTATACCAATATAAAACGAGGCATGTTCTTAAACTCCCAATAGCTATTACTGAAAAAACAAAGTTATAATAGGTTTTATACATGAAATCATACATCGTCTAATAAAACGAGCATATCATGTTAATAGCATCTCCTGTTTGAAGTAGTTATCTTATAACTTAGCTACGCTTACATTCTCACGAAGGTAAACTTCCATCAGTGCACTTTTTCACAATGAATCCACTTAGTCTTTAAAAAATAACAAAACAAGAGGTTTCTTTCAATTTAGGAAACGATATTGCAAATTTCAGTTTTGTCTCAAGGTTTCCCTTGAACAGATACGTATTAAACATGAACGATATGGCTTGTAATTATTAAAATTGTTTGCTAAAAATGACTAACCTGTCTTTTATATTGTTAATATTTCAAAGTTTTACTCTTTCGCAATCTGATATCAATAAATAAATAACTTGCAGTATTCCGCAAAGTTTCCGTCTATTTTTGCCATCAAATTAGCCCTCGATTAAACCAATAACACGATACTTTTAAAGTTAATATGAGCTCAGACATATTTGATGTGATAAACCCTTTTTAGAAAAATATTGGAATATTTAAATAAAGACTTACTCTTCTTTCTTGAAGGTAGTGCGACCAAACCAATATTTTGGCATAAACGGTAAGGGTAAGCTTTATCAAACGGTTGACGGAGGAATGCCAATAATCAATATTCAATACTTTATATTTCAAACATTTTTGATTTAATTGGAGAGGGTACATAATTCTTCGTGTCATTTGGATTGTAAACATTCTAGTAAACCAATTGATAGTGTACATTTACGAATAATGCCTGATTATATTTGCTGCTTTTAAAATGTATTAGCGAAATATTTAATTTTTATACAAGTATTAATTTATTTATTGTTGTTAGCTTGTTCTCGTTCTGAATAGAGCTAAAATATTTATGTCTGGGCGTTAAACAAGCATTCAAATAATTAATATTTTTAGCATGCCTAATTGTCAATAGGTTATATGTATTGATAAATCTTACTTTGTAAAATCCCACTATGATTCTGAATTTTGTTTGTTTGAATGGTGTTTTAACGCCACTTTTTGCAATTTTTCAGCTATTTCATGGCGTCCAGTTTTTATTGGGGAGGAAGCCGGAGTACCCGGAGAGAACCCCCGACCTGCGGTAGCACTATGATTCTGACAACAAGTATACTAAAGAAACTTGTATTTTTTAATCTACAGAATATTTGTGGTGTATTGTGGCGTGTTTTCCATTAGACGACCTTACCGATTAATTTGAATTAAGCTACACAACTCGCCGAACTGCGTTTTTATTCTAAAACGGCAGATTATATTCTAGTTAATAAAGAAATCGTTTGTTGACTTTTGAATAACATTAATTCTGATTAGCTTAAACAAATACACAACAAATGATTTGAAATCAACTTTGTATTAAGATTAACTTAAAATCGACAACAAGGGCCATATAAACTCTAAATTATACAACACGTTAGATGACAACCATTTACTATTCATAATGATTTCATTTTGTGTGGTAAAATTCAAGTAGCACCTTCCTACTGGATTTATCGATTATTTACGTTTTTTTTTGTAAACTTGATGCATTTTCTCATCCATATCTCATCGACATGTGACAGCAAGAATTTCTGATAGTCAAGTCTTCCAGAGGTAAATTGTATTGTCAATATCATGAATTATTCGTTATATCACACAGATGGCGACGAATATTTCTGGATGCCTATCACACCAGGTCACTATTAATTTTAGAGTTCTCATACCGATTTTAATTTAAAAAACATAATTTACCGTTTTTATTTGGTTGTTTATATTCTATACTGAATTACATTTGTATTAAAACTTGTGGAATCAACGAAAGGCACAAGATTCAAGGAAGAATTCACATCCTTAAAAGAACGATGCCTTTTATTTATCCAAGTAAATCACCTCTAAATTGACATTATCAGAGCTCAGATAAATATTAGCATGATGTGTTTGACTTTCATATTTTACTTATATACAAACTACAGTATTGCGTTTTAATGTGAATCAATTAAAATACATTTTAGTAAGATAGAGAACATACTTTCCACAGAATTATCTCAAACTTCGAAATTTAATTACATCATTTGTTTTATAATTATGTCTGCATGCTTAATACTTTGATTCTAAAGCATTTATAAATTGATATGATAGTATAGTATAAAATGGCGAATGGTGTCTTGAGCTTTCATATTTTTTGTCTGAAGGGTCCATTAGATATATATTCATAATTTAAAGCTAATTGGAATTCAATTATTGTCTGTTGGCTAAATGATCCGTATTTGATAATCTTAAAGGCAAATATGATAGTAAATTTGAAAAATTGAAGTATTTTTAAATGAGGACTTTTGAAAATGTAATTCATTCCATAATACATGGCCACCATGTAGAATTCTTCTTTCTTATACGTTATAAGTTTACCCATCCTCCTAGTAAAATGTCACTCAAATTTATACTATAAAAGATTAGACGCTTCTTGTTTTTTTGTATCTGAAGTAATGATGCACAAGTGTTATACAACTACGTTAGATATTATTTGCAACTGAAATTGCATCGGACACTAGTGTTAAAACTGTCCAGATTTAGAAAGGGGAAGTTAATAATAATTTTACTACTACCTGTTTACAAGCAGAAAACATTTTAATAAGCAATAATAACGTGAGCAACATCAGGTAATTGATAAGAATGAAAGTTTAGAAGTCGATGTTACGTTTTAACAAGGACCTTTAATAATACAGTATTATCTTGTTTCAAAATTAGAAATTATTTATTTAAAATTGGTAAAGAGAACTTGTGTGGGTTGTTGATGCATTAGCTGATAAGAGGTATATAGATACATGCTCGTGTATTCATCTAAGATGTTATATTTGGTTCACTTTTTGCTGTTGTTTTATGTGTAATCATCGCTTGATTGACAGATGATTTTACCGTACCTGAATACTTATAGACTACACTTTTGTGAGTGAAGTAAGTGTAGCTCTGAAGTGTTTTTGAATTCATTCATAATTAAAAACTCTTGTTGAAAATTTACCTAACAACTGTAAAGTATTTTTTTCTAATCTAATTTTAGTGACATGGGTAGGAATAACAACATCGCGACATTTATGTTTATTGATGTTTGTTGTGTAACCTCTTTCCTCTCTTTATGAATCAAATGTGAAACCTACAACAATGTTAAGGTTGTTGACTGCGGACTCGCCGATAAAAATACAAGAAATGCATGTGTCCCTATTAAAGCCAATCTTATAATATGATTGCTTGGTGGGGATCTTTAACATGTAGAGATATTCACCTGGTTTTGTTCCTTTCGTAAAATTTAATAAAATTTTAACTTTTTGATCAATGCAATGACTAACCGGTTTACATAATGTGGGCTGTTACGGTAAATGGAACAAATGACATGAATGTCATTAAGAAAATTAAATACTAAGCACATGGCAGTCTAGAAAGATATTAGCTGAAAAATGCCTAAATGGTGTAAACGTACACTTTGTGACTGACAAATGCATAATATAAAACAAAATGATGTGAATAGGTTTCTGTTGATGTCGTTTTATTAATATACGCCAGAGGTGCCTTTTCTAAGCAACACTCATCAGTGGTGCTCAAAGCAAACATATTAACAAGATACTTAAAATCAGAATGATTAAAATGTAGTAAAGGTTTGATCATCAAAATACCAATACCCGCTAAGGCCATAGATCTACACATTGCAAATAGAAAAACTGTATAATTGAAATAACTTAACAAAATCATGTCCTTCTTTTCCGTGTACTTATTTATTTATTTTTTATTTTTTGTTTTGAAAGTAAAATTATTGCACGTGATATAGTAATAGATCTACGTTAAACTTTTGCATGACATTAAATGATACACAATTGTTAGAAATGATGCCAAAAAAACCTTCTCAACAATTCTTATACCTGATTGATCAATGAAAACATGAAACACATATTAATTGCAACTGACGAATTTGTCTTATTAGAATGTAAAATTTATTTTAATTGTTTAGAGTCCAATAATAACATTCGCATTAATTGAAATTGTGCAAATGCATTGCTGTTCACGAAACAAATAACTTTGTTGCAGGCGACTTACTTCATTTTTAACTTTGATATATTTTGGTTCAATTACCAGAATTATATCAAGCATCTCTTGTTAAAATAATCATAAAACAGTTTCAGTTGAACATTAGTTTTTATGTTACATGGTGTGTATTATAATTCTAAGCCAATCAAGTAATTTACATAATATTTTGTGTATTTGTACAAGCAAACGCTCTGTTTATAACAGCTATTGACGAAAAGTTTATATATTAGGGTATTTTGACACTACACTAGTAATATAGATCAGGATACTCGTTTTGATTTGATTTCATTATACAATCGATATAATAAAAATACGGCTTGTTTGGAGACGAAAAAATATTTTAAAATGCTATTTTAGATATGCTTTTTATATGCAGTAATACTTGTATAAATGCAGCTTAAATGCGAACATCGCAGTTTATGATTAATGACGTTTCTTCCGTGATGTCGTCCGCTAATGTGTTAGTGACGTTATTACAAAAACTTCAGAGCGTTTCAGAGATTGCAACAATTTTGTCTAAAACTGTTATTTGTTTTTTTTAACAAAACACTCACTTTTTGTCGATGTCAGTTTCTTCGGAAAGCTCAGATACCATCTGAATTGGATTAGTCGTATAGATAGCGTGACTTTTTGCACATGCATTTTACCGTATAGATCGCATCTGAGATGTATGCTATAAGAACTAACAATTTTAATCTGGTCAATTCGGTTTATATAGAACTCTTAAAACGTCCATAATTGACAAATATTCTCTGTGATAACATAACAATTAAGTCTAATTAAGGAGTAATTTTAAAGTTTGAAAGACTTGTATTTTGAGGTAAAATATTAGTTTTACAAGAATGGTTCTCTACATAGTATTTGTCTTTGTGCGAATTAGAAATTCAACTTCTATCGTGGTCCTTACATCTTAACATAGAACTGATTATCTGGTCATTAGTCATATTTTTATCTAAATTAAAGTTGCATTTTTTTTGTAAATAAAAGGTACAAGAATGTCTGCAAAAGTCTATGACTGGAGAAAAGCCTTAATATCAAATAGAACTGAAATAGTAAAAGGCTTGGCCAATGCAGATGCCGTAGCTGACTGTTTATTAAGCGATCAAATACTGACGCCCGAAATGTACGAAACAATCGTTGTAAGTACTAATTTAGTTATATTGTTGCTGTTCTCAAATACTTTAATCTTTTTATGCCAGGTTTGGGCTCAGTAGACGGTGATGTATTATTTGCTGGAGGATTTTAAGATGGTTAAATTTGCTGTTTTTTGTTTGATTTAATAATTAAACAACTCAAACTATGTAGTGCATAAAGACTTGTAAAATTATTTCGAATTATGTCTACGGAATCTTTTTAAAATTAGTATGTACAAATGATCTTGGATAAGTCTATCCTGATGACCCTAGTCAAGAATATTCTTCTTTGTTAACTTCCGTTTTATGTGATATTTTACAGCAAATAAAACAAACTGAACCGAAAAATAGAGAATTACTAGACATCCTTCATCGACGAGGACAAAATAGTGTACTCTGCCTGTACAAAGCGTTCATGAAAACAGGAAATGTGCAGTTGACTGATTGTTTACATAGCCATTTAAAAATTATTGAACAGAGGGAAAATTTTAATGAACCTCAAAGTAAGTTTATTGTAAACATACATACTCATTTTAATTCAAAATTGTTTTATCAGTTTAAAAAATAAATGTAAACGTGTATGGCACTGAGGTGACGGTACCTAACAATGAAACTATACATTTAAAAATCTAAACGTTTTACATGTTTATATTATTGATACAGTTTTTTACCAATGTGCGCTATAATACTTTGTTGCTGGAAATCAACATTACTTTTTATAAGTAAAAAATGCTAAACGATATACCTATAAAACTATTTAAAGAATAACCATTGTGCTGTTTGGTGTCTTTTATTTCTTTATACTAGTCTGCAGTTTAAAGTACAGTCATGAATCAGTCGATATTGGTCGGTCACTAGAATATAGTATTAGTTATTATCATGTTTTACTGTACTGTTATACAACATATCCGAGTAAAAAACAAATTTGACTGTTTTTATACACGATAGTATTTAATACAATTTGTTAATCATTCACTGCATCATTACCTTAAATATATTTGCCGTTTTTACAATTAAGGACCCCTTTTTACGTCTGTACTTTAGAGTGGCCTCCAGAAGTTAATGAGCAACAGGATATGAAAAAACAACCGTTATTGACTATAAAAGACGTCAATGGTCCTCTGGTGCATGATTATAACAACCTTGATGTAAGTAAATCTTTTTTAAAACAAGCTGCAAACCAATTTGGTTTGCAATGGTACTTTGTTAACCAGAAGCCAAAATCTTATTAAAATAAGAGGAACATCCTTTAGTGGATAGTAAAATAATATTAAGACAAGGTCTTTATTAAAATTGATGTCACCTTATAAATGTAATGACGTCGTAAACATAAACGTCCGGAGAGCGTCTGTTATAAATTAGAAGATGGTGTGTATTGTTTCGATTTTATTTTAGGTCTATTGTATGCAAAAAGCAGAAAAACTGACCGAAAAACAACAGCTTAAAACAAATGAACGATTACAATGCCGGATTTAAACAAGCATATACAACACGAAACAAAACCAAAAGCACGAACACAGGAAGTGAGTTACACGAATAAATTTACTGTATCTAGCTTAGCGAGCTCGTAATTAAGGACATCTCAGATACATTCAGGGCGGTCTCTATCTAAGACAAGAAATAGATTCTACTAACATGATGCCTTCAATTTTCTTATTGTCCAACTTTTCTTTCATCAATAGCATAATTCTAGAAGTAGCGACGAATGGTTTTTACAATTCACAAAGTATGTGTTGTGATATATCTTCCGATTGACTGTTGACCTTAAAGCTTTCAGAGACAAGGCTTTGCTGTGTTCGATGTTATCCGTTCATATGTTCTTGTTCTGACACTATGACAAAATGATCGTTATTTGAAATACATATCAAATACGGTCAGATATACTTATGTACTTATATCTCCTTCGACTTAAAAAATAACTCAACGCGTTTCTGATTATTCCCTCAAAGTTCTGCAAAGAATTCCTGGTTATTTTTTAGTTCGGCTTACTCACGTTCCGTTTTGTTGTTGTATTTTGTTTTGTCGTATCCATTGTCTTAATCCAAATTTGAAATCGCAAGACACTTTTGGATTATGTAAAGGGTGTCCTTGCTTTTTATGTATACTGTTTCTGTTAATATTCAGTAAAAGTTTTGTTTAAAACCATTAATGCTGTATTATAATAAGAAATCTCGGAATTGTCACATGGCTATTGATAGTTGCGCATCGGTAGCTGAGCAGTTGGTGGTTGTTCATTATCTACTATTGATCACGTGGTCTTCCAACAAAGAAGTTTTGGGTTCGATTTCAACTGTTTGCAGGTCGTACTCGACTCCAATTTTAATTAACATGGATTCCCAGTTTTCCTACCGCAGGTCGGGGTTTTTCTCGGGGTAGTTCGGCTTCTTCTCCAATAAAAACTGGACGCCACGATATACATGTAGCTGAAAAATTGCTATGGGGCGTCAACACCATTCAAACAAACAAACTATTGATAGTTATTTGTTTAACGCAGAATTTACAATTTTTTTGCAGGAGGTGTACAAAATGCAAAATAAAAAAAGAGGTAAAGTTATAATTATCAACAATATGATATTTGACGACATTAAATGGAAAAGTTTAGAAGGATCTGCCGATGACGTAAAAAAGAAGAAAGAATTAAAATTAAAAAAAAGAGAAGGGTCAAATCATGACGTGGACAATATGAAGGAAATGTTTGAACAGCTTCATTTTGAAGTAGTTACAAATAACAAAGATCTTACTGCAGAAGTAAGCAAATTATTAAATGAAATATGTTTCTTGTAGTAATTCTGATTCAGTGATAACATTGGACATGTAAATACAGAAGACGCGCTCATTAAGTCGATAATTCTATTATGGTTTTTTGCTTTCTCAATATGCCATATTTTATTGGTAATCTTGTATTATCTTTATTGTGTACTGTCATAAGCGTTAAAGCTACGTGAACCTAAAGACAGAATGTATTATTCGTTTTATAACTAAATGGATACTTTGCTACAAAATATCTACCGTCGTGATATGACTTAAAATGTAAATAATTTGGAAAATATACATGCGAAAATTTTAATTTTAATATAGCTTTGACATTCTTTAGTATGCTACATATGTTTATTTTATCCGATGTTGATATGATTATTTAATCGAGATTATCATTTACGGAACTTTTTAATTGTGAATTAACATATTTTTGATATCTTAAATGGCTGTATCTATATATAATATTAGTAAAAAGGACCTTTTCAATTTTGTCACCATTATAGCAACATTTTGATTAAGACTATTACGTCATATTACTTTTTCGACAAAAATACAAAAGTTTCACAGAATTACTTTTTTGTCGTTCTGAAGAATGGAGCCTGAGAGGGCAATCAATACTTTTGTTACGTCAACATAAATAAAATGATAAACTAAGTGTTGAATTAGACACTTATTTTGCCTGACAGTGCTGAAACATTTTCTTTGTTGACTTACGTGTTCTGTAAAATGAACCCCTTGATTAAGGTAGTTGAACTACAGCAAGAAAACGAATATTTCTTGATCCAATTATACCTAAAAAAGTATTGAAGATGACACGGAGTATTAATTACAGAATTAGTCGAGGACACATAAAACCATGGATAAACAAATAAAGACAACAACAATAACAGACCCCCAACACAAAAACTGAGTGACACTAAAGCCGTAAGTGTAAGCAACGCGGGCAAAGTCGTGTCAATCATGTGAAAATCAAGTATTTTGTCATATTTGGGAATCATAATCCAGTAAGTAGGAGGAAAAATGTTTACGACAAACGTAACAAATGATCATTCGTGACACAGATATTCAATAACGGTCAACCATGTCATAATGAAGACCATGTGATTGTCTAAGTGATTACATCATTTTTCTCAATGTCGGTTAGTATCTTTTCTGTCAACGGTCACTATCAAAGAAAATCAGTGTAGAAACTAGAGGCTCTTACGTTCCGTATATTTTGGGAGATGTATACTCCGCATGTAGATGTTGTTTGAATGTTGCTACACAAACATGGAGTCGCATTAGGAAAATTAAAATCATCTTTTTTGTCGTAAGGTTTGGTTTTCATCAGGCCTTCGTTGTCAATTTCTAGATGTCGGTCACCGTTTGAGGCAGAATTGGCTGTCTCTGTGGAACCCCTAATTCCAAGTTCAAATGGGTAGATGTTATCAACATAGTCGTCAAATAATGGATTATTCATTGAAAGCACGCCATTTATATGGCTGAACGTGAAATTGAAGGATAGGCCTAACGTTGTGTCTTCGTTTTTTAAAAGCCCTTTGTGCAAACTCGGCCTCACTCCTCGAACGAAAAATAACCGGTTAAAAAAACTTTACAATTTAAATGCATGAAATGATGGATTGTTTTCTTAACGATCGTCAAGTGTTTTTACCGGGTTCTACATTAATGATATCCTGATAGTTCCAAATAACATACATGCAACACAAAAACGACATTAGATTAAGTGGGGTAAGTATTTGATATAAGCTGAATGCTTTGCCGACCTGGCATTGATATTTGTATACGGAAAAACAATTTGTTAAATTTATATTTGCAAAATATTTTCGTGTTTTTTTTTTTAAGGAAATGTTTCGATATTTAGAAGATGAAAAAGATAAAACAGAATGGAAAGAAATGGAATGTTTAGTTCTAATTTTGATGAGTCATGGAGAAGGTGGAAGCATTTACGGGAGGGACGGCATGACAGTAGAAATAAATGAATTGACAAAACTATTTTCCAGTACTCAGTGTAAAGACCTGGATGGAAAACCCAGACTTGTTTTTGTTCAGGCCTGTCGAGATGGTTAGTTAATAAAATCCAATGTATAAGTTATGCCGTTGTGAATGATGGCATTCCAAAAGACAGCACATATTTATGTAGAATTTTATTATCACGCAGTCACATAGTTTTGAGATGCGTACGGATTCCAACCTAATTTCAAATTTATTATCGCAATTCCAAAGATATCTTCTTATGGTAACATATTTTTTTTACGATCAAGATTTTTTTATTTTACTTGATATCCAAAACTGCCGTGTTCATCGAAAAGGAAATAATCAGTTTATCGATCTTAGTCTGTATCACATGATTTGCAAAGATATTCATATATCATGTGAGATTTGTTCATAGAATAGTATGCTCTTTTTCGTATTTATAGGCGTCCTTAAATATTCCATTTATTCATTACAACGGTGAGGTGTACATGTATGAGTACAATTACGTATTTTTAGAATTGATATTACTCATAATATATTTAGTCTATTTGCAACTAAGTTTTAAAGACTGACCTTGTTTAAATTAAGAATAATGACAGATATCTATGAGCAGGGTGAATAGTAAATTATGATTTTTTTTGTGTAGCACATTTTTTATTTTTTTTTGCTATTTTGAAAATGTGGTTCTGTGTCATTCTTCACTTACAATACTTTGGTAAATGCAATACTTTGACTGATGGATGAAAGATTCAACGGATTTGTGACACCCGACTGATTAATGACTGAGAAATGATGAAAAATAATATATATTTATTGTTCGCTGCCGCAATGCGATGGAGGGACGTAGTAATGGTCTGCGTTCGTGCATCCGTGCGTCCGTCCGTCACACTTTTGCGGACACAACTCCTGATAAACCACTGAATGGCTTTTGTTCAAATTTTGTTAGTCACCTTATGTAGATCATATCACAACGAAATTTTATTCCATAAATTTTATAAGGATTATGGGACTTTACCGACTTTGTGCATGTTATGTCTAGGGAACTTTTTGTGGACCCAACTACTCTGAAACCGTTTGATGGTTTGCTTTGATATTTAGAAGGCTTAAGTATTATGATGTGTAGAAGTACATACTATACCGTTTTGATTCGTAAAATTTGGTAGTTATGGGACTTGGACCGTTTCTGCAATATAATATAATATAATGGTAAATCATGTGGACGCATCTACCCTGAGACCGCTTGAAAAATTTGCTTTCTTATTTGGTAGGATTTGTTATGATGCATACTGTACCGTCAATTTGCTTCGTTAAAGGGGGCCTCGGTTGCCGAGTGGTTAAGGTAGTTCGTCTACTGATGATCACGTGGTCTGTCAACACTGAGGTTGCGGGTTCGAGTCTCACTGCGGGCAGGGTGTACTCGACTCTAATCTTAATTGACAAGGATTACCAGTTTTCCTACTGAAGGTCGGGGTTCTCTCCGGATAATCCGCCTTCCTCCCCCAATAAAAACTAGACGCCATGAAATAGCTGAAAAATTGATGACAGTGGGGTTAAACATCATTCAAACAAAAACAAAACAAGTTTCGTTAAATGAGTTATGGGACTTTGACTGTTTCAGCAATATAATACAATGATTGATCTTTTGGACGCATCTCCTCTGAAACCGCTAGACAGATTGATTTGATGTATGGTAGGATTTATTGTTTTGGTGTATAGATGTGCAGTCTACTACCATTTTGATTCATCACATCTGTAGACGTTATGGAACTGACCATGTCAGCAATATAATACAAGGGAAGATCTTGTGGTTGTTTCACTAAAACAATTCAATGGATTGCTTCGTATTTAATATGATTAATTGTTGTGATGTGTAGATAGCATACTCTACCACAATTTTGATTTGTCAATTTTTTTGGAGTTATGGGACTGACCGTTTTTAGCAATATTGAACAATATTGAAAGCAAATTTTATCAAGCACTTTACTCAAGTTTGCACATTCTGATGAAATTTTATCATGTAGTTGCTTATCTCCTCCCAAATACCTTTCCAAACAGTTCTAATATTATATGCTTATTATTTTGTCCCAAAAACTAAATGTATCACAATTTGTTTTTCCATTTTAGTTTCTTTGGTTTTTGGATCTTGACGTTTTAGGCAATTCGATAATGCAGCGGAGGCATTTGACCACGTGTGTACGTGTTTGTGTGTGAATCGGTCTTGTTATCTATAAAACAAGAAATTTGTTTACATTGTGCAATGTATCGTTGTTAAAACATTCGAAACCTCTAAAACTGTGTTCGTTATATATAAGATTTAACAGATTCTCTTTAAAGTTCCAAATTTTTTGTTCTTTTAGAAAGTAAAGGAGAAGTTGAGTGTTTTGCATTGAACAAATCAAAGAATGGTGACAATAAAGATACACCAATGAAGAAGGAAGCTGAATCACAGGATGTGTTAGATTCGGAACCTATTAAACAAGAGCCAACACCTCAGCAGGATATAAAACACCCATTAGCAGATTTCTTGGTAGCATTTGCTACACCTGACGGTAAGACGCAAATACATTTCACATACAAATTAATTTTACTATAAATTAAAGAAACCACATAAACAGATTCGTCTATTTCATTTAAGACTTGCACCTACCTCGAATATGTGACCAACTGTCATCTAAGCACAAGAATTTACGACAAACGAGACTATTTTAATTTCAAAATCATAAATTTTCCTGACCTATGCAGTAATATTCCATGGCATCCATTTGTTTTAGGGATGGAGTCAGAGTATCCGGAGAGAACTCCGACCTTTGAAGGAAAACTTACAATTCTTGTCAATTAAGTATGAAGTCGACTAATCAATAGTAGACGAATTACCTTAACCACTCGACCACCGTGGCTCCGTTATTTCTGAAAAGTGTGATGTAAACATTGTTTTTAATATCGACAATCTGTTTTCAAATATCTTTTTGCAAAATAATATTAATCTAATGTAGCCATAATTTAAACTTTACAAGATATGAGAAAAGAAATAATTCTTAATATAAAATTTACTGGAAAATAAATTCATATTTACTTCATATTACTTACAATATTGTTTATCTAATGTGAAGAAACATACATGTTTTCATAATATGAGAGAACACATTTATGTTTATCGGATATAGGAAAACACAGTGGTGTTAACTTTTATTGCGAAACTTGGATGTTTATTTGGTATGGGGATAAGAGATAATGTGTCTTTTATGAGGCAGTTTTATAAGAAAACACAGAAACAAATAAACAAACAACATGGATCCCAATATAACAATATGTTGACAGTTGCATGAAACTTCAAATATTATACAAAATTTTATTGTAGATACGATTCAAAAAAACACATTATTGTTGATGTGATATAGAAAAAATGTTTGCTGATCTGTTATAGAGTGATATAAAGAAAAAAATTGCTGTCTGATAAAGGCGACCCACTTAATGTTAACATGACATTGGCATTAATTATGATCTCATTTGAGAGAACACATGATTGATTACATGATATACAAATAAATGTTAATGGAATAAGGAGTAAAATATAAATGTTTGTCTGGTATACAATATAAATTTTAATTATATAGTCAGTTGAAGGTGGATACGGAAGCATATTAGGTATATAAAAAAAGAATTGTATGCCAGGCGTCAGCCGAACCCTGATACCATAATTTTTTTATGCATTCCATATATTAATGTACTCCCAGTGCAACTGACTGTATAACGAATTTATCCCGGCGATGACATTTTTTTCCATAAACTTTTCTTCTGACCAACGAAAAGCAATGGATAAAAGAAGAAAAAGATGAAGCAAAACTTTCGACCTTCGTCAGTAAAACTAGCAATTCTTGTCAATTAAGTTTAGCGTCGAGCACACCTTACACAAGCAAAAATGCCACGCATGTGACACATGCGTAACACATGTGTGACTCACGCATGTGTTTGAGACGAAAAAGTCACGCATGTACACATGCGTTGCAAAACGCATGTGTCACACATGTGACACGCCTGTGTTTCATATGTGTAAGTCCACACATGGGTCACATGCGTTGGAAATGCATGTGTCACACATGTGACACGCTGTTTCATATATTTAAGTCCACACATGGGTCACATGCATTCGAAAACGCATGTGTCACACATGTAACACGTCTGTGTTTCATATATATAAGTCCACAAATGGGTCACATGCGTGAATTATATGTGACCAATGTTATTTTCATAATAGTTTTATGAGTAAAAAAACATTTATTTTCATCTTGTAAGCTTTGTTTTATTACAAATATTTCTGATTAGAGAGCTTATTGGGGATTGTTCTAAATGTAGCTCACCTCCTAAATATTGCTGAAATATTGCTTGCTTGACGCTCAACAATAATCAATAAATCAATCTAAATGTAGCTGATTCTGACCTAGCTGTGTTTTATACCTGTTAAAACTGAACACTAAAGATTTTGTACTTAAGTTTACAATGTTGATGTTCCATTTTCCACAATAGTACAGACTACACTAATTTCACATTTAGTAATACTGTATTACAGCTATCACACAACTGTTCTGACAAAATTGAAACAAAACAACACTTGAGATTTGTTGATCACTGGTATTTCAATATTTTCATTGTGATACAACCTACTTTATTAATATACTTAAACACACTGCATAAGAAAGAAATACAAATTAACTCAACATGTTATATATTAATTGAAAAGTAACTGACTTTATTTAATCAAGAGTTATTTCCCTTAAAATCATTTCTCTTTTATCTTTTAAGAACATAAAAAAATAGATCTTGCTATGCTTTACAAATTCTATTGTTAACAACAATACAAGTATGAAAAATAACAATAACATTAACATGAAAGAAAAATAGCAACTTAAAATATTTATAAGAGAGATAACCTAATATTTTACAACAATTTTTTTATTAAACACCTCATTTTTTAATTGTCTTTCTCGTAGTCTTGTCCAGCATTCTGTCTGGTTGTCTTTGCCATACATTTTAGTTAATGTCTTATTGAAGCACCCATAAAGTCTGCCATATTATTCTCCCCATTCCACAGCTCATTCTGATCAACAAACGAAGATTCTCTGTAAACAGAAAAGAGTCATTTTAGGATTTCTGTAATATTTTACTGCATTCCAGGATGATGATCTGAGGATGAAATTTGAAAAAATATACAATATTAATACAGTTTCAAAATTGTTTCTATCCTGTGTCAATAAAATACATTTTATAGAAAAAAACATTTAACAACAACTTATATGGCTGATACAGTCACTAACAGAATACAGCAAAAATATGTGTATACCCTTGTTGTACAGCAATTGTAATGATTAAAGAATAAAACAGTAATATCAAGTGTATTGACATAAACAAATTCTGTTACATGCATGTGTGAAATAAAAAAGTAATATGATCCACGTGAATCAAGTTGGTTACTTGTTCAACGTTCAACATTCAACATTCAAATAAATACCAAAGACCTCTTTTCTCGGTTTAACATTAAGCACTCAGTTCCTTGTTCAACATTCGCAGTTCCTAGTTCAACATTCGATTTTTCAGTTCCTAGTTCAACATTCGCAGTTCCTAGTTCAACATTCGATTTTTCAGTTCCTAGTTCAACATTCGCAGTTCCTAGTTCAACATTCGTTGTTTCTGGTTCAATATTCAAAATTTTTAGTTCCTCGTTCAACATTCGCTGTTCCTAGTTCAACATTCGATTTTTCAGTTCCTAGTTCAACATTCGCAGTTCCTAGTTCAACATTCGTTGTTTCTGGTTCAATATTCAAAATTTTTAGTTCCTCGTTCAACATTCGCAGTTCCTAGTTCAACATTCGATTTTTCAGTTCCTAGTTCAACATTCGCAGTTCCTAGTTCAACATTCGTTGTTTCTGGTTCAATATTCAAAATTTTTAGTTCCTCGTTCAACATTCGCAGTTCCTAGTTCAACATTCGATTTTTCAGTTCCTAGTTCAACATTCGCAGTTCCTAGTTCAACATTCGTTGTTTCTGGTTCAATATTCAAAATTTTTAGTTCCTCGTTCAACATTCGCAGTTCCTAGTTCAACATTCGATTTTTCAGTTCCTAGTTCAACATTCGCAGTTCCTAGTTCAACATTCGTTGTTTCTGGTTCAATATTCAAAATTTTTAGTTCCTCGTTCAACATTCGCAGTTCCTAGTTCAACATTCGATTTTTCAGTTCCTAGTTCAACATTCGCAGTTCCTAGTTCAACATTCGTTGTTTCTGGTTCAATATTCAAAATTTTTAGTTCCTCGTTCAACATTCGCAGTTCCTAGTTCAACATTCGATTTTTCAGTTCCTAGTTCAACATTCGCAGTTCCTAGTTCAACATTCGTTGTTTCTAGTTCAATATTCAAATTTTTTAGTTCCTCGTTCAACATTCGCTGTTCCTAGTTCAACATTCGATTTTTCAGTTCCTAGTTCAACATTCGCAGTTCCTAGTTCAACATTCGTTGTTTCTGGTTCAATATTCAAAATTTTTAGTTCCTCGTTCAACATTCGCAGTTCCTAGTTCAACATTCGATTTTTCAGTTCCTAGTTCAACATTCGCAGTTCCTAGTTCAACATTCGTTGTTTCTGGTTCAATATTCAAAATTTTTAGTTCCTCGTTCAACATTCGCAGTTCCTAGTTCAACATTCGATTTTTCAGTTCCTAGTTCAACATTCGATTTTTCAGTTCCTAGTTCAACATTCGCAGTTCCTAGTTCAACATTCGTTGTTTCTGGTTCAATATTCAAAATTTTTAGTTCCTCGTTCAACATTCGCAGTTCCTAGTTCAACATTCGATTTTTCAGTTCCTAGTTCAACATTCGCAGTTCCTAGTTCAACATTCGTTGTTTCTGGTTCAATATTCAAAATTTTTAGTTCCTCGTTCAACATTCGCAGTTCCTAGTTCAACATTCGATTTTTCAGTTCCTAGTTCAACATTCGCAGTTCCTAGTTCAACATTCGTTGTTTCTGGTTCAATATTCAAAATTTTTAGTTCCTCGTTCAACATTCGCAGTTCCTAGTTCAACATTCGATTTTTCAGTTCCTAGTTCAACATTCGCAGTTCCTAGTTCAACATTCGTTGTTTCTGGTTCAATATTCAAAATTTTTAGTTCCTCGTTCAACATTCGCAGTTCCTAGTTCAACATTCGATTTTTCAGTTCCTAGTTCAACATTCGCAGTTCCTAGTTCAACATTCGTTGTTTCTGGTTCAATATTCAAAATTTTTAGTTCCTCGTTCAACATTCGCAGTTCCTAGTTCAACATTCGATTTTTCAGTTCCTAGTTCAACATTCGCAGTTCCTAGTTCAACATTCGTTGTTTCTGGTTCAATATTCAAAATTTTTAGTTCCTCGTTCAACATTCGCAGTTCCTAGTTCAACATTCGATTTTTCAGTTCCTAGTTCAACATTCGCAGTTCCTAGTTCAACATTCGTTGTTTCTAGTTCAATATTCAAATTTTTTAGTTCCTCGTTCAACATTCGCTGTTCCTAGTTCAACATTCGATTTTTCAGTTCCTAGTTCAACATTCGCAGTTCCTAGTTCAACATTCGTTGTTTCTGGTTCAATATTCAAAATTTTTAGTTCCTCGTTCAACATTCGCAGTTCCTAGTTCAACATTCGATTTTTCAGTTCCTAGTTCAACATTCGCAGTTCCTAGTTCAACATTCGTTGTTTCTGGTTCAATATTCAAAATTTTTAGTTCCTCGTTCAACATTCGCAGTTCCTAGTTCAACATTCGATTTTTCAGTTCCTAGTTCAACATTCGCAGTTCCTAGTTCAACATTCGTTGTTTCTGGTTCAATATTCAAAATTTTTAGTTCCTCGTTCAACATTCGCAGTTCCTAGTTCAACATTCGATTTTTCAGTTCCTAGTTCAACATTCGCAGTTCCTAGTTCAACATTCGTTGTTTCTGGTTCAATATTCAAAATTTTTAGTTCCTCGTTCAACATTCGCAGTTCCTAGTTCAACATTCGATTTTTCAGTTCCTAGTTCAACATTCGCAGTTCCTAGTTCAACATTCGTTGTTTCTAGTTCAATATTCAAATTTTTTAGTTCCTCGTTCAACATTCGCTGTTCCTAGTTCAACATTCGATTTTTCAGTTCCTAGTTCAACATTCGCAGTTCCTAGTTCAACATTCGTTGTTTCTGGTTCAATATTCAAAATTTTTAGTTCCTCGTTCAACATTCGCAGTTCCTAGTTCAACATTCGATTTTTCAGTTCCTAGTTCAACATTCGCAGTTCCTAGTTCAACATTCGTTGTTTCTGGTTCAATATTCAAAATTTTTAGTTCCTCGTTCAACATTCGCAGTTCCTAGTTCAACATTCGATTTTTCAGTTCCTAGTTCAACATTCGCAGTTCCTAGTTCAACATTCGTTGTTTCTGGTTCAATATTCAAAATTTTTAGTTCCTCGTTCAACATTCGCAGTTCCTAGTTCAACATTCGATTTTTCAGTTCCTAGTTCAACATTCGCAGTTCCTAGTTCAACATTCGTTGTTTCTGGTTCAATATTCAAAATTTTTAGTTCCTCGTTCAACATTCGCAGTTCCTAGTTCAACATTCGATTTTTCAGTTCCTAGTTCAACATTCGCAGTTCCTAGTTCAACATTCGTTGTTTCTAGTTCAATATTCAAATTTTTTAGTTCCTCGTTCAACATTCGCTGTTCCTAGTTCAACATTCGATTTTTCAGTTCCTAGTTCAACATTCGCAGTTCCTAGTTCAACATTCGTTGTTTCTGGTTCAATATTCAAAATTTTTAGTTCCTCGTTCAACATTCGCAGTTCCTAGTTCAACATTCGATTTTTCAGTTCCTAGTTCAACATTCGCAGTTCCTAGTTCAACATTCGTTGTTTCTGGTTCAATATTCAAAATTTTTAGTTCCTCGTTCAACATTCGCAGTTCCTAGTTCAACATTCGATTTTTCAGTTCCTAGTTCAACATTCGCAGTTCCTAGTTCAACATTCGTTGTTTCTGGTTCAATATTCAAAATTTTTAGTTCCTCGTTCAACATTCGCAGTTCCTAGTTCAACATTCGATTTTTCAGTTCCTAGTTCAACATTCGCAGTTCCTAGTTCAACATTCGTTGTTTCTAGTTCAATATTCAAATTTTTTAGTTCCTCGTTCAACATTCGCTGTTCCTAGTTCAACATTCGATTTTTCAGTTCCTAGTTCAACATTCGCAGTTCCTAGTTCAACATTCGTTGTTTCTGGTTCAAGATTCAAAATTTTTAGTTCCTCGTTCAACATTCGCAGTTCCTAGTTCAACATTCGATTTTTCAGTTCCTAGTTCAACATTCGCAGTTCCTAGTTCAACATTCGTTGTTTCTAGTTAATTATTCAAAATTATTAGTTCCTCATTCAACATTCGCAGTTCCTAGTTCAACATTCGATTTTTCAGTTCCTAGTTCAACATTCGCAGTTCCTAGTTCAACATTCGTTGTTTCTGGTTCAATATTCAAAATTTTTAGTTCCTCGTTCAACATTCGCAGTTCCTAGTTCAACATTCGATTTTTCAGTTCCTAGTTCAACATTCGCAGTTCCTAGTTCAACATTCGTTGTTTCTGGTTCAATATTCAAAATTTTTAGTTCCTCGTTCAACATTCGCAGTTCCTAGTTCAACATTCGATTTTTCAGTTCCTAGTTCAACATTCGCAGTTCCTAGTTCAACATTCGTTGTTTCTGGTTCAATATTCAAAATTTTTAGTTCCTCGTTCAACATTCGCAGTTCCTAGTTCAACATTCGATTTTTCAGTTCCTAGTTCAACATTCGCAGTTCCTAGTTCAACATTCGTTGTTTCTGGTTCAATATTCAAAATTTTTAGTTCCTCGTTCAACATTCGCAGTTCCTAGTTCAACATTCGATTTTTCAGTTCCTAGTTCAACATTCGATTTTTCAGTTCCTAGTTCAACATTCGCAGTTCCTAGTTCAACATTCGTTGTTTCTGGTTCAATATTCAAAATTTTTAGTTCCTCGTTCAACATTCGCAGTTCCTAGTTCAACATTCGATTTTTCAGTTCCTAGTTCAACATTCGCAGTTCCTAGTTCAACATTCGTTGTTTCTGGTTCGATATTCAAAATTTTTAGTTCCTCGTTCAACATTCGCAGTTCCTAGTTCAACATTCGATTTTTCAGTTCCTAGTTCAACATTCGCAGTTCCTAGTTCAACATTCGTTGTTTCTGGTTCAATATTCAAAATTTTTAGTTCCTCGTTCAACATTCGCAGTTCCTAGTTCAACATTCGATTTTTCAGTTCCTAGTTCAACATTCGCAGTTCCTAGTTCAACATTCGTTGTTTCTAGTTCAATATTCAAATTTTTTAGTTCCTCGTTCAACATTCGCTGTTCCTAGTTCAACATTCGATTTTTCAGTTCCTAGTTCAACATTCGCAGTTCCTAGTTCAACATTCGTTGTTTCTGGTTCAAGATTCAAAATTTTTAGTTCCTCGTTCAACATTCGCAGTTCCTAGTTCAACATTCGATTTTTCAGTTCCTAGTTCAACATTCGCAGTTCCTAGTTCAACATTCGTTGTTTCTAGTTAATTATTCAAAATTATTAGTTCCTCATTCAACATTCGCAGTTCCTAGTTCAACATTCGATTTTTCAGTTCCTAGTTCAACATTCGCAGTTCCTAGTTCAACATTCGTTGTTTCTGGTTCAATATTCAAAATTTTTAGTTCCTCGTTCAACATTCGCAGTTCCTAGTTCAACATTCGATTTTTCAGTTCCTAGTTCAACATTCGCAGTTCCTAGTTCAACATTCGTTGTTTCTGGTTCAATATTCAAAATTTTTAGTTCCTCGTTCAACATTCGCAGTTCCTAGTTCAACATTCGATTTTTCAGTTCCTAGTTCAACATTCGCAGTTCCTAGTTCAACATTCGTTGTTTCTGGTTCAATATTCAAAATTTTTAGTTCCTCGTTCAACATTCGCAGTTCCTAGTTCAACATTCGATTTTTCAGTTCCTAGTTCAACATTCGCAGTTCCTAGTTCAACATTCGTTGTTTCTGGTTCAATATTCAAAATTTTTAGTTCCTCGTTCAACATTCGCAGTTCCTAGTTCAACATTCGATTTTTCAGTTCCTAGTTCAACATTCGCAGTTCCTAGTTCAACATTCGCAGTTCCTAGTTCAACATTCGTTGTTTCTGGTTCAATATTCAAAATTTTTAGTTCCTCGTTCAACATTCGCAGTTCCTAGTTCAACATTCGATTTTTCAGTTCCTAGTTCAACATTCGCAGTTCCTAGTTCAACATTCGTTGTTTCTGGTTCAATATTCAAAATTTTTAGTTCCTCGTTCAACATTCGCAGTTCCTAGTTCAACATTCGATTTTTCAGTTCCTAGTTCAACATTCGCAGTTCCTAGTTCAACATTCGTTGTTTCTAGTTCAATATTCAAATTTTTTAGTTCCTCGTTCAACATTCGCTGTTCCTAGTTCAACATTCGATTTTTCAGTTCCTAGTTCAACATTCGCAGTTCCTAGTTCAACATTCGTTGTTTCTGGTTCAAGATTCAAAATTTTTAGTTCCTCGTTCAACATTCGCAGTTCCTAGTTCAACATTCGATTTTTCAGTTCCTAGTTCAACATTCGCAGTTCCTAGTTCAACATTCGTTGTTTCTAGTTAATTATTCAAAATTATTAGTTCCTCATTCAACATTCGCAGTTCCTAGTTCAACATTCGATTTTTCAGTTCCTAGTTCAACATTCGCAGTTCCTAGTTCAACATTCGTTGTTTCTGGTTCAATATTCAAAATTTTTAGTTCCTCGTTCAACATTCGCAGTTCCTAGTTCAACATTCGATTTTTCAGTTCCTAGTTCAACATTCGCAGTTCCTAGTTCAACATTCGTTGTTTCTGGTTCAATATTCAAAATTTTTAGTTCCTCGTTCAACATTCGCAGTTCCTAGTTCAACATTCGATTTTTCAGTTCCTAGTTCAACATTCGCAGTTCCTAGTTCAACATTCGTTGTTTCTGGTTCAATATTCAAAATTTTTAGTTCCTCGTTCAACATTCGCAGTTCCTAGTTCAACATTCGATTTTTCAGTTCCTAGTTCAACATTCGCAGTTCCTAGTTCAACATTCGTTGTTTCTGGTTCAATATTCAAAATTTTTAGTTCCTCGTTCAACATTCGCAGTTCCTAGTTCAACATTCGATTTTTCAGTTCCTAGTTCAACATTCGATTTTTCAGTTCCTAGTTCAACATTCGCAGTTCCTAGTTCAACATTCGTTGTTTCTGGTTCAATATTCAAAATTTTTAGTTCCTCGTTCAACATTCGCAGTTCCTAGTTCAACATTCGATTTTTCAGTTCCTAGTTCAACATTCGCAGTTCCTAGTTCAACATTCGTTGTTTCTGGTTCGATATTCAAAATTTTTAGTTCCTCGTTCAACATTCGCAGTTCCTAGTTCAACATTCGATTTTTCAGTTCCTAGTTCAACATTCGCAGTTCCTAGTTCAACATTCGTTGTTTCTGGTTCAATATTCAAAATTTTTAGTTCCTCGTTCAACATTCGCAGTTCCTAGTTCAACATTCGATTTTTCAGTTCCTAGTTCAACATTCGCAGTTCCTAGTTCAACATTCGTTGTTTCTAGTTCAATATTCAAATTTTTTAGTTCCTCGTTCAACATTCGCTGTTCCTAGTTCAACATTCGATTTTTCAGTTCCTAGTTCAACATTCGCAGTTCCTAGTTCAACATTCGTTGTTTCTGGTTCAAGATTCAAAATTTTTAGTTCCTCGTTCAACATTCGCAGTTCCTAGTTCAACATTCGATTTTTCAGTTCCTAGTTCAACATTCGCAGTTCCTAGTTCAACATTCGTTGTTTCTAGTTAATTATTCAAAATTATTAGTTCCTCATTCAACATTCGCAGTTCCTAGTTCAACATTCGATTTTTCAGTTCCTAGTTCAACATTCGCAGTTCCTAGTTCAACATTCGTTGTTTCTGGTTCAATATTCAAAATTTTTAGTTCCTCGTTCAACATTCGCAGTTCCTAGTTCAACATTCGATTTTTCAGTTCCTAGTTCAACATTCGCAGTTCCTAGTTCAACATTCGTTGTTTCTGGTTCAATATTCAAAATTTTTAGTTCCTCGTTCAACATTCGCAGTTCCTAGTTCAACATTCGATTTTTCAGTTCCTAGTTCAACATTCGCAGTTCCTAGTTCAACATTCGTTGTTTCTGGTTCAATATTCAAAATTTTTAGTTCCTCGTTCAACATTCGCAGTTCCTAGTTCAACATTCGATTTTTCAGTTCCTAGTTCAACATTCGCAGTTCCTAGTTCAACATTCGTTGTTTCTGGTTCAATATTCAAAATTTTTAGTTCCTCGTTCAACATTCGCAGTTCCTAGTTCAACATTCGATTTTTCAGTTCCTAGTTCAACATTCGCAGTTCCTAGTTCAACATTCGCAGTTCCTAGTTCAACATTCGTTGTTTCTGGTTCAATATTCAAAATTTTTAGTTCCTCGTTCAACATTCGCAGTTCCTAGTTCAACATTCGATTTTTCAGTTCCTAGTTCAACATTCGCAGTTCCTAGTTCAACATTCGTTGTTTCTGGTTCAATATTCAAAATTTTTAGTTCCTCGTTCAACATTCGCAGTTCCTAGTTCAACATTCGATTTTTCAGTTCCTAGTTCAACATTCGCAGTTCCTAGTTCAACATTCGTTGTTTCTAGTTCAATATTCAAATTTTTTAGTTCCTCGTTCAACATTCGCTGTTCCTAGTTCAACATTCGATTTTTCAGTTCCTAGTTCAACATTCGCAGTTCCTAGTTCAACATTCGTTGTTTCTGGTTCAATATTCAAAATTTTTAGTTCCTCGTTCAACATTCGCAGTTCCTAGTTCAACATTCGATTTTTCAGTTCCTAGTTCAACATTCGCAGTTCCTAGTTCAACATTCGTTGTTTCTGGTTCAATATTCAAAATTTTTAGTTCCTCGTTCAACATTCGCAGTTCCTAGTTCAACATTCGATTTTTCAGTTCCTAGTTCAACATTCGCAGTTCCTAGTTCAACATTCGTTGTTTCTGGTTCAATATTCAAAATTTTTAGTTCCTCGTTCAACATTCGCAGTTCCTAGTTCAACATTCGATTTTTCAGTTCCTAGTTCAACATTCGCAGTTCCTAGTTCAACATTCGTTGTTTCTGGTTCAATATTCAAAATTTTTAGTTCCTCGTTCAACATTCGCAGTTCCTAGTTCAACATTCGATTTTTCAGTTCCTAGTTCAACATTCGCAGTTCCTAGTTCAACATTCGTTGTTTCTAGTTCAATATTCAAATTTTTTAGTTCCTCGTTCAACATTCGCTGTTCCTAGTTCAACATTCGATTTTTCAGTTCCTAGTTCAACATTCGCAGTTCCTAGTTCAACATTCGTTGTTTCTGGTTCAATATTCAAAATTTTTAGTTCCTCGTTCAACATTCGCAGTTCCTAGTTCAACATTCGATTTTTCAGTTCCTAGTTCAACATTCGCAGTTCCTAGTTCAACATTCGTTGTTTCTGGTTCAATATTCAAAATTTTTAGTTCCTCGTTCAACATTCGCAGTTCCTAGTTCAACATTCGATTTTTCAGTTCCTAGTTCAACATTCGCAGTTCCTAGTTCAACATTCGTTGTTTCTGGTTCAATATTCAAAATTTTTAGTTCCTCGTTCAACATTCGCAGTTCCTAGTTCAACATTCGATTTTTCAGTTCCTAGTTCAACATTCGCAGTTCCTAGTTCAACATTCGTTGTTTCTGGTTCAATATTCAAAATTTTTAGTTCCTCGTTCAACATTCGCAGTTCCTAGTTCAACATTCGATTTTTCAGTTCCTAGTTCAACATTCGCAGTTCCTAGTTCAACATTCGTTGTTTCTGGTTCAATATTCAAAATTTTTAGTTCCTCGTTCAACATTCGCAGTTCCTAGTTCAACATTCGATTTTTCAGTTCCTAGTTCAACATTCGCAGTTCCTAGTTCAACATTCGTTGTTTCTGGTTCAATATTCAAAATTTTTAGTTCCTCGTTCAACATTCGCAGTTCCTAGTTCAACATTCGATTTTTCAGTTCCTAGTTCAACATTCGCAGTTCCTAGTTCAACATTCGTTGTTTCTGGTTCAATATTCAAAATTTTTAGTTCCTCGTTCAACATTCGCAGTTCCTAGTTCAACATTCGATTTTTCAGTTCCTAGTTCAACATTCGATTTTTCAGTTCCTAGTTCAACATTCGCAGTTCCTAGTTCAACATTCGTTGTTTCTGGTTCAATATTCAAAATTTTTAGTTCCTCGTTCAACATTCGCAGTTCCTAGTTCAACATTCGATTTTTCAGTTCCTAGTTCAACATTCGCAGTTCCTAGTTCAACATTCGTTGTTTCTGGTTCAATATTCAAAATTTTTAGTTCCTCGTTCAACATTCGCAGTTCCTAGTTCAACATTCGATTTTTCAGTTCCTAGTTCAACATTCGCAGTTCCTAGTTCAACATTCGTTGTTTCTGGTTCAATATTCAAAATTTTTAGTTCCTCGTTCAACATTCGCAGTTCCTAGTTCAACATTCGATTTTTCAGTTCCTAGTTCAACATTCGCAGTTCCTAGTTCAACATTCGTTGTTTCTAGTTCAATATTCAAATTTTTTAGTTCCTCGTTCAACATTCGCTGTTCCTAGTTCAACATTCGATTTTTCAGTTCCTAGTTCAACATTCGCAGTTCCTAGTTCAACATTCGTTGTTTCTGGTTCAATATTCAAAATTTTTAGTTCCTCGTTCAACATTCGCAGTTCCTAGTTCAACATTCGATTTTTCAGTTCCTAGTTCAACATTCGCAGTTCCTAGTTCAACATTCGTTGTTTCTGGTTCAATATTCAAAATTTTTAGTTCCTCGTTCAACATTCGCAGTTCCTAGTTCAACATTCGATTTTTCAGTTCCTAGTTCAACATTCGCAGTTCCTAGTTCAACATTCGTTGTTTCTGGTTCAATATTCAAAATTTTTAGTTCCTCGTTCAACATTCGCAGTTCCTAGTTCAACATTCGATTTTTCAGTTCCTAGTTCAACATTCGCAGTTCCTAGTTCAACATTCGTTGTTTCTGGTTCAATATTCAAAATTTTTAGTTCCTCGTTCAACATTCGCAGTTCCTAGTTCAACATTCGATTTTTCAGTTCCTAGTTCAACATTCGCAGTTCCTAGTTCAACATTCGTTGTTTCTAGTTCAATATTCAAATTTTTTAGTTCCTCGTTCAACATTCGCTGTTCCTAGTTCAACATTCGATTTTTCAGTTCCTAGTTCAACATTCGCAGTTCCTAGTTCAACATTCGTTGTTTCTGGTTCAATATTCAAAATTTTTAGTTCCTCGTTCAACATTCGCAGTTCCTAGTTCAACATTCGATTTTTCAGTTCCTAGTTCAACATTCGCAGTTCCTAGTTCAACATTCGTTGTTTCTGGTTCAATATTCAAAATTTTTAGTTCCTCGTTCAACATTCGCAGTTCCTAGTTCAACATTCGATTTTTCAGTTCCTAGTTCAACATTCGCAGTTCCTAGTTCAACATTCGTTGTTTCTGGTTCAATATTCAAAATTTTTAGTTCCTCGTTCAACATTCGCAGTTCCTAGTTCAACATTCGATTTTTCAGTTCCTAGTTCAACATTCGCAGTTCCTAGTTCAACATTCGTTGTTTCTAGTTCAATATTCAAATTTTTTAGTTCCTCGTTCAACATTCGCTGTTCCTAGTTCAACATTCGATTTTTCAGTTCCTAGTTCAACATTCGCAGTTCCTAGTTCAACATTCGTTGTTTCTGGTTCAAGATTCAAAATTTTTAGTTCCTCGTTCAACATTCGCAGTTCCTAGTTCAACATTCGATTTTTCAGTTCCTAGTTCAACATTCGCAGTTCCTAGTTCAACATTCGTTGTTTCTAGTTAATTATTCAAAATTATTAGTTCCTCATTCAACATTCGCAGTTCCTAGTTCAACATTCGATTTTTCAGTTCCTAGTTCAACATTCGCAGTTCCTAGTTCAACATTCGTTGTTTCTGGTTCAATATTCAAAATTTTTAGTTCCTCGTTCAACATTCGCAGTTCCTAGTTCAACATTCGATTTTTCAGTTCCTAGTTCAACATTCGCAGTTCCTAGTTCAACATTCGTTGTTTCTGGTTCAATATTCAAAATTTTTAGTTCCTCGTTCAACATTCGCAGTTCCTAGTTCAACATTCGATTTTTCAGTTCCTAGTTCAACATTCGCAGTTCCTAGTTCAACATTCGTTGTTTCTGGTTCAATATTCAAAATTTTTAGTTCCTCGTTCAACATTCGCAGTTCCTAGTTCAACATTCGATTTTTCAGTTCCTAGTTCAACATTCGCAGTTCCTAGTTCAACATTCGTTGTTTCTGGTTCAATATTCAAAATTTTTAGTTCCTCGTTCAACATTCGCAGTTCCTAGTTCAACATTCGATTTTTCAGTTCCTAGTTCAACATTCGATTTTTCAGTTCCTAGTTCAACATTCGCAGTTCCTAGTTCAACATTCGTTGTTTCTGGTTCAATATTCAAAATTTTTAGTTCCTCGTTCAACATTCGCAGTTCCTAGTTCAACATTCGATTTTTCAGTTCCTAGTTCAACATTCGCAGTTCCTAGTTCAACATTCGTTGTTTCTGGTTCGATATTCAAAATTTTTAGTTCCTCGTTCAACATTCGCAGTTCCTAGTTCAACATTCGATTTTTCAGTTCCTAGTTCAACATTCGCAGTTCCTAGTTCAACATTCGTTGTTTCTGGTTCAATATTCAAAATTTTTAGTTCCTCGTTCAACATTCGCAGTTCCTAGTTCAACATTCGATTTTTCAGTTCCTAGTTCAACATTCGCAGTTCCTAGTTCAACATTCGTTGTTTCTGGTTCAATATTCAAAATTTTTAGTTCCTCGTTCAACATTCGCAGTTCCTAGTTCAACATTCGATTTTTCAGTTCCTAGTTCAACATTCGCAGTTCCTAGTTCAACATTCGTTGTTTCTGGTTCAATATTCAAAATTTTTAGTTCCTCGTTCAACATTCGCAGTTCCTAGTTCAACATTCGATTTTTCAGTTCCTAGTTCAACATTCGCAGTTCCTAGTTCAACATTCGTTGTTTCTGGTTCAATATTCAAAATTTTTAGTTCCTCGTTCAACATTCGCAGTTCCTAGTTCAACATTCGATTTTTCAGTTCCTAGTTCAACATTCGCAGTTCCTAGTTCAACATTCGTTGTTTCTGGTTCAATATTCAAAATTTTTAGTTCCTCGTTCAACATTCGCAGTTCCTAGTTCAACATTCGATTTTTCAGTTCCTAGTTCAACATTCGCAGTTCCTAGTTCAACATTCGCAGTTCCTAGTTCAACATTCGTTGTTTCTGGTTCAATATTCAAAATTTTTAGTTCCTCGTTCAACATTCGCAGTTCCTAGTTCAACATTCGATTTTTCAGTTCCTAGTTCAACATTCGCAGTTCCTAGTTCAACATTCGTTGTTTCTGGTTCAATATTCAAAATTTTTAGTTCCTCGTTCAACATTCGCAGTTCCTAGTTCAACATTCGATTTTTCAGTTCCTAGTTCAACATTCGCAGTTCCTAGTTCAACATTCGTTGTTTCTAGTTCAATATTCAAATTTTTTAGTTCCTCGTTCAACATTCGCTGTTCCTAGTTCAACATTCGATTTTTCAGTTCCTAGTTCAACATTCGCAGTTCCTAGTTCAACATTCGTTGTTTCTGGTTCAAGATTCAAAATTTTTAGTTCCTCGTTCAACATTCGCAGTTCCTAGTTCAACATTCGATTTTTCAGTTCCTAGTTCAACATTCGCAGTTCCTAGTTCAACATTCGCAGTTCCTAGTTCAACATTCGTTGTTTCTGGTTCAATATTCAAAATTTTTAGTTCCTCGTTCGACATTCGCAGTTCCTAGTTCAACATTCGCAGTTCCTAGTTCAACATTCGTTCTTTCTAGTTCAATATTCAAAATTTTTAGTTCCTCGTTCAACATATGCTACAATGTAAAATTTCTCCAAACTCAGAGAAGAATTTCGCAACAAGGATCGAGGGCATTGTCATCACTGTGATCCTCATTTAAACAATGTGTGTGAACTTTGAACAAAAGATGTATCTATTCGATAGTATAGTTGGATCTGTTCTAAATTATACGTCAGAAATATGTGGTTTTCACCGAGCAAGAGAAGTTGAGAGTATTTTTCTAGTTCGCTTTTGTAAATATATTCTGAGACTAGGTAAAAATGTGCCAACTGTATTTTTGTATGGTGTGCTCGGTCACTTACCGTTATATATTCTACGAAAACATAGAATTTTAAAATATTGGATACACATTGTAACTAAAAAACCTCCTATTGTGTATGAAGCCTACAAAATGTTATATAGTGACTGTAATAATGGCAAAATCAACTAGTCATCGAATGTTAAAGATTTGTTGTTCAATCTTAGATTGAACAACATATGGATACCTCAAGACCCAAGTACAATTTCAATAGAGTATATAAAAACTCGTATATAGAGACCAATATATACAAGGTTGGAATACAGAATTAGTAGAATGTAGCAAACTCCATATTTATAGAAGATTTAAACTAGATTTCTGTATTGAACGCTACCTTGATTTTAATTGTAGTTTTTATTTACTTACCAAATTAAGATGGGGCTCTCTTAAGTAAGATGTTGAGGTCGGACCATACAACAATACAGAAAGAAACGACAGACTTTGCACTTGTTGCAAAATGAATGTATTGGAGGATGAATATCATTTCGTTTTAGTTTGCCCTACGTATAGATTTCTAAGAACACATTATTTTACATAACTACTATCATACTTGGACAAATAAACACAAACTGTATACTAT
Source organism: Limnoperna fortunei (assembly GCA_944474755.1). Classification (NCBI taxonomy): domain Eukaryota; kingdom Metazoa; phylum Mollusca; class Bivalvia; order Mytilida; family Modiolidae; genus Limnoperna; species Limnoperna fortunei. The sequence goes on along the minus strand of OX104121.1, from coordinate 624,871 downwards.
CAAGCAAATCTCTCACATTAATACTATGCAATTATTTAAAAGCAGCATGGAAAGTTTGATCACACATTATTCCATGACGAATTGTTTGTTCTCTGCTGACTGATTGTTGTATTTTTATATTGTTATATTGTCAAAATTGTATATATATATATATATATATATATATATATACGTCTACAAATTAAGCCCAACACTGTTTGAATTAGATTTTTAACACTGTCAAATTTTTGCCTTCCCTCAGCGGGATTCGAACTCACACCAATTCGCCTGCACTATGTCCAGCGGTCTAGACCCCTCGGCCAAATCCGCTATATAAAAATATAGCTTCATTAACCAGGGTGAATCTTAGACATAGACATAGTACATGTGTACTAGCGTGTGACGACGGAATTTTCGTAACCAATACGTATTAATCTGACAGTAATCTAATTCAGCATTTTTGTATATATTATATAGGATGACAAAGTTACTTGTCATGCAGTCACAGTAAGTAAATTATATACAAACGTCTAAGTATTGTGACAACCATATAATATATCTATCCAGCGGATTTCTGAAACATCAGAAATACAGGGTTAATATCAAATATTTATATATACGTCTACAAATTAAGCCCAACACTGTTTGAATTAGATTATATATATATATATATATATATATATATATATATATATATATATATATATATATATATATATATATATATATATATATATATATATATATATATATATATATATATATATTTGTTTGCCATAGCATGTTCTTGTTTTTTGCAAATAAACTATTCATTCTATGTGAAAGAAAACGAAATAAGTGCAAACTTTGCAATGTCAATAAGGTTGAACTTATGAACATGTGGAATTAAAAAGTCTTTTGCAATGCAAGCTGACATACATCTGCATAAAAATTGAATTGTGTTTTGATTAATGTTTATGTTGATTTGTATGTTTGTTGCTTTAAAGAAATTTTCGATCCATAACACTGTTTTATTATTGTGGAATCCGAAGTATTAGTCTGTGATTTATGTTACACCACTATGTTATGTGTAAACTGTCAACACTTAGGGGAATAATATGCATTATGATGCACAAATACATTCTATCAAAAAGTGGTACCAATTTAACGTTGCTTTTAAGCTGGGATTGCAATGTGAAAATTTGCTTTTTTAAGTTCACTCTTATACAAACAATAACATGGCTTTTAAATACAATATCCCTTTGTTAATAGTTGTTCTGTTCTTTTGATGTCAGTTTCACACGGTACGATCTGGAAGAGTTCACTTTCTTTTGGTTGCCGTTAATGTGCTTTTGGGTTAGACAGTATTTCTTGCGAATGTCAGTATTTGATCGATTTCCCTCTTTGGACAACATATAATTGAATCTAAGTATTGAAAGCATTTCTTGGTAAGTACATTCTTGAACGTATTTTTGCCGATTTAAATTTAAACTTCCAATCCGGTTTTATTTTCCTTCCACGTAGAAATTAATTGTTGCTAAAGAATCGCCTTTTATCTGAACAAATTCCGATATATGAATTATAGGCGGACTGCCGTTATAAATGTGTTTATTCTTGCTATTATACAGTTACATGATTGTACCGTTAACCCTATTATTCACTTACTGCGTAGAGATTCTCACTGCAGGCAGGGTGTACTCGACTCCAATCTTAATTGACAAGGATTGACAAGGATTGCCAGTTGTCCTACCGCAGGTCGGGGATTTTCTCCGGCTTCCTCACCCAATAAAAACTGGACGCCATGATATAGCTGAAAATTTGCTGAAAGTGGCGTTAAACACCATCAAACAAACAAACAACTTACTGCGTAACCCATTTAAATTATATATTATAACCGTAAATTGTCTGACTAACACGGGGGTAAGCGGGTGCCAGGATGACTTACATGTTGAATGACATAAATGTTGAACATAAATCATATTTGAAATAAAACACACGTTGCAATAACCTGGGAAATTAAAAGTATTTAAAAGACGAAATATATTGGTTGTAATCTTTTTACTTACTTGTGTACTAACAAGAATAGAATTTTGTAAACAATTTCATGGTCCATCTAGATTTATTGTTTATGTTATTACCCAGACATAATTTGCATCAAATTTTTATTAACTTTTCAGATTAGTCCTTGTGATGTTTCCTTGTTAAAGCATTAATAAATTCATGCAAATATATGGAAGGCTAAGGTTAATTTTTGTCAGTGAACTTCGTGCATTGATAGATAAGCAAACAAAATAATTCTTGTATACTAAATTCAATAATTACCCAGGGTCATATTATCGCCAAGTATTTTATCGATCCCTCTACTTTTTATTGTACCATACAAACTGTTGATAGTGTATAAGAATAAATGTAAGGTGTTTTCGATAACTTATATATAAATATGTGATAAAGTAGATACGAATTTGAAAGCATATGTTGAAATACATCATTTAATCGAACCTGAGAAATAGTATGCATTACAGTCACCTTTTGCAATAGGGTCGTATATTTTACACTTCAAAGGATTATTATTTAACAATTATCACTGTCTGTATTTCATACTTCTGTAGTGTTTCTGAAAAATTACAAAAAACTAAGACAATTAAAAGTAAAGATTTGTTAATGTTTATACAAATATATGCAGTGAACCAAGTGAATTACACAAAAAAACATTAAGAGCCTCTTGAGTTTCAATGTTAATAGACATGCATTTGGACTGTAATACACTTCTCTTGCGAGCTATTTTAATAGAAATACCACCCCTTTCACTTCCAAATTCCATTGTTACATCTTAATGTCACACAATGACTCTAAGCAATATCTTTCACATTGCCTACGAGAAGTGCAGACGACAAATAAAGTTATGTCTATAGTGATAAATAATGGGAAATGATAAAATCTGTAGCCAAGCGTCAACTGGCATAAGAAAAGTTGCTAAAATTAACATGCGATAACAGAAAAGTGTACGTTTTAGAATTTTATTAATATTTGTATCACATACGTCAACCGTGACACGTTGGGCAGCACCGCTAGTCCGACGCCCCATTGGTACGACATCCCATTGATCCGACACCCCATTAGGCCGATAACACCCCAATAGTCCGACAACTCCATTTGTCGGAGATCTTATTTTTAAAAATATACTTTCTCAAACCATGAGCAAAGTTATGTGAATGCACAGAACTATGTTCTATGATTAAATTGAAATAAAAATATTGATTTAAATAATCAAATTATTCATATGCACCAATTTTGAATCCGAAATTGGAACTGATTTCATAAAGCAGTCATTGGCACTACGAACAAAGGGTCCACATTGGTCAAAGTTCCTATAGTATATTATTTTAAATACACGCATTTATCTCATTGCTGTTATTTTTGTTTGTATTATGTAATGATATTCTTTAAACTGTTTTTTCGTATTATCATGTGTATTGTTTATTATGTAACAGTTTATATTTGCTTTGACCCGTACGGGTGTATTTTCGCAAATAAATTAATAAATTAAAGCCTCATTAATGTAAATGTTTATTTAAAAATAAAATTTCTGTTTTGCACATTGTATAATTTGCGTATCGAATTATATTTTATGCTCACAACGGAACTTTTGTCAGTTTCTTAAATTTTTTTTTGTTTCTTTGATATTTTTTAACGATTTTTTAGCAATTTTTCAGCTATATCATGGCGTCCAGTTTTTAATGGGGAGGCAACCGGAGTTCCAGGAGAAAACCCCCGACCTGCGGTAGGAAAACTGCGCAATCCTTGTCAATTAAAATTGGAGTCGAGTTCACCCTACCCGCAGTGAGACTCGAACCCGCAACCTCAGTGTTGACAGACCACCGAGGGCCCATTTCCGATGTTTTAAGTACGTATAAATCGAGGGCGTATGCAGTTACTGTTATGGTCTCGTAAAGGTGTTTTTTGATAGAAAGGTGTTATCGATTGCTGATTTATTTTTATTTCTACTTGTCATGTTCATTTCTCCAAAACCAACACGTCGGAGTCGCCCCTATATTCCGACATCCCAATAGTCCGACACCCCGTTGGTCCGACACCCCATTGGTCCGACTCTCGGTAGTCCGACACCATGTTGTCCAAAGCCGTAATAGTTCGACACCCTGACTCAATCCACATCGTTCGATTTGATCGTTTGTATGAACTTTAAGGCGCGTTTGGCTCCAATCTTAATTGACAAAGATTGCCAGTTTTCCTACCGAAGGTCGGGGGTTTTCTCCGGGTACTCCGGCTTCCTCCCCATATAAAACTAGACGCTGAAAAATAGCTGATATAGCTGAAAACTTGCTGAAATTGGCGTTAAAAAACATTCAAACAAACAAATAAACAAACATCGAAAATTCGTTAGTAATAATGATTTTATAATGCAAATGTAACAATACTAAAGGATGTATGGTCGTGGTATAACACGGAGAGCCTAATCGATGACCACTGTGGGGACGTGCGATGTCATGTTTTACTGGACGGATCAAAGTGAAGTTGAAGTTTTGCGCATTTAGCTAAACGTTATGGTGATTTTATCGCGATCACTTATCTTCTGTATTCGTCAAGTAAACGTTTTACATTCTCAGAAACAATGGACCTGTCAACTATTTAATCTTTCAAAAATCTACCCGAAAGCCAGATCTTTAACCTAGACGGCTACAATTACTTAAATAAAATAATTCATTTCATTTTCTAATCCAGCTTTATTTTTCATCAAAAAGGGGTTCACAGTAATTTCGAAGAGAAGGTGTTTAATGTTAACCCCAGCTTTATTGATAAGGTATTTGGTTTTGGCACTTGTAATTCAACTGTAAGGATGGGGTGGATGGAGGTTGTTTGTGTTAATACGTTTTCTTTTAATACTAAAAACCAGATAATCAATTTTGCCACACAGAGTCCAATATTACAAAAAGTATTAACCCGCGGTTCATTCCCTTTTCATATATGAGTTTACAGGATAATCGAGTAAGAAACATTCGCTGATTTATCCAGCGGGAAGTAGTTGTGAGTGAACTGTACTGAGAAGATAATTTGCCTCGGTAAAGCTTGGTAACAGGGGAAATACATTTGTTGTATCCCGCTTCTTTGTTTGCGTCTATATATTTTATCCTTAAGTTTTAGTCTGACTATAGCTTTCAACTCCCGCTCTTTTCAACAATCCACTCCTTCTTGCCACCCTAGTAAGTCAATTGTATGACTTTCGTCATACAATTCATACGATCAATGCCACCCCTCGTGTACTCCATTATCCCTTTTTAATTTGGCTCCTTTTTGGGGGGTATATAGGAATCACCCAGTCTGTCTGTCTGCCCGTCTGTCTGTCCGTCTGTCCGCATCCCTTGTAAGCTCAACTTATCCTAAACCGTTTAATGAAATTTAATGAAACTTAGCATAAAGGAAGTACATTATGAAATACTAAAATAAAACAACAGCAAGCAAACAAACTAAATACTTTTGGTGTGATTTTATATGAGAAAAATTTCGAAACAAAAAATAACCATTTCGTTCTTACAGAACACTTTCGTCATACAATTCATATGATCCATTTTCGGATTTGGTAATTCAAAGGGATACGAAGTCCCAGAAGCTGAAGGGATTTTCATCTTTCAATTCAGACCCGGATAACTCGAACACATGATGTTGGCTTGAGTATTCACAATAAAGGTTAAGGACCTACTCCACTGTCCTCTTCATTTAACGTAGTCTTACCGCGATCAACCGTGGTGTGAAGTCCTAGCATGGGAATAAGTGCCATCATATCAGTCATTTTTCACATAATTTGTACCAGGATAAAACGAAAACCTGGAGTTTGCCTAAGTATTTATGATATAGATTTATTACATACTGAACGTTCCTCTTATTTTACCCTAAGCTCATGGTGATTGAAAGGAATGCAAAATCCTCATCAAACGAGCATAATCAGACGAAAAGTGTTCGTCAGTTCAGCGTTACAGAGACGCGAAAGCAAACCCATGACAATCTTAAACTTGAAATAACTTATCTATTATTGTAATATAGGGTACATCTACTGATTGTCACTAAATGCAGTTTTTATTTGTCTGGCTATTGCTAGGAATTAAATAGTTTACTGACTAGCAGAGAATAGCGGTATACCTTTAACTTGAATGTATTTAGATAAATATAGACGTCAAAATACAACGTTTTAGGATTATGATACGTCTCAAAAACGGTTTTTTCACATAGAGAAAAGTTCAAACATAAACAAATGAAAACCGTTTCCATTTCAATTTTTTATTGCATTGCTAATAGTTCACAATACAATTGAAAGGTCTTTTACGTGTCGAAATTTGTGCAAACTAAGTTTTGAAAATGTTATATCATAAAAAGAAGGCTAATTGTTCAAGAACAATTAGAAAGGTCTTTCCCATATTCCTGAAAAAAATTATTTTTTCTTTATCTGTTGTTTTGAATTTGACAACATACATGTAGGTTGCTGGGCCATTTTGTTGGCAGAATGGACTATTTCTGTGCTTCTGATTTAAACAAATATTAGGTTGCTAACGAGTTTTTGTAACGGTTACCTTGTTGCGATAGTTTGACCTTCACAAATAACCTTTGAAAATGGGCTCAAATTGAAAGGGTCGACTTGGTGATTATATTAAACCTATAGTATCTCTTACCTTTTTAAGTTGTATACAAAAAACTGATTAATCGAAATGAGTCAAGGGCTCTAACTCGAAAACAGTTCATCGAAAAGTTTCGAACTAAATGTATAAAATGAGTCTTGATGGGAGGAGTATTTTTCTTTTTAAATGTCTACTTCTATCTTTTATAGTTTTGAGTTGTATAGATAATAAGAATAGAGGCATAAGTTCGAGGTCACTTGTGAACTTTTACTTTGAGATTTTTTTAAGGATATGTCACAGGACGACAAATGGTGAAGACATTTCGTGATTTCGAGTTACGGTTTGTGAGTTTTTGTCATAAGCGGAGTCCTTGAAACATTCATATTATACCGCTCGCCTCCGCTAGTCAGAATTTTTTTGCCAAATTATGTCATAAAGTTTTCTATTAAGTTCCTTCACATTTTCACTTTTAACTTTTCTTCTATCTGTTATGGTTCCAGAGATTATGCCATAACAAGCTTTTCGGTGTTTGGGCAGATAACTCTGTAAAGTAAAATGCTTCGGTTTCACAGGGTAAATTCCGAATAGACTTGTGCCAAAAATTAAATGATATGTTGCTCAGTTTTTAAACTGTTTTGTTTTGATGTTGGCGGAAAAAAACGAAAAAATAATAATCGAAGCAAAAACAATAAGGTTTTTTAACTGGCATATGGAAAAACCTTAATAAAATACCTTTTGGGATACATGTGTATTTCTTGTTCTCCAGAGTAAATATGTATTGGCTAACACGAAGTGGCTTTTTTTCACGGCTAATTTTGCTTTAAACTTTGAAATATATTTATAATGGGGATTCCTTTTTTACCAAGAAATGAGGTATTAAAACCATAATTTTTTGTGATAAGATGGAAACATGTTACCTTTATTTGCAAACTGCAATAAAGTTATTGCGCAAGATTAAAAAGTTTGATGTACATTTTAAAGTTTGAAATGAGTACAATTCTCTGTTACGCAGTAGAGGGCGATTAAAATAGTATATACATTTCGAAGAAGTGTTCTAATTAAGGTCTTTCCCACTTCCAATGGGAAGACATTACTGTATTTCTTCTGATTATTAAGTCGCCCAAAACGAAGCACCGTTTATTATTATTATTATTATGGCTCCTAAACGAAAGTTTGGGAGACATATTGATTTTGCTGTTTCTTATTAAGTCGCCCAATACAAAGTTTTGGCGACTTATTGTTTTTGCACCGTTTCTTATTAAGTCGCACAAAACGAAGTTTTGGCGACTTATTGTTTTTGCACCGTTTCTTATTATTATCATGGCTCCCAAACGAAAGTTTGGGAGACATATTATTTTTTGCTCTTCTTCTTCTTCTTCTTCTTCTTCTTCTTATTATTATTATTATTATTATTATTATTATTATTATTATTATTATTATTATTATTATTATTATTATTATTATTATTATTATTATTATTATTATTATTAAGGCTTTCCACTTTCCGAGTGGAAAGCCTTCTTGTTATTCGTCTGTTTATTATTAAGGCTTTCCACTTTCCGAGTGGAAAGCCTTCTTGTTATTCGTCTGTTTATTATAGCTTTCCACTTTCCGAGTGGAAAGCCTTCTTGTTATTCTTCTGTTTCTTATTATTAATGGTTTCCACTTTCCAGTGGAAAACCTTATTGTTGTTCTTCTGTTTCTTATTAAGGCTTTCCACTTCCGAGTGGAATGCCTTACTGTCATTTGTTCTGTTTAATTTTTCTTTTTTTCAGCCAAGTTTTCTTTTTCCCATTATAAATTTTGTTTCGCGACATGTCGTAAAGACCTTTTGTACTATGGGTGTATGAGACATTACGCTTTCGCAGTTGACCCTGTCACACCGAACACTTGTTCTTTATGGAGTTATTTCCCGTGTCATAAAAAAGTTTGTGTACAGATAAACTTTGAAACCAGAAAAGATTTTGCAATAAAAGTTGTAGCAAAATGGTCAGCTATTGATTGCGACAATTTATTACATATCACGCAAAGTATTTTGACGACTCCTTGTTGGAGTTATTTCCCCTTATTTATTGGAAGTACATTTTCTACCATTGTAACTCATGAACCAGAGGTGATAGAGACTAGATATTTCACAGTTGGTCATCATTGACCTTGGCCTTGAAAAAGGTCAAAGGTCAAGGTCATGTTCTAATTTTTGACCCTTTGTTGTGTGCAGATCTCCTCCTTTACTATAATAGATAGAGAACTGAAACCTTTACCAAAATGTGTATCATATTAAGATCTTGAATCGTCACTTTTTTGACATTTTTATGAGAGTTATCTCCCCTAGACCAATAAAATATATTGTGAATTACATTATATCAATATATCTCAGTTACAATAACAGATATTTATATGAAACCTTATATCATTAGTCATCATTGACCTTGACCTTGAAATGGACACAAGGTTAGAGGTCAAGGTCACGTTTGAAATTTTGGCATTGTCTTGTCATCGCTATTCCTTTGAAACGGTAAAAGATAGGCAATAAGTTGTAATGGATAAAATGTTGGTCTCATAAAGGCGCAACATTTTTCTATTTGAAGGGTAAGGATCCAATCAAGATGAAACTGTGGGAACATGTTAAGGGTGACCTGAAGTTGTGCAATCCATTTTTAAAATTTTCAAAATAGCCGCCAGTTTAAAAACTGGCGGCCATTGTCAGATCTCAGTAATGGCCAGAGCAATTTCAATGAACATTGGTATAATGATACAGCTTACTATTCTGCGCATTTTTGCCAACACAAAATTGGACGCGAACGAAATTTCAAAATGGCCGCCATCCGAACACCACCGATTTCGACGAAATTTGGTACACAGGTAGATTATGGTACCCTGAGTATGTCACTACTTTTAAAATTTTTGTGCGACTTTGTCCGGTTTTAAAATTGCGGCCGTTTTAAAGTTTTAAAGAATGTCGGCTGTTGTCAGATCTCAGTAACGACCAGAGCAATTTCAATGGAAATTGGTATACTGATACAGCTAACAATCCTGAGCATTTGTGCCAAAGAATGACACTATTTTGTGATGGCAGCCGTTTCACCACACTCCCTCCAAACATCAGCTTAGTCTGATTGCAACAAAATTTCATATGTAGGTATATTTTAATGCACAAACTAAGAATATCATGTCTATTTGGGGCATTTCAACATGCACAAGAATATAGTGGGATGGGGGTTCGTTTGGGGGACATTCTGTGTCGTAAATTGGAAACAAATGAAACTAAACACAAAAATAGGTCATGATGTGAAGTTGTTCCTTTCAGGTTTAAAATTTTTTGATTGGCGGCCATCTTGAAATGGCGGTCACTTTGAAAATGAAAAAAATCCGCAAAAATCTAAAAGTTAACGGATTTCGACGAAAATCGAAATATAAGTAGAGTATGTTATACCACACCGTATTACGCACACGTTGAGTTTTTATGGCGACCATTTTGAATCCAAGATGGCCGCCAAAAATTCTTAATGCTCGTTATTGCACGAAACATGGTTTTTAGGTAGATTACCATGTTGCGATCAGATGTTAGTTATCAAAATTGGAATTTAATCATGGCGGCCATCCTGAAATGGCAGCCATTTTGAAAATGAAAATAAATCCTTAAAAATACAAAAGTTAACGGATTTCAATGAAAATTAGAATATAAGTAGGGTATATTATACCACACCATATGAGGCACATGCAGACTTTTAATGGCGGCCATTTTGAATCCAAGATGGCGGCCGAAAATTAAAAATGTTCCGATTTGCATGAAACTTGGTTTCCTGGTAGATAAAGTTGCTGTGAATGGATGTCTGAACTAGATTGTCCACGGGGGTAGTTTGGGAGCCAGTTATGATCCATAAGATCATAATAATGTTTAATTATTATTATTAAGTCGCCCAAAACGAAGTTTTGGCGACTTATTTGTTTTTGAATCGTTTCTTCTTCTTATTATTATTTCGGTTTCCACTTTTTCTAGACCGTGAAGTTGTCCGACACATTTCTCAGAGACGCCTTTATAAAATCGAATAAAACTTGGCACAGTTGTAGATCAACATATGAAGGGGTGCAGCCAATAGTCAGATTTTTGATAATGGCCACCATTTCAAAATGGTCGCCACTTGACGGCACCCACCTAAAAAGGGCACATTTTTTCGCGTGGTCCAAATTCAACGAAATTTTGTATGACGGTAGATTTTAGTATTTCGAGTGAAACGCTATCTTTTTGAAGCTTTTTTCCGACGTCGCGTTTCAAGATGGTGGCGAAAAACGTGTAAAATTGTCAACGTTATCCGATCTTGATGAAATTTAACGTGCTCAGATTACAAAAAAATGTGTGGAGGTAGATTCAAGTGTCCCGATAGGAACTCTCCATTCACAAGAATACATCTAATTTTTAACGCTGTCCGATTTTAATTCGATGTGTAGGTACATTTTAATGTCCTGAGTGGAACGCTGTACTATCCGCGGGGATTCTGGGCGACTTCTGTGTTGGCATCCTAACACATTATTTTTAGTTATTAAGGTCTTTCCCCTTTTGAAGGGAAATACCTCATTTTATTTCTTCTTATTATTATTATAATTAGGTCCCCGACGAAGTGTAGGAGGGCTTATTTGTTTTGCCCAGATTCTTATTATTATGTATCCCAAACGAAGTTTTGTTAGACATTTTGTTTTGTCCGGTTTCTTATTATGTCTCTTTTGTCCGGTTTCTTATTATGTCTCTCAAACAAAGTTTTGGGAGACATATTGCTTTTGTCCGGTTTCTTATTATTTTCCCCAAACTATGCTTTGGGAGACATATTGTTTTTATCCGGCTTCTTATTATGTCTCCCAAGCAAAGTTTTTTTTCTTTTCCGCTCAATCTTGTCAGCACGTTTTGATATGTAGGTAGATTTAATGCACAGACTAAGAACATGAATTAGGGGTTTTCAACATGCGCCAGATTATAGTGGCAATAGGGGTTCGTTCGTTTGGGAGACATTTGTGTTGGAATCCTAACACAGTTGTAACTAGTCATTTTTCATCTTTTTCTTTTTTTTCTTGCGCAATCTTGTTCGCATAGTTTCTCTGGAATGCTATAGCCAATCAATATTAAACTTTCGGAGCATGTTAAAGGTGACCTGAAGTTTTGCAAAACATTTTCGGAATATTCAAAATGGCTGCCGTTTCTATTGAAATAGAGGTCATGATATAGGACATTGCATTATCTTGATACAAATTTGTATTTGGGGGGTTTCAATGTGGTGATGATTATAGTGGCAACTGGGGTTACATTTTGTGTAGGCATCCCAACACAGCTTGTAGTAGTAATGTCTCTCAAACGAAGTTTTGGGAGACATATTGTTTTTGCCTCGCTTTTTATTGTGTCTCCCAAATGAAGTTTTGGGAGACATATTGTCCTATTACTTGTTATTATTCTTCTTTCTTGTCCAATCGATATGAAACTTTGGAAATATTGTAGGGTGACCTGAAGTATTTAATTCATTTTTGGTATTTTTAAAATGGTCGCCGTTAAAGAAAACAGTGCACTTCAACGATCTCAGAAAAGGGCTGAGAAATTTCAATGGAAATTGGTATACTGATACAGCTGACTATCCTGAGTATTTCTGCCAAAACAAATAAAGAATTGGACGCGAACGAGACTATTTTTAATGGCAGCCGTTTCAACACACTCTCCCTCCCCAACGTCAACTTTGTCCGATTGAATCGAAATATTTAAATTTAATGCACAAACTAAGAACATAATGTTACCAACAATGTGGGGAGACATAAACACTGTAAATCTTGTTATCATTATAACTCGTAAACCGTAAGAGTTACCTGACATCCAAAAGGTGTATACTGTTGGTATGTCTTTGATTATTATTGATCTGGTATTATTATTGGAAGTGACATGATAGAAGTTATGACCCCTGACGTAAAAATCACTTTCCGTCAAAGCAAATTTGATTACCGTAAGCCATACAGGCATAACACCTCCAACATTAGACATTTGACCACAAAGGGCATTGACTGATGTCAAGGTTAAATGTTACATATGACCTTGACATTTGCCCTTAAACCTTGTTATCAATATAAATAGAAAAACGTAAAAGATAAATAAAAATTCGAATAACAAAACATGTTGATCTCATAAAAACGCAACTTTGTTATGTTTTGACCGAACTTCTTCGATGAACCGTTTTCTAGCAAATGTCATTGACATGTTTTAGTTAATTGTTTTTGTCTTATTTCTTGACAACGGTAAAATATAATAAAGTATTACTTAAGTGATCTGTAGGAAAAGCGCTTCAAAGGTCAAAGAACATGAGACAAGGTTATACCATTGCAACCAGGCAACTGTTATATAAAGTCCTTTGCAACATATATTTTTAGAGTCAGGTGCTTTACTATTATGAATCGTTTTACAACCGAAATGGGCATTTTGTCCCTAGCAACGGACACAAAAATCCTTAACAACCATATATTTTCTGACTCGGGACTACTTGCTTCAATCAAATAACTAATTTTCATGACTTTAAGTGACATTTTGTGCTCAGACACAACAGTTCATAACATTATAAACATTTCCTTACTTTAGCTGATAATGGGAAAGACCTTTACATTTGTTCTCAGAGCAGAGGTGTTTCATAGTGTATATTATTTTATATATTATATAATTATGTTTAGATACTGGATATGGACATACCAAACAAGAAAGAAGGAAGAAAGCGCAAAAGAAATAAACAACTAAATTCACAGGAATATGATATTCCATCTGATATAAAGAAAACGTTACCACCATCTATAGATATTCATGGAGAAATAGAAGATATTGTTAAAATGCTGTTTACAACAGATGAGGGGAATTTGGACATTCAAATGTTAGGCATGAATGCGGAGGGTTTAAATGCATCTTTAAATAATGTGCTCGATGCTTCACAATCATCAGAAATTGAAGTTGGAAAATGTGAGGAAATAACACAAAATGTGTTGTCCGAAATGTATAATACAGTCGGGTGTACTAGTGCAGATGTTAAACTAAAAGTGTACCCTAGTCCTTTATTGGAATCAAGAAACATAATCTCAGATCAAACTACTGATGAGAAACTTATGTCACCAGCTAAAAGTGAAATAAATAAGTCTGCTACAGAAGAAATTATTTTAAAATGTAATTTAGAGGAAAACATTACACTACCGAAAACAGTAAGACTGGCAAAAAGCAGAGAAAACAATATAGACGAGACAAAAAAGAAACATAGAAAGCGAAGCTTTTTAAACCCCGTACCAGCTAAGGGTGAAGTGAGCGACTCGAATGTCGATTCAACAGATCTTTCTGGTTGTACAAGCACAATTGCGCCAAACCAAAGCGTCGATGAGGAAATCAAAGATGTAAATAGAGCAAAGAAGGTAAAAGAAAATATCAATAGACATGAGATCAAAATACAAAACGTTTCTATGTCAGATCAAACCCAACCATTACCTGAAAATTGTTACAAGCAGTCAAGCAAACGTAAGGCAAAAGATTTTAACACCGAAACACCACGTGTCGAAGCAAATTCAGATCTAGATGACGTAAATGATGCAGATGATGTAGAAATCGATTGTCATGAATTTGTCATGAAGATCGATAATAAGGATTGGGAAACAATAAAACCTGATATGTCTAAGAAATGGCCAGCACTTACAGGTAGATGGACAGAAATTTTCTCCAAAAAGTTTGCTGAAACGAATCCATCATGTGTCCTAACTTTTAAATATAATCGCATTAAGAAGAATAATTCCAGAAAAGAAGGATCGAAGTATTTCACAGGAAAGGCTTTTTGTACACATGAACAAAACGGGGATCCCTACGTGTTTACAATAAGACGCAAACCAAAAGATGGAAAATCAACCATCAAAGTAAGAGTTAAAAAGAGCTCAAGATGTCGCCACAATGCCGCTGTGATAAAAAAACGACATCTAAAAGGCATAAGACGGGATGAAATGGGTAATCGTGCAAAACACGAAGGTAGCAGTAATTTGCACTACAGCATTTTAGCGGACATGGATACTGAAGCCATTGACAATGGAAATTTTACAGAATGCGTAACCAAAAAGGTTCTGACACAAGTTTTATATGAAATCAGACAAAAAGAAAAATTTGCCAAAGAGGATATTGCGGATGTATTACTCACAAAAAATGCATACGAAGAAATAGATGATGATAGCACAACAATCAAAGGGTATGTACAGTCGATAGGGGCTGATCCGTTTACAGTTATTTGTTTTACGGAAGCGCAAATCGAAATATTAAATTCGCTTAAAAAACAAGATTTGTGCGTTGTACATCTAGACTCTACAGGAAAAGTAGTACGGAAAATTCAAAATCAGAATAAAAGACCGTACTACTATGCAGCTTGTGTTTCAAATCCTATAAAAGGAAAGCCTCCCATTCCGATAGCGGAAATGATTTCCACAGATCACACTACTGTTTCCATAGCAACCTTCTTATTGAAATTGAGACATTCTTCATCACTTCGTTTTGGCAAACCAATAATTCCCAATCGAATTGAATGCGACTTTTCTTGGGCACTAATCAATTCAGCACTGACAGCATTTTGTGGCCAAAACATCAAGCAGTATTTGCAGACGACATGGAACTACCTGCACAATAACAGTGAAAGTAATAAATCTGATCTTTGTGTGATCCATCTTTGTTGTTGTCACATCATAAAAAGGTTCCGAGACAAAATATCTGCACTAACCATAGACAAAAATCTGTCGCAATTTGTAACGTATTGTTTTGGTTTGTTGCAAAATGAGACGAGTCTTTCTAGTGCAAGAACCACATACATTCATATCCATTCAGTATTGACAAGCAAGTGTACTTCTGAATCGGTCAAAAGAAGTGTTGACTATCTGAATAAACAAATAGAAAACATGAACCAAAAATTGAGCAAACAGACGGAAGAATATGAAGAATGCGAAGATGTAGAACTTGAAACGGACCAGTTTATTTCTAATGAGACCATTAAACAGTCATCGCCCTACACTCGTTATTTCATAGATGTTGATGATAAAACAACCAGCTCTAGTGGTCCTTTAAATAAGTACTACCAAAAGGATGCAACAGACGTTATAAACAGTTATATCCCAATATTTCCTCTCTGGAGTGGTGTGCTCATTTATAAGACCGAGAGCATTACACGTGACTCGAACGCCGATGTGGAGAATTGGTTCAAAATCGTTAAGCACGATATACTTCAGGGCAAAAAAAGATTATCTCCCGGAAATTTTGTTCGAAAAGTGTTTAAGGTAGTCAAAGGTCGTACGAGAGAATTTCTAAAAACATCGAAACAATGCAAAACTCGAAGCAAAAAAGTCATTAAAGAAACGAAGACAAATGTAGAACTAATAGATGAAGTTTGGAAAAGAAGACATGATTCGACTACTAGGTCCTTTTATATAAGTCCTGAGAAAGTTCCAGTTCCAAGTACAGCAAGATGTCAACCCCCTAGAAACAATGGGCTTGTTAACAATAACAACCAATGCTGGTTGAATTCCACTCTACAAGCTCTTAAAGTATGCTCCAGCATTTTGACAGTTTCATGTAGTAAGTATTTTATCCTATAAATCGCATTTTTCGAATACCTACAACGCAACAATACCTAATGCACTATTTTGCATTCATTACTTTTATGCTAAATAGATTTTTAAGGTTATTATGTTTTACCACGAACTGAAATGTTACATTTAAAAGCTACTTTGACCTCGGTTTAATGAATTCATTCAGCTGACCATTATTTCTGTCACACTGAGTGATGATCTCTAAACTTTGTATCATATCGGAGATCTATTACATAAACTAATGTTTACAATTATTGAGTGGGCATGTAAGAAGGAAGCTGATGTTTATTGATGATAAATAGCTTCTCGATCATCATTGGAGACGAACATTTGCAGAGGCAACTTCACAAAGAACACATAAATGCAACTTAAAAATGTTTTTAAGTAAGAACGTCCGTGGCATAGAAGTAGCATACAGGCAAGTTTCGGGAACAGAAAAAAACCTTATTGTAATGCGATATGTACTCTTTATCTTTTAGGTCCCGAAGACAGCAAATTGGTTACAACTGTAATTGATAAGCTAAAACAATTAAATATGATCAGAAAGACAAAACTTGTACATGATGTCGAAGATATTATGGTATAGTTATTTATATTTCTAAGTTTCGATGTTGTCCTAGTTATTGTTATTGCACAAGTCGGTTATTGTCTTTGAGGACATTATATTTACAACTACTTGGTGTTCTGTTTATCCCTAGAGTAATAACAGCCTAGAAATGCTTCTAGGCTGCTTAAGCGAATATCGCCGATAACTGACCAGAAGTTTTAAACATATTTTAAATTCGAATGGATTTTTACATTTTAAAGTTTTATTTTAGCTTATTTGGGTTTTGTATTAGAATTTGGAATCATCTCTTTGGCCTTAAACTATTTTATGGCGGTAAGTCGTTTAGGAGATTTGATTAGACTGAATACGCGTCTGGCGTAGTTAATTGTGTAATCTTGATTTAAAACGTTTGGTCTAGAGAACATTGACTGATATCATTTAACTAGTCAATATGTTTACGTAGAGTTATTTCTATATGCATAAACAATCCAAAATGTGAACCATTTCACCAAAATATGAAATAAAAAAATGTAAATTTATTCTTAACTTTACAGCAAATCAAAGTTAAACGTGGTCCATTTGCACTAGGTGTTTACAAAACTAATGACCTTTCAAAGTATGTTGGAATTTAAGACCTACAGATCCTTTGAAGGTCAAATATCATACTGTACATGCTATTGCATTTAATAAAAGTTAATAAAGTAATGTCTGTCTCTACAGAGAAAATATTCTTAACTTGAAATAGTGTATGCTAGTGCTATGTACCAAATGAGATATATGTGACTATTTTGGTTTATTGTGTATTACTTTAGTTTTACAATCCAACGTACGTAATATTCATCTTCGTGACTTCTACTATTCATACTGATTAAAAAATGACCGGTTTCTGGCCTTTTCTCTCTGCTGCGTCCATATGAACCAAAATTGGAACACAAGGTTGCCAAAAGTTACTACTTATATTGGATACATGACACTTATTTGTTAAAATATTTAGCTTATCAATATGAAAATAGATGACGAAATTCAAAGTCTTACATGGGTTGAATCTACAAGTTAGGTACTGATAAGCGTTATCGAATTGGCCGATTTTTACAGACAATGTGGTCGTATCTACCACATTAAAAAAATTAATACAACAATGTTTATTGCAGGACACGTTCAAAAATGATGAAAATCTACGTTCCCTCAAGAGAGGATCTCAACACGACCCTTGTATATTCATTACAACTTTTCTTTTTGGTCTGCAAGAGTTTCTGCCAACAGAACTTAGATATGTTAACCAGTGCAATAGGTGTAAAAAGGTAGCTGTTGTAATTTCGTAACATATTTTCCTCTGAAAATAACACTGAGCCTTTTATAACCGTTGGAAGAAAAACCACTTGCGTTGTACCCATAGATATAAAATTTGTCAGTAACTGTTGTTAATGTAAACAGGTGATTACAGACTAACTTAAAAATGCGATCGAATATAATAACACATAACACAAAGTTTTGTAATTGTATGCATTTCCTACAAAATACTGACTAAGCTTCTATCATGTAGGGCTTTGGTGGCCGAGTGGTTACGGTAGTTTGTCTTCTATTGATCACGCGTTCTGTCAACACTGAGATTGCGGATTTAACCCTCACTGTGGGCAGGGTGCGTTCGACAAGGATTGCGCAGTTTTCTTACCGAGGTCGGGGGTTTTCTCCGGGTACTCCGGCTTCCTCCACCAATAAAAACTGGACGCCATTATATAGCTAAAAATTGTTGAATTAAGGCCACGTTAAACAATATACAAACAAAACAAAATCAATCATGTAAAGTTCATGGATGTTAACTGCCCACAGACATGTTGTTATGTTTTGTTTTACAGCGAAGAGCAAGTGGACAGGAGGATGCCTTTATGCTTTCATTGGAAATGGTTCCATCTGGGTTGAATCCATCAACCCAAGATTTATTAAACGAGTTTTTCAAGCCGGAAACCTTAACTGGTGAAGATAGTCCGTAAGTTTTGTATCAAACAATATTACTTTTCAAATATTGGAAACTATCAGAAGCTAGCACATTGATAATTTATAGCATTAAAATAGTAACTATATACATAATCACAGCTGTTATTGAAACATTATAAACGTTGAAGATTATATCAAAATATTTTACTTAAAGTAGTCAGCTTCGGTGTCAAGGCAGGTATTTAGAAACGTCCGCATTTTTTATGATTTGGATGTATAAAAAATTATATGACAACATCTTTACAAGCTTACTGACAAAATATAATCCTGTCTGTTTTGCAATCCTTCGGAGAGACAAAAAGTTATGAAAAATTAAGACAGCTGGCTGTCCACATAAGTTCTAACAGTTATATAATGGACCAATTGTTATTTTGTTCCTGTATCAAATATGACACACATTTGGCAAGTCTTGTTATTTTGCCAGTGATCAACCAACATCCAAATAAATACAGACTTTAATATCTGAACAAATGCATTAATATCATTTTATTGCAGATTCTGTCCTCATTGTACACAAAATACACCACACGAAAGAAGTGTAAAAGCTGCTGTTTGCCCGAATACACTTATTTTACAAGTAAAAAGATTTGACAACAACATGAACAAACTAAAGAATACTTTTTTACTTGACAGGTAATTATAGCTTTATAGCTTATTAGTCCCCTACAGGCTTCGCAGAAGACGACTATAGGTTTGAATTCCGTCCGTCCGTTAGTCAGTGCGTCAGTCAGTCACACATGTTTTTGGGACCTTTTTTCTAAACGCTTGCAGATATTGAGTTGATATTTGGTAGGCGAGTCAACCATGATGAGGTACAGATCAAGTTCGAATATTTTTATTGTCTATTTTTGAAGAAGTTATATGCCTTGGAGGTAGAAAATTAAAATAAAAATAAGTGTTTTCCGGACTATTTTCTAAACGCTTGCAGATTTTCAGCAGATATTTGGTATGTGAGTCAACTATGATGAGTTACAGACCACGTTTGAATATCGTTCCGGTCCAAGGATTTTTGACGACTTTATTGCCCTTGGACTTGGAAACTTTCGTAAAAATAACAGTTTTCCGGACTTTTTTGTTAACGCTTGCAGATTCTGAGCTGATATTTGCAAGAGTGTAAACTATTGTTGAGGTCATAGATAAAGTTCGATTACCATTCCGATCCAATGATTTTTTTATGAAATTATGGCCCTTTGACTATGACAATTGTATTTGCCAGTAGGGGACGACTTAGTATTGCTTGAGCAATACTATCCACTTGATATTTTAATCGTTGCATTATTAGCATGTTTTAGTCTTAAAACTTGAATGTCTTTTACATAGTTAATTGAACTCTGAACGTTAGGTATATGTGAAGATAATAATTCTGATTAATGCCTTATTAAGTTAAAAGCAATTGAAAGCTAGTGCATCGTTTCATATATAGCAAAAATACAAAAACTATACATAATTCACGCAACTATATATTTTGTCAGTTTTCTATCGTATAAACTGGTCAGTATATTCTTAAAGAGAATTCCTAATGGTTTTTAAGATAATTTGTACTTTCCCTTAGACACATACATTGCAGGTAAACGCTTCTGTGTATGTTTCTTTCAATAATTGTTATATGAATTACTGATTTTTTGTTATGCAAATATGAATTCTTAGTCATGATAATTTGTACTTCTTTGATAAAACGAATAAACTTTTTTTTTAGAAATTGGTAACATTTCTTGCAATGTAGTTGAAAGGTAGTAAGTCCCCCCCACAGTGCACTTTGATGTCAAAAACAGTTGCAACAGTGACGTAATTTTTTTGTCGGTTTCGTGTTTTAGATAGCTCATTATTGATATGTGGTGATACTTATTGCAAATTTGTATTACCCACTGTGCTTATGTCTTAATTAACATTCGTGTCTCTGTTTAGTTACGTTTACTAACTGTAAAACATTGAGAACCATGAATATCTAAGGACGTTTCGTACATGTAAATTACGTTCCATATATTGCCATATTTCCATATATTGCCCTTTACTATGACTTGTTTGTTGTAGTACTCAAATTAGCATGAACTTACTACAATTATGGCCAAATTAATAATACACGGTAAAAATGACCAACGAGTCCTGTTTTATCAAGGCGACATAAATATAATTTTCAAAGAGATCTTTCGGGATATTTGACAATTTCTAAAGCTTTAATAACGTAAAATAAAATAGATCAACTTAGATTTATTTATTTGATACATTACGAGTTAGAGGACTAAATTCTGCCGTTAATCCGAAACTAATATCGAATTATGGCAGTAAAATTCTGCCTGCCTCCGTGATAATACAAGTGCTTGGTGTGGCTGCGCAAACCAGTCCTCTCACAATAACCCAGATTTTCCATTTCTTGTTTGCATGTGGCATTGTTTGCTTTATTTTAACTACAATTGTTTTTATATAGTACATCTATATGTTAATTTGGTATTCTGTAGAGAAATTTCAATGGAGAACACTCGATATGAACTGAAGACAATACAGGTGCGTATATTAATTTGCGTTCAATGCTTTAGGTTTTATAATTACAAGCCTATTTGTGATTTAAGTGCTTATTTACTAAAATAATCAAATAGTGTGTACTAGTAGTTTAAAAACTACAATTGCTTTCTTGCTTGCTATGAGATATGTGTTTCTTTATTGGACGAAACTCATAACAGTTGCAATTACAAGAGCAAAAAAAGTTGTTGCCATTTCAGATCTGTAATATATAATGATTTGTTGACTAATTAATTTATTACATTAAATTATTATTAAATTAACAATTATTTGACAACACTTTAAGGAGTCTTATTACAATGCAGAGTAGTAAAATGAGTCAACCTATCATTTAGTTGTGATTGGACAAATCACGACTCAATGCTTTATAGAGTATTTGATTGTTTTTTTGGTTTTGAATAGTGTTTAAGGACACTTTCATCAATTTTACAGGTATATCATGACGTCCAGTTTTTATTGGGGGAGCCCAAGTACCCGGAGAAAACAACCGGGCATTCGGGTAGGGGAACAAACAATCTTTGTCCGCAGTGAGACTCTAACCCGCAACCTCACATTTTTCTTTGTCGTTTGACTATCTATATATATTCTCTGAAGGGGATCACTTTTATTTTGTATGGAATGTAGTGACAGTCCATATATTCTAATCAATAATTAATTAGAAGTTCAGTATTTTGTTTCCTTTTTTAGTTATCTCCATCGTATCAAGTGCTTATTGAAATGCTTATTTTGTATGGAAGTAGAGAATGCAATCATTATATGTGTTCATTTTGATAAGCGCTTTAGTTAAATTAACATTTCTAAACTTTTCCGGTTTCAATTTGTGCGTGTTTTATATAATCTTCTCCAACAATCATTATCTTTATGTTGGTTATTGGATGTTGAGCTAAGTTACACAGAATTTCAGTTGGCTGTATGTACAATACATTTACCTTTTAAGTATTCACATCAGGCTTGTACAAAGTTCATATGTTAATGGAATTTGAATATGACAAGCTGAACACTAAAGTATTTAATTCCTAAATATGTTGATATTTTGGGGTATTAAATGATATTGTTCCTTTTAAAATTAGATTCATGAAGGTGATTTCATAGGATTTGGACATTGTATGTATAGACCTTCTAGTTTATTTTGTTACTTTATACATGTACCATTTCGTGATACTGCATTGTTCTATGGTTGACGGATGCAAGAATATTATTAAATTGCAACATTTATAACTTATAAATTTCAGTTCACAATAAAACGGTGCTGCTGTTGTAAATAATTTAAACATATTCACATCGTGTTGGCGTAAATATTCGTGTATTCATTCACTAATACAGAAAGATGACATTGTATAATACTGTTAATTGAATTAGAGGAAGGCCAACATTTCTGAAGTAGGTACAGATAGACATAATTACAAATGGTCAATATATGAAGTCTTATTGTTTAAAGCAACTATATCTTCATTTCCGTCAACAAATAGAACACTGCAATGAAACTAACAATTTTTTTTTGTTTTATGTTGGATGTTTAATCAATATAAATATTATTTTGTTTAGACTTGTATTATATCTAAAGCAAAGAGGTTTAAAAAAAAACAAACAAAAAACCTTTGTGTTCCTAAACATAAGTGCGTAATAAGTACTTTAAACTTTGGCTAAAGATAGAAAAGGATAAAATATACACTCACTTGGCCAAAAGTTAAGGACCACCAAGTTTTGCTTCAAATAAACAAACAAATTAATTGTTTCTGGTTCTTTGTACATATGTTATCAACAAAAGCTAGGTTTGTAGTATCTATTATTAAAATTTTTAAATCGCTCGATTCACGATACAATAACAATAGAGATTTCAAAACACTACCCTCAGCTTTTGTAAACCTAAGTTTGACGCTTTTTTTCATTTTTTATTTTTTGGTATGATAAGGGCTGGAATGACACAGCGGCAGGTTGCAGGTAGGTTCAATGTTAGCCATTCTGTCATCAGTAGGCTAATGAGACGATATAATGAAACTAGTATTGCTGGGGAAAGGCCAAGAACAGGGCGATCAAATAGGACAACAGAGAGAGAAGATATACTACTTCGAAGACTTGCTAGACAACAACCTTTTACCACTGCAAACAGGTTGCGTAGTCGATGGAATGTCAGTAAACAGAAAGCTAAACTGCAGAGACCAATAAAGCGACCCGCACTTACACAAAGATATAAGGTTGCCCGGCTGCAGTGGGAACGTGACCATATCGGGTGGAATATTCGCTGTTGGAAAATTCATTGGTCCGACGAAAGTCGTATTCTTCTGAAACCAGTTGATGGTAGGATGCGGGTATTGCGTCAACGCAACACAGCTTTCGATCTGGGAACTACAGCTTTTGGTGGTGGCAGAGTGACATTTTGAGGCTGCTTCTCATATGACTGTAAGTTAGACTTGTATCCATTAGATTGCACACTAACTGCTTTAAAATACAGAGATCAGATTCTGGACCCCCGTACTGATGCGCATCCACTTGGAAACAGACCGTGTTCATGGACGACAACGCAAGACCTCATAGAGCACGCATCGTCAAAGAGTATCTTGCAAATGAGGCTATTGAGACATTACCATTTATTGCCATGTCTCCGGATATGAATCCGATATAGCATGTTTGGGACTCAGTAGGAAAGTGAACATGACCCTCCTTGTCAGAACATTCCAGAATTGCGTGACACTTTAATTTAGGAGTGGCAGCAATTCCCTCAACGTAGACTTCAGAGACTTGTCCAGAGCATGAGGAGACGAGTTCAAGAATTGCACCGGAAGCGTGGGGGATACATACGATACTGACTCTTTTATTGTGAATAAATGTTTAAAAAGGATTTCTTTTTACATCTTAATAACCCTCAACCTGCCAACTCTTTGTATGAAACATTACCAGCGGTTCAATCTGAAACTTTTTCGACTTATGATTTTGGAGTTTTATGGCATATTTTTATAAACGACATCTTGTTGGTCTTTTCTATAAATTTTGTTTTGTAAAATAATAAACTTCTTTAAAACAGTAGACTATTTTAAACGAAACGTGAAATGAACAATGGATAGTTATATATTGATAAAAAATATTGGTTTTAAAAAATCACCTCCGCTGAAATCCTGGTAGTCCCTTACTTATGGCCAAGTGTATATAATGTAGGTCAACAATCATATTAATAGATTGAAGATATGCAGCAGGAACATTATTTCAACGGTTTTATATATTAATGTTGAGCATCTACGATTTCTATTTTCATAAATTAAACTACTAAACAGATTAAACAATCTTTGACAAACAAACTGAACAGTTATAAAGAACAAAATAATTATGTCCCAACAAAGTCAACATATAAAACTAGACAGACCGTTAAACCTTATGAGTGGAACGTTTATAGATAAATTGTGGTCAAACAAGACACTTCCAATTTCTTATATAGTATATTATCCTTTGTACAGCTATTGGGAAAAGCGGGAAAAAAATGTGGCTAATCTTTAATGTTTTTGACTGTTTGGCATTCAAGTGGGTAATCTGCAGTGCGGTTCAGCAGTAGTGATATTTTAGGGTACATTTGATAACAAGGAAATAACTTAAATCATATTCATTTCCCATTGTGATAAATGTGTGATTTGGAAATTAACGAACAAACATAAAATATACTACTATTCTGTCCTTTTGCCACGAAGAAATATTATGTTGACAAAATACAGGGTTGTTATTGAACTGTCATAACTGGATAGTAGTATTTTGAGTAACTTGTAATTTGTTCACTTTTCAGATATTATTAATCTTGTCTTTCTAGCATAAAGAAGCATATTGCAAATATAAATGCAAAAAATGACAAATAATGCAATAATACTGTTGGGTGGTAAATAGGTTTCTATTAACCCTTGATTTAGGATTTAGAATTAATATTGTCATACTCGACTGTAATTACAATTTGATATTAGCGTTTAACAGTAAGAGAGAGTTTAGTTTCAAAAATTAAAAACATTTTAAACCTATTTGTGCACGAAAATGTGCTCTGATTAAGGGGGCTATGTGCCCCCAGACACCCGCTTTTACTGCCTCCCCTGAATCTAAACACAATTTACGGCTCTGTCATTCTGTACTTGGCGTTTATTTGAATTTTGCAGGCTAAACGATTTGAATAAAAACCTAGTACGGTATTATTTATATGTATTATTGTTTTTGTAAACATTTGTAGTTAATGACTGGATCCTTTACATCGATTATGATTTTTTACAGATCATACATTGACCTTAGAGAGCAACTGTTTAGTAGATAATGATGATACAATGATAAATGTACTGCCTATGAATGACATAAATAGCAGCAATGTTCAGGTAGGTTAACATATCAAGACATATGTTGAAAAAGAGATCAGCTAAAGCAATTAGGTAGCGTTAATATGACTATTTAAAGAATAATTCAAATTATTTCGTAACAGCTTATACGATAGAACATCATTTGGGTCTGTAAACGGCTAAATGTAACATCGAACAAACCACGCAGCGGTTTATGAATGGTGTAAACAGAGCCAAACTATATTATAGAGTATAACCTGTTTAAAATGTTCCTGTTAATTTCATTTCAACAATAAATCTTGACTATTTTAACGGGGAAATAGCAATGGCACTATTTCACTTTTAACGGCGTAAGAATAGGTCATGTGACGACCGCAAGTTATATCGTATAATATAGGTTTCTCCATTGGAATTTGCCAATTCGATTTCAGCTTACAAAGAAAATTTAATTATAATGTAATAATACACAAGTATTCAGGAAAAAACTATAAAAAACGATTGAACTGGAAAACGATTTTATGAGATTCTTTTGAAGTTGATCTACGAGAAGCAATATTGTGGTATTTTTTATGCTGATTCTCCAGAATCTTAACGGTATACGCTATTTTATTTATAAATAGGGACTAAACGATTTCGGCACATGAAAAGATAAATCTATTAACCTGAATTTCTAGAGATGACAGGGGTCTCGGTGGCCGAGTGGTCAAGGTAGTTCGTCTTCTATTGATCACGTGGTCCGTCATCACTGAGATTGCAGGTTCGAGCTTCACTGTGGGCAGGATGCGTTCGACTCTAATCTTTATTGGCAAGGATTGCCAGTTTTACCACAGATTGTCGGGGGTTTTCTCCGGGTACTCCGACTTCCTACCCCCCCCCCCCAAAAAAAAAAAAAACTGGACACCATGATATAGCTTAAAAATTGCTGAACTGAAATTGTTTGTTTGTTTGAATATTGTTCACCGCTACGGTAAACAATATTCAAACAAACAAACAAACAATATATATCAACAGTCTTGTGATGTCGACCATACACTTTCTTGATTTAACTAGAGGTTTCAATTTACCCGGAAGTGATATTAAATTTGACAGCGAAGTCTTTTCGAGGAATATGTATTAATACGCTCTACTTTGTTAGCCTTGGGGTTGTACCTTTAATTTTAAACATATTTTGTGCCGTCGGTACCCGAGTGCTTAAGTAGTTAGTCATCTACTACAGATCACGTGCTTGTCAACACTAATGTTGCGGTGTCAAGCCTTACTGTGTCACGTGTTTGCTAGACTCCAACCATAATTGATAATTATTAGTTTTCCTGTCGAAATCGAGTTTTCACCGGTACTTCGGATATCTCCGCCAATGAAAACTTGACGATATGATATATCTGAGAATTGATGAAAGTGGCGTTAACGCATTGAAGCAAACATACAAACATTAATCAGATATTCACAAAGAAAATCTCATTGGATACGTTTCAATGTTAGTGAATTTACACGTCTTATGATAATAACTCATTTTATAATTAATTTCAGTCGAATGCATACATTTTGTACTATGAAAAAACTGGACAGGAATCTCAGGTTAGCATTTTTATAACAAATATATAGCTAAAATTGACAAGTGTAATGAGCCATCCATTTGTGTAGTTTGTATTTGTTGTATTTTTCGTTGCTATTGGAAGTTAACTTTTAAAACTTCAGATTCAACCCGTAAATTGCTTGCATCCTTTTTCTAGGTTTCGCTCATTGTTTTAAATGTCTCATTATTCTAAATATTATTTGTAGCATGCCCAAAGGCATTTGGATTGTTGCATAGCTGGGATGATAGTTATTCTTTTAAAATGCTGACTGGAAGTAAAATTACTAACAATAAATAACATTTTGCATTCAGTAGACTTGCTTTCAATACTAATCATTCAAATATTTGTATGATTTAAGAACTTATGGAAGGAAATACTTAAATAATGAATAATAAAATATTGATTAAGTTTTTATTATTCTTAAAAATAAGTAGTTTTCTGTTACATGAAATTTTGCATAAAAATGTACAAGTTAAATATTGAAAGCCAACTATTACGTAGTCTTTTTTGTTTTTTAATTAGATCATACACGAATTAAGAAGCCAAATTGAGACTGCAGACGAAACATTGGTTCTGTATAGGATTGGCAAGTACGAACTGAGGAGAAAGGACGTAATGGCACTATTCAGCAAAAATTGGTTGTCGGATCAGGTAGAATTTGCATATATACTCCAACAAAAATTTAAAAAATTGGTAGATCGATTGAATGTTTGCTTTACTTCCAGAGAACAGTCTTTTAGCTATATTCCGGTGAATGACAAATTATCAAACTATAAGTTTTTTCCGGAAATGGAACCACATAAGCAGAAAATTTTGACTCGCACCGGAAAATTATGCGGAAACCTTCTGTGTTGACGGTGAATGTAACCTAATGCTACAACGTTACCATACCTTTTTGAAATCTAAAAAATATTATCTTTATTGTTGAAGAAGCGTGACAATTGTCAAATACATTCATCAATATTTTCG
Organism: Limnoperna fortunei; assembly: GCA_944474755.1. Lineage (NCBI taxonomy): Eukaryota > Metazoa > Mollusca > Bivalvia > Mytilida > Modiolidae > Limnoperna > Limnoperna fortunei. The sequence continues at coordinate 596,775 of OX104121.1, read as the reverse complement.
TGGCCAGTTTATATAGGTTTGCCTTTCAAACAAAAATGAAGAATTAATTGATATTTTAATATTGCATTTATTATACGATAAATAGCTATTCTTCTGAAAATGTTATGAGTAATGTTAGAGGTTTCCAAATGAAATAGTTCGATCTTTTTTAGGTAGTTAATAGCAGCTTCGATAAATTATGCCGTTGTAGTGATGTAGCATTCTTTGATTCGTTCTTTCTGCCGACAGCTATGAAACATGGAATCGACACAATGCAATTGATCCCAGACGTTAGTTCAAAACGCCTACTGTTTTTTCCTGTTTACACTCCAGGTCATTGGTCTTTAGTGGTAGGTATTTATAAAATAACACATCCTATGTAATAGGATTTGGAAAAATGGAATGGAACAGAAAATACAGTTTAACAGAGCATTAAATACAATTTGAAAAATTAAATATAGATAACTATCGGAATGTTCAACCAGAGAAAAAGTTATATTTGCTGATACGCGTGGCGAGGTGAATATACTTTTTTGAGGTTTTAGAAATACCGATAGCAACCTCATATCAACGTCAGTAAATTTTTGTTTACATGAACGAAGCTACCATAGTCTCGTATATTGTGGCATATCTATTAATCCATTGTTGTTATACCAACCCGCAAACTTGTTTGGGGTATATAGGAATCACCCTGTCTGTCTGTCTGTGTGTCTGTCCAACTACTGTCCACATTCCTTGTAAGCGCAACTCCTCCAAAACTTAGCATAAAGGAAGTACATTATATTATATGTGCATGAAGGATTTTTATTATTGGTGAACCATACTTAAAATTGTCATATTTGGATGTCATAACAAGTAAAGTTGTATTATATACTCTGTTAATTTCATAACGAATTGCAGAGTGCTATTCTTAACTAAAGGTACAATTGTGTTGCATTTTAGGTAGTAAAACCCCAGAAAAAGAAGATAGCATATTTAGACCCGATGGGAAACACCAACACGCCATCTTTCAAGATGATACAGTAAGATATTTTGTAATTATTTCTAAAAGAATTAACCATAAGAAATACAATATGGACAATTGAAAGCAGGATAAACATTATAGAATGCCTTGATTGGTTACATGTTTCTTGTAGTATTTTATATTCCATTATCATTATTTCTCTGAAAATGAAAAGACCTATGTTTTAATTTTTTTACGTACTTAAGTTCATGTAAATATACAAGGTCAAAAAATAGGCGGTAGATATTTGTTGGCATATTATAATAAATGAATATTATTCTACATGGGTTTTTAAGCAATATATCTGTTTACAACAACTTATGGGGCCTGGGTGGTCGAGTGGTTAAGGTAGTTCATTACTATTGATCACGGTGTCTGTCAACAGCAGGTGGCAAGACGTGCATTAAATGTCCATTAAAGGAGAAAATCGTATAATCTGTGATTGTCTTTCAATATAGTGGCATGGCATTTGTTGTACTTTTACTTTGTTCTGTTTGGACTTGCAACACTTAAAGACAGTTTTCGATGGTTAAACTATTGTTCAAATTTAATTTGGATGATTTCATTTAAGTGTTTGTATCTGGTTCGTTGATAATGTAAAAATAATGTGTACTTATTTAATATTTTTCTTGTATTCAGAGATTACATGATAAGACACGAACTGAAACTGACGCGGGATACAGCATTAGAAAAGGTGAGTTTATTTAACAAAAATATTAACCCCATTGTCAGGAATAACGAATGTGCGATTTTCCTCTAAATGTTTGAAATGTCATTTCTAATCGGAATATCCAGGGATCTTAAGTATGCTTTATAAACGTGTTGTTTTTGGCCCATTGTACATTAATGACTATCAACTGAAAATAGTTCTTTATAAACTGTACGTTTTGTTGTATTGTAGAAAGTCCCACAGCAAGAGGAAGCAGGAGATTGTGGCGTGTTTGTTATTATGTACTGTAAATGTTTAGTGGAAAGACAACCAACGAACATTATCAAGGTACAGTATATATATATGTATATATATACGTCTACAAATTAAGCTAAACACTGTTAGAATTAGATTTTTAACACTGTCAAATTTTTGCTTACCCTCAGCGGGATTCGAACTCACACCGTTGTGACACTGTGGCACCAATTCGCCTGCACTATGTCCAGCGGTCTAGACCCCTCGGCCAAATCCGCTATATAAAATATAGCTTCATTAACCGGGGTAAATCGTAGACATAGACATAGTACATGTGTACTAGCGTGTGACGATGGAATTTTCGTAATCAATACGTATAATACGTATACATACCAGTAGATTAATAGCAAAGTAAAAATAACAGATTAAATGTACTTATTACTAGAGAAATTAAAAACATATCATCTCGCTGGTTGACACTTTTCTATGGGATAAGGATAAACGGAAAAGGACAACTGATAAATGGTGGTATATTTTATATATCAGTAGATATCCAAAGGTGTGAGTCGATTTTCTAAAAGTTTAAAGAAGAGATGTTTACATCCACCAATTCTGTGAGAAAATTACAGCTTGTTGCATTAAGGATTTTTCAAATAGATATTCATTCTGCTGTACGATCTGGGAAATATTTTTTTTTAAACTGAAAAAAGAACGAATCAAATAGCACAAATACCAATAACTTTTTTCCTGTTTTGTGATCAAAACCAGTTATAAGAATTGATTTAAACTCTGAGAAGGACTATTAGCTGCTTGTATCAGTATTTAATTAGATTGATGTAGTACATTGTTCGTTTAATTTCATTGCAGAATTAGAAAAGATTGTTTGATTAGATAAACATGCAAACATGTGCATTATAATGATTTTTTGTAAAAATGATTTTTTTGTTTAACGTTAATTATTTAATTTGTTTCATATTTTGAATATCAAATACCAAAATTTACGTTTTAATACTTTCAGGGCAAGAAAAAACTAAGAGAAGAAATTGTGTTATTATTGTTGAAATAAAAACATCATGAAATGTCATTTGTAATAACACATAGATGTATAGCTCCACTTACTGCATAATCTTACACAACATTTATAGATATTTAAAATGTATGTAAGTTTCGATTGATATTTGTTCAATTCAGCATTGTTGAAATGAAGTATAATTATTTATATAAAACTGTTTGGTGTTAACAGAGGATAGGTTATAATACGCAACCCGACCGCACACCATAATGAGTAACGTGTTTGGTGGGTACCATCATCCTTTTACGTTGAAGACTCAGTCTGTGGTTTTCATAAAACAATATGTAATTTTATCTGTCGCTTCTTAATAGTCTATCATTTTCAAGCCACATTAACATTAGTCTGCATTTTTGATCCCTCACATTTTCCGTATTCATTTTGTCGGAAACTATTCAAGTCACATATATAACTGAAATACTGCTTGCTCGGCGCTAAACTACCATCAATATATTGTGCAGTCAATTAATAAATCAATCATTGTTCACAGAAAGAAACCTGAAATAACATGTGTGTTAAGCACGTAATGCGAATACTAAAATACAAAACTAACCCTGAAAATGAGAGCTTTATATCCTGATCTCCACATGTTCTCGTCAACATCCACATACATGTTATTATTATGTAACATTTAAGGTAATATTCTATCAGTTTATGCAAACATACTCCATAACCTGTAGAATCTCGTATATTGCGGCATAAAAAAAACCCAGAAAATTGAATTCGATTGCTTTGCTTCTCTTCATTAATAAAGATCCACTTTATTTGTATGACATAGATATCGTTCAAATAGTGTTTGTTGCTAATGTTAACTTATATATATATATATATATATATATATTTTAAGTAATAACATAATTTGGAATTAAAAAACATCTATGTAACGGAATATTTAATTAAAGGATTTTGCTATCTATACTCGTGCGTTTCTTGTTTTTGTTTAGTTTTTAATGAATTCTGTGTAATTAAAGTTTAAAAACTACAAACCAACGACATTAGCACTGACTAGACCCTGAACACAGTAAATGATTTATCCAACTAGAATAAAAATTTTCGTATGGTGTTTTCATATAAGATTGTTCAAATTTCTTTAAGAAAATATTCGCATGTGGGTCTATTTTACAGAGCAAAGAGGCGTAACACGTTTGAGTGGGTCTGGCGTAGAAACATTTAAACTTTTGAGGCTTGAAAAAAGCTGTATAAATTCTTTTAAAATAAGTTATTTATAATTCACCTCTGAATCACATCATCAGTACAACAGCCAGGACACTTTATTTTAGAAACCTTTTAAAGTTTAATAGTAAGATTCTTAGAAAGACGTTTGCTTTGATATCTGGAATAAAAAGCAATAAACCGTACTTTGGAAAAACATTTGGCTGCAGTACAGTGAAGGGAGAAAGCAAACTTGTATGATTATCTTACATTTTTGCTTTTCCACATTGTAGCTGAAAGTCGGATTCCTGGATTATTTAACGCAAATTTTGTAGTGAGGAACTCATAATTTTGTTATTTGCAAATAAAATAATCTTGTGTCAAAACAATGGAAAACCAAGTTGTTGATAAATCGGTAAAAGCATTTCATATAACTTGTTTGGTAATCTCAATATTATAATTCAGTTAAAAGCAAAACAATGTTAAACTAGGAACTAAACAATCGAATGTTGAACTAGGAACTGCGAATGTTGAACTAGGAACTGAAAAATCGAATGTTGAACTAGGAACAGCGAATGTTGAACGAGGAACTAAAAAATTTGAATATTGAACTAGAAACAACGAATGTTGAACTAGGAACTGCGAATGTTGAACTAGGAACTGAAAAATCGAATGTTGAACTAGGAACTGCGAATGTTGAACGAGGAACTAAAAATTTTGAATATTGAACCAGAAACAACGAATGTTGAACTAGGAACTGCGAATGTTGAACTAGGAACTGAAAAATCGAATGTTGAACTAGGAACAGCGAATGTTGAACGAGGAACTAAAAAATTTGAATATTGAACTAGAAACAACGAATGTTGAACTAGGAACTGCGAATGTTGAACTAGGAACTGAAAAATCGAATGTTGAACTAGGAACTGCGAATGTTGAACGAGGAACTAAAAATTTTGAATATTGAACCAGAAACAACGAATGTTGAACTAGGAACTGCGAATGTTGAACTAGGAACTGAAAAATCGAATGTTGAACTAGGAACTGCGAATGTTGAACGAGGAACTAAAAATTTTGAATATTGAACCAGAAACAACGAATGTTGAACTAGGAACTGCGAATGTTGAACTAGGAACTGAAAAATCGAATGTTGAACTAGGAACTGCGAATGTTGAACGAGGAACTAAAAATTTTGAATATTGAACCAGAAACAACGAATGTTGAACTAGGAACTGCGAATGTTGAACTAGGAACTGAAAAATCGAATGTTGAACTAGGAACAGCGAATGTTGAACGAGGAACTAAAAAATTTGAATATTGAACTAGAAACAACGAATGTTGAACTAGGAACTGCGAATGTTGAACTAGGAACTGAAAAATCGAATGTTGAACTAGGAACTGCGAATGTTGAACGAGGAACTAAAAATTTTGAATATTGAACCAGAAACAACGAATGTTGAACTAGGAACTGCGAATGTTGAACTAGGAACTGAAAAATCGAATGTTGAACTAGGAACTGCGAATGTTGAACGAGGAACTAAAAATTTTGAATATTGAACCAGAAACAACGAATGTTGAACTAGGAACTGCGAATGTTGAACTAGGAACTGAAAAATCGAATGTTGAACTAGGAACTGCGAATGTTGAACGAGGAACTAAAAATTTTGAATATTGAACCAGAAACAACGAATGTTGAACTAGGAACTGCGAATGTTGAACTAGGAACTGAAAAATCGAATGTTGAACTAGGAACTGCGAATGTTGAACGAGGAACTAAAAATTTTGAATATTGAACCAGAAACAACGAATGTTGAACTAGGAACTGCGAATGTTGAACTAGGAACTGAAAAATCGAATGTTGAACTAGGAACTGCGAATGTTGAACGAGGAACTAAAAATTTTGAATATTGAACCAGAAACAACGAATGTTGAACTAGGAACTGCGAATGTTGAACTAGGAACTGAAAAATCGAATGTTGAACTAGGAACTGCGAATGTTGAACGAGGAACTAAAAATTTTGAATATTGAACCAGAAACAACGAATGTTGAACTAGGAACTGCGAATGTTGAACTAGGAACTGAAAAATCGAATGTTGAACTAGGAACTGCGAATGTTGAACGAGGAACTAAAAATTTTGAATATTGAACCAGAAACAACGAATGTTGAACTAGGAACTGCGAATGTTGAACTAGGAACTGAAAAATCGAATGTTGAACTAGGAACTGCGAATGTTGAATGAGGAACTAAAAATTTTGAATATTGAACCAGAAACAACGAATGTTGAACTAGGAACTGCGAATGTTGAACTAGGAACTGAAAAATCGAATGTTGAACTAGGAACTGCGAATGTTGAACGAGGAACTAAAAATTTTGAATATTGAACCAGAAACAACGAATGTTGAACTAGGAACTGCGAATGTTGAACTAGGAACTGAAAAATCGAATGTTGAACTAGGAACTGCGAATGTTGAACGAGGAACTAAAAATTTTGAATATTGAAACAGAAACAACGAATGTTGAACTAGGAACTGCGAATGTTGAACTAGGAACTGAAAAATCGAATGTTGAACTAGGAACTGCGAATGTTGAACGAGGAACTAAAAATTTTGAATATTGAACCAGAAACAACGAATGTTGAACTAGGAACTGCGAATGTTGAACTAGGAACTGAAAAATCGAATGTTGAACTAGGAACTGCGAATGTTGAACGAGGAACTAAAAATTTTGAATATTGAACCAGAAACAACGAATGTTGAACTAGGAACTGCGAATGTTGAACTAGGAACTGAAAAATCGAATGTTGAACTAGGAACTGCGAATGTTGAATGAGGAACTAAAAATTTTGAATATTGAACTAGAAACAACGAATGTTGAACTAGGAACTGCGAATGTTGAACTAGGAACTGAAAAATCGAATGTTGAACTAGGAACTGCGAATGTTGAACGAGGAACTAAAAATTTTGAATCTTGAACCAGAAACAACGAATGTTGAACTAGGAACTGCGAATGTTGAACTAGGAACTGAAAAATCGAATGTTGAACTAGGAACAGCGAATGTTGAACGAGGAACTAAAAAATTTGAATATTGAACTAGAAACAACGAATGTTGAACTAGGAACTGCGAATGTTGAACTAGGAACTGAAAAATCGAATGTTGAACTAGGAACTGCGAATGTTGAACGAGGAACTAAAAATTTTGAATATTGAACCAGAAACAACGAATGTTGAACTAGGAACTGCGAATGTTGAACTAGGAACTGAAAAATCGAATGTTGAACTAGGAACTGCGAATGTTGAACGAGGAACTAAAAATTTTGAATATCGAACCAGAAACAACGAATGTTGAACTAGGAACTGCGAATGTTGAACTAGGAACTGAAAAATCGAATGTTGAACTAGGAACTGCGAATGTTGAACGAGGAACTAAAAATTTTGAATATTGAACCAGAAACAACGAATGTTGAACTAGGAACTGCGAATGTTGAACTAGGAACTGAAAAATCGAATGTTGAACTAGGAACTGAAAAATCGAATGTTGAACTAGGAACTGCGAATGTTGAACGAGGAACTAAAAATTTTGAATATTGAACCAGAAACAACGAATGTTGAACTAGGAACTGCGAATGTTGAACTAGGAACTGAAAAATCGAATGTTGAACTAGGAACTGCGAATGTTGAACGAGGAACTAAAAATTTTGAATATTGAACCAGAAACAACGAATGTTGAACTAGGAACTGCGAATGTTGAACTAGGAACTGAAAAATCGAATGTTGAACTAGGAACTGCGAATGTTGAACGAGGAACTAAAAATTTTGAATATTGAACCAGAAACAACGAATGTTGAACTAGGAACTGCGAATGTTGAACTAGGAACTGAAAAATCGAATGTTGAACTAGGAACTGCGAATGTTGAACGAGGAACTAAAAATTTTGAATATTGAACCAGAAACAACGAATGTTGAACTAGGAACTGCGAATGTTGAACTAGGAACTGAAAAATCGAATGTTGAACTAGGAACTGCGAATGTTGAATGAGGAACTAATAATTTTGAATAATTAACTAGAAACAACGAATGTTGAACTAGGAACTGCGAATGTTGAACTAGGAACTGAAAAATCGAATGTTGAACTAGGAACTGCGAATGTTGAACGAGGAACTAAAAATTTTGAATCTTGAACCAGAAACAACGAATGTTGAACTAGGAACTGCGAATGTTGAACTAGGAACTGAAAAATCGAATGTTGAACTAGGAACAGCGAATGTTGAACGAGGAACTAAAAAATTTGAATATTGAACTAGAAACAACGAATGTTGAACTAGGAACTGCGAATGTTGAACTAGGAACTGAAAAATCGAATGTTGAACTAGGAACTGCGAATGTTGAACGAGGAACTAAAAATTTTGAATATTGAACCAGAAACAACGAATGTTGAACTAGGAACTGCGAATGTTGAACTAGGAACTGAAAAATCGAATGTTGAACTAGGAACTGCGAATGTTGAACGAGGAACTAAAAATTTTGAATATTGAACCAGAAACAACGAATGTTGAACTAGGAACTGCGAATGTTGAACTAGGAACTGAAAAATCGAATGTTGAACTAGGAACTGCGAATGTTGAACGAGGAACTAAAAATTTTGAATATTGAACCAGAAACAACGAATGTTGAACTAGGAACTGCGAATGTTGAACTAGGAACTGAAAAATCGAATGTTGAACTAGGAACAGCGAATGTTGAACGAGGAACTAAAAAATTTGAATATTGAACTAGAAACAACGAATGTTGAACTAGGAACTGCGAATGTTGAACTAGGAACTGAAAAATCGAATGTTGAACTAGGAACTGCGAATGTTGAACGAGGAACTAAAAATTTTGAATATTGAACCAGAAACAACGAATGTTGAACTAGGAACTGCGAATGTTGAACTAGGAACTGAAAAATCGAATGTTGAACTAGGAACTGCGAATGTTGAACGAGGAACTAAAAATTTTGAATATTGAACCAGAAACAACGAATGTTGAACTAGGAACTGCGAATGTTGAACTAGGAACTGAAAAATCGAATGTTGAACTAGGAACTGCGAATGTTGAACGAGGAACTAAAAATTTTGAATATTGAACCAGAAACAACGAATGTTGAACTAGGAACTGCGAATGTTGAACTAGGAACTGAAAAATCGAATGTTGAACTAGGAACTGCGAATGTTGAACGAGGAACTAAAAATTTTGAATATTGAACCAGAAACAACGAATGTTGAACTAGGAACTGCGAATGTTGAACTAGGAACTGAAAAATCGAATGTTGAACTAGGAACAGCGAATGTTGAACGAGGAACTAAAAAATTTGAATATTGAACTAGAAACAACGAATGTTGAACTAGGAACTGCGAATGTTGAACTAGGAACTGAAAAATCGAATGTTGAACTAGGAACTGCGAATGTTGAACGAGGAACTAAAAATTTTGAATATTGAACCAGAAACAACGAATGTTGAACTAGGAACTGCGAATGTTGAACTAGGAACTGAAAAATCGAATGTTGAACTAGGAACTGCGAATGTTGAACGAGGAACTAAAAATTTTGAATATTGAACCAGAAACAACGAATGTTGAACTAGGAACTGCGAATGTTGAACTAGGAACTGAAAAATCGAATGTTGAACTAGGAACTGAAAAATCGAATGTTGAACTAGGAACTGCGAATGTTGAACGAGGAACTAAAAATTTTGAATATTGAACCAGAAACAACGAATGTTGAACTAGGAACTGCGAATGTTGAACTAGGAACTGAAAAATCGAATGTTGAACTAGGAACTGCGAATGTTGAACGAGGAACTAAAAATTTTGAATATTGAACCAGAAACAACGAATGTTGAACTAGGAACTGCGAATGTTGAACTAGGAACTGAAAAATCGAATGTTGAACTAGGAACTGCGAATGTTGAACGAGGAACTAAAAATTTTGAATATTGAACCAGAAACAACGAATGTTGAACTAGGAACTGCGAATGTTGAACTAGGAACTGAAAAATCGAATGTTGAACTAGGAACTGCGAATGTTGAACGAGGAACTAAAAATTTTGAATATTGAACCAGAAACAACGAATGTTGAACTGGGAACTGCGAATGTTGAACTAGGAACTGAAAAATCGAATGTTGAACTAGGAACTGCGAATGTTGAATGAGGAACTAATAATTTTGAATAATTAACTAGAAACAACGAATGTTGAACTAGGAACTGCGAATGTTGAACTAGGAACTGAAAAATCGAATGTTGAACTAGGAACTGCGAATGTTGAACGAGGAACTAAAAATTTTGAATCTTGAACCAGAAACAACGAATGTTGAACTAGGAACTGCGAATGTTGAACTAGGAACTGAAAAATCGAATGTTGAACTAGGAACAGCGAATGTTGAACGAGGAACTAAAAAATTTGAATATTGAACTAGAAACAACGAATGTTGAACTAGGAACTGCGAATGTTGAACTAGGAACTGAAAAATCGAATGTTGAACTAGGAACTGCGAATGTTGAACGAGGAACTAAAAATTTTGAATATTGAACCAGAAACAACGAATGTTGAACTAGGAACTGCGAATGTTGAACTAGGAACTGAAAAATCGAATGTTGAACTAGGAACTGCGAATGTTGAACGAGGAACTAAAAATTTTGAATATTGAACCAGAAACAACGAATGTTGAACTAGGAACTGCGAATGTTGAACTAGGAACTGAAAAATCGAATGTTGAACTAGGAACTGCGAATGTTGAACGAGGAACTAAAAATTTTGAATATTGAACCAGAAACAACGAATGTTGAACTAGGAACTGCGAATGTTGAACTAGGAACTGAAAAATCGAATGTTGAACTAGGAACAGCGAATGTTGAACGAGGAACTAAAAAATTTGAATATTGAACTAGAAACAACGAATGTTGAACTAGGAACTGCGAATGTTGAACTAGGAACTGAAAAATCGAATGTTGAACTAGGAACTGCGAATGTTGAACGAGGAACTAAAAATTTTGAATATTGAACCAGAAACAACGAATGTTGAACTAGGAACTGCGAATGTTGAACTAGGAACTGAAAAATCGAATGTTGAACTAGGAACTGCGAATGTTGAACGAGGAACTAAAAATTTTGAATATTGAACCAGAAACAACGAATGTTGAACTAGGAACTGCGAATGTTGAACTAGGAACTGAAAAATCGAATGTTGAACTAGGAACTGCGAATGTTGAACGAGGAACTAAAAATTTTGAATATTGAACCAGAAACAACGAATGTTGAACTAGGAACTGCGAATGTTGAACTAGGAACTGAAAAATCGAATGTTGAACTAGGAACTGCGAATGTTGAACGAGGAACTAAAAATTTTGAATATTGAACCAGAAACAACGAATGTTGAACTAGGAACTGCGAATGTTGAACTAGGAACTGAAAAATCGAATGTTGAACTAGGAACTGCGAATGTTGAACGAGGAACTAAAAATTTTGAATATTGAACCAGAAACAACGAATGTTGAACTAGGAACTGCGAATGTTGAACTAGGAACTGAAAAATCGAATGTTGAACTAGGAACTGCGAATGTTGAACGAGGAACTAAAAATTTTGAATATTGAACCAGAAACAACGAATGTTGAACTAGGAACTGCGAATGTTGAACTAGGAACTGAAAAATCGAATGTTGAACTAGGAACAGCGAATGTTGAACGAGGAACTAAAAAATTTGAATATTGAACTAGAAACAACGAATGTTGAACTAGGAACTGCGAATGTTGAACTAGGAACTGAAAAATCGAATGTTGAACTAGGAACTGCGAATGTTGAACGAGGAACTAAAAATTTTGAATATTGAACCAGAAACAACGAATGTTGAACTAGGAACTGCGAATGTTGAACTAGGAACTGAAAAATCGAATGTTGAACTAGGAACTGCGAATGTTGAACGAGGAACTAAAAATTTTGAATATTGAACCAGAAACAACGAATGTTGAACTAGGAACTGCGAATGTTGAACTAGGAACTGAAAAATCGAATGTTGAACTAGGAACTGCGAATGTTGAACGAGGAACTAAAAATTTTGAATATTGAACCAGAAACAACGAATGTTGAACTAGGAACTGCGAATGTTGAACTAGGAACTGAAAAATCGAATGTTGAACTAGGAACAGCGAATGTTGAACGAGGAACTAAAAAATTTGAATATTGAACTAGAAACAACGAATGTTGAACTAGGAACTGCGAATGTTGAACTAGGAACTGAAAAATCGAATGTTGAACTAGGAACTGCGAATGTTGAACGAGGAACTAAAAATTTTGAATATTGAACCAGAAACAACGAATGTTGAACTAGGAACTGCGAATGTTGAACTAGGAACTGAAAAATCGAATGTTGAACTAGGAACTGCGAATGTTGAACGAGGAACTAAAAATTTTGAATATTGAACCAGAAACAACGAATGTTGAACTAGGAACTGCGAATGTTGAACTAGGAACTGAAAAATCGAATGTTGAACTAGGAACTGCGAATGTTGAACGAGGAACTAAAAATTTTGAATATTGAACCAGAAACAACGAATGTTGAACTAGGAACTGCGAATGTTGAACTAGGAACTGAAAAATCGAATGTTGAACTAGGAACAGCGAATGTTGAACGAGGAACTAAAAAATTTGAATATTGAACTAGAAACAACGAATGTTGAACTAGGAACTGCGAATGTTGAACTAGGAACTGAAAAATCGAATGTTGAACTAGGAACTGCGAATGTTGAACGAGGAACTAAAAATTTTGAATATTGAACCAGAAACAACGAATGTTGAACTAGGAACTGCGAATGTTGAACTAGGAACTGAAAAATCGAATGTTGAACTAGGAACTGCGAATGTTGAACGAGGAACTAAAAATTTTGAATATTGAACCAGAAACAACGAATGTTGAACTAGGAACTGCGAATGTTGAACTAGGAACTGAAAAATCGAATGTTGAACTAGGAACTGCGAATGTTGAACGAGGAACTAAAAATTTTGAATATTGAACCAGAAACAACGAATGTTGAACTAGGAACTGCGAATGTTGAACTAGGAACTGAAAAATCGAATGTTGAACTAGGAACTGCGAATGTTGAACGAGGAACTAAAAATTTTGAATATTGAACCAGAAACAACGAATGTTGAACTAGGAACTGCGAATGTTGAACTAGGAACTGAAAAATCGAATGTTGAACTAGGAACAGCGAATGTTGAACGAGGAACTAAAAAATTTGAATATTGAACTAGAAACAACGAATGTTGAACTAGGAACTGCGAATGTTGAACTAGGAACTGAAAAATCGAATGTTGAACTAGGAACTGCGAATGTTGAACGAGGAACTAAAAATTTTGAATATTGAACCAGAAACAACGAATGTTGAACTAGGAACTGCGAATGTTGAACTAGGAACTGAAAAATCGAATGTTGAACTAGGAACTGCGAATGTTGAACGAGGAACTAAAAATTTTGAATATTGAACCAGAAACAACGAATGTTGAACTAGGAACTGCGAATGTTGAACTAGGAACTGAAAAATCGAATGTTGAACTAGGAACTGAAAAATCGAATGTTGAACTAGGAACTGCGAATGTTGAACGAGGAACTAAAAATTTTGAATATTGAACCAGAAACAACGAATGTTGAACTAGGAACTGCGAATGTTGAACTAGGAACTGAAAAATCGAATGTTGAACTAGGAACTGCGAATGTTGAACGAGGAACTAAAAATTTTGAATATTGAACCAGAAACAACGAATGTTGAACTAGGAACTGCGAATGTTGAACTAGGAACTGAAAAATCGAATGTTGAACTAGGAACTGCGAATGTTGAACGAGGAACTAAAAATTTTGAATATTGAACCAGAAACAACGAATGTTGAACTAGGAACTGCGAATGTTGAACTAGGAACTGAAAAATCGAATGTTGAACTAGGAACTGCGAATGTTGAACGAGGAACTAAAAATTTTGAATATTGAACCAGAAACAACGAATGTTGAACTGGGAACTGCGAATGTTGAACTAGGAACTGAAAAATCGAATGTTGAACTAGGAACTGCGAATGTTGAATGAGGAACTAATAATTTTGAATAATTAACTAGAAACAACGAATGTTGAACTAGGAACTGCGAATGTTGAACTAGGAACTGAAAAATCGAATGTTGAACTAGGAACTGCGAATGTTGAACGAGGAACTAAAAATTTTGAATCTTGAACCAGAAACAACGAATGTTGAACTAGGAACTGCGAATGTTGAACTAGGAACTGAAAAATCGAATGTTGAACTAGGAACAGCGAATGTTGAACGAGGAACTAAAAAATTTGAATATTGAACTAGAAACAACGAATGTTGAACTAGGAACTGCGAATGTTGAACTAGGAACTGAAAAATCGAATGTTGAACTAGGAACTGCGAATGTTGAACGAGGAACTAAAAATTTTGAATATTGAACCAGAAACAACGAATGTTGAACTAGGAACTGCGAATGTTGAACTAGGAACTGAAAAATCGAATGTTGAACTAGGAACTGCGAATGTTGAACGAGGAACTAAAAATTTTGAATATTGAACCAGAAACAACGAATGTTGAACTAGGAACTGCGAATGTTGAACTAGGAACTGAAAAATCGAATGTTGAACTAGGAACTGCGAATGTTGAACGAGGAACTAAAAATTTTGAATATTGAACCAGAAACAACGAATGTTGAACTAGGAACTGCGAATGTTGAACTAGGAACTGAAAAATCGAATGTTGAACTAGGAACAGCGAATGTTGAACGAGGAACTAAAAAATTTGAATATTGAACTAGAAACAACGAATGTTGAACTAGGAACTGCGAATGTTGAACTAGGAACTGAAAAATCGAATGTTGAACTAGGAACTGCGAATGTTGAACGAGGAACTAAAAATTTTGAATATTGAACCAGAAACAACGAATGTTGAACTAGGAACTGCGAATGTTGAACTAGGAACTGAAAAATCGAATGTTGAACTAGGAACTGCGAATGTTGAACGAGGAACTAAAAATTTTGAATATTGAACCAGAAACAACGAATGTTGAACTAGGAACTGCGAATGTTGAACTAGGAACTGAAAAATCGAATGTTGAACTAGGAACTGCGAATGTTGAACGAGGAACTAAAAATTTTGAATATTGAACCAGAAACAACGAATGTTGAACTAGGAACTGCGAATGTTGAACTAGGAACTGAAAAATCGAATGTTGAACTAGGAACTGCGAATGTTGAACGAGGAACTAAAAATTTTGAATATTGAACCAGAAACAACGAATGTTGAACTAGGAACTGCGAATGTTGAACTAGGAACTGAAAAATCGAATGTTGAACTAGGAACTGCGAATGTTGAACGAGGAACTAAAAATTTTGAATATTGAACCAGAAACAACGAATGTTGAACTAGGAACTGCGAATGTTGAACTAGGAACTGAAAAATCGAATGTTGAACTAGGAACTGCGAATGTTGAACGAGGAACTAAAAATTTTGAATATTGAACCAGAAACAACGAATGTTGAACTAGGAACTGCGAATGTTGAACTAGGAACTGAAAAATCGAATGTTGAACTAGGAACAGCGAATGTTGAACGAGGAACTAAAAAATTTGAATATTGAACTAGAAACAACGAATGTTGAACTAGGAACTGCGAATGTTGAACTAGGAACTGAAAAATCGAATGTTGAACTAGGAACTGCGAATGTTGAACGAGGAACTAAAAATTTTGAATATTGAACCAGAAACAACGAATGTTGAACTAGGAACTGCGAATGTTGAACTAGGAACTGAAAAATCGAATGTTGAACTAGGAACTGCGAATGTTGAACGAGGAACTAAAAATTTTGAATATTGAACCAGAAACAACGAATGTTGAACTAGGAACTGCGAATGTTGAACTAGGAACTGAAAAATCGAATGTTGAACTAGGAACTGCGAATGTTGAACGAGGAACTAAAAATTTTGAATATTGAACCAGAAACAACGAATGTTGAACTAGGAACTGCGAATGTTGAACTAGGAACTGAAAAATCGAATGTTGAACTAGGAACTGCGAATGTTGAACGAGGAACTAAAAATTTTGAATATTGAACCAGAAACAACGAATGTTGAACTAGGAACTGCGAATGTTGAACTAGGAACTGAAAAATCGAATGTTGAACTAGGAACAGCGAATGTTGAACGAGGAACTAAAAAATTTGAATATTGAACTAGAAACAACGAATGTTGAACTAGGAACTGCGAATGTTGAACTAGGAACTGAAAAATCGAATGTTGAACTAGGAACTGCGAATGTTGAACGAGGAACTAAAAATTTTGAATATTGAACCAGAAACAACGAATGTTGAACTAGGAACTGCGAATGTTGAACTAGGAACTGAAAAATCGAATGTTGAACTAGGAACTGCGAATGTTGAACGAGGAACTAAAAATTTTGAATATTGAACCAGAAACAACGAATGTTGAACTAGGAACTGCGAATGTTGAACTAGGAACTGAAAAATCGAATGTTGAACTAGGAACTGAAAAATCGAATGTTGAACTAGGAACTGCGAATGTTGAACGAGGAACTAAAAATTTTGAATATTGAACCAGAAACAACGAATGTTGAACTAGGAACTGCGAATGTTGAACTAGGAACTGAAAAATCGAATGTTGAACTAGGAACTGCGAATGTTGAACGAGGAACTAAAAATTTTGAATATTGAACCAGAAACAACGAATGTTGAACTAGGAACTGCGAATGTTGAACTAGGAACTGAAAAATCGAATGTTGAACTAGGAACTGCGAATGTTGAACGAGGAACTAAAAATTTTGAATATTGAACCAGAAACAACGAATGTTGAACTAGGAACTGCGAATGTTGAACTAGGAACTGAAAAATCGAATGTTGAACTAGGAACTGCGAATGTTGAACGAGGAACTAAAAATTTTGAATATTGAACCAGAAACAACGAATGTTGAACTAGGAACTGCGAATGTTGAACTAGGAACTGAAAAATCGAATGTTGAACTAGGAACTGCGAATGTTGAATGAGGAACTAATAATTTTGAATAATTAACTAGAAACAACGAATGTTGAACTAGGAACTGCGAATGTTGAACTAGGAACTGAAAAATCGAATGTTGAACTAGGAACTGCGAATGTTGAACGAGGAACTAAAAATTTTGAATCTTGAACCAGAAACAACGAATGTTGAACTAGGAACTGCGAATGTTGAACTAGGAACTGAAAAATCGAATGTTGAACTAGGAACAGCGAATGTTGAACGAGGAACTAAAAAATTTGAATATTGAACTAGAAACAACGAATGTTGAACTAGGAACTGCGAATGTTGAACTAGGAACTGAAAAATCGAATGTTGAACTAGGAACAGCGAATGTTGAACGAGGAACTAAAAAATTTGAATATTGAACTAGAAACAACGAATGTTGAACTAGGAACTGCGAATGTTGAACTAGGAACTGAAAAATCGAATGTTGAACTAGGAACTGCGAATGTTGAACGAGGAACTAAAAATTTTGAATATTGAACCAGAAACAACGAATGTTGAACTAGGAACTGCGAATGTTGAACTAGGAACTGAAAAATCGAATGTTGAACTAGGAACTGCGAATGTTGAACGAGGAACTAAAAATTTTGAATATTGAACCAGAAACAACGAATGTTGAACTAGGAACTGCGAATGTTGAACTAGGAACTGAAAAATCGAATGTTGAACTAGGAACTGCGAATGTTGAACGAGGAACTAAAAATTTTGAATATTGAACCAGAAACAACGAATGTTGAACTAGGAACTGCGAATGTTGAACTAGGAACTGAAAAATCGAATGTTGAACTAGGAACTGCGAATGTTGAACGAGGAACTAAAAATTTTGAATATTGAACCAGAAACAACGAATGTTGAACTAGGAACTGCGAATGTTGAACTAGGAACTGAAAAATCGAATGTTGAACTAGGAACTGCGAATGTTGAACTAGGAACTGAAAAATCGAATGTTGAACTAGGAACTGCGAATGTTGAACAAGGAACTGAGTGCTTAATGTTAAACCGAGAAAAGAGGTCTTTGGTATTTATTTGAATGTTGAATGTTGAACGTTGAACAAGTAACCAACTTGATTCACGTATATGATCCATACATGCCATATGAACATACCCATTTCAGATAGTAGCAGAAAGTTGTGTAGACAAGCACTTAAATTAATTTAAAAGTACACAAAAATCATTTCGACATTAATAAAATTGAATTGTTTGATTTTAAATAACAATAAAAATGCCAGACAAATTTTTTGCAATCTCAGAAACGCTGTATTTTTTGACATTTTTGTGACGTCACCAAAACATTAAAGAAAGAAGTAATGAAAAGCAGAGGAACTGGCAGGGTGCTCTGAAGTAACTTCATGAACCATAAAATATGCGATGCTCGCATTTAGGCTTTGCCAATATTAATATTAGACTTAATAGGTAAAATAGTGTTTCATTTTACACCTCATTACTTGTACAGCCTTTCCTGTCATAGTTTAAAACTAAAAATCAAGTTATTTACTACACTGCTCGTAATCACGCGCATGCACCAAGTAATGTGAAGAAAATTGTGAGACAGCGATTTCCGGTTATGCAAGAGAGGGGTTAAACAGTGTAATCAGGTGCATTAGAGCGATTACCAATCCGTGTACTCTAACCCTGTAGATGTACTTACTAATGCTAAAATGGTCTCTTCATTTTTTCTCTGGGCATCTGCACTTTCTGTCCCACATCGAAAGTTTCCAAAGGTATATTTAGCCAATGTGTTTCAATCCATTCCTTGGATGTCTTTATCTGTTGTTATTAGCTAAAAACAAATTTGTTATCTCATTCAAGATACATATATACAATTCATATACATACATTGATAAAGTGTGTTCTATTCAGAATGGTGAAAAAGATAGTGTTTATTTTGAAGAAACTAAGAATAACTGTATAAAAAAAAAGTCACTTTCACAACATCTTTGCTACAATCCTTATAAATTTCTTTCAAACTGTACTATTGTTAGTTTTAATTTTTTATATAAAATATAGCTGAAATATTGCTTGCTGGATGTAAAACAACAATCAATCAATCAATTTAAAAAAAAAAAGAAATATGAAACCCCAGTTTGAATAGCTTTTTAGCAGTGACCTGTCTAGAACACAGAATCTGCATGATCTACATGTATGTACCAAACTCACTGATCACAACTGTAGAAGTGTGAAATATTAACACCATAGGCTGGTGCTGCTGGAATGTTGCTATCAATAAACAGGATGTTGACCATTGGAAAGTTTTCGTAATCATATTTGTTTTTGAGTATAGTTTGTATTTTCCACGAGTCTCAGGGGCTTAGCTGACCCTTGTGCCATGTGCATTGCAAGCAAATTTAATTAGACGAGGGGTCTGGGGACCGCCTTAGGTCCCCAGCAGGTCCGGGGCTGAGCCCTGGTAGGGGGACCAGGGAGACGAAGCCTCCTCAAGCTCCTGCATTTTGGGGTTTTAAAGAGTTTAATCTATACATAAATTAAATGACAAAAACAAACGTTTTTTACCTTTTTTATGTAAAGCAGTATGCTTAACAAATGGATTTCATTTAAAACAAAGATTTTTTATCAAATTTAAAGATACTATACACCAGTAATTTTTCATTTTAAACTCAAGCGGTAAACAAACTTTTTGACGAATACTATTAAAATAATGTTAATTAAAGGAAACCAGAATACAATATCAAGCTAATGCATAGATCAACGTCCGTCAAGCGCTGATCACTTTTACGGGTCGGTGTTTTTTTGTTTTTTTTTCTTCTTCAGGTTTTTTTTTGTTGACAATCTGAGGTGCAAGCAAATGATTTTTTGCTTGTATGGGAGCTACGTGCCCGAGTCTATTTATAAAATATACTGGAAAAATAGATGCCATTAAAACAATGCAAGGTTTTCTTTTCCTCAACACATAAAGAGTATGCACTAAAAGATTTGTGTAAGAATTATAGTTGTATACTATTATTTGACAGCAAATGAAATGACAGAGGTAAAAATTATTTGTTCACATACCATAACTTCATAATTACCTTGATTCTTAATTAATTTCTCCAATTTGTGAAATAGTGAGATGCAAAACTGGTATACTATCATTTATAAGCACATCTCCATTATTGATTCATTGGAATTTCCTCATAATATTGTTTTAGTTCTCTGTAAATAAAATAATTAAAAAGTCAGTTATGACACAATTAGAAATTAATCATAATATGTAACATACATGTATAGATGGAATAAACCACATTATACAGTATAGCCTAACTTGGGTCACATGATGCATTCATAGGTGGATACAATTTTAAGTCATTTATTGTCTCATTGTGAATTGATAAATGTGCAAATTTAGTTTTAAAAATTAAATTAAAATATCAGGAAATAGTTTATACAGGTTAAACTCACATAACCTACTCTGGATCTGTTTGCACCATTCATAAACCTCATCACAGTTTTTATAGACCCAAAGAAGGTTATATTTCTGATTTTTTTAAAAACTTGAAATAATCTTAAAATAACATTAATTTAAATTATTTAAATCACAAATGAGTTTATATTTAGAATTTATGTTCTAAATATATTGTCCCAAGTTCAAGTTACTATAATGTAGTTCCTTTTATCTTTTTTCTTTTTTTTTTATGGATGGAGTAATGGGACCTCTTTGTACCTCCCTCCTTTAAAACAAAAATGTTACAAAATTGTTCAATAACAAGAGTGTGAAAAATTGCTGAAAGTGGCGTCAAACACCATCAAACAAACAAACAAACAATAACAAGAGTGAAACTTAATAGAGTAGCATGTGTCCATTTGTAATTTAAATAAGTACATATATTGTATTGTATGCAACTCCATGGTAACAGAACCAATTTTAACAAATTATCATGTTGTTGCTTAAGCATCATACATCCTATGTATAAGAACATACTGGTGTCATAAAGTTTGTATGGTAATTGTTTGTTTGGTTGTTTTCTATGATGTTTAATGCCACTTTCAGCAATTTTTAGCTATATCATGGCATCCAGTTTTTATTATTGAGGGAGGAAGTTGGAGTACCAGGAGAAAACCCACCACCTTCCATAAGAAAACTGGCAATCCTCGGCAATTATGATGGGTGAATGGCATACACTGCCTGCAAGGAGACTTATACCCGCGACCTCAGTGTTAACTAGCACATGATTAACCACTCTGTCACTATAGCAATTTTACTTGAAATTATATATCTTGTTGCACATTCAATTCCATACCATAATACGGTGACATCTATTTACACTAAAAATTACTACATGTTGTGCTTGGATGTCTTTAAATGTGAGCTTTAAGTGAATAGTCCTGTTCCAGCTGAGACAGATCAACATGTCATCCCTGCATTTTCGATTCTGATTTTAGTTAAATAACACATTTACATACACATATCTTGAAAATGAAGGAAATATATAATTGGCTTGAAAAACATTTACATACTTTTAAGCTTATCTTCATAATTGTATGCATCATCCTCAATTATCCATGGATATTCACAGAATCTGGATTTTAGATAATGCAGGTGGGGTTCTGAATTTTCCTTGGCAAAGATATTGTTTCTGTTTTTAACTGGGGAAAAATTAGGAATAATCTATTGAAATAATTGTAATAGGAATAATCAATTGAAAAAATATTTCAAATTAACTTTTATAGTTTTGCAAGTGTTATAAACTTTTAAATGTTAAAATTGATATTAAAATGCAGGCTGAAACAACTCAATTTTAAACTTAAATTTTTTCTCTCTGATAAATTTCTGGTTGTATTTTTTGATAAACTGAAAAAGTATACTATACAGTGGCAGTTATATTACAAAAGAAAAACCAATACCATAGCTTTAATTTTATTACACCACATTAATCTTATATGTGAAATTTATCTACATGCAAGCAAGCTACTGAATAGTCATGACCTACCCTGGCCCCAGCACCATAAAATCTTATATTTTGCTGAACATGAAAATTAACTATGTTACATTGACAACAAAGGAAAGCTAAAGTTTTGACTGGACGAAACTATAAGAAGAATTAAAAAAAATCAGCAAATATTTTTTTATTGCACTGTGCCTGGTCCTATAAATAATAAATATAACTTGAGACATTTTCAATTTAATTTTAAGTAAAATGTTTTGCCCAGCATGAAAATGTCCTAAATTACCATAAAAACAGAAGATATTGTTATTTTTGATTCAGCAAAGAACTTTTTATGAGGCCCAGTCTTGTTTTCCTGTCTTGTGTCATTATTGTTATCTGAAAGGCAAACGGAGCAATTCTCACGTCAAAAACATTCACAATGTCATTACATATCATGTTTTAAGTTTTCAATTAATATATAAAGTTCATTAAAATACAAAATTACCGAATATTTCGCATCAAAGGGCAGACATCAAAGAGAATATTCTCACAGTGCTATCACAGCAGACGAGCACGTACACACAAAAAAATCCAAACAAAGAGAACCGTCCGGCACCAGCAACAATTTTTTTTGTATAGTATATTATTATTATTATTATTATTGTAATTATTATTTTGGTACCTAAGTTATAAAGAAATATCTTGAATGTGTGTAGAAAATATAACGTTATAGACATTTATCAGACGCTGTAAAATTTTGGTCTTTAGGATTTCGGTACCTTACGGTTCTCTAAAAAACGTAAACAAAGATCTATATATAGAATACTTATCTTGATCATCGGATACTATACAGAACTCGCACATCTGTCGAATTGAAGCATGAAACAATCTTTAGGGCAATTCTTGTTTCGTTTTTGATGTTTGTTCCATTTTCTACATAAATAATCTAAATATGAATTTCACAAACAAACCGCACAGCATATTCGCAATATTTAATATCGAACCGTTTTTACCCAACGAGGCTGTTAAATTCCTGATACGTTCCGATCATCTTATCTTTACTGGAACATCATTCGACGAGGACAAAAA
This sequence comes from Limnoperna fortunei, assembly GCA_944474755.1. Classification (NCBI taxonomy): domain Eukaryota; kingdom Metazoa; phylum Mollusca; class Bivalvia; order Mytilida; family Modiolidae; genus Limnoperna; species Limnoperna fortunei. The sequence continues at coordinate 573,617 of OX104121.1, read as the reverse complement.
TTTTGACAAATCACGGGACTAGGCACTGTTTGCTGATGGACCTTCTAGATGAGCATGTGGCAGCGGAGATTTATAATAGCTCGTGGTATCCGTTTCTTTCAAAGATGGAAATGTTTTTTGACATCTTACTTCATTAAAAAAAACACATAATGCAGAGACATATAATTACATTATATGTCTCTGCCTACTTGTAATTTTTCCTTCATTTTTATAAAATACAATAATATTACATTTCTTCACTTTCTTGTATTTGATAAAGAAGACAATCATTAGGAATTACATATTTGAATAAAATATTTAAACAAAATATTATTGTTTTCTTTTATCAGAATGTTGTGCATTTTCTTTGTATCTGTATGTCTTACAAAATCTACTATCCACCCTGTCTGATTGATATTGCTGTGTAAGAGACGGCACATTTTTTTTATAACCATGTATGGCTATCCAATTTGATTAACGGGGTTAACAGTACTTAATGTCACGGTGGCTACATTAATTGCATATTTTAAAGTTCTACAGATTTTACCAATAAACATTTTTAACATTAGCATCTATTAAATATGGGTAGTGCATTAATTTGAAGCATGTAAAAATTTCACCTGTGTCATATGTGTGTCACATGTGTTAATATTCACATGAGTGTAACATATGTTAGACACGCATGTGAATGACATGTGTGCCACGCATGTGACACACATGTAAGGAAAACACACATGTGAAACGCATGTGTTACACATGTGATCGGCTACACATGTGTCACATGCGTGGCACTTTTAGCCTAGTACCAGCATAACCAGTATTTTTGAATGTCTTTTTGTTTGAATGCTGTTTTAACGCCACTTTCAGCAATTTTTCAGCTATATCGTGGCGTCCAGATTTTATTGGGGGAGGAAGCCCGTAAGAAAACTGGCAATCCTTATCAACTAAGATTGGAGTCGAGTACTCCCTGCCCGCCAGTATGTTTGAATATAAATTATACCCGCCAACAACGGAAAACCAGCAATTTGTGTCTCTATAGAGTCGAGCACACCACAATGTCTTTAATAACAAACACAAATTCACTGTTGACAGGCACGTAATCAATGGTAAATGACTAAACAACTGAATTGCCGTTTAGGTCAATTAAAATACGTTTTTGATCTCGGTAAACATGTTAATGTTTTTCTGATATGCATCTACATATGTATTTGCACTTGATATGAATAAACAGAAGATCAATTAATGTTGAATATTTAAGTGATTTGGAAGAAAGTATTCGAGTTTGCCTGATAAGGGAGAACACTTGTAATTCAAACTGATAGATCTATCTTAACCAGATTTAGAAGTGTGATAGAAAATGAAATTAGGCAAGATTTATTTTTAGTTTTGCTTCCTGTCACCAACGACAACCACCCACACCCACAAATGACCAACTACCACCATCCCTCGCCCTCTCTCAATATCGCCAATTTTATTTAACAATATTGCCTTTGTGGAATAAAGTGTATGAAGGATCACATTAATATTTAATTGATATCTGAAAAACAAATACATGTTGTACTTTACAATTTAATGGTCATCTTCAATAGTCGTTAATCTATTATTGCATACATGGTTTAATAAATATTTGATTGATATATGATTGTTTATATTTTTATAGAATGTATTAATATTTCTTTTGACAGGCACTGTTTCCTACAGACACGAAGGTATTGGATCCTGGTTTTTATGTGCTGTAATGTGGGCGTTTAAGTATTATGCATACAAAGAAGAGTTGCATCATCTTCTTATTAGGGTAAACTTTTTATATGTCAAAGTTAAAACTGTCTCCTCCATCATAACTATTACATGCAATGTAATTTTTGTTTCAAACATATTTAAAAAAGCGACGAAATAGAGGTTTACACAGCAAACCTATTTCTTGTATCTGACAATGCATATTTTGAACCACCAAAAGAGACTTGTTGCGAACATTACATCTATATTAAAAAGTTTTGCATTTTCTCAATACGAAACTTCGTCTAATTTTCTACAAAATTTCGGATTTACTTTGTGATAATATCTCGTCAATAGAAACTGGACGCCATGGTTCAACTGAAAAATTGCATAAAACCCAATCAATCAATTAACAAATAATGAAAGCGTTCACACCCTATGGATGCATATTGAGTATTTCTTACATCATAAAACTATAGGTCATTTAGGAGGGTTTGACATGTAGACTAAAGACGATACTAATTATTTCTATAATTAGATACGTAAACAAGTAAGAATTAGACTGCCATTTGTTCCAAGATCAAATGAAAATGTCTTTCCCACTGTCCCTCTAAAGTCAGAAAATATGTGATGCTATGGGATTGATTTTATGTCTTGCTCAGCACATCCAGTCATAACAATGAGTTATTTGAGTAAAAACATTGGTGCCGAGCCAAAAAATATACGTGTTGTTAAGGAATTTTATTCCCGTTGATAGCGACAAATTAAAATGCCACTTCCGGTCATTAAATGATATATTTCAGTAAAGTACATCATTCTGATTCTAAAACTATATGGTTGCTATGGACTTTTTACAACAGTTACATTGGTGCTATTGTATGACCTTGATCTATGACCTTTGACCTTTGGTTCAAATTGAAGCTGTTTTCCTATTGATTACTTTCAACTATATGTTTACTATATTATCTCTAACCGTTTTCAAGTTGTAAGCAAAAAACCAATTAACCGAAATGAATTTGTTTGTTTGTTTGTTTGAATAGTGTTTAATGCCACTTTCAGCAATTTTTCAGCTATATCGTGGCGTCCATTTTTTATTTGGGGAGAACGCCGGAGTAGCTTGAGTCAGGGGCTGTATCTCGAAAACGGTCCATTACACAACTTCAGGCCAAATGTACCAAATGAACGTCTCAAAAAGGGAAGTATTTTTTTCCATTTATTGTCTGCTTCTATCTTTTATGATTTATGAGATTATATATAAATGTTGGCAGTATCTCCATATTGCGGTAACATGATACCAAAGCAGTTTTAAATTTAAATGTGTAAGAGCTTTAATTATTTTTGCCTGTTTGAGTTGTTTACTTTCTACGTTTTTTTACTCCATATCCAATATATTAATACGAATATAATACTGAAATGCACGACAACTAGATATTACGCTTTAAGCTTAAACAAGACACTGATTAGGGACATTGTTATTTGTTTTATTTATTCTTTATTTGATTTTGCTTGTATGACTCGTTATTATTATTGTTTGTTTTTCGTTTATAATAGGTCAATAGAATTGTTGCAAGAGGAAAAGGAGAGCCAGGATATGCGCCGAAATTTACTGTATCGGAGGTTAGGTCAAACTTAAGGAAGAAATTTTACTTCTTTCCCGGAGTTTATGGTAATCCAATCACGGATCGAATACGTTTAATTGACAAATAAATATGATGATTATAACAGTTCATTTTGACGAGTTTCGTACCATATTAGAAATAATATTTAATTAACTGTTTGATATTTTATAAGTGTGTAATAAATAGGTTGATGAATAACAGTTACTTAGAAGGTAACATAACGCTTACTAACATCATCTCCGGTAATCAGTCCTTTTCGAAGCTCTGTAATCTGTTACATATCGTGTAAAAAGAAAGTGCTTAAATATGGTCTTTTCTTCAATAATAGCCATCAATTCAGTTTCAATCAGCAGTCATTGTTTGACCAAATGATCTGCCAGAATGATATTGATTCATAGTAGAAAATAGTTAAATCCACATCAGGTAATAATAAAACAACAGAAAGCAATTTTCAAGTGTGACATTGTGATATTTAATTGACTATTTAATAATATAATCAATGTTATAATCTCTTTTTGTGTAATATTATCTGTCTGTATGTTGTAAATTCTTTCTATAAACAATGACTTTTAATAAAATATTATATATCAATTTATTTGATAGTTATGGCTATTACAAAGGACTAAAGGATCACAAGAGTCTGACTTGACTTAACAAAAACTGAGAATCAAATTAAAAAACTATCCTGACTTTATTTCTACATAATCTAAAATAAATGTGTAAAACTGTTTCTGAGAAGACGCTGTTTATGTTTTCCCAAAGTGTTCTATGCTAAGTAATGTTCCACAGTGTCAGCCATATATGATTTTGGAACGGCACAAAAATTCAAACTCGTGGTTACATTTCTGCAATGTTAAATTTTTTTCTGCCAAGTAATTTGTCAAAAAACAAAAATTTTAAAATTTCAGAAAATTTATTATGCATGAACAACCATAGCAGCCATGTTGAACTACATTGGCTACATTTCTGAGAATAATTTAACTATGTTCCATTTTACCGGCCATATTGGATTTAGGATTGAAAAAACTTAAATTATTAGGATCCATCGGAGCTACATTTCAACAATATCAAAAAATAAATCTGCCAAGGGGTCTATAAGGTGTTTGAAATTTCAGCCTATCAGTTCTATTAATGGCCCGGCAGCCATGTTGGTCATTTTATCAGCAACAAAAATTTGTTACGGGCTACCCAATAAAAATGTTTGCCAAGTTTATTTTAATTGGCAAAGTGGTTTGGAGAAAATTGAAATGTTAAAAGCCTAAGGCAGCCGACGACGACAGACGCCAAGTGATGAGAATAGCTCACATGACACTCTACATTTCAACATTATCAAACAAAGTAAACACAATTATACAGAAATATCATATGTAAAAGAGGCAACTATGGATAGTTATAAACCGATCCCGAATACGACGCCAATCTTGACAAAAATTGCCAGTTTTCCTACCGAAGGTCGTGGATTTTCTCCGGGTACTCCGACTTACTCCCCAATATAAACTGAACCCCATGATATAGCTGAAAAAATTGCTGAAAATGGCGCTAAACATCATCCAAAAATCAAAATAAAATAAACCGATCTCTTTAACAACACTCCAATGTCTTACTCGTACTAATGATAACTAGTCCAGAGGAAATTGTGTTTTTTTTTGTAAACAACGATATCTACTCCAGTAAATACATCAATCCAATTATTTCTTATGGCTCTTTCTTAAACGTTCGATTCTCACTGCGGGCAGGGTGTACTCGACTCCAATCTTAATTGACAAGGATTGCCAGTTTTCCTACTGCAGGTCGGGGGTTCTCTCCGGGTACTCCGTCTTCCTCCGCCAATAAAAACTGGACGCCATGAAATAGCTGAAAAATTGCTGAAAGTGGCGTTAAAACACCATTCAAACAAACAAAAAAATCTTTCTTAAACTATCCCTACAAGCGTAATACAAATCACTGTCGAACCGTGTACATTCTGTACATTTTAAGCCTAAAACAGGAAATAAAACGAGAAACAGGACGGTGACATAACAACAGAAAACAAAACAAAGAAAAAGGAACAAAATGAAACAAGAGGCTCTCAAGAGCCTGTATCACTCGCCTGATTTTCCAGGCAATGAGGATTGCATTTCCCTGATGTTTAACTGATCCTGTAATTTTTAATTTTCTTCTAGCAAAAATAACAATATCTTTGTGGAGACCGTACAATGCGTCTTGCTGTCTGGTCACAACTGGTTCAATAGTTTTAGAGAGAAAGGTTAGCTATTTCGAGATTATCCGGTAGGTTTCTGTGTTAAATTAATTATTACAAATGCAGAAATCATTGAATTTTGATAAAATAAGCAAATATAAACTCTTAAGAGAACCAACAGATATAGAACGTTTCAGAAAAGATGGCATTTGAAAATAGAGTCCTTTGTTAAACTTAGTCTGAAATGGTGATGGTGGCCTTGTGGTAAGTTTTTTTTCTATTGTCCGGTTTTAGAGATCTAAGAGGCCTTTTTAAACTATATAACCATAGGGTCCCATCTTAAACTCAGTCTTGCGGTGGTGGCCATTTAAAATTTTCAATCGGTATGATAAACATAAACCAAATAGAGGACCATCGAAACAATATTTCTAGCAAGTTTTGTTTCAATTGGTTAACAGGTTTTAAAGAAGAAGCCTTTTAAAACGTTTTCCCAAAGGGTACTATGTTAGACTAAATCCGGCAGTTGTGGCTATTTTTAATTTAAGATTGCCACACAAAAAAACATAAACTTTATTGAGGACCTTCTAAACAATATTGCTTGTAGGTTTTGTCTCCATTAGTTAACCGGTTTCAGAGAAGAAGCCTTTTAAAACTTTGCTTATGTTAGATTAAGTCCATCCTTGGCGGTCATTTTGAATTTCTAATTGGCCGAAAAAACATGAACTTTACAGAGGACCATCCGAACAATATTGCTAGTAAAGTTTCCATTGATTAATCAGTTTCAGAGAAGGAGTCTTTTAAAAAATGTTCCCAGAGGGTCCTATTTTAAAGCATAAAAACTAACTTTATAGAGGACCATTCAAACAATATTGATAGTAAGTTTTATTTCAAAATGTTAGCCGGTTACAGAGAATAAGCAGTTAAAAAATGTTCCTATAATGTCCTATGTTAAACTAAACACTTGAGTGGCAGTCATTTTGAATTTACGATTGCCATAAAAACATAAACTTTATAGAGGACTGTCCAGTGAAGTATTGTGATAAGTTTTGTTTGAGGGTCTACGACAACTGCCCCCCCCCCCGGATAACTGCAACCTGGACAATTGCCCCCCCCCCCCCGACAATTGTCCCAGGACAACTGCCCCCTAGGACAATTGCCCCCCATATTGTCCCATAGAAATGTATAATTAAAAAAACATAAATTACTTTTTATATATACTCATTTATAGTTGATTTCACTTTAATTTTCTTTGATAATTAACTATTTATTTAAGAATTAAACAGCTTGGACTAAGTATAATCAACACATTTTGATTATCATTATTAAATTTTATTTGAAATTGATTACTTTTTACAGCTAATTATAATTATTATTTACAATTTATTTTAAAACTGTTTTCAAGCTTATAGTACAAGCCTTAATAATATCTTCAAAGAAAGAAAATTAAGGTGAGCATATTTAACAAGCAATTCTTTGATTCAAAGAGAGGTCATCATAAGCTCGTCTGTGATAATTACATCTATGTGCAAGCCGCATACTCAGCCTGGTACAGAACTGACTTATTGCAGGGTATTGCATACAACTTTCACTTTTAGGACTTTAAGTGCACAAGCGACGTTAGTGCCGAACATATATGAATCATTGTTATCTCTATAAATGTTGTTTGTTTGACTAATGTGTGTCATTAATAAACAAATTTTCATCTTATTTTATTCTTAAAAATATACTAAACAAACATGACAAATATATGGGGGCAGTTCCATGCTCTGTACGTGAAAGTATCGACATTTTCAAAGACATTAAAGTTGCAAAAATGAAAGCTGGTCCGATCAAAAGTATTCGCAGTTCATAAACCTTGGCCTAGTATAACTTAATATATAGGTTCCCGAAAAACCGACAGAAAAAAGTTTATTGACTCAATAGTTGCTTAACGTCCAGAAAGCAGTATTTTAACTAGGTCATGATGAGAATAAGTCAACAAACTATCAATTATAGAAGGTGAATGGGCCAAGGGACATCGAATTTTGAATGTCACCGAAAAATATGGAGAGTTTGATAGAATTTAGCCTTTTTGTAGGGGATTTGATGCACCTACTTTCTGTTGACATCTACGAAAATCCTACTGATCGCTTCTGATTGGGTAGAACAGGTAAATTAATAAGGTGAACCATGTTGGCAAGATAAATGATCAAAACATGACGACCGATTATGCTGTCTTCTTACGATGGGATGATAACATATGCTTACAGAAATAAATCTGTAGAGTGATCACAAGTAAGGGTTGATGTTTAGTTTTCACATTAACAAATGTGCTGTTGTTTATGTTACTACATTTAGATTGTTTGATTTATTGGAACTATTTTTGCAGCTATATTACAGCGTGTAGTTTGTAAAGGGAGAGAAAAGCCGAGAACATGGCATGAAGCCAAGACCATAGGCAGAACAACTGGCAATCCATGTCAATAAAGGTTGTAATAATCCAAACATTGCGGAAGTAAGGCTCAAAATAGCAATCCCAGTGTTGAAACATGTGTGTTCAATAGCAGATGGTTAATTTCATAGAACACTAGGTCACCTTTTTTACATTTTAAGATGCATAATTTTTAGCTTATCCCTTATTATAGCAATCATTCATAACAGATAAGTCTATACAATTATATAAAATAAGCAACGATGCTATGTGTCATAATTTTATTCACAAATTTAACAGAATAATTTAAAACATAATCCTTTACTACTCATTCTACTTTTAAAACAACAACTAAATAAATTTCCTTGAAATGAAGACTAGTAGAAAGTATGGGTAAATTTAAATTATCTTAAATAAACAGTTGTTTTCATACTTATTACTATAGAATATTGTAAACAATAAAATATCTCACATTGCAAAACTTCTCTTATTACTTTAAACATTACATCAGACATGATAGTGACAATTTATACCAAATTTTGCAGATAGTTTGATCAAAGGCAATGATTATATTTTCATCTTGATGACACTTTTTTCTAGTATTAAACCTCGATTTAACACCGTTTTTAATCCTAATCCTTTTAAGCCAGACCAATGTAAATTCAATTATATTTTGTTGAAACTATTTGATTTTGCAACTTTTATAAACAAATATGTTTATATTAAATATAAAATGTTCATAATGTAATATTTATTTTCTTTTATAGGTATCCTCAGACAAAAATGTTTTTAGGAATTCTGGTGTATTTAGTTAATTTTTGTTGCTTTGAAAGCTTAAACTTATTTCAACCTACATAATAGCATCTTACATTTAAGCATAATAAGCTACATCTCTATAAAATATAAAGTAAACAATTAATGAGAGGAATTGGAGGTTTAATTTTAAAAACATAGATAAGTTTTTTCTAAATATTACATATTTTAGGGTGATACATTACAAGATCAAAATTAAAATGTATATGTATATAGAATAACAGAAGTATTTGTCAACATTCTTAAACTCTGTTTCATTTTAAATAACACATCCAATATCATGCCCTCAAAATTTTATTCACTGCTAATATAAGTAAACTCAAGTGTTTGTAGTGTGACAGTACTACGTAAAAAGGAAACCTGTAACAATAATAGGCCCTAGACATTGGTTTCCTGCATTGCTATATGAAAGGTGTCAAGATTAAGTCAACATTTAAGTCAACGGTATGTTTAACAAATTTGTCTACGGAACATGTTTGCCAAGTCTTCTAAAATTATTTCTAAATTGCCAAACATTAAGGAATATGACAATGATGTAAAATATTAAATAACAATTCTATTTTTTTTAAATCATGACAATATATAAATTATGGGTATCAAATAACAAAGAAATTAGACAAGAATAAATTCTCTGTAAACAGTATCCAAGAAGGTTGAAAAGAAACAGGTACCCCCTACGGTGTGTTCCCATTTCGCCTTAGCTGTAAATTACAGGTAAAAAAGGTAAAAAAATCACTAAGGCGAAGTGGGAATTTACTGTGATGGGACATTTTACACTGCACCAACAATGTTTGACAGCATCTTTACGATACATGCCTTCGTCGGTCCAGCCATGTTCCCACTAGTCTTCACACTTCTACCCAAACGAGACAAACAGACATACCGTAGACTTTTCACACTACTGGAAGAAATATGCCAACGACACAACCAGATCTTCTCACCAGCTTCAGTAAGCCTCGACTTTGAGTGTGCTTCTAGAAATGCAACTGTAGAGAAATACCCAGCCGCAGAACTCAAGGGATGCCTGTTCCACTACTGCAAAGCCATATGGAAGAAGACACAAGAACTTGGACTGCATATACATTACATTTGATGTTTACATAAGTTCCTATTTCGCCTTAGTTGACACCTGACCCTACTAAGGCGAAATGGGAATAATTTTATGTATAAAATTTTAGAGTTAAGGCGAAATGGGAACAAACCCCCCCTACATGATTCCTTTTTCCCAGGGCTTTGCCAGTATTGTTATTTGTAATTCTGCATTTCAACTGGTGACAAAATGTTTTATTTAGCAAATATTTTTGCACGAGTGTATCTTAATTGGCAAACACAGCACAATATAAAATACCTAATTGGGATATTTTGCCTAATTTTGTAATTAAAATTTACTTTCAATAATATAATTTGAGAGGCTATTATTTGGTTAAACTTATTATTATTATTAGTATTGAATAGAAAATATATCAAACATATTTGCTATACTTCTGCTAGTATTTTACTATATATGGTGACAGAAAATGATGGAAAATAGACTAAAGCAGTATTATAATATTTTGCTCTGTCATCTTAAGATGAATAGTGCTCAATTCAGTAAAGTTCAATTTCTGTTCTAATACAATTTGTTAACCTTTTGAGAAGTATCAAGTATTAACTACAGGCTTTTCTTAGAACCAAACGCAAATAATTCATAATTTAGAGAAAAAGAATTTTTGTGTTTAGTTAATAGCTATACCAAAAAGTCACTACTAGCCAATATTAATACAATAAAATGCTCTGCAAAAGCTGTGCAAAAGGTGTTGAGGATTTACTCAGTATAATTTCTTATTATTTTAATAAAAAAATATCTCATATGGTGCAAAAATACACAAGTTATTCTGTGGTCTTTGTTGTCTATGCTATTTCAAAACTGTGTTAAAATTAAGGTTTTTATATAGTTTTAATGTTTTAAATATTGTGTTTGATGTCCGCTGCAGAATAATTCATTATGTCTTAAATTTAAGATTTAAAAACTATCATTAAATGTGATTATATTATATGGTATTAAATTATAATGCAAACATGTAAAATGTTTCCAAGTGAACATACATGGAAACAATGGTTTCTATTTTGCTACCAGGTATTTAAAACTAGCAACAGAAAACTACAGCAGCTGTTCTTTGCGCCAAATTTTTATAAACAAAAGCAGCTCTGATTCTCTTATACATGTATAACAACTGCAATCAATAATCACAGTTGTTACATTTGTGAAACGTTTAAATGTGAATATTCAATAAAACAAGGTAAAAATACATGAGGAATGATTTTGATTGCACAACTCCATGAACAATATTAATCAACAATCCAGTTTATCCTCTGAGCTCCGGAAATAATTCTTGGATCAGGATATCAAGGAACACATAAGACAACTGCAAAATAAAAATGTCATCAAATGAAGAATGCATGTACAAGTAAAGTCTGCAATATAACATTAAAAAATGCATTACTATTTTTTAGTCCTGTTAAAACGACTAAATATAAGGTTCTATCGTATCGGGTACATACATTAGCATTTAGTTGACTAGATCACTTCTTACAGATAACTCAACTGTGACATACTGAAAGAGCATAAAGACATAATATTTTAGTTATATGATATATTAAACTGTGATGGCAACCATTTTCCGATTCCAATTGGTATAAAAACATCTTTGTAGCGGGCTATTCATAACTATTTTAACTATTTCAACATTTTCCTTTTGGATTCTATGTTAAAGTAAGTCCTGCTGTGGCAACTATCTACTTCTGATGTAACAAACCCTGAACATTTTATATTATGACTTAATACAGCCTTGCAGTTTATGAGAACTCATTTGAACGTTTTCCCATAAGGTCCTATGTTCCTGGAGTAGTGACCTGAATGGCATATCAAACATGAATTTTGTACAGGACAATCCAATAAATATTGGAGATAATTATGGTTTTTTTGGTTAAACAATTTCAAATAAAAAGCATATTTAATAATGGTTCCCAAATCTATGAAATACAAGTCCATGATAGGAGCCATGGCAGACTTCAGATCAGAATAAAAAAAACAAATGTTGTTTGTTTGTTTGAATAGTACTTGACATCATATCAGCAAATTTTTTTCAGCTTTTTTATGTTTTTTTATGGAGGAAGACATGTACCCATTAAAACTCCTGTCCTTCAACACGCGGGTACGTTAAGGCAAGTTCATTAATTTATTTGACGATAACATTGCAATCTACTGACAACAGACATTCCCATGGTTACAGCGTTTTGATTGGTCAATTGGTTTTAGGTTGGGAGAAAATGACAACTCTCAATAAAAGTTTCCTAGGTATTCAAATTATACATTGTTTTTTATTCTTTAGAGTCAGGTAAATAAAAAATCTTAAATGTTTTGTATATAGTCGAATTCGTTGACTTGTGGAGCATTCTGTATGACATAAACTACATGAACTAACGCAGCTTCCGGTAACGTCAACGTGAAACAAATTCTTGCATCGCCATTTAACGTGCTAGTGAGAACCAGCTAACTTTTTAATTACCTTAAGCCATACGAGGCTGCACCAAAGACACGAACACTAAGGTATGTACAAGAAAATAGTAACTCTGTGTTGCCGTTATAATAATTGTACACAAATTCTTTAAAGAGATGTCGATTTAACCTTATCGGAGAATGAGTGATGACAGTGACCAGTGTATAACCTGTCTTGACTACTACCTATTTCGACCAAAACTGTTTATCAAAACGTTACAAGCCCATATTGGAACTATCTGTATGCGAGAATAATGAAATACCTGTTGAACAATGGCTATAGGCTTGCTTGCAATTCTTATACCCCCACTCCCCCCCCCCACCCCAAAAAAAAAAAAAAAACCTTTACACAATATACTCAAACCATGTAACTTTAAACTAAAACTTAATTTTGCACAATTCCATATAAGTCATTGTCTTTAAAATTGTCATGCTAAAACATTAAACAGAAATGTAAAAAAAAAGTCCTTCAAAAAGTAACTTTATATATTATATGTCTGTATCCACAGAGAATAATTTAATATGCCTGGTGGAATCGATGATCATACTAAATGCAACACATAAAGAGTATAAATATTCACGATAATTAAACATTCCTCTTAACCTACAGTACACTCATTTTGTAAATAATTACTCTTAACTATATAGAAAGATATCTTCGATCTAGCAATTGTTGAATACATTTCATTTTCATAGAATTAAATGAGTGTAGTGTGGGTTGACTGGCATGTTGTTCAACGATATTTGTAATATATGTTATGTTCTTGTTTGTATTTCCATCTTGTTTGGGAGAAGATGTATATAGGTTATCTAATCCCTTTGATTTAATCAATAAAATATTTGAAATGAAAAAAAAAAAATTAAACAGAAATACTAGTTTATACATGTTGCTCAAACAGTAATATCACATACATTTGTTGAAACATGCAGGTCAATTCATCAGTTACAAGCCCAGGTTTAGAAAGAGAGAATGAAAGATTTGATAGATAGTTTAAGAGGTGAAAGTTCATTAAAGATATGTATGCTGACTCCAAAACATTAGATCAGATTATGATTCATTTATTTAAAAAAAATGCTTTTAATGTCTTACATATTTTATCTATATTACTCATTTACACCCACATAATTTTAAATGGTCAAGATTTGACCCTTTGGGTTTTTTATTATAAAATAATTGTCAGTATTTAACAATATTTTAATACTCTTTATATTTATTCATAAATGTACAGATGGGTCCAGAATAGAATATTATAAAACTAAATTCCTCTTTATTTAGTTTTAACATTAACTTTTTATCAATTTTAATACCCAGATTCCCAAATTTTAAAATTTATGATTTTAATAATAAATTGGATATTATAATTATACATTTATAACATTATATTTAAAGTTGGTTGTTTGTTTATTGTAGGGTTAAGCAATTAAGAAGAGAGAAATGCATTCCAGTCTATTTCATCGTTTTCTGGCAGTCATGGATTTAAAATTTGTGCTGACACTGATATAGTTTACTTATACAGAAAATCTTAATGAACATACTGATTGGCAATTAATGTGGATAATTAGAAGTCATGTGGTCTATTTCATAGTGCACTTTGCTACAAAAGACACAGCTTCATGTATTTTAAATCTGATGGAAAGAAGACATACATAACACAGAACTAAATTGACAAAATTTCAAGTAATTCTGGAACAATATTTTCTCCAAGTGTCATGGATTTTGAATTTGTGCTGAAAATGATAAATACAGTTTACATACACTTAAACATAAAATCTTAGTGAGCATATGTTGCTTGGCATATATTATGGAAAATTAGAAGTCATGTGACCTATTTCATAATGGACTTTGCCACAAAAGATGCAGCTGATATTCCAAGATGTATTTAAGATTTAATCGAACAAATTGTAACATGCAGCATATTAGTATTTAGAACTAAATTTACTTATTAATTACAAAATCCAACAGTTATAGTGCATGTGATCTTTAATAATTAAAATTAATGTGAATATATGTATTTTTATTTTATTATTATTCTTCAAATAATTCCTCTGCCAGGAGACAAAACTCATACAATCCATGTCAAATTTAGAATGTAATTTCTAATTTAAATGTGTTAGTTCATACACACATGAGAATTTGCAGTAAACAATGTCTGAGACCAGGAAGGAAATTTTTAATAAATTTTATTGCTTGGATAAGAATAGTCCATGGGCTGAAACCATTTATAGATTTATATGTCTGTTGATATTATGACTACACTTAACTGTATTTTCAAGAAGATCTAGAAAAAGTAGTCAAATGTGATACATTGCATTACACCCCCTTTTTTATCATGTTTAGATTGTGAACAGATACAAAATTGACAAATATTACCTAAATGACCCAAATCTCAATGCAAATATCAAATTAAAATTCAGCCATTGATGAAGATTATTTACATTTATAACAATTATGGATAAACACTGTCCATGGCTGCAGACAGGACCTCACATGTTGCTTTAACAAACAGAAATGCAGTTGCAGTTTACTGGAACTTATTGTTTTGTTTGCATTCAGTTAGTTTGTTTTGATATTTTCCTTTTGCATAAAAAAATCAAATAGGAACTTGTTGAGGGGGTTTTTACTTGGATCAGGTTTTATTTATCTAGGAGTAACCTATTGTAACATTGTTTTTCAAAGTAAGATAGAATGCATGGGGAAATTGTGAACATGAGAACTTTTTTTGTTCTGACAAAGAACAAAATATTTGTTAAGCACACAGCTTAAGGAGGACATAACTTGTGTGGTGGTATGCATAATTTGCTTTCTGAGTCTAGATTTTTTGGTCTTTTATAAAAGAAAAGAAAAAATATGCAACAAATTACAGTCTCAATACAGCCATGATCTAGATAATTGATACTTCATATTTAAGACATTTGAATCTTATATACTGCACCAAAAAGGTACAATTATTAACATAAAGAGCTATAATTTATTATGTTGCTTCTCTAATAAGGTACAATTCAGGGTAAAACAAGGGACCAACACAGAATGGCTCAGTATTCAGTAATTTTACTACTAGATACTAAACTATTGTATTAATTAGGGAGTTCTTGTTCAGTCAGAGCTTACTAGTATTAATAAGACCATGTACTGTTACATGGTATGGAAAATGTTATTGTGAAGCAGCAAAAATTGCCTGCCCTTAAACCCTCCCACTGTCTCGTGGATACAAATAAAGTTTTAATTGCAAGACATTTATCGAAATATCAACCATAGCGGCATAACATAGGTATTCCTTACGGTTCTTGATAATCCATAATAAATTGCATCATTGATCTTGTATGCTAAGGGTTATTGTTCAGTATAAGTATTAATGACGTAAATTTTACAATGTAAATGGGTTTTTTTTCATTAATAAGAACAAGAAATATTGTAATATGTCTGCGCTTTCGTAATCATTCGAAACTTGACGTCGTTGCCGTTTTTAGGCCGTTCCGGAACTGGTGTAGTCACTCCAGCGTTTTAATACGCAAATTTCAATCGCCAAATAAGGAAAGAAATTTAAAATCTGTTATAAATTGCACTAGCGCATATTGAAGATGAGGTCAGATCTAAATAAAAATTTACAGGTAGGCAGATGGTGTTGACTGTTTTTTCAATCTCGCTGCACTAGATTGTCTGATTCATATTTTTCAAATGATCGAACACGCTATCCTTAAGGTAAAAGGGGGGTATTGAATACACTTGGAGGAAAGTGGTCCCGAATAAAAGAACTAAGGATATATCATAGTAATAGCAGATGGTTACGCTTTGGTATTTTAATTCTGAACACAGCAATACCAGGTTTTAAACAAATTGAATAGATCTACTTGGTGCACCGGACGCATTTTGGGTCCCACAACTTGTTTCTATTCACAAGTCACGTGACAGTAAGGAGAAAATGACGACAAATCTTATTTCACAATAAGTTGTTTGGGCGACACCATTACATGTTAAAAATATATTAATACTTTTAAAACGTTGTGGTTTTGTATGTGTAGTATGGTTTTTATGTTGATACCCTGTTATATATCATTTTACATCCATATAACTCTGTGGTTGCCTTAACACAGCCGCACAGGAACATCATAATTCTTGTTCAATTATGATGGGAGTCGAGCACTCCCTTCCTGCAGTGAGACTCAAACCTGCAATCTCAGCATTGCCAGACCACAAGATAAATAGTAGACAAACTGCCTCAACCTCTCTAGACCACAGAGGCCCACATAAAAGTTGTAAAAGACCATCAAATAAACAACTATATACATAAGGCAGGGTTTCCACAACAATTTTCATTAAAATTTCAATGACTTTCTAAGGACTTTCAAAGATTTTTTTAAGAATTCTCGAGGTCATTACTCGGAACATATATGTATCTTTTTGTCTGAAAAAAAAAATGTTTGATAGATCATTCAGAATATGAACATTGTAGATTAAATATATATTCTTTATATATATAATGGTTGTTGAAACATCAGCAAAATATGGAGCTTTTATTTATAATATCACATAGTCTTTTAATAACAATTTCTTCGCATGATGGAACAGGAGATGGAAAATGTGAAAGAAAGAGCCTAGAATACAAGGTTTATTTTTCACTGCAGAAAAATTGAAGTAAAAGGAAGGTTTTAAAATTTGTTTAGAAAAATTGACTTTATGAGGTAATTTTATTGTTGTTGTTGTTGTTGTTATGGATGATTTCCTAACTGGGAAAATGAAAATTGAAATTACTGTCCTTCTAATTGTTTAAGGTAATGTGGGAACCCTAAGTATGGCTTCAATCAGCTTTGCAGTTTAAAAATGTATCCCAACAATATCACAAAGGGTCATATGAACAACTTATTCCTGAAATGGTGGCCATTGGAAATAACGATCAGAATTTTTTTTCAAATCCTTTTTTTTCCAAGACACAAAAACTATCTAATGAATATCGTGACCAAATTTGGTCTCAATTAGCCCAGTAGTATCAGAAAAGATTTAGATGTTTAAAGTTTACAGACAAAGCTTACAATGATGCTAAATAGACTATCGATGACAACATCTTATACAAATTTTCAGGTCTGGCTAGCTAAAAATCAATTTAAAACATTATATCCTTCTATTTTACCATTTGCACTATATAAATATTAAACAAGAATATTTACCTGTTTATTTAATTTTGGCTGCTGTAATATATCAATAATTAACTTAGTGCCATGTTCATGATTAGTTTCTCCTACAACTTTATGGAACACCTCTGTAAAACAAAGATTGGACATGGTGCTCAATTTACATGTAAGGATTAACTACAAAAAATATTTTCTCCATCGAGGGATAACAAAATTTCCGTTTTGCACATTGTATAATCCGCGTAGCGGATTATATTAAATGTGCATAACGGAAATTTTGTTATCCCTCGATGGAGAAAATATTTTTTGTTGTTAATACTTATAAATAAAGTCAAACAATAGAATAAACTCAACAATTTTATTTTTTTAACTGGTCATTTTTGAAAAAAGAGATCAACACAAAAACTGTTAGTTTCCCGTGGAGTAATACCGTATAGCGGGTTATTTTAGCGGGGTGCAAATTTTGGCGTATTTTAGCGGTCAAACTGAAATCGCCAAAATAAAAACCGCTAAAATTCATGATTTTAGAAACTCCGGTAAAATTTTTCGTAGACGATCGGTATTGTAAGTTAAATCAATAACATGGTCATTTGTCAAATATTGGTATTACCAAAGATTGTGTTAATTAAAGATTATATTTAATAAAACTATTCATTAATGTCCTACGGCTAATTTGGTCAATATCTGCGCAAATTGTCTTAAATTATTTTGACTAATCAACAAATCTATTCATCTGTTTTACTTTTGTTTAAAGATCAAATGCGTGATTGTGATCTAGTTGTCAAATTGACACCTCGATTAACTGTCATTTAAACCGTTAAATAAACATGCGGATAAGCACTACATCAAACCACACAATAATAAATCTGTCATAATTACGAAATTGGTATGCAACATGATTTTACCTGTATATACAAAATTAAAATTATCAAGTATAACTTATAGAAAATTGGTAGATTTGTAAACAAATATGTTTAAAAACACTTGAAAAGGATGAAATCGTTTTTATTTTAGGAGAATTTCTTCCTCCTCAGATTATTTATCGAGGAAAAACAGATAAATGCCATCCTGTATATAAGTTTCCATCCGTAATTAACTTTCTGTCATTGTACATGAAATAAAGCATGTTTCCTTCCCCTTCCTATGTAGTCCCCTTCTTTACTTACGTTCCTATTAGAAAATACACAAACACATGTTATCCGGGATTGCTAGACCGCCAAATTTTTTTCTATTTTTCTATGGTTTTGCCCATTCGCCAAAATTAAAACCACCAAATTTTTTGCAATACATTTTGACCTAAAAACCGCCAAATTTTACACCCGCTAAAATAACCCGCTATACGGTATATGACGTCAAATGGCGCGTGTCTCCATGACGATCAAATTTGTTTTCCATCCTCTGATAGAAAATATTTTCCAGCCAATGAAAAGTCAGTATTCCCACAAAATTTATTTATGCTGTTATATCATATAAAGCAATTTTTTTAAATATACGATTGAACACCGTTTTCAATGGATTTATCAGTGTATCAACAAGATCAACTAACTCACAAACAAATAAAAGTCTGAATTAGCATATTCATTGTTAAGTCATTTTTGATTGGTCAATTGTAATTGTTAATTTTGTGTATGAATGGATTTAGTGTATGAGTAGATGTTACAATAAAATAGTACATTCAATTAATGAAATTAAAGGCTTGAAAATGAAATTATTCTTAAATGGATGGAATTATAAGGAATACACACTAAATGAAACATAAAAGGCTTTGTATGTAAAGTGTGTGAGTTGACAAGTTCTGAGGAATTCCTCCAAAATAACTTTATTCCTACAATCCATTATACAACTTAATGAAAAACTTAAAAAATACACAGCCTTTATATGATGTATCATTTAATTTCGCAATTGCCCGATTTTGCAATATACTGTTTAGTAATTACACAGAAAAAACCTTACTTGGTAAAAAACGAAGGGCTGCGGCTAATGTCTGATGATATCTCTCCTTTTTCTGTTCATCTGTTCTGTAAAAAAATACAAAATGTGTTCAAAAATTTAATATTATTATATAGATAGAGATGAAATATCGAATTTTCCGAGTGACAGAAATCACGGTAAATCACATGTGAATATTATCGTTTATTTTCACTAAAATAATTGTTCACTCATAGACAGGAACCTGCTAGAACAATATCCTATAACATGTCATTTAGCGTGACAATATCCTTATTTGTTATTTCAGAACGAAATATTATTTAGCTGGCGTCCTGATCCAGATATGGGCGGCCATGTTGCAGTTGGTTTTGTACTGTACAGATATTCATCCGCTGTTCATAAAATTTAGGATTAAGCATTACAATTTTACGACAACAATTTTGAGCTATATAATAAAAAGGATAATCAATTGCGCATCGTGAATATCCAAAATATGATCACTCGTGCCGCATAAAGCATCAGATTAAACTTGTGCGCTGAACAAGTTCCACACACTCGTTTAATCAGATGCATTATGCGGCACTCGTGATCATATTTTAGATATTCCCTCCGCCCAATTAATTATCCTATAATTCTCTACCCCTCCCTCAAATAAAATTTTAAAATTTGTTGTTACCAAGATGGAACCGCATCAACTGGGCATTACGTCTAGGCAAAATATGTAGGACGATGCAAGGGAGGTTATCTTTTTGGTTCTTTTCAGTTGTTTTGTATATGGTTGCTACTTTTGATAAAGTGTTGAACTTGGAATTCTGCAGAACATAGAAATCTAACTCAATGACATATTATTCTGAACACTTTAAGTACTATGGAAGTTTTGCTTTCTAAACATGTAGCACTCAAAAGTAAAACATAACTTATATAAAAACATTTGAAATCTTTAACTGTCAGGGCACTTCTAATTTAAAGAGTCAAGTGTTATTGTCCTGCAACAAAAAATTCTGCCTGGGAAAAAACTATCCTATGGACTTTGTTTGAACTAAAGATGTAATATTTCTTTGAGTTACATTGTTATAACTAAAAATTACCTTGGTGGATCTGTATCAAAAAACAACACATCTACAACAAAAAATATGAAGTTAATTTCCGTATCAATAATAATTATATAAACTGATATATATCAAACTTGACTAAAAAGTGTGAGCTACTATTGATAGGTCAAGTAGCTTGTCAACGGACAATTTATGTGGTCAAGCCAACTTCATGCAAGGTGTGCTGAACTATAACCTTAACTGATAAGAATTGCCCATGTGCCTGCCTAGGGGTCTGGCCCTTCTCACCAATTACTCTGGCTTCATTCTCCCAATCTCCAAAATAAAAACTAATGTATGCACCATGATATAGCTGTGAGAAACAATTTTTAAGAACATTTTTATTTTCTTTCGGAATTATATAAGTTAATTTTTTTAAATTTCTGTTCATTTTTTTAAACTAATATCCAGATCATACTGTTATGGTAGCAACAAGGCTATAACACGATGGTAGTAGGTCAAGTTCAATCACTTTTAAATGTTCCACAATTTCTACTGATATGTATTACCAGTAAATTGAATCACTGTGAAACAATAATGTGAACAATATCTGTGAATAAAAACCATACAAATTGGAACAATATATTGTAAGTCCAAACTTTTTAAAGATGACAAGTTTCAGCCAATACACTATGATCTATTTGTATACCTGTTGGCAGTTCTAAACTGGAAATTTATTTAATCTGATTTCTTTACTGGCTCTTTATAAGCAACAAACTGATTAAAATTGAAGCTATTCAAGCCTGACTATGACATTTGCATTGACATAAATAGCATTACATCATCAAGCTTTTAAACAACCCATCCAATATGACTCATGAACACCATTGCTAACTACTATTACAACATAATTACCTCTTAATAAGTGTATAATGGATACCACCCTGTGTTCCTGTGTGACAGTCTCCAATTTATTGTCTATATAACACTCCAAGTAATTCTCTAAAGTATTCTTAAACAACATTCTGGCTGTAAACAGCAGTTGATGGAACCAGGCTGGTATATTATACACATGTCTAGCTGTTAAATATAAAATTGAGTCTATAAGCTAAATAGCAGATATAATTAATAGTCCTTTACGAGGCTAACTGGACCACTATATTGGAAAATGAATAAATATATTTTTAGTTTATATAAAGAGGAGATAAACCAAAGACAAACATGATTATAAATTAACAAAAAAACAAATAACAGAAGGGACTTATATGAGTGGAAAAACTACTTGCCATATTTAAGAGACTGACTACAAAAAATATTTTCCTCATGAAGGGATAACGCAATTTCCATTTTGCACATTGTATAATTCCCTGTAGCGAGATTATATGAAATGTGCACAAGAGATATTTTGAAATATTTTATGTAGTGAAATCTTATAAATAAATTCAAATATTAGAATAAACTCAACAATTTTATTTGTGTAATTTGACATTTCTGAAAAAAAACAACAGCAACATGCAACTGTAAGTTTTCCGCAAAGTAATATAGGATCTCAAAGGGTGCATGTCTCCATTTTGATGGTTATTTTTTCTGTAGTCTGATAGGAAATATTTCACAGCCAGTCAGTATAATTGTACAATTTATTTTATTGTTTATTATAATATTAATTTATTGTACAATTGCATAATAAATTGTAAAAAATTTTGGGAAAGTATAGATGTTTAGTATGATAAATAATATGTAAATATTACCTATATAGATTAAAGTGTCAAATACTCCATCTATATCCTGGCTGTTGGATTCTTCATACAATTCCTCACCACTAGAGGTCTCTGATTTTAAACTTCCTTCCTGACTCCAGGACGAGGTTAAGCTTTCAGTGGAATATCCAGCATTATTTTCGTACAAACTGTTACACAATACTTCACTAGACGTTGATCGCAGTGAGGCATCCGACCCTCTTCTATCTGGTTTACTGGAACAGAAATGTGACATTTTACTCTCTATCCAACTTCATCAAGAAGGGCCTTGGTGACTGAGTGTTAAGGTAGTCACCTACTATTGTTTACTGGTGTGTCAACACCGAGGTTGCAAGAGTGACCCCCACTTTAGGCATGGTTGTGCTCAACTTAAGCTTACTACCAAATGAAAACTCCCATGAAAAATTGCTCAAACAAAACAAATTAACACATTATAAGTTAATGGTACATATATAGGCAATTATGTAATATGTGCAATTGGTATGACAATTAACCAACAGGTCTCCCAAATATGAAATTTTATGGTTGTATTTGAATGAAGTTTTAATGCAAGTAGCATCTAAATTGTATTGAGGTAGCAGAAATCAGAGTGTGAACTACCCTGAAGCAAAAACACTGGTTATACATTTACAGTCATACATGTCTTATGTGACATTTAAAGGTAAATTGAAAAACAAAGGTCACATAAGATAGAGGGTCTTTATACAGAGGTCATGATGTTTGGAAGTGAGTCAACTCATGTATTTTATTCTGACAATTAATTAAAAAAAATGATATTGATTTGCATGTAAGTATCAGTTTTGTAATCTGTATTGGTAAATAATTGGAAAACTAACAATCTTTCTCTGAAATTGTAAACGGTTAGTTAATTGTTATTAAAAGAGGTGTTAAACTATGTAGTATTTGTTTCCAGTTATTGTCCTGATTGCATTAATGTAGGTTAACCTTTTTCCTCACACTCCGCAGTTGTGTTTTCCTGTTTACTGGTATCTGTATGTAATTAAACAAAGTGCTCAATGCAAAATGTCTATGTCCCCTTTGTAAAAAAAAAGAAAACATAAACATGAAGCAGTGAGAAAAGCATCACAACTTTGGACCAGAACGGCAATAAAATCTATATGCACAGGGGTGCAAAAGCCGAGTTGCCGTATTTTATTAACCAAAACTTTCCTTGTCTTCATTTTAAGATTTAACATAATTGGTTATTACAGGCATTACATGTAAACTGGAGACAAAGTGAGGAAGGGTTTCAGCAGGAAAAATGTAAGCTTTATCAACAAATTTTCAAAGTTGCATAAAATATGAATATGTGAATCCTCTAACAGTATTTAACCATTGTGTAAAATTTCAGATATGTACTTGATGTAGTTTTTGAGTTATGGTCCGGAAACCACTAATTCAAGAAATTTTCTAATGTTTTTCTGTTGCTGTGACCTTGACCTTGAACGGATTTACACCAAAATCAATAGGGTTCCTCCACTTATGGTATTTAACAATATCCTAAAGTTTCATTAAAATCGGTTCACAACTTTCTGAGTTATTGTCGCCTGAATATAGCTGAAATAATGCTGCTCGAGCGTTAAACACCATTAATCAATCAATCAATCAATCTGAGTTATCGTCCGGAAACCAATTGTTGACGCCCGGGCTGCCCGCAATCATCATAACAATAGCCGAGTTCAACTTCATTGCAACTCGGCTAAAAATCAGGAGACATGAATGAATGAATGCTTCTGCATATGATAATATGTTTTGAAGTATCTGATAACTGACAACAGTCTAACTGTTTATTTATTATTTAACGACTTTTAGAGTTTTAACAGTCAAACTACACACAATTTCTAGGAAAAACAACAGAAAAACACAGTTAACTGCATAGGACTGGCAGTTGTTATATAAAGGTAAAATGGATGGGAAAGTGCTGAGAAGGAATAAATATGGTCAGATAACACAGGAAGTTGTTATATTGAGGGAGTCACTAAGACAAGTTTGACTGTACTAGTAAATAAAGGTTGGAGATGAGCATGCCTTGCCCACAAGTTGGACTCAAGCTGTCAGCTGATTTGAAAATCAATAAAACTATATACAGTTTATGATAATAATGTTGCATAAAATATTTATTTTATTAAAATGTAGAATAGTTTGATCTTAAGAAATTGTCCATGTTCTCATTAAAAATGCTTGGTAATATCAAGTATAATTTCGAAATATCTAAAGTTCAAAACTTACCCAGGTCTTGGTTTTTCTGCTATTGTAGATTGTTCAAATGACTGCAGGAATGTCTCTAAATGTTGACCTTTCTAAAATTAAATCAATAATCAATTAAAATTGTATTGTTAGCTGACATTTTGTCCAATGCTTTGTGAACCCAGACATGAAACATGAGTACCAGAATACTTTGCATATGAGATGTCATGTTCACTGTTAACTAATTTGTATTGTAATAGTATATACCACACATAAGCATAATGTAGAAGTTCTGATTTGGCATCAGGATATTCTTCACAAGTTGAACAATAAATGTCCAAAATACTTAATTAGTATTATATAAACCCAGAAGTCATCAATCAATTTTTAAGAAACAATATTTAAATGTATACATTTATACAGCTCACCTCTTTCACAATAATGGACTTCATCATTTTACCTGAAAATAAAAGTCAGAATAGCAATGTTGTTTACACAAAAAGTATAATGAACATTCCAAAGACGTCTGATGAGAATCAACAGTAAAACGACTCGTGATAAGTCCTAAATATATGATGAATTAACTGATCAATTATGGTCTTTTTGTCACACTGACACATTATAATCCCTTCAATATTTTCTGTGCCAGTAAATATGCTCGTTAGTGGAATTAAATCATGGGTCTACTTGACTTGCAAGGTAATGTTATCAAGAATACCTTTCACTCAGAGTAATTTACCTATGCCATGTATTTAGGCTATCAATTAAATTATGTCAACACAATGTTTAAAATTGCTGAAAGTGGTGTTAAACCCATTCAACTCATTCCATACTCTCGGGCAGAGAACATAACTGGTTCCCAGATATAACCTCTGCCACATGTTATCCCAAGTTTACTGCGGGACTACCATTTGTCGTCTGCCCGTAACGTTTGTAAGCCAAGAATGATGTTTGTAAAATAATAAAACATAATACATGAGATCTTATTTATTTTTATACAGTCTATTTAAACACTGTTGATACAGTTTTACATTAAAATTACTGTGTTTGTATGCCAAGCTTATCAGTAATGAGAGATATCTCATGGTGTCAACCAATGTGTGGCAGAGGTGAGTGTGGTTGATGTAGATACCCAGAATCCTTTGCATGGAGATTGCTCATTCCAATTATTTGTGCAGGGATTCTTATGTTAAGAATTTTACTAATTAATCTTAAAACTATTTAAATGATATTTACTTTTTTTAATCAAAAGTATACTCTAAACATAACAAGGAACCTGTGAGCTACTGCTCACTCAGTATACTGTAGTTATTCACATCATTGATTGAAAGTCGGTAAACAGGAAGTAGATATACGACAGACCTGAAATCTGAACACACAATATAGGACCACATGGTTAGGTCACTTATCAAATTTCAAGTGGTTGTGATAAGTACATGTAGTTGCTGAGAAAACTGTTACAAAAGTTATGTTGCGGACAGAAGGACGGACTGACAGACAGAGGTAAATAAACCAGTATACCCTCCTCTTCTTCGAAGAGGGGGAATAATAAACACAAGCTGTAGCATAAACTAGTATTACCTAATTTAATATCTGGTAAAAACTTGGAAGTAAATTCATTTTCTGATGTCAAGAAGTTATACAGCAACTGACTTCCCTTCAGATATGGTTTGGTCAATAATTTCTGTAAAAACATTAAATAAAAACTTAACCAATGGATTAGGCAAGAAATATCAATATGAAAGGGTCCGAATGGTTAAGGTAGTTAGTCACTGACAGTGCCTGGGGCAGAATGGTTATGGTAGTTAGTCACTGACAGTGCCTTGGGCAGAATGGTTAAGGTAGTTAGTCACTGACAGTGCCTGGGGCAGAATGGTTATGGTAGTTAGTCACTGACAGTGCCTGGGGCAGAATGGTTAAGGTAGTTAGTCACTGACAGTGCCTGGGGCAGAATGGTTATGGTAGTTAGTCACTGACAGTGCCTTGGGCAGAATGGTTAAGGTAGTTAGTCACTGACAGTGCCTGGGGCAGAATGGTTATGGTAGTTAGTCACTGACAGTGCCTGGGGCAGAATGGTTATGGTAGTTAGTCACTGACAGTGCCTGGGGCAGAATGGTTAAGGTAGTTAGTCACTGACAGTGCCTGGGACAGAATGGTTATGGTAGTTAGTCACTGACAGTGCCTGGGGCAGAATGGTTAAGGTAGTTAGTCACTGACAGTGCCTGGGGCAGAATGGTTATGGTAGTTAGTCACTGACAGTGCCTTGGGCAGAATGGTTAAGGTAGTTAGTCACTGACAGTGCCTGGGGCAGAATGGTTAAGGTAGTTAGTCACTGACAGTGTCTGGGGCAGAATGGTTATGGTAGTTAGTCACTGACAGTGCCTGTCAATATTGAATTTTTGGTTTCAAGTGTAACTGCAGCAGTGTGTTCTAAACTCCAACCTTAAAGACAAAGATTGCCAGTTATCACGAGGAGCTTTTCCCCGATAAAAGCTGGATGCCATGATATAGCTGAAAAATGCTGCAAATGGCATAAACCCAATTTAAACCAGAAAAAAAACCCACACAATACTAATGACAGACAGAATCAATGAACTGAAAACATACAAAGTTAAGTGTTTCCTGCATTATTAATGACACACTTATGTGTTTTTATTTAGTCAAATAAATCAGATAATTAATTTACATGTACAGACATCAACGATGGTAGATATGATTTGTGAGAAACGCACCTTGTACGCATCTTTTATTTGTTGAATAATGCACAAACCCTGAACAGTCACCACTGGTCAAACACAACCAGGGTTGTTCAAATATTTTTCAGTCAGGTGAGATGGAAAGTAAAACAAATTTGGTCACCACCTTTTATTCAGCACACACACATTTTTGGCATAAGTTAATTAAGAAGAGAATTGTTATATTTTCTAAAAGGAAAACATTAGAATTTCAATAAAATAAAAAATACAAAATTAAACATAGAATAGTGTTTAGACTGTTTACCTATATATTTTGACAATAGCAACCAGTTGGAGATAAAAACAAAGTATGATTTGCATTGTTTCCATAGTTTACAGATAAAAAAAAACATATTTTATGTCAAAAAGTGCTAATATTGAACAATATTTGATTTAAGTCTTCCTGCCTAACTAAATTGAAACAAAACTGAACTGTATTCTGACCCCATCATGATCACCCTGAAATGAACTTACTTGTAAATATTGTTCAAACTGTTCCCTCTTGTTTTCAATGAACTCGTGTTTACTGGTCCCAAATGATTTCTTTGCTGGAAGCTGACAATCCTGCATTAATTCTCCTGAAAATGCACAGAAACACTGAGAAAATATGTTGTTTATTCCAAGTGATTATTATGTTTTTGTTCTTTGTGAGACCAGCATGCTTGGTTACATTTTTATTGGGAAATCATGCTGACATAACTCTCTTTAAGTTCGACAGGTAACTAAACAAGTCTGGTTAGAGTTTTTAATACAGAAAGCAACGAAAGTCATGGGGTTTTCTCCTGGTACTCTGGCTTCATTCCCCAATAAAAAGTGGATGCTATAAGTATTATTATACCTTATATATATACTTTAATATGACCATTAGGTTGTTTTTCAATAATTTTCTATGAAAGCAGAGAACTTCTGGTTAGGGGTGGGACATGTTTTACTGGAAATCTGTCTTGAAACTATTCAGATTTTCAAACTGAAAATAAAGTGTCTTCTGCTAGCCATTTTGAGAAAAATGACAAGAGAAAACAGATTTGACCGACTTACAGATACACTAATCATCAGTCTTAGGGGGCCTCGGTGGCCGAGTGGTCAAGGTAGTTCGTCTACTATTGATCACATGGTCTGTCAACACTGAGATTGCGGGTTCGAGTCTCACTGCAGGCAGGGTGTACTCGACTCGAATCTTAATTGACAAGGATTGCCAGTTTTCCTACCGTAAGTGGGGGGTTTTCTCTGGGTACTCCTGCTTCTTCCCCCAATAAAAACTGGATGCCATGATATAGCTGAAATATTGCTGAAAGTGGTGTTAAACACCATCAAAAAAACAAACAACATCAGTCTTATGTTAAAATATGCATTTGTAGTTTGGGTATAATAAAACAATTGTTGCCTTTATACAAAGTAACCATTCTAATTGTTTGCCCTTGATAGGTTGCCTTACCTCAGGCAGAGCTCTCTGGAATACAACCCACCTCAGGTAAACAATTTGAATGTTAATCTTGGAGGCAACACTTGTATATTATTCCTAATTTTAAGTTGTTCTTTGAATCACTACTATGACCTATACTACAGTAAATGCTACTCACTTGTGCTTGCATGTTTTTTTTATTCCATATTTTATCATTTTATTACGAAAATCCAGTAGAAAAAATTTAGATATAATAACCTTTTTATGTTTTATACTATGCCTCTGTCCTTGACTTTTCTATGGTAATTTTATCTAATAAGTCAGCCATTTTTGTTTATAAAGGGACGTTATGTTGTTTACAAATGTTCGTCTGCTTTCGTTACGTTCAATGGTATTCGGACAAACCGCAAGACTTCTCCCACCTTAACTGCAGATGACATTACCCAAAGGATTTCAAATAGACAACAATTGATTGTTCCTACAGTACACTTTCATTCTAATTTAGCTCAAATTTTTGTATGGAAAATGGCCCAATCAAACTTTAAAAACCACCATATTTCAAAATGCTGAATATCTGGAGGAAATAATTGTTGATTTCAAAAAGTACACTTCTTGATCTAAAAAGGAGCATAAGCTGAACCATAACTGCGGTAAGCAGTTTTCATTTGTCACGAAAAAAACCCTCTTCAAAATACATGTACGTTCACTTGTAGTATTGATATGAGCATTTAAGATAAATTTAAAATGTTTTTTTCTAAAGTTAAATTGAGTATATTTATAATAAACCCTTCAAATTAAGTACAGATAACTACAGGAAGCCCATCACAGTCAAGCTGGTTCTAATTTTCTAATGGTTTTCTGAGAAGATGATTGAAAGGTTAAAGTTAACAGCTTGTTAGGTCAATATCAGACAATGTGGACATCTAGGTACATGTATCATGTGACAAACTTCAACTCAAATATTTATACTCACCATGGAATTCTAACAGTTTACTCTCCAATGCGTAGAACTCATTGTATCGCCTGGAAGCAAAAGTAGTCAAATTGTGAATATTTTTTTTCGATAATAAGCAAAATATTTTTGTAACTATTTACTGATTAATTTGTTATAGTGGAGATTTTAACATTTTTTTACAGAGATGCCAACCCCACACAATGGGAAATCTGAGTAAAAAAAAATTTAACAAGAGGGCGGCACAGCAGCATTTTTCCGGCCGGGGGTCTGGGGAAGCTATGGGGTAAATGAAGCAAAATCCTGCATTCTGGGGCTCTCCTGACAGTAAATAAGAGCTTTCAGAAAAACATTTTTAACTTGGTGGCAACAAATACGGGACCGGCACCAAAAAAAATCAGGATTTTTCTAAATCGAAACCAATGACGGGAAAAAAATCAGGATTTTTTTTTAAATCGGAGTGCGGATTTTAGGTCGAAAAATCGGGGTAACTCCGACTAAATCTGAGGGGTTGGCATCTCTGGTTTTATACCATGTGTCAGTTTGTTCTATCATTTCGTTAAATAAAGCTTTCTATTTTTCCTGGCAACAATAATAAAATAAAACATTACTTTTCGTTTGTGTGGTCTTCCTTGTTTTTTTTTTTTGTTTTTTATTGCTTGTTTAGACTGCAAGACATAGAAACTTTATTATTCTGAACATCTTGCTCCCAAAAATAATAATGTTTAAGAAACTTTATTTCAAATGCAATACAATGATTATTTTATTACTTGAACATTTATTAAAAGGCTTGATTGACATGACTAAGTGAGTTTATTTTTTGTAAAGTTCTGCTTTACAAAAGTGTAATTAACAATTAATTAACTATTAATTAACTATTAGTTAATTAAATAACCATTGTAAACCCTATACTTTATAAACAAACTACAGTATGTATTAACCTCGTCATTACTTGTCTTACCTCGCTACTACCCAGTTTGCCTTTCCAAATTTATCTGAAAAAAAAAGACAGAAATCCTTCAAAGACAGAAATGGCAGGATTTTGTTAAACAGGAAGTAGGTGAGCGACAGACCTAAAATCGAATCATACGTTATGGGAGGCCATGCTAATGCTGCATACCAAATTTCAAGAGAATGTGATTAGTAGTTGCTGAGAAAACTGTTACAAATATTTTTTCCCCATCCGCCACATTCACCTTATTATAACCAAGATTTTCACTCCGTGAAATCCGGCCAAAAATGTACATAGCTATAGTCAAAATACAATGACTTGTCAGGTATTTTCTACCTATTGCTCCATCAATTCCAAAAATAGACAACAACTGTTTAGAAAACTGCTTCAATCTGTTTTCTTTAAAGCTCTTAATAAGAAAGAGCTGGACATTTAAATTACAGCTATTCATGCGTGACTCAGGCAAACTCAACAGCACAGTATAGGTATACTCTATAATGGTCTTATAACACAAAAACAATAAGCTCAGTTGCAATAAAGATGTGCTTCTGTTATTATTGCCCATTTGGTCTTATTTTAACTCGGTGGTGGTCATTTTGAATTTGGGATGAGACTTCAACAGTTCAAACTTTTTAGATGGGCAGCCAGCATACATTATGACCTAGTTTGGTTTTAATTAGAAAGAAGGTTTTGGAAAATAAGCCTGAAATATTCCAGTCCACAGACAGCAACAACAATGATGCAGATGACTAATTCAAAATGATGACAATAGTTTACATGACCTTTCAAGTCAGATGACTTGCAAATACATGTACTTTGAAGGTACTTGTATTTACAATTCCTATTTTCATGGTTCACCAAATTACAGATTTGTCAATTTCTGTTTCTTTTAAACATTCTTTAATAGAACATATTGTTTGAAACCAGAAACCATAAAATCTATGCAATCTCAGGAATATTCATGACTTATAGTTCATTTCAGATAATCTGGCAATAATTACCTTTGGAAACATCATCAACCCTCCTTATGTCTATGATAAACACAAAATACTGCTTCTTAGGGTTTTCAGGATCTGGTCTGGCCCCAATCCGTGGAATGGACACTCTCCAGGTGCTTAAATCTGGAGGACTAAATTCATGGAATGTTCCATCTACAGCCAGACTCTCTGGTATCTCATCATCTAATGAACTGCATGACTGAAAACACAATATTTAATTTAAATTGATATTTAAATTTAAATAGCTCACTTAATAAAATAGCAAATTAATTTCTGCAAACTTTATTTTTACCGGAAACAGTTTTCTAAGTCAGAATAAGAGATATGTACCACAATATACCTTTATCTTGTCATTGGTAACAGAAAAATAGTTATAATTATAGATTATTTACATTTTTTTAAACGACATGCATTTTCTCATCTGTATCTCAGATGTATCAAAGGGTGACAGCCCATAGATGAGATAGTGAGAAAATTCATCAAGTTTAAAAAACACTAATAATCTCTTTATCGCTGTTTTGTTAATTGTGACGTCACAGTGTTTACTTAACGATGTCTTGACATCGAGGTGAAAGGGAACCATCTCACGCTAGTAGAGTGAGATGGGAATATACTGCTCATAAAGATCAAGGGAAAATACTGTAAAATAGCCATAATAGGAACTTTCCTCTAAAAAACTAGTACAAGTTTTTCAAAAAGTATGGTAACAGAATTAGCTTACATGTATACCTAAACTGAGCCAGAAAGAACAAAATCATAAAGTATACATCAGATGGTCTAAAGTACTGCACCAAACCACAGAATTTTCTATGCCAAATAGAAACTTTACTGTTACAATTTATAAAACACTGTTCTTCCTTTTTGTCAAATTCCAGCTAAACAAAGCCAAAATCAACCAAGTTTTTCTTTCCAAAAAAAGCATGATAGAGGAAAATAGTTCTTGATCTTGAGATCTTTCTGCAAATTCTAAATCTAGCATCAAGTATTTGTCTTAGAAAACTTAACTAATATTATCTATTAATAAATATCAACTTTAATTATCATCAAAGACAAAAGCTTTGCTATCATCCTTACAATGATGTCGATGCCAATAACACCCCATATACCTATGTACAGGGGCCTCAATGGCCTAGTGGTTAAGGTAGTTCATCTACTATTGATCACGTGGTCTGTCAACACTGAGGTTGCAGGTTCGAGTCTCACTGCAGGCAGGGTGCACTTGACTCCAAACTCAACAAGTGTGGACACAGAAAAATGTCTCGCATGCATTCCACATCAGTAACGACAATAAATTTCGTCATAAGCATTACATAAATAGCATTAAATATCAGCAGCGGCCTATATACCAAATATTGTCACCATACCAAGCATAGTTACAAAGGAACTGTCCTAATACAAAAACTTTAATGTAGTCACTGGACCGTGAAATTGAGGTCAAGGTCAGGTGACACCTACCAGACAGTCATGTAATATTCATCAGCAACCTATATACCAAATATTGTCATCCTACCATGCATGGTTACAGAGGAACTGTCGTAACCCAAAAACTTTAACGTATTCGCTGGACCCTGAAATTGAGGTCAAGATCAGGTGACAACTACAAGACAGTCATGTACTAGTCATCAGCAACCTATATACCAAATATCTGTCGTAACCTAAAAACTTTAACATAGTCACTGGACCGTGAAATTGGGGTCAAGGTCAGGTGACAGGTGACTGACTGGCAAGTACTCATCATAAGCTATCTCTGGACCAAATTTGATGGACCTAGAACTTGGGCTTACAAATATATAAAGCAAGATGACAAGTGTTTACGCCGACGCATGATTCCCATACATCTATCTCGCCTCCAGCGACTTTTGTCACAGGCGAGACAAAAAATGCTGAAACACCATTTAAACAAACAAACAATATACCTATGTAGATGCATAAATTTAGGTAAACACTTACTGCAATAGTGACAGTATCTGCCTCATCAAAGTTGTCCCCTTCTGGTAAAGACTTCATATCACCTAAAATAATTAGACCAACTGTTTATTTACATGTGATCTTCACTGTTTAACACCATGGAAAAATAAGTTTTAATTTCCTACTTTACCTCCTATGTAACAGATTAATTAAGAAATAATTCACGGAGGCTGTGGTTTATCATTGTTTTACCATGGGGTGGCCATTTATGTCATATTATTTTATCCCGAGCTATAACGAGGGATAAAATAACGACATAAATGGTCATCCCGTGGTAAAACAATGATAAATCACAGCCTCTGTGAATTATTTTTATTCTAATAAGACAATTAGAGTACATTTATAATATTTTCGTACCTATAGAAAACATCATTTCCGCCATAAACTGGCTGTTCCGTCAATGTAACACACAATATATTGCAACAGATAATTATAGAACGGGTCGCTATTTATAAGATTTATACGTCATATGCGATAGCTTTCTGGTGGGAGTAAGTTTTGTAATTGGAACAGCCATTTAAAACATGCCCTTCTCAGCACGTGTTGCTCATAGATAAATCATTTTTTTACCACAGTTGTGGTCTCAAAGCCTTTAAAGCATGTCATATTAGAATAGGCAATATATTTTTTATTTATGTACATCACTGGCAGGCTATACATGTTCTAAAGACATAGGTAGGAGTGTTTGCAAACAAATTTACTCTAAATGCATTCAGTGGATAATAAAGCAAGTAACCAATACAGATAATATGCCAGCAGCCAAAACAAATAACAAACCAATAACCAGTACTGATAATAAAGCAAGTAACCATTATAAATGATAAACCAGTAACCACTACCAATAACAAACCAGTAACCAGTACTAATAACAAACCAGAACCAGTAAACAGTAACCACTGGAAACAATAAAACAGTTACCAGTTATAATACTAAACAAGTAATGAGTAACAATAACAAATCATTATCCAGTTATGATAATATATTCATTTAATATGGAGTAAAAATTGCGTGTGAGCACAGACGATATAGTCCTTTATTAATGTTTTTTTTTTCACCAATTCCTTGTCTTACTTTGTTCATTAATTTTGTGTACATAAGTGTTAGACAAACTGTATTAATTTAAAAATCGTATGGCTAAATGAAGTTTTTATAATTGGCATTTCTTCCGAGCACCCTAACAGTAACTTTGGACCCAAAGAGCTACTAATTCCCAGCTAATAATTCTTCTTCAATTTTTGTGCCCCAGGTATTAAACGGGTGATTGCGCAATAAATATAATAAAGCAAATAAAATAGGAAAAGTTAGTTTTTCCCCAGTTTTATGTACATTAGGTTTATTTGTAAGTCACTCTTTTATAAAATTAAAAATTCATAATCTTAGCCAAATTGTAGTTAAATTAGCAGTTAGAAATTAATGTATTATTGTGTGCAAATTTCTACAGTAAAAACATCATGCCACATTAAAATGTATGAAAATTCCTCCTGTTTAACATTGGGACGTGATTCTGTAAGGGAGTAGTAGAAGTATCATGCTACTTTAATTTTTAAAATAAACCAGAGGCTCTTAAGAGCCTGTATCGCTCACCTGATTTTATAGGCAATAAAGGTTGCATGTACATCACTGGCAGGCTATACATGTTCTAAAGACATAGGTAGGAGTGTTTGCAAACAAATTTACTCTAAATGCATTCAGTGGATAATAAAGCAAGTAACCAATACAGATAATATGCCAGTAGCCAAAACAAATAACAAACCAGTAACCAGTACTGATAATAAAGCAAGTAAGTTTTGTTTCCATTGGTTAATCGGTTTCAGAGAACTTTTTTCCCATACGGTCCAATGTTAAACTAAGTCTTGCGGTGGCGGACATTTTGAATTTCCGATTGGGATAAAAAACATGAACTTTATAGAGGACCATCCAAACAATATTGCTGAAAAGTTTTGCTTTGATTGGTTAACCGGTTTCAGAGAAGAAGCCTTTTAAACTTTTTTCCCATAGGGTCCTATGCTAAACTAAGTCCTGCATTGGTGGCCATTTTGAATTTCCAATTTTCATAAAAAACATAAATTTTATAGAGGACCATCCAAACAATATTGCTAGTAAGTTTGTTTACATTGGTTAACCAGTTTCAGAGAAGACACCTATTTTTAACTTTTCCCAATAGGGTCCTATGTTAAACTAGTCCTGCGGTGGCGGCCATTTTAATTTTCCAATTGGCATAAAAAAACATAAACTTTATAAAGGACCATCCAAACAATATTGGTAGTAAGTTTTGATTTGATTGGTTAACTGGTTTCAGAGAAGAAGCCCTTTTAAACTTTTTTCCCATAGGGTCCAATGTTAAACTAAGTCATGTGTTGGCAGCCATTTTGAATTTCCAATTGTCATAAAAAACACAAACTTTGAAGAGGACCATCCAAACAATATTGCTAGTAAGTTTTTGTTTCCATTGGTTAACCAGTTTCAGGAGAAAAAGCCTTTTAAACTTTTTCCCATAGGGTCCTATGTTAAACTAAGTCCTGTGTTGGCGGCCATTTTGAATTTTCAATTGTCATAAAAAACACAAACTTTAAAGAGGACCATCCAAACAATATTGCTAAGTTTTTGTTTCCATTGGTTAACCAGTTTCAGAGAAGAAGCCTTTTTTAAACTTTTTTCCCATAGGGTCATATGTTAAACTAAGTTCTGCGGTGGTGGCCATATTGGTTTTCCAATCCAAATAAAAAACACAAACTTTGTAAAGGTTCATCCAATGAACATTATGTCCAAGTTTGGTTTCAACTGGCCAAGTGGTTTCAGAGAAGAAGATTAAAATGTAAAAAGTTTACAGACGCCGACGACGAAAACGCCGACGACGCCGACGGACGCAAAGTGATAACAATAGCTCACACCCTTTGGGTCAGGTGAGCTAATAAAAAAGCAAATAGCTTGCAGGTAAATTTTGTTAACACAGTGTTATTTTCACTGCAATAGGACTTTAAATTATGTATTAATAATGTGCATTTCAAAATTAACGTTACTTCTGAATACCCTAACAGTGCATCTAAGTCACATCAATGTCATATGGTCAGTTAAATAAAGTGTTTTTAGAGATTACAAAAATACTGTCTGAAGTTTTTCTTGTTATTTATTAAATAGAACATTTATTTTTTATTGATGTCCAATTTAATTTTAAGTCTACCTTATTTTAAAATATATTTTAGTGCTTTTCTGCATTCACATTGTGAGTTTTTTTATGGTATCAACTTCTGGCCGAAAAAAATCAATATCAGCATTAAGCAGATTTTGATCACATGATACATAATTGCCCTAGAGCTCACGATATTTATCAAATGCCCCGAGTTTCTCTCCCCAGGTACTCAATTCTTCCCTCAATATATAAAGGAAGACATTATGTTCCTAAGGGTCAAAAACTCCATCAATAGCTCATGATATTGTATTCCTTACCACTTTTAAACACTCCCTTAATTTTGATCCCAATATTTGACAATCCAGATTCCTTCTTCTTTGGTCTAAAACATAAAAAAATTCATTTGATTAATTGAGAGTCAAATACTTTCCAAGACAAGTTTCAATACAAATAGTCAATTAATTTACAGATTTTGATTTTTTTACTTTGAAGGTTAAGTAGCCATTTAATACCCTGATGACCAATTGATTGGCCAATTTAAATTGATTAAAATTCCCCTTCATCAAGTATTCAGATGTCATGGAATTTTCTAACAAGATAAAACAGGAAACAACAACTTGCAAACGGTTCATTCAATCATTTTAACTAAGTAAATTACCATTCTATCATTTAAATTAAGTAAATTTCCATTCACATATATGAATATTCATAACTGAAAGACAATTACTCCTGCATGTTGCAATACAAATGAAATCTAAGTACAAAACACACACACACATACAATAAAAACTAGAGGCTCCCAGACCCCTGTAATCGCTCACCTGGAATCCAAATGACTTCAACTATATTATTTTTTTTGAAATTAACAGTTTCAGTCTAGTTGTTATAGCTTTTAAGTTACTGTGCAAAAACTAAACATTTCTTCAAAAATTTTTCTTATATACAATAACTCCTATAAGGTGCCATCGACAATTTCTGAAAATTAAATGGTTTTTAGGCATTGTCCTTTAGGGTACTTTAGAAATGTACAGTTTAACTCTACTAATAGGTGAGTTATAGACTAATTTTTAATTCAAAAACTGTTCATTTGTCCAAATTCATAATGAAAGGGCAATAACTCCTATAAAGAGTCATCTTGCAATTTTGGACTAAGCAATCATTTGTAGGGCTTCTATTGCTGATCATTTGTGCAATTTACAGTTTTAATCTAGCTGCTATAGTTTTCAAGTTACAGGACAAAAATGGAAAATTTCATAACAAAATTGTCATTTAAGGGCAATAAGCCCTATAAGGAGTCATCTGACAATTTCAGACCAATTAAGTGAATTGTAGGGCTTTTATTGCTGATCATTTTTGCTATTTATTATTTCACTCTAGCTGTTATGGTTTTTAAGTTACAGGACAACAACGGAAAATTTCATAAAAAATAGCAATTTAAGGGCAATAACTCCTACAAGGAGTCATCTGACAATTTCAGACTTTATAGCAATTTGTAGGGCTTGTATTGCTGATCATTTTTGCTATTAACAGTTTCACTCTAACTGTTACAGTTTTTAAGTTACAGGACAAAAACGAAAAATTTCATAAAAAATTGTCATTTATGGGCAATAACTTATTTACCCCGGTAATGAGTTGTCTGACAATTTCAGACCAATCAAGTGAATTGTAGGACCTTTATTGCTGATCATTTGTGCAATTTACAGTTTCAATCTAGCTGCTATAGTTTTCAAGTTACAGGACAAAAACGGAAAATTTCCTAACAAATTGTCATTTAAGGGCAATAACTCCTATAAGGAGTCATCTGACAATTTCAGACTAGTACAGTGAATTGTAGGGCTTGTATTGTTGATCATTTTTGCTATTTACAAGTTTACTCTAGCTGTTATAGTTTTAAAGTTATATGACAAAAATGGAAAATTTCATAAAAAATTACCATTTAAGGGCAATAACTCGTATAAGGAGTCATCTGACAATTTCAGACCAATCAAGTGAATTGTAGGGCTTTTACTGCTGATCATTTTTGCCATTTACAGTTTCACTCTACCTTGTATAGTTTTCAGGTTATATTGTAAATACCAAAATATTTGTCAAAAATCGTCAATAAAGGGCAATAACTCCTACAAGAAGCCAATACACAACTTCACACAAATAGCAACTATTGTAGACCTTAATGTGCTGATCAATTTGAAGTAACGGTTTTCTCTATAGCTATTATAATTTTTTAGATAATGATCAAAAACCTGTGTTGACCCCCATGTTATATTTTTAGTAACAGTGGCCATATTTGTCTGTTGATCAACACCCTGGGTACAAACTTGAAACTAGGAACCCTAAGGATGATTGTTACCAAGTTTGAAAAAAATTGGCCCAGTGGTTTCAGACGAACAGATTTTTGAAAAAGTTTACGACTGACGACGGACGCCAAGTGATAGCAAAAGCTCACATGGACCTTCGGTCCAGGTGAGCTAAAAATAAAAACTAATACACCAAATATTCTGCTTGTGTGTTTATGGGTCAACATGTTTACTACATAGTAGAAACTAAATATTAAATATTAAATTTTTTTTCTGATTGATATATACCGGTACTATTTGATACTATTTTGAGGCAGACCGTTGATGTAAATCATGGTTATTGGTACTATGGT
Organism: Limnoperna fortunei; assembly: GCA_944474755.1. Taxonomy (NCBI): domain Eukaryota; kingdom Metazoa; phylum Mollusca; class Bivalvia; order Mytilida; family Modiolidae; genus Limnoperna; species Limnoperna fortunei. Next base: position 534,548 of record OX104121.1, on the reverse strand, counting down.
AACAGTCTTTGTATAGAAATGCATGCTATGGTCTTTTAGACAGACGTACATTTATCCATCTTAATTACTGAACCCTTATTTTGGCTCCTAGAACCCAGCAGATGTGGACTACTGGCAATACAAGATTTAATTTAGGTCATATTTTCAATTATTCATGTACAAACATAATTCAGTTTTTTTTCATTCTATTGTCAATGCACTGACAGAGGTTTAGCCTTTTTTCAAAGATCCTCTGGCTTTCTCACCCAATAAAAACTGCCCTGATACAGCTAAATGTAGCAAAACAAAATTCAGTCAAAAAACAAATTTATTGCCACATTTCATCCCATTTTGTCTGACATTTTACATGTTTACTGTATGCTGTATGGTTGGCACAGTTGAACTCCAAAAAGGTACTTTTTTTGTTATAAGAAATTAAAATGGCACAACAGATAATACATGCATAAATTAGTTACAAAAAACTTTCACCAGAATGAATTAGTGGAAATAAGTGGTGGGGTTGTTGTGTTTAAAGGGCAGAAGGGGTTAAAGGGAATAACATAACAACAATACCATGTCAGCTATTCTAATTATTAAACGCTCCGAATAAGTTTATACCATACAAGTGATTTTATAAGGCAGATGGTCTTTAATACAAGTTGAGTTTATAATTTATTCACTACAGATGGATCTAAATTTAAGGCCTAAAATATAATTATTTGTTTGCCGTTCCTGAAAGACTCTAAAAAATCGGTCCTAACCAAAAAATATAGATTAAAAATTTTAAACCAAAATCTTTTATATTTTCTTAGTACCTACCACCTGATTTTAAGTCTGACTGTGTTCCATATTTGATATAATATATATTGATTGATGTCAGATGGAATAATTTACTTGCTGGGTCGGCAATAGGTATTTCCAAACACGTTGTCACCTTCACTTCATGATTTAAGAAGAAATGAAAGAAACTTCCCTATGTTGGAAAGAAATCAATTTTTTTCCTACCTGTACCAACCTACCCAGTCTAAATGGTGTGTCAGAGAAAGGAAAACAAACATCTTTTTAAGTTAGCCCTAATAGTCTTATAAGACAATCTTTTGCATAATAAAGGCGGTCCCTTGAGCAGGATTGAGTGCATTTATATTTATATTATTATTATATATGCAATCTTTAATATTATATAATGGCCACCTTTCATTATTATTATTTATGCAGTAACCAATTTATATTAGCGTAGGACTTACAACTGAGTGACCATATTCATCAATAAAGGATTCAACTGTTGGCAAAATTTGGAAATTTTGAAATGTTTATAAAATATAAAATAAGACATTTTTGTAATTCAATAATGCTTTCCATTGAAGCCACAGAGGTATTGATTTAAGTGTTTACAGGGATCGAAGGTAGGATGAAATGAAATTTACAAAGTATTATAATACGTATCAAAATTATTCCTGTTGAAGTTATGGAGTTTTCAATGGGTACTCCAACTTACTCCTAAAATAAAAACTAGATGTCATGATAAAGCGGCAGAACTTTCTGAAAGAGGTGTTTATTCAAATAAAACAGAACATTAAAGGGACTTATAACAAATATAAGTACAATTGTATTCAGGTTTCAACTGGAGAACTATGTTTGTTAATAAAAGCTACAACAACCAAAAACTAAACACAACACATGCAACAACGCTCTATACCTATTGTTATTACTAGATCTTGGTTGAGGCTGAAGGCTAAAATGTAAAATTGAATTTCAATGTAAATTTGATAATCATTTAAATTATAATCTCAATGAAATTTGCTGACCATTTTAGCTTAAATAACGATTACAACAATATTAACATAGCAAATCTTTAGGTATGACATGAACTGGCACTAAGAGTGAAGATTTACCCGTCAGTAATCACGGAACTTTGAGAAATTTTGGTATGCCTTTAAAATTTCAGGTTTTATTTGAATGAAAAATAGAAAATAAAAGAAAATACAATTAAAGACAAAATATTATGGTTTGATTGCACATCAGACATATGGCAATCACAGGTTCACAATGTTCTTTATTAAAATACATACCAGTGCTAAAAAAGTGAAGATCAGTTTAAAATCTTGGATAATTGAAAATGGGAAATTTGTGTTGTGCCACATCTCATATACTGCCTATACACATGTACAAGGTAAAGTTCTCTGATGCAGTGCAAGTGTCAAAACAAACTGTCAAACAAAAGTGTCAAACTTTAAACTTATTCGTTAACCAATGAAATGGCCAGTTTCAATCATAATGAGGCATCAGACATGTTTTCATTCTAACTACAAGCCATTGTCACATGACTTACTTAGACGATGATCTGCTAGTCTGGGTCTGTATAACTGTTCCACATATCACCTTGTAATACTGCAATGATAAAATCCATTTTTTAAATTGTACAAAAATGTTATTTTAAACCAATGCCTTGTCCACCTATCTACTCTTCTATGACATCAATTCCAAAAAAATTAGAAATACATGCTTATTTGTTATTTTCCAAGCAACAATACTTGCAATGTTGTGTACCACACACTTCCTTTTAGTAACTCAATTTCTTGATCTTCATAAAGCAAACAACAACATTCAAAACTAGGTAAGTCCTATTAAAAAATGGATGCTGCCAAAACATTCAACAAAACCATTACAGTATTCTACTTTTATTCATATTTGTAATTTCACAAATTTATACTCCAATTACAATGCCTATACTAAATGTTGACGTATTTTTTATGATTGTTTTTTCGTGACTTTTCCACAGTTATTTAGCATTTTGAAATGTGGCGGATTTTTTTTTCATTTTGATAGAGCAATTTTCTATAGTAAAGTTTGACCTAAATTACAATGGAAGTGTATGTTTGGAAATGTCCATTGTTGTCTGTTCGAAATCTTTCGGGTAATATCGTCTGCAGTTAAGGCGGGAAAAGTCTCGCGGTTTGTCCGAATACCACTGAACATTACTAAAGCAGACGATGTTTTCGAAAACAATGCTAGGTCCCTTTAGAAACTCAAATGGCTGACTTCCTAGGTAAAATTCCCGGAGGAAATGTCAAGGATGATTTGGGATTTGTAAACAACAAAGGCATACTATAAAATATGGACATGTTATCGTGTAGAAAATGTTTTAAATTGGATTTTAACACTATAAAGGTACAATATGGAATGATAAAAAAATGCAAGCAAAACACTGGGCGCAAGAGGATGTAACTTTTAGCATAGGTGGCCAAGCGGTCTACACTGAAATGTCTATTATTGATCACCTCTGTGTGTCAACTTTTACAATTTACTATCATGACAGATGCTAAAATTGACAGTTTTCATACTAAAACTGAAGGGGCTTATAACAGTGTAATCCTGCTTCCTATCACAACAAAACATAGAAACTGTGATATAATTGAAAGTCACATAAAAAGTATACTAAACAAACAATATACTACCAATAAATCCTAGACACAAACGATATACTCACATCATCGCTCTGGTGGTACAGAGGTAGGAATGTGTTCTCTAACAAGTTATATGTGTGTTCATAGGCTCTGTAACACATAAATGTGTGTATTAATAAATAAGGATAAAGCTCTAAACAGTGTGCATTGTAAATACAATCTGCATTAGGCAATGTTAATTATCTTGCCAGGAGCTGACAAGTTCTTGCTGTACCTTCCCCAGGTAGCATTACTCAGTAATGTTTCAGTTTTTAACATCAATGTAATATGTTGTTTTCAAGATAGGTAGTTAGATATATTCTATCACGTGATTTATGGTATCACATGATTTTATTTAGGGCACTTTAACTAAGGCACAGTTTTTTAACATCGTGTGAATGGCATAAAATGTCATAAAACTTGACCCTCCCATAAAGTTCTATTTTGTGTGGGCTAGCACCCTGACAAACACAGCACAGGTTTTGCTTTGCATTGTCTTTCTTAAGCCGTCCTATTTCGTCTCAAATGTTGCCGCTTTCCAGTAAAAGTGCCCTAAATTTTTATGAAATCACATGAGAAGCATAACGATTTTCACCTCCTTTAAGAAGAGTGATTACATATTGAAAACAATATAATACAAAAATAATATTTTTTCATGGTTTCATTGGTTTGTAAAATCTGCTTAAATGCTTATTTTTTGTTAGAAATACTTTAATATGGTATAGGAAACACTTTTACATCTAAACGAAACTACAAGTAATATACTGACTATAGAACCTGGACCATCATTTGTATTTTTTATGTTACTGATCAAATTGCCTTTACTGTACTTACTTGTAAAGAGGTGTGGAAGTTCTTAGACGAATTACCTGGTCTGAAGGCCCCTCTACCACTGTAATTGTTAAAAAATTACTTTACAGAATTAAATTTCATCACTTTACGGCATTGAGCACTTATGCTGATATCAGTAAGCTTTCAAGGAGATTTAACTCAAAGCATGGTATCATAAATAATCAATACAAGTCTATATCTTGAGACTTCAGAAAATAAAACACACAACTTTCAAAACAATTCTTAAACTTCGAAAAAAGTGCACACATATATATCAAGTAATACTGACCCATGCAACAATATGCAGTTATTCAGCAAGTCAATAGACCAGAATATTGTTCCCAAGGTACTACTGGGAACAGCTTAGTGATTTATTGATCACTAAACTGTTCAATAGATCACTGAGCTGTTCCTAGTACCCAACAAAAAAAATTCTAGTCTATTGCTTGACTACCTATTATATAACTGTTTTGTGACCTAATCTATAGGCATGTGCATTTGCTTAGTGTAGAAAAAGTGCATTGAAATAAGATGATACAGATTTTCTTGTTATTCAAGGAAAATTAATTGCTCTCATATAAGGCTAAAGTAGACAAAGAGTTTCAACTAATTTCTGAATGTGTAAAGCAGTGGAAAAAAGATAAATGTCTGAATAACTCGCTGTTTGTCAGCTTCTGAAGGTCGCAAGCGTAATATGCAGTATAATCACAGAATTTTTATCACATTTTTTGTATTCTAGGAATCCTTCTTGTCAAAACTATGATCTAAATCTATTTTTGATGACTGGAAAGTGTTCACCTCCCTCCATTTTTGTTTATCACCTGCCATTTTCATCTGAGTCAGAAATGCGTTTTTATACATTTCCTATTCAGATTGGTGATGAAAAGAATTGATTAGCTATGAATATTCATAACCTTTTATTTGTCCTATCACTTTACCATTTGATACTAGTGATTTCTATAATGTCTTTTCTCGTAAACTGTTTAATCATACTGTTCCCATAAAAGTATTTTGAACATATTTATGAAATTATATTTACCTTCTCTGAGTTCATTTACGATATCCTCATCAAATTTGATCCGGTCGAGGGCAGTAGGAGAACAATAACTTCTGTATAAATCTTTGGCCATATTGTGTAGTTCAACAAGGTCACCTTGGGAAAGGTCAGGGTTCAAAATCTTCTTGTTGAAGTCATCTAGCAGGAAAGAGAAAATATTAGAAATACATTTGGAGGTAATATTTTGGTAAATATTTGTTTGTTTTAGGATTTTACCTGTTTTTTTTTAAGATTTATAGTGGCATCTAGTTTTTATTGCAATTGAGTTTTCAGGTAGAACCTGTACCTATATTAACTAAATCGAAAGCTAGAATTTCTCTCAATGAAGGTTGGAGTCGAGCACAACTCACACTCATATGGCACACTCACATGTCTAATAGACAGAGGCCCTTTTCACCAATACCCCAGAATTAAGTGGAAGTGTAACTGAAAATAAATTACAAACATGAATCTGTTTTATGTCTGAATAACAGTATCAACATTTTTTATAAGGTACTGTGGTTTTTTAATTTATCCATGGCATACTGGATTTTCTGAAAATGGGCAAACTTTCTTGAGCCATGAAAACTTTTAACGACAAAATTAAACATGTGTGGACTGTGAGCAAGCTCACAAAGGGATTCGCTTTCAAGTCCAATTATCTCCCCTTAATGATATCCGAGGTCAATAAAAATCCTTCATGCACATCTACATATAATGTACTTCCTGTATGCTAAGGTCATTAAATTTCATCAATTGGTTTAGGAGGAGTTGCGCTTACAATAGATGTTAACAGGCGGACAGACAGACAGACAGACATGGTGATTCTATATACCCCCCCCCCCCCCCCCCCCACCAAACAAGTTTACGGGGGTACAATAAACCCGCAATCTTGCAATAACCTGTTAGGCAATAGATGAATTTTTATCACAATTACAGCATATACATATGGACAGAATTCACTTATGTGCTATTTATGCCATAAAAAGTATGTGAATTCATATAAATTGAGAACATTAATTTCATGTAAGATTTTGTTTAATGTTGAATAAAAATTAATTTGTTTCTTACAAATGTAAATCAAATTTCATCAAAGATTTTTTGTTTGTTTAAATGGGGTTTAGCACTACTTTCAGCAATTTTATAACATGTTGGGGAGGGGGGGGGGGGGGAGGAAGCTATAGTACCCAGTAAAAACCCCAGACCTTCTGTAAGAATACTGACAATCCTTGTTAAATAATGTTGGTGTCCAGCACAGCCTACTTGTATTTCATCTAAACATGGCTCTATGTGGCACTCAAACCAAAAACTTGAAGGTAAAACAATTAAAATGTTGAAAGTTGTTCCACCAAAATTCATAAATAAGAGGGAAAATGACACTCATGTGAAATTTACATGCAATGAAGGTAAGTAACTGAATGTTATTTAATGCCAAGTAAGCAACCAGCAACATCAAGTGTTATGCAAGTTTTTGTATTGTATTTATGACCATCTTGAAACACATTGATTCTAATTTATCCTGTTTTGGATCTTTCTATGTTGAAATGGATAATACAGAGAACATTTTTGAACATGCCCCATAATCTCTTCAACTAGAAGCTGAGTATGATACCAACAGAGCATCGACTGGGGTTATATTGTTTAAGTAAAATATGCACCATATTTCTTTGACCATAGGTCTAATTGAAATGATTTACCGTAAATGCTCCAGAAAAAGTCGGTCCGCATATAAGTCAGGGGTCTTTTTGGGCCTTAAAATCTGGTATTTGGCTGTTGACCCTTGTATAAGTCTGTCGGAAGACAGCCGTGTTGACATCAGGTCAGAATCAAATAAACATTCCGAATTTGTGAATAAAAATCACTATATCAGTAAGACTTCGTGTTTATTATTTGTTCGTGTTTCTCGTGTTTTATTAGTTAAATATTGCTTGTTATTTATTTTAAGTTGTTTGTTTACGATACACGTTTTTTTTTAAATGTATACGTAATTATCTCCCTGAATTTGGTATAACTAAAAACCCATAAAAAGAGTAACTCAAGTAAATATATAAAAATATTCATTTTCGTATTATTTAATCGTTAAGGCAGAGGTTTTAAAATAAATGAATGCTAAATTCAACAATATAAAGGAATATAGTTTGTAATCCAAAATTATATTTGATGGAAAAAAACGAATTCGGTTACATATATGTATTAGTTAGTTTATCTTGATTTTCGATTTAGTATGTAAAACATACAAGTAAATCTATACTTGTGTAAACAGTGGTAAATACAAATGGAAATAAGGAAACTGGATAAAATAAACAATACACATGTAAAAATCTTTATTAATAAGCATAATTAAACATGTATCAGTCTATTTTCGTCTTTATAGTCGGCGGTCTATGTAAGGCCTTCACACTTCAACCAGAATTCTTTCTTTAAAACCAAATTTTAACTCCCAATTTCCCGACTTATGTGCGAGTATGTACGGTACTCTGCACATTTAAAGTAAAAAGCATCAAAATACAGTAGAAAAATACAAAAAAAATTGTCTCAATTCACAACATAATCACCATGCTATGTATACGCACCACATTGTAAACAGAATTGTAGAACATTAATGGCCGCCTCCGACTTCAGAAACTGCATGAAGGAGTACAACAACTGTGGCTGTTCTTTACTCATCACGTCTGATAGTTCTAATCTTAAACACTAAAAATAAATATCAATATCATTATATTTGTTTACTAGATGGATCAAAAGGAATTGATACCGTTTCAGTAAATTTGAGCCATCATGGCAACCAGTTATTGGATGATATCTAGTACCTGCATTGGGCTGCTAACCTTAGGCAAGGTAGTAGTTAACTCAATTTCATATTTTAAAATGCTCCATTTTGTAATCTTCCTAAGGCTGTTCCATAATAACATATACAGCATCGTTGAAAAACAATGTCATATCATTACCATGGGTAGGTTCTAAAACATTTTTACTGAGTGTAAATACTGCAAAGAAAGTCAATTGCTACTATGGGTTGGTCATCTTATTTTTAAAGAAACATACTTGCATGTTTTAATGAAAGTGCCTCAAGTTGCATACAAATATTCAGCCAACAATGTAAAGTCACAATAAACTATATACTCTTAAAAGAAAGGTGCTAAATGGTCTATAGCAAAAATCAGCGTACTTTGGCAGAGGTTTTTTGAGTGACAAATAAAAACTGCCAGATTATGCTCCTTTGTCATCCAAAAAGGTGCAAATTGAAATAAACAATTATTTTCCACAGTTAATCAGCATTTTAAAATGCAGCAGTGTTTTTTATTTTGATAGGGCAATTTTATATAGTATATTTGAGCAGACCTAAATTAGAACAGAAATGTAACCTAGGTGCAGTCGATTTTGTCTGTTTTAAAACTTTTGGGCTTTGTTGTCTGGGTTGACACGGGAAGTCTTCCAGTTTGTCTGAATACAATTGGACTTTACGAAAGCAGACACACATTTGTAAACAATATTAGAACCCATTAGAAAACAAATATGGCTGACTTACATTGTAAAGTTCCTGTAGCAAAAGTCTAGGATGATTTTTGACATGTAAACAACAGAGGCATAGTATCAAATATGGACAGGTTATCGTTGATAAGTTTTTTCTACTGGATGTTCTTTATACAAGGTACAATAAGGAATGATAAACAATGCAGGCAAAAATGGGCACTCCCCAGGGGTGTGACAATATTACAAAAAGTGGTTGGATAGGATTGAATGGGATTTGATATCCATTAGCTCCAGACGCTAGTTAAAGTTTGATTTAGAAATCTGTGTACTGCTGAACAGAAGGAACTGTGGGCCTACCAATATAGCTGATAAACATAAATACGTATTTTTTGTAGCAAGTAGTGTGCTGCCTGTTTTTGTACTCGTAAAAAGTGGAACAAGAACTCTCAGATGTGGTCTGTAAAATATTCACGTAGACAGGACCAATAATGTATACTTGGTTCACATGTGTACCCATGTAATATTAGCACGTCTTTAGGTAATTTCGGTACAGTTTTACTTACCGATACATTTTTAGCTAATGGCTGTGCAAATGTTCCCAAAAATGGAACTTGTGGAGCAGGTGGTTCTGTGGCTTCTGGTGGCTGTTATTATACAAATAAATTATAATGATTTGAAGACAATTAAAAAATCACCACAATGTTTATGTTGTGTGGTTATTACAAGTTATGGAAAAAAAAAACGTCGATCAAGCCATGTGTACAGAAAATAGAGAATGTCTCATTATGCACTATTTTAGAAATTTAATAAATTTAAGAAAAAAACAAAGGGTGTATCTCAATAATTACTCAAAATTTGAAATCTTGGCAAAACATGAATGTACATGTTAAATACTGCAGCAATCTAGTCCTTACTTGTAACAAATATTTACTTACTGGAGCTTCATCTAAAAATATCAACAACAAATTATTCACCATATCCTAAAACAAAATTAAAAGAACAATCAATGTACATATGAAAATGTTGCCTCCATTTTAAATATTGGTAAAGTGTGATTAAGGTAGTTAGTCATCTACTATTGAACATGCACCTGCCAACACTGTAGTCGAGGGTTTACCTCTCACTGTGGCCAGGACATCTACTATTGAACATGCACCTGCCAACACTGTAGTCGAGGGTTTACCTCTCACTGTGGCCAGGACATCTACTATTGAACATGCATCTGCCAACACTGTAGTCGAGGGTTTACCTCTCACTGTGGCCAGGACATCTACTATTGAACATGCACCTGCCAACACTGTAGTCGAGGGTTTACCTCTTACTGTGGCCAGGACATCTACTATTGAACATGCACCTGCCAACACTGTAGTCGAGGGTTTACCTCTCACTGTGGCCAGGACATCTACTATTGAACATGCACCTGCCAACACTGTAGTCGAGGGTTTACCTCTCACTGTGGCCAGGACATCTACTATTGAACATGCACCTGCCAACACTGTAGTCGAGGGTTTACCTCTCACTGTGGCCAGGACATCTACTATTGAACATGCACCTGCCAACACTGTAGTCGAGGGTTTACCTCTCACTGTGGCCAGGACATCTACTATTGAACATGCACCTGCCAACACTGTAGTCGAGGGTTTACCTCTCACTGTGGCCAGGACATCTACTATTGAACATGCACCTGCCAACACTGTAGTGGAGGGTTTACCTCTCACTGTGGCCAGGACATCTACTATTGAACATGCACCTGCCAACACTGTAGTCGAGGGTTTACCTCTTACTGTGGCCAGGACATCTACTATTGAACATGCACCTGCCAACACTGTAGTCGAGGGTTTACCTCTCACTGTGGCCAGGACATCTACTATTGAACATGCACCTGCCAACACTGTAGTCGAGGGTTTACCTCTCACTGTGGCCAGGACATCTACTATTGAACATGCACCTGCCAACACTGTAGTCGAGGGTTTACCTCTCACTGTGGCCAGGACATCTACTATTGAACATGCACCTGCCAACACTGTAGTCGAGGGTTTACCTCTCACTGTGGCCAGGACATCTACTATTGAACATGCACCTGCCAACACTGTAGTCGAGGGTTTACCTCTCACTGTGGCCAGGACATCTACTATTGAACATGCACCTGCCAACACTGTAGTCGAGGGTTTACCTCTCACTGTGGCCAGGACATCTACTATTGAACATGCACCTGCCAACACTGTAGTCGAGGGTTTACCTCTCACTGTGGCCAGGACATCTACTATTGAACATGCACCTGCCAACACTGTAGTCGAGGGTTTACCTCTCACTGTGGCCAGGACATCTACTATTGAACATGCACCTGCCAACACTGTAGTCGAGGGTTTACCTCTCACTGTGGCCAGGACATCTACTATTGAACATGCACCTGCCAACACTGTAGTCGAGGGTTTACCTCTCACTGTGGCCAGGACATCTACTATTGAACATGCACCTGCCAACACTGTAGTCGAGGGTTTACCTCTCACTGTGGCCAGGACATCTACTATTGAACATGCACCTGCCAACACTGTAGTGGAGGGTTTACCTCTCACTGTGGCCAGGACATCTACTATTGAACATGCACCTGCCAACACTGTAGTCGAGGGTTTACCTCTTACTGTGGCCAGGACATCTACTATTGAACATGCACCTGCCAACACTGTAGTCGAGGGTTTACCTCTCACTGTGGCCAGGACATCTACTATTGAACATGCACCTGCCAACACTGTAGTCGAGGGTTTACCTCTCACTGTGGCCAGGACATCTACTATTGAACATGCACCTGCCAACACTGTAGTCGAGGGTTTACCTCTCACTGTGGCCAGGACATCTACTATTGAACATGCACCTGCCAACACTGTAGTCGAGGGTTTACCTCTCACTGTGGCCAGGACATCTACTATTGAACATGCACCTGCCAACACTGTAGTCGAGGGTTTACCTCTCACTGTGGCCAGGACATCTACTATTGAACATGCACCTGCCAACACTGTAGTCGAGAGTTTACCTCTCACTGTGGCCAGGACATCTACTATTGAACATGCACCTGCCAACACTGTAGTCGAGGGTTTACCTCTCACTGTGGCCAGGACATCTACTATTGAACATGCATCTGCCAACACTGTAGTCGAGGGTTTACCTCTCACTGTGGCCAGGACATCTACTATTGAACATGCACCTGCCAACACTGTAGTCGAGGGTTTACCTCTCACTGTGGCCAGGACATCTACTATTGAACATGCACCTGCCAACACTGTAGTCGAGGGTTTACCTCTCACTGTGGCCAGGACATCTACTATTTAACATGCACCTGCCAACACTGTAGTCGAGGGTTTACCTCTCACTGTGGCCAGGACATCTACTATTGAACATGCACCTGCCAACACTGTAGTCGAGGGTTTACCTCTCACTGTGGCCAGGACATCTACTATTGAACATGCACCTGCCAACACTGTAGTCGAGGGTTTACCTCTCACTGTGGCCAGGACATCTACTATTGAACATGCACCTGCCAACACTGTAGTCGAGGGTTTACCTCTCACTGTGGCTAGGACATCTACTATTGAACATGCACCTGCCAACACTGTAGTCGAGGGTTTACCTCTCACTGTGGCCAGGACATCTACTATTGAACATGCACCTGCCAACACTGTAGTCGAGGGTTTACCTCTCACTGTGGCCAGGACATCTACTATTGAACATGCACCTGCCAACACTGTAGTCGAGGGTTTACCTCTCACTGTGGCCAGGACATCTACTATTGAACATGCACCTGCCAACACTGTAGTCGAGGGTTTACCTCTCACTGTGCCCAGGGTGTGCTTGACACCAATCTTAATTGAAAAGGATTGCCAGTTTACCTACTCATGGTCAGGGGTTTTCAACTGTTACTCTGGCTTCCTCCCCAATTAAACATTGGATCACACGATATAGCTAAAAACTTGCTGGAAATGGTGTTAAACCCACAAATAAACAAAACTAACAATCAAAAATGGTAAATATCAATGCTTTGCAATTTTAATTTTGGTGACCTTGTCAATGTTATAAATTTTAAAGTTTCAATTTAGTGACTGCATGTTTAGTTATTTCGTCCCAATTTCACATATTATAATGACTCCAGCTGATCAGTTTTTCTCCAAGCTCATTACAGCTGTTTGCTTATTCCCTATTTGCGGTAAACAAGATTTATCTCCCATTTGCAGAGTTATCTGTTCTTTACAGCAGTGGGTAAAAAGTTGTTTTTCTTCAATATTTTTTTATTCACATATAGCAAAGCATCAGGTAAAATTTATTATGATGTGCAAACTAATTCTGCAGTTTTTTTTAGTTGTACTGGAAGAGTCAGTCCACAGACATTATTTTTAAAATATTGAATAAAAACTCCATATTTTGCCGACGTTTCGACGACCACTGCCGTCTTTATTCAAGGCATATATACAAATGACAAGAATATGTATATGTGAAGTCAATAACAACAACAACAACGTTGGTATTATAACGTTGTTGTTGTTGTTATTGACTTCACATATACATATTCTTGTCATTTGTATATATGCCTTGAATAAAGACGGCAGTGGTCGTCGAAACGTCGGCAAAATATGGAGTTTTTATTTATTATTGTATAGTTTTTATTTATTTAAAATATTAAAACATGATTTTTTCCCCATCTGTTCAATACTAGATACCTGCTGCTATGAAAGACAACTCTTGAAAATGGGAAGTAACTCTTGTATTCCACAAGTGTGGACACAGAAAAACGTCTCGCCTGAATTCCGCATCAGTAACAAAAATAAATTTCGTCATAAGCATTAAGTAAATAGCATTAATTATGAGCAGCGGCCTGTATACCAATTATTGTCACCATACTATGCATAGTTACAGAGGGACTGTCCTAATACAAAAACTTTAACGAAGTCGCTGAACCGTTAAATTGAGGTCAAGGTCAGGTGACACCTACCAGACAATCATTTACTATTCATCAGCAACCTATATACCAAATATTGTCATCCTACCATGCTTGGTTACAGGGGAACAGCAGTAACCTAAAAACTTTAACGTAGTCACTGGACCGTGAAATTGAGGTCAAGGTCAAATGGCACCTACCAGACAGTCATGTACTATTCATCAGCAACCTATATACCAAATATTGTCATCCTACCATGTGTAGTTACAGAGGAACTGTCGTAACCCAAAAACTTTAGCGTAGTCGCTGGACCGTGAAATTGAGGTCAAGGTCAGGTGACACCTACCAGAAAGTCATGTACTAGTCATCAGCAACCTATACACCAAATATTGTCATCCTACCATGCATAGTTACAGAGGAACTGTCGTAACCCAAAAACTTTAACGTAGTCGCTGGACCGTGAAATTGAGGTTAAGGTCAGGTGACACCTACCAGACAGTCATGTACTAGTCATCAGCAACCTATATACCAAATATTGTCATCCTACCATGCATGGTTACAGAGGAACTGTCGTAACCCAAAAACTTTAACGTAGTCGCTGGACCGTGAAATTGAGGTCAAGGTCAGGTGACACCTACCAGACAGTCATGTACTAGTCATCAGCAACCTATATACCAAATATTGTCATCCTACCATGTGTGGTTACAGAGGAACTGTCGTAACCCAAAAACTTTAACGTAGTCGCTGGACCGTGAAATTTAGGTCAAGGTCAGGTGACACCTACCAGAGAGTCATGTACTAGTCATCAGCAACCTATACACCAAATATTGTCATCCTACCATGCGTAGTTACAGAGGAACTGTCGTAACCCAAAAACTTTAACGTAGCCGCTGGACCGTGAAATTGAGGTCAAGGTCAGGTGAAAGGTGACTGACTGGCAAGTACTCATCATAAGCTACCTCTGGACCAAATTTGATGGACCTAGGGCTTGGGCTTACAAAGATATGAAGCAAGATGTCAAGTGTTTACGCCGCCGCCGCCGCCGCCGGATTCCCATACATATGTCTCGCCTCCAGCGACTTTCGTCGCAGGCGAGACAAAAAACAGGGAATTGCAACCTGCATTGGTATGTTGCAAAATAGACACTTAACTATGACCAGTAGAGTTGTTCTTATACTTACAGGATTTGCTACTGCATCTAAAGCAGGAAGTAAAATACTATTAGTTAAAACCTCTCTAACTAAGGAACAAGTGCATCTGAAAAGGGGAAATATAAAACATTGTCACTTTAAATCTCTAACTTATCAATCTGAAAATAAAAAATATCTGAATAAAATAATATTTTATAGAGAAGGAATGTTTAGTCAACATGTATACTAAATATATGAAAGGACAATTGATTAATATACATGTATCTTTTATTTGTAGCAATTTCTTCTTTTTTTTTTTACACTATTTTATTGGCTGAACAAATAATTTTTTTAAATGCAGTTGCAGGTCTTCTTTTGTTCACACTTATTTTTTTACCAGGTGATGAGGTTCAAGTTTGCTGTGTTTGCATTGTTCATAGACCTCTCAGGCCAGTCACATGTCATTGGTTCTTATGCACTTTATACATATGTTGAATTAAAACTAATAAAATGTATTTTGCCACTATTCCTCCACCCCAGGGAAAATAATAGATCCATTGATTAATCCATCAACTGACCCAAAAACCAACATAAAATCAATGTAAAATGTGATAAATTATAGATTATTTTCGTTTTTGTAAACAAGATGCATTTTCTCGTGGCTATCTCATCAAAGGGGCGACAGCCCTGACATGAGATGACACAAACATGTATTGAGTTTCATAAAACGTACATAATCTTTTTATCTCTGCTTAGTAACAATGAGATGTCACAGTGTTTACTTAACGATGTCTTTACAGCGAGGTGAGATGGGCCTATCTCACGCTAGTATAGTGAGATGGAATAATACCGCACATAAAGATCAAAGGAAAATACTTCAAAATAGCGATAATACACAGTTATAGAGTCTATTTAGAAAATGTCCTGTTAAAGTTAACAACAGATTAGAATTTTCTTTATTCTTGAATTTTTGTAGACCTTTAGTAAAATGGGCAAGCATTAAAATAAACACGATGATTCTGTTGATTATGACCTTCGACCTTCATCCTCAGACGCACGATTATTTGCAGACGATTGTCTCCTCTTCCGATGCATTAGGAACACCGAAGATGCAATCACACTACAGAGAGACCTGACACAACTAGAAGAATGGGAAAGAAAATGGCAGATGTGTTTTCACCCTGAAAAGTGTACTGTTATCCGAGTATCAGGCAGACGTCATTCCATACAGACGACCAACACCCTCCACGGACACTCACTAGAAGTGGTAGACAGTGGGAAGTACCTGGGTCTAACCATCACCAAGGATATGTCATGGTCAAAACACATCAACCAGATAACCGGCATGGCTTCAAGAACTCTTGGCTTCCTTAGAAGAAATCTTGGTCGATGCAACACCACGACAAAAGCCACTGCCTATACAACCATTGTCAGACCAGTACTGGAGTATGCGGCCTCATTGTGGGACCCCCACCATGCCATTGCCATCCGTGACCTAGAGCAAGTCCAGAGGCGAGCAGCTCGGTTCGCATACAACTGCTACCAAGACAACTCGCCAGGCTGTGTGACCAAGCTCCTCAACAATCTTCAATGGGAATCCCTCCAACACAGACGGTGGAAACAGAGTCTCATCACCTGCTACAAGATACAACACCACCAGATTGCCATTGACCCAGGGAGATACTACACAGCTGGAGACACCCGGACCAGAGGTAACTATAAGCTCAGACAGATCAGAGCCCAGAAGGACTCGTACCACCATTCCTTGTTCCCTAGATCCATACGAAACTGGAACCAACTACCTACAGCTGTAACGATGCAACACCACGACAAAAGCCACTGCCTATACAACCATTGTCAGACCAGTACTGGAGTATGCGGCCTCATTGTGGGACCCCCACCATGCCATTGCCATCCGTGACCTAGAGCAAGTCCAGAGGCGAGCAGCTCGGTTCGCATACAACTGCTACCAAGACAACTCGCCAGGCTGTGTGACCAAGCTCCTCAACAATCTTCAATGGGAATCCCTCCAACACAGACGGTGGAAACAGAGTCTCATCACCTGCTTCAAGATACAACACCACCAGATTGCCATTGACCCAGGGAGATACTACACAGCTGGAGACACCCGGACCAGAGGTAACTATAAGCTCAGACAGATCAGAGCCCAGAAGGACTCGTACCACCATTCCTTCTTCCCTAGATCCATACGAAACTGGAACCAACTACCTACAGCTGTAGCTGACGCCGACACCATAGAAGTGTTTAGGGCCAGGTTGAGCTCCATCCCCTGGAGCCCTATACAGCACAAACCATAGATGCCAAGGCAACCAGTTTTTAACTGTATATACTATCCATTTTTGGACTTTTAACTGTGTGTGAATGAGAGGAGTGTTATTCATTTGTGCATGTACCCGAGTCAAGTACACAACAGAGGCCGACTCGTAACCGGGAAGAAGACAATACATGTACAGATGTATTGGATGCACAGGTCAGATTGCAATGACTTTTTTCTTACTTGGAATGTAAGCCTTGTGGTTTAAGAATGTATGGAAAAAGTGACTCAATCATTCTCCGTAGATATTCTAACTCTGTTTTCCTACATATCATGGCACAGTGTATATTTGGTCCTAACATTTTCAGGGTTTCCAGTTGTAAGTCTGATCCTGATGGAGCTGTAAACAGAATACACTAACATTATGATTTTCTCCAAGACGATATTGACCTAGGAAACTTTCATCTTGCTATATAAGAGCTAAGGCACTCAAACCAATATTGGAAGGTCAAATACTTTTTACTAAAAAATTTACGAACTGGTATTCTAAATTCAGTTAAGGCCATTCATCCTAGAGAATAAAAAAGCTTAGAATTTCAAATATGTTCACATATTCGAATACATTTGAACAATTATTATTAATGAATGAACCAATGATATTTCATGTGTGACTACTCTGCTGTGGAAAACCTCATTTGATAAATACTAATAATTTTTTTATCGGTAATTTCTCAATTTAATACTGTGAAAGTACTTAAATTCGTGGGTATCAATTTTTGTGGTTTGGTGAAATTTTACATGTTCGTGGGTTCTTAAATTCGTGGACTGACGGTTTCCGAAAATGCAAAAAGTGAGGTAGCGATCAAAATAAATTATTACAGCAGAATCATTTTCATCAGTTTCATTACATGATGTTGTTTACGCGCGTGGTAACGAATGTAAAATTAAGAACACGGAAATCAATAGCTAATTATAAACACGGTAATGTATTAATTGATTAATTGCAATAAAAACTACTTTGAGTCTATATAATTCTCTAATTGTTATCTATAGAAGCATTCCTGGCCGAAGGGCTTTTGTCACTTTATGTGTTGAGTAGCAATAAATAACTGTTACAAAGGTGTAATTTAATGTCATTTGTGCCATGATCGGTATTATCACAACATCCATTTGATATAGCGTGTCATTGGTATGCACTAATAAAGATTAAGTATAGCTTATCTTTAAATATTTTATTTGTTATTTTAATTTATGTTCAAAGGAGCAACCAAACTAATAATTCCGATAATAATTTGTTACTTTTTAACATCGAAAATGAACACCTCATATATCACCACCTTGACCGGAAGTCGATGTTTATTTGTACGCTTTACAATTAAATAACATCTACATTTAATAAAAACACAATTCGAACATGAAACCTGTAACATAATCATTAAAATGGATTTTGAGCAGAACATTAGTAATGGATCGAACCACAAAATCATATATTACATGTACAAATAAATGTCCGATCTCGGACATTTTCAGATCGTTTTTCACAAGTTCCCATATGTTAATGAAGTTTTATTCTTCGTTGGATTTTTAATTTCGTGGTCCGAGGCCTCCACGAAAACCACGAAAATTGATACCCCGCGAATAAAAAGTATTTCACAGTAAACCTTTTTTATTTGTTTTCGTTTTTTGACATATTTGAGGTAATTTTGCTTTATAATAGTGCCGTTTTTACGGAAAGAATATGTGCACTACTTCTTTTGTACAATTTGTATGCGTCATGTGGTTTGACATCACGTCACACGTACCTCATTCATTCAAAAACTGTTAAAACGATTGTACAGACGGAGCCGGAGGGAATTTCAAATGAATGGAGAGGAAATGTCAATCTGAAACCAATTTCAGCGTTACGAAAAAGTTTAAAGAGGTAGGTTATTATGTTTGAAAACTATATTAATGTTTCTTCAAAGAAGAAAATGATTCTGATTACGATTTCTTTCACTGACCGGCTTGGTGTGCATGTCAGTTATTCCATTTATGGGCCTACCGATATTGATAAATCAATCCATATTGATTCTGTACCCTTAAATATGTAATGAAAATTTCTGCCTGTGTAACACCAAGTAATTAGTTGCCTATAGTATAAAGGGCTATAGCCTATCAACTACGTCTACGGTCACATACTCGATGTTTCGGCAATCTTCCTTTATTCAGCGATCGAAACGAAGTGTACTGTTAAAATATCCTGCATTTTATTCTCTATTAATGATAAACATGAATTTCAACCAAATTAAACGCCCTTAAAGTGATACACTTTCAAGACCCGTTTATCGTCGAAATTTGAGCGTACTGCCATACAAAAAAGGGGGATATTGTATGTATTATACATTGTTCGTTTTTTGTCAGGAGACGAATAAGATACTCTCTAGATACTGATTGTGTGTTGCGTTTTATATTTTGTAACATTTCTGAGTGTCTTACAGCATATTATAGATGTATTGTTTTCCTTATAAATATTTATGAGCTTTGGTCAGTGATGCACGTTTGGTCAAAAATTAAGGCATATTTTTTCGCAATGTGTTCGCGCATGACAAATGACCAACAGCTGATAATTTCTAGTATCACTGAGCGTTGATACTAATTTTATTGGTAGTAAAGATCAAAGGAAATTGTAACAAATTACTGATAATATAATATACTGACTTTGATATTGGTCATTACCTGGATTTCTCAAACTGAGAAAATGTATCATTACAGGAATAGAATTTTGCGTGATTTTGACTGAAGTATGTTACAATAATGAATAAATAAACAGAATTTTGTGTCATGTAAAACAAAAATTGCATCAAAACAGGGTTATTTTTGTCTGTTGCAAAAGAATTTATGCTCACTTACTAAGACATTGTTAACATTTTACTAATTTTTTTACACCTAAAATTCTTATATGATAATAACAGGATAAATGAATGGAGAGGAAATGTCAATCTGAAACCAATTTCAGCGTTACGAAAAAGTTTAAAGAGGTAGGTTATTATGTTTGAAAACTATATTAATGTTTCTTCAAAGAAGAAAATGATTCTGATTACGATTTCTTTCACTGACCGGCTTGGTGTGCATGTCAGTTATTCCATTTATGGGCCTACCGATATTGATAAATCAATCCATATTGATTCTGTACCCTTAAATATGTAATGAAAATTTCTGCCTGTGTAACACCAAGTAATTAGTTGCCTATAGTATAAAGGGCTATAGCCTATCAACTACGTCTACGGTCACATACTCGATGTTTCGGCAATCTTCCTTTATTCAGCGATCGAAACGAAGTGTACTGTTAAAATATCCTGTATTTTATTCTCTATTAATGATAAACATGAATTTCAACCAAATTAAACGCCCTTAAAGTGATACACTTTCAAGACCCGTTTATCGTCGAAATTTGAGCGTACTGCCATACAAAAAAGGGGGATATTGTATGTATTATACATTGTTCGTTTTTTGTCAGGAGACGAATAAGATACTCTCTAGATACTGATTGTGTGTTGCGTTTTATATTTTGTAACATTTCTGAGTGTCTTACAGCATATTATAGATGTATTGTTTTCCTTATAAATATTTATGAGCTTTGGTCAGTGATGCACGTTTGGTCAAAAAGTAAGGCATATTTTTTCGCAATGTGTTCGCGCATGACAAATGACCAACAGCTGATAATTTCTAGTATCACTGAGCGTTGATACTAATTTTATTGGTAGTAAAGATCAAAGGAAATTGTAACAAATTACTGATAATATAATATACTGACTTTGATATTGGTCGTTACCTGGATTTCTCAAACTGAGAAAATGTATCATTACAGGAATAGAATTTTGCGTGATTTTGACTGAAGTATGTTACAATAATGAATAAATGAACAGAATTTTGTGTCATGTAAAACTAAAATTGCATCAAAACAGGGTTATTTTTGTCTGTTGCAAAAGAATTTATGCTCACTTACTAAGACATTGTTAACATTTTACTAATTTTTTTACACCTAAAATTCTTATATGATAATAACAGGATAAATGAAGATTCTTTTTACAACTTCGACATTTTTCTTTGAAAAAAAAAATCAAATTAGTGTCCAAGGATTGGTAGATTATGTGACAAAGATAAGGGGTTGTCATCAAGTTAACTTGGCTTCAGAATAAAACCTGGATGCCATATTAAAGCTAAACAATTACTGAAAGGTATTAAACCTCAAATCAACTTAAGAAAACACACAAAACAAATACACTTGATCAAAAGTATTTACATTATTACCTGTTTTTTTAGCTTTCAGGTACAGATGTAAATGTAGGAGTCCAGCTCTGATCAATTTCTCACTGATCATCTTTGCTATATCAACCTACAAGTATAATCAAATACCTGTTAAGTGATTATTTAATTGATTCATTATACCAGATATTAAAATAAAAGTGTTTGCAATACTTTTCCCATTTTTCTATGAAAGGATTTTAATTAACTTGCATAAAACATACCACAAACAACGAGTTATTTAAATAAACATGAAGCTCCATGTTTAAAACAAAACAAAAATTGTAAACATTAATCATATTATTTAAACTTACAATGTGAGCAATCTAAAATTCGAAATTTTTTCGTTACCCTTCTGGTACACAGAGACCAGAAAATCTCAAGCTAAAAATATGTAGCAACCTTGATTGTTTCATATACCATTAAGATGTAAATACACAAACCTTCTTTTTGTTATTTTTACACCATGGAGACCAGAAATAATGAATTTACTCAACAAACCTTTTTAGCTCTTCTAAGTACAACAGAGGCCAGAAATCTCAAACTGGATCTAAGTTCATCCACAAACTCTTCATCTCCACTTAGATCTCTGCGAACAGACAAAAGCTCCATTAAAATACTAACACAGGATAAAGCAGAATAACCATGTAAAATTTATTATTAGACCTGACATTAACTTCTCTGATTGATAACATTTTTGTAATCTATTTCCTTTTTACTAACAAGTGTGGACACAGAAAAACGTCTCGCCTGAATTCCGCATCAGTAACGAAAATAAATTTCGTCATAAGCATTACGTAAATAGCATTAAATATCAGCAGCGGCCTGTATACAAAATATTGTCACCATACCATGCATAGTTACAGGGGAACAGTCGTAACCCAAAAACTTTAACGTAGTCGCTGGACCTTGAAATTGAGGTCAAGGTCAGGTGGAACCTACCAGACAGTCATGTACTATTCATCAGCAACCTATATACCAAATATTGTCATCCTACCATGCATAGTTACAGAGGAACTATCGTAACCCAAAAACTTTAACGTAGTCGCTGGACCGTGAAATTGAGGTCAAGGTCAGGTGACACCTACCAGACAGTTATGTACTAGTCATCAGCAACCTATACACCAAATATTGTCATCCTACCATGTGTAGTTACAGAGGAACTGTCGTAACCCAAAAACTTTAATGTAGTCGCTGGACCGTGAAATTGAGGTCAAGGTCAGGTGACACCTACCAGACAGTCATGTACTAGTCATCAGCAACTTATACACCAAATATTGTCATCCTACCATGCGTAATTACAGAGGAACTGTCGTAACCCCAAAACTTTAACATAGTCGCTGGACCGTGAAATTGAGGTCAAGGTCAGGTGACACCTACCAGACAGTCATGTACTAGTCATCAGCAACCTATACACCAAATATTGTCATCCTACCATGCGTAGTTACAGAGGAACTGTCGTAACCCAAAAACTTTAACATAGTCGCTGGACCGTGAAATTGAGGTCAAGGTCAGGTGACACCTACCAGACAGCCATGTACTAGTCATCAGCAACCTATACACCAAATATTGTCATCCTACCATGCGTAGTTACAGAGGAACTGTCGTAACCCTAAAACTTTAACGTAGTCGCTGGACCGTGAAATTGAGGTCAAGGTCAGGTGACAGTTGACTGACTGGCAAGTACTCATCATAAGCTACCTCTGGACCAAATTTGATGGACCTAGGGCTTGGGCTTACAAAGATATGAAGCAAGATGTCAAGTGTTTACGCCGCCGCCGCCGCCGGATTCCCATACATATGTCTCGCCTCCAGCGACTTTCGTCGCAGACGAGACAAAAATCTTTTTTATACAAGGGGTATGCTTTAAATTTTCCAACAAAATTTTTTTTTCAACTAAGTCATCATGACATCTGTATTGGCATAATTGAATGTCAGTTTTCTGCTAAATACATAAGCATACCTGTACCGTTATTATACTAGCACATACATAGTGACATTCAGGTGCTAAATGAGTTAAGTGCCTTAAAATATTTTGTTGATTATAACTGATGCATCTTTGCTATCCTGCTTTAGAAGTCTGTGCTTAATTGAATAGCAGCAATGACTTCTTTTAACATTGTAAGTTATTTAAGGACAATTAATTATTGATCTTTTGCATTTAAAGCAAACACACTATTGTTATTAATACAAAGATCATTAAAACATTACATATTTGGTAATCTTGTTTTCAGGTGGTTATAAGACATCTCCTGGGTTTTAAATTCTTCAAAGAGAAAAAGTATCTTTTTAAACTGGATTATTTATCATTTTTACTAAATACTGCATCTTATTACATCACAAGATACAATCTTGTGTTAAAAACTGACAATATGGTGTTCGCCATAAATACGAAACTTGACAATATTCAATTCACTTGGTTTTACTTATTTAGTAATAGTCATATTTATTACATTTGCCAGGGTGTGAGAGTGTGCCTAAAATGGGGTAAGGTGCACTCGAGTCACACTGTAACTGAAAAGGATTGCCCATTTTTTGCTGCTGAAAGTAAAGATTCTCACAAGTAATCATCCCGGACCCCACCCCAAACACCAAATTAATAAAATCAGACTCGATTAAGAATAAATGTACTTACTTGTACCAAGTGTATAGATATTCTTTTAGTACAATGTTCAAAAACTGAAAAAGAGAATTATTGACTGCTAAATTAATACCTCTCTCTTATGGCAACTGTCACTGAGACTAATTTTCAACAAGTGTGGACACAGAAAAATGTCTCGCCTGTATTCCGCATCAGTAACGAAAATAAATTTCGTCATAAGCATTACGTAAATAGCATTTAATATCAGCAGCGGCCTGTATACAAAATATTGTCACCATACCCTGCATAGTTACAGGGGAACCGCCGGAACCCAAAAACTTTAACGTAGTTGCTGGACCGTGAAATTGAGGTCAAGGTCAGGTGACACCTACCAGACAGTCATGTACTAGTCATCAGCAACCTATACACCAAATATTGTCATCCTACCATGCGTAGTTACAGAGGAACTGTCGTAACCCAAAAACTTTAACGTAGTCGCTGGACTGTGAAATTGAGGTCAAGGTCAGGTGACACCTACCAGACAGTCATGTACTAGTCATCAGCAACCTATACACCAAATATTGTCATCCTACCATGCGTAGTTACAGAGGAACTGTCGTAACCCTAAAACTTTAACGTAGTCGCTGGACCGTGAAATTGAGGTCAAGGTCAGGTGACACCTACCAGACAGTCATGTACTAGTCATCAGCAACCTATACACCAAATATTGTCATCCTACCATGCGTAGTTACAGAGGAACTGTCGTAACCCAAAAACTTTAACGTAGTCGCTGGACCGTGAAATTGAAGTCAAGGTCAGGTGACACCTACCAGACAGTCATGTACTAGTCATCAGCAACCTATACACCAAATATTGTCATCCTACCATGCGTAGTTACAGAGGAACTGTCGTAACCCTAAAACTTTAACGTAGTCGCTGGACCGTGAAATTGAGGTCAAGGTCAGGTGACAGGTGACTGACTGGCAAGTACTCATCATAAGCTACCTCTGGACCAAATTTGATGGACCTAGGGCTTGGGCTTACAAAGATATGAAGCAAGATGTCAAGTGTTTACGCCGCCGCCCCGCCGCCGGATTCCCATACATATGTCTCGCCTCCAGCGACTTTCGTCGCAGGCGAGACAATAAAACTAGTGTTTTTTAACTTTATATCCTCCTTGCCAGAGATTCTGTTTACCATATATAATAAGAAAATTATGGTCATGGTATTATTTCTAAAAAGGTTGAACCACAACAGGGACGGTATATAATAACAGTTAGTATAGACTGTCCCTGACCACAAGCACTTGTGGTCAGGATATTTTTTTAATTATTGAAATGTCATTAAATGAGTTAAAAGAATAACATAATGTATTCACTCATTTGGGAACCAGTCAGAAATGCCTCCTCACAAAATATTGTCTGTGGGTTGTAAAATATTGACTTTTTAAATTTCATTTATATTTCATAATTCTATAGTAATATAAAATTTTAAAGTGACTTCAGTTGCATTTGAAAAAAGAACTACTGAATAGAAAAACCATAATTCTGATGGTATTTATAGAAAATTATCATATGGTATGCCTATGACATAGAGACAAAACCAATGACATCGGAAGTTACACGAGGCCACATTCTCTTCAAGTAAAATATCTCAACAAGAAAACATGTTATGAGGGCCATAGGTGGTTACCCAATTTTTCATACCAAACTTGTCTTTTGAAAAACACTATTTATTATCCTATCCCACTTGCTATTACAAGACATTTGTATACTACCTCCTCTACAGCCTCGTTGACTTTTCCTGTCACTGTTAAATTAGTCCAGGGTTGGAATGCCAATATATTTAGCTCTGGCCTGAAATATTACAAACATTTATAAGAATACACTTTATGTCATAAAAAAAAATAAATCATAAAACAGTTAATCAGATGTTTTTAATGGTGGATATTTTGGGGGAGAATTACAACATTATTTAAGAAATTTAATTAACATGTTTTTGTCTCTACAGATTTGAATTTACATGTACATAAATGTAATGCAACATCAATAAAATAACAAATCAAAATATATAAAATTGCATCACATATGGAACTAACACATTAAAATGGTGATGTTTTGTATTTGCTAAGTTGTTGATGTCTACCGTAGATTTTACCACCTCAAATATTCATTTTAAACAACTGCCGTCTGCAACTTAGTTATTTTTTTAGCTAAGCAAAATAATTTCCACAAAAAAGACCGACCTTTATTAAAGAAGATTGCTGAAGACTAATATTAAATCGAGCTAAGGTCACCATTTATTCAGAGGTTGGGAGTTGTCGATGTTGCTTAAAGAATCCAACTAGCAAAATAGAGTAACCTAACAATAATTACCTGTGTCTTGGGCATTTTCTCTGACCACACACAGTACACAGTGTTTTCATTAAGGTTAACTCATCGTCACCATGGTTACCAGTCTAAAAAATAAAAACTTTCTCATCTTGCTTTTCTAGACAAAGAGTCCTGATGAGGACAGAACCATCCAATGCTTTCATCACGATGAGTGGATTAAATTTAATATATCTGAAAATGCCATTGAAAAAACAGTATTTCAACTAAAACTACTTACTTGCGTAGCATAGACATTTAAACAGTAATATTATAAACAATTTTCACTGCCAAATAAATAAATTTTGCAGGAATACTGAATTTTGATTGGCTGGAAAATATTTTCTATCAGAGGCTGGAAAAAGAATTGATCGTCATGGAGACATGCACCCTTTGACGTCATATATTTCTCCGCGGGAAATTAACAGTTTTTGTGTTGATCTCTTATTTCAAAAATTTCCAGTTACAAAAATAAAACTGTTGGGTTTATTCTATTGTTTGAATTTATTTATAAGTATTAACTACACAAAATATTTTCTCCATCGAGGGATAACAAAATTTGCGTTGTGCACATTTAATATAATCTGCGAACGGGGATTATACAATGTGCAAAGCTGAAATTTTGTTATCCATCAATGGAGAAAAATTTTTTGTAGTTAATCCTTAATTAAATTTTGTTAACCTAGTTTCACTTTTTATTGTATTTAGTTACAGCCTAATTAAATGAAGGCAACCTTCAAGTAATAACCGGTGTTAGTTTTATTGATTAGTATAAATTTTAATTAATTTATACCTAAAAATCATCATTAATATGCAAAAATCTGCATGATCAATATCTTGATTACTGAATTAATATAAAAGGTTACCAATTTCTTAAATTGTTTTCTTTTGGCATATAGGGTAATACAGTCATATTGCCTGGAGGGAAATATTGATTTCCCATGTGGACCAGGGGTATGGACTGGCTAGTACTAGGGATTTTTCACACTGACCAGCCATATTGACTGTTAGTTGGATTATTTAATAAAAATTGTTACCAACTGGTCAATTCTGTATTGGCCCTGTATTGATACTCAGATGACCATATTGACCCTACAGGTCTCGGGACCACTACAATCAACCTTAAATCAAACTTATTTATAATAAACTTATTTCTTGTGTTTGTCAATGTCACAACATACCTTTTGTTTTCTTGAATGAGTAAACAACAGATTTGGTAACAAAGTTGATGAACTGCAATATGAAATATACATGTATCATTGAAAAACTATATGACCACAAAGATTTGTGAAACATATAAAGTTTTATTTTAATATTCATGCATTATTATCAGGTGTATAAATATAGGAAAGGTAAAACTGCATATGGACTACCCAAGGAAAAATAGAAGTGAGAGTTTGAAGGCTCTTCATTTAACACCCACTACCCATACAATTACAAATAAAATTCAGCTGTGGATCCTTACACTGGACAAAATTTTATATAAAGTCCCTTCAAGCCACACACCACCTTTTTGGAATACCACTTAAATTCTTAAAATACCTAATTTACTGTACATTAACGTACAATGACATATTGAGAACATTTTGTACATAAACAAACCCTATTTTTGGAGTATAAGGAATGGTTGTTTTTAGCTGAAATTTTCTCAATAACATGCATGTATCTTGAGTTATAACCTCATAATATTCTTACAGTGTGGCAAATATGGTACATGTACCATACTAATGTTAATGAAGAAAACAAGAAAAGAAAAGTCCACTCAAGCTTTAAGTATTACGAATAGTCCTATAGAATTTCAAGAGTGAGGAGATCCCATCATGTTGTAACTGTATACCAAGTTTCATGAAGTTGTGAATTAATCTTAATAAAACAAGCTTGACGCAAAGGATGAATGAACAAACAAAAGCTACTTTCATTGGTGAGACATAAAAAGCCATAAAGATATGGCCTGTATCAGAACAGGATCATCTCTATATATGTACATGTGCACTGTAAATATTCTTTTAAATATAATATTCTTTTATAAATTATTTAGGGTTACATTCTAAAGCTAGATGTTTTTGGATACCCTTTTGTGCAGTGCAAGTTTTAGCAATTAAAAAACAAAAAAGAGTAACAGAACTTTGTGTGCGCCATTAGATGCATTGAATAAAACTCTTCACAACATCTCACCAGACAAAATTACATTATAACTTATGATTATATTTACCGGTTTATATCATGATAGCAAATATTATTGTGTGTAAAAAATGTTCAAAATCCAATACATTTTATTCCATTTATTTTTTCATTCTTATACTAAGTACAAGAAAACTCTGCAAGTTTCGTAAATATGCACATGTATATCTAGCTACAAGTATTACTTTACCTTAAGGTAGAATAAGCAACAAAAATCCCAAGATGGAATGACCATACTGCTAAAAATAACTGGAAATATCTAAAATGAGAAAGAAATATCCCATGACTAAATAAATTAGCCACTCATAATAAGTGGACATTTCTAAAACAGCTAAATTTACCCTTCTGTAACTGGTTAAATGTGTTATTGAGTGTAAAGTTTAGTTAGTTCAGTATAATAATACAGTTATGGCCTTTAATAAATGTTTCCTAATATCTATAATTATTAAATCTCAAGAGGTCTTTTCTTGATTAATAAATATGAATATTACCCTCATTTAAGATCATAACTGCATATTGTTTGATTGAGGTTTTACACCACTGTTATTAATTCTTCCCCTGTATTATAGCTATCTGCTTTTTATAGGGAACCATAGAGTACCCACAATCTTTGGCATAAAAACTAGCAATCCTTGTCTACTGACCACTTTCCAGTTAAGCACCCTAAGTAGATTCAGGAGAAGATAACTCTTGTTAGAAGTGTTTGTTTGTTTGATGGTGTTTTATGCCACTTTCAGCTATTTTTCAGCTATATCATGGCATCCAGTTTTTATTGGGGGAGGAAGCCGGAGTACC
This sequence comes from Limnoperna fortunei, assembly GCA_944474755.1. Classification (NCBI taxonomy): domain Eukaryota; kingdom Metazoa; phylum Mollusca; class Bivalvia; order Mytilida; family Modiolidae; genus Limnoperna; species Limnoperna fortunei. The sequence goes on along the minus strand of OX104121.1, from coordinate 505,243 downwards.
CGGAGAAAACCCCAGACCTGCGGTAGGAAAACTGGCAATCCTTGTCAATTAAGATTGGAGTCGAGTACACCCTGCCTGCAGTGAGAATCGAACCCACAATCTCAGTGTTGACAGACCACGTGATCAATAGTAGATGAACTAACCTGGACCACTCGTCCACCGAGGCCCCTCTTGTTAGAAGTGTAAATCTTTCCATTTTTAATTAAGAATACTACAGACACAGATGCTTAAAACTGTAGTAACTTGTAAACATTCCATGTGTTGTCAGATAGCAGGTAAACTTTTGTGGTCAAATTTTTATGCTTTTAATTCTGGTATACACAGTTTAACTTCAATCTCATCATAAGATTAAGGAAAACATTCAATACTTGTCACTTTCAGTGTTTATTTGTTGACAAAAAAGAAATTTGATAATCATTGGATTTAATCATTTCAGTTGTGCAATACAAAGGTACCCAAAGTAAAGCAATAGACTACATAATTTTGTTATGGTGTTAGAACAAAGTTACCAATATTGATATTTTTGTTATTTCTTTTTCTTTTCTTTTTTTTTTTAAATAATAAATGCTAGCTTATCAAACCTAGATGTACGAAGTTGTTTAGGGTTGAGGCATTTTCATCTATTTAGATTAATTTGCTGTGAAATGTTTCTAAACTTTTCAAACTAATAATTACATCCAGTTGTAAAAGTGTCATTTGGTACCAATATTCTTGTATTGGTAAATGATGACCTGTAGATTAATGCAAATAATATATTGATGTAAATGATATGACTGAGATCATCAAGAGAATGCTCAGAATCCAGTAATTGCGCGTCCTACTTTTATGCTATTAAGACCCATAACTTCGGAAACTGTACATGGGCCTATTAAGACAGGAGTTAAGAAAGATTAAGGCACAAAGAGAAATGAAGTGAACAAATGGGACATTAATATCGCTGACAATTAATTCTCACGAACTAATCTTGGTTTATTTTTGTGAAAAATTGGAATTATAAAATGATAAGTGTAACTTTTTTTTAATGAAATATGGTAAATCTATCGAATGAAGCCATTGCCATCGATTTTAATGGGAAATTTACAGCACAATCAGCAAGGCTAGAATTGTTTCCAATTTTCTGAACAGTAAATGGTACTGTATAAAACGGCTATACAAATTATATTTCACATAAATATGTAACATTTTTTAGGGTTGAATAAATAAAGCATTACATTTTACATCACTTCTGTGTTTGTATAACATAAGGCTCGTCAGTGACATGTTTTTTACATTCATTGAAGGAACTTGTGAAGGCTGATTCCACAAGAAGGCACTACTAAACAGAAAAAAACATGTTCATATATAAAAACACAAAGACTAGATGTACCTATAAAAAAATAAGGTAAGGAACAAAAGTGTAGCGGTAGACAAACAGAATTTGGCGTGTTTCTTTACGTAGAACTTCAGGATATACCAAGGGATCATATTTGTAGTTGAAGAGGTCATTATCCTATCCGATTCGCAGAGCAAAAGTAACTGAACATGCATGTCTTTAAAAATTCAGGAAAAAAAAATCTTTCTTTCAGATTATGCGACATGCATATAACATGATGCAGGAAAGGTTACCGTTAATTTACATGCAAAGAAAAGTAATTGTGTCCACGGATTTTTTTTCAGAAACTTACCTTGAACTTTTTTGGCACTTTTTTCTACTTTCACTTCAGTGATTTAGTCAGCTTATACTACATTACAACAACAGGAAGTCCTTCCACTGTCAATAATTTTGCCTGAAATAAAATTGTTTTTTTTAGTGTACAATTGCTGCATCTTTCATTTGAACATGCAATTTTATTCAGGCAGGAAAATGACAAAGCAGCAAAAAATTTAAAAAATGGAACTATTTTTTAATTCCCTCCATCTTTTGACATGCACCGGAAATCGCATTAGCCAATAGGATAATGACCCCTTTAAGCAATCATGAATGTTGCGAAATGTCGTGAAAAAATTTGCACAGAAACTTTAATGTCGTAGTAATGTAAAAATAAAAATTTTTAAGTTTTCATTACAAAATGGCTCAGGAATGGCCTTTTTTATACATGCGGTATATATGCATAATATGAAAATTTGAGTTTTTTTTTTTTCTTCATGAACTTTTTCTTTTTGCATTTCTTTTATCTTTACAGAAGGACTTTCTCTGATGTTTTGTATATAACAAAGACATTATGTGTTCAAGTTGCATTTTTTCCCATTCCAATTTTTTTATTGCATTGTTATGTAATATTTGCAATTTTTTTAACTTTTTTGTTAAAAAAAGGGTTTTTTTTAATAATAAATGTGTATTTAATATAAGACTGTGTTGACTTTTTTTTAAATGCTATACAGTGCATAGTTGGACCCTAATTGTGAAATCTTTTAATGGGTTTAATGGTTTTCTGACATCACTGGACAGGTCATAAAATGACCATGATGTACATATGGGTGAGATTGACTGGAATTTCTATGGTAATCATTGTGGCATGAAAAAATAAACTTATTTGTTTTAAAGTAGGTGTTTATGGCTGGATTTTTAATGGCCTGACAGCTGACATTATTATTTAGGAGCTAAAAAGAGTATATATTGAGTAAGCTTTAAGAGCAAGTTATCAGAAGCTGAAAATGCCTAAAAGGAAGCAGTCAGAAAGTGGTTATTTTAAGAAAGGTGATGACCCTAAAAGAAAAATTCCCAAACCCAATTGGGATTATAAGAAGAATCTGGACAAGAAATATGTCATACCTGACCAGAAGAAAACAAAAGAAGAAGAAATACCTGCAGAAAATTTACAGATTTTAAAAGAAAACCTTGCGACGGTGGAGGCCCCCCCTACTCTAATGGTGCTCAGACCAAGACCTGGAGATCCTGATATATATGAAAACTACATGGAAGCAAAAAAATGTGGAGAAAAGGAGTCCTACAGACTTTTACATGCAGGAAAGCTTTGTGAGCTGTTTACTCTTACCTTCCAAGAGCATAATTATCAGTTTCCAAACTGTACAGGCAACTTTGAGTTTGACTGGGGTGCCGAGAGACAGCGAGGCCTATGTTGGGAAGAGAGTCTAGTCTGTACCATGTGCCATTACAAATCAGAGCGACGTAGACTGTATGATGAAGTTGAGACTGACAAATGCGGACCTAAAATTGCTGCTCCCAACAGAAGACTGCAAGCCGCACTGTTGGATAGCAGAATTTCTAACACCGCATTCTGTCGTATTCTGCGAAGAATTGGCCACCCATCTCCTTCCATAACAAGTATGCAAAAAACTACCAATAAATGTGGTGAAATCATTGTACAGCTGAACAAGAGAGACATGGCAGAACAGAGAAAAACAGTAAAAAGTGCTTTAGTAAGACATGGGTTCCCACCCAATACACCAATACCAGCAGAATCTGACGGTCGATACAATAATGCATTGAACTCAGCACGTACAAAGACACCATTCCAAGCATCAACACAGGCAACTTATACATTAGTAGAAAATGTGACATCAAAGAAGAAGATTATAGCTTTACATACTGCTAACAAGCTATGCAAAACAGCCATGTTGTTAAGGTCTAAGGGAGATAATCCACAATGTCCAGGACATCCAGGATTTTGTTCTGCTAATATGAAAAGAGATGACACAATAGGTGCTGAGGAATTATATGGTGAATTAATAGCTCAAGAACTTGCGAGTGACCCTGAACCATTAATAGTTGGAACACTAACCACCGATGGAGACAGCCATGCATTTAAAGGTTTCAGAAGGAAACAACTGGAATTACAGGGTGTGAATGTTGAAAACCAACGCGACCTTATACATCTCTCCAAAAGTCAGATGCGAGCAATTGACAATGCAGAATTTAGCCCCTTTATGTTTGGAGAACATACCAAAGCTCAACAGAAGACTCTACAAAGAAGATTTTCCATGGATCTGACTTGCAGGTGTGCTACAGAGTTCAATTTTGCTGTAAAGGAACTGTGTGGGAACTTAAATGAATTAGTAAAGAGACTAAGTTACATTGCAGATGCAATTATAGACTGCTACACAGGTCATTGTGGAGCAACCTGTGAGGCCTACTCCTATGTTTGTAGTGGAAAAGAGGAAAATAATTGGACTAAAGAGTACCTGCCTGCAAATTCAAGGTGTCTATACATGACATTAGAGGATGAAAGACTTGTTCGTGATTGCATCAACATAAGATTCGGTCGACAGAATGTCAACAATACACGATATGGACTTACAACCCAAAAAGTCGAAGCAATACACACAGCCTATTCAGCTTCTAATCCTAAAGATGTTACCTTTTCCAGAAATTTTGCACCTAGAATACATTCATCTATCCACAGGATCAACAATCAACCTGGCAAATCATCTCTGTACAAGTGTGAGGCCTTGAAATGTCCACTGCCTGTTGGATCTCGAGTTGTTGCACAGCTGAAAAAAGAAGACGAGAAGCGTGAATATGACATTGTGCGAAAAAAGAGCCCAAAGTTCAAAAAAAGGACTACACGTGCCAAACTGGACAATTTTAAACTGTACGACAAAAAACATGAGTGTGAAAATGTCGAAGAATCATATCAAACTGGAATAAATGATCCAAAACTACCTAGACAAAGGCGACATAAAAATGAGGATGATCACAGAAGTTTATACAAAAAATGAACTCTTACATACATGCATGCTGCCATTAAAGTATACAATCTGGATAGACATCATGGTGTTGACATCTTGGTGGAATAAAATGTTTGCAAATTTGCCTCTCATTATTTATATATGCAGGTTCTAAAGACAAGTGCATTGGATTGACACACAGACTCATGTGGCATGTATGCGACACATGCATACCAACTGGAACCACAATGGTGTCATGGTGAAGCATCCACATGAATCTGTGTGCCAAATAAAATTTGGTTCTTCCATCTGGCCACCTCACTTTGAGTCGTCCATATTTTGGACCCCTGTAAAAACCCCTTTCTCGCTGATTGACAGCAAAATTGGATGACCATATTTGGCAACCCTTGTTATTTTGGACATTTTGATCTATTTTCGCTAATATTCCAGCTAGCTGAATCATTCTCCATTGTGGATCCATTTTTAAAATGGTACCAGCACACAATGTTCCCAGATTATGTAAATTAGTGGCAGCATCCAAGAATAATTTGCATATTTTGTAAAAATGAAAGTTGTGAAAAATGTGTTTACAGAGGTCATTATCCTATCCGATTCGCAGAGCAAAAGTAACTGAACATGCATGTCTTTAAAAATTCAGGAAAAAAAAATCTTTCTTTCAGATTATGCGACATGCATATAACATGATGCAGGAAAGGTTACCGTTAATTTACATGCAAAGAAAAGTAATTGTGTCCACGGATTTTTTTTCAGAAACTTACCTTGAACTTTTTTGGCACTTTTTTCTACTTTCACTTCAGTGATTTAGTCAGCTTATACTACATTACAACAACAGGAAGTCCTTCCACTGTCAATAATTTTGCCTGAAATAAAATTGTTTTTTTTAGTGTACAATTGCTGCATCTTTCATTTGAACATGCAATTTTATTCAGGCAGGAAAATGACAAAGCAGCAAAAAATTTAAAAAATGGAACTATTTTTTAATTCCCTCCATCTTTTGACATGCACCGGAAATCGCATTAGCCAATAGGATAATGACCCCTTTAAGCAATCATGAATGTTGCGAAATGTCGTGAAAAAATTTGCACAGAAACTTTAATGTCGTAGTAATGTAAAAATAAAAATTTTTAAGTTTTCATTACAAAATGGCTCAGGAATGGCCTTTTTTATACATGCGGTATATATGCATAATATGAAAATTTGAGTTTTTTTTTTTTCTTCATGAACTTTTTCTTTTTGCATTTCTTTTATCTTTACAGAAGGACTTTCTCTGATGTTTTGTATATAACAAAGACATTATGTGTTCAAGTTGCATTTTTTCCCATTCCAATTTTTTTATTGCATTGTTATGTAATATTTGCAATTTTTTTAACTTTTTTGTTAAAAAAAGGGTTTTTTTTAATAATAAATGTGTATTTAATATAAGACTGTGTTGACTTTTTTTTAAATGCTATACAGTGCATAGTTGGACCCTAATTGTGAAATCTTTTAATGGGTTTAATGGTTTTCTGACATCACTGGACAGGTCATAAAATGACCATGATGTACATATGGGTGAGATTGACTGGAATTTCTATGGTAATCATTGTGGCATGAAAAAATAAACTTATTTGTTTTAAAGTAGGTGTTTATGGCTGGATTTTTAATGGCCTGACAGCTGACATTATTATTTAGGAGCTAAAAAGAGTATATATTGAGTAAGCTTTAAGAGCAAGTTATCAGAAGCTGAAAATGCCTAAAAGGAAGCAGTCAGAAAGTGGTTATTTTAAGAAAGGTGATGACCCTAAAAGAAAAATTCCCAAACCCAATTGGGATTATAAGAAGAATCTGGACAAGAAATATGTCATACCTGACCAGAAGAAAACAAAAGAAGAAGAAATACCTGCAGAAAATTTACAGATTTTAAAAGAAAACCTTGCGACGGTGGAGGCCCCCCCTACTCTAATGGTGCTCAGACCAAGACCTGGAGATCCTGATATATATGAAAACTACATGGAAGCAAAAAAATGTGGAGAAAAGGAGTCCTACAGACTTTTACATGCAGGAAAGCTTTGTGAGCTGTTTACTCTTACCTTCCAAGAGCATAATTATCAGTTTCCAAACTGTACAGGCAACTTTGAGTTTGACTGGGGTGCCGAGAGACAGCGAGGCCTATGTTGGGAAGAGAGTCTAGTCTGTACCATGTGCCATTACAAATCAGAGCGACGTAGACTGTATGATGAAGTTGAGACTGACAAATGCGGACCTAAAATTGCTGCTCCCAACAGAAGACTGCAAGCCGCACTGTTGGATAGCAGAATTTCTAACACCGCATTCTGTCGTATTCTGCGAAGAATTGGCCACCCATCTCCTTCCATAACAAGTATGCAAAAAACTACCAATAAATGTGGTGAAATCATTGTACAGCTGAACAAGAGAGACATGGCAGAACAGAGAAAAACAGTAAAAAGTGCTTTAGTAAGACATGGGTTCCCACCCAATACACCAATACCAGCAGAATCTGACGGTCGATACAATAATGCATTGAACTCAGCACGTACAAAGACACCATTCCAAGCATCAACACAGGCAACTTATACATTAGTAGAAAATGTGACATCAAAGAAGAAGATTATAGCTTTACATACTGCTAACAAGCTATGCAAAACAGCCATGTTGTTAAGGTCTAAGGGAGATAATCCACAATGTCCAGGACATCCAGGATTTTGTTCTGCTAATATGAAAAGAGATGACACAATAGGTGCTGAGGAATTATATGGTGAATTAATAGCTCAAGAACTTGCGAGTGACCCTGAACCATTAATAGTTGGAACACTAACCACCGATGGAGACAGCCATGCATTTAAAGGTTTCAGAAGGAAACAACTGGAATTACAGGGTGTGAATGTTGAAAACCAACGCGACCTTATACATCTCTCCAAAAGTCAGATGCGAGCAATTGACAATGCAGAATTTAGCCCCTTTATGTTTGGAGAACATACCAAAGCTCAACAGAAGACTCTACAAAGAAGATTTTCCATGGATCTGACTTGCAGGTGTGCTACAGAGTTCAATTTTGCTGTAAAGGAACTGTGTGGGAACTTAAATGAATTAGTAAAGAGACTAAGTTACATTGCAGATGCAATTATAGACTGCTACACAGGTCATTGTGGAGCAACCTGTGAGGCCTACTCCTATGTTTGTAGTGGAAAAGAGGAAAATAATTGGACTAAAGAGTACCTGCCTGCAAATTCAAGGTGTCTATACATGACATTAGAGGATGAAAGACTTGTTCGTGATTGCATCAACATAAGATTCGGTCGACAGAATGTCAACAATACACGATATGGACTTACAACCCAAAAAGTCGAAGCAATACACACAGCCTATTCAGCTTCTAATCCTAAAGATGTTACCTTTTCCAGAAATTTTGCACCTAGAATACATTCATCTATCCACAGGATCAACAATCAACCTGGCAAATCATCTCTGTACAAGTGTGAGGCCTTGAAATGTCCACTGCCTGTTGGATCTCGAGTTGTTGCACAGCTGAAAAAAGAAGACGAGAAGCGTGAATATGACATTGTGCGAAAAAAGAGCCCAAAGTTCAAAAAAAGGACTACACGTGCCAAACTGGACAATTTTAAACTGTACGACAAAAAACATGAGTGTGAAAATGTCGAAGAATCATATCAAACTGGAATAAATGATCCAAAACTACCTAGACAAAGGCGACATAAAAATGAGGATGATCACAGAAGTTTATACAAAAAATGAACTCTTACATACATGCATGCTGCCATTAAAGTATACAATCTGGATAGACATCATGGTGTTGACATCTTGGTGGAATAAAATGTTTGCAAATTTGCCTCTCATTATTTATATATGCAGGTTCTAAAGACAAGTGCATTGGATTGACACACAGACTCATGTGGCATGTATGCGACACATGCATACCAACTGGAACCACAATGGTGTCATGGTGAAGCATCCACATGAATCTGTGTGCCAAATAAAATTTGGTTCTTCCATCTGGCCACCTCACTTTGAGTCGTCCATATTTTGGACCCCTGTAAAAACCCCTTTCTCGCTGATTGACAGCAAAATTGGATGACCATATTTGGCAACCCTTGTTATTTTGGACATTTTGATCTATTTTCGCTAATATTCCAGCTAGCTGAATCATTCTCCATTGTGGATCCATTTTTAAAATGGTACCAGCACACAATGTTCCCAGATTATGTAAATTAGTGGCAGCATCCAAGAATAATTTGCATATTTTGTAAAAATGAAAGTTGTGAAAAATGTGTTTACAGAGGTCATTATCCTATCCGATTCGCAGAGCAAAAGTAACTGAACATGCATGTCTTTAAAAATTCAGGAAAAAAAAATCTTTCTTTCAGATTATGCGACATGCATATAACATGATGCAGGAAAGGTTACCGTTAATTTACATGCAAAGAAAAGTAATTGTGTCCACGGATTTTTTTTCAGAAACTTACCTTGAACTTTTTTGGCACTTTTTTCTACTTTCACTTCAGTGATTTAGTCAGCTTATACTACATTACAACAACAGGAAGTCCTTCCACTGTCAATAATTTTGCCTGAAATAAAATTGTTTTTTTTAGTGTACAATTGCTGCATCTTTCATTTGAACATGCAATTTTATTCAGGCAGGAAAATGACAAAGCAGCAAAAAATTTAAAAAATGGAACTATTTTTTAATTCCCTCCATCTTTTGACATGCACCGGAAATCGCATTAGCCAATAGGATAATGACCCCTTTAAGCAATCATGAATGTTGCGAAATGTCGTGAAAAAATTTGCACAGAAACTTTAATGTCGTAGTAATGTAAAAATAAAAATTTTTAAGTTTTCATTACAAAATGGCTCAGGAATGGCCTTTTTTATACATGCGGTATATATGCATAATATGAAAATTTGAGTTTTTTTTTTTTCTTCATGAACTTTTTCTTTTTGCATTTCTTTTATCTTTACAGAAGGACTTTCTCTGATGTTTTGTATATAACAAAGACATTATGTGTTCAAGTTGCATTTTTTCCCATTCCAATTTTTTTATTGCATTGTTATGTAATATTTGCAATTTTTTTAACTTTTTTGTTAAAAAAAGGGTTTTTTTTAATAATAAATGTGTATTTAATATAAGACTGTGTTGACTTTTTTTTAAATGCTATACAGTGCATAGTTGGACCCTAATTGTGAAATCTTTTAATGGGTTTAATGGTTTTCTGACATCACTGGACAGGTCATAAAATGACCATGATGTACATATGGGTGAGATTGACTGGAATTTCTATGGTAATCATTGTGGCATGAAAAAATAAACTTATTTGTTTTAAAGTAGGTGTTTATGGCTGGATTTTTAATGGCCTGACAGCTGACATTATTATTTAGGAGCTAAAAAGAGTATATATTGAGTAAGCTTTAAGAGCAAGTTATCAGAAGCTGAAAATGCCTAAAAGGAAGCAGTCAGAAAGTGGTTATTTTAAGAAAGGTGATGACCCTAAAAGAAAAATTCCCAAACCCAATTGGGATTATAAGAAGAATCTGGACAAGAAATATGTCATACCTGACCAGAAGAAAACAAAAGAAGAAGAAATACCTGCAGAAAATTTACAGATTTTAAAAGAAAACCTTGCGACGGTGGAGGCCCCCCCTACTCTAATGGTGCTCAGACCAAGACCTGGAGATCCTGATATATATGAAAACTACATGGAAGCAAAAAAATGTGGAGAAAAGGAGTCCTACAGACTTTTACATGCAGGAAAGCTTTGTGAGCTGTTTACTCTTACCTTCCAAGAGCATAATTATCAGTTTCCAAACTGTACAGGCAACTTTGAGTTTGACTGGGGTGCCGAGAGACAGCGAGGCCTATGTTGGGAAGAGAGTCTAGTCTGTACCATGTGCCATTACAAATCAGAGCGACGTAGACTGTATGATGAAGTTGAGACTGACAAATGCGGACCTAAAATTGCTGCTCCCAACAGAAGACTGCAAGCCGCACTGTTGGATAGCAGAATTTCTAACACCGCATTCTGTCGTATTCTGCGAAGAATTGGCCACCCATCTCCTTCCATAACAAGTATGCAAAAAACTACCAATAAATGTGGTGAAATCATTGTACAGCTGAACAAGAGAGACATGGCAGAACAGAGAAAAACAGTAAAAAGTGCTTTAGTAAGACATGGGTTCCCACCCAATACACCAATACCAGCAGAATCTGACGGTCGATACAATAATGCATTGAACTCAGCACGTACAAAGACACCATTCCAAGCATCAACACAGGCAACTTATACATTAGTAGAAAATGTGACATCAAAGAAGAAGATTATAGCTTTACATACTGCTAACAAGCTATGCAAAACAGCCATGTTGTTAAGGTCTAAGGGAGATAATCCACAATGTCCAGGACATCCAGGATTTTGTTCTGCTAATATGAAAAGAGATGACACAATAGGTGCTGAGGAATTATATGGTGAATTAATAGCTCAAGAACTTGCGAGTGACCCTGAACCATTAATAGTTGGAACACTAACCACCGATGGAGACAGCCATGCATTTAAAGGTTTCAGAAGGAAACAACTGGAATTACAGGGTGTGAATGTTGAAAACCAACGCGACCTTATACATCTCTCCAAAAGTCAGATGCGAGCAATTGACAATGCAGAATTTAGCCCCTTTATGTTTGGAGAACATACCAAAGCTCAACAGAAGACTCTACAAAGAAGATTTTCCATGGATCTGACTTGCAGGTGTGCTACAGAGTTCAATTTTGCTGTAAAGGAACTGTGTGGGAACTTAAATGAATTAGTAAAGAGACTAAGTTACATTGCAGATGCAATTATAGACTGCTACACAGGTCATTGTGGAGCAACCTGTGAGGCCTACTCCTATGTTTGTAGTGGAAAAGAGGAAAATAATTGGACTAAAGAGTACCTGCCTGCAAATTCAAGGTGTCTATACATGACATTAGAGGATGAAAGACTTGTTCGTGATTGCATCAACATAAGATTCGGTCGACAGAATGTCAACAATACACGATATGGACTTACAACCCAAAAAGTCGAAGCAATACACACAGCCTATTCAGCTTCTAATCCTAAAGATGTTACCTTTTCCAGAAATTTTGCACCTAGAATACATTCATCTATCCACAGGATCAACAATCAACCTGGCAAATCATCTCTGTACAAGTGTGAGGCCTTGAAATGTCCACTGCCTGTTGGATCTCGAGTTGTTGCACAGCTGAAAAAAGAAGACGAGAAGCGTGAATATGACATTGTGCGAAAAAAGAGCCCAAAGTTCAAAAAAAGGACTACACGTGCCAAACTGGACAATTTTAAACTGTACGACAAAAAACATGAGTGTGAAAATGTCGAAGAATCATATCAAACTGGAATAAATGATCCAAAACTACCTAGACAAAGGCGACATAAAAATGAGGATGATCACAGAAGTTTATACAAAAAATGAACTCTTACATACATGCATGCTGCCATTAAAGTATACAATCTGGATAGACATCATGGTGTTGACATCTTGGTGGAATAAAATGTTTGCAAATTTGCCTCTCATTATTTATATATGCAGGTTCTAAAGACAAGTGCATTGGATTGACACACAGACTCATGTGGCATGTATGCGACACATGCATACCAACTGGAACCACAATGGTGTCATGGTGAAGCATCCACATGAATCTGTGTGCCAAATAAAATTTGGTTCTTCCATCTGGCCACCTCACTTTGAGTCGTCCATATTTTGGACCCCTGTAAAAACCCCTTTCTCGCTGATTGACAGCAAAATTGGATGACCATATTTGGCAACCCTTGTTATTTTGGACATTTTGATCTATTTTCGCTAATATTCCAGCTAGCTGAATCATTCTCCATTGTGGATCCATTTTTAAAATGGTACCAGCACACAATGTTCCCAGATTATGTAAATTAGTGGCAGCATCCAAGAATAATTTGCATATTTTGTAAAAATGAAAGTTGTGAAAAATGTGTTTACAGAGGTCATTATCCTATCCGATTCGCAGAGCAAAAGTAACTGAACATGCATGTCTTTAAAAATTCAGGAAAAAAAAATCTTTCTTTCAGATTATGCGACATGCATATAACATGATGCAGGAAAGGTTACCGTTAATTTACATGCAAAGAAAAGTAATTGTGTCCACGGATTTTTTTTCAGAAACTTACCTTGAACTTTTTTGGCACTTTTTTCTACTTTCACTTCAGTGATTTAGTCAGCTTATACTACATTACAACAACAGGAAGTCCTTCCACTGTCAATAATTTTGCCTGAAATAAAATTGTTTTTTTTAGTGTACAATTGCTGCATCTTTCATTTGAACATGCAATTTTATTCAGGCAGGAAAATGACAAAGCAGCAAAAAATTTAAAAAATGGAACTATTTTTTAATTCCCTCCATCTTTTGACATGCACCGGAAATCGCATTAGCCAATAGGATAATGACCCCTTTAAGCAATCATGAATGTTGCGAAATGTCGTGAAAAAATTTGCACAGAAACTTTAATGTCGTAGTAATGTAAAAATAAAAATTTTTAAGTTTTCATTACAAAATGGCTCAGGAATGGCCTTTTTTATACATGCGGTATATATGCATAATATGAAAATTTGAGTTTTTTTTTTTTCTTCATGAACTTTTTCTTTTTGCATTTCTTTTATCTTTACAGAAGGACTTTCTCTGATGTTTTGTATATAACAAAGACATTATGTGTTCAAGTTGCATTTTTTCCCATTCCAATTTTTTTATTGCATTGTTATGTAATATTTGCAATTTTTTTAACTTTTTTGTTAAAAAAAGGGTTTTTTTTAATAATAAATGTGTATTTAATATAAGACTGTGTTGACTTTTTTTTAAATGCTATACAGTGCATAGTTGGACCCTAATTGTGAAATCTTTTAATGGGTTTAATGGTTTTCTGACATCACTGGACAGGTCATAAAATGACCATGATGTACATATGGGTGAGATTGACTGGAATTTCTATGGTAATCATTGTGGCATGAAAAAATAAACTTATTTGTTTTAAAGTAGGTGTTTATGGCTGGATTTTTAATGGCCTGACAGCTGACATTATTATTTAGGAGCTAAAAAGAGTATATATTGAGTAAGCTTTAAGAGCAAGTTATCAGAAGCTGAAAATGCCTAAAAGGAAGCAGTCAGAAAGTGGTTATTTTAAGAAAGGTGATGACCCTAAAAGAAAAATTCCCAAACCCAATTGGGATTATAAGAAGAATCTGGACAAGAAATATGTCATACCTGACCAGAAGAAAACAAAAGAAGAAGAAATACCTGCAGAAAATTTACAGATTTTAAAAGAAAACCTTGCGACGGTGGAGGCCCCCCCTACTCTAATGGTGCTCAGACCAAGACCTGGAGATCCTGATATATATGAAAACTACATGGAAGCAAAAAAATGTGGAGAAAAGGAGTCCTACAGACTTTTACATGCAGGAAAGCTTTGTGAGCTGTTTACTCTTACCTTCCAAGAGCATAATTATCAGTTTCCAAACTGTACAGGCAACTTTGAGTTTGACTGGGGTGCCGAGAGACAGCGAGGCCTATGTTGGGAAGAGAGTCTAGTCTGTACCATGTGCCATTACAAATCAGAGCGACGTAGACTGTATGATGAAGTTGAGACTGACAAATGCGGACCTAAAATTGCTGCTCCCAACAGAAGACTGCAAGCCGCACTGTTGGATAGCAGAATTTCTAACACCGCATTCTGTCGTATTCTGCGAAGAATTGGCCACCCATCTCCTTCCATAACAAGTATGCAAAAAACTACCAATAAATGTGGTGAAATCATTGTACAGCTGAACAAGAGAGACATGGCAGAACAGAGAAAAACAGTAAAAAGTGCTTTAGTAAGACATGGGTTCCCACCCAATACACCAATACCAGCAGAATCTGACGGTCGATACAATAATGCATTGAACTCAGCACGTACAAAGACACCATTCCAAGCATCAACACAGGCAACTTATACATTAGTAGAAAATGTGACATCAAAGAAGAAGATTATAGCTTTACATACTGCTAACAAGCTATGCAAAACAGCCATGTTGTTAAGGTCTAAGGGAGATAATCCACAATGTCCAGGACATCCAGGATTTTGTTCTGCTAATATGAAAAGAGATGACACAATAGGTGCTGAGGAATTATATGGTGAATTAATAGCTCAAGAACTTGCGAGTGACCCTGAACCATTAATAGTTGGAACACTAACCACCGATGGAGACAGCCATGCATTTAAAGGTTTCAGAAGGAAACAACTGGAATTACAGGGTGTGAATGTTGAAAACCAACGCGACCTTATACATCTCTCCAAAAGTCAGATGCGAGCAATTGACAATGCAGAATTTAGCCCCTTTATGTTTGGAGAACATACCAAAGCTCAACAGAAGACTCTACAAAGAAGATTTTCCATGGATCTGACTTGCAGGTGTGCTACAGAGTTCAATTTTGCTGTAAAGGAACTGTGTGGGAACTTAAATGAATTAGTAAAGAGACTAAGTTACATTGCAGATGCAATTATAGACTGCTACACAGGTCATTGTGGAGCAACCTGTGAGGCCTACTCCTATGTTTGTAGTGGAAAAGAGGAAAATAATTGGACTAAAGAGTACCTGCCTGCAAATTCAAGGTGTCTATACATGACATTAGAGGATGAAAGACTTGTTCGTGATTGCATCAACATAAGATTCGGTCGACAGAATGTCAACAATACACGATATGGACTTACAACCCAAAAAGTCGAAGCAATACACACAGCCTATTCAGCTTCTAATCCTAAAGATGTTACCTTTTCCAGAAATTTTGCACCTAGAATACATTCATCTATCCACAGGATCAACAATCAACCTGGCAAATCATCTCTGTACAAGTGTGAGGCCTTGAAATGTCCACTGCCTGTTGGATCTCGAGTTGTTGCACAGCTGAAAAAAGAAGACGAGAAGCGTGAATATGACATTGTGCGAAAAAAGAGCCCAAAGTTCAAAAAAAGGACTACACGTGCCAAACTGGACAATTTTAAACTGTACGACAAAAAACATGAGTGTGAAAATGTCGAAGAATCATATCAAACTGGAATAAATGATCCAAAACTACCTAGACAAAGGCGACATAAAAATGAGGATGATCACAGAAGTTTATACAAAAAATGAACTCTTACATACATGCATGCTGCCATTAAAGTATACAATCTGGATAGACATCATGGTGTTGACATCTTGGTGGAATAAAATGTTTGCAAATTTGCCTCTCATTATTTATATATGCAGGTTCTAAAGACAAGTGCATTGGATTGACACACAGACTCATGTGGCATGTATGCGACACATGCATACCAACTGGAACCACAATGGTGTCATGGTGAAGCATCCACATGAATCTGTGTGCCAAATAAAATTTGGTTCTTCCATCTGGCCACCTCACTTTGAGTCGTCCATATTTTGGACCCCTGTAAAAACCCCTTTCTCGCTGATTGACAGCAAAATTGGATGACCATATTTGGCAACCCTTGTTATTTTGGACATTTTGATCTATTTTCGCTAATATTCCAGCTAGCTGAATCATTCTCCATTGTGGATCCATTTTTAAAATGGTACCAGCACACAATGTTCCCAGATTATGTAAATTAGTGGCAGCATCCAAGAATAATTTGCATATTTTGTAAAAATGAAAGTTGTGAAAAATGTGTTTACAGAGGTCATTATCCTATCCGATTCGCAGAGCAAAAGTAACTGAACATGCATGTCTTTAAAAATTCAGGAAAAAAAAATCTTTCTTTCAGATTATGCGACATGCATATAACATGATGCAGGAAAGGTTACCGTTAATTTACATGCAAAGAAAAGTAATTGTGTCCACGGATTTTTTTTCAGAAACTTACCTTGAACTTTTTTGGCACTTTTTTCTACTTTCACTTCAGTGATTTAGTCAGCTTATACTACATTACAACAACAGGAAGTCCTTCCACTGTCAATAATTTTGCCTGAAATAAAATTGTTTTTTTTAGTGTACAATTGCTGCATCTTTCATTTGAACATGCAATTTTATTCAGGCAGGAAAATGACAAAGCAGCAAAAAATTTAAAAAATGGAACTATTTTTTAATTCCCTCCATCTTTTGACATGCACCGGAAATCGCATTAGCCAATAGGATAATGACCCCTTTAAGCAATCATGAATGTTGCGAAATGTCGTGAAAAAATTTGCACAGAAACTTTAATGTCGTAGTAATGTAAAAATAAAAATTTTTAAGTTTTCATTACAAAATGGCTCAGGAATGGCCTTTTTTATACATGCGGTATATATGCATAATATGAAAATTTGAGTTTTTTTTTTTTCTTCATGAACTTTTTCTTTTTGCATTTCTTTTATCTTTACAGAAGGACTTTCTCTGATGTTTTGTATATAACAAAGACATTATGTGTTCAAGTTGCATTTTTTCCCATTCCAATTTTTTTATTGCATTGTTATGTAATATTTGCAATTTTTTTAACTTTTTTGTTAAAAAAAGGGTTTTTTTTAATAATAAATGTGTATTTAATATAAGACTGTGTTGACTTTTTTTTAAATGCTATACAGTGCATAGTTGGACCCTAATTGTGAAATCTTTTAATGGGTTTAATGGTTTTCTGACATCACTGGACAGGTCATAAAATGACCATGATGTACATATGGGTGAGATTGACTGGAATTTCTATGGTAATCATTGTGGCATGAAAAAATAAACTTATTTGTTTTAAAGTAGGTGTTTATGGCTGGATTTTTAATGGCCTGACAGCTGACATTATTATTTAGGAGCTAAAAAGAGTATATATTGAGTAAGCTTTAAGAGCAAGTTATCAGAAGCTGAAAATGCCTAAAAGGAAGCAGTCAGAAAGTGGTTATTTTAAGAAAGGTGATGACCCTAAAAGAAAAATTCCCAAACCCAATTGGGATTATAAGAAGAATCTGGACAAGAAATATGTCATACCTGACCAGAAGAAAACAAAAGAAGAAGAAATACCTGCAGAAAATTTACAGATTTTAAAAGAAAACCTTGCGACGGTGGAGGCCCCCCCTACTCTAATGGTGCTCAGACCAAGACCTGGAGATCCTGATATATATGAAAACTACATGGAAGCAAAAAAATGTGGAGAAAAGGAGTCCTACAGACTTTTACATGCAGGAAAGCTTTGTGAGCTGTTTACTCTTACCTTCCAAGAGCATAATTATCAGTTTCCAAACTGTACAGGCAACTTTGAGTTTGACTGGGGTGCCGAGAGACAGCGAGGCCTATGTTGGGAAGAGAGTCTAGTCTGTACCATGTGCCATTACAAATCAGAGCGACGTAGACTGTATGATGAAGTTGAGACTGACAAATGCGGACCTAAAATTGCTGCTCCCAACAGAAGACTGCAAGCCGCACTGTTGGATAGCAGAATTTCTAACACCGCATTCTGTCGTATTCTGCGAAGAATTGGCCACCCATCTCCTTCCATAACAAGTATGCAAAAAACTACCAATAAATGTGGTGAAATCATTGTACAGCTGAACAAGAGAGACATGGCAGAACAGAGAAAAACAGTAAAAAGTGCTTTAGTAAGACATGGGTTCCCACCCAATACACCAATACCAGCAGAATCTGACGGTCGATACAATAATGCATTGAACTCAGCACGTACAAAGACACCATTCCAAGCATCAACACAGGCAACTTATACATTAGTAGAAAATGTGACATCAAAGAAGAAGATTATAGCTTTACATACTGCTAACAAGCTATGCAAAACAGCCATGTTGTTAAGGTCTAAGGGAGATAATCCACAATGTCCAGGACATCCAGGATTTTGTTCTGCTAATATGAAAAGAGATGACACAATAGGTGCTGAGGAATTATATGGTGAATTAATAGCTCAAGAACTTGCGAGTGACCCTGAACCATTAATAGTTGGAACACTAACCACCGATGGAGACAGCCATGCATTTAAAGGTTTCAGAAGGAAACAACTGGAATTACAGGGTGTGAATGTTGAAAACCAACGCGACCTTATACATCTCTCCAAAAGTCAGATGCGAGCAATTGACAATGCAGAATTTAGCCCCTTTATGTTTGGAGAACATACCAAAGCTCAACAGAAGACTCTACAAAGAAGATTTTCCATGGATCTGACTTGCAGGTGTGCTACAGAGTTCAATTTTGCTGTAAAGGAACTGTGTGGGAACTTAAATGAATTAGTAAAGAGACTAAGTTACATTGCAGATGCAATTATAGACTGCTACACAGGTCATTGTGGAGCAACCTGTGAGGCCTACTCCTATGTTTGTAGTGGAAAAGAGGAAAATAATTGGACTAAAGAGTACCTGCCTGCAAATTCAAGGTGTCTATACATGACATTAGAGGATGAAAGACTTGTTCGTGATTGCATCAACATAAGATTCGGTCGACAGAATGTCAACAATACACGATATGGACTTACAACCCAAAAAGTCGAAGCAATACACACAGCCTATTCAGCTTCTAATCCTAAAGATGTTACCTTTTCCAGAAATTTTGCACCTAGAATACATTCATCTATCCACAGGATCAACAATCAACCTGGCAAATCATCTCTGTACAAGTGTGAGGCCTTGAAATGTCCACTGCCTGTTGGATCTCGAGTTGTTGCACAGCTGAAAAAAGAAGACGAGAAGCGTGAATATGACATTGTGCGAAAAAAGAGCCCAAAGTTCAAAAAAAGGACTACACGTGCCAAACTGGACAATTTTAAACTGTACGACAAAAAACATGAGTGTGAAAATGTCGAAGAATCATATCAAACTGGAATAAATGATCCAAAACTACCTAGACAAAGGCGACATAAAAATGAGGATGATCACAGAAGTTTATACAAAAAATGAACTCTTACATACATGCATGCTGCCATTAAAGTATACAATCTGGATAGACATCATGGTGTTGACATCTTGGTGGAATAAAATGTTTGCAAATTTGCCTCTCATTATTTATATATGCAGGTTCTAAAGACAAGTGCATTGGATTGACACACAGACTCATGTGGCATGTATGCGACACATGCATACCAACTGGAACCACAATGGTGTCATGGTGAAGCATCCACATGAATCTGTGTGCCAAATAAAATTTGGTTCTTCCATCTGGCCACCTCACTTTGAGTCGTCCATATTTTGGACCCCTGTAAAAACCCCTTTCTCGCTGATTGACAGCAAAATTGGATGACCATATTTGGCAACCCTTGTTATTTTGGACATTTTGATCTATTTTCGCTAATATTCCAGCTAGCTGAATCATTCTCCATTGTGGATCCATTTTTAAAATGGTACCAGCACACAATGTTCCCAGATTATGTAAATTAGTGGCAGCATCCAAGAATAATTTGCATATTTTGTAAAAATGAAAGTTGTGAAAAATGTGTTTACAGAGGTCATTATCCTATCCGATTCGCAGAGCAAAAGTAACTGAACATGCATGTCTTTAAAAATTCAGGAAAAAAAAATCTTTCTTTCAGATTATGCGACATGCATATAACATGATGCAGGAAAGGTTACCGTTAATTTACATGCAAAGAAAAGTAATTGTGTCCACGGATTTTTTTTCAGAAACTTACCTTGAACTTTTTTGGCACTTTTTTCTACTTTCACTTCAGTGATTTAGTCAGCTTATACTACATTACAACAACAGGAAGTCCTTCCACTGTCAATAATTTTGCCTGAAATAAAATTGTTTTTTTTAGTGTACAATTGCTGCATCTTTCATTTGAACATGCAATTTTATTCAGGCAGGAAAATGACAAAGCAGCAAAAAATTTAAAAAATGGAACTATTTTTTAATTCCCTCCATCTTTTGACATGCACCGGAAATCGCATTAGCCAATAGGATAATGACCCCTTTAAGCAATCATGAATGTTGCGAAATGTCGTGAAAAAATTTGCACAGAAACTTTAATGTCGTAGTAATGTAAAAATAAAAATTTTTAAGTTTTCATTACAAAATGGCTCAGGAATGGCCTTTTTTATACATGCGGTATATATGCATAATATGAAAATTTGAGTTTTTTTTTTTTCTTCATGAACTTTTTCTTTTTGCATTTCTTTTATCTTTACAGAAGGACTTTCTCTGATGTTTTGTATATAACAAAGACATTATGTGTTCAAGTTGCATTTTTTCCCATTCCAATTTTTTTATTGCATTGTTATGTAATATTTGCAATTTTTTTAACTTTTTTGTTAAAAAAAGGGTTTTTTTTAATAATAAATGTGTATTTAATATAAGACTGTGTTGACTTTTTTTTAAATGCTATACAGTGCATAGTTGGACCCTAATTGTGAAATCTTTTAATGGGTTTAATGGTTTTCTGACATCACTGGACAGGTCATAAAATGACCATGATGTACATATGGGTGAGATTGACTGGAATTTCTATGGTAATCATTGTGGCATGAAAAAATAAACTTATTTGTTTTAAAGTAGGTGTTTATGGCTGGATTTTTAATGGCCTGACAGCTGACATTATTATTTAGGAGCTAAAAAGAGTATATATTGAGTAAGCTTTAAGAGCAAGTTATCAGAAGCTGAAAATGCCTAAAAGGAAGCAGTCAGAAAGTGGTTATTTTAAGAAAGGTGATGACCCTAAAAGAAAAATTCCCAAACCCAATTGGGATTATAAGAAGAATCTGGACAAGAAATATGTCATACCTGACCAGAAGAAAACAAAAGAAGAAGAAATACCTGCAGAAAATTTACAGATTTTAAAAGAAAACCTTGCGACGGTGGAGGCCCCCCCTACTCTAATGGTGCTCAGACCAAGACCTGGAGATCCTGATATATATGAAAACTACATGGAAGCAAAAAAATGTGGAGAAAAGGAGTCCTACAGACTTTTACATGCAGGAAAGCTTTGTGAGCTGTTTACTCTTACCTTCCAAGAGCATAATTATCAGTTTCCAAACTGTACAGGCAACTTTGAGTTTGACTGGGGTGCCGAGAGACAGCGAGGCCTATGTTGGGAAGAGAGTCTAGTCTGTACCATGTGCCATTACAAATCAGAGCGACGTAGACTGTATGATGAAGTTGAGACTGACAAATGCGGACCTAAAATTGCTGCTCCCAACAGAAGACTGCAAGCCGCACTGTTGGATAGCAGAATTTCTAACACCGCATTCTGTCGTATTCTGCGAAGAATTGGCCACCCATCTCCTTCCATAACAAGTATGCAAAAAACTACCAATAAATGTGGTGAAATCATTGTACAGCTGAACAAGAGAGACATGGCAGAACAGAGAAAAACAGTAAAAAGTGCTTTAGTAAGACATGGGTTCCCACCCAATACACCAATACCAGCAGAATCTGACGGTCGATACAATAATGCATTGAACTCAGCACGTACAAAGACACCATTCCAAGCATCAACACAGGCAACTTATACATTAGTAGAAAATGTGACATCAAAGAAGAAGATTATAGCTTTACATACTGCTAACAAGCTATGCAAAACAGCCATGTTGTTAAGGTCTAAGGGAGATAATCCACAATGTCCAGGACATCCAGGATTTTGTTCTGCTAATATGAAAAGAGATGACACAATAGGTGCTGAGGAATTATATGGTGAATTAATAGCTCAAGAACTTGCGAGTGACCCTGAACCATTAATAGTTGGAACACTAACCACCGATGGAGACAGCCATGCATTTAAAGGTTTCAGAAGGAAACAACTGGAATTACAGGGTGTGAATGTTGAAAACCAACGCGACCTTATACATCTCTCCAAAAGTCAGATGCGAGCAATTGACAATGCAGAATTTAGCCCCTTTATGTTTGGAGAACATACCAAAGCTCAACAGAAGACTCTACAAAGAAGATTTTCCATGGATCTGACTTGCAGGTGTGCTACAGAGTTCAATTTTGCTGTAAAGGAACTGTGTGGGAACTTAAATGAATTAGTAAAGAGACTAAGTTACATTGCAGATGCAATTATAGACTGCTACACAGGTCATTGTGGAGCAACCTGTGAGGCCTACTCCTATGTTTGTAGTGGAAAAGAGGAAAATAATTGGACTAAAGAGTACCTGCCTGCAAATTCAAGGTGTCTATACATGACATTAGAGGATGAAAGACTTGTTCGTGATTGCATCAACATAAGATTCGGTCGACAGAATGTCAACAATACACGATATGGACTTACAACCCAAAAAGTCGAAGCAATACACACAGCCTATTCAGCTTCTAATCCTAAAGATGTTACCTTTTCCAGAAATTTTGCACCTAGAATACATTCATCTATCCACAGGATCAACAATCAACCTGGCAAATCATCTCTGTACAAGTGTGAGGCCTTGAAATGTCCACTGCCTGTTGGATCTCGAGTTGTTGCACAGCTGAAAAAAGAAGACGAGAAGCGTGAATATGACATTGTGCGAAAAAAGAGCCCAAAGTTCAAAAAAAGGACTACACGTGCCAAACTGGACAATTTTAAACTGTACGACAAAAAACATGAGTGTGAAAATGTCGAAGAATCATATCAAACTGGAATAAATGATCCAAAACTACCTAGACAAAGGCGACATAAAAATGAGGATGATCACAGAAGTTTATACAAAAAATGAACTCTTACATACATGCATGCTGCCATTAAAGTATACAATCTGGATAGACATCATGGTGTTGACATCTTGGTGGAATAAAATGTTTGCAAATTTGCCTCTCATTATTTATATATGCAGGTTCTAAAGACAAGTGCATTGGATTGACACACAGACTCATGTGGCATGTATGCGACACATGCATACCAACTGGAACCACAATGGTGTCATGGTGAAGCATCCACATGAATCTGTGTGCCAAATAAAATTTGGTTCTTCCATCTGGCCACCTCACTTTGAGTCGTCCATATTTTGGACCCCTGTAAAAACCCCTTTCTCGCTGATTGACAGCAAAATTGGATGACCATATTTGGCAACCCTTGTTATTTTGGACATTTTGATCTATTTTCGCTAATATTCCAGCTAGCTGAATCATTCTCCATTGTGGATCCATTTTTAAAATGGTACCAGCACACAATGTTCCCAGATTATGTAAATTAGTGGCAGCATCCAAGAATAATTTGCATATTTTGTAAAAATGAAAGTTGTGAAAAATGTGTTTACAGAGGTCATTATCCTATCCGATTCGCAGAGCAAAAGTAACTGAACATGCATGTCTTTAAAAATTCAGGAAAAAAAAATCTTTCTTTCAGATTATGCGACATGCATATAACATGATGCAGGAAAGGTTACCGTTAATTTACATGCAAAGAAAAGTAATTGTGTCCACGGATTTTTTTTCAGAAACTTACCTTGAACTTTTTTGGCACTTTTTTCTACTTTCACTTCAGTGATTTAGTCAGCTTATACTACATTACAACAACAGGAAGTCCTTCCACTGTCAATAATTTTGCCTGAAATAAAATTGTTTTTTTTAGTGTACAATTGCTGCATCTTTCATTTGAACATGCAATTTTATTCAGGCAGGAAAATGACAAAGCAGCAAAAAATTTAAAAAATGGAACTATTTTTTAATTCCCTCCATCTTTTGACATGCACCGGAAATCGCATTAGCCAATAGGATAATGACCCCTTTAAGCAATCATGAATGTTGCGAAATGTCGTGAAAAAATTTGCACAGAAACTTTAATGTCGTAGTAATGTAAAAATAAAAATTTTTAAGTTTTCATTACAAAATGGCTCAGGAATGGCCTTTTTTATACATGCGGTATATATGCATAATATGAAAATTTGAGTTTTTTTTTTTTCTTCATGAACTTTTTCTTTTTGCATTTCTTTTATCTTTACAGAAGGACTTTCTCTGATGTTTTGTATATAACAAAGACATTATGTGTTCAAGTTGCATTTTTTCCCATTCCAATTTTTTTATTGCATTGTTATGTAATATTTGCAATTTTTTTAACTTTTTTGTTAAAAAAAGGGTTTTTTTTAATAATAAATGTGTATTTAATATAAGACTGTGTTGACTTTTTTTTAAATGCTATACAGTGCATAGTTGGACCCTAATTGTGAAATCTTTTAATGGGTTTAATGGTTTTCTGACATCACTGGACAGGTCATAAAATGACCATG